>OX392476.1:10000000-11293000 GCA_947623365.1 Achlya flavicornis | reverse complement strand
TGCTTAGCTTGTGCATGCCTATTAATTTGATTTTAATGACATCAAGCACCCTTGCGGCCTTGATCAGTATTGGATTCCCAGTTATTATGGTTATACTCGGATAGCTAGAGGCGGTTTGCTCAGATCCAATATTATCAAAGTTGTGTAATCGCTATATTATGATAGTATTATTAAATATTCTTGCAGTAATAATAGTATTTATCAATATTTATAAAAATCAATGCCACTTTTCGTTATAATTTTATAACTTAAGAACGGGCTCACCTATCCAAACCAAATGGCTTTGTTAGGCTTAGGCTTTGTTTGGACTATTTAGTAGATGGTTTATGTGAAGTTTGCACAAAATCGGTCGAGCGGTTCTTCCTTTATCACATCTTTATTATTTCAATTTATACGTAGCGAAGCACGTACCGGGCCGCTAGTTATTTATATTATTAATATGTATGGATTGACATAAGTAAGCTTTTCAATGTGATAGGATAGATAGTAAAATGTAATAAATACTTAATGTAATAATATTTTATTGAATAGGAACATTGATATTTACGGTCATGTACAATATTATTTTGAACATTCCACAATACAAAATAAATAAGTAGTAATATATAAATGACAATTAATTAACGGATAAACTTATGTTGTGCTTGTACTGTATGCAGTTTATCAATCTTTACAATAAAATATTTACATAAGGCCTCTATAATTTAACGCAAAACAAAACGAAAATGAACATTATGTAATGCAAACAGGATTCAAATTCAATTGCAATATTTTTTCGATTTAGAAGAGCCTCTAGACCTTATAAGCTATATTTGCAAAGGTTACATTATTTTATAATTTCGTACATTGTGTGTAAAATATACAGATCAGATGACTACAATGAATGAATGATACTGATCGTTGTAAATAAAGATTGACTTCATTTAATTCCAAAGACAGCGAATGACTGAAAGTACATCATAATAATATAATAATAATAATTTATATTATTATAATTCCAAAGACATAGCGAATGACGGAAAGTACATCATACAAAACAGTTACATCTATTATTACTATCATACATCACATCGTTTAAAAAATATTATCGTTACGAGTATTTAATAGAATGAAATCATAACTTAAAATTTTATGTAAAAGAACTGTGTATTTTAAATTACAAAAGAAATGTTTGAGAGATATTGGGACTATTACTTTTTAGTTTGTGAAAATAAAAACTATACAATTCACACGACGTGCAAAAAGTCCGGCGCACACACAACCCTTTATTTTCACACAGACTTTTTGTGTGCCACAGACTCCTTCGCACTAAAAGTCCGTCGTCTGTGCTGCACCTTATACTTATATCCAAAATGTATGCTTAAAACCTAATTACACAGTAATTATTTTGAAGTTTTTAAAACTAAATTTGAAATAAACCCAAAGTCTCCAAACACTTCCAAGCTGTTTAATTCTAAATCAAAATATTTTGTAAATTTGTCACCCAGTTCTTTGACCGTAAAACCTTTGAAATCTGTCAATAACCCTTAAAATAACATTTACTTCGCAGGGGTTCCCGTATGATGTTGGATCAGGGCAGCCTTGTAAAACGAAGCAATCGTATGTTACTTCTGCCTGATGGCAACAGCTTAGTACAGCCCCATCACATGTACTTGGTGCCCCATCTAAACTGTTAGGAGGCTGCGCATTAATACTTGGTGGACTTTGAACAGGCGGTGGTGCTGTGGTTGTTTGCGGTTGTCTTTGCACGTCATCTTGACTACCTTCTTGTGTGCTTCCATTATCAACTGGAGGCGCTGGCCGTATCATTGTTCTATTCAAACGAATTGGTACGAATGAAATTGGTCTTCCAACATCCTCTCCTTCATCCACGGGAATTGCTGATTCATTAATAGCGAACCCCCAATTTTGTCTCACGTCTTCCATTTCTGGAAACCTACTGTCTAAATCTGGCATGGTTTGATTATTATTTGGATTGTTTGGAATATTAATTGGAATATTCGGTGGCTGTTGGGGTTGGTTATTGTTCGTGGCAGGATCACAATTGCAACCGATTTGTGGTATGAAAAGTACTGGGAAAAATATAGGGAACTGGTAAGAAGGTGGTGGTGGAGGCGCTTGCTGTCTTACTGCGCTAGCTATTTCTTGTAAACGTCTATGAATTTGTGTAAAAGGATCTTCCGTTCCATAAACACCCGTATTGGAAGATTCGTCTCTTTTAACATTGCTCGGGTAAATGAGTGGATTTATTGGCGGGAATCCATATCCATAATAATTGTACCATCGTTTTTGCCGTTGTCCTTGCGATGAGCTGTTTTCATTTTTGTTTTCGTCCTCTAAAATAGGAGGTTCAGAATCTAATGTAGGATCTGCATTTTTAACAGCAGCGATGTCCTCAAGCTTGCTTATATCACTGGGTGCACCATTCACGTATATTTGGAAGATAAGCAGACCGAGCACTATATATTTCGTCATCTGGAAATAAAGAAAAAAAAATGTTTACCATATTATTAGTATTATAAATTCTGTGACGAGATTGTTTCGTAATTTTTTCCATTACACAATAAATATCAATGTATAAGATCAGAATCAATTTCGTTAACTGTGTGTGTAATGCAAATTAGAAGGAAGTGAATTAAAATAAATTGTATTCGTTGACCGGAAGAGCCGTAGCTTTTTACATTTGCAAATAATTATTTATTTGCAGTTAAATAATATCTTTACTTTCAATGGAATTGTGTAACATACAATGCTTCGGAGCTAAGGAAAATCTTCCGGGCAGTCAGACTTGGTAAATTATATACTTTGGAATTTGTTGACTTTTCGATTTCCAGCTGTTATAGTTAGTCGAATGCCAGTCTTTTTACTGTTTAGGCGCCGATCTCACAGAGAAGAAAGAGTTCTAGAGTTCTGCATTCCGCGTTGACTGTAAGCTATGTGGCGCCTTTGAAGGAAAAAAAGTGTATGATGTGTGATCAGTAGCAAATATTGCAGAACTCTAGAACACTAGTCTGGTTGCTGTGTGCACAATAGTCAACACGGAATGCATAACTCTGAACGCAGAACTCTCTCTGTGGGATCCGCGCTTTAGTTCTCGTTTGAAGACAATTGAATTTGAGAATAATATAATAGTGAAATTGAGCTACTGTAATGCAAGCTCTACTTTAATGTGAATGAGAAGTCAAAGGACAACAAGAAAAGATTACAATTACAAATATTAGTAGCATAGTAAGAGTCGTTTTGCTTTCTTTTGTTATAAAAACTATATGACAGTAGAATCATTAAAGGTACTGCACCGGGATTAATGGAAGGCATCTTAAAAGTCTTCGCGACCCGATTCGATGTCAAAGTTTTTCTCAGCACCCACGCTCCCATTGTCTATTAGACAATTGCGCTGCCACAGTTCCTTACTCTCTTGCCTGCTCCATTGGAATGGATACATCATTGTTACTATGGCCTACTATTATTTTACTCTTAAACTAACTGTATACTTAAAAAACATCATACAAAATGATCTTGAGTAGTTTGTTAACTAAGTTGCTAAGTGTTTGGAAATTTACACAATGATCATATAATTAAAAAAAAATGAGAATGATCTAACAATCTACTTAGAATATTTTGTTTTAGACGTTGTTATAACAGCAAATGCAGTATAATATTTTGAAACAGACCAATTATTACGAGTATAATGTAATTCGTACCGAAATTTTAAGATGTTTCGTTGATGGTAACTGTTGCATATAAATTGGATTTAATAATGGAGTCAGGTATACTGTTGTATTTTATATTCAGGTTGTATTATTTTACTAGTTCGTTGTCTAACTTCAAAGTCTCAATAAACATAAAAACTGCAAGATATACTTCATACCTAACTTTTAACGAAGTTACTATTATTTTTATCATTGCAGACACAGACATAAGTGAAACATTAATCATTATTACGAGGGTCATAAAAACTTCAGACAAACCACAACCATTAGTGACAAATTACCGTGCAAACAAATTATAGTAGAACATCATTTCAGTTCATATGAAATCTGAAGCAGCATTCAATGCTATTTTATCTGAGATTTTTCTCATACATGTCGCAGGTCGTTATTTTAATTTCTAAAAATCTGACTTTATAGTCGGGCTTCAACATTATTTGTAAGAGCTTCATTATTATTATTACTTTGCAAAACAACACATGTAAACTTTCATTTCATCGTTGATATAGTTTCGATAGGTACAAAGATAGATCATTTGGAATAGGGCCTACGTATAAAATAATTATAGTTACCTAAAAATATAATATTTATTTAAGGCAATGTAAATCACCACGAAATCTCTTTGTTCTGTAAGTACTCAAATAAACAAGCTTTTTATTAAGGGACCTACTCTAAAAAACGTACTTTCATACATTTCGATAGTTCATATTTGCGCATCATTGATCATCAGAAGAAAAGTATACAAATATAACAGAAACAATACAATACAAAGTTCCTTGTGTATAACCTATTTGAATGCTATGATTGTTTGCATTTGCTAGACAAGGTAAAACATAAAGGCTAGATTGTAAATTTTATTCCATTACACCTTATCTCACATCCTTTTGAAGTATAAAAATGCGACCTCGTTACATTAATAAGATGCTAGATACTTGCCTAAAATTCAGAACATCCGAATGAATACCTGTGTGTGATACAGATACAGGTATCTCACGTCTCGCTCGCACGTGCTGAGATAACGGCTGCAATTACTGGGAATGTTCAAAACAGTACCGTATCATGTGGGATCCTACAATTATCATTTACATGAAACGTAAACCTTGTCTCGGGAGAAGTCCTGACATTTCAAATTCAATATTGCTCAACTATCGTAGAGAGCATGGAAACAATGGATGTGATGTAGAATATAAAATTTGCGTAGAGAATTTCATTTTTGTAAAAAAACGCCCTATTTGTTATATAAGTATTTATAATTGAAAACAATTCTTATGAAGTAGAGTTCTGTTACAAATGTTGTTTTATTAATATTTAACTATTGTTTGGAGTTTATAAAGTAATACAATAAATAAAATTGTGGTCAAATACAGAGTACCTTTAAAAAGTAAAAAAAAAAAGTGTAATTAAAGTTTTTGATATATTTTAAAATGAATTTAATTTTAATCAAAAGGCATTTCACAGTAGGTATATGTATAACGCATTTACAAAATCATCCTACGTGAACGTACGAAGCAGCTGGTCCTTTATTATGAAAGTAATATTTTTGGAATTGACTGTCTCAATAAATATGTCAATGCTTTGTAAACACAATGTGCATCACCGTTGTTTATTCATGTTTTATCTGTAACTATATATTTGGCAATACGTGTTTGGCTTCAGATTCTTCGAAATACATGTACAAATGAGGCGTTGTTCATGTATTTTATTTGTTTTTTCCCGTTACCATTTGTTTATGTGATTACCATTGCAAAACTTTTCCTCGATCTGTATTCTACTCTTATCTTGTTTACTTTCGATTCTTACTTATGGGACAGGTTTGTAGAACCTTGACCTCATTTTTAATAAGGGGTCAATGGTAGTGACGTTGAATGCCGTGTGAAGGTCGCGGGTTTGAATCATATAATGCGCTTCAGCTTCTGATAAAGGAAACCATCATGAAGAAATCGTAGCACGGTGGTAGAGTCCTTGGTTGTACATCTGGCTTGCTCTCAAGTTGTAAATCCGTCACCAAGGAACCACCGTTGTTTTCTGACAGCTGAACTTGAAGCCAATTTCCCCTTATAATTGTGTGTACTTACCAATTTCGGCCATGTCAGGCCAGGCATTGTCAAAGAGTAGCCAAATTTTCGGGTGTTATTATACTCATAATTATAGACAACTTTAACCTCACCATCCATCTCTCAAACTTTTCACACGAATGATGAAAACGCACGTAGGAAAAATAATTCTGAAGAACTTTTACTATTAGACTAACATTATAAAAGTTCTACAAAATGATGACTAAAATAACCTCTGATAATTAGGCTACCTGTCCTGTATACTTCAACACACCACACTATTCCAATAGGGTAAGAAATCTTGAGCCCAAAGTACATAGACTATAGACCAACAAACGATCTTTGTCCCGGCATAAAATGTCAGTAACATTACAGTCATCATCACCTTTTCATATTAGAAAAACACAAGTCCTTAATCATCATTACTGATACGGGTGATGTAACTGCAACACATAAAAATCTGAGTCACGACTTCATAAACATCTTAATCAAACTGTAGAGCAAATTATAGGCTGAGATATTCGTTGCATTATTCATAAAGTAGGCACAAGTGATTATTATGGTCTGCTTAAGTTTGCTATTTATTTACTTATTAAATATTTATTCAGTCTACTTTGTAATTTTGCCGCCGCGCCGGGGCACGCAATTGTTTTCAGTGCGATTAGAATGTAAATATTATGTAATGAAAAGAATAAAAATAATAATGAGATGAAGCTTGTTTTGAAAAGAGTAATTGCTGAGTTTATTGCCGGCTCTTCTCAGCAAATGCAACCTTCCGAACCGATATTAGAGTAATAGAGTCAGACTTTTCATAAGTGCCTGCGAAGGACTATTTGAATATATGATTTTGAATTTTTGAATATGTATTAGATATTTATGAGGATTATATGTATACATAATATAGTATAAGAGATGTCCATGGCTACCATCTACCATCGAAACTCTTGCCTCAGTTCATCCTCTAACATTGGAACCAACATGGTTTCAAAGAAGCTTCCCATCGCGGACGCTCAAGCTATGGAATGAGCTCCTCATCGTGATTTTCCAAAGGGATTACAGCATGGGGTTCATCAAAAAGGATGTGAAAAGATTTCTACAGGATCGGCAACGTGTGAGCGATACCCGTGGTGTTGCAAGCGTCAATAAGCTAAGGTAACCGCTTCGCATCATATTTTTGCTTGGCCGTATTCTTGTTTCCTACCTTAGTAGTGGTATAAAAAAAAACAGATATCTAGAACCTGTGGATACAACCTTTTGCCCTATAAAAACCAATGACATAATTTGCATAAGTTCTAAACTTTTGAGAGTAAAAACCCAATCAAATCTATAGGTATTGCATACGAAGCAATAAACATCTGATCCCAAACTACCATAACCAGATAGCTGATATAATACATATACTACTTTTTGTTTGTAAATACATACATAATTACACCGGGACTCGGGACATACAGACATTTTCATGCACACAAATGCATGTCCTGTGTGGGAATCGAACCCACGACCTGCGGCGCGATAGGTGGAATCTTAACCAGAGTCTTAACCAACCACGTCAGCTGGCCCGTCAAAGGCCAGAGTCATCAAATTAGTGAAACACTATATAGATATTTTTATTATTAATAAACAATGATTATACAGAGGCAGCCGCACCCACAAGACGAAGATACAAATTGTATAGACTTGTTAATTGTAACTCAACTCGTACGGCCCGTTCACACATGGGAGTCCGTTTTACTGGTACGTTTTTAACGGATACGTCATAAATTTATGCGCTGTTCACACATAGGCACCGTATAACGTTCAACGAATCCGTCATTACTGGATGCGATGTGTGAACAGAAAAATGTGAGTCAAACAAAACCTGTCGCATCACTCCCCCTCCTACACCCCGCACACACCGCCCGCCACGCACACAGTATCTATCCGTTAAAATTCTACGTATCCGTATATTTTTACTGTTCCGTCGTCCAGTATTCGATGACAAAACGGAATGTATTTTTTTTACGGAACGATATTTTTTACTGTATACAGAATACTGTACCATGTGTGAAGTCGCTCATACAACTACATACGCCATCGACGAAAAAAAACGTACACGATAAAACGGAACAGTAAAACGGAGACATGTGTGAACCGGCCGGTAGGTGTTAATAGCTGGCTTATAACTAGTGATGTTCTTTGACTAAATAAGCTAACATTTTTTCAAACCGGTTTGGAATTGATTACCTTCTCTGATTTAAATTGTTAATTGTTCCGGATTCCGCTGTACAATCCCATCCTGTGCCAGTAAGCGTCATGTCATATCTTCAAAGTCATCGGCAAATAGATATGCTAGCATTAGTTTGCAATTTCCACGGCCAAGTTATTGTATTTGAAATATAGGGCTAAGCAAAACAAGCAAAACTTTTATGGGGAAATCCTCGTAGCTTAACCACCGCACCAGGGCTGACCCTGGGGCGGTGGTTAAGCTACTGCTACTGGTTAAGCAACCCTGAGGTTGCGCCGGACTTATACCGGCTAAAACCCCACGATAGTCGCCATCTGCGATGTAGAGGAAACATGGCAGGTTGTAGTGTCGAACGCGTAACTGAACACCGTCGATATTTTTTTATGGAATGGACAATTTCTGTTGGTTTTGACGACCTTCCGAGGGCCATGGTTGAGAAGGAACGAGCATGTTAGGGAAGAGACAACTAGCTCGAGGGCACCTCGAGGGATTTTAGAAGTTAAAGTTGGGTAGCTTGGGAGCTGGGCAGCTTCGCACCACGGCCACGGGTTAACCCGATGGGCGGAAGAGAGGAGGCCTACAAGCCCGCCGACGACGGGGCCGTGGCCAGTATCATCTTTAATCTGTGCCAGTGTCTGTAACGAGTGTGAGTAGTACCTACCTACAAAAGAGTTCGTACTAGGATATAACTAATCGGAAGTAACACAAATTATTTATTAGTTTAAAGATAGACTATCAAAATATGCTACAACCATTCTGAAGTGGCCAGAGCACTTTATAGCTTGAGTTTAGCTAAATTTGGTTACGATGGAGCTGGCATAGTCTTTTAAATTACCAAAAGTTCCCAAACAATAAATGAAAAAAAAAAAAAAAAAAAAAACATTTTCTTTTTAATTCTGTAAAAATCTTCGTTCCGCCGACAAGTTATAATGTACACTATAGAAATCTTGTTAAAAATTACTAATTCAGTACTTGGAAGGCATCTCCGTTTCAATGAGAAGTAATAAATAAATTATAGTAGTAGTTGTATTTATATACTCTGAGGTAGTAGTAGTCATATACATATAGTAACTATAATATGGTAAAATACTAGCTCGTCCTCAAGAAAACGGTTATATCTTATATCGTTAAACCCGTTAATGTAAGAAACTACAACACGTCGAAGGCCTTGTAAGCTTTACATTAATTATCAACAAAGCTGTTAAAGATCCGTAAATGTAAACTGGCACCTCGGCACTGTAAATGTTGTTAGTTTTCTACAAGTAAATGTGATTGAAGGTTGTGGAATACCATATAAAATTTGCTTACGTCATCATCGTCATCGTCAGCCTATAATGTCCCAATGTGCTCATCGCACAGGCCTCCTTCCCAAATGAGCGTCAAAGGGAATGGGCAGATACTCCACCACACGTGTCCACTGCAGATCGGTGGAGGTAGGCGAGTGCTAAACCTACTGTTGGAGTTTTCAGGAAGCCTAGGAGGCCTCCAGCGTAACGACTATCACAATTACGTGATAACCGGGACCAACAGCTTTACGTGCTTTCCGTTCCGACGCACGTAAATCGCTTGAGTTGAATATCCACAAGGCGGCCACCCATCCAGTTACTAGGATCTTACCGATGGTAGGTTTACTATTCCGATCGATTAAGAACGGCCTATCATGCTATACCGAGCGATTGGTAGTAGGCGATTTTGTAGTACCTATCTGGCTAGATACTGCACCCTCACGTATCACAACTTCACAAGGCAAATGGCAGTCTAATTATGTAACAAACCATCGATGACTCTTTTTCAATACATATGAAGTTATACCAAAAAATTTTGGTTAGGATCAACGTTCGATTCATGATGCATGATATAATCAATGATATCGCTATGACGTAATCATTGTACATGGGCGGAGGCGTGGAAATTGTACCTATTGTTTTTTTCCTTTGTTTACAATATACTAGTGATGTGACCTGACTCTTACTCTTAGTTTGGAGACTATTTAGGATAAGGAGTAGCCCAAAACAGCAATTTGCGGAGGAGTTTAGATCTATAAAGTAATCTTTATAAAATTCCCCATATCGTTTTTTTTATAAACTACGAGCATCATTGCTTTATTGACAAACATTCAGACGTTTTTTGTAGAATCCCAAAAAGTTATGCGGAGGGAAAAACGAAATGGGGAGCACACTACACATCTTAATGATCCGCAGAGGAACGTCCGATTGAATCGTTGTGTGGACGATCGAGGCGGCTCGAGGATGTGAGGATAAACACCACATCGCCGGCGAGCAGTGCGACCCTTACATGGATAAGCCCCATATCGTGCAAACAATAGGAAATAAACAAACAGATAAACGTCAATTGTTCTGAATGATTTATATAGGAACCAACCGTAAAAAATCACCGGATGTAACCAATGTGGCAGTGTTTTAATTACAAAAGGCAAACCTTTTATTTAGCTCAAAATGGAATATATGGGCGATTTTATATGTACAGCCTTACTAATAAAAAGTTACACGCGGTGTACACATCTGTTATAGGATAATTGCTACTAAATAAAAACATTTTTGACACAAAGCCTGTATACACGTGTTTTAGTTACCTAGGAAATTTACACAGGGCTTACACGGGCCAGGACCCTTGTTTAGTGTTTGTATAAGAACATTATGGCGGATTTCAATAGATCAGCTGTGTCTGACAATCAAGTGTTGTGTCCATTTACTACGGACCAGGCCAACCGCGCAACAAAATGACACCAAAGCGCTGGCCCTAAAAAGTCATTTTAGGGCCAACGCGACTCAGTCGACTGCGGTCATACTGCGGTCCACGGAACAGTTCATTCGTTCATTGTTTGCTTCTAATTGCCATAAAAATGCCTAGTTGCGTAGTGAAAGGCTTGTGTTTTATACTGGAGTTATGGATAAAATAAAACAAAAATTTACAATTTATTTGATTTTGATAACTTTATGCAAAATGTTCCGGTAGGTGTATCCTTAGTTTTGAAGTCATTGGCACAGCCATTTGCTTCGTTTGTTGACGTAACATTTGTAATTTGACAATGACGTTCTTCTTTCTTCTTCTTCTTTGGTTAAATGGCTACTGTAGCCATAAGCACAAGACAGTTTCGTTCAAAACCACCATTAGCTATTTGAATCTTTTTAAAAGTAATTTTATTGTTTAATTATTAAAATAAAAATAGTCTTAAGAAAAAGAAACCTGATTTTTATGATATGATTAATATTTTATATAATAATTTTTCAGTATCTTTTGGTGTTTTCACATTTTTCCCCATATTTTCTCCCGTATTTTGAAGTTAGATAGTTTTAGTTTCAAAACGTTCCTAAAAAGTTGCCAGTCGTTTTGTTTTAACAAATAGATAACTATACAACGCTTACACACTGATTATTAGTAAAGGGAGTGTATAGCAACTGTGTAACGGCCGGTTCACACATGTCTCCGTTTTACTGTTCCGTTTTATCGTGTACGTTTTTTTTTCGTCGATGGCGTATGTAGTTGTATGAGCGACTTCACACATGGCACAGTATTCTGTATACAGTAAAAAATATCGTTCCGTAAAAAAATTACATTCCGTTTTGTCATCGAATACTGGACGACGGAACAGTAAAAATATACGGATACGTAGAATTTTAACGGATAGATACTGTGTGCGTGGCGGGCGGTGTGTGCGGGGTGTAGGAGGGGGAGTGATGCGACAGGTTTTGTTTGACTCACATTTTTCTGTTCACACATCGCATCCAGTAATGACGGATTCGTTGAACGTTATACGGTGCCTATGTGTGAACAGCGCATAAATTTATGACGTATCCGTTAAAAACGTACCAGTAAAACGGACTCCCATGTGTGAACGGGCCGTAAGACGGGTAGTGTCCGACTGAAATTGGATTACTGGTAGAACCCGCAGCCGATTAGTCTGCTATCGCCACAGCTTTCGGCCGAAGCCGAAGGTTTCATATTCCTACGAAATTCAGGTGGTGAACACCCTTGCAACTTGTCAAAAATAATAATAATCTCTCGCGGATTCGTAACAGTTTGTTCAATTTCGAAGCCGTCTGAAGCCGTATCAAAGTAGTAAAGGAGACGGTAAAAATTAGGATCAAATAAATACAGATAATACATGCGGTCGAAGTTAGACAAATTAAATAGTTCACTTGCGACCTTGTGACAATTATGCCAAAATCTAGTGTAATTTCATCCACATCTATTGAACCATTCGAGCGATTTTCAGTTCCAAAAATTAAAACAATAGCAGTTATAAAATTCTTTATGTTTGCTCTACATAACAATTCTAGACTAATGTAAAATATCCAGTATTTAAAAACAAAAAGAAAATATTTGTTACGAGAATACGCAGCCAAATGTCATACAACGTTACGAATTCTATAGCAGAACATGTTAGTACGGCTTAACAATCAAAAAGGATAACGATACTTTTTTATATTTCTCTACCATTGTACATTAACTGTAACCTTTTCGATCGTGACCAGAATAAAAAGCCACGTGATGATGGATGCTCCATTTAAATGGGTTTTTGTTTGTCGTGACTCCATATGAATATCCGACATTACCTCCAAAGTGTATTCAAATAAATCTACCTGTTTCATGCTCCGATAGTACTGACTCATTGTAAAGTTCAATGTTTTGTTCATAAAATTATATTTGGCTGTATGTTGTTTTGGCATCTTTGAGTATTAAAAGTTTATGATCATTTTATCTTTTTTTAGTTGGGTTAAGGCCTTTGAGGTTATAATAGTTGATTATGACAAGATGATACAAAATATGTTCATTCTGGTATATCGCAGTAGTTTGTATAATATATCAGCTTAGACCACATCATCACGTATTGTGAGATTGTGGTAAATTAACTGACAATGAAAAACAAAAACGTGCACTATTTAAATTTACGTACTGTAAAGCGCCGAGCGGGACGACCACCAGGTGGATCGACGACCTGGTCAGAGTCACTGGGCGCCGCTGGATGCAAGCGGCCTAAAACCGTTCGAAATGGAAATCTATGGGGGAGGCCTATGTTCAGCAGTGGACATCCATGGGCTGATATGATGATGATTTAAATTTGACTTTGTGGAAATTACCAATATGAACAATAATGATCCCTTATGTTGCATTTAGTTGTAACCAAATGATCAAGAAAACCTATTGCATTTTCGTAGGTAAGTATTTATTATATGCAATTTCGTAGGTAATTTGAATAGGAATGTAGCAACCTTTGCCACAGATTAAGTAATAGTTTGCCTTTGCAAACATCGATCAGTTTCAAAACAGCTTAAATTGTGCCCACTCTTAGGCAGAAGCCCGTCCCAACTATATTTGATAAACCAAGAGAACATAGTAATCAAATAGCAGACAAGCTAAAATTACAAATATAAATAAAAAATCTGCCATTACAAAAAATAACTGACAAATCGTAAGATAATTCTGCAAAACTCTTATTGTTCCTTCTTTTTATTTTCGTTCTCCGCATTTATTTTGCTTTTCGATTTCTTTAAACACAGTCAGCTTTTACCATGGTGATCAGATAATAGTACATTATGATACATGTGTGCAAATTTGATTATTAACACTCGAGGCGGTATTAAGCGCGTGAGCCGCAGGCGAACGCGATAAGGGAGCCGAGAGTGTAATAAATCAATGCACACGAGTGTCGTACGAAATTTTTCAACACACTTACGAGAAAAAAAACAGACTTCAATTTTGAAATAATTGTCACTTTACGAGCGAGTGTGTGTTGAAAATGAATATTATATAGTTCTTTACAATCAGACTCAGAATAAACACAAAGATCATGTATGTGAACAGACGTTTGTTCTGAGCGGGAATCGAACCCATAACGTGTTGAGTTTTTCTTCACAATCGTAAAGAGGAGACGTACCTAAGTCTAAATAAATAAATAAAATAAATATCCTGGGACATTCCTCACACACGGTCATCTGATCCCAAACTAAGCAGAGCTTGTACTATGGAAACCAGATAATTGATATAATACATATACTACTTTTTGTTTGTAAATACATACTTAATATACATAATTACACCCAGACTCAGGACATACAGACATGTTCATGCACACAAATGCATGTCCTGTGCGGGAATCGAACCCACGACCTGCGGCGCAATAGGTGGAACCTTTACCAGACTCTTAACCAACAAATGCTTATCATTGTTCAAATGCTTTAAACCTCTACGAGTATTCAAATAGACCTTGACTTGTCAAAATTCTTGACACTTTTATACACCTATATATTTTTTAACCATCAAAAGAACCTGTTGTTCATACAATACATTTACTATTGCTACATAAATAAAATTATATTTATTACAATTATGACATTTGAATAGGCATCATCGAGAATTTCACGCGTTTCGACATTCCTCTTAAAATGGGTATTGTCGAAACGCCTACTAGAATTGTATTGCCTATTGATTACCAGTTTTGTTAGAATGAATTTTGCATAAATAAAAATATTTAAATATGTGCTTCTTAACTCTCATTGGTTAAGCTAATTCGGTCTTTCTTTTTAGAGCGTGTTATACTAAAAGTAGGCCAAATACAGAGTGTTATATTGACCAGGTAAAAAAAGTAGGTAGGTACTCTTTTCATATGCTTATCATTCTTATAATCTGTAGAATAAAGAATGAATATTATACGATATTCATAGGTTAAACATAGATTGACAAAAGTTTTGCAAAGTGCAATATGTGGAGTAAAAAAGTGTGGTTAGTTTTTGCTCACCTAGCGTGAGCAATGCCGTTACAAAAACTTGTTCTTTTTTATTAGTTCTCGGTTTTCAAACATGATATTGAACAATAATGATATTAGGTAGGTATGTAGGTGTTTTGGCTAACCTCATACTAATTATTTAGTTCCTTGAGAATATTATTGCTCAAGGTATTGGCTCTTTAATGTTAAAAGGAACAAGTATTATTGTTATAAAGTTACACTAGCTTATCTACAATAATATAATGACCAAGTGTGTGTCAGACCACGCACAGAGGCTTCAGCGGGCGTTCACGTCTTATGTATGAAGTGCATATCAAAAATTCCAGATCAATCAAGTTATTCTAGGTTCCAGGTCCAAAAAAAGATATTTTCGAACTTAGAATTTGGTTTTTTCTTATCGATCCTCGGTTAAATATTATGGATACAACTTACTCAAGGGTCCCGTTTTTGGCCACGCAGCTAAGGAACCCTACAAAGTGTTTAGATAATTATTGTGTTTTCGAGTTTAACGTTTATTCACGAAGATTAAAAACCGATTGTGAACATGTGAATTGTTCACAACTTTTGTTAAATTAGCGTCGTTCAAGGAACATAAGCATTTGGTAGCTAATGGTTAGTCTAGTATAGGTAAATTGCTTTAATTATCATGACCTTGATTTATATTGAGGAAACGATACCTTATACCACTTGTACACACGGCTACCGATCAAGCTATACATTTCTAGTATAAGCTGACCTCCCATAGTTCGGAAATCCTATACAATGCGAGATCAGCTTATACTGGAAATATATAGCTTGATCTGTAGCCGTGTGTACCTCCGCAAACGTGTCTTACAGTTCATTAATATGAATTTGAGTTGAGCAAAATGAATAAAAATAGATTTTTAATCAATATGGGAATACCGTGATTGTATCACAAAAGTAATAAGAAAAAAAAACTTATGACATGTGAGTGTTAATTTATTTGCTCTTAATATTTCACTTTGGTTTTGAAGCTTTGCATTTATGTTGCAGATGTAATCTTTATGTCAGAAATAATGGTCCAAGAAGATTTAATCGAAGATGTAATAATTATATAAGTTGAATTTAAAAACTGTTAAAGAAGCACTTTATTAGTTGCTATAACTTTTACTGCTGCTTGTGTAGATGAGTTTTAAACCCAGGAAGCTTTAATAAAGCAAAAAGAGTTAAAATATTTAAATTAAGATTTGAGACAGTATTAAGACATGATTGCTATTACGATTGAAATTATATAAAACCAAATATAAAAATAATGCTTCGTAAGCATGATGACTAATCTTTTTACTAAGATGGTCGTGGTGTATCGTGGTTACAAGCTGCTGGCGCAGACCTTAAGGCGCTTAAAAGGTAATAGAATATTCTTACAGCATCAAAACTTACTGATTAGCCATATATGGACACTTGCAACATCAGAAGCTCCGAGACCGACCCTGCATAACCTTTTCACTCCCTTTTGGAAAAGCCTCATACTACTATACTAATTTATCTATACTATATTATGATTATTCAATAATTTATACTATACTCATAATAATAAAGCGAAAGACTTTTTTGTTTGTTTAAACGAGCTATTCTCTGGAACTAACAGTCGGAGTCGAAAAAAATATTTCACTTTCCTACGTTATCCCCAAGTATTATAGGGTTTACTTTTTATCCCGGGAATGCGGTTGAATCCGCGGGAGACAGCTAATAGCAAATATTTGAAAAGTGCAGAAAACTATTTACAGCTGATAACATCGATTTATGATAATAATAATATTTACATTAATTGATTTTTTTTTGAGCGGTTGCTCTTATTGTTTCAAGTTCCACTGTCTAAAGTTTAATAGACTGTTTGATCTCTACGAGTAACGATTAATTTATCATTTATTATTATTAGTAGGAATTCTGATGTGTGCTTCCGTCCTTTAGTTTTATCATCTTTGCGTGATCGGCTTAGCCCGCATTTTTGGATCATAAGTCATGATGTTACAATAATATGGTGTACAACTTTCGTGAATAAATGGCCTATCTACGCAAATATCATTTTTCAAAACGTATCGATTGATGCTAAGAAGGTACGTTCAAACATACAAACTTCAGATTTATAATTTTAGCAGGTTAGTGTGTTGATATCACCAGATTTAAATAAATATACTTGTATATAAGAAGGTATATTACCAGTGCACTATAGGTGTATATTAAATCAGTTCAACTATAACGATAATCACTCTTTGTATTTAAGTATGAATAATTTGTACTTTGCGGCCGAATTCCCTAAATTCGATTCAATTATTCAATCCATTTTGTACTCCCACATAATTCTATTCATCAAACTATTAATAAATACAATATAAACAAACATCCTCACCTTGATTTCCAAGTGTCACAAAACAAACCAGATAATTCAAACAACACTTTCACGTTGGCGAAATCACTATATTTAATTGTACGTCATAGTCGCGTATTAAATATATTAGAAGCGTTCTCGCAGCCGCTTGGCGCGAGCTCGTCGACTGACGGTGGGGTCGCGGCTGGTGTAGTTTATACTACGTGTTCCGTGATGGTAAGGCTACCCATCACGACGCCACCTCCAACTATAGTGAAACGTGAGCAGGCATGTACAGCGTAGCTTGGAAACCGTTAGTTTCATAAGACTGTGGTACTTTCGGAACTCACGTGAATATCGCTATCATCTATCTAATTGTTTAGCACGATTGACAGATTCACGCACAGCTGAAACGGCAGAGTCTAAAAACTTGAACTTTCCTCATATAATGTAGGTATCGTTTAAGTCATCCAGGAAGGTTTCATCAAAATTCGACCCCTGATGGGGTAAAACCGCGGGGTGAAAAACTAATTTATATTTGGTTCTAATTACGAAGCCAAGGGTTTCAAATATTTAGTTGATATCGTTTAAATGTAAATGTTGTGTTTGCCGTTTCCTTATGTTTATTATGTTGTTACAATGTCGAATTGCTAAAAAAGCGTAATGGGGTCATAAATTAGATTGAAAATGTAAATATACCGTTTTAAAAACATATCAAACCGGTTTTCGGTCCGTAAATACTTGCTTGCTGGGCCCACAAAATCTTTTCTTATAATAGGCAATCGATGGATCCCAAAAAGGAGTAGTATACATTTAAACGAAAATAGGAGGATTCAAGCATGGACCACGTGGAACACGAATTAGCTCCTTAGGATAAGACTTAGGTCGTTTTATTTGTTGTTGATGTAATTTTATCTAAATTCACTTTTTCTATTCTATTCTATAATGTACACATTTTAATATTGCTTTTCATCACGAAGTGACATGAAATAAAAGTGAAAATTAAATGAGTTCACTAACAATTAGGTCCGCGTAATTGTTTACCTTATATTGATGAGTTTATGTCGCGGTTTTGAAAAGAACAGGTCACTTTTTTGAAAGCACTTAACTTTCTTCGAACTTATTTAAGCTCGTTGACAAACAAGTTATTTGCGTTTCTTTTCTTGGCAAATGAGTCAGATACGAGTCTGTACACATTATTGTATTCCTGTACAACAAATTTGATGGTTATGTACTTGACTAACTAATGCAAAAATCACAGGCTTTTAATATCAAAAAAGTGTAAATCTTGGAAATGTCGAAGTAGGAGTAATCTTTTCAACATGATTAAGTTTGCTAAGAACTGTGCATAGCAAATCGTAACCATTCATCGTCGGTGCGTCAATCTAAAGAAAGGAATAACTTTGTCCAATTCTTTGAACCTTTAAACCTTATTTTTGGCTGAAATACACTGCAAAGGGGCTAACATATCATCCCTGATTTACATCCGGGAAACAAAAAGGAAAACATCAAAGCCCTGTAGATATATTCACTCAACATTTGAATCTATATACGCCTAATTGCAATATCCTGAAGCCTAAAAAGAAATAAAGAAAACATGTGTTATAAATAAAAACGAACAAATAATGCATTGGTCGACTCTAAATAATTTTTATTCTTTATATTTTCTTTTTTTTTACTTTGTTGTTCTTCTGGCTTTTGTCTTCAAAGAAACTGGTTCTGCCGGTGCGTCATGACAGATTTTAAGGTGGTAATGAGCCAGGTAGATAATACAAAGAACTCTACCATCGTGCTATGATTTCCTCACGATGTTTTTCTTTACTGAAAGTTTATGCTCATTGTCGGAACCTTTGCCATAGTCTTCAATACCACAGCTAAAAGGATTTCATGTTGTATTGTAGCGTTGGTAACTTCTTCTTCTTTTCACGAAACTACACGTCTTTAGAGTTCAGTCTGTGCATTGTTTATAGAAGCGCTCGTGGTGTAGCATGATTAGCCGTTCTTAATCGATCAGCAAAGTTAAGCTACGTCTGTCGTGGTCAGTACCTGGATGGGTGACCACCTAGTGGTATTTCAAATCGAGCGTTTCCGTGCTTCGGAAGGCACGTAAACGTACCGTTGGTCCCGGTTATCACTTAATTGTGATAGTCGTTAAGCTAGTTGGATGCCTCCTAGGCGGCTTGAAAAATTCCAACAGTAGGTTGACCACTAGCCTACCTCCACCAATCCGCAGTGGGCACGCGTGGTGGAGTATCGTACAGTCCCTTTCACCCTGATTTGTGAAAGGAGGCCTGTGCTCAGCAGTGGGACATTATAGGCTGATGATGATTGTTTATAGACCTAAGTTACTACAGTCATGACTCACATCTGTGTCCGCGGTAAGGGTACCTACATTAAGATTTGGAATCATTATAATCTTGCTAATGTCAGATATAATGGACATCTGACGTGGATCACCACTGATTAATGCAGGAGAATAACATTTCGTTCTACCTGACATTTATTAGGCTTATTTATTTTATTTTCAAATGGCATTATCGGTGATTACTTGTTTTAATCTTTTGACTTATTGAGCGATATATTCGCGGAAGCTGTTTGTCAGGTGGGATAAATGCGAATGTTTTTATGTTCGTTGTCAATATCAGGAAACTGGGAAGCAGACGGTACAGCTGAAGGTTAATGAGTATTGTCACCTGTAGATATTAAATGGATTGGATGATCAATGTGCTACTGACTATATTAAAGCTTAGAAAGCAACTGGCTCTCAACTGCAACTCCTGAAACACCCGTAGGCGCTTGACGACAATTTTCAAATTGTTGGTAGTCAGCCAGGGTGTACTAAAAAGTAGCACCATCTACTCTAGAGTCTCCAGATGCAACGGCTAGTAAAATACGGATGAGTCATCGAGATTATACTCAAGATACCGAGGAAACAATGAATTAACGTGACTGTATAGGAAGACAGCTGACAGCTGGTATTTGATAATATCGAACTTGACAATAATAATAACTTTTTTACTAGAACAAATTTAAATTATTTCGGTATAACGACCACTCGAGACGAGAATGACGCCACTCTCACATTTCATGTGTCAATATTACACATGCTTTTTTACCTCAAATCAACATATTTTTTTCAATATCCCGATCTAGTAATTACGCTTCACACGATCCTGTAGCAAATGTATGGAATGTTGGTAATTGCCAATTTGCCACAGACTTCACGTGGTTACGTTTAAGCAAGTTGCCGGATGACCTGCCGTTTGATAGACATTGTCGTCTAAATTAATGGGGGCATAACAATTCGATGACCTGAATTGGTTGGAAACAGTCAGCATCGATAGAGATGATTTTCCAAAATTTCCAGATTTTGGTATTATTCTTGGCCAATGATTTCAAAAGTCAGGATAGGCCCATATTGCAAAAAACTTCTTCATACAAGTAAACAGTACCGCCTTTGTTTAAAATCGCTCGAACTACGTAGTGCCGCATTGCATAGGTGTACCATGTAACCTTGTATGTGCGTACAATGCACACTTGCGGGAGAGAGATAAGCAATGGACGAGCGAGCTGTTCCGCGGACCGCAGACGACTGAGTCGCGTTGGCCCTAAACTGAACATTTTAGGGCTAGCGCGTTGGTGTCATTTTGTCGCTAGTAATATATAAGTCAATGGTCTTGGCCTTATTTATATGCCATAGTTGACAGCAGAAGTTAACATACAAAAGTACATAGTACTTACGGATTAGCTTCGAAATGGTAACTTGGATCCCCTAGAGCCTTATCTAATTATACGGCTTTGACTTTGAATTAGCTCGGAAGTATTACATTTAAACTTAAGGTAAAAGTATACCTGCTTGGCTAGTATAGTTCTTGGCTATGCTGAAAGGTTGACGTATTTAAGATTACATGTTTGACATTCATACCTATTTGGCGATAAATTGACAGATGTCTCAGTCTCAGTGCCCCTTATAGGTAACAAATTACTCATTTTTTCTTGGTCTGAGCAAATTACCTACAACCTATTATAGCCTCAGGTGATATAGTATCATTATAACCTTTTTTTGGCTACCAAAATAATATAATAGAACATTTTGATACATGTGTGCAAAGTTGGTAATTACAGACGAGGCGATATTAAGCGATAAAGAAGCCGAGAGTAATCCTACTGGTAGTTCCAGAGATTAGCCCGTTTAAACAAACCTACAAAAAATCTCTTCCGCGTTATTATATTAGTATAGGTTGAACGTATTAATATCCTGATTATTATAGTATTGCTTCTTTTTCAGGTAAGTACTGAAATGTTAATCTGCATCTCCTAGAAAGGATTATGTAAAGGTATGGAATATGATTCACTTAATTACTTAATCTTCGTGGTAAGTATTACTACCACACGCAGCAGAAATAATAATACATGTTTTCATCAAAGCTGTACCTGATACGTTGGGAAGTTTATGCTACAAATAAAGAAATAAAATATTGAATAAAATTTGTTAATTACATAAGGTCTATTAAAAACTTGGAAGGCTTTTTGTTAATAGCTGTAGATTAAACAGACAATAGTAACGTTTACTTTTATTTTATTGCACATTAATGTATGTAATTACTGAAGTAAATGTATGCATTTTAATGTATTAGGTACATAATTAATGTTTCATTTTTAATTTGTTTAATGTTGTTGAACATAATAATTTCAATATAGAATGTGCTAATTAATTTGCGGTTTATTTAATGGTTGCATTGCAGTTAGTATTCTGATTTCCCGTGCGTTTTAACACGCGAATTAAATTATTTTAGTTTTTCAGGGTTCTGTACCTCAGAACAGAAACACGGAACCCTTATAAGATCACTTTGTGGTGGTTACACAAAATTTCAAGAGCATTCAAAAGATTACAGTCATGTCACATATTTTTTACTCCCAAATTCATTAAAACCTACAGGATTCTTGCTGGAGACAAGTCTGCTATTACAATTGTGTTCCAATGATCTATCATCATCATCATCATCATATCAGCCTACGGATGTCCACTGCTGAACATAGGCCTCCCCCATTAACTTTCACTTCGAACGGTTTTGGGCCGCTTGCATCCAGCGGTGCCCAGCAATCTTGACCAGATCGTCGGTCCACCTGGTGGGAGGTCGTCCCGCTCGGCGCTTTCCAGTACGTGGTCGCCACTCGAGAACCTTCCTTCCCCATCGGCTATCAGTTCTTCGAGCGATGTGGCCTGCCCATTGCCACTTCAGCTTACTAACTCTACGAGCTATATCGGTAGTTTTCGTTCTCCTACGAATGTCCTCGTTCCGGACCCTGACACGTAGAGAGATTCCGAGCATAGCTCGTTCTATAGCGCGCTGAGTGACTCTGAGCTTATTTATTCGGCCAGCAGTAAAAGACCACGTCTCTGTACCATATGTCATCACAAATCTCAATGATCTATTAGTGATGTCCAAATTTGCAGATTTGGCAGTTTTGGTAGTATACTAATTCAATTTAGACAACACAACACTGTCTCAATGAGTTGAAATGGGATGTCACAACTTTGGACTTGGCCCACTGTTGATCTAGAATCATAAAATTTGGCAAGGAGCAAGTATGGGAAAAGTCGTTAATATGTAGTAACATCACGTATAGAAAAATATTTATGCGATAACCAACTTACATTAGCAGTTTTAGCATTACATTTGTACGAAATACGATAAAAAAGTTAAATTACAAAGATATAGGAATGCATTTTAAAATAAATCTTTTCTTCCAAATGGTTCCCGTTTTGGCACGACATAAGATGAAATATAAAGGCCATGAGAATTATTTTTACTGATGATTACTGAGAAAACCGTAAACTAATTGCTGAAATATTGTAGACAATAACACTTGTACCTATTGTACGTATTTATATACTCTGAGATAACACTGTATAACATCCATTAACCAGTTACGAAGTTTGCTCTTCATTGTGTCGTTCTCATGAAACAAAGAGATTGGCTCGGCAATCTAGGTTTTCGATTAACCGCCATGTAAACGATTACAAAGAGGAAGAAATATGTTGAGATAAACTGTTGGATGTGAGAAAAAGTTGAATTATAAATGAAAATTTGCAATCTGACCTTATTCACAACTTTCATTTTCAATCGATTATAATCTTATCTTATATATATATGTATTCAGGGTGGTGATTTCGAGATGGCATATTTTTGAATCCTATGTTGGGTTGGTCATGCTGAACAATTTTTAGTATGGGACCAACATCTGGTTAAATAAAAATTTAAGTGAGTCGACAGATTTAGCTTCCCTTTTTTGTTGTGATCGTAGTCCGGATTATGTTTGTATGGAATTTTTTTTTTGTAAATTCCATCCGAAAAGTTAGAAGTTTCACCCGGGTGGCGCCGGAAACCAACAACTGGTTATGCGAAACGGCACATCGGTGAAGAAGAAGACATACCCTGAAATAATATAAATGGTACTTTTTAAGCCGAAAAAAAATACAGCATCTTAAAAATATATGCAGAGGATATAATAAGTCAATGTGCAGACCATTGAATTATTACATAGTGCAGAGGTTAAAAATATATGCACCAATAAAATACTGTATAACGGGAATGGATTCTAGCTACTGCTAATGATCATTTAAACAAACTAATAAATTCCTCGTTCTGTGTTGTATAAATCTACGGAATGAACCAACTCAGCTTAAAATAACTTGAGTTTCAACGAGTTCTCTACGTTTAGAGGCATCTGTTTAATATCTGAACGGAATATTTAAATAGTTATAGGTACGAGGTATCATGCATGAGTGCTTAGGATGAATTTTCGGAATGTATGTATCAGTAGGTATACCTATTTTCATTCTGGATTCCAAATTTAAAACCACTAATCAAGTAGTTCAAGAATTGTATGTAAAAAATAATACGAGATCCCAGTTCCGCTAGACCTTTCTTATTTTCTGACAGACAAAATTTATAGAATTGAGTAGTGTTAGTACGTTCTTCATAATATAAGAATTTACTCGCAAAATTTATGAAAAGTACGTAATGTGCATAACATAACTTTAATGCATGATACCTGTAAATTGCCCAACGTATTCATACGTTTGAAGTACGTACTAACACAACTCAATACTATGCAGTTTGTCCGTCAGAAAATATGTATGTATTCAAGGTCTGGCGGCCCTGGGATCTCGGTCTATTATGGATATTCATCTTCACTACAAAGATATATTTTTCAAATCACGAAATAAATGGCACAAGTAGAAATAGTTTCTAGTGCTGTAGGTACCATTCGAGATAAAGCAGGTACTTTGAGTGTACATTTTCTAGAATGTTCCAATAATAATGGTTTGCAGATATTTCTAGAATCTGCAGCAACTATGAAGTTACTTTGTACTTCCACTTGAAAACGTTTTGTTATTTCGAACAACTTTGTGCTCACCTCTTTATTATACTAGTTTTCTTGTAACTTCTGTTAGTTTGCTTCTGGGCTAGACTTAAAAAGATTAAATAATGGTACGTTAATGGAATTCCTTAGTCTGACCCCGACCAGCGATAAAGTATCTTAGCAATTTTCTCATACATAAATTCTTTTTATACTTAAATCATTCTATAAATTTTAAGTCAAATTTGTTCAGGACATGATATTAAAATCCGGCTAAATGCGAGTCGGATTCGCACACGAACGGTTCCGTAAAAAGGGTTCCGTTTGTTGTTATAGCGGGAATAGAAATTTGGCCATGTGATCGCAATTACCACGGTGAGATTTCACTCAAATACAGGTCTATATAGGCAAATACACAGTAAAAAAAACATTGTGAAAATTTTAACTGTCTACCTATTACGGTTCACGGATAGCCCACTGACATAAGACGGGCGGACAGTGGAGGATTAGTAATAGCTGAAATAGGGTCCCTTTGGCTACGGAACCTTAAAAATAACTTCACTTTATTGTCATTGTCAAATAATGTGACATTATTTACGTGACCATTTAATCAGCATATTAGTTAAATAGCGCTTTATGAGTAAGGGGGTAAAAGTAGTGTAAATATGAGATTAGGTAATAGTTGCTAAATTATAATGTACAGAATTTAGATATTTGTAGTACGACAGACATAATTTAAATAAATTAAGCAGTGAAAGATTTAGTGCTATCAATAAGAAAACTCATAACGCCTATATCAACCACAACAGCCCCAGCAACACGATCAAACAAAACCTAAAATTAATGAATTTTGATAAAACTTTGCACATAGATAGATCTATTATACTTTTCTCCCGGGAAAACAGGGTCCTTCGAGAATGCGGCAAAAAACCGCGTGCAATCTAAAAAGAAGAAATCACACAAAACAAAGTAACAAAATTTACCGACACATTTTTAATTAAACGAACCGGATAAATAATATCCGGCAAAATAAAGCTGGCGTTAACTTTTTAAAATAAGTGTGACGCGAATAATAATCAACACCTGTATCCTATTTACTGGTACCTACGCTGAGAATATATTAAATTACATATGTACTACTTATTTAAATGCTTATTATGAACTGGATGACGTCAGTTTCCCAGTAAGGTACCTATAAGGGTTTTCCACATCCCTTTTTAATTTATTCTGTAGAGGATAGAATAGGTAGGTATGTACCTTCATTGATATGTCAATGACTTAGTGAATTGTTTGTTATGAATTTATACTGGTTCAATATCAATCGATATAATTTTTCATATATTTAGTACTTTTTAGGGTTTCACGCAAAGAGATTTTGTTTATATAATTTAAATATTGGAATACCTATTCCACTAAACTAAATATATGAAAAATTATATCGATTGATATTGAACCAGTATAAATTCATAACAAACAATTCACTAAGTCATTGACATATCAATGAATCACAGACTGGACTGGAACCTTCAAAGTTTATTCACGATTGCGACTTTCCATACAACTTTGTGGAAATTACGTTCCTTATAAAGGCGTGCACGTGCTTACGAGTGTGCGATGCAATGACGTCATAATTATAATGATAACAAATATGAGTAACCATACGCCTTCATTCACTAAGGTGGGTGTGCCCACGACAGACAACACTTTCCTAATAGTAGGGTTAACTGCGGTTTATGTTTCAGTCAGGCAGAATTAAAATGGGCTTTTCCAAATATTATATTTTCCTGAATGAATAATTTTAATAGGTATTTTAAAATTAGAAATGCAATTAATGACTCTATTACTCTGTATGTGACAATTATTTTATTTATAATGGAGTAGTATGTTTTATTTGTTTCGGATAACTAATTATTAATTATTTGTATACGGAACCCTAATTTGCAAACTCTGTATAGGTATGCATCCGTCCCACTGTCCGACTTTAAACTCCTAAACCAAGCCAAGCTAGATAGAGTTTTGAAATTTATAGAATTTAGGTTACTTCCTGGGCCCATATAGTAAGATAAATACTCCTATTATAAATAAAATAAATAAATATCCTGGGACATTCCTCACACACGGTAATCTGATCCCAAACTAAGCTGAGCTTGTACTATGGAAACCAGATAACTGATATAATACATATACTACTTTTTGTTTGTAAATACATACTTAATATACATAATTACACCCAGACTCAGGACATACAGACATGTTCATGCACACAAATGTATGTCCTGTGTGGGAATCGAACCCACGACCTGCGGCGCTATAGGTTAAGACTCCACGTCTTAACCAACTGCGCCAACTGGCCCGTCATTATTGCTTGAACATAAAGTTTTGAAAGGGAAAACTATATTTACTTGGCCCCCTTTTTGAGATAAAACTATATCCTTAAAACGCCATTGCGTAAGAAGCTGCAATTATCCTAACTTCCTAACTAATATTATAAATGCGAAAGTGGGTTTGTTTGTTTGTTACGCATTCACGCCTAAACCGCGGGGATAGCTAGTTACAAATATTGTTTTCTAGCTGTCTCCCGCGGTTTCGCCCGCGTTCCCGGGACAAAAAGTAGCCTATGTCCTTCTCCATACCATAGGCTCTCTGCATGCCAATCTCATGATGATCCGTGATCGTTGAGGCGTGAAGGCGTAACAAACAAACAAACTCACTTTCGCATTATAAACATTAATAATTAGACTGTTTTACAAAAAACTTAAACCGACTTCAAAGTACACTAAGATGTAATCAAATCCTGATCTGATGACAATGGGACCAAACGGGAAGTGTACTCTTCCAGTCAAAAAAAGAAGTTAGGAGGCAACAAACATAAAAAAAAAAAGAAAAAAAAAAAGAAAAAAAAAAAAAAAAAAACATACAACCGAATTGAGAACCTCCTCCTTTTTTTGAAGTCGGTTAAAAATGAAAACGTTACGAGATCAAACAAAATTAATAATTAGTTAATTGCTCCTACATCCAATGACAAAGCAAAATTGCACAGCTGAGTTATAGAGCTGTCAAATTAAATTAGTTTATTTATGACTATACAGAACCCTTCGTGCTAAGTTGCACTTGACCGGTTTTTTGTGTAAAGGTTCTTAGAAAATGAGCGTCATTTTCTAAGAATCTTATCTTAATTTGAGTGCGTGTGATTCTAAACTCACTTCAATTAACTTTCTCTCTGAGAATACCAAGTACGTATTAAGATTGACAATGTTCAGCCAATATTTAACAAGCCATTGTATGGTGTTTCTTATGACAATTTTACTGCAGTAGGATGTTTTTTGATTGAAACAATTAGATATCTGAATAATAGATAATGGTACATTGTCACACAATACAAGATGTAATTATCCAATTAGAAATACTTCACGTTCAATTGTAATTATTGGAAATTGACAGCATGCAATTTCATTACGTGTATTTTTTTCTTAATAGGAATCTGTGTATGAATGAATGGTAATTATTAATTTATTGACCGTCTTACTGTCGACATATGGTGATATGGCCCAAATCAAATGGGTGGTATTAATATCCTGTCCTTTTGATTTCTGCGATTAACAAGCTCTTCATAATGAAAATCACATGAAGTCCAGACGGAACAGGCTGCCTGCATTATGTTTTTCATCAAAAGAAGCTCATAACAGAATTTGAGCTTACAATACCCGCACGCGAGCTACTTTTTATAGCTGCGATAATCGCGGCTACAAAAAATAGTATCTTGATTATGAGCTACTGTTTGTTGCTTGTGTGTGTTTCAGTAGGTATTGAACTCTGAATGTTCTTTGGCGACAAAATAATCGCTCGTGTAGCCCACACACGAGCGATTATTTTGCCTGATAGCTGCATTCTCATGTATAACTATTAGTGATACAATATTATGGTGACGGTAAGCTATTCACTTTACTTTTAACACATCTGCTTAACTTAACTTAATAGCGTAAATTAATAAAATTCTTGATTGTCAGTTATTTTGACGGACTTCGGTAGTTACTTACAAACAATTGATGTTAAAATATATGATTGGCCGTAATAGTATATTATGATACATGTGTTCAAATTTGATTATTAACACTCGAGGCGGCGCGGGCGAACACGATAAGGGAGCCGAGAGTGTAATAAATCAATGCACATTCAAAAAACAGACTTCAATTTTGCAATAATTGTCACTTCACGAGCGAGTGTGTTGAAAATATAGTTATAAAAAATATATTGTAGGGGTTTTGAAATAATATTTTATATAGACCTCCGGTTTCTTATAACGTTTGTTCGCAAAGTCTACATCGGAAAATGACCTAAATTATACAAATATTTTATATGTATAAGTTCATATAAAAAGACTTATTGGTACCATTATATCATTGTTTGTTGTTATACTTTGCAATCCACAAATCGTTGGACTTACTCATAGAGTACGGAAAGATAGACTTGCAGTAAAGAAAAGATTTATTTCCCATGTCCCGTTGCAAGACTAAGTAGGTACCCTCTCTTCACTCCTTGGTTTTTATTGTTGTAGGCCAGTCCTTAAGGTATTTAGGTAATTTCGATAAAAGAAGTTGATACTTTCACATTACAGACTACCGGAGAGTCAAGACAGTTAAGCGAATAGATTATGTAAGCTGTATATGAGTATTTAAACTTTTTATGTATGAATGAAACCGCAAAACTAAATACAGATGTCGCTTAACTTTCTTTTCGGAAATACCAAGCGCCAAACCAAAAAGAAAAAGGTTTGTGGTAAGCTTAGCTATGCCACAGCTATACGTAGTATTGGTTCGAGAAAGGTATGAAAGGTTTGGTTATAAAACTGTAACAAGGCCAATTCGTGCAGGTTTTTTAAACTTTTTTTTTAATCGAATTATAACACAACTTCTTTACAGCCTATATGTACTCTTTACTATGCTATAGCTAATATTACAAATCGTAGGTAAATAAATTTAAATTAAATAATAAGTCTATCAATATTTAGGTATATATAATGACACAACGTTTTCATTTTTATGCTGCTTCGATGAATTTTGGAAAGTAAAGTAGACCATACTGGAACAAGTTATTTGCTCTACTTTTTTGGTAGATATTAATAACGTCCTAGCGGGCGGTGCGCCTCGAAACAGAGGACCTACTCCAAGAAACTTTACGTCTAATCTTCGTTTTGTACTATCACCAATAGATAGCATACAATTTAGTTCAGGTCGTGTATCGTTTATCGCAGGTCCTCCGACTATACGGTTAAATAAGTACTCCTTGGGTACGTATAATGATAATAAAATTGGAATACCCCATAAGCCACGAAACGTTATTAACGTCATTTACGCAAAGGGTTTTACCAACTTAATGGAAGGGAGTCGATTAATAAGTGCCCACATTAAATATTAAATGAGCTCTAAATATAGCACGTCAGGATTTAATATCATTTGGTAATTTTATTAGATGAAAGGACTTTAAAGTTCAACCGACCCTAACTGACAAAGGTGGGGAAACAAATTTATTTTTAAATTAATGTTGTTCTGCAAAAAGAAACTATTATGCTCTGAATGAAAACCGGAGTGGACTTCCGTGCTGTACCATTCCGTTTTCCGTGAGAACTTAGAGAAGGATTTTCGTTTATGTTTTTCTTATTCTAATATTGGAGATAGAAGAAAATTTTCTATAGGTATATCGATTGTACTTTTTTATTTAAAAAATATAAAATATATGTTTGTATTTCTCATAACGAACCCTTTTATTAAACCCCCAAAAGAAGGTTTACAAATTAATATCTCCTTAAAGTTTTTATCCATATAAATAAATATCACCTGAGCCAAATAATGACAAAGTGCGGCAAAGTTATTCTATTTCTATGCAAATAATCGCTTCGCTCGATCCGTTATACTTATTCATTACTGCACAACAATAGGGAATTGGTGTCTTGGCCCTGTTCTTAAAGATTAACATACTTGACTTGTGTTTGCCATGAAATGTAATATGTTTAGCTAGAACCTTAGAATAGAAAAAAAAAAAATACAACCGAATTGGGAACCTCCTCCTTTTTTTGAAGTCGGTTAAAAAACGGACAAATGGAGTCTGACGCGCGAAAGGAGAGTTCAAGTAAAAAGGAAGAGTAAAAGTTATTCAGCATGACTAATCCAAAACAGGTCTCAAAAATATGCCATCTCGATACATATCTCTTTGTTATGATTATAATAAAACCAACACACAAAAGAGCTGAAAAAAGCGGATTTTACGGGTTACCTACTAGAATCATTGGTTACTACGATATGTAACAGAAAAACGAAATATGTCATAGACCAAAAAGTTGGTAATTATTTAAAGTTATTTTACGAAGCCCTGCGTGTGTGTATTACCCAACATGATTTAAATAGTGTATTCATAAGTAAATATTAACTTATTGTTTCACCGCAAAATGATATAAACCTATATTTTTTTTGTATAAATCGTATCCAATGACATTCAATCAAAGCACATTTAAAATAACGTACCTACATAGTTATTATAATTTCATATGCTCATCTCTTTGACAAGTCATTAACTGACCATTCAAATCATTTCGAACCTTGAACCAATCACACATTTCAACCATGTTATTTACATATTCACACAAGGCACAGTCTCATATTGCTGACACATGTATCTGATTTTTAATTAGGTGCAGATTCACTAGTGGTTATTTGTTGCAAGCACATCGTAAGAAATCCAAAGCACGAGCACAGTTTTACCATAAGAGATGTTAATACTGTGGCACGAGCGTACCTATAACTGTGTCGTACCCGCCAGACCCGTAGGAAGGTTGAAATAGTTTTGGTCAACCCCCCAAATCATCGAATCATGTGTGCTCCTCTACCTAAAATATGGAATATTGTATTAACCAATTTCAGAAAATTTCGTCGCTCCCTGACATGGGTTGGCGCAGGACTCTGGCCACAGACCATAGCCAGGAATGTGGCCAGGGTCCTGTTCTGGCAGGCTACCAGGCTCACCCATGCACTGTCACATCTAGACAGCTCTGCAGACGTGTTTTGGGTGGTCGTTACACTGACCTTCTCGAGATACAGTTTTCGATTTAACCTAACCATTATTATGAATTTTTCGAAAGAAATACTTAAATTAAATTAGTACCGCTTAAAATTACACTTTGAGTAAGTCTTGCTATCTTTGCTACGTGTCAACTTACCCACATAAACTGTGCCCAATTGTCGGTTACGCCAATTACGCGATATATATGCTAAAACTACAGGAAAATGGTAGCTGCTTATTTTTTTCAAGCATCAGTCAAATCAATCATGACCAATTTGAACAGTCATATACATGATTGATAGATCAATGACCCGTGGTCAAAAATAAATACGATAATTTCTATCAATAGCAATCGTGTAACGTTCGCTTTCTAGGACTAATAAATTCTGAATCAATTCTACTTGGCGCCAGATCTTTGTATTCCTGTGAATAGTTCATTTCAATTCAACGTTGGTTTCATAACTATTCTAATGGCATGATAAACGTTGATAATTAATAGTGACATTTACAATATGTAGGTACGATTGTCAAATTAATCCAATTGCCAACAAGTATTCTTGATGATGACCAAACTGGTTTTATTGGTCGCAGCGATAATAAAATCAAAACTGAAGTCTGCAAATTAATTTACAATGTAAGTATGTTCCTAGAATGAAGATGTAACATAAAAGTATATTTTAAATTTGGAAACGATATCTAAAGATGCGTTTACGCTAAGCGAACCAAGCACGAGCCGAGCACACGTGGAGCACGAATTCGCGTAGCGTCACAGAATATTCAATAGTAGTAGGGTAGTAGTAGCGTAGACGGATTTGCGAGCCTATTTTGCTTGATGGAGTGTCAGTAGGTACCAGTCTGTTCCGACTTTCGGTACCTCGGATCACAAATGCAGAGCGATGGTTATATTGACCGTGATATAAAGCAGAGAATCTGCTCAGGTTGGATGAAATGTTGACAGGTAACAGAAATAAAATGTGATCCACGGTATAAGTATAAGTCCTTGGTAAAAGACCTGTCTTAATGTTCGGAATGTTGGGCAGTAAAGATGACGGATGAAAGAAGATTGCTTGCAGTTGAGATGAGGATGAGGTTGAGATGGATGTGATGAGTGACAAGAATGGATAAGGTAGGAATGAGTATATAAGGGGAAGCTTGAAAGTAGCGCCAGTGACTGAAAAGTTGACAGGGAACTGTTTAGCGTGGTATGGAGGAGAAATGAAAACCTCGTCACTAAAGGAGTTATGAATATGAAAGTGGATGGTTGGAAAAGGGAGACCTCAAAAGAGATGGATGGATTGTGTTAAAGAAGCATTCACTTCTTTCTTACCCATATCTTTTTTTTTTTTTTTTTTAAATTAAATGGGCTTGCGTTTGGCCACTGACCCGCCCAGAAGGGGCGATGACGAAGCCTAAGATGAAACACGCTTACCCAGAAGAAACCTATTCACTCTGGCCTTGAAAGTTCCTAGATTGTAGGCGTCAGGAAACACAGACGCCGGAAGCAAGTTCCACTCCCTTGCTGTCCGCATTATAAATGAGGATGCAAAACGCTGTGTCCGTATTTTCGGTATGTCAACAACGTACGGGTGAAAATTTTCCCGGCGTCTTGTGGTTCGGTGTAAAAATGGGGATGGTGGAATTAGGTTGAACAATTCCTGCGCACACTCTCCAAAATATATCCTGTAGAAAACCGATAAGCAAGCAACCTTTCTTCGATGGTCGAGGCTCGTGAGTTTCGCCTTAATTAAAGACTCATCTCCAATGAGTCTCCTGGCTCGGCGGTCTATTGAGTCGAGGGCCTCAAGCTGGTACTTAGCTGATCCATCCCAAAGATGGCAGCAGTACTCCATGCATGACCGGACTTGTGCTTTATAAAGTTGGAGCAACTGCCCAGGCGTGAAGTACCGCTTAACCTTAGAGAGGATACCCAGCTTTCTGGCAGCTGTTTCTGCCTTCGACTCAATAGAACAGCCAAAGTTTATTTTGGCGGTTAATGTTATGCCTAGGAGATCAAGCCGATCGCATATTGGCAAGGATATATTTTGGAAAATAGGAGCCTGATGGTAAGGACTCCGTTTGGCGGTGAAAAGACATGCCTGTGTCTTGGAGGCGTTAAACGTGACCAGATTGGCTTTGCCCCAATCAGAGACTGCCTGTAAGGTCACGTTCAAACGTTCAACCATGGCCTCTCGAAACAATTGGATCTCGTCACTAGTGGCTCGTGCGCTGGAAATGTATCTCTCTGCAACAGTGCTGTCGTCTGCGTACCCAAAGATACCGGGTTTTAACAGATCGTTGATATGCAGCAGAAATAAGGTTGCAGAGAGAACTGATCCCTGAGGAACTCCGGCATTGATTGCCAAGAGGTCCGACGAGCACCCGTCTATGACCACTCGTATAGACCGTTCACTCAGGAAATCGGAAATCCAAGCGCACAGGCCATCAGGAATTCCATATGAAGGAAGCTTGCTTAGAAGGCTGGTGTGCCAGACCCTATCGAAAGCCTTAGAAATATCGAGGGAAACGGCAATTGCTTCCCCGTGTCTCTCAATGGCTTCGCTCCAAAGATGTGTGGCATACACAAGAAGATCCCCAGTAGACCGTTTTTGGCGGAAACCGTACTGTCGGTCGCTGAGGAGTTCGTTATCTTCAAGGTATGCCAGGAGCCTCCGATTCAATACACGCTCCATTGTCTTGCAGAGTATGGAGGTGATCGCAATCGGTCGATAGTTTGTAGGATCGGCACGGCTGCCCTTCTTAGGCACAGGTTGCACGTTAGCAAGCTTCCAGACTTTCGGAACATGACCCATTCGAAGTGAGAGGCGAAACAGGCGTGTCAAGACAGGAGACAATTCGGGCGCACAATTGCGCAGGACAATGGCTGGAATGCCGTCGGGACCACTGGCTTTATTCACGTCTAGAGCGCGTAGTACCTTTACAACCTCCTTTTGCCGGATACGGATGTCCGGCATTTGGCAGTTGCAAGTGGGTAGTGGGGATGGTGTTTGTAAACCAGCGTCTAGACATGAATTCTCCGCGAATAGAGAGGCAAACAAATTGGCCTTCTCTACAGCAGTGTAGGCTAGTGATCCATCAGGCTTCAGCAATGGCGGCAGCGACGGGCGGCAGAAATTGGTCTCGACCGATTTGGCAAGGGACCAGAAAGCTTTACTCCCAGAGGGGTAAGATGATAGCTTTTTTCCGATCCGGCCAACATGGTCGAAACGCGCCTTCTTCTGTGCCTTTTTGCAGGACTTGGCAGCGATGTTAAAGGCTTTTTTCTTCAAGCCCGTGTCAGGAGCTTTGCGAGTGCGAGAATCCGCCCAGATTCGGTAAGCTGACTGTTTTCGTGCCTCAGCAGAGGCACAATCAGCATTGTACCACTTGGGGGTTTCGCTATTGAGTGATATGTCGGAGAATGGGATATAATATTCCATTGCTCGACATATCACATCTGATATGGCACTCGCACAGCTGGACGGGTCATCCGAAGTAAAGCAAGTTCGCCGCCAAGGATAAGATGCAAGAAAAGAACGCATCTCATCCCAATCTGCTGACTTGTATCGCCAAACTCGCCTGGTGCCTTTAGGGCAAGGGTCAGGCGGAGAGTAGGACGACACAGCTTTCACCAGACAGTGGTCGGAGGTTCCCAATGGGGCATTCACCGAAACTGAGTACCTGTCAGGATCTGTTGTCAGCAGAAGGTCCAAGCAATTGGCTGTGTGATCAGCGACATCCGGCACGCGCGTGGCTTCGCGAACGAGCTGGGAGAGATTTAGCGTAAGTGCTAGTTTCAACGCCTCTCTCCCAGCAAGGTCGGTCTCCCGGTATGGGTACAACCACTCACGATGGTGAGCGTTAAAGTCCCCCAGGAGGACCAGCTGCGCGGTCGGATATTTTCTTTGGATCACGTCCGCCGTTTCGCCGAGGTATTGAAAGAGCCCGATCGTCTCCTGGTCACTGCAGTGCGATCGGTAGACACAGGCATAGAGGATTTGCTCTATACCAGTGCCCACCAATATCCACAGGACAGAAAAACCCGGTTTTTCAAGGCCACGGAGACGCCGACAGCAGATGTCATCGCGAGCATACACGCAGACCCCAGCGCGTGGTTTGAAGTTGTGCTCCAGGGTATACCCTGGGTAATTTAGGTATGCCGCGTCTGAAGGACATCTGATTTGCGTCTCCGTGAGAAAGAGTAGGTTAGGCTTGTCCGTCTCAAGGTGGTGATGGACGGCGTCGAGATTGGAGTGCAGACCTCGAATATTTGAGAGGTGCACTTTGAGTGAGAGGACGTGCTTCCGCTGTTTAACGCTACTCTTTCTTTTACTTTTGGTCATGTTGATGTGGAGTGAATAGGTGAGGGGAAGGCAGTTAAGCGAGGCATTGCAAAAGGAACCATGGGACAAACGTAGGAAAGATGCACTGATGGGAGGGTCGTCTGGAGACTGCGGGGACGCCCGAACCCCCCCAAGAGTGGCCATCGGGTCCTCTCATCCGGTCGCCAACCGGCACGATGGAGCACCTCGGGATTTTTCGCAAGTTGGCGGGGCAGCCTTTCATAGGTGGCTGGCCTACTACTTGGGCCCCCTACTAACTGCGGTCGGCCAGCGGAGAACCGTGCTTCGGATCCCGCTACCCTCCAAGACGAGACTACCGTACATATTACCTACATCGTCGAGACCGGTTCACTAGAGCAACGCAACTGCTTAGACCCAACCCCACAATTGGCTTCCCCGAACTTCACGCCGGAACACGGCAGCCGCTTGGCGGCGTGACTTAGTTCGGAGGGTGGTGACAAGCCGCGGCCGAAGCCTACCACCAGAAGTTGTTGCTCGTTTAGCACCACCCAGGGATCACGTGTAGGGTCTCGAGGGTAAACCTACGGACGCGAGCAACTTCGATCCCCATATCCCCATATCGGTAAGAAAGAAGTGAATGCTGGTCTGACGGATAGTAGAGACGAATGGAAGAAGCGTACATAATATTGCGCCAACCCCATATGATTGGGAACAGGGCAGGCAGATGATGATGAGACGGACATGCGAGCTTCGAACGAGCGTTCGGTTCGCTCTCGTCTGCGCTCCACCAAATTACAGTTATTTAACGAACGCAGGGATTCGCATCACGCTCATGTTGTAGTGTTGTAGGCTCGTTGTACGTCCACACTTGACATCGCGAGCGACCAACGATGAGCTGCTTGGCTCATGATCGCTTCGCGTCGCATAGACGCACCATCAATTGCTTTAAAATGACTGTATCCTAGGCTCTTGAGATCTTTTACGTAGGGTTTAAATAAATGGTATCTTTGATTAGAATTATGCCATACTTACGCCTTCCCCAAAATATTATAAGCCAGTTTTTTTTGTTCCATAGCCTAAGTTCTAAGGATTTATAGGTTACTATTAACTCCTCATTGACCTTATTTTAACTCATAGTTCTATTTTTGAATTAAGGTCGAGGTCGGACCTGCCGGAGTTTTAATGTACCTATGTAGTTTGATGTTTGTAGGAAATGGCGCCTGCGCCCGCGCTGGCGGCGCCGAACGGCAGTAGGCGTCGCGTCGTGAATTTAATGTATAAGGTGACGTCACACAAACATAAATAAAATAACAAGACCACAGAGAATATGATAGTGTCTGCATACAAAATGTAAACACATTATTTAGGTCTTATTTATTTTTGAACCAATATTTTATTATTAAAATAAAAAATAAATATGCTTTATGTGTGCGGTGTGACCGGTGTATTCGTATGTACTTTTTTGTTCAGTCATAATGAAGGCCTTTTATCCAGGTAAGGGCCTAGTAGCCCTCGTTCGTAACTGCCCGGCTTGAAGGTCGACGCTACTATAGCATTAGCATAGCAGTTCTAAGTCAGCATCCAACTGAGAGGAACCGGTAAGAAACTCAGCAAGGCTATTTTTTTTATAATTGGATTCGCTTTGTTATAATAGATTCAACTGATTTTTTAACTGAGACTCGATTGGTAGTACATAAAATAATGAAAAAATGCATTATTCTCAATGCATATGAATCTCGTAAATCACTTACCTAATTAATCTTCATAGCTCTAATATCGAGTTTTGTCTTGCTCTAGGTTTATAATTAACTAAAAGTACTCAACATATAAATGAAATGGTAAAAGCATACATAATTTTCTTCCGTACATAAATTTAATAAAAATATGCTATTTTTACATATTTACGAACTTAAAATCGATGAAGGACAGTGGCTTTACTCAAAAATGTTTATTCAAACAAGTTTTTAGCGGGTATCTTCATGGAAAGAATGTTGATACTGACCCTACATAAAAATGAAAAAATTCACTTCCGGGTTTACGGAATAATAATATTGCGGCTGTCCTACCAGTCTGACTAGAATCACCTAGAATCTAGGTGAACTGACGCCCTAGAGTAGCCTTCTTTGAATTTAGTTCTCATTGTTCTCAGTGGCCTTTTGGCCACATGTGAATATTATACTTGTGTAATTTTGCCACAAACAGGGCGCCTGACAAGGTCAAGGGATGGCACCTCTCGGCCTATAAAAAATGTACAACTTTTTTATTTATTTGTACTTTGTAAAGGATTGTTGACATTTTATGTGATGATGTGGCCCAAGGTGGCAAGCATTTTGTGCTAGCCAGAAGGGAACTGGTTCTCAGTTGTATATATAGCTGCCGGGATTCCACTCGATGTTTTCCATTCGACACCAAACCTCGAACGACTAACCCAAAGAAGCATAATGACGTTCATTTTGTTTGAATAAATAAATAAATAGCCTGGGACATTCCTCACACACGATCATTGATACCAAACTAAGAGCTTTTACTATGGTAACCAGATAACTGATACAGTACATACACAATTTTTTTGTTTGTAAATACATACTTAATATACATAACCACATAACCACACCCAGACTCAGGACATAGAGACATGTTCATGCACACGAATGCATGTCCTGTGTGGGAATCGAACCCACGAAATCCCAATGAAAAAGAGCACCCTAACAAATAAATATTCGCCATTGTAGAATAATTTATATTCGTTTTCATTTTCAATTAAAAATTCAATTTCAGTAAGTATATACCCTGTTTTTCAATTATAGTGTAAAGTAATGCATAATGTTTCTTGTCATATAAAAATAAAAATAAAAAATATTTTCACGTTATTTAATCTGGAATTTACAGTAATAAAATATCCGTGTCGTTACTGGCACAATATTTTTCATAGATTACATTTTCAAAGTCTGACAAAAAGTGTAGAGGTACATAATAATTCAATCGTTTGTTACATACAAATTAATATAAAAAATGTCTTTATTTCCAAATCATATTATATTAAGTAATTGAATTATATAAGAAATATGGTAGTTAGTTACATGGACGATGTTAGTTAGTATTTTTCTTTTCTCTGTGGTTAGTATCATCTGTACGTAGTATTTATATACTCTGAGGTATCATTAAAGTGGGCGGCTTGAATCCCTTAGATTCTCTCGGGAACATATTTTTTTCTTTTTTTAACGAAGCGCTCTAAGAAAGCTCGTTAAAGAAATTGGAATATAAAATGCTATGTTCTTTAAAATAATATTTAATCTATTCTAATATCACAGTTTTACCACATAGGTAAACCTAAGTGGTAAAACTGTTTACTGTGCTAATATTATACAAGTGATGAGTTTGTATGATTGAACGCGCTAACCTCAGAAACTTTTACTCGGATATAAATATGCGTAAGATTAGGTAGCCCATTTATTAAGTAAGGTTGCAGTAGAGTGGGGAAAAGGCTATAATTTTAATTATAATTTTTTCACTACCACAGAAATACAATTCTTTTTTTACATTACATGTTATTATTGTCGCATAACTGGATTATTTATTTTTTGTACATCGACTGGCAAAGGTATCAATTAGCACCACATATATAGGTATATATATATCTGTGGTTAGCACATAAATCAGCTTATCGTTGTATGTACTGACATGCGGGTATGCGCCGGTGGCGCAGCCGGTCTTCAGAAAATCAATTTTCACTAACAAAATAAAGACTTACAAAATAAACATTTAGCACCTCGTGAAATCCGTCTAGGAAAATCAGTAAAACACTGTTACAACAATCGAAAATTTCATATTTAGATTTATGAGGTATACACGTAACTATGTCATTCTTTGTTATAACGGGCACCTTGTTTCAAAGTACAGTGTGTGGCTAAGATAGAGCTGAGATCTTTATACAGGTAGGTGTACGTACATATGTGTTGCCCGCCCTCGATAGCAATACAAAAGCGGTAATTTGTCATTAGCGCGAGTACGTTTTTGGAGGAGAAGAGAACCTGCCAAAGGAGATATGCATTGATGTCATGATAGTATCGTTCGAGCAGTGATTTTATTCATTTCGACGCCGCTCCTTGATTTTCTCCGCTCGAATGAGGTGCTAAAGTAGTTGAGATCAACAATTATAGCCTCATAATCTGACTCACACCTTTTATCTTTGTAGAGCAAACATTTTAATGGTGGTTTTTCCACTATAGTATACGATGTAGTTATGTCCCGATATGGGTCATTGAAATGAAAAACTAGAGGACACACCTTCGCATACTGCAAATATAATTTGAAAAAAAATGTTATAATTTATTGAGGAATCTTTGGTTGATGACATTTATTTATGAAACGTTGATACTAATAAAATTGTGCTTATTAAACGGTTATTTATTTAAATTTAACTCGCTATAACGTCATAGTATTTGAAATTAAATTCAAAGAACATTTATATTATTTATCCGAAATTAAAATACGATGTAAGTATTATTATTCTTATTGTAATGTTGACGCATTTTAACTTATTTTGATTATTTGGCACAACTACACATCCATGCGAGTGGAACAACGAAAAAAACTATGAGAAAACGATTTTAAAATATAGATCTCATTCTAGGGACTCAAATCACGCTCATATTTCATTCTCGGATATCTGCTATTTTGAGCTTTCGCCTCATGCCTACTTATTATGTCTTTATCCAATAATAGTTTATGACACATCGTTTTGAGCCGATTTTTCAACGAATGTTTTCGTCTCCAACTGCAATGGGTAGGGTATCTCAACATTTCTTTGCAAAATTTACCAGTCCAAAGAAATCGTTAAAACTAATTTAAAGACCTTTTATTGTTATATTACATGAAATAGTTTGAGCCAAGATTAGTAAAACCCAGGTTTAAAGATAGTCCCGGCTCTTCTTGTTATGGCGTTAGAAAGTAACGAATTTATTTAAATCTGGGTTTTGCTAGACTTGCTTTTAACCATGAACCTAATCGTGGGGTTAGGGTTTTAAAATATAAACTTGAAATGGTAAATATACTTCAATAAAAATTATAATAAATTAAATTAATCTGTGTTATGATTGACGTGAGACACATATTATAAGCATATTGCTCATAATTATTTCAGGCAGAAATTTAATTTGGCTTGCTACTTTTTTACTGACAGACCCAATAGAATAGCTATTAGGTGTAATAAAACCAATGGAGTGTGTTATTTTTCATTTATTATTTTAACGTAATTTATTATTAATAATAATACAGACTAGGAAACACACATCTATTTAGCTGCCAACGATCCATTATATAAACACGACATTTTAATATTGTTTACTTATGTTTTCAACATAAATGCTTTACAGAATACTTACTATACTACATGAATATAAAAATAAAAATTATTTCTTATACAACAGTAAAAGAGTTTTACAAGTCGGTGTGTAATTTGTAAAAACATTTATTCAATCATTTATTCGTAATATAATAATAAATATGTAAGAGGTATAAAAAGGTGCAATAGGAACATGACAGTTACAAAAAATATTGTGACGTTTTTTTTTAAAATATGGCATCAATGTTCCTTACCAACAATAAATAGGAATATTAATTTTGACTCCTCGCTTAAAACATTCACTACAGTCTCCTAAAGTTATCAATTTGTTAAACTTCGTATAATCTTATCGATTTAAATAGCATAGCGTCATTTTTAACATATAGCAACAAAGAGTGCAACACATAATTGATGTTCCATATTTTTTTTATAAAATATGTTAAATCGAGCCATAAAAAGGTAAGGAAAACGGGTTGATTTTAAAGATTCATACAATATTTAACCGGTCTCACAAGTGACATCTGACATTTATAAAGGTACACAAACTAGTATTTTGTAAGCATACAATACATTCAAATTCTGCACAAATAATGTAAACTAAATAGATAGGGAAAATGTGACTGAACGAGATTTCTATAGGTTGGTGATCCTCTTTATTAATGAAAGGTACGATATAAGAGAAATGCGAGGTCGCGTTCTTTCTTATACTATCAACAACACTTCATTATAGCAGTTCTCGTGTAAAATCATGTTGTCCAGTGATTGAAATACATATAATTACAAAACATAGTAAAAAAAAAACTGACACGAAACCACACAAACAGTTACGAATTACAAATACTGACAATGGCTTACTTATTTGACTCACTATACTCACTTAGTTTAGTGGTTGATAAGCGTTTTTGAACGAATCTAAGGCAGCTGCAATAGAATTAGCACTGCAGGCTTCACCATTCAAAAAGCTCGCACTACATCCCATGTTAGCAAAGCACTGTCTTTGCTGCTTATCTACAGAGACTCCACAACAAGAGAGTATAGCTGCGGTGCACATTCCTGGTGATTTAGCTGATGCTCCAAATATCGGTGCTTGCGTGGTTATGGTTTGCTGCTGAAATGAAAATAAAAATTAGCCTTAAAGACTTTCAAATGTATATCAATTCATCCTACCATCCATATTTCTTATAAAACTGATTGAGAAAGAAAAATTATAGTAAATTTAGAAAAACATTATTTACATCAAATCAGAAAGTGGAATCAATCTAACGTGCAAAGATATGATGGATGGATAGCTTCACATAAAACAAGTGAAAATTGAAATAATGATGCTTCTCACTGACATGAAAGAATGACACCCAGACTAATATTACTTATATAGTATTCCACTTTTGTTATTAATCTCGTAGTAATCACTTAAAATTAATAAACATTCGTAATCAAATGAATACCCACACTTGCTTGACTACTGCCATTTTCTACTGGAGGTGCAGGAATTAGCGTTGGTCGTATTGGTTTAATTTTGTCAAAGGAAATGGGTCTTTCTCCGTCAGTGCCATCATCGTCATTCGTATTCTCGTTGGACAAAACGAAACCCCAGTTTTGATTGGGATCATCCATTTCTGGGAATCTACTCGTAACATTTGGTTTCTTTTGGTTAGTAGAAGGACAAGAGCAAAATTGTGGGACAGGGTAAGGTACAGGATACGGAACGTATATAGGTTGAGGTGGGGGCGGTGGCGGTGGAGGACGTCTCACTTGGGTGGAAATTTCATCCAGAAGCCTATATATTTGCGTGAGAAGTTCTTGATTACGATCGTAATCTCTCCTGTCTGGATAGTATGGGTTTTGTGGGGGGCTGTAATCATATCCGTAGCTCTGCCATCTTCTGTGTCGACGCCTCAATTGTCCCCCACCATGTTCCCTTTGTCTTCTATCTGATTGGTCATTTTCTGCAGAGAGGTCATCACTTCTTTCATCGAAGTGTCTGGCATTGACTATCACCAAACCCAGTAATACAACAAACAGTACCGTTAATGTGTTCATCTGAAAAAATGAAAAAGAGGAAATACAGTTACTTTGAAATTGATTTAAAATGCGGATGTAATTATGACCATTTACTGTACATTTTTTGCACTGCAGTCAATAGTAGGGACAGAAATTTATATAATTTTAAATTTAATTCGTTAGCTGTAAATACAACTTTATGTACGAAACATAAGGCAAGCTAAGTATTCAATCTTGTGTATGACATTGGTAACTACAAAGATGAATAGAATTGTAATAACTTTGAATACTTAGAAGTCTTTAACAGACGGTTGACATTTTAGCGAGCGTTTGATCACACTTAAAACCGGTTATAAAATAAGGGTCAAGAAGGCATATAAGCTAATAAAATTGTGATTAAAAGTGAAAACGGGATGGTTTTATTAATTGTTCGCACTTTTTTTTTGGCTTCATAATATCATGAACTTAATTTTTAATCCTTTCTTAACGCTTAAAAATTTTCTGCGCAGCTCATTCATTGAGAAAAATAGTGAAAAGAGTCAGGTCGATGGTAGAAAGTTTATGAATGAATTGTGATCATAATTAAAAAACGACGGCACACCGGCATATATTAAGATTATTTATATATTACAAGACCACGCCTGATTTAATGATGACTATATTATAATCATTAAATCAATCAATCATCAAAAGGTTGTGAATATTTTAGGTATAGCAAAGCAAATTGCTCTTTATAATTATATAATAATGGTAATTCACAATTGCACTTAAAATTAACTAGAGCCGGGCAGCCCCATGCGGCATACACAAAAATATCAACAATTAGAACGCACCTTGAAACGAATTCTATTTTAACGTCACGATAATAAACGCTAATAGAAAACCAATCGATCGATCAGTCGATAATCGTTACAACGTAATTCACAGGAATAACACTAAACTAGTTTTCGAGACCGTTAGTTACTATCATTATCACTGAACTGCAAACAATTATTTTTATGGCATACGTGCATGCGTTACAACACTTTGTCGAAAACTGACTCAAACTGACTGAACGATGAACGTAGGCGCGGATTGAAACGAGTTATTTGAACCACGCGACCGTGACAGTGAATGCGCCCGCACAGAAGACTCTGCCAATATTTATGTAGTAGTTTTACTACTACCATATACGCAAATCACGTCACCAATACGACCAATACTTATTGCACGCAACCTGGTCATTCCTAAATTTGATAAGATTTGCATGACTAACGAAATGAATGGGATTATCAATTACGATAACGATGGAAATGAGTTTACCAATTTATTTGAATATCGTCTAAATTGTTCTTAAACCGAGCTGGCTTATCTTTGAAATTAGGAAGGTAGTTAACAATTTAAGTTTAAATTAACTTTAAAATATTTGATTCTTGGATGGTTTCCAAAAGAATAAACATTACAAATAATTCTCTTCATGAGTTATCTCAAAATTATTTTCACTTACATTTGAATTAATGGTCCACCCAAAAACAGGCGGTCATCATAACAATACAATACATTGGGTGCTTAATTTATGATACAATATCCTTGGCCTAAATAACTAATGACATTGTAATTCGTAGCACACTCAGGTACAGTGATTAATCACATCGATGGAAACCGCTACTGACATATTTATGTAACAATTGTAATTATCATAATAATATTATATTCATCATCTATTTACGGCCCAAAACCATGTAATACTACTACTTTTACTGTTTAATCCAGCTGGGTTTTACGACTTGAGTTCATTGGGTTCAACGTTGATTCATTTGGAATTAGCTATTAGGTAATGTTCGTATCTATACCACTCTATACGTTGTACAGTATTGGCAGAAATACTTGTGGTTTTCATATATTTGCAATGATCATGGTAATTCTTCCTTAGTTACGATGTGTGTTCATTATTCTGATGTATTGATTCCTTTTAGACAGAAATTTCAGCCCAATTGCTACATAAAAGTGTACAGCACATTTTTTTAGGAACATTCTATGTTTTGTCTTAGATATTGAGATCATTGTTTTCATGCTATACAAGCGTTACATGAAATGTATTTTTTAATTCATCCGAGTATCGCTATGCTAGTTTCGTGACGTCAGAAATATTTCAAATTGTATGCATTGGGAAGAATTAATCTTTTATAAAATTTTCTTCTAGTACCAACTTAAAAATCCTACTAACAACACATTTTTCACTGATTAAATGAAATACAAATATTTTTTTCATAGGCATTTATGATTTTTTTATGAGAAGCACCACCACCACTAAATACAACATTCAGCAAAGACTATTTAAAAAAAAAATCGTTCTTTGCTCACTTTTATTAGGCTTTTTTAGGTATAATTATTACTTCTGATATAATTTTCTGAATTAGGTACCTATAACATTTTACTTTATGACCTCAACCACAAAAAATGCTTTGCATATGTTAAAGACACCTAATATTTATTGAAGCGTTGTCAATATTGGTTATTCTACAATTTGTACAGCCAAATGTTCCACGAAACACCATCCTCAGACATTTCATTGACTTGGCAGTAATTATACTTCAGTCTTCCCAATCCATTATTACCGTGATGTTTATTTTTGCTGTGTTTCACTCACGTACTTTTACTGATTATACAATCCAATATGCTTTTGTCAATGGATTAGAGTTGGAAATCAAATGGCATTTCTAAAATAGCTGATGAATTTATCTATATGAAATCCATTGCTACATGTATGTAAGAGCATAATCACTTGAGAACGGCTCGGCCGATTTTGCTGATTCCTTTTTTGTTGTGTTCGTAAGAAAATATTTCATAGAAATATAAAAAAAAAAAAACTACCGTAAAATTCTTCGAGAAAATCTTAAAAAAAATATAATATTAAAATAATTGCATTTTTTTTTTTTTTTATTAATAATTGCATCATTATTATTTTTTCTAAAAACCTTAATTTTTTTGTTTACATAGTAATCGCCAAACTACTAACACAGTTTTTAGGCAGCCGTGCACACTCATTCACTTTTTTTGTAGGTATGTATAAATATATACATAGGTACTTAACTTTACAAATATATGCATTACTTACTATACCTAGTTATTGTTCTAGTTTAGTAATGTAACAAAGAAACATGCTTCTCTAACAAAAAAAACTCTTTTAATTTTCTTAATTTTAAATTTTATTTTATTTAGTAGCATATAAGGATACATATTACATAATTTTAGGGTTACATATTCGCGAGTACTAGGCATGGCATAAATCACAAGTAGCATGTGATAAATAATATGATTCTGTTTTCATATGTCACATCTGCTACCGTCCATGACATAGCCTGTTACATGTTATAAAGAATATTTAAGAAAATAAATAAAATTTATGCGACTGAAGGACTTTGTATTTAAAAAAAAAAAACTTTATCATTGATTAGCTTTTAAGAGTATTCAAAAATAAACCTTAAATCAAGTGACATAAAGTGTTAACTTCTTTAGCATGTTATGTAGCAGGATAGAAAAATATTTTTTTGCTACGAAAGTATATATAATTTGCATCAGTGATAATTTGACACTTGCGTGCGATACTCGCACATGATTTTGTTTTCCAATGAAAAATGCCAGATCGATGACGTAGGTTACAAATCATTGCAAATCATATATCGCTATTGAAATCATGCTATTAAAAATAATAATATCATCAAATGAGAATTCTTTTAAAGTAGCAATAATTTCCATGCCTACCTTTTACTATAATCTCAGAGTATATAAATACTACGTACAACTATAATAGTTATGAATCTTAGGTACAACTAATGTCCCCTTAGTTTTAGCTGGGCGTAGCGAGGTACGGGCAGGGAGGGGCTGCTGCCCCCCTAGAAGAGCGGTCGTTCGCTGGTAAACTGTAATTCTGACGAGCTTCATAGCTTGCCGAGCTTCTTATAAGACCTAAGAAACTAACAGGGTTGAAGGCTGGTTTGTGAAATCCAACAATACGGGATGTGATCTCTAATATACGGATAATAATCTAGGATTTTCTTTGTCTGCCTCCCCCATATACAATCCTGGCTACGCCCTTGGTTTTAGCTCTGGTATTACATTTACCTACTGTTACTCGTACACATAAGTTTGTCACTATATTATGTTTGTATGGCATGTAAAAAGCATATTTTTTACAGGCAATATTTTACAATAGGAAAAGAGTTTCTTGTAGTCAAAACAAGGCCATATTTATTCAATTTAGGCCCTAGTAGGCCACTTTATGAAGGTCCAAGCTACTGAAGTTATTAATGTTACTGATTTCCAATTGAATCTATTCATCATCATCAGCCTATAATATCCCACTGCTGAGAACAGGCCTCCTTTCACAAATGAGGGTGAAAGGGAATCTATTATCTATAATTAATCCCAAATATCTAACATTTTTTACATATTCTAAATGTGAATGTGTGAATGTTTTTGTGGATGTTAGTCACTAAATCATACCTTAATATGGTACAATTATTTTTACCCGATAAACATAAGTATCTTTTTATAAATAATATGTGTATTTTAAGTATTTTCAATATCAGCATACTTATATATTATGAATTATTTATGTATTAGGAACTTTATTATTATTTATTTTTATCTTATCTTTGTAATGTATAAACACACACTCGTACATACACGCACCCATCAATAATAACATACTATTAAGAGTTTGTAGCTAACCCCCTTAAGCTAATCTTTTTTGTTCCTATTAATTTCTTTTAAATCTGGTAAAATTTTATACTTTACTGTATCCCACAACACATGTTGCCCTAGTGTGTGATGCAGGGTTCACTCATTTTATATTGCTATTCTGTTTTAAATAAACAATTATAAGTATTACGATTATTATTATTAATGGCTGAGTGAATTTGAATGGAACTTATATAGATCATAATTTTTCTGTTTGAGAATTTGCTCGCCGACTAGTCATCAGCCTATCATTCATGGTTAATTTTACCTCCAGGAAAAAGTAATCGGAAGAAATAAAAATCAACTCCGTGGATAGCTTTTCATCTGAAGGTCTACGTGTAAATGACTGCGTCAACGGCAAACGAAAATGTGAATAAAAACTGACTGTATCGTTTAATGTGTTGTAGCCACTCATCCACACTGAGCCAGTTTTACCTGTTCAAATAGACCGTTTACGATAGGCTTGATAAAATGTATGTCATCATACCATACTTACGTACGTTGTACGTCTGACAATTCTAGAAAATCCAGACAAGTTTCAACAAAAAATGGTATCAAAAGATAGTAATCATTTCCCGCTTTAAACCTGAGTCATCAGACTAAGCTTTTGATGACGCCACGATAAACATTCGAATATCATGACGAAAACGTGACATCATTTTTGTATGTATGTACCTTTGTATGAAGTTTGTAATGTTAATTGATAAAGAGTTCAAAGTGGTCAAGTATGAACTAATGTTTAGACTCCCATATTAATCTTTGATACCTGAGTCATAATTTTTAAGATTCCGTACCCAAATGGTACCCAACGGGACCCTATTACCACAGTAGTGTTAACCTTACCATATTTACTGAAAAGAAAATCGGCTTGAACAAGCTAAATCTTTATTTACACCGTTGATAAACTTGGTAAATACATAATTAATTAAAAATACTTTCTCCAATGGCCACCGTTGTTACAATCTCCCTTTTTGGTGTTGCCATCCCTCGATATCCAAAATCCACCATATTGTTTTACATTTTCAGAATAAATAATACTAATAACTAATTATAATTAATCAATGGTATGAAATTAAATAATATTAAAATAATATAATGTTAATGCTAACAGACGGCCGTCCTGTTTAACGGAATGTCCCAGTTCCGTTTCGGCCATTCGTATACTGTATGTCTCTATACAAATAATTACTATTCTAAATTACAACACATTGTCAACAAAGGTAGGTTTCTAATAATATTATTCAGCGAAATAAACATATAATAAAGATTACGTTAATAAATTATTATTAACAATTATATAAATCAATACACATATTATTATTTAAACATAAATTTAAGATCATCTTAAGTTCTTCTTGTCGATTTCAATAGACAATTAGACATTATTGTTTTTAATTATTCTTCTTTGAATAACCTCAAGATATTTATTAGCTGATTCGTGGAACATCTGTGGAAATAAAGTGTAATTCATTAGTTTTAATCAAACTGTGTTCACTTCATCTTACAATTAAAATAAAATATCATCATAAGTTCTTCTTGTCGATATCAATAGACATAGGTAATTAGATATTATTATTTATGTTTTTACTGCCATCCATTATCGATTTCCTTCTTTGAACCTCAAGATATTAACTAGCTGATTCGTGGAACATCTGTGGAAATAAAGTGTAATTCATTAGTTTTAATCAAACTGTCTTCACATCATCTTACGATTAGTTTTAATTTTTGTAGTTGTATGCGTTGTATGTCTAATACATTTTGCATTATGTGATATTACCATGTTTTATCATTTTATACTATACTAGAGGTCGCCATGAGTCGAAATTCGACTATATTCTTAAAATTGAATAAATAAATAAATGTTAGCTATGAAAGATCTTACAATCCTCCGTGCGCGCAATATCCCTAAAAAGGGAGCGAAAGTTTTTGCTTCAAGTACTAATTGTAGATAACATAACAAATAAGCCTTTAAAAGAAGATGATCACGGCAATGATAAGCAACATATTTCATCGTCGTTATGTTACTTACTTACAGCGATCATGCACAGCGGCCTGTTTTACTTACGAGGTTTTAGTGATCACCGCATACAGCGGCATGTTTCACTTAGGAGTTTTTGGTGATCACTGCATACAGCATCATGTTTCACTTACGAAATCTTAGTGATCACTGCATATAGGAGCAAGTTTCACTTACGAGTTGTTAGTGATCACCGCATATAGCAGCATGTTTCACTTACGAGTTTTTAGTGATCACCGCATATATCAGCATATTTCACTTACGAGTTGTTAGTGATCACCTCATACAGCGACATGTTTCACTTAGGAGTTTTTGGTGATCACTGCATACAGCATCATGTTTCACTTACGAAATCTTAGTGATCACCGCATATAGCAGCATGTTTCACTTAGGAGGTTTTAGTGATCACCGCATATAGCAGCATGTTTCACTTAGAATGTTTTAGTGATCACCGCATATAGCAGCATGTTTCACTTACAAGTTGTTAGTGATCACCGCATACAGCAGCATGTTTCACTTGGGTTGTTTTAGTGATCACCGCATACTGCAGCATGTTTCACTTACGAGTTGTTAGTGATCACCGCATATAGCAGCATGTTTCACTTACGAGTTGTTAGTGATCACCGCATATAGCAGCATGTTTCACTTACGAGTTTTTAGTGATCACCGCATATAGCAGCATGTTTCACTTACAAGTTGTTAGTGATCACGGCATACAGCAGCATGTTTCACTTGGGATGTTTTAGTGATCACCGCATACAGCAGCATGTTTCACTTAGGAGGTTTTAGTGATCACCGCATATAGCAGCATGTTTCACTTAGGATGTTTTTAGTGATCACCGCATGTAGCAGCATTATTCACTTACGAGTTGTTAGTGATCACCGCATACAGCAGCATGTTTCACTTAGGAGGTTTTAGTGATCACCGCATATAGCAGCATGTTTCACTTAGGAGGTTTTAGTGATCACCGCATATAGCAGCATGTTTCACTTAGAATGTTTTAGTGATCACCGCATACAGCAGCATGTTTCACTTATGAGGTTTTAGTGATCATCGTATATAGCAGCATATTTCACTTACGAGTTTTTAGTGATCACCGCATATAGCAGCATGTTTCACTTACGTGTTTTTAGTGATCACCGCATATAGCAGCATGTTTCACTTACGAGTTGTTAATGATCGCCGCATATAGCAGCATGTTTCACTTAGGAGTTGTTAGTGATCACCGCATATAGCAGTATGTTTCACTTACGAGTTGTTAGTGATCACCGCATATAGCAGCATGTTTCACTTAGAAGTTCTTAGTGATCACTGCATATAGCAGCATGTTTCACTTATGAGTTGTTAGTGATCACCGCATATAGCAGCATGTTTCACTTAGGAGTTTTTATGGGTATACCTGAATCATCAATTTAATTATCCAAATATTACCATTCTAACACTCAAACGTGCGCAAGCTCAAGTACTCAAGCGCTCGTGGTGTACTGTGGTGGTATAGCATGATTACCCATTCTTAATCGATCGGCACAGTCAAGCCACGTCCGTCGCGATCGGCACCTGGATGGGCGACCGCCCAGTGGCATTTCAAATCGAGCGTTTCCGTGCTTCGGAAGGCACGTAAAGCCTTTGGTCCCGGCTATCACTCAATTGTGACAGTCGCTAGTTGGAGGCCCTCTAGGCGGCTTGAAAATTTCAACACTAGGTTCACCACTAGCCTACCTCCACCGATCACGCCTCCACGATCAGCGGGCACGCGCGGTGGAGCATCTGCCCATTCCCTTTCACCCTGATTTGTGAAAGGAGGCCTCCGCTCAGCAGCGGAACACTATAGGCCGATGATGATGATGACTCAAACATGATTTTTATCATGTATTGTAAAGCCTTGAGTACCTAGTATCTAAGCAGCAATGTAATTTCTGGCCAATTTGATGACCTGTAACATTGACTGTAGCAACAAGGATTATCGCTTTCGCGGACAAGTGCCACACGATGGCACAAAGGCAAACTGCAGCAGCGCCTACCATCCATAGGCTTAAGTGTTTTATACTATCAAAAATTGTTTTATTATTTATCTATGGGCCACAAGTAGCCTGATAATAACGATTTATTATTACCATTATTTATTATTATTTTTAAGTATGAACTTATTTAGTATACTCTTAAAATGTCTTATTATCAACTTGAGAGTTATCATCAAAATCACTCGCATTAAGTTTGTTTGTTTTCATTGTCACCTTTGAAAGATATAGTAATAGTTATCCACTTCTTTAAAGAATTGGCAGGATAAATACTTTAAAAACAGGATACCTCGTATCGGTTATTTTTAAGGACAGCGCTTATCCAGAAAGTTCCTGTTTTTTTTTTCTCTTACCCTTTAGGTGTATATGTGTGTGATAATTCGTGAACATAACAAAACCATCTAATTCAAACAAAAGTAAATTTTCATGGCACGTTGATTTGTTACCAATATTATCTGCAGCTAAACTACGTACGTACTGCATCTCTTGCAGAATCAACAAAAAAGTAATCCATTCAGTTCAGGCAGGTAAGTCACCTATACACGTTAAGTTCATACAGTTGAATTTACCACCGGTTCGGAATACTTAAAATGAGACGACTCCGGCAAGAAGCCCAGCAAGGTATTATTTTCTTTGGTGGATCATTTCTTCCATATCACAGTAATTATTCCAAAAACATAATGCTTACTTATACAATTGTCACTCAGCCAGGGGGACGCAAGCGCAGAGGAAAGCCACTACAACCACACATTCCCGTCCCCCACGTAATGAACCATCCCGTAGTAGGCTTTGTCAGTTAACCTCTATTTTATACAATCTTTGAATTTACTATAAAACATTTTAGTTACCTCAACTTGGATTCTACTATAGAATCGAACGCAATTCCCGAGAAAAGCCTTATTAGTTTTAGATAACCTGGATCTAGGTGTCACAATTTTATCTTAACTTTTTTTCGGACACGCTAAAGTTAAAACTTAAATTCCTTTAATCGATTTCGTAGTGATTCGCGACGACCCAAACAATATATTGCGCGAATTGCACTTTTCTGCAGAAGAAATATAGTTTCAAAGTCTGCCGCTGAGCTCCACAACCGGAGACTGCAGAACATTACACTATGGAAATAAGCAGAGTAAACTATCCTAGCTGCAGCCACATCCGTAATTTGTCCAGTTTTTCTAACCGCAAATGTGGTGGAAATTAATTTGCTAGTCAATCTTTGTATATAAGGACCCCATTGTATTTTACTGTATAGTATTACGCCAAGAAAAGCTATCTTATCCACAAGTTCAATTCTTTTACCGTCGACTGAGTGTTAGCGTCAACAACATTTGGGGAGAGAAAATCTTATGCATTTAGTTTTACAGCAATTAAGCAAAATACTAGTGGTGGCAAAACATTTTGATATAGCTGGTAAGGTGTCATTGAGCAGCGTAAGGTCTGTATATTTTCTATTGACATAAAAAATTAAAGAGGTATCATCAGAAAATACAACTATATCGGACCATTAATTTACCATATAGGGCATATCATTATTATATATCAAAAACACGGCCTGAAATTGATCCTTGTGGTACGCCCGTTTTCACTGAAGACCCTCAGGACATAGTACTGCTTTTGGTTATAGGTAAGATGATATTAAGATCAAGTGCCACTCAACAAACTTCATGGTCTTGATGTTTTAAAACTAGGCTGTGATGATGTACGCAATAAAATGCCTTGGAGAGATCACAAAATAAGCCAAACGCAATCTGTGAATTCTTCCAGGCCTCAAAAATATGCTTTAAAAGTTTGGCACCAGTCGTTGATCGGTCTTTTGTAAATCCAAACTGGTGATCCTATAAATTCTGATTATTGGTAAAATGAGCCAATAATAGATTTACCATAACTTTCTCAAAGATTTTGAAGAACAGGGGTAGATCAATAATTGGAAGGTAAATTTTTTTTTTTTTTGCAACCAGATTTAAATATTGTAATGATGTTACTGTTTCATCAAAGTGGGGAACCATTAACAATAATAAAATGATTAATAATAGCTCCTAAAATAGGTGCAATACTAGTGATAATTGGTAAATGACTTTAACTGATAAGCCCCATAGGTCTTCTGTATTTTTTTTTATTTCAGCTGTAGTTACTTCAAATTTATCCGAGATCAAATTTATCATTAATGTTATGGTTGATTGTGTCATCTTCTTTTTTTTATTTTGAATAGTCTCTGTATTTATAATTTTCCAGATAATTATAATTTTATTAGTTGAATCATGAGTTGTATCAATAATTTAAACATTTTTGAATAATTGATGAAACATATGCATGAAACTCTTAGTTATATTTGTACGTAGTATTTACATACTCTGAGGTTATATGAATATGTTTTTATTATTTATTTATTTTTTACGATAGAATTCATACATTTTGTCACCACACCACTCAATCTTATCCCTTTAGTGTCCCAGTCACAGGACATTAACTTATTAGTTACCTTCGTAGATTTAATCGTGCAATGTTTATTAAATCCTTTACAAATCTCAGTAGATTTTACAGTTACAGTAGTATACAGTTTCATATGTAATGATTAAACTAGGATTATAGATTCGAAATGAGTAATAAGATTTAATTCCAAATGATTATAAATTTTCTCTAACTTGTACTTAGTGGTTGGTCTAAATTCCCTTACTTCAGATAATATTTGGCACTTCTTCTCCAAAATACTCTCATTTGTAATAATGTTCTCAATGGACGATTTGAATACTTTACTAAGAATTTATTCTATTATAGAACATAGAACTTATAATATTATAAATGCGAAAGTGAGTTCGTCTGCCTGTCCGTCACGACCCAATGCCGCAACTACTCAACGGATCTTCATGAAATTTGACATGCAGACAGCCTATGGTATGGAAAAGGACATAGGCTACTTCCCTTTCGAATAACTTTTATAGAATAAAACAATGAAAGCCAGCAGCCGGAGGTTCTCATCCATATACGATGATGGAAAGTTCAATCTCTGTACATGTCAGCTCACAGACACAGAATTACTACATAATATATCTGTACGATTTTAAAATTGTATGTTGCTGTTAGATAAAATAATAGATCCACTACCATTGGCAGCCCCTCTGATGAACGCATTAGCGACCGTGAACATTAAAATGAAACCAAATAAAAACATTAATAAAATATAAACTTGGATTTTATCCATCAAAAGTTCGATATATATCGCCAGAAAAGCGATTTATGTTCTGATGCAATAAGATAATATTTTGTCTAGGCTTCTTTTCGTTGTTTTGTTTTAAACTTTATGTTTAAAGTATTAATCACAATATTATTAGGAGTTACTAGGTAATATTGTTTTGTCACTTTACCTAATGTTTTTAATATTTACTATAACAATGTCAATATTGTAAGCTATCAATGTAGCAATCGAATAGTGATCGAAGATCCCCTGAATTATACAGCAACTGACCAGTTTTTGTTGACCAATTAATACTAAATGTGTATTATTATGCTAGGCTAGTTATAAACTTTAAACTATTATATAATTATGATGTTTACTTAATTATTACTAATGTATCTATCAATATTGCTGTGCCCTACAGGGTCCATGTGAACTATTAAATATTGTTTTACATCTTTTATACACATGTGATGCCATAAAGTAAATAAATAATTTAATTTGTACACAGCATCGCGAAGACTGTTTCTTGCAAATTTTAAATCTATGACATCTTCCAAAATACAATGTCAGCATTGAAAGCGCAAAACATTCCATGTGTTTACGAAACATCGACAACCCGCTCCGCATATATAACATGCATGTTTTTAATCCTTCCTTGAAAAAATATCCAAATGATAGTGAAAACCGCATCAAATTCGTTTTGTGTTTTAGAAGGAGTTAGCGGACAAAGAGACAGACAGACAGACGCGAAGAGCGACCCTGCCCCTCACCATATAGTGAAGTATTCTTCGAAAGACTCTTCTCTTTGGCTTTTAGGAACTATAATATTATTATTTTAAAAGTAGGTAGGTATTTCCAAGTATCATTCGATTTTTGTCAAGACATATAAGCAAGGAATATTATTTTCATCATTAGCTTACGATTATAGACGATTGTACATATTTAATTTCCTGGATATGATATATTATTACAATACAGCGGGTATTGTATTGTACAGCAGGTTAATTGTATATTAGGTATTAAAGATACCTCTAGTTATTTCACTAATTATTATTCATTGTTACTTGAATAATCCATAATATATTACGTTTTTGCTTTTAATGTTGCTATAAGTGCTTTTTTATAAATGTAGTATGATTCTCTTACGAAACTTTTATTTAAGTACATAAACAACTGTTTACTTAAGGTATATCTAAGAATAAATGTAGTGTAGTAATATTAAGAATTTATTTGTTAGCGGCATCGTACTACTAACCAGCCATAGTTGATTATTCGTCACGAACAAGACACACAAAATAGAAAATAACAAAAGTACATACCGGTGAGCTGATTTCTTAATCCCGCACTTCTGAAATGTTAACCTTACCATATTTACTGAAAAGAAAATCGGCTTGAACAAGCTAAATCTTTATTTACACCGTTGATAAACTTGGTAAATACATAATTAATTAAAAATACTTTCTCCAATGGCCACCGTTGTTACAATCTCCCTTTTTGGTGTTGCCATCCCTCGATATCCAAAATCCACCATATTGTTTTACATTTTCAGAATAAATAATACTAATAACTAATTATAATTAATCAATGGTATGAAATTAAATAATATTAAAATAATATAATGTTAATGCTAACAGTAGATATATCTATCAGTACTAGCTCTTCATACAAACGGCCGGATCGCGAGTCATACCTACGCGCCACGATTTCGGTTTGCTTTCAGTTCGCAAACAGTCGCGAATGCGCTGCAGTGACGAACGAACGGTGTGATGGGTTTGTAAGCAGTAAGCGTGCGATTTATGACAAATATTCATTGAAATAATTAAAATAATTACAAGTAAGTACAATTACTTAATATGACAAAGAGAAATTATAGTAGACTATATTGTGCTGTGTGTGGTTACTTAACTTCGTCAAAACCATAATACCTACCTGGATTCATAAATAAATAAGTGGATGGCTGGCTTGGGTGAAAAAAGTGACTACCTACGGTCAGGTTAAAAAAAAGTAGTAGGTAGTTCCTAGGCTAGGCTTTCTACTTACTACTTATGTATGTACTATTTACATATATTTATTGAATTAGACGAAATATTATTATGAAATGATTGTGAGAGTAATAAATGGTAGGTACCTGTACCTAGTAAGATTTACATAATAATTTACTTTTTAAGTAAGATTTTGCAGTAGGTAGTTAGAGGTTTTGATTGCTGTAGGTAACGCACACGCGATGTAATGGTTGATATTAAGTAACGTTTGCAACGGTTCGACATCGGATGGGTGACCAAAAAAATTGTTATTTCGATTTAGAGTATAGAGTATTCGAGTATCTCCGTGCTGTAGGTAATGGGGTCATGATAAAATATATATTACTCGTCTGTTTCTTGCATTTTATTGAACACTTCCTATTTCATTCACAAAAAAAAATCATTTTATCAAATAAAAAATATAATTAGGTATATAAAATCACAAAACTAGACAAGTAGGTAGATGAAATTAAAATACTGTAGATGGGCAGCCCTATCGCGTGTTCACGTACCGTGCTGCTGTAGGCAATTATAATCAAGAAAAGGGTCGAGTCACTTTACTGTTTGATATATCTACTGTGCTATTACTAAGGCTCAGTTGTTCTTCCGTACGTCTGTCTGTCAGTGGGCTGTATCTCATCAACCGTAACAGGTAGACAGCTGAAATTTCGACAGAAAATGTATTTCTATTGCCGCTATAACAACAAATAAAAATGAAATAAAGTTAAAAATTATAAAGGCCCCCGTACAAGAAACGTTTATTTTTTACAGCAAAGTTGAGTTAGTTAATATTGTGCGGAACCATGTACGAGTCTGACTCGCACTTGGCCGGTTTTAATTAATTATAATGCAGAATGCACATTTGAATACATATTGATAACGAGGACAAGAATACATTTATATGACAACTTTTGTAGCATGACTCATTCATAACAGTTACCAATCACTTAAAAATAAATAGGTAATACAAGTAATGTGTGTGTGTGTTCATTGAATAACTTTTTGAGATATAAAAATCACTATGAGTTCTTCATTACTCATGATTAATTTCAAACAAAGTTGTATTTAAATTTAGCACTTAAACATCCACTCACTGCTGGATACCTCTTTTGCGTGTCATTCACATATAGATACGCAGGCAAGTCTTAGTTTAGGGTAAAATCCTAGGGTATAGCCCAAAGATTACCATATTAATTGAGTACAATGGTGACTCAAATACAGTCTGACAGTACCAGACCGCTTGGGTTTACAAGCAATTTGCCCTTTTCCCTATTAGTTGTTTTCGATTCAATATAAATGACACGTGCTTGTGCTAAATAAGGATGACCGATTTTTCCCACTGTATTCCCAATATTTATGTGTTTCATCATAAGAACGTGAGATACTGCAGGCATATGATAAATGGGGGTATCTCTAGAAACTTCGAAAAATAATGTATGTAAAATAAAAAGTATGTATGTATACCTACAAATGTTTTGGAAAAAATAGCCAATATATAGTCAGATTGTTAAAAAAAAAAAGAAAATATTTAAAAAATGTAACCTTGCTGAGTTTCTTGCCTGTTCTTCTCAGTTGAAGGCCGACTTACGAACTGGCGGTAACTTCAGTTGCTTTGACCTTCATAGGTGGGCCCCTTCTAGGGCCTAAATTGAATAAATGGCTTTGACTTTGACTTTGAAAGGACACCCAACATACCAAATTCTCAAGCCGGTGAGTTGACAATCTACGCACCTATACTATTAAAAATATAAGGATGATTGAAAATAGTCACTTTACATACTCACGAGGACTATCTTGTAAACTTCCATTATCACAATGACTTCATAGTCTTGACATACATTTTATAGAGTACCTATTTTGTTTGTTGTGTTGTGACACATTTTACAAGCAGACTGTTTGTGCAGTGGCTTATACTTATGAAGATTATCTGTCTATAATAAATAAATAAAGGTAATCCCAACCAGGGGCTCTACCGCGTAACTTTGGTGGTAATCGTAGCGAACACCATTAATTAATTTCAATCAATCAGGGCCCACGGATGGTCATCGTCGCGTCGTACCGCGTGCGCATCATTGGATGAAATAGTTAATGGTGTTCGTTAGGATTACCACCAAAGATATAAATGTAACTTGTGTATAGCCAAAAATATACTTCATTGTAAAAAAAAATATACCACTTAGGTGGCAAAAAAGCATACGGCCGCCTGATGGTAAGCAGTCGCGGTAGCCTATGGACGCTTGCAACACCAGGGATATCACTTGCGCGTTGCCGACCCTAAAATTAATAAACATACAACACCTGTAGTATTTTTATGATAATTTGCTATACTACGTACATACGTAGTATAGCAGAGGGTATATCTATTCGAAAGGGGTGAGTGAGAGACTTCATCAGCTCTATATAAAAAGTTTCAGCTCAAAATAAATTACTCAAAAATTCAAACCAAATTTTGCTTCCAAGTTGTATGAATTAAAAGCTCAGAAATCTGTGAGAGTTGTATTAATAGATCTGCCTTATTGCTCATAATAATTACAATGTCTAGAAATGAGTATTGTTCATAAGCACATGGAAGCTATAACATTTCCATAATACCAGTTTAGAACGGAAAAACCTTGTAATTCATGATTATGTGAGCAAAGTTTACGACAAAGCCTTCATAGCTTAAATCTAAATTTTCCGTCAGTGTGTTCGTGTTTAGTTTTGCCCTGACGACCGCGGACCGCTTCACCCCAACGATGACAGTGTCCCTTGTAGCCTCTTTCCACTACTTTGTTTCTCATTTGACTTCACAAAGTACTATTTTTACACCGAACCCTGCTCTGGCAACCGTCGCTTTACAATTTACGGTGAATTCGTTTATTTTGTTTACATATTCTTTGAGGAACTTTACTTATTTATAAACTGTGTTTTTCAAACATTATTTCGATACTGGGTTTGTGAGAGATTGTTGTATATTTTCTCGTAGTAATTTTCCTTGGAAAATAGGAAAATATCCAGTAATACTGAAGCAATGCCAATGTTAATAGATGAAAAATGGTTCTTGAACTTACAATTAATTGGTAAATCCTAACTTATATCAAAGGTCCTGTTCAAGTTGGTTCTAAACGCTGGAAACTTCTCTTAAGTATTTCAATTAATCTGGTGACCCTTAACCCAAACTGTTACTTGAGTCAACCACTCTACTGAACTATACGTACATACATTTGCAGGAAAACATAATTAGGGCCTTTTGTTGTTACAATTAATACCAAGAAAATTTCTATTTGCAATGTACGGATTTAAAAAGTCGTGGACTTTGCCGTGCAAATAAACGAAGAAAAAACTTCAACTATGCGGAGAGATTTTCTGCCAGCTATACTCGATTGGCCAATCCCATTCGCTATCCTGTTCTGGTTTTATCGGATTAACTGGGTTACCTTTAGTGCAATCATCATCTGAACATTCTATCAAAGTGAAAAGAAGAATTTAGAATAATAGACGTAATTAGAAGAACTTTGGATAGAGAACTGAGCCAGTCGGTGAATTTCTGACAGTGCAATAGAGACACGCTCTATCTATAAGAGTTATAAGAGTATAAGAGTATAAGTTATAAGAGGTAAAAAAAAACTCGGGAATTTTGACGAAGCCGCACACCAAATAGAATTACGATGTGTATCGTGTATTCGTCTACGTGTAGGTACCTACATTTATTATAATCTGGATAAGATAATTTTCTTGATCGGAAATACTATATCGGCGTTATCTTGTATTAACTGGAAAATTCACTATAATACCAGTCAATACCACAAAACTGATGTCATGACCGAATAGAACGCCAAAAGTTTAGCAGAATGTATCTTTTCAAGTCCCGTATATCAAGTCTGAAATTCGGTTATAATACCTACTCTGGTTTTTCTATACGTACCAATTTTATATTTATGCCTTTTCATATTATTGCTGAAAATAAATAACAAAACTCATTAACTATTTGACACCGGAAAAAAGCTTATTTTTAGGCTCAGAAAGATTAAATCCATGAATCTTTCTAACAGTCATGTTGACGAAGAGAACTATCTTCTACCCTATAATGTCGTTGTTTGTTAGACATTTTGGTAGAAGGATGGTAAATGGTTAGATGTTCTGAATGCTACACCACAGATCATTGGTTCAAATCCCATTTACAAATATTTAATGTATACTAGCTGTTACTCCTGGATCCATCCGAGTTTTATGCATAAAAAATATCCTATATGCTATTTTCTCTATGATCCAAACCATCCCTCTGCCATTTATCGAAATCGGTTCAGTGAGTTTTGGAAAATCCGTTCATAGCACACACCACTATACCTGTGACTATATCCATAATCCCCATTCCACTCATTACGTAGTAAACTTAGAAAGAATCTTCTATTAGATAGATAGATAACACTTTACTGTGACTCCACAAAATACAGGAACTTAAAATAATAAAGAAAGCGTTACAATGGGCGGCCTTATCACTAAAAGTGATCTCTACCAGGCAACCTTTGGATGGAGAGGACGGAGTTTACAATACAACCAAAAACAAATATAATCAAGGTGAAATACCACACTCAAATAATAAGTACTACTTAGACATAATTTTATTATCTGTTCCAAACCACATTAATACTAAGTTTCAATTTTACTCTTCACAAAAAAGGTTCATGTAAATTGTTTTTTCCACATTAGGGTTTGATTTTCAGAAAATCCTTAGCGAATGTGTGCATCTTGTAACGATCGTAACTGCCAAATAATAAGTTTATAAGCTTTATATCTTGAGACGTCAGCGGTATTTCGCTTTTATACACATATATTATATACTGTCTGGTTTCCATATTACAAGCTCTGTTTAGTCGGGAATCATCAGCCGTGAATGAAAATGTACCAGGAAATTTGACGGGCCAGCTGGCGCGGTTGGGATTCCACCTATCGCGCCGCAGGTCATGGGTTCAATTCCCACACAGGACATGCATTTGTGTGTATGTCCTGAGTCTGGGTGTATTTATGTATATTAAGTATGTATTTACAAACAAAAAGTAGTATATGTATTATATCAGTTATCTGTTTTCCATAGTAAAAGCTCTACTTAGTTTGGGATCAGATGACCGTGTGTGAGGAATGTCCCAGGATATTTATTATTATTTATTTATCATTATTTATTCTGATAAGACAATAAAATTGTAGAGCGAAGTTCTGAGTGCGGTTTATTTGCGTTGTTCGAAAAATAGCTGTACTAATTTAAAGTTAGTTTAGAGACTCGTAAACCTTTGTTACCCTAATAAAGCAGTTTACGTACCAACATCAAATGTTTTAGTTGGCAGCGTAGTTTAACTACCACCTCTGCCCTTTAAATAAGAATCTGAAATGTTTATTTTAGTTCTATATTCTGGATGGACTTAAAAAGAACAATAATCATAATAAGAAGGGTTGTGTCCGTCGGTTTTCCTTTGTTGTTTTATATTCGTCAAACTTTATCGCTGGACGTTTGATAAGGGCGTAAAAATAATTAATTTATGGAGAAAAACACAACCGAGGGACATACAGTGGTATCTACAGATTGCATGGTAGAATAATCACTGCTCTAATGTAATTATCCAGAGAAGAAACTGAGGATTACGTTTGTATGGAACAAACAAACATAAATCACTACTCACCACCACCAACCACTAGCATTTCCTCTTAATTTGCAATGGAAACCCATACGTTCCAGAAGTAATATTGATTTTATATACACAAAAGGCTTCTTTTTACACTAGACAAAATGTTTTAGTAATAATTAATTTGAAAGCTGTAAGAAGGTTCATTCCCATTGATTGTATAAATAAATCTTCCTGAATTAAAACGTACGTGTGATAAGAAAAGGAAGAAATGAACTACAGAAATGTCTGTTTCAGAATACGCAAGTATAAAACTATACCTAAACCAGGTTAACTGTCAGGTACAAATACCGGTAGTAAAGGTAAACATGAGTAACTGTGAAGCCGATATAAAAACTGACAACACCGTTACTTCCCCGCGCGCCCGGTAGAACCTGGGTTCCACTTTATCTCAGCTGTCTCCTGGCACCATTACTGCGCGAGCATTTCCTTGCTAATGTTATTTATTTGTAAGGTACATGCGCCAAATAATACTATCTAACTTCTTACTAATGCGCAAGTTTGTGTATTTGTTTGTGTGTTACCACTCAGAACTGTAACGTCTTTATGAATTTTCATAAAAATTTGGTATGCTTCCCGGGGATGCAAGTAAATAATGATAACTAATAACTAACACAGATCAAAACTAAGAATACTAAACATTATCAACAATCCTAACTAATATTATAAATGCGAATGTTGTTGTTGTTTGTTTCCATTTCATGCCTTAACTACTCAACCAATCATCATTAAATTTGGCATACAGATAGCCATTAATATGGAGAAGGACATAGGCTACTTTTTATCCTAGGAACGCGGGTGAAACCGTGAGGGACAGCTAGTCATAATATACAAAATGATTATCCTACAAATATTATAGAAGCGCAAATTTGCATTTATGTTTGCCGTAATGAGAAGGAAGAAATTTGACAAATAGATAAGTTATAGAATAACACAAAGGATAACTTTTGTCCCAGGAAAACATCAGACACCTCGGGAGTACAGTTAAAATCTCTTGGCGATATGTAATTCCTAATAGTTAAGTTCAAGTTAGGCTAGGACCTTACACGAACCCAGAAATCCTCGAAAATCCTGGGTTTGCTGACATTTTATATGTTCCTTGGGTCGTAGTCAATAAAAGACCTAATGTTACCTAAGTAATGTGATTGGACAGGACTTTAGGACGACCAAGCTGTGAAACTCTGTTCCGGATAACGTGTGTCCAGACACAACATGGGTTTATTCAAGGCCAGAGTGAACAGACATCTTATGGCCACGCGCGGTCCACCCTAGACTACATCTTCGCCATCGAGGAAAAATCTCTTTAGAGTAGTAATACTGAACAATCAAATTCCGCGACTAGTCAGTAATTTGTCACTGATTTTGAACAGTAAGGACCAATCACTGCATCGTGTGTTTTTGACTTGGCCAATCACAGCACATGTGTCCTTGACTTAGCCAATCAGAGCGCATTGTCGGTCGCTTACCATCATACGAAATTGCGGTCAAGCCCAAGCCCATCAAATATAAAATAAATGTTTTGTTAAAAAAATCATTTTTAATACAAGCTTTTTTTGTGACTTACTTTTTGTTGAGTATACTTGCATTGTTATCCAATATACTGATGTATACAAAATATCAAGTCAATGCGACCACTTGAAGTGGGTGCAATTCGACTTGCAAGATTTGACCCTGTATACATAGGTACGTACGTATATTTCAAGTTAATTAAAAGTTTGTAAAAACCATTTAGTAACGAACCACAAAGAAATATATTTCGTATGAAAAAAAATGTTTAGTGTGTTTCGTAAAAAATAAACTTAAGTTAACACGTCAGATAAATATGAGAGCTAAATGCCGAATCGTGAGGTGTAAGCGAATTTTTTTCTATTCGTTTGCACCTTTGCTTTGCGTTCTCTGCGATTAAGCTTATTCGAACTCTGTATCGAATACATAAAATGTTCACCTATTTTCTAGGTAGGTATCTATAAGTAGGTATATCAAAGAGGCAGACTAAACAACTGGTCATAGAACTATGCAATTAATATAAATAATCTTTGAACTTCAACATCTATTAAGGCGGTGATAGCGCAGTGGTAGCGACGTCAAATACGTCCAGTTTCGAATCCTACAATGATTTGGAGAAACATCGTGAGGAAACCATAGCACGGTGGAAGGGTACTTTTTAGTACCCGCCTGGCTGAGTCAAGCATCTCATGTATTCCGACAGCTGCACTTGAGAGCCAGATCCATTCTAGGCGTTGTTTGCTTACCACCTTCGGCTAAATCATTTCTTATTATTATTATTATTTTATCCAAACACAGGTTTATTCATAATAAAAAAAACATCATGATTTCCTTGACAAAGTAGGTACGCCATGAAACATAATTTTAACTTGATATTCTTTATAAGGAATTTCCTTGTCCTTATGTAACTAAATTTACTCTTCAATCAATTCAATTCTATCTAAACACATACTATCAAACAATCGTCAACGTGAACCTTCAAGATTATTCATAATACCCTTAAGACCCACTCTGGTTTTGCGTGTGTACTTTTAAACTTCAATCTAAATGAAAATTGGTGGCTAAGAGATTTTCCATGTTAGCGAAACGTTTTTCATCCGTGTCCTTTGAGCTCATTTTACCGTGTCCCTTGTTCGTTTTATCTGAAGCCGTTATTGCAGTTTAATGTGCTGTAAAATTGGGGTTGATGGAGTGCATGGATTTTTCGTATGCTATATATTTTAATTGTTGAGACTGGTCTCACCGCAGGATTAAATGTTATATATTATTTACAAGTACGAGTATATTTGTGTAGACATATTTATATAGTTGAATAAAGATTTAACTAATTACGATGGTATTGCTTACATCATCGACGGCTGCCACCACAAAGCATTGAAAAAAACGCCTTGCTGAACAGATTACATAATATTTAGCGTGTCTGTAGGTGGCACCGTTTTACCATCATCATCATCATCATCATCAGCCTATAATGTCCCACTGCTGAGCACAGGCCTCCTTTCACAAATGAGGGTGAAAGGGAATGGGCAGATACTCCACCACGCATGCCCACTGCGGATTGGTGGAGGTAGGCTAGTGGTCAACCTACTGTTGGAATTTTTCAAGCCGCCTAGGAGGCATCCAACTAGCTTAACGACTATCACAATTAAGTGTTAACCGGGTCCAACGGCTTTACGTGCCTTCCGAAGCACGGAAATACTCGATTTGAAATACCAATAGGCGGTCACCCATCCAGGTACAGACCACGACAGACGTAGCTTAACTTCGCCGATCGATTAAGAACGGCTAATCATGCTACACCACGAGCGCTCCCGTTTTACCAAAAGATGACATATATGTATAGTCTTATCGTTTAGCACTATTGACACATAGTGCTGTGGTATAGAGTCGATATTAGACTGACGGTCCCTCGCACTCGGTTATGCTATATTGACAACAGGAGTATTGTCATTTCGTCTGTATAAGTTGCAACTTGCAACTTACTGTGGACCACTTGCCTGTATGCTTTTATCAGCCTTCATAGTAAGTCATTGGGTCCAACATAAACCGTTAAAAATGAATGTATGGTAAATGTTTTTATGAACACACTGAACTGATCTAATATTATTTGTTTTCAATCATAGTGCGTCCAGCAAAACGCTATCCAGACACGGTTCAAGCGAATATGATTAAGAGCTCAACCAGCCTTGTTATAAAACGGTACTGTTTATAATTCTAAATCTAATTTAGTCATCAATAACTTACGAAACGCCTGGCATCCTATCCATATATTGGTAGGTTTGTGGGCAATTCGTGTCGCAACTCAAATAAATCGATATCTTACTCAAATAGTAAAAATATCAATACTGTCAATATTGGGAATACCACATTTTGCGATTATATACTTCCTGACTTCTTGGTATTTTTTTTATGTAACACCTTTTACCGCTTGATAGAATGGTATCATAGTATAATTTGCGGCATCAATGGATTGTCCAAAACTTATTTCATTACATTGAAATAAGTTTTTTTATTATCTACGTACTATTTCATCAGATGGCATTCTTGTTTGGAAAACTTTGACCATTTCTTTATATTTAAAATAAAATTCTTCTACTCTCTTTTTTATACCCCTAAGTGGCAAACACGGCCCCCCTGATGGTAAGCGGTTACCGTAGCCTATGGGCGCTTGCAACACCAGGGGTATCACTTGCGCGTTGCAGAAATCTCTTCACACCCTTTTTGAAGAACCCCATGCTGTACTACATTGGGAAAACCATGGCGAGGAGCTCATTCCACTCCTCCTCCTCTCTCTCAAGAAAACTCCTCTTACAATCAGTGAGTTCTAGACGTCCTCAACTAACCAAAGAAGGAAATTGAGATTAATTTAATTTAAAAGCTAGAGAAGAGACCCGTGACTTATAAACGGACAGACCGACAGAAAATAGGTCAACTTTTTGCTTTTTGGGTACATAGGTAACTCTAAAGTGTAGCCAGACCTAATTATTTTACTTTGTTAATGCATTTTACACTAAGTTCGAAGTAAACATTTACTTTACATGTTTCTGTTTGGTCTCTCCTTTGTGAACCAATGTCTACATACCGTCACTGTCGGAATGTCCAGAACTATGTACTCAAAGCCTGCCAAATGTTCTCGTGAACATGAATTCTGTTCACTGTGAATGCCTTTTGTTTACATAATTACGTATATGGTTTATTCCATTTGATTTGTGATTTAATTGACATTACTCTGTAACATCTTATTATGGTTGGAGAGTAAAAAAAAACATACAACCATCCTCGATTAAAATGAATGAAATCCTTTTTTATCGATATTTCAGTGTTTTTCCTGTATTAAAACTATCAGCAGCATGACTAACCCAACATAGGTTTCAAAAATATACCATCTTAAAATCTCTACCCGGTATATGAAATCGAACAAAATTATCTGGGAACATAATACCAACATTAATAATAATAAAATAATAATAAATATCCTGGGACATTCCTCACACACGGTCATCTGATCCCAAACTAAGCAAAGCTTGTACTATGGAAACCAGATAACTGATATAATACATATACTACTTTTTGTTTGTAAATACATACTTAATATACATAATTACACCCAGACTCAGGACATACAGACATGTTCATGCACACAAATGCATGTCCTGTGTGGGAATCGAACCCACGACCTGCGGCGCTATAGGTTAAGACTCCACGTCTTAACCACCTTAGCGAAGATACCTAACAAACGGTAAGATGACTCAATTAAAAAAAATCCTAATGAAAACATTTTGACCTGATATTCAATGATGCATACATGCATATTCAATACTTCCTCAGAAAAAATAAACAATAGATTGCGTCTGCACAGTGAATAAAGTGGGAAATGCAAATTAGTCCCATCTTGGATCATACTGCGCCTGCGGTGACCCGCTTCTCATTAGCTTAACCTTAATGTCACGATCAGTTCTCTTCATGAGATCATGTCGTTCAATGATATCATTAAGCTTATTATACTGATCAAAAATTGTGCATAACAAAACGTTCGTGACTTATGATTGATATCGATGATTTATTGATTGCCTGAGCCCATCCTGATCCCTACATGTGGTATTGCTGTCTTACTCACTGGTCCTCTCTCTCTCTTGTATGACTGTGCATGCTACATTTGCAGTTAGTCGAATAATAGTACATTATGATACGTGTGCAAAGTTGGTTATTAGCACTCGAGGCGTTAAGTCAGCCGAGAGTGAGCCGATTTTCAACACTCTTGCGAGGAAAAACACAAGACTTGTATTTTTTAAGTAGATTTTTTTATAATGATCAACCACACAATGAGAACGTTAACAAATATAGCGCGCAAGTTTTTTTTTACAGCGGTGATCTGTCAAACTATTTGACCCGTTTAAATTAGGAATGCTTGGTCTACAGACATATCACTTGCAGTGAGGTACAAACTTATCATAATCGGGATTATACCTTTCATAAAACTGTGCGGTAATATAAGGTAAAAACCGGCCAAGTGCGAGTCAGACACGCGCACCGAGGGTTCCGTACAAACCTGTAGGTATATAAGTAAATGGTAGTATAGACCTGAGTATTTGATATGGATTTCAATTTATGACGTATAAAAAAAAAACTACTTACTAGATCTCGTTCAAACCAATTTTCGTTGGTAGTTTGCATCGTAATGTACATCATATATTTTTTATAGATTTATCATTCTCTTATTTTAGAAGTTACACATTTTACCACTTTGGAAGTGTGTCTCGCGCAAACTATTCAGTTTAGAAAAAAATGATATTAGAAACCTCGATATCATTTTTGAAGACCTATCCATAGACACCCCACACTTATGGGTTTTGTTAAAACAAAAAAAAAGTTTCAGTTCTATGTATGGGGAACCCCCAAAATTTATTGTTTTTTTTCTATTTTTGTGTGAAAATCTTAATGCGGTTCACAGAATATATCTACTTACCAAGTTTCAACATTATAGTTCTTATAGTTTCGGAAATAAATGGCTGTGACATACGGACGGACAGACAGACAGACAGACAGACATGACGAATCTATAAGGGTTCCGTTTTTTGCCATTTGGCTACGGAACCCTAAAAAGCACGATTAAGATACTAAAAACGGTGCAATAATGTCACTTTACGAGCGAGTGTTTTTTAAATATATTTTAAAGTGTTCATTTAAATAAGACACTATACATACGCTCAAAAGTAATCACAACACGATGGAACAATAATGGCAATTAAAGTTTACTATGAAAAGCTTCTTTTTTCGGTGAGTAAAAAATTTACTAGAAAAAGTTGGCGCAGTTGGTTAAGAGTCTGGTAAAGATTCCACCTATTGCGCCGCAGGTCGTGGGTTCGATTCCCGCACAGGTCATCCATTTGTGTGCATGAACATGTCTGTATGTCCTGAGTCTGGGTGTAATTATGTATATTAAGTATGTATTTACAAACAAAAAGTATTATATGTATTATATCAGTTATCTGGTTTCCATAGTAGGTACAAGCTCTGCTTAGTTTGGGATCAGATGACCGTGTGTGAGGAATGTCCCAGGATATTTATTTATTTATTTAGTCTTTCCCGGTCACAGTATTTCTTTACCTTTTTTCAAGATAAATATTATTGAAACGTAAACATTTTAATAAAATTTTATCATAGTTCAAAATATATTTTGCTTTGAGATAATTTTTATAGATATAGATTTTATTTAACTTATTTGTTGTAAATAATATATATATTTGTAGTGTCTTTAATATTCAGTTCACAGAGGTTTTCATATCACGAAATATCGCATCACAAACGCACGGATGGCGGTCAGTGAAGCTTTTAATTAAAACCCGGTGATGCAGTAACAGCGACGAGAGTCAAATTTAGTCGCCAAAAGCTTTCAATCAAAACGAAATATATTTTTAGATTTCGAAACAGATTTTTAGTTGCATTTTATTTGTTGTGCCAAGCGGTGTCACTCTGGGATGAGAAAGCACCCATTGGCTATCTCCGAAATCTAAGCTACGACTTTGCCAATAGTAATAGGTAACAGTTATTTTTTTTACCTAAACAGTGTTATTGGTAATCTATCTATACATATAAAATGCTTTGTCCTGAATGACTGACTGACAATCAACGCACAGCCTAAACCGCTGATCGTAGAGACCTGAAACTTGGAGGGTGTGTTCTTTGTATGACGTAGGCATCAGATAAGAAAGGATTTTCCGAAATTCTACCCTTAAGGGGGTGAAAAACGGGGGCAAAGTTTGTATGGGACAACGTGATTCCTTGGTCCGATCTACTTCAAATTTTGCATAAACATTCCTTAACAGAATTGATTGAAGACGTGATTCGTATTTTATTAAAAATCATCGCTTAACGTGGTCAAAAAGGGGTAGAAAGTTATTTTTGGGGTGATTTGCATCGAAGTTGATATCAATACTCTTTAGTACTTTTGATTTAATTAACATTTTTTTATTTTGACACATGTTTGAAATCTCAATCCGATTTTCACAGATTACAGAATAAGGCAGATGGAGCGAACGGAACAAGGGAGTGAGGCCAAAAAAGCAAATACAAATTGAAAAACACATACCTGGCATTCGCTTTTGAATTTGTATTTGCTATGTTTAAATTTTTTTTTTCATAAATTCATGTATTTTGAGTTTTATTGCATATTATCGGTGGTATTTTATCCAATAAAGATCAATCCATGTGCACCAGTGAAGTGAAATGAAATGAATTATGTGTATCGTGTCTTTTTTAAAGTCCGTGAAGAGTTTTAGTACATGACAACCACTGTAGCATAACATGACTTTTATGGACGGTGCCTGACTGCATGAGGACTATGTGAAAGTGATTTATTGTGACTAGAACTTATATAATATAACTCGAAATTGGCAAAATACACACCCGCGTGACGCCCATGAAAAAATTCTCTATTTCATTAGAATATTTTGAGTGTAGTTAATTTAATTTCTTTCTCATTTGTTGTTATAATAATTAAATAAGATTCTCTGAGTTCGATTTTTTTGTGAAGGTATAATATAGGTGTTTAGTATTAATTGTAAAAATAATTGTTTTGTTTGTTGTGTCTAATAATCAGTGGCGTGCATTGGTTTTCGAAGGAGAAAATTCAAACAGTACGCGGGTGAAACCGCGGGGGTCTGTTAGTATACTAATAACTTTGCAGGACTGTATTACTAACACCATAAATAAACAACTTTTGTTCTATGACTATAAACATAATACATTTACCAATAATTGGACTGTTTTACAAAAAACTTAAACCGACTTCAAAGTACACTAAGAAGTAATCAAATCCTGATCTGATGACAATGGGACCAAACGGGAAGTGTACCCTTCCAGTCAAAAAAAGAATTTTCCAAATCGGTTAATAAACGACGGAGATATCAGGTAACAAACATAAAAAAAAAAAAAAAAAAAAAAAAAAAAAAACATACAACCGAATTGAGAACCTCCTCCTTTTTTTGAAGTCGGTTAAAAACAAACTTTCAAGATTTCGTTATTGTGTCTCACACATTTCAATTATGTATTTAATTGTACCTAAGCTTCTCGTGCACTGTCACTCAGTCTTCTGCTACGTATAGAGTTTGTAATATTTAGAGCTTTTATATTAAATATTTTTATGTTTTTATGAAAATCTGATGAATTATTAAAAGTCATACACACAAAAAAGTTGTTGTTTATGATGTTAGTTATGTAATTAGGGTTTCACCAATAACCATGTTTAGATATAATGCAATTTAAATTATATAAAAAAAAATATAAGTAAAACCATATATTGTGCAATATTTAAATGAAGCGAAATTATTCGACGATATTTAGAACATTTCCTTTTTTTGTCCAAATCTTTACTATAAATATCATGGTTACATCCATATTAGGTAGGTACCTAATTTCGTATTAGGTTTCTTTATATATAGGTATATATAAAGAAACAACCATGATGTTTTTCATCAAGCAAGCATACTGTACATACGAAAATCAATTTATAAAAAGTAATTTTATATTTATCATGCTAAATCAAAACATATGAGTAAAATGAAGGAAATATCGTTATTTTATTTTACTACCTATGTACCCGCAAGCCAGTTTAATAATCTGACAGCTAATTACAGTGCAATTTCTGCCAGAAGGCCAATATTGTGGAACATTTGTTCGGCTACTACACGGGTGCAATTTTGGAGCAACAGAACTCGCCTGCTATGTATAGTTACTGGAATAACATTATTTTACTATGAATTATCCCACTCATATTAAAAATATGTATATGTGATACTGTAAAAGCCCGTACCGATTAGGATTTGCGTTGGTGGAAAATGTAAGGTTTGATATGAAATTTAATATACTTTGGCTAGCGGAGAGAGGTGACGGACATGGCTAGCGGGGAACTGCATACTGCAACCGTGAATACGATTAAACGCTGAACAATAGATAGAATAAATGATTTAAAAAAATAACCGATTCTCTTAAGTAAAACCTAAGATTTACTGAGTAAGTGCTAGTAAACACCTCACAGAACATTTTTACACTTTTACCATTAAGACTTGGTGAGATGGTTTTCAGGTTAATCTTATGGTGCTTCCATGCTACGCGAAGCGAGCACGAGCCGAGCCTTGAACGAACAGGATTCATTCCTTGCTCGCGATTTCAAGCGTGGACGTACTTAACGAGCCTAAAACGAGCGCGATGCGAATCCTTGTGTTCGTGAAAAAACTGACTATCGAGCGGACCGCAGTCGAGCACGCAACGAATGATCATTCGAGACTCGCAAGCCCTTACGCGAATCGTGCTCGCAGAGTGCTCGTTCGTGGCTCGGCTCGTGCTCAGTTCGCCAAGCATGGACGCACCATTAGGATTTACTGTTGTTCGCGGTTTAACAGTGTAGCGACATCTATCAGCCATCTATCAGTAACACTGAGATAGTTCACACACGGAAAGATAGATGGCGTGGCGCCACATTATCCTGCATCGCGCCTAAATCCTGCATCGCGCTGGCGAAGTTTTCTCGAGAATCTGCATATATACAACTGTCCGACATGTACAGTTGGACCGCGGTCCCCAGGCACGATGACCCAGCCTGGCGGAAGATCTTCCCTTTTAAATGGAGGTGTCATCCTCCTTGCACCTCCATAACAGTAACATGCAAAAGTCTAGATTATGTTTCTTTCGCGTTTCCTTAACAGCTGAACGGATTAGGATGAGTGAAGTAGGTAGAACATGTCCTCAATTATAATACGATACGTTTTGTACTTTGTACCCTGAATTCGAATAGGGTAAGTGGAATATCAGGCGAAAATTAGTATAAATGCTTACATATAAAACAAAGCCCCTCCGCCGCATCTGTCCATCTGTCTGATCGCCATAAACTCGTTCAATCGATATGAAATATTGTTATACGATTTCGTAGTAAGTAGATTACCGTTTTTAACTTCCCATTTTTATTTTATTTACCTATAGCGGCTTACCTACACGACTACGCCGACGGTTTGCTCAAAATATTACTACATTTATAATATTAAAGTAAAGAGACAATCAATATTATTTTTAAATTAGAGCTTATTTTTTAATAATAAACGATGCTGGCAGAATAATCGCAGTGCAATTGACTTTATTAAAAAAAACTGTCATATCAGCTGTCAACATTAGATTGAAATAGAAAATATGAAATAAAAACTTAGGAATATTTTCTAACATTTTGAGAAACACGATATAAAAAGTAGGTAAAGCATTATTCATACGTGTAACATGTTTTATAATCCTATTCTAATTTAGGAAGCGCTCGTGGTGTAGTATGATTGGCCGTTCTTAATCGATCGGCAAAGTTAAGCTACATCTGTTGTAGTCGGTACATGGAGATCGAGCGTTTTCGTGCTTCGGAAGGCACGTAAAGCCGTTGGTCCCGGTTATCATTTAATTGTGATAGTCGTTAAGCTAGTTGGATGCCTCCTAGGCGGCTTTTAAAACTCCAACAGTAGGTTGACCACTAGCCTACCTCCACCGATCCGCAGTGGGCACGCGTGGTGGAGTATCGCCCAGTCCCTTTCACCCTCATTTGTGAAAGGAGACCTGTGCTCAACAGTGGGACATTATAGGCTGAAGATGATGAATCGAATTTAGGTAAGGATTTTGCTGTTAATTTGTACCCAATTTTCACCCTTATTTTGTTCGTGTGGCGCAGACATGGGCGGACACGGTCACGGAGCTCCGTACAAGGTGCCTCCATACACTGATTTTGTGGCGAAGGGCATCCCGCAGCTGGATGAGCTAGAAGCGGCGCTCGAAAAGAAAGGACTATGCGACCCCTGGATCAGGTTATGACTGCCTAAACACGGCTTTTCTGTTTCTATATTATGTACGATTCGTTATTACTGGTCAGAAATAACTTATTGCAACTGTATATATCAATGCTAGCAACTAGCAAATGGTTTGTGCAGATCACCTATTTTGAATTCACTCTGAAAACCATTGTGCTGTATCTTATACGAGTATTAACCAATTAGGTCAGTTGGAGAATCTTAGGTGCAATTAAAATATGTAGCTATTTTGCTGTAAGTATAGGTTTTTTAATATCAGAAGAGCTCGCGCTTGACCACAATCCTGCCTGACGGTAAGCGAAGCGTGCCCATAAGATGCCTGTTTACTCTGGCCTTAAATAAACTCATGTTGTTTGTCTCTGGAAACACTTTGTCCGGGAGAGCACAGCTTGGCCGGGCGTATAAGGAAAGAGGAATCGAAACGCTTTGTACGGCAAGAATGAATTTTGATGAGAAAGCGGTGGAGATCCTCTCGCCGCCAAGTTGTCCGATAGAAGAACGGGGATGGAGGGATACGATTATGGTGTTCCTGATCACATTGTCCGTGGAACAATCTGTAGTAAAAATATTTTACTCATCTATTATTGTAGGAATGAAGCATGGCGGTATCACCCAGGCTTTGGCACAAAATGGCAGAGAGCTATGAAAGTGTTTTTCAGAGGATTCCCTATTGGACTGGGTCTCGCTGTGCTCACCGTAGCCTTTGAGAAGCTTAGCGGAGGTGGCGACGGTCACGGACATGGGGGAGATGAAAATTGTGATTAGTCAGGTATTATGTTTGGACATTACAGTCCTCTGGTGTTACCAACTATGCTTTCAACTAGAAATGCAATAAAATGTTAATTAATACATGTTTACAGTTTCATTTGATTGTTTTTAACATCATTCATTCATTTTCTGTTTTGGAAAATGGCTGGTAAGATGTATGCGAGGGTATATAATAAACTAAGCTAAGTCTGGGAAAAGTATTTCTTCATATAGTATAAAAGCATAGGTATATATGTGATTTTGATCATAGAATTAACTCATTTGTGAAGACCATAGATCTCGAGGTGGAGACCTATTATTGGTTTTCTGATAAACATTCTTGTCCGCATTTTATAGCTGTTGGACTTCCAAGGTATGAAGCCAAAACAAACTCGGGAGCATGCTGTGTGTATTTTCACTTTCTTAGGGTGTGTCCATTAATCACGAGAGTCCCGAATAGGGGGGGGGGGGGGGGGGGGGTCGGATAATATCACGAAAAATCACGGTTGGGGGTGGGGGTCTTGAGGCAAATCACATCAAATCTAACCACGCTAACTGCTGAGGAACATGATGCTTGTCCACTCCTCACCATTAAAGTCAGCCAAGTAAACTCATGGTAATTCTATTTCATGAAATTTTTTTTGACTATCTTTACTTGTTTTTGATGCGGGTTAAAAAATACACGTGATTTTGGTAGGGGGGGAGGAGTAGCCTAAAACCTCACCATATATCACCAGGGAGAGGGGGGTGAAAAGTGGTCTAAAAACCTCACGTGATTAATGTATGACCCCTTATACCTAAGGCGAAACGCCCGTCTAGGTTTTTTTATGCATCTATGTTTAAAATTAATAGCATGAAATCAGATCAGCGATAGAAGAAGGAATGAAGGATACTTGCCGTACTCCCCCATTTGTTTGGATTTCGTAGAAAAGTTAAGACGACGCATTGAGGATTTAGGTAGCAATTATTAAATAAGTACTTAATATGTGAGTGATATTTGGTTACCTGATTCCTCAAGTCATTGCCTTCAATTGTACAATTCCGTAAAGATATGAGAGATGTAGAGCATAGCGTTTATTCGCTCAAAGAGTAGCTCGACTGGGGAAGTACCTCCACCTTACAGAATACCGCAGCCAAATAACTTTATGTTGTGTAAAGTTGTGTTTCTGCGCGTGAGCAAGGTCGCCAGAGCTCATAGGGGAGGGGGGAAAGGTCGGTAACGAGTGAGCAATGCGTCTCGTGTTGCAAGCGTCCATATGGCTACGGTAACCGTTTACCATCAGGCGGGCCGTATGCTTGTTTACCGACTTAGTTGTATAAAAAGAAAAAAAAAAAAGATACCTCTTTCTATACATATACTTAAATTTTCCAGGCTAACGAGATTGATTTAAGCTTTATTTTTTTATGTAGATTTGTCTAAATACACAATTTAAATTATTATAATTTATTATATATTTTTATAATATAAATAAGACAATTGGCATTTTAATTAATCCATATAATAATGGCAACCTTTGAAACCAGATTAGTCATTTTCTGAGAAAGACCTTTCAATATCCCCTTGCTCTACTAGACAAAAATCTATTTAAAAAAAAAACATCTGCATATAACATAATATTTCAGCAGCAATATCGTAATCTCCGCAGACAAGTACAAAAATGACGTGAAAGCAATAATCATTCATCAAAAAGATGAATATTCTAAGTATTTTCCTCACATTTAAAACTTCAAAGAACTCGCAAACAGAATTTGAACTTGTTTTCAATTTATGTCCTTTCCCTGCCTACTGAAATGCGGAAATTTTAAATATGGCCGTTGAAATGCTTTGAAACCATAGAGTTAGAATATTATAGAGTGGTAGAGCTATCGAACAATTAACCCAAAGAAGCGCAATGACGTTCATTTTAGTTAAAATATTTCCGCCAATTTCACACCGCCGACAATGCGCTCTGATTGGCTAAGTCAAGTACACATGCACTCTGATTGGCTAAGTCAAGTACACATGCACTCTGATTGGCTAAGTCAAAAACATACGATGCCGTGATTCGTCCTTACTTTTCAAAATCAGTGACAAATCACTGACTAGTGCGGAATTTGATTGTTCAGTTCACTCTAAAGGGATTTTTCCTCGATTGGTAGAGCTTACAACGTTAGGTAGTACCTTTTGCGAAGCGTGAGCAGTTTCCATATAGATGCATTCACAGATATCGTACACTAGTTGATTTACAGTCAGAAAAAAATTCGATATACACAGATTCCTTGTCATTTGTTCTCGGTAAAAATATTGATAAAAAACGAGAAATTGGCATTCATTAAATGTAGGTATTTTAGTAATTCAAACAATGTAGGTACGTACGCACGTGCTCACGGCCCGTACTATATCACAGTCGCTCTATTAATATTCTTACTCTATGTTTGAAACTTTTGAGTTGTGATTGTGATTACTTACGTTTCTACATTCTCTTTGGGCATTGTCACTTGTCACTGAACATAACAAATGCAAAAAAGCTTTCAACGCGTTTGTGGTTTATTGAATAGATAATATTTAAAGCTCGTTGTATCCTATCACATGGAAATGAACAATGCACTATAATCCGATTGTTGTTTGAAACTGCGTTGGGAGATTTATTTACATAGATATTTTGAAAAATGTTACAAATCTTTCACATTAATTCAACACCGACATAGTCGTATAAAAAAAAATTATAAATAAATAAATTAACGTTTATTTGTCTGTAACTTAAAAATAACATAATAAAACAAAAGAAAAAAGTAGTAAACAAAAGCAGAGACAAAAAGGTCTAGTGCTCAGCCATGGCTGTGGATAGGCATATCGCACAACCGCTGATATTCTGCACTAGCCTGACATTAAATGATGAGTCTGCATTAAATTATACGATATATAAGATTGAAATAAATTTAAAATAAATATAAAAGTAATAAACCACAAGTAATGAAGTCCTAAACTAGCTCATAGATTGTTCTATAGGTATCTAAGTATATGTAGGTTCTTATGTACACTAGAGCAGTGGTTCTCAAAGTTGATTGGACGGCGACTCACCTAACAAAGGATCCAAATTCAGGACACACCTCTTGGTTTTTTTTTTTTTTTATATACCACTAAGGTGGCAAACAAGCATACGGCCCGCCTGATGGTAGCAGTTTCCGTAGCCTATGGACGCTTGCAACACCGGGGGTATCACTCGCGCGTTGCCGACCCTGAAGAAATCTCTTCACGCCCTTTTTGAAGAACCCCATGCTGTACTCCATTGGGAAAACCACGGCTTGAATTTCAGGAAGAAACAAGGGGCATATGTATGATTGAAGGATTTGATCCTTTTTTTAGGGCTCATCCAATATTCGTTCGCGACCCATAGTTTGGTAACTACTGCTCTAGAGAACTTTTCACTCCAGAAACGCGGGCGAAACCCTGGGGGACAGCTTATCATAATAAAGTTGTTATCATAACGATGATTAGTTAAAATTTCGAAGTCTTTACCGGAAACGACAGAGTGAGACGGAAGACACTATAACACTGATTTAGTTGAAGCGATAATGGGTTATATTATATTTTCAGCTAGTATTAATCTTAAATAGCATTACGTCTATAGCAAACATACGAAGTATTACCAAGCACTCACGAATAAAATAATTCATCTTAGAATAGTACAACAATAGATTTGGAATATATAAGTATGAGAGAGAAAGATGTCACTACCAAGTGCAACTTTACGTTCAGCCGACACTCGCAGATAAAGAACTTACCCGTTTATTTATTCAAAAGCTCTTAAATCCTGTGTTAAATCAGGGATGAACATGACATTTGAATAACTTGATGACTATTTTATAGCTATTTATGACTATTTAGGGATACATAAAATTATCCGTCTGGAGTCCATTGACGCAACTTGACCATGTATAATATAACTAGTTTGAGCCCGTGATTGTACCCGCGTTTCCGGGATATGACGTAGCCTATGTTTAGCCACATTCAATCCTCATTGCGATAGTCATAAGTACGTAACAACATAAAAACACACTTTCGCTTTTATAATATGAAAATCCCATTCATAACCAAGTGCGAGCGGCCGTCAGTCTAATATGGACTATATATCACAGCACTATTATGTCAACACCAACAGTACAGTAGTACCCAACTGATAAGGCGCGTCGTGAATCTTCGTTCGCACAGAAAAGAAAGTATGGCCCGAAGATTAACGAAAGAATGCTTAAAACTTACAATCAACCTTAGATCACTACTATAAGGTTCATAATACACTGCAGCTGTTAGTTCCGTCTCACTCGCAAGTCACGCCCCTCCGCACACATGGCGGTAGCTGCCGACCAATAGCATTTCCCGCGCTTCGAAAATGTATCTTCTGCGCAGGTACATCGGTAAGCCATATTAGTTGGTACTACTGTACTAAATGATAAGACAACACATATGTCATCTGTGGGTAAAAAGGTGCCGCCCACTGACACGCTTGAGTATTATGGAATCAGTTTAGGATGGCATCTCTAGGAGATGGGATAGCAACAGACAGCACAACAGACTATTTTGCTATAGTAAATCGTCGTAATATTGCAATACTGTTTGAAGCCAACTGGCATATATATACCTAACGGTAAATCTGTATTCGCGATGCAACGTGGGTTGCATCGCATATGTATCTATCGATTGCATATTTGCTCACAATCAATGTTATGCTATTCCAACAGGAGATAATGCGGTCTAATTCACAGCACACCAAATATTAACAGTGTAGTGTACCTTTGTGGAATGATCTAGTGATGCTAGAAATTAATTGAGTTTACTGAGTTAGTGTTCCTAAATCATAGAACATAAATGGATAGTTGATAGATTTACGATAGAAGTTAGTTAAAAGCAAATACCTTGCTGATTTATTAGATATTTTTAATGAGTTAAATGCAAAACCTTTTTTTATGTTCAATGGGTTTGCGTTTGGCCTTCGACAGACTCCAGGAGGAGTCATGACGAGGCCGAAGATACTACATCCGCTTACCCAGAAAAGGCCTATTAAGGCGTTGAAGGTTAAAGGTGTCGGGATACATGGACTCGAACGATAGTTCCACTCCTTTGCTGTTCCCATAAGTAATGAAGAAGCGAAACTTTATGTCCGGAACGTCGACAACGTGTAGGTGGAAATTCTCACGGCTTCTTGTAATAACAAAATATCCTACAAACATTAAAAATAATTTACAAACAAATACATGAAAGTTAATGTATATGTTTGCGTTTTTGGCACATAGATCAATGAAGGATAGTTTTTACCCCAGAAAAAAGGTTAGATCATCAGGAACGTGGATTAAACCATAATGCACTTAAAAATTATAAAGTGCTAATAAACTCCTGTTTACATGAAAATTGTTAACATTAATTTGTAAGCGTTTCCTAACTACACAGGAGCAAGATATCGCGAAAACAATCTACCATCAGCCAGAGCGAAACTTAAACTCCATAGTTATAAATTGTTTAAGCCCCGAGAGCTTGAGAGTTGAAAGCTTCAACAGTTTGAGTATCAAACGTTAACCGCCAGAATTTTGTTGGAGGATGCTTTTAGTTAGATGCATTCAGATTTTCTTGCAATCTAGATAGATTGTAAGTTTGTTGTGTTCGTCTCGCGCTCGACTGCGCTCCCCCCGATTGACAGTTTTTTCACGAACATTGGGATTCGTATCGCGCTCGTTGAACGCTCGTTGCGTCCACACTTGACATCCCGAGCAACGAACGAATTTTCGTTCGTGGCATGAATTCTATAGTTATGTTTTTTTTCACAATATTGTTCTTGTCCGTTGTTTTCTTTTAATTAATTTTATGTTCCTATTCTGTTTTAATTATTATGTGTACTCAATCTTATCGGGTGGCTTCGGCTGTCTGCTACTTGGTCGAGTAATCAAAGAAAAAGGTTCTTCAGAGATATCACAAACCTTCATTTCTCAAAGAGACTGTCAGTTAGCTTATTATTATTTATGAAAACACGCTGCTCTTTTGCTTACTATATATAAGTGCATCATTCTTCTGAATTGGGTAGCATGAAGAGTTGATTAAATTTATAATACATGGATGATATATTTTATGAATAATTTTATCTTCAGCTAAAAAGTTTCACAAAATTAGTAGGTACTTCAGGAATAGGATCGACGTACTTAGGTTAATCGTATGATAAAAACTATTATTATTTACGTACTTTATTTAATTTAACATTTTTGAAATGTAACATTAAGTATCATTATTTTTCCTACAGATGTCTTTGGTTTGTCCAAGTTTTAAGTATCTAATGGCACAAATCTGAAACATCAAAAATGTATACCTACACCGTTTGCAAAGTGGAAACCGATGTGCGGTGAAAACAATTTTCGTGTCACTTTTTAGGGTTCCGTAGCCAAATGGCAAAAAAACGGAACCCTTATGGATTCGTCATGTCTGTCTGTCTGTCTGTCTGTCTGTCCGTATGTCACAGCCACTTTTTTCCGAAACTATAAGAACTAGACTGTTGAAACTGGTAAGTAGATGTATTCTGTGAAACGCATCAAGATTTTCACACAAAAATTGAAAAAAAAAACATTTAATTTTGGGGGTTCCCCATACTTAGAACTGAAAAACATTTTTTTTTTTTAATAAATCCCATACGCGTGTTGGTCTATGGATAGGTCTTCAAAAATTATATTGAGGTTTCTAATATATTTTTTTTCTTAACTGAATGGTTTGCACGAGACACACTTCCAAAGTGGTAAAATGTGTGTGTCCCCCCCCCTGTTACTTCTAAAATAAGAGAATGATAAAACTAAAAAAAATATATGATGTACATTACCATGTAAACTTCCACCGAAAATTGGTTTGAACGAGATCTAGTAAGTAGTTTTTTTTTAATACGTCATAAATTGAAATTCATATCAAATACTAATACAGGTCTATATTACCATTTACTTATATACCTACAGGTTTGTACGGAACCCTCGGTGCGCGAGTCTGACTCGCACTTGACCGGTTTTTGTTTTATCTACCCTGGCTGAAAAAATATTATAGCTATCCTATTTTGAGAGATATCTAGGTCGTTGCTTTAAAATACAGAGTGAATTCTCCCAGATTGCGTTATGGAAGCCTATTTTTATGCGCTATTCCCGAGTTTGTCCCATACTAAACAATTGTTCTGCATGAAGATTCCGATGTAGATTTTGATATTTATAAACATCTACACAGCGTACTGAACTGTGTCTGTCTCTGAATAGAGTCCATTTCCATAAACTAAGCTTATCGAAACATTCGGTAGTAATTTGGTGTACCGTCTGTCTAACCTATACGAATTATTTCGATTAATTGCTGGATTGATTGAAATAATAAACAACAGATACCTAATTTTCTACTCATCTATTAATAATAAGACTTGGTTCGAACGAAGTTTGAAAGTAATTTAATCAAGCGAAAAGGTGAATTTTATTAATATAAAAGCCCAGAATATTAGATATACCTAGCTTGATGAAAAGCAGTTTGATTGGTATCGTAAACTAAATACGATTGTTATTTATTAAATATCTGAACTTTTCAGTTTGGGTTTTTTATTAAATTTTATAACCAGAAGATAACGTCTGCCATTCTAATTCGCGTACATATATTATGTTCAAATGGTAATTATTATTTATATGGTTTTAGTAATATATCGAGTGTTGACATCATATTTAATGCATTTGATGAAAGGGCTGGTCATCATTTTTGAAAAGTAAAATAACTTCCGTTAAATTTGTCTTTTTTTTTTTATTCGAAATATCTTTTTTGTAAGTTACATGGGTTGGAAACTTGGAACTCCCCTTTTAAGTTTATAAAACCTGTATTAGGGGAGATCCGCTCTTCCGAATTTCATTGTATTACACTTGTACCGAAAAATAAATATATTTTTTACAAAAATAATGCAGCGATTTTAAATGAGTAATTTCAAACAAAGTTCAATTTCTCTTAAATTTACTGTACGTAAAACATATTACTATTATCCCCCGCAACCGCAATTTCATCGAGTTGTGAAACGCAATATACAACAGATTTAATAATTTAATCAGATTAAATATTCAGTTACACGATTTATTATTTAATATTCACTCGTTCGCGTGTCATGCACGGGATGGGAAAAAAGTGGAGTAGGTAAATTAATTTGCTTGGAATCAGTCAGACTGATCGAATTACCTTTTTAGGGTTCCGTAGCCAAATGGCAAAAAACGGAACCCTTATAGATTCGTCATGTCTGTCTGTCTGTCTGTCTGTCTGTCTGTCGGTCTGTCCGCCTGTATGTCACAGCCATTTATTTCCGAAACTATAAGAACTATAATGTTGAAACTTGGTAAGTAGATGTATTCTGTGAACCGCATTAAGATTTTCACACAAAAATAGAAAAAAAACAATACATTTTGGGGGTTCCCCATACTTAGAACTGAAACTCAAAAAATTTTTTTTCATCAAACCCATAAGTGTGGGGTGTCTATGGATAGGTCTTCAAAAATGATATTGAGGTTTCTAATATCATTTTTTTCTAAACTGAATAGTTTGCGCGAGAGACAATTCCAAAGTGGTAAAATGTGTGTCCCCCCCCCTGTAACTTCTAAAATAAGAGAATGATAAATCTATAAAAAATATATGATGTACATTACGGTGGAAACTTCCACCGAAAATTGGTTTGAACGAGATCTAGTAAGTAGTTTCTTTTTAATACGTCATAAATTGAAATTAATATCAAATACTCAGGTCTATACTACCATTTACTTATATACAGGTTTGTACGGAACCCTCGGTGCGCGAGTCTGACTCGCACTTGGCCGATTTTTTATTTATTTAGGACACATACAGTCATATATACAAATATAAATTTAGAAACAATATTAAGCAAGGACCTGGAGGTCCATAAAATACACACTGATATCTGTTATTATAGGTACAATATTATACAGATTATTTTATTACTTATATAACATCTATCGGTAAGCCAAGCTTTTTCCTGAAAATATAAACATGGAATACACAGTGCCATTTTTAATGTAGGTTATAATATTTGAGACATAATATTTTATGATTTTAGTCTAAAAGCTACGCTTTTAACACCCGACAATAATAGCGTGCAGCATACAGGATGGTAATCCTTCATTCTACAAATACAAGTTTGTGTACGTGTATATTTGTTTGCGTGGATTTAATTCAATAATTTGAGTTAGATTTGGATGAAATTTGGCACAATTTGGATTAAAATCCAGCTCCTAGGGTTGAGAAAAGATTAGAACTTTTACGAATGCAGAAATTCAAGTACCTACCAATTAGGGTTTCGTTTTTCCCGACCTTTTTCCATTCCCAGGACCCGGGAATGAAAAAAATGACTTCCCGGGAATTCCCGATTCCCAAAAATTTTAAAAGTTGTTAGTTTTGTTATTTTAACGTATATAAAGTCAAGTAAACCACGTAATTTAATTATATTAGCAATTTATTTGTCTCAGAAGTAAATAATAGTACATTATGAGACGTGTGCAAAGTTGGTAATCACACACGAGACGGTACCTATTAAGCAAAGGAACCCGAGAGTGTAATGAACAATGCACACGCGTCTCATACAACGTTTTTCAACACACTTGTGAGGAAAAAAACAAACTTGTATTTCTTTCACTAGATTTTTTGATAATAGTCAATGAGGACGTCAAAAAATATGGGTGCAAGTTCTTTTTTTGACAGCAAAACTGTTTTAACCGTTTAAATTAAGAATGCTTCGTCTACGCACATATCAATAGCATTGAGTTAAAAACTTACATAATCGGGATTATACCTATCATAAAACTGTGCGGTAATGTAAATTAAAAAGCACTAGTGCGTCAAAAGCTACATTATGATACTAAAAACGGTGCAATAAATGTCAAATAACGAGCATGTGTTGAAAAAAATATTTAATGACTAATTCACAAGGAACGAACTATGCTCGGAATTTCTCTACGAGACAGGGAAACGACGACATTCGTAGGAGAACAAAAATTACCGATATAGATCTTAGTGATAGTAAGCTGATGTGATAGCAATAGGCAGGCATCATCGCTCGAAGACGAGCAAGTGGTGACCACGTACTCCTGTACTGTACTGTACTGGGACGACCTCCCACCAGACGGATCGACGACCTGGTCAGAGTCGCTGGGTGCCACTGGATGCAAGCGGCCCGTTCAGCAGCGGACATCCTTAGGCTGATATGATGATGATGATGTGCTTTACTTGACTTTGACAAAAACGCTGATAAGCTTTATCTCCAAAAATATATATAAAAAAAAAATATTAATGTAACTTTAATTTTCTTCAAAATTACGCGCATTCAGAGATTTTCTCTAAAATCGGCAGTTTAGAAACTACCCATAGTAACTATGTATGACCTATAGTTTGATATGATTATTTATAATTTTCTACTTATGTTTGTGTGTGAGACACAAATAGGTAATTAAATTAAATTACGTATTTTACTTGACTTTTGATAGGTTACAAACATGTTACAAAAAACATGTTTTTATGGGTATTTTCGGAGAATTGAAATTTTTCTTAGAAAAAAACGTTATCTCTACAAATACACACTTCCTTCCTTTCAGCGATTTCTCATAAGCTTGTAGTTCAGTTCGTTCGATTTCGGTGGATATCGACATTTGTTTTAATATCGTATGCAACATCTTTGTGTGTCAAAGGTTTTTCGTTAATTTTGACCTATATTTGCAGTGTTTTAGAGCATTCAATCTCATAAAAAAATTCCCGGGAAATCCCGGGAAATCGCAAAAAAAAACCCGACTTCGGGAACGACGTATTTCCCGGGAATTCCCGATTCCCGGGACCCGAGAACGAAACCCTACTACCAATAGATAAATTACCTATTTTAAGAAATTGACAACTTGACAAGAGTGATGTAAAAAACCGGACAAATCGTCAAATGAAAAAAGAACCAAGGTATTCAAGATTACGAGCCAAGTACATAGAGTTAGCATACAATGTAAATATTTGACTATCCTAATCGACACTGCCCATGAACCCATCTGAACTCGACCTTGTCAGAAATTATGACTTCATCAACACTGTCAGTTACTTACATCAGTTAATGAAGCTTTGTTTGTTTTTTGCCTTGCACCTAACACTTGCCTTAATAATGCAAAACAAAAGGGAGCTTCAGTGTTTTGGTTAGAGTGGGTTTTCCGTGACTAATTGTTACCATTGTTTGTATTCCGGGACTTGTTAGACATACCGCCTGTTTTTAAAAGCCTAATCAAAGTTAATCTGTAATTGAAAATTGCCGTCTTTGACATTTTATAAATTGCTTTTCTCAGGTGTATTTTAACAATACTTAAATAGAGGTACATTGTTCAGGCTGATAGGAAGTGAGAGGCTATAGATTCTCACAGGTGGAGAGCTTACTTGCCGGACTATTGACCAAAAAAAGAAACAAAATTGATATAAAACTACTTTCTTATTCTTATTTAATTTTGGTTCCCGTTGGTTCTAGCAAGGGACGCGTGTCCTATAATAATAGTTGATTTCCTTTGATTAAGGATACATCCAGATAGAGTGTCGCAGCTGTGCACGCGTCGATAAAAATACGCTCTAACTGTTAGGGCCTAAATCAAATAAAAATGCAAAATAACGATCAATATTTAAATTTCTCCCGATTTTAATTGGAATATTTTAACAACTACTATCATTATGAACGTCATTATGACAAGCAGAATGACGCAGAGGGAGCTTAAAACGTAGCTGTTACGCGCAGCAGCCTATAAAAGTTGGCCTGTTTTGTATATTAGCTGAGATATTAGTGTAGTATGGCGACGGTATATTTATTTCTATGTTGATTTCATTGTTATTTTTTTAACCGCGAGCCAAGGTAATGTTATTCCAGGTAATGATTTACTCGTGTGCCTTTCTTTCGGTTATGATTTATTCGTTTGCCATTTGGTTGTACCATCGAGCTTTCAAGCGGTAACAAACAAACAAACACATTTTTTATGGGATTACATAATATATTTTAAATGTCATATGTACCTACACACATAGCAACACTGTACTCAAATGTGAACATCGTGATCCGTGAGCTTTGTAAACACATAGTAATGAATCGATAAATATTATACTTAAAGGTCTCTTGCTAAATGTTTTATCCATAGAGATCGATGTGTGGTGTCCAGTTGCCTAGAACCAGTTGTACAGAAACCTTCCTTAGGCCTTTCGCATAGAGTTCCATATCAAACAATAATGGTCCGCCTGGATCAAGCTCCCAGAGACTTTGACTATGGAAAACAAGCTAAAATTAGGTTGAAAGAATTTGCAATAGACGCTGGTTTATGTTTGCCAGTGATTGATGTATAAACAATCAAGTTCATATAAATATATAATGTTTGAAATAGTTATGTTGTTGAATAGAATTCATAAATAGTGAAAAGGCTTCAATTCGACCACAATCTGACCACCACGTAATAAAGTGGACGAAAGTGGTACGCATACGAAACGTACAGTTCATCATAAAAAGCTTGAAGCAAATTTTAAAATAAAGCATTTTTTCTGAATACCTTATTCGTGAAATATTATTTAAAAATAAAAGTTGGAATTTTGTGAGTAATGAAAAGGAACGAGTAATTAATCCTATCACTTTGTCACTAAAAAAATATGTTCATAAATTGTTAGCGTAAGGGACTTTATAATGACTGAATGTACAAACAACAAAATGTCGACAGATATTGAATCTTCGGTTTCCTTTGATTGTTTTTATTGCAACGCCTTATTAAAATTGACTTTAATGAAAGTGACCGTTCAGTTTCTTTTATATTGTCTAATTATGAGAACAAATTGTTTGTAAAGACAATATTCTTTTTGAATACTTACTTAATGTTATTTTACACGTTTATCTAGAGATTATCAGATTTATCGAGATATTCTAGCTTATTATTAGTAGATTACAGCTCCTCTCATAAGCTAGAATATTCAAGTCTATTCCTTTACTGTCTAGTTTATGAGAACAAATTGTTTGTAAAACAGCATTCTCTTCATGAACACTTTTTTGAAGTAGCGTTTACTAAATGTATTTTACTCGTATATCCTCTGGTACTAAGGTTGTCTCTCCTCACAAGCTAGGAGATTCAAGTCAATACCTTTACATAAGCTTTACACTTCGCTTTACTGTGCAGTGCATTCGAAAATTGCATGTATATGGCAAGTCAAGGGCGGCTACGTTAGCCTGGCCATCTAGCAATACATAATCTGAAGAAGGATATATAGTATGGATGGTCGATCAGACAGTGTGTATTCGGGCGGAAGGATGCTACAGAACAACCCTTCAAAGGAACGCAGAATATTAACTACTGTAAGCTGATTGACACAATATTGGACGGACAGGCTTAGCTTTGTTTATATGCGATTATGAACCTTAGAACACATTATCTTTACAACATCTATGATTCTGATATTTGTTTGAACAAGAATTGAATTAAAAGTCGGTGAAATGTTCAAATGTGTATGCGATGTTTAAAAGTTTTCAAACGTTTGAATTTTCATTGCAATATTCTCTTTGATCTCGGCGTGAAATACGTTTTTATTTTATACATTTTTATCCAATGCGTTGACGTTGGTTAGGGGAGATATTTATTGTTTACATACCATATTTCTATGAGATTTTCACCTAGAGTGAATATAGCTGTTTACATATCTAATATGAAAAGAGAAACTAACCGGTGATAGAGTCAAAAGTAACGTTCATAAAGTCTAAACTGAATAATGATCGTAATGTTAACTGACTGACTGTTTATGGAGAAGCAAGGAAGGAAGAGTCCCCCATTTAAAGGGGAAGATCTTCACGCGAGACATCGGGTAGAAACTTGAACTTTTGCACAAATGACCTTATGTTTAGACATCTAAAGAACAGTTTTTCAAAAATCCCTAAGGGGGTAAACTAAGAAACCATGTTAATAATAATTTTCAATAGAACATAAGAGAAAGAATATAGAAAATCGTCATCTTCATACTCAGCCATGGTAGATTCGCTCAAAAGTAATGGTCTATATTTATCCATTTTGGCCCTGGGTCTTATAGTAACTTGCTAAGGCAACATAATTTCCAGTTTCTATAATATACAGTTCAAACTGCCGTAATGTAAACAGAATTCAGGTTCATGCAGGGGTCATCGCGTTAAACATTCAATGCTGTACTGTAATATGCATGCATTTTACTGTGCTCTCTGCTCAGCGAATCCTGGCCTTAATTTGGAATAAACCTATTTCAGTAATTTCTGAAAATCACAAATTTTATATATATTTTGACCTAGCTGTCTCCCCCAGTTTCACCAACGATCTCGGCTTATATCCTTCTCCAGAAGCGCTCGTGGCGTAGCATGATTAGCCGTTCTTAATCGATCGGCAAAGTTAAGCTACGTCTGTCGTGGTCGGTACCTGGATGGGTGACCGCCTAGTGGTATTTCAAATCGAGCGTTTCCGTGCTTCGGAAGGCACGTAAAGCCGTTGGTCCCGGTTATCACTTAATTGTGATAGTCGTTAAGTTAGTTGGATGCCTCCTAGGCAGCTTGAAAAATTCCAACAGTAGGTTGACCACTAGCCTACCTCCACCAATCCGCAGTGGGCACGCGTGGTGGTGTATCGCCCATTCCCTTTCACCCTCGTTTGTGAAAGGAGGCCTGTTCTCAGCAGTGGGAGATTATAGGCTGATGATGATGATGATGATGATGATGATGATCCTTCTCCATACCATAGGCTCTCTGCATCCCAAATTTCATGATGATCGGCTGAGTAGTTGAGGTGTGAAAGTGTAACAAACAAACTCACATTTGCATTTGTAATAATAATTGTTAGGAAGTTAGGATTCATATATTAATATTAAAATATTATAATAATGATAAGGACCAACGGCGTTACGTGCCTTCCGAAGCACGTAAACGCTCGATTCGAAGTACCACTAGGCGGTCGCCCATCCAGGTACCGACTACGACGGCGTTAGCTTAACTTTCCGATACATTAAGGATTATCATTCCACACCACGAGCGCTGCAAAATTATCATTGATATGTGAATAATACGTTCTACGTAATAACGTATTACGTAGTAACCTAGGTATTTCGTACGGTGAGCGACTACAAATCTTGAAGACGGCGTCTCGAAAATAATAATTTGAGTTAGTAGCATTCGCTCACTTCTCACTGAGTATTTCTTTCGCCCATTTCTGGCTACTGGCTTTGTATGCTTTCTAGATTTGGCCACCTCGATCTTACCATGGATTTAAAGAGAGGTAGAGCATAGTGTTTTTTTGCCTCCAGGGGGGGGGGGGGTACCTCCACCATAAAGTATGTTTGCCAGAGCTCTGTGGGGAGTTGCAAGCATCCCTTGTAATACAACACCTGTGCGACAAACTTCAATAGGCTACAGTAACTGCTTACCACCAGGCGGGCCGTTTGCTTGTTTGCTGACATAGTCGTATAAAAATAAATAAAAATATGTTGTCAAACGCAAACCATAGTATAAAACAAAAGAAAAAGTAGGATGATTATAAGCTGATAATAATGATGATTCAAATGATTGTTGTTTTAGTATTGGTACGATTATCGCAAAGTCATCGTGTCATCCAATTGCAAATGTAGTTGTAGAATGAATAATGAACGGAACTAATTGATGTCTGGTTTTCCCAGCACGGTATCATACATGTATGTATAGGTTTTTATGGCACATTAACATAAGTGGGTACAGCTGTTAAACTAAAATGATTTGGACATAGTCTGTTGAATATTGTTTGATGTATGACTAATGCGACTAGCATACAACGATATTTTGATGATTTTATAGTAGAAATGATGCAGAAATAATTTTGTTGGAAAATCCATACTATCCTTACTTCCTTCCTTAATATTATAAACTCGAAAGACTGTATGGATGGATGGTTTGTTACTCTTTCACGAAAAAACTACTTAACGGATTTGGATGAAATTTGGCACACAGATAGAATGTGTTATGGATTAACACATAGCATACTTTTTATCCCGGGAAAACATACGATCCCTCGGGAATGCGGGTGAAACCGCGCGGGACAGCTAGAACTTTATAATTAGAGTGATAGATTTTAGATAGAAAAAATATTATGGTATAAAACCCATATGGATTGATTCTATAAGAAAACTAATTTCGAGAATTTAATATATAATAAATATTACTATAGATCTATTCCTATAGATACCAGGGTGTGCCATATTATTTAATAATGTACGGGATTATTTTCTACATAATTGTTAAGAACAAGAAACTAAAAGTTAATGTTTGCTCAATGATCCAACCGAAATAGTTAGTTACCTGTTTTTTGTATAATCTACACAAGTTCAAGTGAAAACGCAGTGAGAGAATTAGCCCCTAAATGAGGAAACACGTAAACTACCTATACGATCATTAGTAGTCGTATATTTAACCCTACAGGAAGTCTGTACATTAATAAAGGTTGTAGGGTTGAGGCGACATTTTGTGCCCTTTATTCGTCGACGTTCACTGACACTTAAATATCGTCTCTATTTACTTTAATAGCCTTGTAAGGTAGGCTCGTTAGCCGTAAAACTAACCTCAAGGCCTGTCAGTAATTTGGGGCTAAAACATGAAACATAGGTAGATGCTAAATTACAGTTGGCAAGTGTTTGAAATCGTTTTACAGGTTTTATTTACTCTCCTAACACTCTCTGGTGGTTATTTAGCACGCTCTAAGACGATTGCATGATTGTCCAAAAAATCTATGAGAAATGTAACCTTTACGAGTATCTTGCCGGTTCTTTTTAGTTGAAAGGTGACTTCCGAACCCTAAAACCGAAATAGTTTGACGGGTTAGTTGGCGCAGTTGGTTAAGATTACACCTTTTGCACCGCAAGTCATGGGTTCGATTCCCACTCAGGACATGCATTTGTGATGAGCATGTCTTTATGTCCTGAGTCTATTTTGAGAGAGGTAAAGCATAGCGTTTATTCGCTCAAAGAGCAGCTCGACTGGGGAAGTACCTCCACCTTACAGAATACCGCAGCCAAATAACTTTATGTTGTGTAAAGTTGTGTTCCTGCGCGTGAGTAAGGTCGCCAGAGCTCATAGGGGAGGGGGGAAAGGTCGGTAACGCGTGAGCGATGCTTCGTGTGTTGCAAGCGTCCATATGGCTACGGTAACCGCTTACCATCAGGTGGGCCGTATGCTTGTCTACCGACTAAGTTGTATAAAAAAAAAAGTCTGGGTGTATTTATGTATATTAAGTTATTATTTATTTACAGAAAGTAGTATATGTATTATACAAAGATTTTCATAGGGCATCGTGCCTCTACCCAGATGGATAATCCGCCTTACTAAAGCATGACATTTAATTTCACTCCGCTTGAGGGGCTCCCTGAGCAAATCGCTCTCAGTTCGTACTGCGCACGGCTGTCAAATACTGTCAATTCTGGCTTGTTTATTTCATGTTGCCATAGAGGCGACTATCCTTCTGGACGTTTTAAATTCTTTGGTATTATATCAGTTATCTGGTTTCCATAGTACAAGCTCTGCTTAGTTTGGAATCAGATGATCTTGTGTGAGGAATGTCCCAAGATATTTATTATTTACTTATTATTTGGTATAGGCATCGGTGGCATAAAAAAAACTTTTAATAGAACATTATGATACATGTGTACAAAGTTGGTTATTAACACTCGAGGCGGTATGAGCCGCAGGCGAACGAGATAAGTGAGCCGAGAGTGTAATAATCAATGAACACGCGTGTTGTACGAAGTTTTTCAACACACTTGCGAGGAAAAAAACAGACTTGTATTTTTTTAAGTACATCTTCTGATTATTATCAACCACACAATGAGAACGTTAACTAATATGGCGCGCAAGTTTTTTTTTTGACAGCTTAGCTGTTAAAAGTACCCGTTTAAATTAAGAATGCTTGGTCTACACACATATCACTTGCAGTGAGGTAGAAACTTATCATAATCGGGACTATCATAAAACAGTGCGGTAATGTAAATTAAAAAGCACTAGTGCGCAATAAGCTGCATTAAGATACTAAAAACGGTGCAATATAAATGTCACTTTACGAGCGAGTGTGTTGAAAAATATATTTTTCAAATTAGCACTAAATGTGTCACAGCAAAATACATTTTCATTTCATGTAAAAACAAGCATTTGTTGAATAAAATAAATAGTGAAAGCCCTGACTTACCCTTGTATTCATGAACTACTTTACAATTCCCTTACCAAGGAGTCTAGTAGTGACAGATTGACAGTGCCTAAACGAAACGTTCTATCAAAATGATGTATTGGAGTAGGGTACGTAATCTATTACGCCTTTTTCTCTGTACATATTATGATGATTCAGTTTATTTCCATGGACTAAGAAGTGTTTTCAAATATGCCTTATATTTAGGCTAAAACAGTATTTAATATTGTATACCAGCTGTCCCTGCGGTTTCACCCGCGTCCCCTAGATAAAAAGTGGCCTATATCCTTCTCCATACCATAGGCTATCTGCTTGCTAAATTTCATCATGATCCGAGGCGCGATGACGTAACAAAAAATTTAACATATTGGAATACTATACTATACACTAAAAGCATTTATGGCGATTTAGATACAGTAAAAAGAGTATCTAAAGGAAAATAACTTGCAGTAAATAACCTACACTACAATTTCATACCAGAAATAGTTTCTCAAAGATCAAAACATTGATTTTAGCGAGGCAACATCTGGCGTGATTTTAGAATGAAGTGAAAAATAAATCCGCTTATTTATAAGCCGTAACTTTCAGTAATAAATTGGGTACCTACCAATAAATATCTTTGAAAATACTTTCAAGTTTTTCTAAGGATTAATTTTTCGGCATGTCTTTATTTAATTAATTATGATTCGAACACTTTTTCATTCAAAACTGAGTAGCTTCAAAATTCAATTCAAATTCAAAATTATTTATTTTTAAAATACTATCTATCATAGATACACAATAACAAATATCTTGCCTTAAATTAGTATATTTTATTGATGTGTGCTAGTTTATAATAATTTCACTTTAAATTCTTCGCCACAAAATGAGGGTTGATTTCTTATGGTGCGTTTCGTTCGTTGCTCGCGATTTCCAGCGCGGACGTACTTAACGAGCCTACAACGAGCGCGATGCGAATCCCTGTGTTTGTGAAAAAAACTGACAATCGGGCGGAGCGCAGTCGAGCACGCTACGAATGCTCGTTCGAGGCTCGCAAGCCCGTCCACGCTACACGAATCGTGCTCGCAGTGTGCTCGTTCGCGGCTCGGTTCGCCAAGCACAGACGCACCATTACATTTCCAGGCACACCTTACACCAAATTAGAAAAGTTTTTTTTTTTTTTTATTATCAAACAAAATATTTACAATAGGGATTAGTATGAAGACATTCTCAATAAAACCACAAAGGTTTATAATAAATGGAATGACTTCTCGATCGACATTCGTCACATTGTCATGCAGTAGGTAGGAATATAAATACTTAGTACATCGCAGCAAATAAATTAATTGAAATTAGACATAGGTACATGTAACATAATATAATAGGGCCGCACTCAACTCCGTACACACTGGATTGGCTATAAGTAGGTATGAACAAATGATTTGCAGGTTGCCAATCCAGAGTATAAAGAATCCAGCGGGCCAATAAGTAGGTAGTCCTAATAAAAAATACTAAAATAAAGGTGAACATCTACGGTGGACATGATTATAAATCAATGGAGTGACGGTACTCACTTGAAATATCTACAAATAAAAATAAAAAGTTAAAAATCTAATCGGTATAAATTAATGATCCGCACTTTCACTGATAGATAATCCACAAAATTCAATTACCAGCTCCTTATTCATGGACATAACAAAAATGGTTGACATTTTCAAAAGAAAGTGTATTTCATGAATGTTTCATGGCGGACCCGCCGCATTTTCATATTGCCCCTTTGGCCCCCTACAATGGGCCGACCGACCCGAGATACGAGTATTGTGAAAAAATCGTAACAAGTCAAGTGTATAAAACGATTGCTGAGAATTTTACAAAGGTACGAGAAAATTCTGGTTTTCTAAAATGAATTTTATAAAGATTTTTTGTTAAAAAATCATTTTTAATGCAAGCTTATTTCCGATAGAGTTCATACATATAGCCTCTACTCAATCTTATTTCTTTAGTTGCCCAGACACAGAATATTAATTTATTTTCTATCTGAAAAAATAAACTGAATAAAATTTGTATCTGTGAATAATTGTTCACGCGAATGAATTTCAAATAATTCCAATGAATATTTTGAACCCAGAACAATTCAATCATCTCAAATCGATTGTCAAATCTGTATCGATGGAAATAATATATATATATCATTATCTATTTTGGTCCTAGATAGTTACTCACACCCCATTGGATATGCATGTGCACTACAATAATGTAAATTCAAAAACCACCTCAAAGCGACCTAAGCATATACAAACACTTGACGCTAGCAGCGCGCAGGTTAATTCATTTAGTGCTAATTTGTGCTCATACATTTCCATACATATTACTGTATGTTTTAGGATCGTTGCATATAATGTATCAAGCATATAATAATTCAACTATCGAAGCTTGTACATAAAGCATTGTTTTAGTTACATGACTTGATATGCCGTACCAAGCGTTTTGATTTACCCTAGACTACATCTTCGCTTACCACAGGCCGGATTGCGGTGTATCGCAATTTTTTTTTCGCGTGTTTTTTTCTTTCTTTATATTACTCCAATATGCTATTATTTTAAATTCACTCTACCCGTTAAAGGTTACAGGTTACAGGTTAAAGGTACAGAAATATTTTTTTATACTTTTTTTTTACAGTTATCGTACACCGATTTGAGCTTTTTCATACTTTTTCACATACTGATACTTACCACATTGAGGTCTCGTTTTATGCTGAAAACCTTTTAGAGTTCCGCTATATCTATCTGAAGACGCTTTTGTCAGGAGAATGCGTCGTGGAAATCTATTGTTATGTCACCCCATCGATATCGTCAAAAAAGTCGAGCTTCAAAGGTGCAATATTAAGATAGATAACAGTAACGTTAAGAGGAGGCTGCAAAGGTATGCAAAAGATTATGTAAAGCGAAGAAGAGGAAGGCAAAGATAAATATAATGCTCTATTAATATTTATTATGCTCAAGCCAAAGTGAAATCCCTAGACACAGCACAGTATGTAATATTAAATACTAACGGCAAATAGTCAAGATGTATGTAAAACTAAAATATGAAGGGAAATATTTAAATACTAAGCCACTCTACATAAAGTTTTGCAATACAGCTCGTAGTAAATCAACAAACAAATACTACATCCCAAAGATACCTTCAGCAAATTAAAATTCGTGAGATACGGTAGCAGAAATTATGAATTCTCTATGGTCTAAACTCTAAACTTTAGATCTAACTCTCCAGTTATAGTGTATTATCTATGGATCTAACCAGGATATGTAGTGCGGTAAAAGTGCAGCCATCTTTTTACTCGTATGGTACCGCATAACGTTTGTCATACTGATTTATCAGGAAAGCTGCACTGGATAAGAAAGTGTTACTGCAGGGACGATAATATCGTTATAGTATAATTTCTATTATAAATTTGAACAGTTTGTATCTCAATTGGATTATACAAATATTAAGGTAAATTTCCGGAAGGCTATATACATATAACATGGGATAAAGGTAAAGTCCAAACCAGTATTTTTTTACTAGTAACGATTAAATATTTATGAACTAAAAACTCAAATTCCCGAAGCGCAAAACGAATAAAATCCAATACATAAAAATAAAAGCTTTATTTTAAACCTGCCTAGTTGAATCAGGGATGGAAATGAACCGTGAATACGACCCATCCTGGGAAATTCGAAACGGAAACCTAATTTACATTTTTCTGATACCTACCAGTTAGCACTTACAAACTTGTAGCTTCGCGAGACCTTCTATTATATAACCTAATAAAATCTAACAGCTTCTATTTTGTAGAAAAAGTAAGGCGTTAAGACAGATGAAAGAGGAACGCTATTATACTCCGTAAAAACTATTAACACGATCCACCGCATAAACTCAGGATTTCGTGAATTTTCAACGAGAATACCTCTGGATTCTCCCAAAAGGATTATGCAGATCTATAAATAAAATATTTCAAGAGAATTGTAGCAGTTTCAATTGAATATGGCAAGGAGCCTCCCTTATCGATGGTGGAATTCAATAATATTGACAATAAAGAATGTCTCTCATACGACCTAAATAAAAGTTACAAAAGATTTCGTCAAAAACGCTTTGTTACATCATAGCTCTTTGAAACAGGAAATAAGGACTTATATTCGTATGTTAGTTTTAATCGTTGGGTATTTTTTGATTAATTATTATTTGCGTAATTAATCGAGATACTAACTTCTAGAAAATGTATGGAGTGAATTTATTTTAATTTAACTCGCTTTGCTATTACGTTGGTAACGCTGAATAATAATTTAACTACAATTCTAATGTCAGTTTACAAAAAAATAAACAGGAATCCAAAACAATGCTCAACCACATAATCCTAAGTAATATTATAAATGCGAAAGTGAGTTTTTTTGTTTGTATGTTACGCTCAAATACTCAAGGGATCATCATAAAATTTGGCATGCAGATAGCCTATGGTATAGAGAATGACTTTTTACCCCGGGAACGCGGGTGAAACTGCGGGGGACAGCTAGTAATGGCATATAAAGAAACGAAAAAGCTCTCTGTTGTAATTTTATGTGTATAAAATGCCTAGATTTTATTCAGCCAGCTTACTATATATTTATAAATATAAATAATAATAAAAATATATTTATAGCGTTAAATAATGGACATGATAAAAAAACATGCTGTTAGTTTACGAGTATATTCAATTATACAACAACTCCAATTAAATTAACAACCGTGAAAAGCAATCTATCTTGTTATAATGACGTGCACGGCCCATAACATCCACGAGCACAATACCTACATATTATCTGATTTGGTCAATGACGTTACAGTTAAGCTATCGTGTAATCTTCAGGCCATGTTCATGTCGACAACACTCTGAGGTCACTTTGATTTACCAGAGCGCCCGTTTATTGGGTTCTGTCAATGCAACACAGAGCATTGAAAAAATAACTCGCCCCGCGGTATCCTTGCTATTTGCAATGCAACTTTCTCACAAATGCGTATGAAAGCCTATTTGATTGATATAATTTTGAATATAAAGTTTATCTTCCCGCTAAAAAACCAGGTCTACCTGATAGTAAGTAACAACAATAAATATCCTAATGTCCCAGGATATTTATATTAAATATTATTTATTTCATTTTATTATTTTTGTTATAGCGGCAATAGAAATACATATTCTGTGAAAACTTCAGCTGTCTACGGTTAATGAGATACAGCCCACTGACAGAGAGACGGACGGACGGACAGCGCAGGCTTATAAATAGGGTTCCGTTGGGCACCATTCGGGTAGGGAACCCTAAAAAGGCTACCGTCAATTATTTCATTGACAGCGCGCGATTTATCAAGCCATGTGATATTTGGCGATTACATTCGTGGATTGTACCTAATAGTGTGGTTAACCTGTGACTCGCAAGACCTTTCATATCTAATGCCCAGTGAATGAGGTCGATAGCCGAAACAATGGAATCAGACCTTGAGAACAATGTCTCTATCGCAACAGGTATACATTTTCAGCGATGTTACTTCATAAAAGCTCTATGGATGGGTCTATAGTGATTAATTATATATGGTCGAAGTAGAGAACAATTTCACACAATAGCTACAGTAGTACCCAACTGATATGGCGCGTCGTGAATCTTCGTTCACACAGAAAATAAAGTATGGCCTGAAGATTAACGAAAGAATGCTTAAAACTTACAATCAACATCAACCTTAGATCACTATAAGGTTCATAATACACTGCAGCTGTTAGTTCCGTCTCACTCTCAAGTCACGCCCCTCCGCACACATGGCGGCAGCTGCCGACCAATTCCATTTCCCGCGCTTTGAAAATGTTTCCTCTGCGCAGGTACATTGGTAAGCCATATTAGTTGGGTACTGTACAATATCTTTATTTCGTCTTTATTTCTTTTCGTCAATATGACGGGCCAGCTAGCGTGGTCGTGGGTTCGATTCCCACACGGGATATGCATTTGTGTGCATGAATATGTCTGTATGTCCTGAGTCTGGGTGTAATTATATTATTGAGTATGTATTTACAAACAAAAATAGTAGTATAGTATATGTATTATGTCAGTTATCTGGGATTTGGGATCAGATGACCGTGTGTGAGGAATGTACCAGGTTTTTTTTAATTTAAAATATAAAAAAAAAATGTTAGTTCTTCTAATGTCCCCGGTGAAAGGTTTTTGGACTCGTATGGAATTGAATTTGTACATTACATAAACAGACTATAGTTCAAAATGCAATGTGCGATTTGGCTTCAATAATTTGCTTGGCTTCCGTTCCCATGCTTTGCAACCGAGTTAGATCCTAAAATGATTTCTATATCTATTAAAAATGAATTATGGTCAAGACTTTAGATAATAAAAATTATAGACAACGTTAAAACTATGCTATTTTGACATTTCATGAGAAATAATCTGTTTACGTCGTACTGAGTCGCTGTCCATTTCTGATGTCACACAACACAATTATTAATATTTTTTATATCTCTGCTTTTTTTTGTCTATCTTTCTATGTGTATGTAATTGTGTTGTGTTACATTTGAATAAATGTCTTTTCTTTCTTTCTTTCTTACGTAAGTTGTATCATCTACGAACATTATTATAAAGTATATTTTAATTGATATTATAGCAATATAAGATGGAAGCTCATGAAACGATAACCGTGTAGTAAAATAAGTTATGAGTAATTTAATATTCATAATTTCATTGTATTTTATAGCGTATTCTGAATAACAAGTTGCAATATTACTTCTATATTTAATAATGAATATTTAAAAAAAAACTGCTTCATTTTATAATACTACAAAGTTCAACGCCCAACGGTCTCGAGGTAATTTGTGTTTTTTTTTTGGGGATATAAACTATCCTATAGATTATTCCAGGTTATAATCTGACCGCGTGTAAAAATATATCTGTCTATAGCGGTTCCACCCAGGTTCCAAGTTTAAAAAGTATTATACAAGTATGTTTATTTGGCCAAACTATACCCACCGCGCTTTCAAATTTAATCAAAATCTGCTCAGAAGTTTAGACGTTGAAAGCCTACTTCCGAACAGATGATAAACTTCAGTAGCCTTCATGACTCTCGTGGGGCCTAAACTGGATAAATAGATTCGACTTCTTCTTTGAAAAACGTTACAAACAGACAACCAGACATAGACATTTTTCCTGTACTAAAATTAACCATGAATAAAGCATGTTAAGCTTCGATATGGAGGAAACCTATGAAAATCGATGTTTTAAGTCATGGAACTTAGAGGGTATGACGTCAAATGCGATTGCCTGCGGAAGTGGCACGAATGTACGTATGTTTAAATTACTATGGACTGTTTTACAAAAAACTTAAACCGACTTCAAAGTACCCTAACAAGTAATCAAATCCTGATCTGATGACAATGGGACCATACGGGACGTGTACCCTTCCAGTCAAAAAAAGAATTTTCCAAATCGGTTCATAAATGACGGAGTTATGAGGTAGCAAACAAAAAAAAAAAAAAAAAAAAACGTACTACCGAATTTAGAACCTCTTTTTGAAGTTGGTTAAAAAACAACATTTACTCTGTGGCGGCACGTCACTAGTGGACGACGCGCACATCACTACCGTCGTCCTTGGCAACAAGAAAAACGTGCTAGATATTTTCGTTTCTCATTTTCATTTAATTTCTGTAAATATTTAATATACATCCTTTCTACCTTCTCCTATTATTTATCAAATCGTTCCCCATATATTGGTGACCGCGAGGTTCGAGCAGAATGCCCAATAAAGATGCAAAGAAAGTGGACGACGGGGAACAAGATACCGTGACATCGGCTTCCGGAACATCTGTAAACCGTGTGACCGTGAAGCTACCACCTTTCTGGCCGGGTGACCCGGATGTTTGGTTTAGACAAGCTGACGCGCAGTTCCTAATATCCGGAATCAAAGAAGATGCCACAAAATTCTACTACGTCGTCGCCCACTTGGACCAAAGGTATATTAAGGAGGTTAAAGATATTGTTATGAATCCACCAGCATCAGATAAATATGAAAAATTAAAACTCGAATTATCTAAGCGATTGTCATTATCTCGTCAACATCAAATCACGCAACTCCTTTCTCACGAAGAATTAGGAGATAGAAAGCCATCACAATTTTTACGGCATTTAAAAACGCTTGCAGCTGATGGACTTACCAGTGAGTTTTTACGTAGTTTATGGTCGAATCGGCTACCACCTCACGTACAAGCAATTATTGCGTCGCAGGCCTCTGCAAGCCTTGAGGAAGTCGCGGACCTAGCTGATAAAATATGCGAAGTAACACCATCTCCTTTCCATCAGGTTGCTAGTACAAGCGCCTCTGTTAACAACTATGATGATTTGTTGAAGCGTATTGACGACATGGTAACCGCACGCATTCAAACCGAACTGAGGCAACAGATAGCGCAGTTATCGGTTGATAATCGTGGTCGATCCTATTCTCGCCGTGGAAAAAGGATAGGATCAAGCAGTCGGAGTCGCAGCCGTAATAGAGTACCTGGTATGTGTTGGTATCACAATCTTTTTGGTGATAGAGCTAAGAAATGCACATCTCCATGCAACTACGACTCGGGAAACCACAAAGGCAGTTCGTAGAAGCGGCGAACGACTGTCATAATGCTACCAGCCGCCTTTTTATTACAGACAAGAAGTCTAAGGTGCAGTATTTAATAGATACCGGTTCTGACCTTTGTGTGCTACCGCATCGTTTCCTGCGTGAGCGTAGGGAGCCAACGGACTACAATGTTACCGCTGCAAATGGTAGTATAATTCATACTTTCGGTACTATAACGATACACCTAGACCTGGGACTGCGGCGTGATTTTGTCTGGAACTTCGTAGTGGCGGATGTGGAAAGACCTATCATTGGAGCTGACTTTATTGCACATTATGGTTTACTCGTGGACTGCAAGAATGGCAGACTGCTGGATAGCATCACAACATTATTTGCACCTGTCATGTTCAAAGTGTGCAACCAGGCTAGCGTCAAAGCAATATCAGGTAATACCGAATACCATAAGTTATTAGCAAAATATCCTGACTTGACCAAGCCCTCAGGAGTATTTCGTGAAGTTAAGCACTCAACTGTACACTTTATTCGTACCACCCCTGGTCAGCCTATTTTTTGCAGACCGCGGCGCCTTGCCCCTGATCGCCTCAAGATTGCCAAAGAACAGTTTGGTGACATGGTTCGAGATGGTACAGCACGCCCGTCAGACTCACCGTGGGCATCGGCACTGCATTTGGCACCGAAAGGAAATGGCTGGAGACCTTGCGGGGATTATCGTGCCCTTAACGCGCGCACTATACCAGACAGGTACCCTATTCCTCATATTGAAGATTATTCGCAAAGGTTAGCTGGCTGCAGCGTATACTCTAAAATTGACCTGGTGAAGGCTTATCACCAAGTTCCTGTAGCTCCTGAGGATATATCTAAGACTGCGATCACCACACCATTTGGCTTGTTCGAGTTTCCATACATGTCATTTGGATTAAGAAACGCAGCTCAGACTTTCCAGCGATTTCTAGATGAAGTTCTTCGAGGCTTTGACAACTGTTTTTCGTACATTGATGATATCCTGGTATTTTCCAGAAGTAGGAGCGAGCACCTGGAACACCTGGAATCAGTTTTCAAACGACTACAGGCATATGGACTTGTGATCAACGAAGGAAAGTGCGAATTTGGTCGAAGCGAGGTAACATTCCTTGGTTATAATATATCACAGCACGGCACAAGACCTCTAGAGGATAAAATTAAAGTAATACAAGATTTCCCGCCTCCCAAGACAGTAAACGGTTTACGCAGATTTCTTGGGATGCTTAACTTTTATCGCCGGTTTATCCCACACGCCGCTGTTGATCAAGCTCCACTGCATGACATGCTATCTGGACCCAAAGTCAAAGGTTCACAACCACTTACCTGGACATCAGAATTGTTAGAAGTCTTCGACAGCTGTAAGAAAAGTATCATTCGATGTACCCTTCTAGCTCACCCTGTGATGAACGCACCGCTCGCCCTCGTAACTGACGCATCTAATTCAGCCTTGGGCGCGGTTCTTCAACAGTTGGTTGCTACGGAATGGCAACCTCTGGCATTTTTCTCAAAGAAACTTTATAAATCCCAGCAGTTGTACAGCGCCTATGATAGAGAGTTGCTTGCTATTTATGAAAGTGTTAAGCATTTTCGCTACATGATCGAAGGGAGACATTTTGTAATATATACTGATCACAAACCTATCACTTACGCTTTCCAACAGAATAAGCAAAAATGTTCGCCGAGGCAATTCAACCATCTCGACTTTGTGTCACAATTCACGACAGACATCAGGCATATTTCAGGGAAATGCAATGTAACTGCTGACACATTATCACGCATTGAAGTTGTTTCATCACCACCGGATTTAGAAAAGTTAGCTCAATCACAGGAAAATGACACTGAACTTCAGGAACTTTTGTCGAAAACCTTATCATCATTACGACTACAACAAGTACCAGTACCAGGCACTAACGTCACTTTATACTGTGACGTATCGCTGTCGAGGCCTCGTCCTTTTATAACGAAGGAGTTGCGTCGTCAGATTTTTAATTCAGTACACACAATGAGTCACCCTGGAGCTAAGTCAACAATAAAACAGGTAACTGATAGATTTATTTGGCCCTCAGTACGGAAAGATTGCCGTGCCTGGGTTCAAAACTGCGAAGCCTGCCAAAAATCAAAAGTACAACGTCATACGTCATCTCCTCTTGGCAATTTCAAACTGCCTGAAGCACGTTTTGATCACGTACACATCGATCTCATCGGCCCTCTTCCCATTTCTCATGAATTCAAATATTGTTTGACAGCGGTTGATAGATATACACGATGGCCAGAAGTACAACCGTTGCGAGACATAACAGCTGAGACGGTTGCAAAAGCTTTCTATGAAATATGGATTTCACGCTTTGGTTGTCCACAGACTCTAACTACAGACCAGGGACGCCAATTTACCTCTAATCTTTTTAAAGCGCTTACTCATTTATGCGGAATCCAGCTGCGCCATACGACTTCATATCATCCGCAAGACAACGGCATGGTGGAAAGGTTTCACCGCACTTTGAAGGCTGCATTGATGGCTCACGGTGAACAGAGATGGACGGACGTGCTACCTGTGGTTCTGCTTGGCATTAGGACAGCTTGGAAGGAAGATCTTCAGTGTTTGGCTGCTGAGATGGTGTACGGTGAGCATCGAACAATTAACCCAAAGAAGCGCAATGACGTTCATTTTGGTTGAAATATATTCCGCCAATTTCCCACCGCCGACAACGCGCTCTGATTGGCTAAATCAAGCACGCATGCACTCTGATTGGCCAAGTCAAAAACACGCGATGCAGTGATTGGTGCTTACTGTTCAAATTCAGTGACAAATCACTGACGAGTTTCGGAATTTGATTGTTCATTATTACTACTCTAAAGGGATCTTTCCTCGATGACGGTGAGTCACTGCGGATTCCTGGTGAGTTTTTCCATGCAACAAAATCTAACCAGCTCACACCACCCGATTTTGTCTCTCAACTAAGGCAACATATGTCTCAACTGAGACCTCAATCTGCAGCACGACATTCTGAGAGAACAATATTCGTGCATGATGATTTAAAAACCTGCAAGTACATTTTCCTAAGGAAAGACGGTGTGCACAGGGCTTTAGAACCGCCTTATTCAGGACCTTTCCGTGTCCTGTCCAGAACAGACAAAACAATGACTGTGCAGTTAAGTAGAGGACCTGTGACAGTTTCAGTCGATCGTGTGAAACCCGCTTTTATCCTGGCTGTTGCAGATAAAGAAGATTGCCAGCAAACAACACGGGCTGGTCGCAAAATAAGATTTCCAACTTAATTTATTTTTCTCAGGTTTTCAAATCTCCGAAGGGGGTGATGTGGCGGCACGTCACTAGTGGACGACGCGCACATCACTACCGTCGTCCTTGGCAACAAGAAAAACGTGCTAGATATTTTCGTTTCTCATTTTCATTTAATTTCTGTAAATATTTAATATACATCCTTTCTACCTTCTCCTATTATTTATCAAATCGTTCCCCATAACTCTCCCAAACAGTTGCTTACTGTACGTTTGCGTAACGAAAACGATTATAATTTAAAACATCTGCAGAATTCAGATGATAATCATTTCAATAAGGCATTGTAGCCTTGATTATAGGTTACAAATAAAGAGCACTGTTGCATCAACCTTGCGCAATCTAAGAGCTATTCGAGAACCACTTAAATATTTAGAGTGCATTGTTATTTATATCTTAGCTTGAGAATATTTTATTGAATGTGTGTGTATATAGCTTTTAAGTGAATAATTAAGACCCTTTTGGACAAAACTAGTATGTATATATTATTATGAATGCTTATATTACTATCTGACACTTGTCCGCTCTCTACAGAAAAGATTAAAGGAATATTTTACTTGAATATAAGAGTAACTTTAACTTAAAGCTTAAGTCACTTAAGTTAAGTTTTAAGAGAGGTAGAGCATATCGTTTATTCGCTCAAAGAGCAGCTCGACTAGGGAAGTACCTCCACCTTACAGAATACCGCAGCCAAATAACTTTATGTTGCGTAAAGTTGTGTTCCTGCGCGTGAGTAAGGTCGCCAGAGCTCATTGGGGAGGGGGGAAAGGTCGGTAACGCGTGAGCGATGCTTCGTGTGTTGCAAGCGTCCATATGGCTACGGTAACCGCTTACCATCGGGCTGTATGCTTGTTTACCGAAGTAGTCGTATAAAAAAAAAAAAAAAAAAAGTCACAGAATAAGACAAAGTAGGTACTCTGAAGTGCTTGACTTTGTGTTCTTGAAAGTCAACAGTGTTGGTAAAGTATTGTTCACACACGTATTATTTGATACTAAGAACAAGATGATAATGACCAGAGTTGCTGGATGCATCCTTGAAATGAATATAATGATTATATAAATTATAAAAATTATATAAACAAACTCGCAAATTAATTCAAAACTAATAAAGCACATACAATCCACATTCTTAGAAATCTTTGACGTACTTACGATCGATTAATTTCCATACAATCGCTATAATAAATCAGATAAACGAGAATAGGTATATGCGGTTACTCCGAATGCCAACCGATCACGACACACCAACAATTAGCGGAAGTGGTACTGAAGAATGTGAGCAGGTTGTCGCCTGTCGATAACTTACCGTTGAAAATTTATGATATTACTTAGTATCGATATCTATACCTATATAAAAAATACACAGACTGATGATAGATGTACACACAGCTTAATTAATCCGCAGGGTCTAATTTTTTAAGTCGGTAAGCAAGCCTACTGCCCCCTGATGGCAAGCTTACGGTAGCAATTATGTACGCTTGCAACACACGAGGCATCCCTCAGTCCCTCACTACCGACCCGCTGAATCAAAAGAGCTCCGACGACCTTAATCACGCGCAGCATCATCATCATCATCAGCCTATAATGTCCCACTGATGAGCACAGGCCTCCTTTCACAAATGAGGGTGAAAGGGACTGGGCAGATATTCCACCACGCGTGCCCACTGTGGATTGGTGGAGGTAGGCTAGTGGTCAACCTACTGTTGGAATTTTTCAAGCTGCCTAGGAGGCATCCAACTAGCTTAACGACTATCACAATTAAGTGATAACCGGGACCAACGGCTTTACGTGCCTTCCGAAGAACGGAAACGCTCGATTTGAAATACCACTAGGCGGTCACCCATCCAGGTACCGACCACGACAGACGTAGCTTAACTTTGCCGATCGATTAGAACGGCTAATCATGCTACACCACGAGCGCTTCATAACATAAAGTTATTTGGCAGCGTATTCTGTAAGGTAGAGGTATTTTTAAAAAAAAAACTGTCGAACGCTCCTCAGTGAAAGCACCATTTATTTTGCAACCGTGCGTTACCTAGTGCGTTAACTAGTAAAGGCCGATTTATTTAATAAAATTATTTCATTTTACAATACCAATCATGGTTAGTGACGATGTGGCTAAATGGTGTAAAAAAAACTAACAAAATCATACTTTTTCACCTATTTGGGCATTGGTATCAAATATTAATATAAAGAAGACTATTTTTTAGGCATTGCATAGTATTTTCTAAATAAAGAAAGTAGTCAATATTTTGTTTATTGTACAGGGTGGATACGACAATACGACATTAAATGACACCACGTAAAGTACTCATGTATACGATCTACTTTTACTATGGGACCAACTTCGAAATCGCAAAAAAAATTACAGCTTTTCATACATTTTTGCCGAAGAGACATGTACCTTTTGTATGTACCTTTTAATGTCGTATTCTCGTATCCACCCGTATACGATTAAGTCATCAAACAAGCATACTTCCCGCCGGGTGACAAGCAGTTTCCGTAGCTATATGGAGGCTTGTGGTTCCACGGGTGTTGCATCACAAGAGACTCCTGCAACACCCGGGGCATCACTCACTCGTTCCGATCCTTTCTCCATCCCCAATAAGCTCTGGCGACCTTATTCATGCACAGGAACGCAACACAACATTGTTATTCGGCTGCGGTATAGGTACTTACTTACCCAGTAGAGCTGCTCTTTGAACAAAAAATGCTATGCTCTACCTCTCTTAAAACTCTGAACTTAAATTGATTCCTAAGCGTGAACGCGTGAACTGTATATCGTAACGGTGCGTCCATGCTTGGCGAACCGAGCACGAGCCGAGCCACGAACGAACACACTGCGAGCACGATTCGCGTAGCGTGGACGACTGCGCTCCGCCCGATTGTCAGTTTTTTCACGAACACAGGGATTCGCATCGCGCTCGTTGTAGGCTCGTTGAAGGCTCGTTAAGTACGTCCACGCTTGAAATCGTGAGCAACGAACGAATCCTGTTCGTTCGAGGCTCGGCTCGTGCTCGCTTCGCGTAGCATGGACGCACCATTATGTATTTCATGCGTATCTTCATATATCACACATCATTACATCACAGATAATCAAAAGCTTGAATGTAGGTAAATATATTTACAAGCACGTCCACGATGTGATGTGACCGCCAATATTTTATCTCAATCGCTTATATTCAAAACATTTTGTTTGGCTATGAATAACATTATGCACGGCGCACCGATACAAAGAACGCAGATTGTAGACGGGTCAGTGTGTTCGGAATTTAAATGTAAATAATATTGCTGTATCGGTGCGATATTGAGATTTCAGTTTGTATTCAGAATGTGTTTTTTTTTATTTAACAACAAAATAAAATATGTTGCATAAGCTTTGTCTTTTTTAAAGAGTTTATTTGAATTTGGAATGTACCTACAATATTTTTATTGCGTTTGAAAAATTATGACGGGACGTAAATTATCTAATATAACTCGATACTGGCAAACAATAAATGCTTATAAAAAAAACGATGATTGCCAAACTAAGAAGCAGAATACGAATTAGGCTGAGGTTACAAACAAAGCGCAATAAAACCTAATGGGGCAAATGAAAGAACCGCAAATAGTATTCTCTATCAGCCAACGTTTCTAGCCAATAATGAAACGAAATCACTTTGATTTCCTTAATTCCAATGGGAAGTTTATTGAAAAATCCACCGATTTTATTCTTATAGCGCTTTTCCTACTTTAAAGTGTTACTAGTTTTACTGCAACTGTTTTTAACTGATTCTTAGTTATATATAGATTAACGCCCTTATTCATGATAAAGTTATCAAACGTTGATTAGCTAAAATCCTGAAGTCTTTATCTCACACGTGACATTTGGTGATCGCAAGAGTGAGACGGAGGACACTATTACACTGATTTAGTTAAAAAGCGATTATGAATAAGGGGGTTAGACTTTTTATTTACAAGTTTAAGAAATATTTATAAGATTAGATTTCACAAAGACTTAAAATAAAAAATTGATTTTCCAACCATAAAAACTAAACCCAATTATTAGCCCCTAAAACATTTGGTACTTAATTAAGTACGCAGTACATAATAAACTGAATAGTGAACTGGTTCACGTGTTATTTTTAAAGTTCGATCTCAAAGCTTCTCACTTATTGACCAATACCTTCCTATATATTTGTAATTGCATATACTGGGTGGAAATTTCGAGATGGCATATTTTCGAAACCTATGTTGGGTTAGCATGACTAATCCAACATAATAACTATAAGTTTCGAAAATATGCCATCTCGAAATCCCCACCTGTTATAAACCACTTCAATTAATCTGAAATGTTTAATCGTTTCGTTTAAAACAGTATTGAGTTTTTTTTTAACTTACAGTAACTCTACTGTGTTCATATATTTAATAGAGCTTACTATTATTTTAGTTTTATTTAGTATAAGTTTTGTTAATAAACCAATTAATAATCTCACAACAAAAAAAAAATTGAGCTTTCATCAGGTTTAATATAAAAATAGGTAAATGCGGTAAATAGAAAACATATTAAAGAAAGATCTTAGGGAACTTTGTAGTACCTGTCTGGCTGGCTACCACCCTCCAATAGGGTGTTTTTCGACAGCTGCACTGTGATCTAGTTGCCTTGATCGTCAGCACATTATGCTCTGGTATTAGACCGCTTTTAGAAATAAAAAAAAGTGTCAAATACAAAATAATAATCTGTTTACTATGAATCTGGGAATAAAATTACTTAAAAAACGAAGCAAAGTGACCATTTATTTTTGTATTATTAATGTCTTTATCTTAATGTATGTTTCAATGTCAATTGTTCAGGTTTTTCACAAAGGCAAAGAAAATATTATTATTTTTTGTATTCTCTTTACGCATAAGCGATACTAAAAGTCAAAGAACAATCGCAATATCATCAAGGTCTTTGTTATAGAAACCTCACTTTCAGTGTAATATTTGCCTCAATTTTTCTTGTATTTCGAGGCATTTTTATAAATCAGCACCTTTTTATCTTATTCAAAATGTCGACAAAGGTAATAGAAGTAGGTTCTTTTTAACCGACTTCAAAAAAAGGAGGAGGTTCTCAATTCGGTTGTATGTTTTTTTTTTTTTTTTTTTTATGTTTGTTACCTCATAACTCCGTCGTTTATTAACCGATTTGGAAAATTCTTTTTTTGTCTGGAAGGGTACACTTCCCGTTTGGTCCCATTGTCATCAGATCAGGATTTGATTACTTCTTAGTGTACTTTGAAGTCGGTTTAAGTTTTTTGTAAAACAGTCTAATTATGTTCTTTTAAACTCTAAATTTCAATAAAGCAAATCGGTAAAGTTTTTAAAGCGTGGTTATTAAAACCAAAGTTGTTCGAATCTTACTTTTCCAATCCGGTACTTCTAATGATACTTCTGATAATATTAATTGATCTTTGGACCGAGGCAAGAATAACTTCCTCTAATAATTATTTACAGTCAGACAATAAATTGGTATCTCACTATCTATAATATTATTTGAATTTTGATAAATGTTTAATTGTATGTGGCTCTATAGAACTTTTTGCACATTTTTGTTTCGCTTGGCATAACCTATAATATCCTTGTTCATATCGTTATCTATTATTTTCATTGTTTTGTTCAATGCACAAAGCGTATGTTAATTAGATATGTCTACGCAATATCTCAATTTTTTATCAGATTACTTCTATAAACGATATGACTCTTATAATTTAAGTGGTAATAAAGACGAAAGATTCGATTGTATAGGATAGGGTTTCTCAAGTATTTAAATAGTGTTTCTATTTTTACCGTGTATAAGCCTGTATTTGAGCGTAATCAAACCATGGTAAGTTATTATGTGGCCGGTGGCAAGCACACAAAGCCTAAAAGTACTGGGGCTCAAGTGCAGCTGTCGGAACACACCAGGTGTCAGCCAGGTGGTACTACAAAGTACTCTACCACTGTGGTATGGTTTCCTCAAGATGTTTTCTTTCACCGAAAGATCAAGCTCACTGTAGGATTCGAACCCGGGACATTAGTCTAGATTTCCGACTTCACTACCACTAAGCTCGCTTCATACCGCTCGCTCGCTTCAATCATATCACTTTAAAATTTGGTCATTAGCAGACATGATTCCTAAAAAAAATACCCGAAAATATCTAATTTCCCGCCTCGGTACTGATGTTTAACCTTAATATAAGAAGCAAACACGCCTGGATTGCAGTTTTATATTATTATGTTGTAATTGTTCCATCATCATAACAACCAATAACCAATCCAAAAACCAAAATCCAATAACCTCTTCTTTTTGCCACACCCTAACAGAGTTCATGCACCAATAATAATTGTTATGTGCAATAATAAAGACATATTGATACGTCAGACAAACATTATTTGTGCAGGAGGCAGCGACCTCCTCCACAAAAGAGTCGGAGCCACAAACCTGAGACTGAAAATACGCCACAAGGAGGCAGTTCTTTGACATCAAAGTTACAAAGTTAAAACAATCAACCTGTATATTGCAACAAACAACTTACGACGGTAGAAAAATATCTGCAGAAGCGACAGAGCTCATGTCACGGCAGAAATACGTCTTATTTGAGTCGCCCGTAATTGGTTTTGCGGAATCGACCTCTTGTTATATTGACAGACCCGTCACAGCCAGCGGAAGATTTGATTTATTGCTTCTTTTTTGGGATACCATTTATAAATTTATGTATAGTTATACATTTAGTCGAAAATAAACAGTTGTTTAGATATAAAATAAACTAAAAAAAATTCTACAATAACACTACGATTGCATCTGATGGAATTAAACAATAGTAAAATATGTTATTATTGTTGAAATTGAATAGGTTTTAGTGAACTCAAACTAAAAACTCATGTACCTATTGTTTAGCTACTGATAAGGTACTAATCTATGGTCCATATGTTATCGTCAAGTTTTGAGTTGAGATTAAACAATTGAATGTGGAACCTGCACAAATAGTATTAAGTTCATTTTCGATTATACCTTGTAAAATATAGGTTGATCTGTGCGACAGTTGCTTGTGGCGTATGAAAATTAACCTTATGGCTTTAGCATAAGGTTTATCTGTATCATTATAAAATCAACCACAGATTGAACAGATAAACCTTATTGTAAAGCTATAAGGTTAATTTTCATATGACTCAAGCAACTGTCGCAGAGATCAAGCTATCTTTTACAAGGTATAATACAGTCTATTCTTGAAACTTGATCTGAGTTTTGTTCTCGAACTATATCAAACAGGCAATAGTAGAATTGACCGACCTGAATCGGTTTGTAAAAGATTTTGTGAAAGGTCAATATTTTTATATGAAAATTTGGTACAGGGCTATCAACAAAAAAATACAATTAAGTAAGGTGACTGATCAAGCTGAAACATAAACTAATAAACCGCTATCGAAATTTCTGAATACCCTATTTTTTACTTAAAACAAGCTTGTTTGACTCCCATCTCACCATGGCAGGTAAGGGTCGTCGTGACCGAAGAACCAACAAGAAATCTGGCTCTAAAGTGCAGCTAACGGAAGAACCCACTGACAGTTGCTTGTCGACAGATAAGAAAACTAAAACGTCCACTCGTAAAAATCCTCATCGCTATCAGTAAGTAGCTGTCTCCCGCGGTTTCACCCACAAAAAGACTCGGGGATAATTTAGCTTCCTATTAGTGAAAGATTTTTTGGAATCCGACTGGTAGTTCCGGAGATTAGCCTGTTTAAACGGACAGAAAAAACTCTTCCGCTTTATTATATTAGTGTAAATTAACATATTTTCTTAAACTGTTATCCCTTGTTCAAACTATGAATTCATCCCAACTAATCTGCTAAAGAAAACTTCCACAACGGAGCGAATGTAAAGCGGTAACACGCTACTGAAAATGAGAATTTTGATTTGCATTAATTTGCATAGCGACTGCGGTGCGATATCTGGATAATACCTCTTGAACAAACTCGCAAACTTTAGCTTTTTCTTAGCTTAATGCTGCTTTTAGATAGGCCTCCATTCCTGTAGGACTGGCTGTTACTGTTAAACTGGTTAATCTTAGTAAGACTTATGTGGATTAGACGTAAAGCTTAGCAAAGCTTGAAGTCGGTCTTCCGTACTGGTAAATTATTTATAATTATACGTTAGAAATATTCTACTACGGTTCTAGTTTATTTATTTAAGAGTCCCAAAGTGTTGAGACTTTTTTTTACTTGATTCATCGCAAGTTTCTCAAAATATTAACATATAGAGTACTTTTTATCCCAGGAAAGCAATTTATCCCTCGGGTACGCGGATAAAACCGCGGGGTACAACTAGTTTTTAATAATATTGAGAATTGCACCTGGAGTAGAAAGAGAATATTGCGAATGACAATTGTTTGCTTTTATATTTCTGAAAGAAAATCGTATCTACAGTGGAGTGGTAATACGATGCGGCGGATCGTAGAATTTTATTTTATACCTCGCAATTGCCTTATCCAAGAAATCCCTAAGGAGAAAGGTATTTACAATATATATATAGCTTAAATACAATCGCTGTTAAGAGGACACTGTCGGGAACCGGCTCTTATCCAGCCAACTAGCCAGACTTAGTTGCTTAGTTTAATAATAATAAATACTAGAATAAATAATAGTTTTCACATCTGAAAGCATTATAAAAGACAACTACTATAACATTAACATTTTTTATAATACTTTGTCGGTAAATAAACAAGCTTACTTTCACCCTGGTGGTAAGCGGTTACCGTAGTCCTATGGACAAATGTGATGCCATGGGTGTTGCATCACAAGAGGCGCTTGCAATACCGGGGCATCACCCACGAGTTACCGACCCTCCCCTATGAGCTCTGACAGCCTAACTCACACACAATCCTGTCACTTGGCTGCGGTATTCTGTAAGGTAAACTTCCCCAGTCGAGCTGAACTTTAAGCAAAAATTGCAATGAATAAATATCATTCCTATTTCTTATTTAAAAAGACATAGAGAGATTGACCAACCAACTGAAGATTGAGATAATCCGAACCACTGGTAACTTTGGTAGCTTCGACTTTCATAAATGCCCTCAGGATCTAAATGGAATATAATGGCATTAACTTTGCCTTGATTGTAATAACAAGCAAAATAAATTTGTTTTTTTTTTTTTGTGTGTTGTCAAACCAATAGGTACATATTTGGTAGCTCTCGCTCACAAAACAATATAAAAGATAAAATAAAGTTAGAACCGTACTCGTAAAACAACACTTTAATAGCTCTACACGTAAGGTTAGTGTGTGTTCAATCAGATTTCAACTTTAAATTACGTTGATAACTTTTATGCGAGTTTTACGTTACGTTGGTAACTTTTTACTGAGCTACGAACGCGGTTATACATATAACTTTTTATCAATCTAACAATATTTTTTAAGCAAATCTTTACGCCTTGTAGTTTTATCCGTTAAGTCCAATTTTGAAAAACCACTGCGATGATAGCTCAGTGGTAGTAACCAAACAGTCACCCATAATTCAAAAAAAAACAAAAAAAAAAACAAAATCATGTATTCAAATAGACCTTCGCAGGCACTTATGAAAAGTCTGACTCTAACACTCTAATACCGGTTCGGAAGGTTGCATTTGCTGAGAAGAGCCGGCAATAAACTCAACAACTTTCAAAACAAGCTTAGATTCATTACATAATATTTACATTCTAATCGCACTGAAAACAATTGTGTGGCAAAATTACAAAGAAGACTGAATAAATATTTAATAAGTAAATAAATAGCAAACTTAAGCAGACCAGCCCCCACAAGCAGCACCTGTTCACAAGTATGACGCGTGTGGCAGCCATCGCCCTCCTCGCCATATTGGAGGGAAGTGAGCGACCCGTCATATAACTGCCCAAACAAAGTCACCCGTCAAAATGAATGAACGTAATTACTCAATTAGAATACAACGCGCGTATTGTGCAACGCTACTACAAAACTACAAACACAACCTGTAATTTCCAAGCAGATGAGCCTCAACAATGATAATTGCAGTTCAATGGCTCAGAGATAGATCCGTAATTACCAACATTTTGCAATGATATGGTCACGATTCGGCTTAATTGATGTCTCAATGACGTGCCTTGCTTGAAAATTCGTGATTCCTTGTAGGAAACTGGTGGTATATAGAGTAATGATTTCCTTAGATTTTATGATCATACCGTGTAAGCAAGTTACAACTTTCCGTATTGTTATATTGTGTATGAGATTTTTCTCTTTTTTATTTTTAAGAAAAGAAACGTGTTTCTATGTTTATTATTATAAGCAAGAATGTCTAAGTAGGTTTATTTGCTACGATTTTACGGCGAAACTATTTTGAACGAAATAAAATTTAATGTAAAATATATTCTTAGAAGATGGAGCTATAATTTAGTCTACAGTAGGTACATACGCGGGCAAAACTACCGCTTGATAACTTGTAAAGAAACCAGTATTTTCCAATGAAAAATTTGTTTCAAAAAACCATTTCATTCTTATTACAGAGTATAACTTACTAGAGAACTTAACTCATTAGAGAGTTCATAACGAGCCGTAGCAAATACATCCCATACAAAAAGCAATGTGACAAACATTAATATAACATATTTTCCTACCGCATAGTAATAATTTGTCATTTCCGCATTTCCCGCTATTTTCTCTCATATTAGAACACGAAAATCAGGCGAATTCTGTGTGACGCGTTCACGGTTCGTTTTACTGCCATCTGTTACGTTGGTAGGCTATAGGTAGGTACTCCATGTATATTTTGTATATAATTATTTTCTTGTCAAATGTGATATACTAATTGTCACCCGCAGGTTCACCCAAAAGAAAAAGTGTAAAAAGTATCCTCAGTTTATCTCTGTGGTTCTATGCCAATTTTCATTGAAATCGATTCGTTACCCCTAAAAACAAAAAAGGTACAAACAGGTAAAAAATCCATAGTTTTATAAATAGGTAGTTAAACTAGGAATTAAAAAAACCGACCAATTGCGAGTCGGACTGACGGCGCACCGAGGGTTCCATACAGACTTGTAGATATGTTAATAATTCGTTCATCACGGGAATCGAGTCTCGATATGTCATGTAACTACAAATTTACGGTTTTCGGATTTCTTCCTTTACTTGTGCTACTTGGTCTTGCTTCTTGCCAAATTTCATGATTCTAAGTCAACCGGTACCCTATAGGTTTTGATTCCCTTGCGATCATCAAAATAATAGTGAAAATGTTCGGCATAAACGGCCGTATCTTTTTCACTGCTCCAAGGGATTGCAGACCTGAATATGTGATATTAATTTCAGCTTGTTACCTCCACGCCTTCCATAGAAAAAGGGTCTTGACAGACGGACAGATAGACAGACTGACGGACAACAAAGTGATCCTAAAAGGGTTCCGTTTTCTTTTCTTTTGCGGTAGGGAACCCTAAAAATGGAACATAATAACAATTTTTGATGTTATATGCTTCTATAATGAAATAAATTGCACTTTACGACTTATCAACTATTAAAAATGTACACATGAGATCTAATAATCTATCTCTACATGTCTAAGATTAAAGGGCGATGGGATTTCAATTATATTATACATAAACATAGGTGCAGGCCACATTCTAGATTACAACATGGGCTATAAATTTCCCTGAAATTTACTGCCCGTGTACTAATCTAGGAAGGACCGCAGGCTCCAACGCAGGGCGTTCCCGGGATGATACATAATAATTTTCAATATAAAACGTTCCTGAATTTATAGCTCGCTTGTCGCCTCATCTGACATTAAGATTTATAAAAAAGCGAGGAGACGTGGGTCACCCCGTTCTTTGATAATTCTGACTGTACAAAGCATTGGCTCACCAAAAATCCAAACGGCAATTTGTTCTAATAAGCAATTTGAGTGCACTTTAATACAATCTAGCTTATTCTAGACTAGATCGATCCGTGGCTTGATTGTATCTTATGAAAACTTTATTGCTTCAATATTGCTCAAGGTTATTAGTTGCATCGATGCAGTCTCACGACTTTGTCTACTCTTGTTGTTTACTTGGAATCAAGTACTCTTGCCTTGATATTATTATATTATCTAGAAGAGACCTTTTAACCCATTTTATTCATTGCTTTTCCACGACTTTAAAAAACCGGCCAAGTGCGAGTCAGACTCGCGCACCGAGGGTTGCGTATAAACCTGTAGGTATATAAGTGTTAGCAATAACATTATATTATTTTAATATTATTTAATTTCAAACCATTGAATATTGATTAATTATAATTTATCTTCCGGGTGGATTTGAATATCGAGAGATGGCAACACCAAGAGGGGATATTGTAACAACGGCGGCCATTGGAAAGAGTGTTTTAATTCATTTTGTTGTAATTACCAAGTTTACCAACGGTGTAAATAGAGATTTAGCTTGCTTAAGCCGACTTTCTTTTCAATAAATAAGGTATGGTTAATAAATCAGAAGAGGGATTGAGAAATCAGCTCACCAGTATGTATTTTTTGTTATTTTCTATTTTGTGTGTCTTGCTCGTGACGAATAATCAACTATGGCTAGTACGATGCCACTAACAAAGATTCGTAGATATATCTTAAGTAAACAGTTGTTGATGTAAATAAAAGCTTGATAATATAATCATAGACCACGTACTGGAAAGCGCCGTGTGGGACGACCACCCACCAGGTGGACCGATGACTTGGTCAGAGTCGCTGGGCTCCGTTGGATGCAAGCGGCCCAAAACCGCTCCAAGTGGAAGTTAATGGGAGAGGCCTATGTTCAGCAGTGGACATCCTTAGGCTGATATGATGATGATGAATAGAATCATTCTACATTAAAAAAAAAACTATTTCGGCATAAATTATTCTTTTGTTTGTTACCTTGTTGAGTTATAATAAAATGTGATAGATTGTTGTTGTTATCGTAACCTCTGTGAACAGGAACTAATTAACTAAATAATTTGAGAGTCTGTTAGTAAGGTTACATGAGTAATGAAAGAGAACACCGACATCCCATGTACATTAAAAAAAAAAAAGATAAAATTGTGGCACCTAGATCCAGGTTATCTAAAACTAATAAGGCTTTTCTCGAGAATTGCATTCGATTCTATAGTAAAATCCAAGTTGAGGTTACTGAAATCATTTATAATAAATTCAAAGATTTTATAAAGTTGAGGTTACTTGACAAGGCCTACAACAGGGTGGCTCATTGCGTGAGGGACGGGAATATGTGGATGTAGTGGCCTCCCTCTGCGTTTGGGACGCCTGGCTGAGTGACAATTGTATAAAAAACTCCTAAGTGAAACATGCTGCTATATGCGGTGATCACTAACAACTCGTAAGTGAAACATGCTGCTATATGCGGTGATCACTAAAAACTCCTAAGTGAAACATGCTGCTGTGTGCGGTGATCACTAAAACCTCCTAAGTGAAACATGCTGCTGTGTGCGGTGATCACTAAAACCTCCTAAGTGAAACATGCTGCTATATGTGGTGATCACTAAAACCTCCTAAGTGAAACATGCTGCTGTATGCGGTGATCACTAAAACCTCCTAAGTGAAACTGCTGCTACATGCGGTGATCACTAAAAACTCCTAAGTGAAATATGCTGCTTTATGCGATGATTACTAAAAACGCCTAAGTGAAACATGCTGCTGTATGCGGTGATCACTAACAACTCGTAAGTGAAACATGCTGCTATATGTGGTGATCACTAAAAACTCCTAAGTGAAACATGCTGCTGTGTGCGGTGATCACTAAAACCTCCTAAGTGAAACATGTTGCTATATGTGGTGATCACTAAAACCTCCTAAGTGAAACATGCTGCTGTATGCGGTGATCACTCAAACCTCCTAAGTGAAACATGCTGCTATATGTGGTGATCACTAACAACTCATAAGTGAAACATGCTACTATATGCGGTGATCACTAACAACTCGTAAGTGAAACATGCTGCTATATGCGGTGATCAATAAAAACTCCTAAGTGAAACATGCTGCTATATGCGGTGATCACTCAAACCTCCTAAGTGAAACATGCTGCTGTATGCAGTGATCACCAAAAACACCTAAGTGAAACATGCCGCTGTATGCGGTGATTACTAAAACCTCATGTTCCACGAATCACATAGTAAATATCTTGAGTTTATTCAAAGAAGGGAATCGGTATTGGATGGGAGTAAAAAAATAATAATAATAATGACACATAGTATAGAGACATACAGTATACGAATGGCCGAAACGGAACAGGGACATTCCGTTAAACAGGACGGCCGTCTGTTAGCAATAACATTATATTATTTTAATATTATTTAATTTCAAACCATTGAATATTGATTAATTATAATTTATCTTCCGGGTGGATTTGAATATCGAGAGATGGCAACACCAAGAGGGGATATTGTAACAACGGCGGCCATTGGAAAGAGTGTTTTAATTCATTTTGTTGTTATTACCAAGTTTACCAACGGTGTAAATAGAGATTTAGCTTGCTTAAGCCGACTTTCTTTTCAGTAAATAAGGTATGGTTAATATAAGTAACATATAGGGGGGACACACATTTAACCACTTTGGAAGTGTCTCTCGCGCAAACTATTCAGTTTAGAAAATAATGATATTAGAAACCTCAATATCTTACCTAAAGAAGACTAAGACCTATCCATAGTCACCCCAAACTTATGGGTTTTATTTAAAAAAAAAATGGATGATTTGTACAAAAAAAAACCTTTTAGAGAGTTTTTGAATCACTTCCGATGTTGAGATTAAATTACCAGCAACACATTAACATACTTGAAATATTTTATAAACCCCGCAAAACATAACAACAACTTAACGACAGCCTGGTTGCGTGTTACACGATGATAAATAATAATGACTTATTCTTAATAATATCGTTCCCCTTCAGGAAATTGGAAACCGCCACGGGGAGTTCACTTTTTTAGTCTTTGTTCGATTTTTTACAATAGCAAATCAGAACTTTCTTATTTCGAACTTTTATAGTCAAGCCAAACATTTTATAATGAATGGATCATTATTGATAAATATTATGTTAAAATATCGCCACTTAATTTATTTAGGTATAATAGAAGGGAAATCCACCGCGATAAAAAAAAATACAAAACGGACACTTACATTAACTCGCGAGGGACGCGCGTCCTATTATAACAATTTTTAACCGCGAGCCAATGAGTTATTATAAAGAAAAAGATTTTCACGTTTTTTTATTTAGTTCCCATGGTTGGAAAGATAACAATTCTTGATCATAATTCACACTTTCTTTTGAAAAAAAAGAAGCGCGAAGAAAAAATCGCACAGAAATCTAAAAAAATAGGGAAAATATGTACCTAAGGGAAAACCTAAATGTCATAGAATTATCGTAACTACTATAAAAAAAACTTTACGCATATTTTTTTATAAATTAAGATTCTACGTATGATGTGAATGTTCCCAGTATAAATGCCAATGCCTATCCTTGAAGGATGCAGGTGCGCTTCCTGTAGAGTAAAAAAAGTATGACGTACCTACAAATCCATGACGACACAGATTACGGGTATGATAATTTCATATCTAGCATATTATTATAGTTTTCTGTATTGAAAAACAAATACTAACAAAATAAAAGTAACATAATTATAACTACAACTAATTAACTAACAAAACAAAAGGAAATATAATATAATAATAAAAATAAAAAAGATAATAGATAGATAATAAAAAAAAATTAGAGAGGTAGAGCATAGCGTATATTCGCTAAAAGAGCAGCTCGACTGGGGAAGTACCTCCACCTTACAGATTACCGCAGCCAAATAACTTTATGTTGTGTAAAGTCGTGTTCCTGCGCGTGAGTAAGGTCGCCAGAGCTCATAAGGGAGGGGGGAAAGGTCGGTAACGCGTGAGCGATGCTTCGTGTGTTGCAAGCGTCCATATGGCTACGGTAACCCCTTACCATCAGGCGGGCCGTATGCTTGTTTACCGACTTAGTAGTATAAAAAAACACAGAAAATTATAAATAAAACACGGAATTCATTTAAGTTTTAATTTAAATTAAGATCTTTTTATTTTTTTTGTCATAATATTACAAAGATTTTCTTCATTTTGTTTTGTGTTTTGTCGTGACAAAAAGGTAAATTTAATTATGTCATAGATAGACTGATTATTAATATGTATCTCCACAATGATGTAGGTATGTATGTCCTCATATAATTCAACGTTTGTTGAACTGAACTACATTTAATTAGATAGGATTCGGATTTCGGTAGAGTATAATGACGCATTTATAGTTCAAAATTCTACACGTCTCTACACGCTCCCATATTTGGAAATCTTAATAGCTATTTGACTACAATACACCTACGAATTACTTTAAACTAATGTTGCTTCTCTATTTGGAAAACCCCTTAAAACCGCTTACAATTGTGGCCACGACTTTGTTACACGTAAGGTTTTATTATTTTAAATAAATATAACCTACCCACATTGTGGTTTTCCAAGTATTTTGATTCGCGTGCGTCATTTTGAGTCAAGAGCTACCCTACCTGGAACATCTGCATGAATCAATCTGTTCGGGCCAGACCTTCATGGGGATGGGTTTCTATGTTTTAAATCATAGACCACCTGCAAAGGAAAAAATTGATATATTTTTCTGTCATTCTTCTACATACGTCATCCGCTAATACCTTTATTTTTTCATTGATTAATACTCAAATTATTCTGAATTCCTACCAAATTAACCGCTGTGTGCTAGTGCCGGGTTCCCGCGCGGGACGCATTTCAAGACGACGAGCCTACGAGGGTAAGTCTTTGATTTATTACATGGTAACCCATTCAAATGCGGGATCCTGGTCTGAACCAGTTTCTACAGTGAAAGGTCATTATAAAGATAGAACTTCTTAGTTGGCCTTCACCCTCCATTGGTCCTTCGTCCCGGATTTATTATATTTTTTCAATTTTTTCTCGCTAGTTAGGTTGTAAGCCGATAGGCAAACGCCTATTCTTCTTTCTAGGCTTAAACGATAGTTTTTGTCCTTAACCCGCTAATAAATAACGTTTTCTAACCGCGTATATTGCCTGTATTGCATTTTTCCACGTAACAACCGATTTACCTTACCTCTACCGCCTCGGTTTGTTATTTATTTATTTCTTTAACTTTTTTTATCTGCAAGCAAAATGGCTAGCAGAGGAAGAAGAGTTCAAGAAAATCAAAATGAAGATGAGATGACGATGGTCCCTCATTCAATCATTTTATTGCAAGCTAGACAGGCAGCATATTTCGCCAAAATACAGTCATTGTATGAATTATCACTTACGATTGAAACGTCAGAAAGTGTTCGTTCCGAGTTTATAAATAAAACTTCTAACATTGAAACAATTCGTACAGAATTTAATTTAATTGTAGAACAACTAAACCTAGAGCAGATGAAACATGATAAAACCTTTTGCCCTACATTCAGTCAATGGGAAGCGTTTGAAGACATGTACGCTTGTATTCAAGGAGTTTTGCGTAGTACGAAATCGTTTTCAATTGACCATGATTATTCGCCTAAACAAAAATTAAAACTGCCGCCAATAAAACTACCTCAATTTGACGGTAATCCATGTATGTGGAGTTCCTTTTACGAATGTTACAACCGTCTCGTGCACAATAACAGTTCGTTGAAAAACTCTGAAAAGGTATTTTATCTATGTGGTCAGCTGACTGAAAAAGCTTTGACTACAGTTTCAGGTATTAATCCATCTGGGGATAATTACGATCTTATTTATTCGACTTTAGTTGATAAATACGAAGATGTCCGTTCATTAGGTACCTTTTATCTAAATGAACTTTTAAATTTTAAAACTTTGACTTCCGCTTCCGTAGATGGGCTCAGTAATTTCATTGATAAATTTGCTAATTCAGTATCTGCCTTCGAAAGGTTGAACATAAGTGATAAGTTGGATTTCTTGTTTTTGTTTCTTGCACTTAAGAAGCTAGACAATGAAACTATTCGTCTGTTCGAAAACACATTTCGCTCGGAAAAGCAACCTTCTTATTCTCAACTTATAACCTTTTTAAAGGAACAGTGTAGAATTTTAGAACGCATTAATCCTACACCAATAAAGACTGTAATTTCACAATATCCTAAATTGCCTACTCCTAAAAACGTAAAGTCATTTGTGACTGCAAATAACTCGCAACCTTGTGTCATGTGTCACAATATTGAACATGATCAGTTTTTTCGCTGTCCTAATTTTGTGAAATTGAGTCCTAAAGAGCGTTATAACGTTATTAAACAACATAATAGTTGTGTTAACTGTCTCAGTATGAGACATAAAACTTCTAATTGTAATTCAACTAAAACTTGTGGTGTGTGTCAATCAAAGTTTCATCATTCTCTTTTACATTTCCCGCCTTCGAATGAACAAAATAATACTGTGTTGTTATCGGCGTCTCTTACACAGTCGACACCGATCGAACCTATGACCGATTATGGGTCGAGGTCCGCCATCAGCACAACTGGACCGCTACCGACAAATAATCTTAGTGACTTATCTGTGCGTACGCTTCCGCTCGCCGAACAGAGTAATCCTCGTTCTACTGCGTCTACAAGCAGCTCATCTCACGCACCTGTCACTATGTGTTCGCTACAAAATGATAATAAAAATAATATTGTATCACAATCTTCTACTGTTTTACTTGCAACCGCTCGTGTTTGTATCGTCGATGCTTGTGGTAATTCGCATATTGTGCGCTGTCTCATTGATAATGGGTCACAAAATCATTTCATCACAACAGAATGTTGTAAACGCTTATCATTAAAATATGATATGTTATCCGAACCAGTTTCTGTTAACGGATTTGGCGGATGCACTAATGAAATTAAAGGTGTAACTGATGTCATTATTTCTTCTTGTTTCGATAGAAACATTTCTTACGCTGTTAAACTGCTGGTCGTGAATAATATCACAGACTACTTGCCTACCTCAAAAATCGATAGATCGAGGTTGGCATATCTTCGTAACGTACCGCTCGCCGATGACAGATTCTTTGAGCCCGGTAGGGTCGATATGTTAATTGGTGCTCAACTCTTTCCGCGTTTGATTAAACAGGGACAGATTCAGGGTCCTCCTGGAACTCCTGTTGCGATTAAAACTTCGTTTGGTTTCATATTAATGGGTGAAGCTCCTATTTTACCTACTCTTAATAATAGAATACATGCGCTATGTTGTTTTTCTGGTGCTCCTTTAGATGTTGTTTTACGACGCTTCTGGGAGTTAGAAGATTCTCCATCTCCACTCACAAAAAAATTAAGTAGTGAGGAAGAGGAATGTGAGGATATTTATAAAACTACAACCTGTCGTGATACTTCAGGTCGCTATATCGTTGCGCTTCCTTTCAAAAGGGACCCAAGTGTTTTAGGTTCTTCTGTTATTACAGCTCAAAGAAGATTTCTGTCTTCAGAGCGCAAACTGCAATCTTCTCCATCATATAGGGTCGCTTTTGATAGCATTGTTGAAGAATATCTCGATAAAGATTATATTACCCCGGTATCTGATAGTAGTGATACTTCAGGATATATAATCCCGCACCACGGCGTATTCCGTGAGTCATCTGTTTCAACAAAAATTAGACTTGTGTTGGATTCTAGCGCAAAAACTGATAACGGTGTTTCACTAAATGATATTCTACATGTAGGACCTAACCTACAGCCCGAATTGTATAGTGTTTTGCTCAAATTCAGACTATTTCCAATTGCATTTTGCGCTGATGTAAAACAAATGTATCTCCAGGTTAAGGTTCTTCCAGAATTTCACAAATTTCAGCGTATTCTTTATAGGTTTAATCCAACTGATCATCTTCAATTATTTGAATTCAAACGCGTCTGTTTTGGATTCTCATCGAGTCCTTTCCTCGCTCTTCGTACTCTAAAGAAACTAGCTGAAGATGAACGGGCAAATTTTCCCTTAGCTGCTGACGTCATAGATCGTGGTGATTACTACATGGATGATGTATGCTGTAGCTGTCAATCTTTGTCTGAGGCTGTCGATGTGTCTTCTCAGCTCATCGATATGTTTTCTGCTGGTGGATTTGATCTATTAAAGTGGTCGAGCAATTCTAAAGAACTACTTTCATTTTTACCGCCCGATTCATTACATCCGCAGGCTGTTAATTTTGACTCTGACGCTAGTCAAAAGGTACTTGGAGTCAAATGGGATCCTTATGCAGACACTTTCTCATTTGAGATCAAATCAGCTACTGTTTCTCCAACAAAGCGTAATATGCTTTCAGTCATCGCCCGTTTGTGGGATGTACTCGGTTTTACTGCTCCGCTTATTTTATATGCTAAGCTTCTCATAAAAGAGCTTTGGTTGCTAAAACTTGATTGGGATGATACCGCTCCACCTTCTATTTTGAAGTCCTGGAATAAATTTCAAAAGGAATTACACCTGATATCTGAATTAAAAATACCTCGTTACCTAGGGATAACTGACAGATGTACTGTAACTTTACTTGCATTCTCTGACGCCAGTGAAAAGGCCTACGGTGCTGTTCTCTACCTGTGTGTTCAGAGTTCGGAAGGTAATTTAGTGCGAATTATTTTTGCGAAATCTAAAGTTTCGCCAATTAAAGTGATATCACTTGCACGCCTTGAGCTTTGTGCTGCTCATGTAATGTCAAAAATGATTGCAGCAGTTTTACGAATTTATCAAAACCGCATTCTGATAAAACGTATAGTTGCGCTATCAGACTCTACAGTTGCTCTGAGCTGGATTAATTCCAGTCCTAATCGACTGAAAACCTTTGTAGGTAATAGGGTTACTAAAATCCAAGAAATCTTATCGGCTGATAATTTTTATCATATTTCTGGTAAAGATAATCCTGCCGATTGTTTGTCACGCGGTTTAACTGCCGCACAGCTTCTTTCGCATCCATTGTGGATATCGGGCCCCGACTGGGCTAATTTAAATGTAGACCAATGGCCAATAAAGCCTTTTAAAGTAAGTAATTTAGATGACATTCCAGAAATTAAAGTAATTGCTTTACCGGCTACTTTAGTTCCAGAGTGTTTTGGAATTCTGTCAATTGTTGAAAAGTTTTCTAACTGGTCACGTTGTCTTCGCATTTGCGCGTATGTGTTGCGGTTTGGGAGAAAATTAATATCTCGTGGACCTTTAACTCCCGAGGATCTGAATTTTACGGAAATGGCTATATTACGCTGTGTACAACAGAAATATTTCAATAAAGACATACAAGCTATTACTTCCGGAAAATCGTGTTCTTCTCGTTTACGAAAGTTAAGACCTTTCATTGATAATGAGATTCTTCGCGTTGGCGGTCGACTCTCTAATAGCGATTTAACTTTTGATCATAAATACCCAATCGTTTTACCGAATAAAGATCATGTAGTTAATATCATTATTGACCATTTGCATCGTAAAATGTGTCATGCTGGACCACATTTGTTAATCTCTTTGCTCCGAAAAAGGTACTGGATTTTATCCGCACGACGTTTAGTTCGTTCTAGAGTTCATCAGTGCATTCAGTGTTTTAGATTGCGACCCAAACCCGTAGAGCCACCTATTATGGCCGATCTACCTAAATGTAGATTAAACATTTCTAAAGCTTTTGCTCATGTTGGCGTAGATTATGGTGGTCCAATCCAAATTACACCCATTCGTAAACGAGGTGTTAGAAGTCTAAAAGCGTACCTCTGTGTGTATATATGCTTGACTACGAGAGCAGTACATATTGAAATTGCGCAGGATTTAAGTACGGACTCTTTTCTTAACGCATTTAAACGCTTCTTATCACGCCGAGGTCCAATTCAAACTATTTATTCTGATAATGCGACTAATTTTGTAGGTGCTAAATCGTACTTAAAGGAAGTTCAAGATTTTATTATTTCAAACTCATTCGACGAACATTTTCGGTCGGTCTTAAATGAAAATCGTATTACTTGGTGTATGATTCCACCTAATGCACCACATTTCGGTGGAAGCTGGGAATCCGCTATAAAAAGTGTTAAAACTCATCTTTTTCGTGTCATAGGCAATCAGTTGTTGTCATATGATGAGTTATTAACTATTTTATGCCAAATAGAAACAGTCTTGAATTCTAGACCACTTGGCATTTTGAATGAGGATCCATCTGAGCCTGTTCCTTTAACTCCCGCTCACTTCTTGAGTACACAACCTCTACGTTTCTTGCCAGCCTCGGAAATAGCGGAAGAGCGCTTACATTTACTTTCTCGTTACATGTTACTAGATAAATTAGTACAATCTTATTGGCGTAGGTGGAGTAATGAGTACCTCCATACTCTGCAGGTACGGGAAAAATGGGATACAGAGCGGAATCCTGTTAAGGAAGGTACTATTGTTTTACTTATGGAAAATAATGTGCCTCCTCTACATTGGCCGTTAGGGGTTATTCAAAATACTATAAAGGGCAAAGATGATCGTATTCGCATAGTTCTTGTAAAAACCAAAACAGGTATATTTAAACGACCGGTAATTCGATTATGTCCATTACCTTCGCTCTCTTGAATGAGAATTCCTCTTTCGTTTATTTCTTTCTATTTTTACTAAGTACTATTAAGGTTATTACTACTATTATTCTATACCTACTAAGGTTCTATTATTAATTTATTCATTTATAGAATACTAGTTTTCTTTTGTTTTATCTTATTTTAATAATGGGTTAGTCTCATTTTTATGTTAATTTCACCTTTATTGTTGGGTTATTCTCCTAGGTTAGTTATTATTTTAGTTTAACTTTTCTTCCGACTAAGAAATAACTGTTCTTGTTGAAAGATGACCTTTCAAGGTGGGGACTGTGTTCGGGCCAGACCTTCATGGGGATGGGTTTCTATGTTTTAAATCATAGACCACCTGCAAAGGAAAAAATTGATATATTTTTCTGTCATTCTTCTACATACGTCATCCGCTAATACCTTTATTTTTTCATTGATTAATACTCAAATTATTCTGAATTCCTACCAAATTAACCGCTGTGTGCTAGTGCCGGGTTCCCGCGCGGGACGCATTTCAAGACGACGAGCCTACGAGGGTAAGTCTTTGATTTATTACATGGTAACCCATTCAAATGCGGGATCCTGGTCTGAACCAGTTTCTACAGTGAAAGGTCATTATAAAGATAGAACTTCTTAGTTGGCCTTCACCCTCCACAATCTTTGGCAAAATATTAAATGACTCAGGCTAGCTTACAATTTGTTAAGCTCTATGCACATATTGGATTAATATAATCATAATATTTTATATATGTATGAATTGATTCATAGAAGATGACTTGCAGAAGAAAATTTCATACATGTACATTTGACTTCACGTCAATTCTGTAAGTTTATCTGATCGTTAGTCACGAATACAAGGATTCCTGATTGATTATCAGGAGACAACCACTCTGTCAGAAAAATAAAATATTACTGCGTTTTGCATCTGATGAACCGGTTGCCAAAGATCATTCGAATACAATTTTTATTTTCAAATATCAAAGTTAAAGAAATAAACCGATTAACACTATATTAGATAGACTTTTTCTATGTAATTCTAATAATAACATCGAAATAGATAAGGTGTCAGAAGTTCACGGACGATGTGACAACTATCTTTTACTAAAAGCTCCGTCAATAGTCTATGCCAATGTTCTATCGAGGGAATCTCCACCTAAACGACAGATAATGCTACATTGGTTCAAGAAAAATGCCTTGAACTATCGCGATCGGTAAGACGATAGCTGCCCATTAACGCTTACTTGACTTATAGCTGTAATATTTTATACGGCTAACGAAGTCCTTCTGACGATGGAGTAAATCTAACATCGTGCTAACGTCTTTTCATTCGTCAAAGTGCTATGAACTCCGGGTTTAATGTTCGAAATAATAAATTAAGAGTTAAATTAAAAATGAAACCTATTATTAGAAAGGATTAAATCAAAATGTCGATGATAGTAAGTTCAATCTAAGTGACGTCGAATGTGAAAAAGGTATACATAACATCCTAATCCTAACTAATATTATAAATGCGAAAGTGAGTTTGTTTGTTTATTTGTTTGTTTGTTTGTTACGCCTTCACGCCTCAACTACTCAACGGATCATCATGAAATTTGGCATGCAGATAGCCTATGGTAGAGAAAAGGACATAGGCTACTTTTTATCCCGGGAACGCGGGTGAAACCGCGGGGGACAGCTAGTATGTGATAAGGAAAACATCGAGAGGAAACCATAGCACAAATAACTAATACACAATATGGTCGGGTAGTATGTAGGTATTCGCACAATCACTCTTATGTTGAAAATTCATCAAGACTACAAGCACACGGCAGGTTGTAAGGCAGCGCCTTTGCTTACCATGGATTATGGTCCAACGAGGATCAACAGACAGTATATTTTGGTCGGACCCAAGCCCATAGTAATAAAATATCGAAATTATTAACCCCTAACTGTTTTACAGAAAACAAACGCCATCACAAAACAGCCTGCAATAATATAGCTAATTCATAGTATATAGATCCTTAATTGTATAATATGATTAAAGCAGCAAAGATTTGTCAGAAATGCGGCGTACAGTTTTCCTAATCTGTTTTAGCTTTTATTTTTAATATTATTATTTTTTTAGTATATAGTACTTATTATGTTTTTAATTTAAGCGTTTGTTTTATTGTTTTTATTATTTTAATTTTAACTATTGTTTTATGTCATGTGCGTCGATTTTTGATGAATAAATATATTTTCTTTCTTTCTTTCAAACACTTTGGTACGTCGCAGCAGTAAAGTTTCCTCATAAACCAGCTGTCATCAGCGCAGTCTTAGCTCGTAATGAAAAATATAAAATACGGATCAGGGAAACAATTACTAAACCAGGGTAAATAATAATAAATACAATTACAGTGGAGACTGAGAACTCATCAGGGGGAGGTTACGATGTACTATAAAAATAAAACCTTTTTATTACGATATAATGTGAGTTTGCTTGTTAATCTTGGCGCTTCAACGGCACACCCTTGAGCATTTACGAAGCCTATGGCATAGAATAGAGAGACATGACTACTTTTTATTCTTAAATGAACTGTGGAAAACTGTGGGAGAAAGTTTCTTTAAACTGAAATAAGTCAACTCTTAATAGGTAGTCTAAGGCGCCGATCCCGCAGAGAGAATTCTAGAGTTCCGAGTTCCGCGTTCACTACCTACTGTACAGCAAGCGAGCAGTCTAGAGTTCTAAAGCTAAATGGGCAAATTTGTATGGAGCTTGTCTCATTGGCGGCCAGGAATAATTTGTATGTTTTCTATTATGAGATAATATATTAACAAAAATATGAAAGCTTATTATTGTGGTGTATTTAGAAAAAAAGTTAAAATAGAGATTGAAGCGCTCGTGGTGTAGCATGATAAGCCGTTCTTAATCGACCGGCAAGTTAAGCTACCACCATCGTGGTCGGTACCCGGATGGGTGACCGCCTAGTGGTATTTCAAATCGAGCATTTCCGTGCTTCTGCTAAAGTCGTTGGTCCCGGTTATCACTTAATTGTGATAGTCGTTAAGCCAGTTGGAGGCTTTCTAGGCGGCTTGAAAACTCCAACAGTAGGTTGACCTAGTGTACCTAGTGTAGTAGTATCTGCCCATACCCTTTCACCCTGATTTGTGAAAGGAGGCCTGTGCTCAGCAGTGGAACATTATATGGTGATGATGATTGAAGATTTAAATGAAATTCTTATCCCGTACCAAAAGGTGTAATTATATACACGTAGCAAGCAAAAGTTAGTTTACATTCTTTTTTCTCGCCTCATTGGCCTTGCTTTAGATTCATTAGTGGCCGCTCATGAGCCAGAATGCCCATTGTCCTTTCTGCCTTGTGTCACTCAGTAAATAAGACAGTGATAACTCAGACGTGTCACCTCAACTGCCAGCTTTAGAGAATGGCACTCCGACAGAACTCGCGTTCTCTTGAATGCCGAGTCAAAAATCAAAAGCGCCGCATAGATTACCTACAATGAACGCAGAACTCTGAACTCGGAACTTTAGAACTCTCTCTGTGGGATCGGTGCCTTAGTATATTTAAACGACTTATACCAGTAACTATTTCGTAATCTTTGCTTATACTCATAGTTAATTAATAGGCATTCTATCCCTATCTAAGAAAATATAACCTGAATGAAATTCCAGTCTAAATTTTAGATAATATAGAATGTAATTTGATTCATTTGTCTACGTCACAAACAATTGAGCACAAATATCTCAATTTAACTTTGTATTCAAATAACAGGAGTAGAATTAAGTCCAGGGTCCTTGTATCTAATTGCTGTCAAAAAGGCTCCTAGTATACCTACCTATGTAAACATTATAAATAAGAATAAGCACGACAGAGACAGCTCGACTCTGGGACTAATGAACATTAATGCGAGTTTACCATTCCCATTTGGAGGACAAAACTTTACTAATTTATACAAGGAATTACGTACCTCGTATAATGAAAAAAGTCAACAATACTCTGCCTCTGTCTAAATTACACAGTCAATATCGGTTTCCGATATCTATTTTATATAAAACAAACAGTTTGTGTACTTAGATGAAGTTCTCGTCGTGAATTTAAATAATGGTACATTTATTGCGATTTTAACTGTGTTTTGATGTGCCTTCAATATTGTTATGTGTTGGCATAAGATAAAATGTAACGTTTACGATACTTTTACGAATATTACTTTTTTGCTGTTGTAAACAACATTCTAAATCTGCGTGCTTTATTACGATTCATGAACGAGGTCCTCTGATATCAATCTAATTAATTATTCAAATTATATTAAAAACAATAAAAATCATTGACTACTATATGTTATCAAAGAAACATTTAAACCGTAAAGTAAAATCGGGTGTCCCGTCTGTGATGCAATACCAGGGTCATAAATCTAATGATCCGTATGAAGTTTGTAACATGTTCTCAGATTTCTTCTTATCAGTTTTTGAACCTACATCACCTACGCTTTCAGTGTGGACTCCCCCTACATGTTCTACGAGTAATGACGTACTGCTAACTAACTTACATATAGAAGAATCCACTATATTTAAGGAGTTGAAGCAACTTGACCCAGCAAAAGGACCTGGTCCTGATGGTTTCCCAGCCTTATTCTTCAAATATACAGCTAGCAGCATCTATAAGCCACTTTACATTATTTACAACAAATGCTTAAGCGAAGGCGTGTTTCCTGAGATATGGAAAAGGGCAAATATCACACCTGTGCATAAGGGTGGCTCAAAGCATGACATTGAGCAATACCGGCCGATTTCGATATTGTCAGCCCTGTCAAAACTCTTTGAGAAACTGGTTCATGCTCAGATCTACCCGGCATTGCATAGCGTCATCATTCCTGAGCAACATGGGTTTGTCAAACGTCGATCAGCTCTTACAAATTTACTGATTTTTACTGATTATTTATTTGAAAGCATCGACAAACGAGTGCAGGTAGACGCGGTGTATACAGATTTTAAGAAGGCTTTTGATAAGGTGGACCATGAGATGCTCCTAAATAAAATTGCGTTCAACGGCATACGCGGAAATCTTCTTCGATGGTTCTCTTCTTATATACAAAAACGGACACAAAAAGTTGTTGTGAATGGTTTTCAATCTAACAATATATATATTACGTCAGGGGTGCCGCAAGGTTCGATATTGGGACCAATTCTCTTTACTTTATACATAAACGACATTAAAACCTGTTTTAGAAACTCTAAGTTCCTTTTGTATGCAGATGATTTAAAAATCTATAAACCCATTCACACAGTAGAAGACTGTCAGTTGTTTCAAGAGGACCTGGATAGACTCACAAAATATTGCGTTGACAATAAACTGCAACTGAGCCTACCCAAATGTAGTTACATAAATTTTACCAAGAATAAAAATATTACTGAACTGAATTATAGCTTGTGTAACACTATTCTGGGCCGTGTTTCCGCGGTTAGAGATTTGGGTGTATGGCTTGATAGTAAATTACAACTGAACCAACATATTGAGAGTATTGTTAATAGCGCTTTTAGAATGTATGGATTTGTTATGAGATCCTCCAACGAATTCAAGCGACCCTCAACCTATCTTTACCTTTACAAAACTCTCATTCGATCACAGCTTGAATATGCTGTGCCTATTTGGAACCCCTTTTATCAGAAGTATGTTGACGAGATCGAGAAGGTACAGCGAAAGTTTCTTCGTACCATGCTCTTTAGGTGCTGCAGAAAACGTTTGCCGTATTCACAACTCCTAGATAAATACAAACTTCTCTCATTAGAATCGCGGCGTAAATATCTAGAATCCAACATTCTGTATGGTATTGTCCATAACGAGTTTGACTCCATTGACCTAACGAGCAAAATATGCTATGTAGTCCCTCGGACCAATAACAAACGTAAAGTACGCGCCGGAAACCTATTCGCTGTAAACACTTGTCGAACGAACACCGGATTACGCTGCCCTATTCGTCGAATGGTTGAGTCTTATAATACTAACTTTATAGATATTGATATATTTGCATGTCCGAAATTTAAATTTAAAAGAGACGTGTCTAGACATTTACTTAGTTTGCCAATTAATCAAGATAATAACTAAATAATTTATAGTATGTTTGTTAAATTATTATTATGCATTGGATTTTGTATAACTACTTCACTTCTTGCTTAATTCTTATTTTTATTTTTCTTACTTGTCTTTTATTACAACCCTTTGAGCATCACTTTATGCCTCTAGTGGCACATTTTAGCTAATCTCTTAATTTAATTTGTGGATAATGTAGTAGGCTGCAATATTGTTATTACTTTCATAAGATGTTTATATGTAAGATCTTGTATTGTAGCTGTTTATTGTCCCTTAATAAATAAATAAATAAATAAATACCGACCGACTATTGTAGATGACTTCATAAAAATCTCAAATTCGAAGGAATAACAACGCTTCACTTCGACAATATCCCTCAAATTGCTTTTAAGGAAACGTTAGAGGGGTTCAATAACTTTATTAAATAGGCAGCCCTTAGATGGAATATGGGAATGATGGTAATTAATTTCCGTGAGGGCTGATTCACGACGGGTTACTTTTAATGTTTAAAGCTGAATTATCCAAGGTATTATTTATTTGCATTGTACAATAAAGGTTAAGTTCCAACTCTTGAAAAGAAAATTCAAGGAATGTTTTTATTGATAACGTTTGATTAGGTTCGGTAGGACTTATTCGGAATTTCAGTAATAGGTTATTTTATAGGATTGCTAAGGATTTTTTATTTAATATCTGCATAACAAATAAGAGAGGTAGAGCGTACCGTTTATTCGCTCATAGAGCAGCTCGACTGGGGAAGTACCTCTACCTTACAGAATACCACAGCCAAATAACTTTGTTGTGTAAAGTTGTGTTCCTGCGCGTGAGTAAGGTCGCCAGGGCTCATTGGAGAGGGGGGATAGGTCGGTAACGCGTGAGCGATGCTTCATATGTTGCAAGCGTCCATATGGGTACGGTAACCGCTTACCATCAGGCGGGCCGTAGCTTGTTTACCGACTTAGTCGTATAAAAAAAAATACTTTTACCTATGAATATATTCTCTGAATGAATTCAAAACAGTCCTCACTTTACGAACAGCAGAGAAAATCCATTTCCTGCGTTGCCTGTGCAAACACCTTCTTGGCATCTTGGCATCGACCTCATGCACATATTTGCTCCTGTATTCACAGAATATTTTACAAACTATTCCTTTTACATTCGGAATTCTATCATAGGCAAATTGCTTTGAAATATTTGCCAAGTTGCGATTATTTGTTGAGGATAGAAATAAACATAGCCCTAACAAAATAAGCCCTGAATATGGCCTATTTTTCACTTGATTTATACGAAGTACACTAGTTATTATGTATTGAAGATATTTGGCAAATATTCAACCTCTTCTCACCGTCCTGTACAGTGTAGGTATTGTCACATTGTCATGTCATGATGCACGCAAAATTCAAGTTCTGAATCATGTAGTGAATCTATGTTACGATGTTAATTACACCCTATCACATAATATTTAACTGTGTACAGATTTTAAGATTATAAATAACTCAATAAACGGATTTTGATAAAATCTGGGATACAGGTAATAATATATTTCTCTCTATTACGCGAGACGAGATGATTTAAAGCAAATCTAGCAAAACCCAGGTCATAAATATATGTGTCACTTTGTAACTTCATATGAATTATCCGGAACTATCTTAAAACCCGAGTTTTACTAGACTTGGCTAAAACCATCTCATGTTATAATCCAGAATATATTCTAGATACTTTTATTTCGGAAAAATACCCAAGTATAACCACAAGGCGGAAACTAGTTAAAACTAAAAATACGTAAGTAGTGTTAGAAGTGAATATAATACCTCAGAGTATATAAATACTACGTACAAATAATACTAAAATGCGCAAATTCAACCTTATAACAATAAGGAAAACCTTCGTTAACCAACTAATATCCGGCATTCAATAAAGGAAGTGGAAATAGAGTCTACAAAATTAGTTTTTAGCTCAGATTACATAACAAGTCAGATGGAGCGCGCGGAATACGGGAGTGAGGCCAAAAAAGCAAATACAAATTGAAGAACACATACCTGTTATTCGCTTTTGAATTTGTATTTGCTTTGTTTAACGAAAACCACTTTCTTTTTAATAAACTTTGTTTAAACAAAGCAAATATAATTTCAAAAGCGAATACCAGCTATGTCTTACATGCTTTTATTTAACTTGCAATGTATGTAATGTATGTATGTTTGTTCGTTCGGGAGGAATCTTGCAAGTCGAATTTCACCCACTTCCAGTGGTGGGATCGACTTGCAATTTGGTATACATTAGTATATTGGATGACAATTCAAGTACAGTCAGCAAAATGTACAGTCACCAACAAAAAGCTTGTATTAAAAATGTTTTTTTTAACAAAAACTTATTCAATTACAATTAGCAAATACATGCTTTTTTGACCTCACTCCCGTGTTCCGCGCGCTCTATCTGCCTTTTATTATGTAATCTGTGGTTTTTAGCTTTACATTCTACCTATACTCTACTCACTATGCCGCACTTTAAAAATACACAATAAAGGCACGTATATTTTTTTTTATATGCGACAAATTCAGTAAACAGGCTCGGGAATTGATAGCAACACTAGGTACGTAAAATTTGGCAGTTATTTTGGGTAGGAAGGAAGACAGTGGATAACTCAACTGTGCCTATGCCGGTATTAAGCCAGTCACATTATTTATCTAACGGTATTCGTTACATTACATGCGAACCCTTTGTTTCACGTGAAAATACTCGGGGGCCTTTCATTCGATTTTTTTGCAATTGGAAACGAATTCTTATCATTCATGATGATGCTATTATTATACCTAACTTACGGATTAATGAAATCCACATTTTATTATTCTCCCGGTATGTATTTAATGACACTAATTAACGTAATTTCGATTTCTCAAATTACATTATTAACATGTCTTTAATTTTTCAGTGACAGGTAAGTGAAACTATCACAAATGATCAGACCTATGGTTCTACATCTGACTTACGTCGGGCATAGTCAGAACTTAAAAGTTCATTACTTTTATTAAAATTAGGAAAAGAAATAACGAAAATGGCATATAGTTTTTTACACATAGTAAGTTTATATAATAAAATTGTTAAAATAAAACCAGAGCAGAGAATCGTGATACACAACTATTCTCTATTATCATAAAGTTCGGCGCATAAAAGAGATTTTCCCAGCAGTGTATCAGACCTGAAACATGGACATCCATTTAATATGTTACGTGATAGAAAAACCTTTGTTTGGTAACTCCATTTTGTGACGCTATAAAATACACTCAACTGATCAGTACAACTGTACCTAAATCACTACGAATGGTAGTGGTATTGTGTTTCTAGATTTTGTATTCAATTTGTCCATAGCCACGCGCAGAGCACTAAAGCAATCCTTCTGCATTCAATTTTCCGCTTTCATTTTGCTTTAGAGACTACATTTGATTTTATATGCCATGTAGTATACTAGACTTTGTTCCGCTACGAGTCTGATCCTGCAAAATATTGTATCATTTTATCGCCGTCCCTCGGTGTGATAATCTTATGTACTAAGCTTTACCGTATACAGAGGATCACGTCTCGTTTAAAAGACACGATTTTATTAAAGAATTCCATTGTCCTACATGAAAAGTCCGTTACATAATATTTTTAATGCACATCTTTATTATATACTTATGGCAGCGACTGAAAATCAGTGCTGTAGTCCGGTACATACTGGGTATACTGGGCTTACAGTTTGCAACTGAGTCGCTGTCCATTTCTGATGTCACACAACACAATTATTGTTTTTTTTTCTTTGTTGTTTGTTTCTTTTTTTTACATCTTTTGGCTGGTTTATATAATTGTGCTGTGTTATTTCAGAATAAATGATTTTTCTTTCTTTCTTTATATATACCAATATGTATATATATATAATATTAAACATTCACTTACCTACCAAATTTTCACAGACAAAACACTGCATCACCAACCGCTTTGTCACAAAGTTTCTAAGAAACTTTTCAGTTTAAACCGCTTCATTTCCATATTTTCTGTGGTTGGTTCCGAAATTGTTTATTCAAATTGAGATTAGAATAAGTTTTAAATAATGGTTTTTGAATAAAATAATATAATTATTATAATTTTATCTCAACTTTACGCATCAATTTATTTATTGATCCTTGCAGGAATTATATTAATATCCACTGTCGACATTTTTACCGTTTCGTACTTTTTAGAAAATCCGATAAAAATCCTTTGAGATATCTACACATCTACTGCAGGACAGTTGTCACGCACGCACATCTAGAGGTACCATACTGCAGTCGGCTTTTCGTCTAGACTTCTCTATTGAATCCATTTCCCGCCCGCAATGCTAACACAGCTCTAAGCTGGTTCCCATCCTAGTAACTTTTACAGTTAAACTTTGTATAACGTCGAAGAAAGAAGTAGAAGTTGTGCTGCGACAAACTTATTAGCTACTAAAGTCCCCGTCATGAGAAGCTATAAATTTTGTAAACAAGTGTTCAGGAGTTCACAACATTTGGACCAACAAAAAAAATGAATTTGTTTAAGATTTAATAAATTATTAAGTAACAAATATTAATTAACATATATTATTTAACAAACAACTCTTTCTTTTTACTTATTATATATTTTAGATAAATTGTATTACGCACCTTTTGACGTTTTTTTCGTGGCGAATTTATTTCCTTAGATGTACTGGCTACTGGCTCCATTATACGTAATAACAAATAAAATTAACGCAACAATTAAAGTAACAACAATAAAAAAGTGATAACGAAACAATAACAAAATTAACAATAACAACCAGATCCGCGATATATGCAAAGCAATGAAACAAACTCGTACGCATTCGAAACTCGAATGCAAAGCTCGAATGACGCGTTTATTTCAAAATGGCGTCCCGATAGTTTACAATCCCTGCGACGGACGCGTTCCGGTACCAAGAAACACAAACGATAGCGCTTTGCGTCGTTAAAATATGATCCGACTAAATTAAATAGGTTGTTACTTTCATATAACCCGTCTATATTTCATGTCGATTGAATATGGTCAATTTATTATTATCTCGCAGTATAAAATGTTTACTTAGTAAAAGATGTTTGTTTACATAATTTATAGCTTCTCATGACGGGGACTTTAGTTGATGATAACCAGACCTTAAGTAAGTAAAGCGTTTAATGGTTGTTTTAACGTGTAGGGTAATTTTAGCAGAATTTTAATACCAGAAAAACGTGAAAGGTGAAGTACTTTTCACGTTTTTCTGGTTATTTTTTTTTAAGGTATTAAAGATCGCTCAAACTTTATGTATTCACTTCTGCTAAATCTCAGCTGCTAATGTTCAATATACACAGAATAAAAGCATAGGGAGACCGTGTGTGTTTCATTTCAACATGAGAACAAAAAGCTACCTAATCTAAACTAAAAATTAAAAAAAAAGCTAAGAATTATATAACCACGTTATTCCATTTTTGAATTCCGTAATACAGGTCTTATCTGAGAGTTTTAAAATCAAAATATTTCCACAAATTGCGGAAGCCACGAAAAACAGCAAATGAAAAGCGAGATTCTCATGTTTGTTCACCATACAGAAACGAACTGGCATTATGGGAAAATAAACTCGAGCACGAATTAAATAAAGTAACTACACGCCGCGCCGCCGCTACTGTAATTTTTATGCCACGGTAAAAGGTATACCCAGGTTAAGAATTCATAAAACGTTATAACCCTTTTAGGGTTTAAAAACATTATACTTATATAGCTTACTTGTTATCTTCACGTCCAAAATACCTCAGAGTCTGAAGACAAAGGTCTTCAATCAGTGCGTGTGATGACATACGGGACAGAGACGTGGTCTTTCACTGCTGGTCGCATAAATAAGCTCAGAGTCACTCAGCAAGCTATGGAACGAGCTATGCTCGGAATTTCTCTACGTGACGTGTTTCGGACCCGAAATGAGGACATTCGTAGTAGAACGAAAACGACCGACATAGCTCGTAGAGTTAGTAAGCTGAAGTGGCAATGGGCAGGCTCCATCGCTCGACGAGCCGATAACCGATGGGAAATAAAGGTTTTCGAGTGGCGACCATGTACTGGAAAGCGCCGAGTGGGACGACCTCCCACCAGGTGGACCGACGACCTAGCCAGAGTCGCTGGGCGCCGCTGGATGCAAGCGGCCCAAAACTGTTCGAAGTGGAAATCAATGGGGGAAGCCTATGTTCAGCAGTGGACATCAAATGGGCTGATATGATGATGATGATACTTAGCTTACATAGAATTCGTTCTTAAGGAACTGTACGCCCCGAGCGAACAAAAAATTCTGTTTGTCCTAGTAACTAGATCTAGTCCGTTTGTGATAAAACTCAAAATTCAACTCTATTGCCAATATCCAATGGTAGCGTTTGTAAAATATAAAACACATGCATGGAAAGTATGAAAACAGCAACATACACAATTTTAACTTTTTATTATACCTAGACAGCTTTCTCTTTTTGGCGAATTGCACCATTTGCACCGCTAGCAAAAAAAATCCATTTCTGGCGCGTTAATTAAGCTACAGTGGTAATTCAGCACGAATATTCGTGACCTTATCGCCTTCGGTATAAAATCGTTAATTAAAATTTGGCACTGGCAAGCGTTAGCATATTTTTGGCCGCTTTTTATCCCATTGCCCATCGAAATAATAAACATTTTAGGGGATCCTTGGTATAAATAAAAAAAGATTTCACTCGAGGTGTGGAAGTTATTTAAAACACTCAGGACGCTCATGTAAATCTGCTTTGGAAGTACTTTCTCTATCATTTATTATTGCATTAACTTATTTGCAGGGGTCAGACAGAGGTCTGAATAAGGGCTAACACTCTAGCTTTACTCATCAGGACCCACACAAGACAATTAATCTCCATCTCTAATATAAACATACATTACATACATACATTAATCCAATTAATGAAAAATATTATAATCCACCACCACCACCACGGAGCTAGTAGACCCGCCTGGCTGGCCCCATCATCACTGGCCTTGGTGATCAAACAAACTTATACATAGTAAAAATACATAGAGTTGTAGGTAATAATTTTCGAGTCTCTACCTACTACGATCTAAAAATTCAATTAATAATATGTAACAGTAATTTTATTATTTTCAAAAAGTACCAACTTGATAAGTTCTTAATTGACAGATTCGTCAGTGAAACCGTCTTAAGTTGTCACTCTGCCGTACAATATAACCCTCCATCGGGTCTCCTGTCAAACTTTTTCAATTTCAATCCCGCCCGGTTGGTATGGTAGAGAATAGAAAATAATGCCCTCGCTATTTTACTAGACGCTATATCGGATTAAACTCGTATACTCACATCGCTGCGCCCTGTATCATGTTCTTTTTAGGGTTCCGTAGCCAAATGGCAAAAAACGGAACCCTTATAGATTCGTCATGTCTTTGAGAGAGGTAGAGCATAGCGTTTATTCGCTTAAAGAGCAGCTCGACTGGGGAAGTACCTCCACCTTACAGAATACCGCAGCCAAATAACTTTATTTTGTGTAAAGTTGTGTTCCTGCGCGTGAGTAAGGTCGCCAGAGCTCATAGGGGAGGGGGGAAAGGTCGGTAACGCGTGAGCGATGCTTCGTGTGTTGCAAGCGTCCATATGGCTACGGTAACCGCTTACCATCAGGCGGTTACCGTATGCTTGTTTACCGACTTAGTCGTATAAAAAAAAAAAAAAAAAGAAATGTCTGTCTGTCTGTCTGTCCGTCCGTATGTCACAGCCATTTATTTCCGAAACTATAAGAACTATAATGTTGAAACTTGGTAAGTAGATGTATTCTGTGAACGCAATTAAGATTTTCACACAAAAATAGAAAAAAAACATAAAATTTTGGGGGTTCCCCATACTTAGAACTGAAACTCAAATATTTTTTTTTCATCAAACCCATAAGTGTGGGGTGTCTATGGATAGGTCTTCAAAAATGATATTGAGGTTTCTAATATCATTTTTTTCTAAACTGAATAGTTTGAGCGAGAGACACTTCCAAAGTGGTAAAATGTGTGTCCCCCCCCCTGTAACTTCTAAAATAAGAGAATGATAAATCTATAAAAAATATATGATGTACATTACGATGCAAACTACCAACGAAAATTGGTTTGAACGAGATCTAGTAAGTAGTTTTTTTTTAATACGTCATAAATTGAAATTCATATCAAATACTCAGGTCTATACTACCATTTACTTATATACCTATAGGTTTGTACGGAACCCTCGGTGCGCGTGTCTGACTCGCACTTGGCCGGTTTTTATTTATTACACAATAAACGGTCCCAATTTAGACGAGATTCAGTTGTGAAGTACCTACTACCTAGTTTTATTTTCATTTCCTTATCAAATTTTGGAAGAGCGGAGTCTCCTAGTACAGGCATTAAATGCTTAAAAGGAGAATCCTGTTATCTTATGATTGTAAAAAAAAATGATAATGAAATAAATATTATTATTTATAAAATCTTTATAAATAAATCAGGGTTGAACCCCTTGACCGATAAACAGATGCTCCACAAGGGTCAAATCTAAAGTATCTATAGAAAACCTAAATCAACCTAAACATTCATAACCATGTTAAAAACAAAGTAATATTATTGTTTAATCTAGGTAATATTTTTGCTGATCTTTTTTAACAGTCTAACGCCTGTAGAAAATAGATTGTGTTAATAAAAATAAACCATTTGTCATCAGTACACGGGGCTCTACCGCTTAACTTTGGTGGTAATCGTAACGAACACCATTAATGAATTTCATCCAATCAGGGCCCACGAATGGTCATCGTCGCGTCATACCGCGTCCGCGTCATTGGATGAAATAATTAATGGGGTTCGTAACGATTACCACCAAAGATACGCAATAGCCCGGCAGGTTCCAAATTCGATAGTTTTAATGTTAACTCAAAACTTTACTCAAAGCTTTGATTGACGTTATATAATACCGGCCGCGAGCTTAGTATTAATTCACAATCAACTGTAACAGGCACTGCCATCTGATACATAATTTAATTAAAAATTCCAATCAAGGAAACAAAAGATTGAATTACATTTCCGTATGGTTTATAAAACAGAGCGTTTATTTATCTATCGTTTATCCGGCTTACGGCTTCCTGTGGTCGCCTCCGGTTAAACTGTCGTCCAACTGAGTGCACAAACGTGTAGACTCGCCCACTACCCGCTAACTTTGGTCTTTGCTACAGAATCGGATAGTAGGTATCCCTTGGAATTTGAAAGCAGCAAGCAGCAAAACCAACATATTATTATATTGACCAAAATTAGCAAAGCAATTGTATATTAAATAGTTGCCGTCTTTGCCTCCACTTGTGTATTTTCTAGGTTCTTTTTAGGGTATTTTTCTTTGTTTATTTTATAGGTATGTATTTTCTTCTCGTTCTTAATTTTTGTTTACAAAATTATTAGGTATGTAGTATACAGGTTGAGAATTAAGTCTGAAAGTAGGTGCATAAGCAGGAAACATATCGAAGGTTTTTACCGAAACGAAGATATGATCGTAAATTAAATGATATAAGTACGAAGTACCTATGTATCTTTGAACAATTTTCAAGATATTTCAGAATACAATGCTGGTGTCGCGACAGGCGACTCGTGACTGCGTCTGCTACATAATTTATTACTTTAATCTCTCAAGGTTGACGGACATTGAAAATCGAAGTTTTAAATTGTTTGATCGTTGAATCTATTTTACAAGCTTTTATTTAGTTTCACCTATCCCGTTGTCTGTAATGGAATTTTGCAAGTTAAATTTGACCCACTTTCCGGTTTCCGATTGAGCTGAAATTTGGTATACATTAGTATATTAGATGACAAAGCAAATACAGACCATAAAAATTACAGTCACCAGAAAAAGCTTGTACTAAAAATGAAATTTTTATGTTAGTACTTGTTTCGAATGTGCATATAAATATTTTATTAAAATACATATATACGGATAAAAGTACATTAATAAAATATTTACATTATAAATGACATGGTTTCAACCGCGGTTCCGGGATAAAGTGCATTATGTTCCTCTATTCTATTATACATGATGTGTTTTGGTCGGCGACCCAGGAGCGGTAGTACAAAAAATACATTTTCCTTAAAATTTTATAATGACCTTAATTCCATTAAATACTGTATATACAGTGAGAAATACCTTATTCAATTTGAACTAAAATTACCGCAAAGTGTGATGATTACTAGGTTCGTACGCAGACTAGAGCTAGGCGCAAGCCAACGTCGCGCACTCCTTTTGAGTATTACGTCTACACTTACACGTCTTAACTATTTTTTTTTTTATTTTCATTATTATTAAAAAAAAACAGTATTTTTTTATATTTTTTTAGCACCTGTATCATTTGTATTATCGACCCTGAGTCGCTCGTCGCTGACCAAAACTACGACCTGTATACGTGTTAGAGATAATTCCAAAATATCCATAATACCTATAAATTCAAAAATTAATATCATTGAGCTCGGGATAATATATACGTAATATAATGTATTTTAATTGTAATACTTTCAGTATTGCCAAATCTCGGTACCTACCAGATGGTCAGATGTTAAAGGTATTGTGTTGGTTAATATTAAATATAATGTCAACATGTTAATTATATCCTGGGTACATGTCTATTGTACTTATTAATTATTGTGAGCATAAGCTTTAAAGTATTTTAATTTATTCACAATCATATTTGTCAAAGTACCTTCATTAAGTACTTTAGTTGATTACTGTAGTGGATACAATGTGGAGGGGAAACATTATAAAAAGGGGGAATGTCAACGAGATAAGTAGTTGCAATTCGAGTTTCAATAAGAACATATCGCTGCTGGTTTTATTAAAAGTTATAAGTTTAGTCATTTCATTTATCGCCTGATCCCTTATATCAGGGATAAAGACGGACAGTGAAAACCCTACTCGGTTGACGTGAAGAACTACATGAATTTTATATAATTCAAATTTGTGCGCGTTTGTGAGATGCACGACGGCGCGAGCCTATATACGGATAGTCTCGTTGATGCTGGTAGCGGCCAATGACAATAGTTGGCGCCTGGTGTGCTATGCGAGTGTGCGAGTCTATGTGATATTCATGTGGTGGTGCTTGGATTTGTGATGTAGGCAAATTGCCTTAGCACTATCTGGTGAGCCGATTTCATGTTGATTGCTAATAGATTGCGAAAGTATCTGGGGAGTGTTTGAATAATTATTAATTATTAAACTGAAGCAATTAATAACAAAATTGGCTCTCAAATTTAGGCAGGAATGTCACGAGTGAAGTTATCTGTTACTGTGGTGGACTTCTTTGGTTTCGGGTACATCTGGTGCCATCTATCTTTCCGTGTGTGAACTATCTCGGTGTTACCGATATATGGCTGATAGATGTAGCTACAAGTATTTTACACATGAATATGATTGGAGGTATGGTTCGCAGGATAGCCGCGTATTTTACTTATGATGTTGATATAACCATCACACGAATCGATCATATTTTACTCATGATGTTGATATAACCATCACACAAATCGATCATATTTTACTTATGATGTTGATATAACCATCACACGAATCAATCTTACTTTACTTATGATTTTGATATATCCATCACACTAATAAATTGTATTTTACTTGTGATGTTGATATAACCATTACACAAATCAATTGTATTTTACTTGTGATGTTGATATAACCATCACACGAAACAATTGTTTTTTTACTTATGATGTTGATATAACCATCACACGAATCGATCGTATTTTATTTATGATGTTGATATAACCATCATACGAATCGATCTTATTTTACTTATGATGTTGATATAACCATCAGACGAAACAATTGTATTTTACTTATGATGTTGATATAACCATCACACAAATTAATCGCATTTACTTATGATGTTGATATAACCATCACACAAATCAATCGTATTTTACTTATGATGTTGATATAACCATCACACGAATAATCGTATTTTACTTGTGATATTAATATAACCATCACACGAATCAATCGTATTTTACTTATGATGTTGATATAACCATCACACGAATGCATCGTATTTTACTTATGATGTTGATATAACCATCACAAGAATCAATTGTATTTTACTTAAAATGTTCATAGAATAGATCCATCACACGAGTCAATCGTATCAGTCAAATCCATCTGTAGACACATCATTGGGGATTGTTTTGGAGTTAGTAATTTTATATGTTACGCGAAGTTTCAGGACAAACTTGAAGTCAGAAAAGGCCGAATGTTAGAGATAATTCCAAAATATCCATAATACCTATAAATTCAACAATTAATATCATTGAGCTCGGGATAATAAATATATACGTAATATAATGTATTCAGTATTGCCAAATCTCGGTACCTACCAGATGGTCAGATGTTAAAGGTATTGTGTTGGTTAATATTAAATATAATGTCAACATGTTAATTATATCCTGGGTACATGTCTATTGTACTTATTAATTATTGTGAGCATAAGCTTTAAAGTATTTTAATTTATTCACAATCATATTTGTCAAAGTACCTTCATTAAGTACTTTAGTTGATTACTGTAGTTGATACAATGTGGAGGGGAAACATTATAAAAAGGAATGTCAACGAGATAAGTAGTTGCAATTCGAGTTTCAATAAGAACATATCGCTGCTGGTTTTATTAAAAGTTATAAGTTATACATAATATATAATTATAATATCGAGTTTGACTAGTCATTTCGTTTATCGCCTGATCCCTTATATACGTATCATAGCGGTTTAGAGGTTTAATCGTGAACAGGTAACAAACAGGAAGACTGTACTTTTACATTTATATTATTATTGTATCCTTGATTTATCTATTTTGTCTGTAATAGTTGATATCGAATTAATAAACACTCTTGTATTGCATTTGTTTTATTACAACAACAGATAACATTACATTCAACAAAGATTTTGAATTTCATGATAATTATTTTTTTATAAATTAATATTCTCAGGATTATCTCTCTAATTTAATGTATCCTCATGTACTAAGATACATTTTCCATTGTTCCAGCGAGTACAAACCTGGTGGGGAAGTTCACGCAGAGCGTCCGCCGGATTGTTCAAGACGTCAAGGATGAAGGCACCTCGAGTGAGTATCATTACTTAATAAGTTTCCATCTTGAATTAGCTAAAGTCAAATTAGGCCTGAGTGGAGCGAAACGTTAGCGCATTCCTACAGCAGACTTTTCTTGATTAAAATCCAAATTAACTGGATAATTGGGCCCGTAAAATATTTGTATAATCTTGTAATTGGTTTGATTTTGGTTTCAAATATATTTGAAAATGCTTTTTCAGTTTGTTTAGGATTACATAGCCTTGTATTAACCATCCCTTATTTACTGAAAAGAACAAGCTAAATCTGTATTTACACCGTTGGTAAACTTTGTAATTACTACAAAATGCATTAAAACACTTTCTCCAATGGCCGCCATTATTACAATAAAATTATCCTTTTCTGGTGTTGCCATTCCTCGATATTCAAATACACAATATCAAAATAAACCGTTTTACACTTTCTAAATAAATAATGCTGACAATTAATTATAATTAATCAATATTCAATGGTATGAAATTAAATAATATTCAAATAATATAATGCTAACAGACGGCCGTCCTGTTTAACGGAATGTCCCTGTTCCGTTTCGGCCATTCGTATACTGTACGTCTAATAAATTTTTGCATTATGTGATATCACAATTTTTTTATCATTTTGTACTATTTTAGAGGTCGCCATACTCGCCATGAGTCGATTCAACTATATTGAGTTTTTAGTGATCACCGCATACAGCGGCATGTTTCACTTACGAGTTGTTAGTGATCACCGCATATAGCAGCATGTTTCACTTACGAGTTTTTAGTGATCACCGCATATAGCAGCATGTTTCACTTAGGAGGTTTGAGTGATCACCGCATATAGCAGCATGTTTCACTTACGAGTTGTTAGTGATCACCGCATGCAGCAGCATGTTTCACTTACGAGTTGTTAGTGATCACCGCATATAGTAGCAGTTTCACTTACGAGTTTTTAGTGATCACCGCATATAGCAGCATGTTTCACTTACGAGTTGTTAGTGATCACCGCATATAGTAGCAGTTTCACTTACGAGTTTTTAGTGATCACCGCATATAGCAGCATGTTTCACTTACGAGTTGTTAGTGATCACCGCATATAGCAGCATGTTTCACTTACGAGTTTTTAGTGATCACCGCATATAGCAGCATGTTTCACTTACCGAGTTTTTAGTGATCACCGCATATAGCAGCATTTTTCACTTACGAGTTGTTAGTGATCACCGCATATAGCCACATGTTTCACTTAGGAGTTTTTAGTGATCACCGCATATAGCAGCATGTTTCACTTAGAAGGTTTTAGTGATAAAAGATAGGTATCTCTAGGTATTTCAATAATTATTTTTCATTGTTACTTGAATAATCCATATTACATTTCGTTATTACATTTAATGTTGATATAACTTTATTTTTTTAATGTAGAATGATTCTATTATCAACCTTTTATTTACATAAACAACTGTTTACTTAAGATATATCTAAGAATCTTTGTTAGTGGCATCGTACTAGCCATAGCTCAATAATGTCATTCCAAAGACACTACAAACAGCATCTTCTTGGCATGCAGATGGTCTAATTCCCTTCTCATACACAAACTATTTCTTTTTTATTTTTCATTCTTACTTGTGTGTTACATTGACCATGTTATCTGTTATATTTGTCTATTTAGTATATTTATTTTATTTATATATACTTATATGTAGTAATATTATGCATTATGTTATAAGTATTGTATTTTATTGATAGTATGTAATATTGTTAATATTCTGGTTCCCACTGAAAACCAGCGTCGTAGCATTGTGCTGCGACATTATGCTGAGTGGGAGACCGTTTCAGCTCCATAGATTTAGACTTTTAGGTTAAGCGGTTGATGTATATTTTATTTTTTGTTTTCTTATGTTATGTGTTAAATTATGAGCTGAATAAATGTTTTCTATTCTATTCTATTCTATTCATAGTTGATTATCCGTCACGAGCAAGACACACAAAATAGAAAATAAAAAAAATACATACTGGTGAGCTGATTTCTCAATCCCTCTTCTGATATATTAACCATCCCTTATTTACTGAAAAGAACAAGCTAAATCTGTATTTACACCGTTGGTAAACTTGGTAATTACCACAAAATGCATTAACTTTCTCCAATGGCCGCCATTATTACAATTATCCTTTTCTGGTGTTGCCATTCCTCGATATTCAAATACACAATTTTACACTTTCTAAATAAATAATGCTGACAATTAATTATAATTAATCAATATTCAATGGTATGAAATTAAATAATATAATGTTAATGCTAACACTTGGGTGTGAGGAATGTCCGAGGGTATTCATTATTTTATCATCGATTTCCGTCCTCCCATATCTTATACTTGCAGTCCTCTGTTATTTTAGTATCTTGGCTTTTTATTTCACAGCAATGACACCACACTATTTTTCTCTGAATTTCTAAGTATCTTATCATTGTTTTTCTTGTAAAAATTTCGCATAGCAACGAGACCAGATCGAGCACGATCGGTACAAACGAAATGAGTTGAAAGAAAATAACCCTTTCGTGTAAACAACGTGTAAAACATTATTAGGATGGGCAGGGCTAGGGCGAATTGGTCGAGACGAGCGGAATGCTAAGAGCAAAACCTACCATTGATTTGTGTAGACACGGGCTACGTGGGTACACACATATTAGGATTAGAATATTTCCGACTAAAACAGCAATTGTTTGGTTTTTTAATACTTATTTTGCTTTGTATTTAGATTCTTAACAAGCTTCTCTAGCTATATCAGCAATGTAGGTATAAGGCAAAAAAAACAAGTAATGGTTCAGCAATGACCCCAGAAATATAAATCCACTCAATCCTGTCATCTAGAATTCCAATAATTTTAATACACCTACAGTTTCATAACTATTGCGAGTAAACATGAATAAAATCATTTAAAACATAATTAAACTCACAATTTGGTCGGGTTGGTCAACCTAACTAATTAACACGTTTTAATCGAAATGTTTATTATAATGAAGTATTCGCTCTACGTCACTACCACCGAATTTAAGGCTTGGCCCATATCGTATTCACGGACGAATAAACAATTGTTCCAACTTTGTAAAATGTCTGTGTAATACGGGAACCAATTTTAATAATATATAATTTATTGAATCGTATGGAATTTCATTCGTCGCGGTGTAAATAATTGTTGAACGTTCAGTTTAAATCCTTTCATCGAGAGTAAAATGAATATACATTTTTACTTTAATCATATCGGTACGACATCGACACCAAACACGAAAAAGAATTAAAGATTTGCGGCCTTACTTATAAACGCTATTTAAAAGCAAATAAATAACATCACTTTGCTTTCATTGTCAAACAATTTGACGTTATTTAAGTGGTCAATTAAAATTTCATTTTCATCTACTCTTTTTAGTATTGTATTTTTAATGTTTTGTGTTACTTTAGTATTTAATTCTAGAATGCCTTTGTTTAGTTTAGTTATTTCCGCTTAAAATAAGTAAAATTTTTGGTTTCGTGGGTTTTTTTTTTTTTTTTTTTTTTTTTATTTGTTTCGTAATTTACGCGTCTCATGGTTTTCACGTGACATTGGCGAAGTTGTGGTGGCATTTCCGCAAAAGCCATAATTAAGAATTGAATTGAATTGAATAGTTTATTATTTAAATAGTTTTATGAGTAAGGGGTTTAATATTAAAAATTACTTTCATATATCCGTCTCACAGAAACGCAAACACTCAGACAATATATCTGGCCATTCATCCGCAAACAAATCATAGTCCAGAGTCCAGACATCCAGTTTATTGACATTTACGCACTACAATGAAAACAATCACACGGCATCTTTTGTCCTCATAGTTGCTTGAAAACGTATGACCTCATGGAATGTCTGTAAAATAAATAAATATAATAGTGACAAAAGGCTTTGACACAAAATTGTCAGGTACCTTGTTAAATTTATTTAACAATTTCACTTGAAACTTGGCGAACAACTCATTATTTTGCTTTTATCTTTATTCGCGCTCAATTAATTTCCTACTTTGCTCACATTAATTGTATTACGATTTTCCTTAGTTTATAAATGCTTAACTCTATACAACTAATACTATTTGTATGTACCAGGCGGGCAAACAAAAGAAGAGGTGATAGAAACGAACGAGCGTCTCCGAGCAGTGAGGGTGCGCCTCGATGAGAACTACGACACGGCTAAAAAGGCCCTCGTCACCTTGATGGCGAGGTACAGCGAATCCAAGGCCCAGAGGAATGTGTTCACTAGATATGCATTACTGAAAGCCATGATAAAGGTAATGTTAACATTAACCATTTTAAAAGTATTTCAAATTAACTGGAAACTTAACCTTGCAAAGTCCCTGTTGTTAAATGGCAGGTTAACATTTATACCTATATGAAACGTACAGAGATTACCACGATCTTCTCGTTTGAAACCTCATTAACAATTATCCATATTCAATCGTATTACAACTGCATTGCATTTAAATCGACTTACGACCAAGAGTGACCATCCATCAGTGTCACTATTGTTAAGTGTTGCAGCTATTGCTTGATGAATAGGAAACTTCTCATCCATTCTGATGTGAGAATAATGAATTACTTGAGTGCTATCTAACATTCACGCTTGATTCACAGGAGGCCTTCCATTAGAATTCCCTATTACATGAACTGTGGGGGCTGGTGGAATGCGGCTTTTCGTATGCCTGCGATTCGTATTAAACTGTCCTGGTTCTATTTACAAATCTAAAGGTATTATGTAGCTGTATTGTTCTGTAATACTGGAGCTTTCAATGAAATTAATACCAATGCCATATGGTCTTCGAACTTAAATCTTGGAACTAGATGTTTCCTATAGAGAAAGGTGGTCTTATAGATTTCTTTGTGTGTCATAAATGGGCAAGTTCAACATTATAAGCGACTCAAAACCCTGCCTATTTTCTTATAGATCTATTGCAAATCGCGTATTTTTGTCATAATCATTCGTTTCATAACCGTAATACTACTACATAACAGTACCCCGAGTGTAAAGAATTGACGTTTGTAAACGCTAACTAATTAGTTTGCGTTTAGGACACTTCTCTATAGGAATTGGCACAGCGCCTCAAGCGGAATACTCATGGTACTAATTTCTCCCATACATAGTTAACGCAAACTAATTAGTAAGCGTTTACTAAAGTCAATTCTTTACACTCGGGGTACAGACTTGATGATTACTAAAAAGGTCATTCTGAACATAGTCAATAGTACTTTCGTAATAGTATATTGTAAATTTAATCAAAACAAGGAATCTTATAACTCATTTTCTCACGATGCAGTTAGCGCAACTGTTCATGAATAACTTAGTGAGTGCTCAAGACGGAGTAGTGTGAGTGGCACTGGATCCTTTAGTTAAATTAGTCCGTCTTTCTACAAACAAGGCAGGGGCTATTGTTTAATTGTGTTTAGAAATTACTGGGATTCAGCGCAATATTCTAGTATTTCAACATCACTAGTGCAGCAGACGGATTATCAAACAAGTTCTATGAATTCTTACATCATAAATGGATGAGGTATATTACATGTATCAACGTTTTGATATAGATAATTTGCGTTTGATATTGGATTGTATTTATGTAAAGCCAAATTTTCCATTACAGTACATTATTTGACAGTATAATCGACTTAGTGAAAAGATCGAAATTAATCAAAAGATAGAATGAAAAGAGAACATAAATGATAATGACCAGCAGATCAACGGAATCAATCCTAAGACCTCATTAGCAAACTTCTTCGCTATACTTAACTACCGTTACAAAAAACTTCCCATCGTACTAATCTAACTAGTTTTCTTTGGGACAGCCATAATTGGGTGAAAACATTCTAACTGAGTTAGCAATCTCGCGAGGTGCGTACGTGATCTACAAAACGCGCCCTTAATAACATACCGGTCACGTTTTGCCAACCTTCCTTTGGTCAGGGTTACCCCGAAATTCGAGGTTCATATTATATTTCGTGTGTCTTGAATGTAAAATACGAAAAACAATTTAGACATACTAATGCTTCTTTTTACGTTTATTCTGTTTTATTTATGACAACTTCGTCGACAGTCCAATTTTCAGACAAATTGGATTGATCGATATAGACCGGTTACTTAAGAGATATATTTTATTTATTATTGTTACTGTACTATATGCTGATCATCAGTGTTAATAACTCAATTCATCACTCACTCCTAAACTATTAAAGGTAAATGATAGCTAACTGAATCAATGTAGTTACTTCAATATTTTACTACACAGAAATGGGATCTAATCACTCATCTTAAATAAATAAATAATAAACACTACTCTACTAAACTAAACCTAATCTATAAAAATAAAACTATTCTAAATCCGTGCCAGTGGGTAACGTTCCCAGAATACTGGCAGCATTGCCACGATGGATGGCAATGCTATGCTGCTGACCGAAGTATAAGGCAGCATCCTGGGAACGTGTCGCCTCAACTAGACGCGCTGCAATTTCTTTATAAGTATATTTTTTTGCACTCCACGACCCCAACATTTCGACCCCAAAAGTCGCAAATATGTCATCATCATCAGCCTATAATGTCCCACTGCTGAGAACAGGCCTTCTTGCACAAATCAGGGTGAAAGGGAAAGGGCAGATACTCCACCACGCGTGCCCACTGCGGATCGGTGGAGGTAGGCTAGTGGTCAACCCACTGTTGGAGTTTTCAAGCCGCCTAGAAGGCCTCCAACTAGCTTAAAGACTATAACAATTAAGTGATAACCGGGAACAACGACATTACGTGCCTTCCGAAGCACGGAAACGCTCCATTTGAAATACCAATAGGCGGTCACCCATCCAGATACCGACCACGACGATAGTAGCTTAACTTGCCGATCGATTAAGAACGGCTTATCATGCTATACCACGAGCGCTTCTAAATATGTATTCACTACTTTTATTACGTAACTCTTATTATAATTTTTCATTCCATACGATAAAATCAAAGCAACATATCCAAATCTTTTGAAATATACGTCTTACTACATAAGCTTTAAAAGTGAAATAAAATCTATAAAATGGTAAATGTAATCAAATACCTATTACTAAATCTGTAAAGCAATAATTTCTTACGAAGACCCAAATAGGTTATATAGGATTTTCAATTGAAACGAGCCGAATGACATTCATACGAATTCAATTTCCCCTGAGAATTATCCTCAACTCATAGGTAGGACAAAATACAGTCAATTTCTATTCATTCTCTAAGGTGTTACGAATGGAATTAAATCTGGAGATAAAACTGCTTCATTTCTAAGGGCTTTTATGTGAGATACAAATTAGTTTCCAAGTTCAAAGGCTTTATTAATTCGAAATTTAGAGAAAGCTTTATATCTTGAGTTAACTCCAATGTTTTCTTTTACAACAATATTTCTTCCTTACACGTGATTTGTACTTTAGAAAAAGAATACATTGAAAATCTTTGCAATATCTTGAAGGAATTTCTATTTTATTGTATAGCAATAAAAATCACTAGAGCTCTTCATAAAAGAGGAGCATGAGATTCCTAGCACAAAAGATCACGCATGTCCTACGGTTGTTTTTAGTACAATATCCAGGTTAAAGGTGACACTGTATTTGGCACGTTGTGCTGACGTGACTAAAATTAATCTCCACTTGTACATTTTCATACTCGGCTACTCAGCTCTTTAGGAGTATTTAAAAGCTTTCTCTGAGCTAACGGGGCCATTATTTAAGTAACACTTTATATAACTGAAGATTTTATTATTACAATTTAGGTACCTCAAGTTTCTAGCTAAAGGTTATTTAAAACATGATGAATCTAAGTATAGAGCAGCGTCTTAATGTAGGTATATTTTTTAAGATGTACTTTTAAATTTTACATCACAATAAAATAAGAGATTTCATAAACCGGAGTGGCAGTTTCCGTGAGCACTGAAAACGGAAAAGCTGCCTTCTGCAATATTAAATTTTGAGTGGCAAAAATTCTAACAGTCTTGAGAAGTTGTTCCCGAACATTATAGGAGCTCATAATCGTTGTAAGCTGAGCGAGGAAGTTTTAGATAAGAAGCGCATCTGTCAGCTTATGTACCTTTTCTTTTATTGTACATGTTTTATAAACTGAAGAACTCCGTAGAATTTGATAAAAATTGCGCAAACCTGAAACTCGCGAGAATATAAAGCGTGTATACTGTACTTATTTGAATCGAAAGCAACTTCAACCCTAATTGCAACATGTTTATTATGATTAATTTATTTTGGGAAAAATATTTAAATTATTTATGTTATATTTTATTTTAGTTTCATTTAGCTTAAAAAAAGGCTTTTCAAGAGATTCTAGTGCTGATTACATAAAAATATTATTACCTACTAAATTATTACAAAATGTTATTAAAAAAACACGAGCTATAAAAATGCCTGCGAAACCAGATTGCCAGGTCCATAAAGATTTCATGAAAATTGAGTTGTTGAAAAACAGCAATATCCCACAAATTTTCACAATGTAATAAAAAGTTGATTGCGAAATTCAATTGACCCATATCAAAATACACCCCTGAGAGGAGAAATAAAGCTAACTGGTTAAAGCTTCATTTATATCGCTGTATTATAACCATTATATAACTACATTCCAAAGTTTATGCGATGCTTTTTTGCTTTGAAAGATACAATCATTGCCACGACGCGACGTGACGAATGCCAACACACGATTCCATCAATCATTTAACGATTGAACGTGACCTTTTGCTTCTTCTGTGAGGTCTACCTTATACTGTCGTATTAATTACTCTGAGTTTATAAATATGTGTAAATTATGAAAAATCTAGAACTGTTGCTAATAAATTTAGGCCCTATTTTTTTTGAAAATATAATATAGCCTAGTCACCCAAGAATAGTGTAGCTTCCCAACAGTGAAAGAATTTTTCAAATCGGTTCAGTACTTTCGGAGCCTATTCAATGCAAACAGACAAACAATCAAATCTTTCCTCTTTATCTACTATATAAAAATAAGTCGGGTTTTCCTTCCTGACGCTATAACTCCAGAACGCACGAACCGATTTCCACGGTTTTGCATTCGTTGGAAAGGTCTCGGGCTCCGTGAGGTTTAAAGCAAAGAAAGTAGGGTAGGGTAGGGTAGGGTAGGGTAGGGTAGGGTGGGGTAGGGTAGGGTAGAGTAGGGTAGGGTAAGGTGGGGTAGGGTAGGGTAGGGTAGCACCAAAGAGTAGGGTAGCACCACGCGAACGAAGTCGCGCCGGGCAGCTAGTTCTTTATAATATTAGTATAGAAAAACAAAACACCCGAAACATGAAATTATTGATTTTTAGTCTGAGGAGAGACTGCCTTCTTCTGTGTGTTCTACCGTTTTTATAACGGACAGTTTTCTGAAGAATTATTTGACCTGATGCCCAGTCACCTTCTACCATCGTAGTCACCGATGGAGGGTCCATCCTCACGCATTGGAACCAAAATGGTCTTGTACAGTGTGGTTTCAAAGAAGCTTCCTATCGTGAACGCTCAGGCTATGGAATGAGCTCTCCGCTTCAAAAAGTTTGAGGGTTGGCAACGTGCGAGTGATAACCGTTATGTTGCAAGCGTCCATAGGCTACGGTAACTGGTTATCATTAGGCGGGCCGTACGCTTGTTTGATGCCTAAGTATTGTAAAAAAAAATACGTATTTTATATCTATCATAAAAACAATCATTATTATAAGTTATTTTCTTACCAGCTCAACACATTACACAACAACACACTTCAGTTCATCACAAAAATACTCCCTGCATTGCACTCAGTTTACAAAACTGCGGCAAATCTTCCTTTATTAGTTTTCCAAACATTGAAAGAAAAACCGAAAATAACCGAAAAACCGGTTTTGGTGCTATGTAAAACCGGTTTTTTTGTTTGGTCAAAACCGTACCGAATAACCGGTTTTTCGATTTTCGGTGAAACCGGTTTGCATTCCCTACTCATAAGCGGTGGGCAAAAGAGTCTTGAAAATTATGGCATATCATTAATATTTATGTATAGTTATGAATACTGTTTATTATTATAGTATTATATACTATTAATATAATATACGCTATTACTCTTTTTACGACTTTTCTATACAGCTTTACTTCTTATCTTAAATCCCCTTGCCCGCAAGGGGATTCAACGAGCTCAAATCAGTTTTGAGCTCGTTCAAGTACAATAAACTCTCACAAGAAATTAACATATCTTCGAAATAATTGTTCATTACCAGATAATATCTCAGGCATCTCTCCTAATTTCACTCATGCCTATTTGCTCGGTACTAGACGTCCCGTAATCACCTACTTCACTGTAATTCGTAGATTTATTCAAATATACGAGTAGGTACACACAGCGTTCATGCATTTAGAGGAATATGCATAAGCTTCGTAAGCTCAGAAATCTACGTGGTCATAATGTTCCGACACACCATCCTGGTATTTTCTCATAAATATGCAATTTGCCCCTCGATGTGGAGTACCCTTATTTCTTTTTTCAAGTTGGCATCACTGGTTACGTAAGTGGTTAGATTGTTGAGGTAAAGTAGGGTTTGCTGAAACTATATAATAGTGCATTGTGTTAGTAATTAATAATATATAAATAAATAATATATAATTAAAATAGTGTTAGTAGTAGAATAATATTTTCTATTATATTTGCATAGGGAACTACAAAATTATGTCCAATTACCTATCGTAAACGGAGTCATCCATGTTGTTTGTTGTTTCGTGAGACCTGCAGCAAATCGTGATTTCAGAAAAAGATCGTGCCTTTATTCGATTTATGCGAACTTTTATAACAATTATCATTTCATACTCAACGATCTACCCGATAGAACCTCAGTTTAAAAATCACATGATCACAATTTCAGTTTTCTTTTAAATTATAGCAAAACTAAATTAAATTGCCTAAAGTTAACATTATATCAGCTTCTACGGAGTAACCAGCAAGTTTGATATTACAAATTAATTGGTACGATTCCTAACACAATGTTATTACCACGGGTTATTACATATAGTTGTAAAGCAAACGTGGGTAATGTACATAGACTCGGGCCGCGGCATGGCGTGGCGGGCGGCCAACTTACAGATGTTCCGCAGTTTGTGATACAATTATTTAAACTAACTTACTCCGACGATAGAGCTTCCGGAGGAAGGGGTCTCGACGTTGTGCTTTACACATTTTTGTTTCCGATCTGGCTATATTGAGTAGGGTTTCTTGGTTAGATAAAGGTTGGGACATCGGAAAATAGACAATTGGTGCTTTCAATTCTCTAAATGACACTCTCATTAGCACGTCCTAGTACTAGAATCTGCTATGGTGCTTTGTTTTAGGGTTCAAAACTTTGTGTGTAAATCAATTTCTCGACCAATGAGCGCAAAGTAAAGAAGAATGGGTAAAAACGTCCCCAGACTGTAGCACGATGAGCTATAGTGGTAATTGTAGGCCTCGTCGAGCACATTATTTTATTCTATGACAGCAAGTCTGAATTCCATGGGAACAAAAAGATATTCACATTTGAAGTTACAAAAATGTTCCTTTGGTAATGATGTTTTTTGTTATTATTAGCTATGCCCTGCGGCACAGAATACTGAATACAAGCGATACCAACCGCGTTTTCAAGACAAAAAGAACTGTATGTCGATTTCCAGGTTCCGTGCTATCTGTCTGCTAATATTTATCGATATCGGTCCAGTAACATAGCTGTGAAAACATAACAAACGGACAGATCTACTCTCGCATTTATCATATTAAAGTACTAGCTGTGCCTCGTGGCTTCGCCTGTGTTCCTGAGAAAATAGTATTGCATGTCCATGTGTAGGCTCTAAGCTTCCACGTGTGCTCATTTTAATTGATATCAACATAACTTAGCTAGAAAACGTAACATAGGCATACTAACCCGAAGAAAACCCTTATAGTGTGGCTCTACAATTCCAGAACACTCCCTTAAACATCAGTCAAAGCATCGAAATTCCTGCTGTCGATTTTTCTAGCGACACATGCTGTTCCGTATATAGTCACTTAGAAGACAAGGATAAGATGGCATCCAAAAGGCTCGGAGTGCTCAATAGAGCGAGGCAGTACTTCAAATCGGGGCAAATACTGCAACTTTATAAGTCGCAAGTCCGGCCTCATATGGAGTAATACTGTCATCTATATGTCGGATACCAGCTTGGGCCTTTGGACTCGGTTCAGCGACGACCCATTACAATTTTATCGACGATCCCGAGCTCACAAGCGGTTTAGAGCCCGTTAGTCTGAGGAGACTCTGCCTCCTTATGTGTGTTCTATAACTTGTACAACGGACAGTGTTCGACCTGATGCCCACGTCTACCTTCTACCATCGCACCTCTCGCCATTGACGGGGAGTCTAACCTCACGCATTGGAACCGAAATAGTTTCGTACTGTGCGATATCAATCGAGCTCAATACCGCGGACGCTCAGGCTGTAGAATGAGCGCCCCGCCGAGGTTTTCCAAAGGTGGTGATGAGATTTTTGCAGGGTCAGCAACGCGCGAGTGGTACCCTAGGTTTTACAAGCGTCTATATAGGCTACGGTAACCGCTTACCATCACGCGGGGCGTTTGCTTGTTTGCTGCCTTAGTGGTATACAAAAAAAACTATCTTTCGCATTAATAACGTTAAAGTACTATTTGTACCTCGAGATTTTACATGAATTCCCGGGATACAAAGTAGGTACCTACACTATGTACATACATCTTCGGTTATCATTAACGATAAGGTAACTAACAAAATTCATATTTTAAACCATATTCAGTTTTTATAGTCATCTTCAAGTTTTCTTTTTTATTGTGTTTTGCTATTTACCATAATCCAGTCAGTCATTGCCCATGGGGCTGATTACACTTAAAGAACGGCAATTCAACAAAATGTCATATAGTAGGTGGGTAATATGTGAGTGTCATTGTTTGCTGTGCCAAATAAAAAAAGAAATAATAATATTTAGATCTTTACCTTATCCTAGTAATGTAAGTAAAAATGCTTATGTTTTTATCGATGTTTGTTATTAAATTACACCGAAATGGCTTATCAGATGTGGGTGAAACTTAGCACAAAGAGATATTTACCTCTGGATTAGCATATATAATACTTTTAAACCAGAAAAGTTATACAAATACTGCGGGACGGTAACAAAGTTAATCATTATTTTGGTCGCTTTAACCGTGAATATCTTTTTTTTCCCATGGAATCCAGACTTGGTGTCATACAATGAAATGATACCCTCGATGTGGCCAACAATCTCCACCATAGCTCATAGTGCTACATTCTGGGGACGCGTTTCATATAACATGACCCATTGTTCTTTAATTTCAGTTACGTGTTACTCGTTAGAACATTGTTGTTATTTCTTCAATAATATAATGTAACGTTTTTCAACTTTTTACCATATTTTTTTCAACTTTTTAGAACTATTGTTTTTACTGTGTAGGTAAAGGCCTTATTTGACCACAATCTCACCATGGTAAGTAATGATGTGGCCGAAGGTGGTAAGCACAAAAAACCTCGAAGGAACTGGCTCTTAAGAGCATGCATCCCGCTATACTTTTCATACAAAAACTCTGTACTTATTATGGCGTTGTTAAACATTTTTCGTTACATGTTTTAAAAAAATATGTATCTTGTGCACTATATCTAGGCCTGTATATAGGCAAAAATAAAAAATAAATTGAAACAAATTCAGTAAAAGCCTCCGAAAAACAGGGTTTTTGCCCAAATTTTACCTGAACTTTGGCCATATCTAATGTGCCTATAAATTGTAAAAAGTAAATAAAACATCTTGATCCGGCATTGCAAATGTATTGGAAATTCAAAATAACGAACTTTTTCTTAACAAACTTGTAAGATTTTTTCACAAGAAGTATACTCCTGGAACAAGTTTTATGATATACAAAATCATGAGTGACGACCTAGCGAAGCGGCCGCGAGTGATCAGCGGAATTTACCGACTGATAACCGACGGCTCTGATGCTGTCTCTCTTTTTTCGCAAGCAAACATACAAGCTTTTAGGCTATGCTTGCGTTGAAGTTGCGTTGGCCATGAAGGGCCCCCTTAAGTGCAGCTGTCGGAAGACACCGATAGATGCTTGGCGACAGATTTTCATCTGGTGAGGATGGTAGCCGGCAGATGCTGCCGTGCTATGGTTTCTTCGCCATGTTTTCCGTCATTGAAAGCTCATGCTCATTGTTGGAATCGAACCAAGACCGGGACCTTCGTCTCGGTATCCGACGTCACTACCACTGAGCTATCATCGCGTTCTATACTACTCCATTTATCTATTTAATTATAGCAGTTACATTATTTCTTCAGGCAGGCTCTCTGGACGCTGGCCACCAATATCATATGAATTAAATGTGTCTTCAAAACCTAATTCAATCTTTATATGAACACATCAATCGAAGGAACCACTCGTCTAAGTGATAACATCAATCTAAAAATTGATTGGATGTCATGTGCAGTTCGGGAAGTCATTGCTTTTCGGAATGTAATAGAAATCTCATTAGAGATACTATTCTTATCAAATTGGTGGGTTTTTGTAAACTGGTATTACATTCTTAAACCTTTAAGTTCGTTTTCTAAAGCTAATGTAGAATTTACATACAAAACATCTTGTATAATGGGAAATGGTTTTGCGTAACGACTTTTACATCATTGAATTAGAATGAATAGCACGAATCACTTCAACTCCTTGGTGTTTTTTATTCAGATACTCTTTCCTCGATGAAACAGGGGCGTGACAAAAAACAACAAAATAAAAAAGCTCTGGGACATTAAAATGATGACATAATACCTCGAAAATATGTAGGGAATATGGACCTCACAAGAAATATTTTTCGTAACAAAGAATTCGAAAAAAATGCTAAAAAAGATTTTTCTTATACGGCGACATAGACGGCATGCCATTATTATTTCATTTTTAGAGTTCCGTACCCGAAGGGTGCCAAACGGGACTATCACTAAGGCTTCACTGTCCGTCCGTCCGTCCGTCTGTCTGTTAGTGGGCTGTATCTCATGAACGGTAATAGGTAGACAGATGAAATTTTCAGAGAATATGTATTTCTATTGCCGCTATAACAACAAATAAAATAATAATAAAAATATAACAACAAACGTTTTTTTTGTGTTTTCTTTTAAATAAAAAATATATTCTCTGAAAATTTCAGCTGTCTACCTATTACCTTTCATGAGATACAGCCCACTGACAGTGGGACGGACGGACAGCGGAGTCTTAGTAATAGGATACGGAACCCTAAAAAAGATCATAAACCGACGGTTCTCAAATTATTCATTGAAATAGAAAATATTATAAATCATTTCTAATTAAAAACTTGAACGCCATTTCACAAATGCTTTTAATGAACTTCGCAGGCAATTTGATTAATATCGTGTAGAGCCTTTTGTTAACGCAAAATATTGACTGATAAATAGATGAAATATAATTTTGCCACACAATAGGCTGATTAATTAATAATTTCAAAATTAATTAGATGAAGTTAGAGGCAAACAATTTCCACATGCACTAATTTTCGCCACATTTACACGAATGATAATAATAATGTTTTGTTGCGCATATAATAATTAATAGCACTATACAGCGTTTACACCAAAGTCTAGGCACAGTAAGGGTCACCACTCACTATAACAGCATGGCTACGCCCCGGCATTTACCTTGCCATGCAAGTGAGACCTTTAAATCGTATGCGTTAAAGTAAATTTTACAATGTCTAGCTAAAATTGTTGACGACTCAACTCACTCATGCTTGCCGCTACAAGCCACTAGTCCTGCTGACCACACGCTTCCAGCGAGCCGCCCGCTACCTTGCTGCGTGATGCCAGCAAGCGGTATGTTGCCAAAGCCGCGCCACGAATTTCACCGGCGCCGCGCCGGCCGCCCGCGAGCTGTCATCGCAGGCGAGGCGCGCTGGCAGCTAGTGGTTGGATTGAGTTGAGGCGATGCCGGGCCATTGCTGCGATGGAGCGGTGCTGACATAGTGAGCGATGACCCTAAGACGTTCAAGTGCTTGCATTATCTGAAGAGAACGTGAGAACGCTTGAATTTTCTCATTACACATTAATAACTACGCTGAGCATACTTTTCCAAGATACATCAAAGCAAATGAACACACGATTGTGTCTGAAAATGGGAAGGCAGCAATTTGCAATAATTAAAAGTTAATTGTGCAGCGCAAACTTGTTTGTGCATTTGCGTGTCTAAGAAAAGTTAACGTTTTCAATGGAATTCCAAAATAATGAAAATGGAATTGTTCATACAGTACAGTTGTAATTTAGAATAGCAGTGTGATTTATCTACTGCGAATAAACCCAGTGCAACAGACGGGAAATTAAAATTCACTCTATTCTTTTTCCACAGTTCGCATAAGTTGAACTCTTTTATTAAAAAAATTCTCTTCGTTCCTCTTACATTTAACTAGATAAATGAAAAGCTGTGGGTTGTTGAAATAGAAACAGACTTTTCGTAATATAAACTATTCATATTTTGCTTCAATAGGCTTGCTTGGCACTCTCACAATGGTTTGCCGTTTTATGTGTTACCTATTTATGTATTCTGACCCATAGACAATACATAGAGTGAGGTACTGTACCTGTTTATGAATATTTATGTATATCTATAGATATGTGCTTGATTCATTTCATTTAATTTTTGTTTGATCAACAAAATTCTTATACTTATTTCTTTTAAACAACTGAAAATGAAATCCGATAAAATTGTTCCCTTCAAAATGGAGTTGCACATCCAAAAAGTAGTTTTTATTAAGACAAGCAGTTACAATGCGGGAAGACGGTCTTTATCGGTTCGAACTGGCGCCGGTCCAGCGAAAACTTATCCACTTTAAGACATGATTGCACACCGTCAGCTGATAGTCGTTTGTTGGAATTAAGCTTGGAATCATAGAGATTGGATCTCTGCATTTTTACAGACACAAAATGATTTCATTAAAATTCTAAGAGATTTCGAATTAAAAGAACTACATGGGTACCAAGTGTACTTGCACCTCTTTGGAATCTTATGACCAACATATACCTACCTATTGGTATAAGAGCTAGCAACGTCGCGAAAAAAAGAACTTTAGTAAGGCTGGTTTTTTGATATTTTCTAACGCATTAAAGCCTGATAGAGATGCGCCAAGTCTGGCAGCTGGGAGTGGTTGCGTTTGCTTTTGCGCATCCTATTTGTACTAGTGAAAATTTCGGATTTTTAACCCATTAAACCATTTTAGTACGAATAATTTTCTCTTCACCATTTTCTACAGCCTTTTAGCAACCTAAACTTAAATCGACAGAGCGTTATGTGGTTGCTAACTATGTGCCAGATGCTATTTTAGTTGTGAATCTTGTGAAAGCCATATTTTCTTCTAAACCATTTTCTAAGAGCTGAAATTTCAACATTATATAGTTATGCTATCAAAGAACCTAAAATTAATTTGCCAGACGGATATCTGGCTGCATAAGGGTACACAGACTAATTTAAGATCTGTTCAAGAACATTGTGTTAATCGAAAATAAACCTTATGTCATCGGGACAGGTTCCAAATTCAATTGTTTAATCTCAACCCACAATTTTACTTGAGCTTTGGTTGACTTTCTGAAATAAAAACCTTGGCTGCCTTCTTTCCACCAAAAAAGTGCGAGGAAGCTAAGCAGTGAGCGAGATTATACTTAAAGCTACGAAACTAATGTCAGAACCATGTACCGGAAGTGGAATTCGAGACCCAATCAATAGCAGCAATGAACAAAATGCTAACTTGAAAAAGTAAATTTTAAACCAGAACCATTCGAAGGAAAAAATAATATAACTTTATTTTCAAAATCAAAATAAATAAGTAATTTATTCAGGTTAGGCCCTGATAAGGCACTTATGAACGTTACAGTTGACTCTATCGACGATTCGAAATACACTTAAAACTGAGAAATCTCCGAAAATATGTTGTACTAGTTGTCCCCCGCTGTTTAACCCGCGTTCCCGGGATAAAAATTAGCCTATGTCCTTCTCCATACCATAGGCTATCTGCATGCCCAATTTCATGATGATCCGTTGAGTTGAATCGTTGAGGCGTGAAGGCGTAACAAATAAACAAACACACTTTCGCATTTATTATAATATTAGTTAGGAAGTTAGGATGTTAGGATTAGTTATCAATATTTTAATATACACTATGTATCAGTAAGTTGAATAGTTAGGCCGACTTGTTTGGCTCGACCTGTGTGCACACCTTAGTGCAGTTGCTATTTCACCCGTTACTAAAACTTTTAATTTATTAATACTGTAGGTGTAATTAAAGTGATAATTTTATTGTAAAATTACAACAATAAACCTATCGGGCACATGAGAAGTTTCTTGCGTCGCTTCTTCTCCTCATATTTTTTTTTTCATTTAGATAACACGGTGGTTTTTACTTTTTAAAATACTTTTTTTTTACTTTTATGTTATTTTATTCGTTGTATTCTTACCCTGTTCCTAATTATATGGAGTCGGTGCAATTTTTGCGCTGTTTCAATTCGACCATTCTATCCATTATTTATATATAAAATTCAAAGTCCTGACTGACTGACTGACTGACTGACTGATATATCAACGCACAGCCTAAACCGCTGGTCCTAGAGACATGAAATTTGGAGGGTGTATTCTTTGTGAAGTGTAGGTATCCACTAAGAAAGGGTTTTTCGAAATTCCACCCCTGAGGGGGTAAAATAGGGGATGAAAGTTTGTATGAAAGTCCGTCAGTTTCGAAGTTAGGATGTTCAAAATAAGTATTTAGGCTGACGATTGAAAATTAATTTATAGGTGTCTCAGCGTTTGTGATAATTCCACCCCCAAAGGGGGAAAAAAGGGTATGAAGTTGGGTAAGCAAGGCCTTCAATTCCACAAAAAACTCAACTAAATGTATTATTAAACAGTGTAGGTATCCAGTAAGGAAGGATTTTTGGAAATTTCACCCCTAAGGGGGTAAAATAGGGGATGAAAGTTTTAATGCAAGTCCGTCAGTTTTGAAGTTAGGATCTTCGAATTTTGTGTATAGGCTGACGATTGAAAATTAATGTAAAGTTATCTCAGCGTTTATGATAATTCCACCCCCGAAGAGGGAAAAGGGGATTAAGTTGTATATGAAAGTACTTCATTTCAACAGTAAACATCACTAAATTTATAATTATACAGTGTAGGTATCCACTAAAGAAGGATTTTTTAATATTACACCCCTATGGGGTAACATAGAGGATGCAAGTTTGTACGAAAGTCCATCAGTTTCGAAGTTAGGACCTTCAAATTTTGTGTCTAGGCTGATGATTGAAAATTAATTTATATGTGCCTCAGCGTTTTTGATAATTCCGACCCCGAAGAAATACAGAAATATCTTCACACCCTTTTTGAAGACCCTCTGGCTAAACTGCTTTGGGAAAGCCACGACGGGGAGCTCATTCCACAGCCTGAGTGTACGCGGTAGAAAACTCCTTACTTCTTTTTTTTTTTTTTTTTTTTTTTATATTTTTTATTTATTTTTTGAGGATCGCGTTCCAACTGTACATGTTGGACAGTTGTATATATACAGATTCTCGAGAAAACTTCGTAAGCGTGATGCAGGTTTTTGTGGCGCCACTGGCTGATAGATGTCGCTACATATTGATATATTTTATGTTAGGTAATATCATGAAGCAATAATCCCGGGTAATATCCTCCCACCAATAATAATAATAATAATATAAACCTACTAAATTTTCTCCCACAATAAGTACCAATATGGCGAGGAGGGCGATGGTTACCACGCGCGTCATACGTGAACTTGTGCTGCTTGTGGGAGCTGCGGGGCGATTACGTAACTAAATTTCAATCATTTTTGAATTGAAATCGGTGCAATATAGCGTTTTTCTGATAACTTTTTTACGTTCTGATAATTGCAAATACAAACAGTGGCTCATTAGAAAAGGAACCATTTCCGATTTTGTAATATTTCTTTGAAATTAAGAGGTTATTTCAATCTGAATTTCATTGCAATAAAGTTACGTAATCCACGTACTGGTCTACTTAATTTGAGTCTACTTTGTAGTTTGTGCCACACTATTATTGTGAAAGAGATCAGAATTTAAATTATATGTAATGAATCTAAGCTTGTTTTGAAATGGGTAATTGCGGAGTTATTACCTAATGAGACGAGATAAAGAATGTAAACAAACTTTTGCTTGCTGTTTGTATATAATTAAATAATAAATATCCTGGGACATTCCTCACACACGGTCATCTGATCCCAAACTAAGCAGTGTTATTTTTATTTGTATTATTATTATTGCTGGCCGCCAATGGGGTAAGCTCCACACAAATTTGCCCATTTTCCTTTAGGACTCTAGAATGCTCGCTCGCTGTGTGTACAGTAGTGAACGCGGAACTCAGAACTCAGAACTCTAGAACTCTCTCTGTGGCGGTATCGGCGCCTTAAGATTATAATTAATAATAATAATAATAATAAAGCCCTTTATTCAGACAAGATAAAAAATTGACATATTATAGTGGTGTCCTTACATCAGAAATTAATAAAATTACAATACAATTATTACATTTATACATTATTAATTAATTACTTAAATTATTCAATATGCCTTTCAATTATGTTTTATTTAATCATATTTCCTATCTCTTAGACACCGGCAATCTTTGTCTGTGTGCCCTTTGGCATAGGCCTCCTCCAACTCCTTCCATATTGCCCTATCCTTAGCAATCCTCGTCCAAACCCTTCCTCCCGTTATTTCTATGTCATCTTTCCATCGTTTGTTCTGCCTTCCTCTTTTCCTTTTCCCATTTCCCAAAAAAAAAAAAATAATATTAAAGTGGAGATGGACAGGCCACACACTGAGAGGAAAAGACAAGTGGAGTAGAATGGTCACCACCTGGCATCCAAGAAATGGGAAAAGGAAAAGATTATAATTGCAAGGCCCTAAATACACGCTTTTCTACCCAGTTAGCGAAATATAGCGGGCGAGCGCAAAAAGTAAATTTACTTAGTGCTGCGCCATTTCTTGGAACTGCTTTAATTATTTCTGTTGTAATTTGATAACATTTTTAGATCCTTAAGATAAACAATTTGGCATTAAAAACGCAAATTTCCAAAATTCCAAGTTAGCATAGTTCATTTCTGGTGTCTAAACAATTGAAACAAAGAAATTTCACTGTCATTAGTGACAACCAAGTGACGCCTCAGGGGTAGTCAACAGTTTTCTAGACAGTCTTATTATAATTTTAATAATAAATTCATAATGAAACAGTATAACTTATGTTTTTAATTTTTTTTTCACTACTAATATAGCATACGTAGTTGTAATACGTAAAGTAACACTCTGTCAATTTAAACTTAATTTGGTAAAAAAATTGTTAAAAAAAAAGGACGGAGAAATTGATGAAAAAAAATTAAAAAATGTTTCAAACTCCGAAATTTTCACCAGCACAAACAGGATGCGCAGAAGGAAACGCAACCACTTCCGGCTGCCAGACTTGGTGCATCTCAATCAGGCTTCTATGAGCAAGTAAATATAAAAAAATCAGCCATACTAAAGTTCTTTCTCGAAAACGTTGGTAGCTCTCGTACCATATACTATAGGATAGCAAAAATAGGAAAAACATGTATTACATCGAAAATTTATTGTGATTCGAGGTGACAAGATACAAATTTAATCCATTATGAAAATTTAAGGCGGCACCGTTGGTTTTTTTTGTCTCGCCCGGCACATGAGAACTAACACATAACTAAAATAATTATGGCGAAAACCTTATACAGAGATATACACTGAAAAGTAAAGTAATTATCCGGTACAGGGTTGGTAGCAGACTGAATTAAAAATCAACATATTTTTTATTTGCACACTGAAATACGTTAACAAAAATAAATCATTAAAAGTGTTGTGGAACTCGAAAAAGAGCAGTTTCAATAAAAGTTGGCCGATGAACGAGCACCGACGCCGACGACTAACAAGCGTTGTTCAGGACAAAGAATAACACTTTTCGATTCAGTTGTTCATAATAATAACGAGCTAATTTGTGTATCGCGTCGTTTTCACAGAGCTGGCTTTAAAACTTAGGTACTCTGTTTCTTTCTGGCAACGTTTCGAACGCACGTTTCCTACCATCGTACTTATCAGTAGAATCTCTAACTCTAGTTTGTAACTCAGTTACCTATGTTTTTTCTAAGTACATTTTCTTAACTTGGCACCGGGCTGCTTAATTCATTTCGTACAGGGGCTCTACCGCGTAACTTTAGTGGTAACGAATCGTAACGAATACCATTAATGAATTTTATCCAATCAGGGCCCACGAATGGTCATCGTCGCGTCATACCGAGTGCGCGTCATTGGATGAAATAATTAATGGTGTTCGTTACGATTATCACCAAAGATACGCAATAGCCCGGCAGTAGTAAAATTACTGCAGTAGTTCAAAATATTCTTCTCAAAGAGTCATCTATTTTTTCGTCTATTTGGCTCGAATATTATTAGTCTGTGAGAGGTAGGAGTACCTACTAAGCTCTTAAGTAACTTGAATCTGCGAAGATTAGAGAAGCAACCACAGATACCTACATCTAAATAGATGACGCGAGTGTATGTACTTCGCGTGTCAAAATCTGTGCAAAAATGGGGCACAATGTTCTTCTTTTGAAACTGTTTCGCGCGGATTGTGAACTCGCATAAGGCTGCATGTCCACCAGAGATTACACATCAGCGTAGGATATGTTTAGCTGACAAATAGGATAGCTTCATTTTACTAGTAAAGGAGATCGCACTTTCACCGAAAAAAGGACTCGTATGTATTTTTATTTGCGGGTGCTTACGCTGTAGGTACATATGAAATTTGCCGCTAAAATATATTTGTCTTATAATAATTCCATACGAGATTAATAATTTATGATTTTATGATTTATATCTTTACTTTTACCAAAAGACATCCTTTCAATCAACTATGTAGGTTTATGTGAGGCAGCATGTCAAAATACGAAAAAAAAAAATATCGTAAAGTTAGAGTATTTTTTTATTACAAATGTATAATATTTTAGCTCGATAACAACTTTAATTAGATTCGTGAAACCGTTTAAGAGAATATCATGCATGGTACACGGATAAAAAGACGGACAACAAAGTAAGCGTATGAATAAGGGTAACGTTTTTTTTTTTCATTATGAGTTACGGAACCCAAAAAAAGAGAAATTAATGGACTTGCCATTTTCTGATATTCAAACAAAAATTTCCTATACCACACAAAAAAAATATGGTAATTAGTAAAGCTGATGCTTAGTCATGAGATATACGAGTAGAGAAGTAGGTAAATAGATTACAGTGTATAGGATGCTTTACAAAAGCTCTCATTGAAATTCAGAGCAAGTGAAGTAATTAGCATAATCACTACGCTACGCTTCCAGTGGCGGATGATCTATCAGATTTTTCAAGTTACACCATAAATCTAAATATCTTTCCTCCTCTGAGAAAATAGAATAAGAAAAGAGAATAAATGGCTTGAAGCCCTTTAGGAAGAAGATATTTTTAAACTCTTGTAATTATAAATCCGCATGCTGTCCCCAGCAGTATCCCAGACTAAAAGTAGCATATGTCCCTCTCCATACCATAGCCTATCTGTGAGCCAAATTTCATCACAGTTGGCCCAGCAATATTATCGTAAAAAGGTAACAGATAAATTAGCTTTCGCATTTTTCTCCATACGATGGGTCTGCATGCCAAACAAACAAACAAACTCAAATTCGCATTTATAATATTATAGTTAGGATAGTGTGGATGTAGAGTTCAAAAGTATGGCAACATTACTTTTAAAAAATCATGACCTAGTCTTCTTTGAATTTCAGGATGTGATCCGTCTCGAGACTCAATACTGGTCATTAGTAGAGATTCCTCGTCAGGAGAAGGCTGAAACAGTGCCAGCGTTCGTGTTACGAGCATGCGCCATCATGGAGAAAACACAGAAATCTGGAGAAGGTGTCAAAACATCCTCGAAGTTGGCCGAAGAAGCTGCCGATCGTAGAGAACGGATAGAAAGACTTAATGGTGAGATGCAATTATATCGCCTCGCGGTGTGATATGTGTAAATCCAGAATTCTATCGTCTGCCAAATTTCAACCAGATCCGTCCAGATGTTTTTTTATACAAATTAAATCGGCAAACAAGCATACAGCCCGCCTGGGGGTAAGCGGTTACCGTAGCCCTGGACGCTTGCAACAGACGAAGCATCAGTCACGTGCTACCGACCCTTCCCCCCTCCCCAATGAGCTCTGGCGACCTTACTCACGCGCAGGAACACAACATTGTTATTTAGCTAAAGTATTCTGTAAGGAGGTACATCTGCAGTCGAGCTGCTCTTTGAGCGAAAATATTTCAACTAACTAAAAATAGATTACAATTAAGTAATGTAAATAGCAAAAACGCAGTTCAAAACGAAAAGCTCGTCATAATACCTACATAGGTGCATGAAAGCATTGCCATTCCAACTAGATTCCGTTAGCTTTGGCGAAGTTCCTGTAGAAGTTCAGTTGCGCCTCAAATGCGCCCAAATTGAATTAAATCACGTCTTTTAATAGCTTCGACAAATCAAATACCGTCAGGTACCTTTATAGGTATTATTGAAATACCAGCTTTAGAATTCCTTGCAATTATCTACAAACTATCGTTAGCTCGCTTATTTCATTATTTGTATGCGAAAGGAATTCAATTAATTTTGAGTTCGAGGATACCTAGTCTACGATTAACTCTGCCTATGAAAGCCAGCCTTATTTATTGCAACGAAGAGCTAAGTATTTTTCCCACGATTCTTTGACACACAATCTGGGCAATCTTGTAGTAATTGCATTACTGTAATTATGAATATAGATTAAAAAGGATAATTAAAAGCTCTTTCAACGTTCAACCTTAATAGTAACCCCTTTTCGGCGCTGAAAGCAGAAGTCCCGACTAACCAAATATTCTGCTGATTGTACAGTCCGGACCCTTTTTTTAAAAAAAACCTTATTATATTAATATTTCCGCTTAATGAAATCCCATTGTTAAATAAATTGGAAGCGGGTACTCGAATCCAAATTAAACGGTGCGGCCGCGCCACAAAACCCTGTCCTAAGCACGAATTAAGCACAAACAATAAAATAAGTTAAGCTCGGAACCATACCGTCAGCGTACCGGGCTAATACGAGTACACGACACGAGTACCTATTCACATTTCACGTGTGTTTGTTTTATCGTACGAGTATTATTCCATATAATGTTGCCTCTTGTTTTTAGAAGCTGTATTATACCCTTACTAATTAATCTACTTAGCGATCATGATACACGGCGGAAATATTTTGTTTTTTTCTTAATTTTGTCATGATTTTGGAGTAATTAGGTCGTGATGATCTTTCTTTTAATACATTCGAATAATGAGGCAGAGCTTACAAAGAATTTATAACAGTAATTATTATATACATAATATAATTAATAAGGTTAAGGTAATCAAAGAATTATTGTAAAGAGGAAACGCTACCAGTAGGGGAGAACCTTTGCCGATGATTGGCATCAGCGTCCCTCTCCTTTTTTATATAATGGATAGCATTTTGTATATTGTTCGTAATTATTTAGTAAATACTAACATAATACCACTCGTATTTTCTCGTGCAAACACATAAATAGATCAGTCCTAATGCTTACCTACTTGAATTGACTATCTTGCATACATATTTTCCAGATATGACAACATGTCAGATAGAAACGGAGAACACCCAAATGACTAACGACCTGTATCGACTTCTGAAGAAATACACCGGCCTGAGGAACCTTATCAGAGAACTGAAGGTGAATATCAAAAATATGTTACAATATGATAGGCATGTATTATTGATGTCAGCAAGACATTAGCAATAAGGCGATGATAGCTCAGTGGTAGTGACGTCGGATACCGAGACGAAGGTCCCGGGTTCGAATCCTACAATGAGCTTGAGCTTTCGGTGAAGGAAAACATCGTGAGGAAACCATAGCACGGTGGTAGGGTACTTTGTAGTACCCGTCTGGCTGGCTATCACCCTCAAGTTGAAAATCTTTCGCCAAGCACCTATCGGTGTGTTCCGTCAGCTGCACTTGAGAGCCAGTTCCTTCTAGGCTTTGTGTGCTTACCAACTTCGACCACATCATCACTTACCATAGTGAGATTGTGGTAAAAAAAAAATCAATCAAATGATATTATATACCATCAGTTGGACCAAAAAAAAATTACTGTTGATACTTAGATAAGCTTGAGTTCGTTTCGTTTCGTTTCGTGAAAGAGTTGAGTTGAGTTGAGAGACGAATCTTACCATGGTTTGTGATGACTTGCATACTGGACTATACCGTTAGGTGCTTGGCGACAGTTTTTCAAAGTGCTATGGATTCCTTATGATGTTTTTCTTCACCGATAGCGCAAGCTCATTAAATGATAGAATCATCAAGCCCACGATCTTGCCATGGTAATTCATGGCATTATCGTCACTACCATTATCATTACCATTTAGCTAGCCCTGAACCATCTGCTTACTTGTCAACATCTCAAGTCTTTTTATTCATATCTACGGACAACAGCAGATACATATGATTATGATAGCGCAAGGATATAACCCCGATATTCTACCTCACACATAGATACTTTAATCATTCATCGCAGTAATTAATGCAACACAACTCAACAAGCAACTAATATGAATCGAAAAAGATGTTTCTACCGGAATTACGGCATTTCATGTAGATATTTTACTTTAGTGGAGAAAGAATAGGAATTAATAGATCACTACGATTTCTGGAACAATTATCTTGATTCTTATCTTCATCTATCTCTCATGATTAGACATTTGACCAACTCAGACAAGGCTTCATATACAGTTGTTTTTTTACTGGTTTAGATATCTGCAGAAATAGTGTGATTAGTCCATACAATATGAGATGTAAATAATTTTTCCCTAGGCTCTATCTCACAACAAGTTTTAATTTATTGTATGATGCGTTATGTGAGAAATTTCACACAACGAGTGAACATGGGAACGATAATTCAATTATGGTTAACGATTACGTTAATTAGTGATAATTAATATAGAATAATCGGATCATCAACAAACGCTACAGATATTATAGATATGTACAAAATTAAAAGAAAAATCCATCATTTTTAGGTCACGAACTACATTACTACCTTCCGATACTCTTTGTAAGGGTGTCAAAAATTCTGAGGCTGAACACCTTCTAGTTCATAAAAAGTATTATATTCTCGATGCGATAATTCTCTTACCACCTTTTGCCATCAGCAGGGCTATTTTAAAACGTCGGATTGGATATCGGAAACGGATTCAAAAAATTCCGAGGCGAATTTCAGCAATTGCTATTTTAATTTCCGAAAACTTTTCGATGAATCGAATTGATATTTCCGTAAAGAAACATAAAAAATATTCGAATTCGGTTATTAAAATAGCAATTGCGGAAAATCGCTTCATTAGTTTTTGAATCCGTTTCCGATATCGAATCCGAGCGTTTTAAAATAGCCCTGCTGGTCAGTATATTCACCTATCATCACTGTCGTAGTCAACTCATATCCAATAGCCAGTCCAAACCTTCGTTTGTTACCACGAGCTATCGTATAAGCACTGTCATTCTGCATAACAATGTCACGGTTCCCAGAACGCTGCCAAATGACCCAATCACTATTATCGGTCCAAATTGCCGCAAACAAATGAAATGTTCGTTTGAGTTACGATAAATGTAACTTCTATGAGTATGAATGAATTCATTGGAGACGTTTGATTATTCCAAGAATCAATTGGTGATGTTTATGATTTTGATTGGTTGAGTGATCAAATTCTTATGTTACGAACGAATTGGGTTTTCCTCACAGAGATCTGGATGGTTATAGTTTGTTAAGGCATTCGGTTTTCATTGAATGCATGACCATGCATTACATATACAGGAATTTATGAATACAGGAATTTTTACTCGTTATAAACTCGATCAAAGAATGAATGGGTAATGGTAATTCCCAGAGATCATTTTTCAAGAAAGCGCAATTTAGAGACAGATACATTTTAGGTAGGTATTTAATGCTGACTATCGTTGGCCATATCATCACGGTCTACATCAAAATGATGACATTTTGGTTAGACGAAAGCGTAAAAAAATTAAGAAGATAAAATAAAGGTCGTCTTAAAATTATGAACCACATCCAGCAAATTACTGAAACTAACATACATTTATCTTGCAGTCGGATTACGTCAGCTCAAAGGTGTACCCGATGTTTCCGCGGTACACAATGCTCAAAGACATGATCAAGGACATCATGCATGACCCTGACTACATGGAGGTCTGCCATGAGGTTGATCCATAGCGCGGGGTGCGCAAATAAATGAGGCACTCCTTCACCGACCGCCAGAGGTCGTTTCGTCGCTAGACTTGGTGTGTGAACCGAAAGAAGCTTTGTTGGAGCGAGATGGCGATCTATATCTACCACTTTGATATCAACAACCGTTGCGTTTTTCAAATTTGACAGATGTCAATCATTCGTGTGTTTTCATTGGTAGATATTAAAGGTGTTTGTGAAGCTAGCGGCGAGTAGTGTGACGAGTACTCGTTTAATTTGCGCTAATTTGTTCATTAGACGTTTGTTTAGTGTAAGTTTAGATTTAGTGTAACGTACTCGTCCTTGAAGAACCGGTGTCACAATTTCTGTTCATAGGACATTCTTTCATTGATCTAGTTAGTTGTCCTCTTCTATATTATCAATTGCTGTTTCAGCTTTTTCTCTGGTATTTAAGTTAATAGAATTGTCAAAGTACCATATCTTAAATTACCATAAATTCTTAATTTTTTTTTAAATATGAGACTATACAATTTTATTTTAGCTAAAATAAAAGCAAAGAGAAGCTTTTTCCACATAATAACTATAGCACTATTTATTCTAACTCAACATATCTTACACATATTTTTGTCTACACCATATCTATCTCACTTGTGTAACCTATCATATCGTTGTTTAAACATGTACTTATTTAAATAATAATAATGTGTAATCATTAGCAAGTAAGTATGTACCTAATATATGTATCGAGTGAATGTGTAAACATAAAAAAATGCCATTGTATGTGTTCAACATTGGAATAGAATTCGTTAGTGAAATACTACAATGTATGAATGTATAATTTAAATCGATTAAAACCTATGTACTATGTTCATAAATCTTCGTCAAAGTCCTAACCTAACCTTCGTTTACTAAGCGAATTTAATTTATTAAAATGTTACCAACAATCTAATATTAAAGGTACAGGTCGATTAACTAAAGCCGGCACGTTCACAGTACTCAAACTAATGCAATTTCACGATACAGTATGTTTTATTACATTATTGCTTCTAATCAGTCAGTCAATCCTAACGGACGAATGCAAAAAAATACCACTCTATATTTATGAGCAATAACAAAAGCAAAACAATAACTGTCTCCTTCATACTCGTAAGCTCAGCCGCGCGCGAGCGAGATGAACAGATTTTTCAGGACTTTTCAGTGCGACGTCACGCCGCGCGCTTATTCATAGACTACACAAGCGTAACGTGTAAATGTGTTGAACATGCCAGCTTTAGTAAAAGCGTAATTTTTTTGGTTTTCATGTTTCTCAATTAGTTCTTTTTAACAGTTTTTAACTATTTTTTACCTCAAAAAGAGTAATTTGTTAAAAAAAACGTTTTCTAAATTAAATAGGTACCTATAGTCATTTTATTTTCTAAACTTTCTTTCAATGGGCCTCTTTGGTGCACAAATTTTATGAGCAAAAATGTTGGTAACTGAATAGGTTTTACTTAAGTACTTCCCCATTCATACCTCATCTCATACCCAATTTTTCAGATTAGAACCATTAGGGCATAAATAACCCCTACCATGTAGCGCTTTAATTTAGAATTTTAGACGTAGAAACATTGAATCTCTTAACTTTATTTGCTTTGTGAACCTATCCCAATTAAAGACGTATCATATTTCTTGTATCTTGGTATCTGTTTAGGTATGTGCTATGGAAAAGCTATAAATTAAGTAGTGATTAAGTAAATAGATAGTACCATAATAATAATTATTGTATCTAAATTAAATTGCAGTGCGACTATGGATTTGGGGAAAAATATTAGTCGTTTAAAAAATATTTCTCGTGCATTTTGTATAGAGTTTGTTCTATATTTATTTATGTCGGTATTCTTAAATAAATATTTATGTTAAATAAGTTTTTTGAACTAAAAATATATACCTATTGAAATGCCAAAATTGTTAAGTAGGTACTTACTGATCTTTAAGTTTTTGAATATTTTAGAAATTAGTAAATAATTGAGTTGTAGCTCTTCTAATTTTCTATATTAAGTATACTAATAAGTATACAAAAAATCTAGGATTTATTTTAGTATTTGTCATCAAATTATGAGTTTGTTTTGTCGTAGGCGTCTCGTAGCAGCTAATATCAAAATTTGTGGCAATATTAACTTAAAATGTTGATTTTTATTATTATTCAATAAGATTTACTAAGTATATATATGGATAGTCTTGAACGTTAAAAGGCTTTGTGCAATAATTGTATCGTTGTATGTAATTATAAATATGAAAGCAAATAGTGAGGCTAATTCGTTAGATTAGGAAAACTTTATAACAAACATTACTTATTATATACCTAGATATAGTTTTACTACAGTTGACCTTCATTTGAAAGCCAGTCCATTCTAGGCTTTGTGTGCTTACCACCTTTGACCACATCATCACTTAAGAGGAAAGGATGGCTGCAAGAAATAAAAAAAAAAGGATTTTAACGTAGATATGTATATATTGATGTCGCGCTGTGCCCGAGTGCGATAGAGACAACCACAGCTTGGACCGATTATACCTATTTAAATTAGCCGAAATCGCTACTTCGTAATCCTCGGTTTTCTCATCCAAAAATCGATCGATAAAAAAAAAATAAGAATCATAATAAGAGGGGCTTTGGCTATGTCTGTCGGTTTTCCTTTGTTTTTTATATTCGTCAAATTTGTTCGCTGGACGTCTGATATAAGGGCGTTAAAAATGGTGAGTTTTTGTGATTTTAGAAGGGTCCAAATTCTTATAATAATTAATTTATGGAGAAAAACACAACTGAGGGGCAGTGGTACATACAGATTGCATGGTAAAAAAAAATCATTACTCTAGTGTCATTATCCAAAGAGGAAACTGAGGATTTGTATGGAACAAAACGCCATCAGCATTTCCTCTTAAGAGGGTGATATTGTGGTCAAAACACGGGCCACATGCGTAATAAAAAAACATATACTTTATGTCTTTTTACACTTCTTTCTTCATTTTCTTACACATTCCAATGCTATGAGCCAACTTCTATGTTAATAAATCATATAGACAATTAATAATTAATACAAAAAACTGCCATTGGTATAAGAATGGATAAATATTTCAATACATTTAGCGTATTGTTAGTTATTGAATTATAGGCATGTTTACATTATAGCCATATTATACAAATAATTAATTTAATTTGGAAATTACATTTCAAATTATTTATAGGTACTATAACATTTCCCATTTTGTTTAATCAATAGAAATACTGTTCTTGTATCTGTCTTCGTGTGTAGTTACTTCATACAAGCCACTATCGCCGACACTTCATACAATCACATACAAGCGAACTAAAGTTGCCTATGCTTTGTATAACATACACACACGCAGCGAGCTGAGTATAGTACTATATGCCATAACGTTGCGGGCAAAGATAAACTCGCGTGGGGTTGTATGTGTCCCTTCTTTACGTAAGAAAAGATATTATTCTTTGCTTCGACTACCGGAGCAGCGGTCTGGGGGGCAAAAAAGGAAGCAAAAGCAGTATTGCTACGCAATTCATTTTTTCTAATTCTCGGCAGATCCTAAGTTATTCCAATATTTTTTGGTAAAATAGTTACTCATTGTATACAATTCAATTCATTAAAAGATTTGGAATTGATGAGATCTGCTTTAAATTCGACAAAATGAATTGCGTTAGCAATATTGCTTAGCTTCCTTTTTAGGGGGCCTGTCCGCAAGCGTTTTATGAGTGTGCGAGCGGTACATAGAGAATACTAGTAGGTGTTATTGGTTTCTGTTGATGTTAATCCCTATATTAAATAAGCAAGCTACTCATGTATCTGTATTAAATAAGAATAAATAAGAGAAATTGTAAGAATAGCTTTAATAAACTACGCAAGCTAAAAGCTATAATTCTTCACAAATGGGAAATTGGTAAAAATAATGTTCATTTTATAGTTATACGTGGTATTTACGTACTTGTTGATAGCCATATAAATGGTAGGTATATATTTAAACAAATTGATTAGTTAATTAAATTTGCCAAGATCCATTACTGATCCCTGCCTGAGCCATCACAGGTATCTTTGTTTTAATTCCCTATTACACGGAGTTTTATTAACTATTTTATCAAGTACCTACCAAGATAACATTAGTTCTTCATAGATTATTAAAAACTTTCTAACTTGGTACCTATGTATATTAGTGGAAGAATTCAATAAAAATCTTCTTCTGTTAAAAAATTCTATCTAATTCAAAATGTCCAATACATTATAAGTAATAATTGGTTTTCATTATATGACTTATTTGTTATAAATAGCTCTAAAAACCGTAAAGGTTTTTACGTCTATTATTATGAGAACATGTGTATTTTGTTTAATTTGATAAAATACTTACGTACCTATTCAATCATTAAATATGTAAGAGTTAATAATCTTATTTAATACAATAATCACAATAATAAATAAAATGAGAAAGAATAAAATAAAACAATTTTGTAACAATTATCATAATAGGTATCACAGCAGGTAAGAATTTAAACCGAGCACGAAATTGTATACCAAATAGGTAATGTGTATTCAAAATGACTATTACTTGTTACTTGGACTTTATTGGGTTTAATAAAAGTATAGAGTGAAGAATAAATTATTCTATTTTTATAATAATTTAAAAAAAGACACCTCGCATAAATTACAGCTAGAGGGCAGAGGCTGGAGAGCACGCTAATGAATCATTAAAAGAATCCTTTGAGTTTGATTTTTTTCTATAAAAAACAATTCTAGAAACCACCTCATTTGTATGAAATTTTGTGCTTAGTCTATATTCTATGATGCTGTATAATTTACATTTACAATTACCTTGGAGTATTTAGGTAATAACATAAGCATTTACGTGTAGTAAGAATACACAATTTTTGGAAATGTATGTTGCTACTAAATGTTATTTGAATGCAAGGCATTTTAATTAGGAGTAGGAAATTTGGATAGACGTGTATTGAAATGATGTCGCGGATATTTGTCTAAAACGCTTTGTTATATAAAAATGTATTACATTATTTTTTGTGCTAAATTTGACTTTCATTTCTATATATTTTTGAGTTACTTATATCCCTGTTAATTACGTTTTATGAGATCCAATCCTCTCATGCATGTCCTCTTTAGATTTAACCGCTAAAACGCTTGTGAGCTCGGGAAAGTCGTAAATTCTGATGAACCATCGTTGCCTGAGCCGAGTCTAAAGACCCATGCTGGTATCCAGGTGCCCGCCCATAGATGACAGCAGTACCACAGCAATACTTTATAGGATGCCGGACGTGCGATACCTACAGAACAGACTACTAAATAAATAGTTACTATACGTAACCTACAGCAACAATCGAATATGAACGTTGCGCGAATGCATCGAACACGAACAAACTAACAGATAAGCATACAATTCATACAGAAAAAATATGGCAACTAGGTAGGTACGTAACTACCGAAATTTTGGGCAGGTAAGTAGGTATTTACTGTCGAAGTTATAGGCATTAGTAGAATAACTAAACAGGCATTTGTTATCAACATGTTATCAACCTGAAAATGATTTGGGCGAAGTGTAGGTTGAATTGAATTTTCCAATAATACCTACAGTGTGTGACATCTCACGGGGCGACGTTACGAAAGGTGTGTTACTAGCAAAGTTACTAGTTGTAGTATTTATATACTCCACTCCGCCCGCTTTAATATTTTCCATCTAGCGGAAAGTCAGAAAACCTTAAAACTTTTGCTATGTAAATGTTATTACAGGTCTAACACGCTTGATGACCTTACTTACATCCTAAAACACCTTATTACATTATTACACATTATTTTAGACTCACTATTACAATATCTTAATTTTAGAGATAGGTATAATTTTACTAATTGCTCATCAATCAGCTACTTACTGACGTGACATAATAATATGGCGTCATAAAATATTATTTCGAGTAAGTGACCATGCTTCGCCCTCTGCGATTCCGAAAGGAACTGTTTGGCTCTAGCAATTCTGGCACCACAGTTGCTTGTACAGGGCTCCGTAGTATGGATTTTCTTAGTATTTATGTATTTATTTACTCTGAAGTATGGGTGTTTTTTTTTAAACACTTGATAAATACCTTACATCGCCATCTAGTAGTAATACGCAATTCCAAAATGAAAAATTTCTAACTCTGCTAAGTGCATGCTTCTCGTAGTTCAAAGACTGATGTCTAGATGTCGCTTTTTTTAAATCTTGAATGTTACCAGTTATAATAATTATCAGCTTACTCAAATCAAAGGAAAATTATAGGAATATAGTTCGAAAGTAGTAAAAAATTGCATTTTTTTAAATGTAAAACCCAATCTTTTATTTATAAAGACCAGATTAAATAATATTTTTTTGATAAAAAGTTGAAAATCTCGTATAGGTATTTGAAACGAGCATAATGTAAAATTTATTTATCGACAAAAATACAATGAAAATTATTATATATCTTATATCTGCGGAGATATTTAGCCGAGGTAAATTAAAATATCGTATTGCAACACCGTACGCCGCATTCATTTCAGTCACTCACTCCATTCATTCGGCTGGCAGCTGTGGGTAGAAGTTGTAGTGTATGACGCTAAACCGTTATGGCGGGATTTCGTCAACATGAAAAGTTTCTGTCAAACTTTTTAAACTCCAAACCATGAAATAAAAGTTATAGTTCATAACTAGAGCGTATCGAAAACTGCTCGGTACTGAGAAAAAACTGCTAATAAGTGAAAGTTCATCGGTCAGGATGTCGGTTAATTCAAAGTGGCGGTTACCTGACGTTTTTTGTGTTGGTGTGTTGAATGGATGTCGGAATTACGTCTAATTCGCGGCGCGGGGATGGGTGAGTAAGTGGTTCGAGGTGTATTCTGACTTATATCGAGATGCCTTTCGTGCAACGCGTGGTGGAACCAAAATTTTTATCGCGAACAAGTTTGCGGGACGAGAATGGGAAGCCGCGGGTGACGGACGAGGAGTTACAGGCTGTGACGAACTGCACCCTCAGCAATGCCTTGAGACAACTCGCATCCCTCGTGCTCCTGGCCGAGGATATATTCAGCGAGTTGACGGCGCAGCTGCAGGGTATAACTGAACGATCGAAGGTGGCACAGTTGAAGATCGAGAAAATCAGCGAGATTGTCGTGCAGTATGACCCGAAGAAAGTGCCAGTCCGTGAGTATAGCATTTAGTAATATTTTTTTATTATCTGCCAGAGTCAATGCACTCGCATCGTTAGAGCTACCTAGGATACAGACCTACATACCTACTTAGTTACCTACAGTAGACAGTAAAATACCTACAGTTTTTACAGAATGTGCAATTATAGTCACCGCATGCAAAAAACGCTCGTCTAATTACCTAAAGTAAAACCTATCTTTCAATTAAACTTATACTAATCTGAAGACAATGCTTTACTCTGCTTTACTGAAACATTACTTTCTGGAATATTTTCCGTAGGCACAAATAGGTCCCTACCTATCCTCTAGCCTAGGTTGTTTGGAACCCCGTAGGTAGGTAGGTATGTAGGTATGTTGCCAATCAATTAGGTGCTTATCTACCTATATAATAACTTCAGTAATCTGCAAATCGTTTATAAAAGGCAAATGGCATTTTCCATGCAATTATTTATATAGATACCTACCTAACTTACCTACTACATTCACAACTTGATAAATTTATTATGTGAACTAACATTACTCTAATTTAAAGATGATAAATTACGCGATAACCTTTGGCTGGGGTACCTATTCAGTCAAAATTATGATGGCGGGTGTTTAATCAATGAAATTGGGTAAATGCTTCATTTGTTATTAATTTGCAATGAACTCTATCAATAGGTAGGTACCTACCTATATTTGTGATAACTGATAAGATAACAATACCGTCGCCGCTAAATATTGTACTTAATGATAAATCTAAATTAAAACAAATGAAAGCACTGCTTCTACACCTAAATAGTTTAACGTCTGTTACTATTTCCTATTAGATAACAAGTTTCAGTAATAAGCTTCTTACATCCATAAAATAGGTATGCAGTAAAAGACATCGAGCCGACCGTTTGTAAATTAAGCTCATTGAAAGGACCGTTCTGAAATCTCATTACCTTGTCCTCCTTGAATATGCCGCCTTACAAAAACGTACCGGGTTGATGCATTACTGAGCGCTATCTAAAAACCTGTTTGGGCGTTCGAACGGGCCCGCGATGGGAAAAAAACCTCCCAGATTCCAATGCGAACCATAAAAACGTCTAGAGATAATTTCCAACCCATCCAATACTCATGCCTGCCTGATGATTCTGACCGCTCGAGTATTTAACACTTGAACGCTGGGATCTTACTTGTTACTTTTATACTAGAGTCAAGAATCGAGGCAGCACGAGCTATTGGTCATTCCACAGCAAAGGTTAAATTTAGAACACAATTTAACCATTGAAGTGCTTTTTGCATCAGAACGAACAAAAATAGTGTACTTATGGCTTTATCTTGATAACTACAGAATTACATTGCGTCGGCTGACAGCGATCTCGAAGATAAACCTCATTGTAAAAACAGTCGCTTTAGAATCAGTTCAATGCATGATATAAATAAACTTCTTCCACGGCATGCTTTAAGACATTTTTACAAGTAGGTAGGTATCTACTATGAACCTTCATAAAGAATTCATGTTTTGTCCTAGCCACGAGATTGCCAGCAAGCAACTCTAGTAACTGGCAAGAGCTCAATATTTACTAAGTCTAGACGACATTCGTTACTTTAACACGAGCGATGAATACTTATCGTGTTGACACATCCAGTCAGTAGAGAAGTTTAAAACAAAAGCAGCAAAGGTATGGTATCATACCTTTGCCTTTGCTAAGTTATTTAAAACTTTTATGTTAGACAAAAAGATGGACAGAGTTAAAGATAAAGCGAGCCAAACAAATATAACCGTTGACTAAGTAACGAACACTGCTTTTGTGGCGAGTGTAAACACTGCAATTCATTCGACAACCTTTCACCTGGACGATAAGCGCTAAGTGTTGTTTTAGTGTCAACGTGGAGGTCTGTCCTTTATGGTCTGGCTTGTGTGTATGTTTACAAATCATAAAAACAAGCAAGCATTCCTCCTTAAATGTATTTTTATTCAGAATCCTGCCACAAGAATCAGCTTCGTTCTCTCTTTTTTCTCGAAGCACTTTAATTGCATAATGATCTAGTTTACGGAGGATTCCTGAATGTTGGAAACATATTCATCCTTTCTAAAGTAAAGTTTTGCAAGCTGTTTCGTTATTAAATGTAATGTTGAAATAGTTGATAGTGTAACACAGGTACAATACACAATCTCTTACATTACGTATAACACCTATAAAACGTGTTTCAGCCATAGTTGCGTTGAACAGGTGATTAGCTACAACGGCTTTACATTTGCGCAATTGTTCCAGAGTTCGTTGGCCGATAAAGTTCTTATCGGCTTTCTTTGTAAGAAGGAAACGAGTACGCGTTTCGCGGTATATATACTATAAGATATAATTAAGCAGCTTGAAAATTAAGCGCTCATAATACCAACATAAGGCAAGCTGGGAAGATCATGATTGCTATTCGACATTTACCCATTGAGCTACACTGCTATTTGCATTCGTAAGCGATCAAATGTCACAGCATCTTGCGATGCAAACAAAGAGCAGTGTCAAACGTCTTTGGTTTTTCCCATGGTTGATTTATCTGTTGGGAAGATCCATTCAACTCAAACACTGGTAATAACAAAATAAATTTTGTTATACAATTTTAGACCTTACTCACCTTCCTGTGTGTTACTTCTCTAAGATTTATTGGACGTTGAATCGTGGATCTTCTAACTCTAATTGATATCTGGTGTTTAAGAGTTCGGGGTGGTCTGTTGTTTCGGTAAGCTGACATTAAGACATTGTTCGGTACTCTAGAAGCATTACCATTTTATAATATACTAAGCTTTATTAACCCTACATTTGGTTGATATCGTCTGACCCTTACAACACCAAAACACTAAGATGATACGCCGCGACAATGTCACCATAAATCATGATCTCTCATATTGTATTGGAATGGGAGGAAATTATAGAGGTTGTTTCCGTAGCCCGCATCTCAGATAAGAGATATTACGAGTTAAGCAAATTAGTCGTACAGTCCATGATATTTTATAGTAATTTAATAGAATTAAAATAAGTTTTTGGGAGTAATAATAGAGCTAAGGCTTCACTGTGAAGTTCTACCCATATACTTATATATTATATTTGTAACTTTCTAAAACCTAAAATGCTAATATTGTGTCTTCTAGATTTAGAATTTAAATCACTATATTAACCGCTCGATCGATACTGATAATAATAACAAATACAAATAATATTATGATAATTAAATACGTGAATATGTAAATACGTGCAACCAGAAATGTTTCTATATTTATCTCTGAGAGTAGGATAATATTACCGGACGCGATTTTATCTTCTACCATAAGTCCATAACCGATAAACTGACCTGCTATTAAGTAGTTAGATCATTAGATTACTACTCACACTGCACTGCAAACGATACGAATATGAATTCCGCGAGTTCGGAATTCTTACAAACTTATGAAGAACTGTAGTTACTTTTTGAAGAAGCTAAAAATCTCATCTACCTATTCAATCCTTTATTTTGAATCATCAATTAAGTAACAGAAAAGGAAAAAAAATAATGACATAGAAGCTCCAAGAGTAGGTCAGACGAACGCTATTAGTTTTGACAGCGAAAGTTAGTCGCTCTAATTCTTTCAAAACATCTTATAATTTTAACGACTTCTGAATCTTCTCTCTCGATAAGGCATCACTTTGCCTGTCTGGACAATGTCTCTGCTGTCTATCATAATAAAGATCTTGTTAGTGCATAGGGGCCCTGCGTGCTTAACAAGACATCATAGGACAGGCGAAAACAGACGCAAGCTTAAGTGATGCTTATCCTACAGAGACATGTTCCCATGAAAGGGCTTTTAGCAATAACGTCATTGAATCATGTGCAACTCATAAATATGGTTGTAATTCTTAGTCACCAATAAATGCTATGTGAATTGTGAGCTATGTCACAGGCATCGGTGTCAAATTTCGTCACCGATAGGGCCTTTCCTCACATCGGCGGTGTAGTTTTGCAGGCTATTGAATGACTGCAGTCGCCCCGTATTAAGCAAGTCTTCGTCGTGTAATCTGAACCCCAGTATAAATCTAATGGCTTTGTGCCTAATACTTTATGCCTGAATAAACCATGAAAAATGATACCTATAAAGCGTCAACAGGGTTCATCGGTGATTTACCAGAGTTCTGAAAGGCAGGTTAGAAGCAGTTACTGGTCTCGAAAATATTTCTAGAATAGAAGCATTAACGTTTTGGTAACTTCAAAATATAAGTTGCGCTACGGTTTTATTATCGCACTCCACAAATAGAAGAGACAAAAACCACACTTGAGATGCTTTGCTCACCCCTCTCCGTCTTCATTGTGGGAACTTTTGAACAAACAGGGAAGCTTGATTTTTTGTCAACGTTTCTGAGAAATATCGTTCCAGGTAGATGGGCACTAATGTGAGCCCTTTATGCATAAGTTGAGGGAGATTTTGCACGACTGGACTTTCCATATTAATTATGTGTGTAATTAGAGAAAGTGTTGTTCTGGTTGTTTATTGAAGCGTTGTTTACCAAGTTGATAGTCGCTGATTACAAGGAAGGTAAAACTTGAACAAAACTCATTGAATAATTGGACTGTTTTACAAAAAACTTAAACCGACTTCAAAGTACACTAAGAAGTAATCAAATCCTGATCTGATGACAATGGGACCAAACGGGAAGTGTACCCTTCCAGACAAAAAAAGAATTTTCCAAATCGGTTTATAAATGACGGAGATATGAGGTAACAAACATAAAAAAAAAAAAAAAAACAAAAAAAAAAAAAAAAAAAAAAAAAAAACACAACCGAATTGAGAACCTCCTCCTTTTTTTGAAGTCGGTTAATAAATAGATGTTATTTAGATGGAACACAAAGTGAAAATTAATTCTCAATTCAAATGAAAATATAGCATTACCACAGAGATTCTAAATAGTACTTTGTAAACTAGGTAGGTACTTGATTGTATACCTGTAACTATCTACTTTTTCAATTGATATTACACCCAGGTTCGAGTCCTTCTTTCATCCAAATGTTTTATTTAGGTATGTATATATTTTATTCTAATGCAAATTGTGGAACATTGTTCCCAACACTATATTTTCAATACTGAATACCAAAACTAATGTAGTCTAGAGTACAGAACAATAGGTCTATTTTAAATCTGATTCCTGTCGATGCAGTGAAGCTGTGACAATGACCTTTAGAAACCCACGCTAATTATACACACACATCGTCTTCGACAACCGGTGTCAGACTAGTTCATGGTATGTTTCAACTAGGGATTGCAATCCGGATACTTCGAAATCCGAAAATGACTGAAAAATCCGGATTTTAGGGGCCTATTATAAATCCGAATATTGAGAATAAAATCCGGTTTTTTCGAATTTTAATCATAATTGATTATAGTTGATGTTTAACTAAAAATTTTCATTAAATATCCAGTAGATTTAGGTCAGTATTACTCTGAAATGTATACACCGCTCGGCACACACGCGGCTAGCTGCTACCGCTCATCCATCTCGGCCAGTGAGTCTTAGATGGAGGCGATGCGCGTGCGACGCGAGTAACAACTCTTTGCACGACGTAATATCAAGAATGATAGTTCTATATAGTCGGGTTACCGCTGAAAGCATTTTGTACATCGGCTGATCTCAGAAAATTGTTACTTTTGAAAGGGTCTGACACACCAGCCTTCCAAGCAAGCTTCCTTAATATGAAATGTCTGGTGGTCTGTGCGCTTGGATTTCCAATTTCCTGAGCGAACGGTCTATTCATGTAGTCATAGACGGGTGTTCGTCGGACCTTTTCGCAATCAATTCCACAGAGATCAGATTCAGTTCTCTCTGCAACCTTATTTATGCTGCATATTAACGATCTGGTGAAGCCCGGTATCTTTGGGTACGTAGACGATAGCACCGTTGTCATAGATCCAATTGTTGCGAGAGGCCATGGTAGAGCGTTTGAACGTAACTTTACAGGTAGTCTCCGATTGGGGCAGTGCCAATCTGGTCACTTTTAATGCTACCAAGACGCAGGTGTGTCTTTTCACCACCAAACGGAGCCCTTTCCACCAGGCTCTTGCCCTCGACTCAATAAACCGCCGAGCCAGAAGACTCATCCAATATGAGACTAATTATGACGAAACTCACGAGGCTCGACCATCGAAGAAAGGTTGCTTGCCTTATCGGTTTTGTACAGGATATATTTTTGAGAGTGTGTGCAGGAATTGCTCAACCTTATTCCAACCACCATCCCTATTTTTACTCCGAACTAAAAGACACGGGGAAATTTTTCTTTTGTATCCTCAATTATTATAATTGAGGATTTTGACAATTGATTGCGGACAGCAAGGGAGTGGAACTTGCTTTTGCGACTGTATTTCCTGACTCTTAGGATCTAGGAACTTTCACGGCCAGAATGAATAGGTTCCATTTGGGTTAGCGTGCTCCACCTTAGGCTTCGTCATTATCCTTTATGGATGGCTCAGAAGCCAAATACAAGCCCATTTAAAAAAAAATTACTAGCAGTTTAATTCAAATTCAAAAATTGTATATTCAATATAGGCCTTAAGATGACACCGTGGAAATAAATCGTTCCTTGAAAGGCGTGGCCTAGCCGGCCGCGCGGGGGGCACCGCCCCTAGAGAACTATCAAAGTTTTAAAAAATCCCGCCACCGCTAGATACGTTCGGCCGGACTCGGGCGACGCCGGCAGAAACACGAAAGCCGAACCGCCATCGTTTAAATTACAGAGTATATTTTATAGGAGAGCAGTAAAAGTTTATTTTTTTATTACACTTGTTATAAACGATTTTTAACCAAAAGCTATAGTAATTACTCATATTTGTACGTAAATACGAGTTTATACTGTGTAAGTATATATCAGTATATATAAGGAAGCGCTCGTGGTGTAGCATGATTAGCCGTTCTTAATCGATCGGCAAAGTTAAGCTACGTCTGTCGTGGTCGGTACCTGGATGGGTGACCGTCTAGTGGTATTTCATATCGAGCGTTTCCGTGCTTCGGAAGGCACGTAAAGCCGTTGGTCTCGGTTATCACTTAATTGTGATAGTCGTTAAGCTAGTTGGATGCCTACTAGGCGGCTTGAAAAATTCCAACAGTAGGTTGACCACTAGCCTACCTCCACCAATCCGCAGTGGGCACGCGTGGTGGAGTATCTGCCCATTCCCTTTCACTCTCATTTGTGAAAGGAGGCCTGTGCTCAGCAGTGGGACATTATAGGCTGATGATGATGATGATGATGAAGTATATATGCTGCGGGTAATGAAAAGGGTATACGGGGTGGATACGACAATACGAAATTAAATGAAACCACGTAAAGTACTCCTGTATACGGTCATCTTTTACTACGGTACCAAATATGAAATCGCAAAAAAAAATGCGATGCTTTTGGTGGTACATTATCTGCGACATCATAGGCTGGCTGCGGTGCGGGCGATACCAAGGATGCCAAAAATTATTCTATGGGTTCTACCATGATCTTTTCACTACGGATTATTTTTGTGGAGATTGTTCCCTGTGAATCATAAATATTTTATTTAATTTATAGCATCTACAAAATTGAGGAATGTTAATAGGTATGCAAAAGCGCTTGAAAATTTGTATCAGTAGAGCAATTACGTATACAAATACATTAGTTTTTGTTTCGTTCAAAAAAACCAAGTAGTTATGATTTTACAGACATTTAAAATTCCCCTAAATATCGAGGCCCGCTAACGGTCACGTGACCGCGAGGTGACGTCATGTTCCAACGCTCCGTTCACTCATATTAGCCGCTAGCGGTGGTACGTAGGTATCTTGCGTTATTAGTGGAAAGTATTTTGGATTTGAAAAAGGGCAACTGTAAAATCTGCATAAAATAAATGGACTTTTGGTTGAAATGAAATGAAATTGTTTACTTCGCCAGAAAATGTCGTACAATTTAGGTGGAATCTTAAAATAAGGTCTACACATTTCGCTACAGAATAGCATGTAAAACTATTTTAAATTGAATCTAATAATCAATGTAATATAATAAAACAACATAATTAAATAAGATGTCCAAATCACATACATATATTTTAAAAGTTTTATTATTTATCGACGAATAGTTATTCCGTTGCCGCCGAAAAGCAAGAAGAAAGAATGCAAATGCTTACTCCTGTCTGCCTACGGAAGTAGGTACTTATTTACCTTTTAAGTTTCATGTTATAGACAATAAATTAATTATGTTTGTCTATACCTATTTATACTCTTCTTAGTAAATTTAACTAAATAAATTGATATATTGCAAATGTAGCGAGTTGAATAGATGTACTTAACCTTTTCTATGTCTTATCTTTTTTTATACGACTAAGTCGGTAAACAAGCATACGTACGGCCCACCTGACGGTAAGCGGTTACCGTAGCCAAATGGATAGTTGCAACACATGTAGCATTGCTCATGCGTTACCGACCTTTCCCCCCTCCCCAATGAGCTTTGGCTACCTTACTCACGCGCAGGAACACAATCTACTTTATTTATCCAAATAAATAAAATTGAATATGTAATATCAAAATATCAATTTGTAAGCGGGTGAAACACTAGTTTGTTCCGGCTGATTTCCAAAACGGCTGGACCGATATAGACGAGACATTCACTGGTAGATAGCGGATGTTATAAGGAATAACTTAAGATTCTTTTACTTCAGATAATTTATAAGGGGTTTCGCGCAAAATAATTAAAACGCGGGTGAAACCGCGGCTGCGCTGGGGTATCAAATAACTGCACACTACAAAAGTGGTTAGGTACATAGTAGATAGACTGTCAGTATTCTTACGTCAAAACTATCTTCACAGCAATAAACTTTGCTTTCGTCTCTAAATGGATCCAACCCCTTCACAGTTTTTACCCATTTCTCTCACATTTGGACATTCATTGGAACGATTATAAAATCAACTTTTCCGGTGGACTGGTGGTTGTATTATTACATTTTGGCACAACACATGATTTTCTAGTATTTATATTGGAAACTAGCTTTAGCCCGCGACTTCGTCCGCGTAGATTATTTCTTTTTTCTAGATATGAATCATTGTAACAATATAGAGCTTTGTTCATGGCTATATCCCGCCACTACGTGTGATATTTGACAAAAGTTCAGGAAGATTGAGAGCTTACATGCGAGCATGCCACATAAAACTGAAACAGTCCTGCCGCAAATAAACTCTAGGAAATTTCGGAGTTCTTCCCTGTGATTTATTAATAGCCATCGCGAAGCAAACCTCGATAAGGAACTGTAATCTTTTAAATTCAAACGGAAGGTGCTTTGGGATCAATGGTGTACGCGGCACGAGACTGTTTCTCCTCTGGCGGAACCAGTTAATATTTTGGCCTCAATAACATTGCGGCGGAGAACTGTTGCTTGTAGTCAAGTTCTTCAGCACAATTTTGGAGGCCGTATATGTCTAATCAATATGACAGGAGCAGGTACATGCATGAAACGGATTACCCGGCGGATTAAGAGAGTTAAAAAAATGAATAGGATAATTAACCGACTCATCCATATCGATCATGGTGGCAACATTTCATTGATCGCAACGGGTTGGTCATTTTTGGGAGTAGTAGTAGTATACATTTCATCTATACCTAACTTGGTATATGTACCAAATTCCAACAACACCGATATTCTTTGCGTTAGTTTCCAAATTTTAATTATATTCCAAGCTTATATAATAAATTTAGTATACTTCCATACACAACTTCATCCCTTTTTTACCCCTTTATCTTTATCGAATACGCTGAAGCACATATAAATTAATTTTCAATCATCAGCCTAAACACAAAATTTGAAGGTCCTAACTTCCAAACTGATGGACTTTCATACAAACTCGCATCCCCTATTTTACCCCCATAGTGGTGTAATATTGAAAAATCCTTCCTAAGTGGATACCTACACTGTATAATTATAAATTTAGTGATGTTTACTATGGAAATGAAAGATTTTCGTATACAACTTAATCCCCCTTTTTCCTCTTCGGGGGTGGAAATATCACAAACGCTGTGACAACTTTACTTTAATTTTCAATCGTCAGCCTAAACACAAAATTTGAAGATCCTAACTTCAAAACTGACGGACTTGCATACAAAATTTCAAGTCCTATTTTACCCCCTTAGGGGTGGAATTTCCAAAAATCCTTCTTTACTGGATACCTACACTGTATAATAATAAATTTAGTGAAGTTTATCGTGAAATTGAAGGCCTTGTTTACCCAACTTCATCCCCCTTTTCCTCCCTTCGGTGGTGGAATTATCACAAACGCTGAGATAACTAAACATTAATTTTCAATCGTCAGCCTAAACACAAAATTTGAAGATCCTAACTTCAAAACTGATGGACTTGCATACAAACTTTCATCCCTTATTTTACCTCCTTAGGGGTGGAATTTCCAAAAAAAACCTTCCTTAGTGGATGCCTACACCGTATAATAATACATTTCATGAAGTTTACTTTGAAATTGAAGGCCTTGCATACCCAACTTCATCCCCCTTTTCCTCCCTTCGGGGGTGGAATTATCACAAACGCTGAGATAACTATACATTAATTTTCAATCGTCAGCCTAAACACAAAATTTGAAGACCCTAACTTCAAAACTGACGGACTTGCATACAAACTGTAATCCCCTATTTTACCCTCTTAAGGGTGGAATTTCCAAAAATCCTTCCTTAGTGGATGCCTCCACTGTATAAGGTATCTGTGTGCAAAATTTCAAATCTCTAGGTTGTGACGTAGCACATCACGCCACCTCGAACCATCCAGCCGCCGCCGCCGCCGCAGCCCAGAGGGGAAAGTTACCGCCCGCGGGACGCCGGCGCACCGCGCACCGCGCGCCACGTACCTCACCCCGCGACCTTCTTTATAAGACCGCGCACTCCATTGCGAGAGCGCAGTCGGCCTGGCGCTACCGTACAACTAACACAAGTCGGTTCGGGTTACCAAATACGATATGTGTTGGCCATTGCGGTGAGGTCTGTCCGTCTGTACCGAAACCCTGGTAATTTTACCCGAGGGTACCGTCCGCGTCCCCATACCGCTTTCCCTGTAAGCCAGTATATTCATCGTCTCCTCGCACGTCACCATTCCATGGGTTGATGCACCTGTCGGTTCGGGTTACCAAATACGACTAGGTGTCACCTCCCAGGAAGGTACGTTCAAGGAGCGATTCCCCGTACCGTTTAGGCAAGATCACGCCGCGCCCTCTATTAAAGTGCTAGACATAAGTATTAGCTATAGAGTCTCAGATATATGTATTTATAATTAATAAATCAATTGGCGGCATCTTTGTAATCATTGATTGGTGTTTTCTTTATAGCTCTCCGATAGGTTACCCAAGTAGGCAGTTAACAGTAGAACCCCACTGGTTACCTTAATGAACGAAGCCTCACTTCGTTACATTTGGCGCCCAACTCAGTGAGAATCCACCCCGCGAGGTGCTTAAATCAGTAAGATAGTGTATCGTTACATTTGACACCCATCTCAGTAAGAATCCGACCCGTGAGGTGTTCAAAACAGTAAGATAGCGTATCGTTACAATTGGCACCCGTTTAGTGAGAATCCACTCCGGTATCACACCTCATTACCTCCCTGGTCGGCCCACTTAACAATCTAGACGGCCTTCGCGAAACCTAGATGGTGGAGCAAGGAAACGTTAAGTGCGGAAAGTGAGCGGTCACGGGAAACCGAGTGAGAGTGTAAAAAAAAAAAAAAAATTAATAGTAAATAAAAACCCGTATCCGTATAGATGAGCTATAAAGATTACTAATTATTACCAATAAACAGAAAAGGGATATTCGTTCACCTCTTTTGCTTGCTTTTATACCGCTTCCGCAGCCTTTTGGCTAATTTCGTTTTCAAGAACGGTACAATTCCGTGGATTGGTGCACCTGTCGGTTCGGGTTACCAAATACGAATAGTTACACCTCCCGGAAAAGTACATTCAAGAAGCGATTTACAAAGAGGATAAAAAAAAATATACCTTTTCACCGTAAGTAAATAATTGTATAAATTTAACAAGTTGCTACCAATAAAACCGAGAGTAAATAAATATAAAAATAAAACCCGGTCAATTTAATTTATTGATAAAAATAATAATAAACAAATAAAATACGTTTAATTCCATACGTTATTAATCCGTATTTCATTAATAGAAATAAAATCCGTTAAGAAATTGAACCCGTTTAATTGAAGGTAAGTTAAATAAATAAATTTATTAATCCGTGTTCCGTTAAAAAAAAAAAGAACCGTTAAGGAATTGAACCCGTTTAAAAAAAATACAGTGTTGGAGGTAAGTTAAATAAATAAATTAATTAAAGTGTATTCCGTTATTTCCGTTAAAAGAAAAAAAAACATTCCGTTATAATCAAATAAATAAATAATTTAACCGTCAAATGTCCACAAATTGGATTTATAACTTGAAAAAACCAGAACTCATAAAAGAAATACAAGAAAGAAATATTTCAATTGAGGGTTTAACCGTTGACCAGCTCAGGAAAATCCTGTCAACAGACAGCAAAAGCACGAAGATGACAGACAATCCCGGAACAAGTCAAGACAGGACATCCGCATCCGAATCCGAATCAAACTCCGAAAAACCACAGAGTAAGAACATGATGAATCTACTCAAATTGGTAAACAGTTACGGTATCTCATTCGATATACGTAACGAACCGGTGGATTTTATAGAAACATTGGAAGAAATTAAGACTACTAATGAAATAAAACCACAAGAAATGCTGCAGATACTGCCAAGAATTCTTAAAGACAACGCAAAAGCGTGGTACCGAAATAACCACCAGACATGGTCGTCGTGGGAAAACTTCATAGAAGAATTCAAACTTAGTTTCTTTCCGAAAAACTACAACTCCAAACTATTAGGAGATATAGTTAGAAAACAGCAGAATTACAAGCAAAACTTCGTTAGTTACTTAACCGAAATACAAACGTTGATGAGAAGATATGGAAAACTATCAACTTCCGAACAACTAGATCGCATATATGAAAATATGAATCCCAAATATAAATATTATGTGAAGAAGAACGAGTTCAGCAATCTCTCCGAGTTAATACAACTAACAAGAGAACATGAAGCAATCTCACATCAAATATATATAGAGAAGCAACCGCAGAGTTATGAAAAAAACTCAAGAGAAAACCAGATAACCGAAACCGAGGAGTCCAGCTTTCTAAACAACTATGATAGCAAGAAGTGTTGTTGGAGCTGTGGAAAAAGAAACCATACAACAAAAGAATGCACTGGTAAACGCTTAGTCTTTTGTAGTCAGTGTGGCCGAATGGGAATATTAAGCAAAAATTGTTGTAGAAGGCAACAAACCCAAAACGAAAAGTATACTCAAAAATCAAATACCGTAGGATCTGACGATGTAAATGATCCAAGAATTTTCTTAGATGTTGAGATACAAGGACAACAATTTAAAGCACTGTATGATACTGGATCAACAAACTCGTATATAAACGAAAAAGTATATAAGATACTACCCGAAGAAAAAGAATCCGTCAACCAAGAAGTACATAGAATACTACTAGCCGATGGAAGTAAATTAGAGTTATCAAAATTCCGAGACATAGATCTAAAGATAAAAGAAAAAGTATTTAAACATCGTATGTACGTCATGCCAAGAGCAACGCACACAATATTAGGAATAGACCTAATAAAACGATTGAATATGAATATAGACATTCAAAACGTAGATAAAATTAAACCATCAGTAAAAAAATCAAAAACGAGAAGGAAGAAGCGAAAACAGAATATAGTAGCCGATAAATTAACAAGAAAACCGACATGTGCAACCGTTAAAAAACCTGTTACCGAAATAAAAGATTGGTATACAAAGAAAACCGAAGCTATCAAGACAGAACCGAATATTTTTCCTGAATTTAAAATTATAGAAGAAAACCTTTACAAACGAATCATAAACCCGTCATATGGTACAAAATTAGACTCATCATCCAAATGGAAACTTTGTGTACCGAAATCGAAAAAAGAAGAAGTAATCAAAGAAAACCACGATAATCCGACCGCTGGACACATAGGAACAGCAAGAACGTTAGCGAAAGTAGCCCACATATACTATTGGCCAGGAATGTTTAGAGACATAGCCAAATATGTTAACAAGTGTACCATTTGCCAAACACCCAAATCCGAAAATATCCAAAATAAAGAAATAACGCACGTAGATAACCGAAGTAAACTGTATGACTTAGTTAAAATTAATCACAGCCGAAAATCTGATTACCAAAAACCGAATGATTATAAACAAAGAAAGTACTCGAAACCGAAAATTAAACCATTTGCATTAAAAACGAATTTTCCAGTACCGGATAAATCAATAAATTTTTGTGCCAAACTCGCACCGAACTGTACAGGACCTATCCAAACAATTGAAAAACAATCACCGGTAATAAATTTATTGAAGGATCCTAACTCCAAAAGAATAATAACGGCACACATAAAAGTATTGAATAGAAATATGCATCCGAATTATTCCGAATAAATATAAAACTCAATAACATAGAGGGTAGATCATGATAACCGATAACTGAGCGAGATCCAGAATACCAAAAATTTTAGAAGTACCCTCACTTTAGTTAAGAAATAGTTGACATAGGAAAACAATAGAAAGGAAAAGAATATTTTCAGAGGAACTTGAACATCAATTATATTGGTGATTTTTACAGGTAAAAATCTCCATTTCCGGGAGAGGAGTGTGACGTAGCACATCACGCCACCTCGAACCATCCAGCCGCCGCCGCCGCCGCAGCCCAGAGGGGAAAGTTACCGCCCGCGGGACGCCGGCGCACCGCGCACCGCGCGCCACGTACCTCACCCCGCGACCTTCTTTATAAGACCGCGCACTCCATTGCGAGAGCGCAGTCGGCCTGGCGCTACCGTACAACTAACACAAGTCGGTTCGGGTTACCAAATACGATATGTGTTGGCCATTGCGGTGAGGTCTGTCCGTCTGTACCGAAACCCTGGTAATTTTACCCGAGGGTACCGTCCGCGTCCCCATACCGCTTTCCCTGTAAGCCAGTATATTCATCGTCTCCTCGCACGTCACCATTCCATGGGTTGATGCACCTGTCGGTTCGGGTTACCAAATACGACTAGGTGTCACCTCCCAGGAAGGTACGTTCAAGGAGCGATTCCCCGTACCGTTTAGGCAAGATCACGCCGCGCCCTCTATTAAAGTGCTAGACATAAGTATTAGCTATAGAGTCTCAGATATATGTATTTATAATTAATAAATCAATTGGCGGCATCTTTGTAATCATTGATTGGTGTTTTCTTTATAGCTCTCCGATAGGTTACCCAAGTAGGCAGTTAACAGTAGAACCCCACTGGTTACCTTAATGAACGAAGCCTCACTTCGTTACAAGGTCCAGCGGTTTGGGCTGTGCGTTGATATATCAACAATCAGTTTATCATTTTATATATTAAGATTTAATTAAAAGAAACAAATAACCCGACTGCGTAAAACAAAAATTAACTGAAAAGAGAAAAACAAGCGCACGCAGTCGGGTTATTTGTTTCTTTTAATTAAATTTCCAATATAAATACTAGAAAATCATGTGTTCTGTGTTTTGTTTCTTTTAATAATTTAATTTATTTCAGACTTTTTAGTTTTATACAGAATGAGTTGTAAGTATTAGCTGTATTAGTAAGTAAATGAGCGGTACGGTAAAGTAACGCTAACAACCATCGCAACTCTGTGAGTTACGTACGGTAACCGCTCATGGTACCAATACCTACTGTCCTTGCATTAAACATGTTTTTTTGTAATTTACGTCAAAATGGTAGCACAAAAGTATTACAATGTATATATATATATGGAATAGGCTGTTCACAAGCTTTCATTTGATACCCATATTGTTATAATAACGAAATATTTGTTTTGAATATCCCCCCTCTTTTTTTATCCGTAGACGCCATATAAAAATAATATACCCTATGACACTCCCACAGTCAAGACGAATCTAACGGCACCTAATATGCTTAAATCCATCAACCCATTTAGGCTGCAGAGCGTGCCAAAGAAATAGACATACATACATACACTCGAAAAACATAACCCTCCTTTCGGGTCAGTCGGGTAAAAACCAAAAAAGTCATAATCATCTAGGGAAACGTACGGAAGAGCGCGACCCCGTCAGGGTATTTGTTCTGTGAGCGCGATTGACTGAGCGAGCGTTGGAACATGACGTCACACGCATCGAGTACGGGCCGGTGGAATCCAGCGTCGCGCGCTCATTTTAAAATTCCATATCTCGGAAACTAATTGACGTATCGAAATAATTCTTTCACACGTATTTTTTATTTTCTATAGAAAATACGGATACCTAAAAATCTAAATAAGTGAACTTTCTTCATTATTAGGCATAAAAAGAGATAGTTGTCCTAAGTACACCATAAGAAATAATTATAATAATCAAATCATGTTATAGGTATTTGGTAATAAAATGTAATATAAAGTAATAGAATAAGAATCCGTAAATATAATAACAAATTAGTTGTTATCATAGCTTTTATGGTCTGTAACTCGCACTCGGACGGATAGCAGTTTGTGTGACGATGGCGGGCGGGAGCGAGATATCTATGTGTGTGTGTTGAGTACAATGCCCTTGGATGTAGCCCGTCTAATTCAAGTTGGTTGGTACGAGGAATGCAGACCATACAATATCAGCAGTAAACTTTACTTAGAAGGGTTATAAGTTCGTTTTAAATCTATCGATAAACTGATAATGATGTAACTGTCATAAATAATTGCTAAAATGCTGCTCCCAATGCTGATTTTCCTGGTCTTTATTATATTACCCATGTCGTGAAATTATAATTAAATCAACTTTAACACTAAAAAAATACTATAAAATTAATAAAAACAAAACTACACAACTAACTTTATATTTACAAGCACTATTGAACTAGATTATCACACTAAACTTAAATTAATACGATATTACAAACTATAATACTATCTTTAAAGACAATAAAGAATATGCTACGAAAATATTTTATGTTTAAAACTACGAGAGCCGGTCGCGACAACTAGCATAGGTCCGTCGTCGACAAAGGCTACGGCCGAATAATCCTAGCGATGCAAGAGTAGTAATAAATACGTTCACCGTAATTTCGTATGTGCCAAAAAGAGATGACTATAGTGCTCTCAGGTACTCGCCCAGGCAAGCGGCAGCTTTTAATAAACGACGTAAGTACCAAACCAAATATAAATTGTTTATAAAATAACCATGCAATGTATAGAAAATCTGTTCTTCACATCATAAGAAGAATGAATTACCAATTTTTTGCATTAAATTTCACTGTAAAATTCGCCTGCTTGACGGAGTTACAGTAAAAAAGATTTTTATTTAGAGGCTACTTTGGAATTAAACTTTATCGAGAAAATTTCTATCAAACGTGTTTTCCTTCATTGGCAAACCCAATTAAGATCTCAAAAATCATATAATAAAAACTCAGAACCCCAACCCTTGTATTAATTAAGATACAGGGACACAAAGATATCATTTTTTTCCAATATAGCACCTTAATAAGGCACTTACGAACGTTACAATTGATTTTACCACTGGTTCGTAATACACATAAACTGAGAAGACTCCCGGCAAGAAACTCAGCAAGGATATTTCTTTTTTATTATCTTATAATACATTTGACAATATTAGATAATTAAATTAAAATAGCCTGTAAAGCGAACACTTCATTCAAATGCGTTCTTGTCTTCTACAAAGTCGGAAACTTTATAGTACCCTTTATTACACAATTTTTGTTTAACTAACTTTTTAAATCTATACACAGATAGTTCTTGAATTGATTTGGATACTTTGTTATAGAAGCGTATACATTGCCCCTTAAAAGAATCCCTAACTTTGCTGAGTCGTGTTACAGGTACAGCAAGTTTGTCCTTATTTCTAGTGTTTAAACTATGAGTGTCGCTATTTTCAGGAAAGTTAAGTATATTTTTTCGAACATACATTAAGTTTTATATGTACATTATATGTACTGAGACGACACTGTCATTACATTTATGGTTTTAAACTTATCCCTATGGGAATCTCTTGGCTTTAAATTATATATTGCGCGAATATCCTTCTTCTGCAGGATAAAAATTCTATTGATGTCTGCACCGCTGCCCCAAAGGACGATGCTGTAAGACATTAAACTATGAAAATAACTAAAATAAACTAATCTTGCCGTAAATTCGTCAGTGAGAGAACGGATTTTCTTCACTGCATACGCTGCAGAACTAAGTCTATTCACTAGATTATGTATGTGTGGACCCCATTGTAACTTATCGTCTAATGTAATACCTAAAAATACAGTTGTTTTAACAAGATCCAATATTTTTTCAAAAGCAAGCAATGGAAATACAATAAAATAGAACACCTCTCTTCAAACTACTAATAATTAAGCATAAACTACGCGTACAATTTAAAATTACAAAAGATTGCAAAAAAAAATACAAAAATTCGAAAAATCCGGATAATCCGGATTTGTAGGTGATGATAAAATTTGAATCCGGATTTGAAAAAAATCCGGATTTTGCAATCCCTAGTTTCAACCACGGAAAAGAGAATACACTGGAAGGGCGATGCGTTAGAATTTGTATCGGAACCAGTGTAGCCAAACTCACACAAATAAATGTTAAATCATATATTGTACTACAAATAAACAATCCTTTTGATTGGTCGTTTCTATTTTACTCAAAAATAGCTTTAATCACACAGGTCATACATATGAAAATATACCTTTTTACGTTAACATAAAATTTATTTTTCAATAGCGTACAAAGTATTTACGTCGTTTTGTAATCTACAAACTAACTAGATTCAATCGACGAAAAAGTTCTGCCACTCGGCACTAGATGGCCTTATTTTCATGGAACGCAATTTTGAACTCAAACGCATTAGACATAATGTTGATAATTGCGTAATAGCTGCGTCGACTGGCGTCGAGTAGCAACACTTATTGCTATTCGCTTAATGCAGCGAAAGTAATCGATAAAATATCAATAAAATTATCGATATTTTAATTTCGTCGATATATTTTTAGAAATTCCGTAAGAAAATTCACGTTCGATAAGAATAATTGTGCAAAGAATACTGAATTGTAAAAAAAAACGTTTAACATGATGAAATAAATTCAAAAAAAGTTATTTTTACACGGTTTATTGCCCTTGAAATAAAATTTATTTGTTTCGAAATTCTCGGTTTGAAAGCTTAATTTTAACAGATGAATGCGGATATTGATATAACTTTCAACTATTGCCTTAATCAAATCAGTGATAAAAAGATGTATTTTATCGATATTGATCGAACAAAACTATCGATGCACGTGTTTTGGGGTCACGACAGGTCACGACTCACGACCAATGTGAAAGAACGCAATACATTACGTGCGGAGTTGCGCTCGCTACCTTGCGTACAAATAAAGTGAGTACATTGCCTTCAATGTATAATTTTGCAGTAGTATCCGAGTTTATCGTTTACACCTAAAATTATCATAATCTCGAATACATTTTTATAAATATCACAATTAAATAAAGGTTTGTAGACTCATCGATGAAAGGAAATCCCTCCTTGAGTTACACTCCGACTCCTCACTTCGTTTCCTACAGGAAATAAAAGCGCATCACGACATAAATAATATTTTTCGCGGAGCTACGCACCTCTGCTAAGTATGGCGGATACTACGAAGCGTTGACGCGTGTTTTGGTTGATATATGCCCATTTGATGTTATGTGTGGCGCGCGGGCTCCGCTAGCATAGCGTCTCTATTTATATTTCTTTTCTCTGTGGTTTCAACATACCTACCAGCCCAATAAAGTGTTTGATTCAAAGACTTCTAAAATTGGAATGGATCGTCAGTTAACCGCTGAATTTATCGATTTAATTAAAAACTAATGCAATGATGAATCAGGCCAATACTTTACACCGATTTAATCACAGTATTCAGATTTCTATTTACAAGTTAGCAGTTTAAGCATCGAGAAAGATTGAGTTAGTGTGCATCGTTGCTTATGATGCAATAATTCCACCGATTCGCCAGCGATAAATTCAATGCACCCCTCCTGTTAGCAGCATATGGTGCAGTCGCTAATCTACTTACTTATCGGATATTCTTACTGACTGTTATGATGCAGACGCTATAGTAGCTGTAGTCGGCTATAAAGTAACTGTTGTATACGTTATGAAACATTTCCTGTTAGTGATCGTTTCTTTCAATAGCCACTTGGTGAATGTACAGCTGAAGTCGATGTGTTCATAATGGAAATATAAAATCGACAGCACTGCCAAATGGAACGGAATATTGCCGGGACTGGGCAATGAACCAAACGTTGGATCGTAAAGTTGCTGATCCTAAATAATACGGACGAACTGGTAGCAAAATCCATGAGAACTTCCCGTTTTTGAGAGAATATTTGATTCTTCTCATTCGATAAATAACACCAAACAAGTTGCACATCAAGTATTCTAATTCCCATTGCTTGTTGTAACCACAGCAACAAATTTACTTGGATTCTCTTTGCTTCCCCTTCGATGTTGTTGCTATTGACGAGGGTTCGACGTACTGCTACAATTTGTTTCACGTTAATCCGGTATCAATATTGGTTTACTAGTATCCTATCAGTTTACTTATCTAATGACTGAGATCTATAAGCTCTTTGTACTCGCATATCATAAAAGTCTCGCAGGGAAAGTCATAAATAATAATACCGACTTGAATCCTCAGTTATAAATCTTAATTTGCAAGAACATTGGAAACGAGGTATATTTACAACACTTGAGTTGATCAGGTATGCTGTCAACGTAAATATATGTAGCCTTATCCGCAGCGTAGTATATTTTTTTAGTAATCTTGTTTCGTATGACTTTAACACATTGGTTAATATTAGATGAAGCCCCGTAAAACGTGGGGGCGCCGCGGCAGCTGATCGGAAGTCCTGCCCTTTGTTCGACTCTCAACCACACTTTTTGTAGTTTTAAGGAAGGAAGGAAGTGTGGGATTTATATAAATTGATCAGAGTAGGTTATTGACATTAATTAGTTATATTTTTGTTTATTTTATTGAATAAGTATACGTTGATGGCATTCGATAGATAAGTACAGCCGCACGCAATATTTTATTGAATGCGTTTTATTTATCCGAGTGGTCACGAATTTTGATGTTACGCTCCATTGTCCCTTACGAAATGTCCGTATTTTTTATCCAGACAAAGAGGGAAAGCTTCCATTATTCAGAAATATTTTTGGGTACAATGGTCGGCTGCGCACTGCGCACACACAGCGTGTGATCCGTTGCCATTGAGATCGATTGTTCGCGGCACCGATAGGTGGATATTTAAAATTGTTGGCTTTTAACACACACAATGCGAATATAAAGGACTTACACACCTAGGCGGTTTCTGACTTTAGTGTTCATAAACTACTTCCCGTCGAACCCGATGTATTTCCGCCAGATATTTTTTCTGTAGTGATTTATTGCATTCCATAGTTTTTCAATAATACTATTCGCTTTTGATGTTGGTGGATCTGCAGAAAACATTATATCCTACCTTTATTGTGCAATTTCATAAAGTAATAACAGTTTGTACCCAATTATAAATCTTATGCCTAATCATTTAACTAAAGAGCATTAAATTAACATGACTTATTCAGAAGTCACGTGCATACAATAATTGTTGTTCTAAAGACCATTAATTGTACCGTAGTGGATGAGGCACGTGGCACTTGCGATTGCCTCGGGCAACAGAAGTTACACTTCAGTTTTGCGGCTTCTGCAAATTGCGTTTATGGGTTTTAAACAAGAAGCTTGCTTATTTATACATATACGGAAGACTGAATATGTTTCTGTGTCGTCAAATATTGAGTATTTCCTAACCGTTTAAGTTTGATTAACTAAAATTCGTAACCAACGACAATGTTGCACACATCTGGGTTAAATCTGATTTCATTGTAATTGTTACCAGTGTTTCTGTTAATGGTCCGTTACGAAGTGAACAGATGACGTAATAGGACGTGGGAACCTGATGCAATCTGACGAGGAAACCAGATAGACCCGATAAATATTATAACATAATTATTTATCGTCTTGTAACATCCTGTAGGTGTAGACGCCAAATTTATTGGCAGAAGTAAAGTAATCGCATTATATGTATACGAGGCATTATTATGTATTGACGAATGTTTTAAGGATCTCGTTTCATAGAATATTGTTTTGGAACTGTGATTCTATTAAGTATATTATAGTCATCATCTACTACCGCTACCAATTATGTACAAAACTGATAAAGAAAACAATAAATTTTAAATTTATTTCTAACAATAAAATTAGTACTTAACGATAACAGGTAATTACTTCAAACCACGATCTCTCGTAATGGATTTTATCGATTCATTTAAGCTCTTAAGTTTTAAAAGGTCTTCGCAATAAATCTTCTGCATCGCGTTTCTAACGTCAGTCATTTTAACCGTGGCCTTCTTCATTATGTTGATTGGGATAATTAAATACAACACCTACGTTTGAAGTTCATGCACCAAGTTCAATGTCAACTTTGATAGAATATATGTGTTTATTAACGCCTGTACACAAACCACAAGCTTTCAGTTTTATTTCGCTCCAATAGATTTTCGATCTCGCGGTGCATGTAAATGTCATTTACTTATGATTCTGCATCGTTAACACTAACAGCGATATAAACGCTCCGTGACTGGTAATACCAGCTAGGTAATTCACAGTTTGTGGTTGGTAACTCCAATATCATCATATGAAACGAACCATCTATAAATGGAACAGATTATGTATGAAATTACGAATCGTTTGATGTGATTACAAAGGTTTGGTGACCTTTGATTCGTTGTCTGCCGTCCCAACTTCTTGTTTTGTGAATGTAACATTTTCAGTTTCCTGGACATTTCACAGACAACTCTGAATTCATTATATATTCAAACCCTTTTATCCCTTCTGTATTACAATTAATGTACATATTTAATACCTAGTCGAATAATAGCTATAAAAATAACTATAATCTTTAAATGCCATTATGTAGTACACCAATGTAAAATAATTTGCACGATATATTATGCAAATGTCATATTATTAATGTGCCTGACATATTATATCGTGTTATGCAAATAAATCTATAATTTAGAATTTCAGAACACCTCATAGATATTTGTATCATTAGCATATAACGAATTTTGCTTTTAGTAACGTTAATGTAACAGGATACAGCTTCCACTTCGAGTCTTATTTATTGTCGTCCTCGCGGAGAGTTTGTTTAATGGTACTAAGCTTAAGCATCGGATATATCTTTATTTAATTTCACTTTATAGCTTTCCTTGTTTTGCACGCCATGAATACCTCTGATAAAATCAATCATGTTAAGTTTATTGACACCATTTTGCTCATTAGCAATGCAAGTATGTGTGGCCCAGCACGCCCCACATACTGGCACATACCCTGGTGAGTTGCAGAGGTACCGGGTTCAGCCAATATGGGCAAAATGAGCCCGCTCTCATCCATATTGCAGACTCCCGTTCGATAAGTTCATTTATATTGCAGACGAATGGTCTGTACAACTTTCGTGGACTGCATCTTTAGGTGCCGCCTCATTTTCAAGTTCATTGTAAGCACGATGCTACGAAAGCTAGGCTAATGATAAGCTTTTCTTTATTTATGACTTGTACTCACATGTGAAATTAATTAGGAAAAGCAATCGGAGTTTACAACGCAACTGATTTGTATCGTCAAATCTTCAGTCATTTTTCTGGGTATTGAGGTCTGTAATAAAATGTCCGTTCACATTGATTCAAATCTCAATTATGTTAAACAAGATCAAACAAATCAAATTGAAAATTCCAAATGATTCGTTCGACTGGCACCTTTATTAGCTGCATGACTTGACTGTTCAAGTTAGCCTTGGTTATTGTGATGCATGTTACTCACCTGTGTGAACCTGGAACCCGACTTCAAGATATCGGGTTTTTTTTTTTTGCATATGTTAGTACTCCGTATGTACCTGTTTGTACCAACTTTTTTTTCGTTTGTACCTCAAGGGGTTCGGAGATACGGGGGGTTGAAAAATGCTCAGAACCCGACTTCAAGATATCGGGTTTTTTTTTTTTGCATATGTTTGTACTCCGTATGTACCTGTTTGTACCAACTTTTTTTTCGTTTGTACCTCAAGGGGTTCGGAGATACGGGGGGTTGAAAAATGCTCAGAACCCGACTTCAAGATATCGGGTTTTTTTTTTTTGCATATGTTTGTACTCCGTATGTACCTGTTTGTACCAACTTTTTTTTCGTTTGTACCTCAAGGGGTTCGGAGATACGGGGGGTTGAAAAATGCTCAGAACCCGACTTCAAGATATCGGGTTTTTTTTTTTTGCATATGTTTGTACTCCGTATGTACCTGTTTGTACCAACTTTTTTTTCGTTTGTACCTCAAGGGGTTCGGAGATACGGGGGGTTGAAAAATGCTCAGAACCCGACTTCAAGATATCGGGGTTTTTTTTTTTGCATATGTTAGTACTCCGTATGTACCTGTTTGTACCAACTTTTTTTTCGTTTGTACCTCAAGGGGTTCGGAGATACAGGACTTTAAAAAACCTGTTCCCTAATATCGGAATCTCGGGCATTTTTTGAGATAATCAAAATCTGCAAGCGGGGTTGGATTCACCATCGTTTGTACCCGTTTGTACCATCTTTCTTTTCGTTTGTACCTCAAGGGGTTCGGAAATACAGGACTTTAAAAATCCTGATCCCTAATATCGGAATCTCGGGCATTTTTTGAGATAATCAAAATCTGCCAGCGGGGTTGGATTCACCATCGTTTGTATCCGTTTGTACCATCTTTCTTTTCGTTTGTACCTCAAGGGGTTCGGAAATACAAGACTTTAAAAAACCCGTTCCCTAATATCGGAATCTCGGGCATTTTTTGAGATAATCAAAATCTGCAAGCGGGGTTGGATTCACCGTCGTTTGTACCCGTTTGTACCATCTTTCTTTTCGTTTGTACCTCAAGGGGTTCGGAAATACAAGACTTTATAAAACCCGTTCCCTAATATCGGAATATCGGGCATTTTTTGAGATAATCAAAATCTGCCAGCGGGGTTGGATTCACCATCGTTTGTACCCGTTTGTACCATTTTTCTTTTCGTTTGTACCTCAAGGGGTTCGGAAATACAAGACTTTAAAAAACCTGTTCCCTAATATCGGAATCTCGGCCATTTTTTGAGATAATCAAAATCTGCAAGCGGGGTTGGATTCACCATCGTTTGTACCCGTTTGTACCATCTTTCTTTTCGTTTGTACCTCAAGGGGTTCGGAATTACAAGACTTTAAAAAACCCGTTCCCTAATATCGGAATCTCGGGCATTTTTTGAGATAATCAAAATCTGCAAGCGGGGTTGGATTCACCGTCGTTTGTACCCGTTTGTACCATCTTTCTTTTCGTTTGTACCTCAAGGGGTTCGGAAATACAAGACTTTAAAAAACCCGTTCCCTAATATCGGAATCTCGGGCATTTTTTGAGATAATCAAAATCTGCCAGCGGGGTTGGATTCACCATCGTTTGTACCCGTTTGTACCATTTTTCTTTTCGTTTGTACCTAAAGGGGTTCGGAAATACAAGACTTTAAAAAACCTGTTCCCTAATATCGGAATCTCGGCCATTTTTTGAGATAATCAAAATCTGCCAGCGGGGTTGGATTCACCGTCGTTTGTACCCGTTTGTACCATCTTTCTTTTCGTTTGTACCTCATGGGGTTCGGAAATACAGAACTTTAAAAAACCCGTTCCCTAATATCGGAATCTCGGGCATTTTTTGAGATAATCAAAATCTGCAAGCGGGGTTGGATTCACCGTCGTTTGTACCCGTTTGTACCATCTTTCTTTTCGTTTGTACCTCAAGGGGTTCGGAAATACAAGACTTTAAAAAACTTGTTCCCTAATATCGGAATCTCGGGCATTTTTTGAGATAATCAAAATCTGCAAGCGGGGTTGGATTCACCATCGTTTGTACCCGTTTGTACCATCTTTCTTTTCGTTTGTACCTCAAGGGGTTCGGAAATACAAGACTTTAAAAAACCCGTTCCCTAATATCGGAATCTCGGGCATTTTTTGAGATAATCAAAATCTGCAAGCGGGGTTGGATTCACCGTCGTTTGTACCCGTTTGTACCATCTTTCTTTTCGTTTGTACCTCAAGGGGTTCGGAAATACAAGACTTTAAAAAACCCGTTCCCTAATATCGGAATCTCGGGCATTTTTTGAGATAATCAAAACCTGCCAGCGGGGTTGGATTCACCATCGTTTGTACCCGTTTGTACCATTTTTCTTTTCGTTTGTACCTAAAGGGGTTCGGAAATACAAGACTTTAAAAAACCTGTTCCCTAATATCGGAATCTCGGCCATTTTTTGAGATAATCAAAATCTGCCAGCGGGGTTGGATTCACCATCGTTTGTGCCCGTTTGTACCATTTTTCTTTTCGTTTGTACCTCAAGGGGTTCGGAAATACAGAACTTTAAAAAAACTTGTTCCCTAATATCGGAATCTCGGGCATTTTTTGAGATAATCAAAATCTGCAAGCGGGGTTGGATTCACCGTCGTTTGTACCCGTTTGTACCATCTTTCTTTTCGTTTGTACCTCAAGGGATTAGGAAATACAGGACTTTCAAAAACCTAGTATCGGTAACGAGTATCGGTATCTTAGGCATTTTTTGAGATAATCAAAATCTGCAAGCAGGGTTGGCTTCAGCGTCGTTTGTACCCGTTTGTACCATTTTTCTTTTCGTTTGTACCTCAAGGGATTCGGAAATACAGGACTTTAAAAAACCCGTTCCCTAATATCGGAATCTCGGGCATTTTTTGAGATAATCAAAATCTGCCAGCGGGGTTGGATTCACCATCGTTTGTACCCGTTTGTACCAACTTTCTTTTCGTTTGTACCTCAAGGGATTAGGAAATACAGGACTTTCAAAAACCTAGTATCGGTAACGAGTATCGGTATCTTAGGCATTTTTTGAGATAATCAAAATCTGCAAGCAGGGTTGGCTTCAGCGTCGTTTGTACCCGTTTGTACCATTTTTCTTTTCGTTTGTACCTCAAGGGATTCGGAAATACAGGACTTTCAAAAATCTAGTATCGGTAACGAGTATCGGTATCTTAGGCATTTTTTGAGATAATCAAAATCTGCAAGCAGGGTTGGCTACAGCGTCGTTTGTACCAACTTTCTTTTGTTTGTACCTCAAGGGGTTCGGAAATACAGAACTTTCAAAAACTGTTCCCTAGTATCGGTAACCAGTATCGGTATCTCGGGCATTTTTTGAGAAAATCATAATCTGCAAGCAGGGTTAGATTCACCGTCGTTTGTACCCGTTTGTACCAACTTTCTTTTCGTTTGTACCTCAAGGGGTTCGGAAATACAGGGCTTTCAAAAACTGTTCCCTAGTATTAATAACTAGTATCGGTATCTCGGGCATTTTTTGAGATAGTCAAAATCTGCAAGCAGGGTTGGACTCACCGTCGTTTGTACCCGTATGTACCAACTTTCTTTTCGTTTGTACCTCAAGGGGTTCGGAAATACAGAACTTTCAAAAACTGTTCCCTAGTATCGGTAACTAGTATCGGTATCTCGGGCATTTTTTGAGATAATCAAAATCTGTAAGCAGGGTTGGATTCACCGTCGTTTGTACCCGTTTGTACCAACTTTCTTTTCGTTTGTACCTCAAGGGATTAGGAAATACAGGATTTTCAAAAACCTAGTATCGGTAACGAGTATCGGTATCTTAGGCATTTTTTGAGACAATCAAAATCTGCAAGCAGGGTTGGCTTCAGCGTCGTTTGTACCCGTTTGTACCAACTTTCTTTTCGTTTGTACCTCAAGGGATTCGGAAATACAGGACTTTCAAAAACTTAGTATCGGTAACGAGTATCGGTATCTCGGGCATTTTTTGAGATAATCAAAATCTGCAAGCAGGGTTGGATTCACCGTCGTTTGTACCCGTTTGTACCAACTTTCTTTTCGTTTGTACCTCAAGGGGTTCGGAAATACAGAACTTTAATAAAACCTGTTCCCTAATATCGGAATCTCGGGCGTCTTGTATTTCCGAACCCCTTGAGGTACAAACGAAAAGAAAAATGGTACAAACGGGTACAAACGATGGTGAATCCAACCCCGCTGGCAGATTTTGATTATCTCAAAAAATGCCCGAGATTCCGATATTAGGGAACGGGTTTCTTAAAGTCTTGTATTTCCGAACCCCTTGAGGTACAAACGAAAAGAAAGATGGTACAAACGGGTACAAACGATGGTGAATCCAACCCCGCTTGCAGATTTTGATTATCTCAAAAAATGGCCGAGATTCCGATATTAGGGAACCGGTTTTTTAAAGTCTTGTATTTCCGAACCCCTTGAGGTACAAACGAAAAGAAAGATGGTACAAACGGGTACAAACGACGGTGAATCCAACCCCGCTTGCAGATTTTGATTATCTCAAAAAATGCCCGAGATTCCGATATTAGGGAACGGGTTTTTTAAAGTCTTGTATTTCCGAACCCCTTGAGGTACAAACGAAAAGAAAAATGGTACAAACGGGTACAAACGATGGTGAATCCAACCACGCTGGCAGATTTTGATTATCTCAAAAAATGCCCGAGATTCCGATATTAGGGAACAAGTTTTTTTAAAGTTCTGTATTTCCGAACCCCTTGAGGTACAAACGAAAAGAAAAATGGTACAAACGGGTACAAACGATGGTGAATCCAACCCCGCTGGCAGATTTTGATTATCTCAAAAAATGCCCGAGATTCCGATTTTAGGGAACGGGTTTTTTAAACACTTGTATTTCCGAACCCCTTGAGGTACAAACGAAAAGAAAGATGGTACAAACGGGTACAAACGATGGTGAATCCAACCCCGCTTGCAGATTTTGATTATCTCAAAAAATGCCCGAGATTCCGATATTAGGGAACAGGTTTTTTAAAGTCTTGTATTTCCGAACCCCTTGAGGTACAAACGAAAAGAAAAATGGTACAAACGGGTACAAACGATGGTGAATCCAACCCCGCTGGCAGATTTTGATTATCTCAAAAAATGCCCGAGATTCCGATATTAGGGAACGGGTTTTATAAAGTCTTGTATTTCCGAACCCCTTGAGGTACAAACGAAAAGAAAGATGGTACAAACGGGTACAAACGACGGTGAATCCAACCCCGCTTGCAGATTTTGATTATCTCAAAAAATGCCCGAGATTCCGATATTAGGGAACGGGTTTTTTAAAGTCTTGTATTTCCGAACCCCTTGAGGTACAAACGAAAAGAAAGATGGTACAAACGGGTACAAACGATGGTGAATCCAACCACGCTGGCAGATTTTGATTATCTCAAAAAATGCCCGAGATTCCGATATTAGGGAACAAGTTTTTTTAAAGTTCTGTATTTCCGAACCCCTTGAGGTACAAACGAAAAGAAAAATGGTACAAACGGGTACAAACGATGGTGAATCCAACCCCGCTGGCAGATTTTGATTATCTCAAAAAATGCCCGAGATTCCGATTTTAGGGAACGGGTTTTTTAAACACTTGTATTTCCGAACCCCTTGAGGTACAAACGAAAAGAAAGATGGTACAAACGGGTACAAACGATGGTGAATCCAACCCCGCTTGCAGATTTTGATTATCTCAAAAAATGCCCGAGATTCCGATATTAGGGAACAGGTTTTTTAAAGTCTTGTATTTCCGAACCCCTTGAGGTACAAACGAAAAGAAAAATGGTACAAACGGGTACAAACGATGGTGAATCCAACCCCGCAGGCAGATTTTGATTATCTCAAAAAATGCCCGAGATTCCGATATTAGGGAACGGGTTTTATAAAGTCTTGTATTTCCGAACCCCTTGAGGTACAAACGAAAAGAAAGATGGTACAAACGGGTACAAACGACGGTGAATCCAACCCCGCTTGCAGATTTTGATTATCTCAAAAAATGCCCGAGATTCCGATATTAGGGAACGGGTTTTTTAAAGTCTTGTATTTCCGAACCCCTTGAGGTACAAACGAAAAGAAAGATGGTACAAACGGGTACAAACGATGGTGAATCCAACCCCGCTGGCAGATTTTGATTATCTCAAAAAATGCCCGAGATTCCGATATTAGGGAACGGGTTTTTTAAAGTCCTGTATTTCCGAACCCCTTGAGGTACAAACGAAAAGAAAGATGGTACAAACGGGTACAAACGATGGTGAATCCAACCCCGCTGGCAGATTTTGATTATCTCAAAAAATGCCCGAGATTCCGATATTAGGGAACAGGTTTTTTAAAGTCCTGTATTTCCGAACCACTTGAGGTACAAACGAAAAAAAAGTTGGTACAAACAGGTACATATGGAGTACTAACATATGCAAAAAAAAAAAAACCCGATATCTTGAAGTCGGGTTCTGAGCATTTTTCAACCCCCCGTATCTCCGAACCCCTTGAGGTACAAACGAAAAAAAAGTTGGTACAAACAGGTACATACGGAGTACTAACATATGCAAAAAAAAAAACCCCGATATCTTGAAGTCGGGTTCTGAGCATTTTTCAACCCCCCGTATCTTCGAACTCCTTGAGGTACAAACGAAAAAAAAGTTGGTACAAACAGGTACATACGGAGTACAAACATATGCAAAAAAAAAAAACCCGATATCTTGAAGTCGGGTTCTGAGCATTTTTCAACCCCCCGTATCTCCGAACCCCTTGAGGTACAAACGAAAAAAAAGTTGGTACAAACAGGTACATACGGAGTACTAACATATGCAAAAATAAAAAACCCGATATCTTGAAGTCGGGTTCCAGGTTCACACAGGTATGTTACTCACGCGGCAGGGGATATTTTGGAATTAAATTATTCCCTCTACTGCAACAAAACTATATCAAAATATTGTTGTAATGCTCGTGACATTGATTGAATAGTTCTGATTATGTGACATGTTTACTACGATTTATCGCAAACCTTTCTACTTAATTGAGGTAGTATTAAAAATGTATACAAACCATATGCATGTTAAAATGCAATTAGAAATAAACCTAATTGCACTGCACCTACTGCATTCAACGAGCTAGGTGAATCATCCCAGTAAAATAAAAAAACAATGAGTCGGTTGGAAGTCATGGAAAAAAGGCGAAAATGTTTGATCGCAAACGTATGGTTTTAGATAAGGATACTACGTCCGCTCAATAATAGTCACTTTAAAGGCGCGCCGATAGCAAGCATAATCTATATTTTCATAACAATGAAGGATGACCCTGTTCACGCTTGCTCCTATCCCATAGCTGCATAGCTAACGATCACAGGGGACCGGCTATTGTCATTATTTGATGATAGTTTGTAGTAGATGTGTACTTTATTATACACACATTTTAGGATCCTATCATGTTCATGTCGTACCAGTATCCGTGTAATTGTGTACATATAAATATGGCTTTAATAAATCTCATAATCTTTTTTTTTTTCAGTCATACCTATTAGCCAAATTATTTAAATCATCATGGCTTGTTTTGAGTTATTTCTCATTTCATACACAGACTAATACACTTCTAAAATACGCCCGCCAAGTTGGTTCAATTTAGCTTTAATGATAGATAATTTACCAAGACAAGACAACGTGCCGCAGCTGTCATTAACAGCAAAATACCAATACCTACTAAATGTAGTGTCGCCAGAGTATGTACCGTGCTCGTGCTAACAGAGAAACTGTCATCCCTGCTTTTGCAGGAGACATGAAAATTGCGACAGGTAAGCGATATTTACCTTAGTTATGGTTCATTAATTTGTTATGTCACCTTTTCGAAGCCGGCTCGTGTAACAGATGATATATTTCGTGTCGGGTTTATGAAGCCAGCACGGTTCTCGAGTCTCAACTACTGCGGTTAACGAACCCTGTCACTGCGCACCGCGGTATTACTGGTTTCGGCACTTCGGCAGACGATTTTGTACTCAACGCATATTGACCGTGTATGGTAGTGAAACTCCATGGCTCAGTTCATTCATTATAAACCGGCTGCGAAGAATTTATAGCTTATCCTCCTACGTATGTTTTTGTGTATCATTTATATTGTTAGTAAGCTTATTTATAACTTGCTATGCTTCGCTAGATTTAACAGAATTAGATTTTGTCTATTCACTAAAGTAATACATATAATGCCTTTCTTCCGTCGCTGGGAAACTATTTTTAAAACGGATACGCTTGTGTTTGACCACAATATCACCATGGTTAGTGACGCACACAAAGCCTAGAAGGATCAGACACTGAAATGCAGCTGTCGGATTACACAAAACTAGAAATATGCTGGTATTTGTGTAAATAAGAGAAGATATTCAATAATCGCCGAGATGTAATTACCAAAGCTTGTGCGTTTTCAGTTTATTCAAAGTTAAAAAGTTTTTTGCGTCACTCATCACACTCATGTCGTAACCGGTGGTCGTAACCTCTTTTTTATTTCATAACTAGCGATTATTATAATTAATGATTTTTCTCATACCGATTCCCTTGTTTTACGAGTACATGGGCATTGGGCAGCCCACGCTTTGAACTTTACAACCATACACAACCTTGGAAGTGAATAAATATTAGACATGTGGTTTGTTATAATCTTATCGTTTCCACACTTACCTTAGTTAAAAACGTTATTTATACCGTTAATCCTTGTTACCGTGAGCAGCTGCTAGCACAACAATCAGTGCGTACCCACCAAATTATTAAAAGCCATAAAACGAGTCTCTTATAGAAGGGTGAGCCACCCTATTGTCGACTGCCAACTTACGTGTTTGGAACTAACATGAGCGTTTTATTATTGGAGACAGGCGAGTCTATCGATTTGTGACCCTGCCGTATACATTTCACGTAACTGTTACTTACTAAACATTTGTTTAAACAAAACTCAGTTAGATGCTCCCAAAATTTCGGTCAAAGGTGCAACAATTACCATGGTAAATGATAGAAAGTTCGTATTTAATAAAGCTTTCTTATTTACATGCTTATGCTCATTTAACTGTACGTTAACTTCTAAAGATCATAGAAGTTAAACATGACTTTTCCTTATATTAACGGAAGTCGTTGAAGTCAATTTATTGAAGTACTATATTTGTAGAGATACTTATAGTTTTTGTTTAACTTAGGTGTAAATTATTTATATCCCGCTCTTTGCCATTTAGTACGAATAATGGCGGACGTTTGAAATATCTGGCTCTATTTCAGACCCAGATTCAAAGTGATACTTCATACAAACACACATGTAAGCGTTAGTTCTTTACAAATGAGCTTAACTCAATAATAACCCTCCAAGGTTGCATCGCTAACCGTTAAAGGCAGGTTGACGCTTGGCGCGCAAACGGCCATGTTCGCAAACGCAAAGAGCAGCGCATGAGCAGCGCTTTGTCGCTTGCAACCGGTCGCATTGTACCGAGTACCGACGACGACCGTTAGTCGCCCACCTGCGGGAACGCTCGCCCACTGAACCGAAAGCGACGTGTGTCCAGACACGTGTGTTAAAGGTTAATAAAATTCGTAATTGCATAGTAAGGCGTTTGTTTCATCATTCCAAAGTCTGTAGAATCAATACAGTTTAAATTTCAGATGACAATAATATCACTAATCTTCTATCGCTTAGTAAAACTTTTAGAAAAGATATCACGGAAATAAATAACCTAAAAAAATCATTCCAATAAAAAACACATGTCAAATTATTTTATAATAGCCTTAATTAAACATTTGTCGAACGCGACATGGTGTTCTGCATGATGCATCCGCTATTTATCGTAAATCAAACAGCATGTGAGATAACCGATATCGATTCGTGACCGGCGATCGCATTACGACACAGACATTCGATACTTTGACACCTAGCCACCGGCTGTATGTGTTTATGTTTGATTATCTTTTATAGTCAGTTTTTGTCTGACCCAGTCTGGTATTTACTGATGTCGATATCTTTTACTATATATTGCTGCAACATTAAAATTTACCTTTGCCTAGTGCAAAGGTAAATTTTAATGTTTTTCAACTTTGCGCGATATGGAAACGAGAATCGTAATTCAGCACTTAAATACGACTGACTGTCACTTTAATACGAGCCATTTATCAAAAAAGAAAAATTGATTGAACTCAGCTCGATAACCGACGGTCGTATCGTATTATCTTCAAGCATAATAGATCTTGCAAATGATATAATTATTCCACAGGCATTTAATAATACTTGTAGGCCAAGAACACAGCCGTTGTCTGCACACCTGCCCCTTTATGATGCTTTTTGCAACGGAACTTTCATTATATTTAGACATAGAAAGAACCATTGCTGATAGAACTAAAATGAATTTACTTTTAACAATTATTTAGCTGTTTCTTTCTGTATTAATAATATATTAACGGTTTCTGGCTGTTGCCTCTTCATGTTTTCGTTCCTTAAAGGCTAATGACTCGTATTTGTGCGGTTTATTTCTAGCATTATGTTCCGCTTCTCGTCATCTCGTAAGAAACAGTATGCCATGAATTATAGAATTCAATTTGCCTCGATAAAACAACCCAAGAAAATCTTATTGCTTGCCGACCACTTAAACATTAATTTCGTAATATGATTAGGTTAATAATAAATCAACTATTAAATCAATTAGTTTCAATAAGTGATATACACGTCCGTGTCAGTTTTGTATTAAATTAATTTTAGTCAATTCAGTTTGATTTTGGTAAATGGTATAGGTCGTATAATATTAAAATTAATATAATAATCTTCACAGAACTTAAATTAGTTGGATACGACTCAATCAAGATTACAAGTAACAAAATCTTCTAATACCCGCTGGTTTCTATCAAATGCTGAAATAGAATATATTTTGACGGATGGGATGGCGCCAAGCCAAAGCTGAGTTATTGTGATGTAAATAAGGTTTGATCACGTACAATGGCACGTAGGAGTGAGGGTGTGGGCAGAACGGGCCCTAAGTTCATATATAAACAACATACCACCCCGTATCTTGGCGAACCACACGAAAGCATGGTTCGTCGCTTCAAATATTCACAGGGTTCGCGAATATTGAAGCTGTAATTTTGTGAAGCCTTTAAAATATCAGATTTGTTGCCCAAGACAAATTAAAAGGAGGAAAATCTAAGCACGAGAGATATCAAGATAGATAAATAAAGCGACCATTTCAACAGGCTTTAATTTATGGAATCAAAAGTGGTTACGCGGAAATTTGTCATTTGGAAAAAAACTATTTATAATTTTTAACTGCTATTCATATTTGGTCCGAAACACTTCAATGAAATTCTTTTAGATTATTGGGATTATGATAAAGTGAAAGATTCATAACATGAAGCTAATCTAAGGCCTACTCATCCCGGCTGTAATAAACGTGGCGTGGGTGTAAGGTTTCGAGCATTCACACTGCCAGTGAAAGCAAACATTCAGTCAGCGTTCCACATAATGCATCTGTAGGGACACTTGACACCTTGGCCTTCATTACAGAGCTTGACTCCATCAAAGCGTATCTTGAAATAACATTACAATGGGGGAAAATATATTCAAACAATGTCTTTAGACGTGGCAAAAATCTTCCCGTCCTTTTCTTATTTTCCGCTGATATTAAATGAAAATTTACCTTATTTTTTAGAATACGCATCTTTTTACGTTGATTAAACTAGGAAAACTGAGACGGCAGCCAAATTACGGAAGACATAGGTACTTTCGAAATTTTGAGCAAAGATCAAAATAACTGAACCGTCGTGTCAGTAGATCACACTTTACAATCTCTGATTTACAATTTCGATTTGTATTCGCCTGTCAGTATTGGACACATATCTGGATACAGTATATGAATATCAATCAATGGAAAATGCACTCGCCTGTATCATGGTCAAGTTCAGTAACCTCATGCTGATCATCATGATTGACAAATTGACCTTACTTGCAGACTTATTACTCACGGTCATATTCAATGCAGAGATGGGTGCTGATTATTTTGTTTACAACTAAACTACTTTAGTCTCACTGTATCTCTTTCTAACAAAGAACATAAGAAAAAGATGTAAGAAAAGTCCTGTCAAATTAGTCAAATCGCAATTAATCTTACTCGCAAATGAAATGGGCAAAGACTCATTTGACAGCTTTAAATATTTTCAATCGTTTTTCAATCATGTTTCTAAGAAAGAGATGTGATGTGATTAAAATTAGTTTAGTGCGATTTACAACGGAATCAGCACCATTGTTGCCTTTTACTTTAACGTATATGTAACTTAAAATGTAGGTGAATGATTACTAAAGATATCTTATCGTAAAATGCGTTTGCTTGAGTATGTAGTGGTGATTAGATAAGATTCTTTATTACAAAGAATTTATCATTTACTGTCGAAATTATTGGTGCATTTTCCTCGTGTTTCGCATTTTTGAGTGTCACGTCTTTATCGCGTTGAATAAAATTATTTCACGAATGTCTTCGGCCATAAGATGCGCCTTACAAGGCGCCGCGTATACTACAGCTGTTTTGCAGCACATCGGTGGTTGTAGATCTTAAAATGCTTTTACGTCATTACATGATATCAGCAGCTTGTAATCACTGCGTCATCTCGCGCCAAGCCGTGTCGGACAAGTTTTCAGTACGTCATTTATGTGTTTTATAGCATTAAAACCATGATTATGGTGGAAATTATGTTAATTAGTTTCTGCAAGTTTAAGGGGTTTTTTCCCTTTGTTGGATGAGTAATTTCACCGTGTACCTACAGGTTCTTGACTTATCCACGCACGACCTATTTTGGATGGAATTCTTTGTAAATTATTCGAACATTTAGGAAGTAGTCACAGACATAAGTAAGTATACCTTATGTGTTGTATAGTGTGTACAGTTATGTGCGTGGGTAGTCTGAGGTCAGGCGCACACGTCGTCGACAGTCCTCCCGGCCCTCCCGAACCTCCTACGCGTTTAGTAGTTGTTGTATAGTTTTTATCTCATTTAACATTACGTAATATGGCATAGCTTTAATTGTATTTAATGTAGTTTTTGTATGCTTCACGATCTCTTTTGTTTCTTCCTTTATTTTGTCTTCGTTTTTAGGGTACCGTAGCCGAATGGCAAAAAACGGAACCCTTATAGATTCGTCATGTCTGTCTGTCTGTCCGTCCGTATGTCACAGCCACTTTTTTCCGAAACTATAAGAACTATAATGTTGAAACTTGTAAGTAGATGTATTCTGTGAACCGCATTAAGATTTTCACACAAAAATAGAAAAAAAACAATAAATTTTGGGGGTTCCCCATACTTAGAACTGAAACAATTTTTTTTTAATAAAACCCATAAGTCTATGGAATGGTCTTCAAAAATGATATTGAGGTTTCTAAAATCACCGAGGGTGTAATCTACAGGTTTATACGGAACCCTCGGTGCGCGAGTCTGACTCGCACTTGGCCGCTTTTATTATTATACCTATGTGTAGTTAATTTGTCATTTTGTATCCATGACCTTCACTATACGAATTCACTCCGACGTTTCAGTCACAACCTCTATATAAAGATAAATATCTTCAACCAGAAGAACAGCTTATGTGTAAAGCAATACAGTTCTATTTTTATAAATATCTGTTAAGGTGTTTGTTTAATTTTAAAGAAAAACACAATTTGTTGTTTGCCGTCTGTGGCACCCCAACATAAACAAAAATAGCCTGTAACATGCCTAAAGGTAATCAAACTATGACATTACACGTGTAAGGTGTTAAGTGAAAGAAAGCACGCTTTCACGCCCTTCATTATTTTTATTTTTAACTTAAAAAGTGTAAACATAACAATAAATACGTCTTTACTTTCTAATGAGTGCATTACAAACACAAACACTGGCTGGCACCATAGCTAATTGCGTTATATTATATCCAGTGGTGCTCTTAAGTGCTATTACGGCGGTTATTATCCCTTTGAATGCAGAGTGTAGATTCAATTGTTTATGTTATAATGTGTACCACAAATAAGCTGCAACCTGGCTTTTACTCTTACGCAAGTCAGTAATGCGTTTATTAGAAGCTAGTTTATACTTATACATTCATTCAATACATAAATAATGTTACTACAAGCACTTTCCAATTAACCTCTAGGTAGCATAACACGCTTACCAAGACACATTTAAAACTACAACATTAAAATAATATTATTCCACTTTCAGACTGACATTCCTTAGTAATTTAATTGAAATGCCGGCCAATCCAACACGAGTACTATACTACGGGCTACGTGTAATCAAAAACACACCTACGCTTATGTAAACAGCTACACAAACCGGTACGGGAACACAGATTCGAGCCAGGGTTATGTGTCGAATTTTTACTCTGGATCTCAACTCTGATATAGAAACCAGATATGCCGCGGCGCAATTGAAGACTTCTAATCGTTGAATTAGAGTAGCTAGAAGGGACGCGCTTGACTCGAATGGTTAACATTTTATTTTTGATGATGACCCTTTTGCGTCTTAGTCATGGTAGCTAGCTACTGATTAATTGATTGTTATAATCACCACTTTTTTTATTTAGTTTTTAATAGTAGAATTTGGCTCGATATTTCATGCCATGCTCTATATTTATAAACACATAATTATTAGATTTTTTTACCCTCAATCCCTCATCAACACTTCAGTACGTGGATTACGTAACTTTGTTGCAATGAAATTCAGATTGAAACATCCTCGGAATCGGTAGAAATATTACAAAATCGGAAATGGTTTCATTACAAATGAACCACTGTTTGTATTGCAGTTACCAGAACCTCAGAGTAGATAAATACTACGGTACAACCAGAACGTAAAAAAGTTATCAGAAAACCGCTATATTGAACCGATTTCAATTCGAAAATGATTGAAACTTATTGCAACAAAGTTACGTTATCTCCCCACTGGGTATGAATGAAGAGATGTTTGCAGGGAAATGGTTTCATTACTAATGAACCACTGTTTGTATTGCAGTTACCAGAACCTCAGAGTAGATAAATACTACGGTACAACCAGAACGTAAAAAAGTTATCAGAAAACCGCTATATAGAACCGATTTCAATTCGAAAATGATTGAAACTTATTGCAACAAAGTTACGTTATCTCCCCACTGGGTATGAATGAAGAGATGTTTGCAGGGTTGACATCACGGTAGTATTGCTCCTGGTGTTGCTAGAGTATATACTATAGGCTATGGTACCGCTTATCATCAGGCGGGCAGTAAGCTTGTTTGCCACACCAGTAGCAAAAATAGTCTTAACCCCTTTAAACAGAACAATGGAGGAAACAAATGATGCAATATTTTATTGTATAAGCGTACTTTGTCAAGATACGTCTAGATACTGTATAAGGTGAAAAGGTCACATACATACCTACATAAAACTCATTAACAACCTGTCCCAGCCGGTGACTATCCACCTCAGTGAAGGTATTTCGAAAACTATCCCATAACGACGTTCATATATCTTCCGCCAATAACAACTTAATTGAATGATGAGAACGTTAATCTTGCCATGTAAAATAAACAAGGTACAGTTACGTTACATGGTTACATAAAGCCTGATTAAAGTGAAACTGCTGTCAAAACAGTATAAAGCTCATCAAATGAGTAACACAAACAGGCAAACGTCAAGTTTTGTGAGGCACTGTGATTATCAACGTATTGTAGACTATAAATTGATCAATTGATTGCTCAAGTGTTTGTAAGTAGACGTTTAGTTTACAAATGTGCCAGTTTCGTTAACTCTAGATCCAGCGTCAGTAAGAGCTAAAGTTTGCCGGCGCCTGCGGCTCTCACGTCACAACAAAACAAACACCCGCCCGCGATCCTATTAAACGAACTTGAACCCAATGGTTCACTTAACCATTTATGGCTGAACACAGATACTTGCAATGCATTATCCTATCACGTATTACTGACCAAGTTGTTCAACTCTCCATTTCGAATACATTTTACTTTTATTTTAATAGTTTTTGGTTGGTCCGTTACGTGATACACCTTCAAACGCTTCTCGTTGTCCATATTGGTGTCACAAAGGATGTCGTGTCGTTGGGACGTTTTATATTGTCACCACAGACTACCGTAATACGCCTTTGGATAAACTCTTAACTAAAAAGGTAGCCTCTAAATACTTTGTTATTCTAAACGTGCTTACTGTTTATCAAGCTATTTTTGATCAGGTCTGGTTATAACGATGCTAGATAGCTAAAGCGAACTAAACTTTTTGAAAAGGGTGCTAACTCCGATGAATCATTTTAACCCGAAAGCTATTAAGGTATAAATCGTTTATACAAAGCATTTAAAAGTTCTAAAACAATAGCGTTATGGTTTAAATCACGCCTAACGGAGGCCTATTGTAATATTTTACATAAGAGCATGTTTACCGTCGGTTTTATCCTATATATGCGGCTTTACAGTGACAACGAACATATTAGAATGTTTAACTTAAACACAAAGACAAAGGTCCGTGACTAAGTTACACGCTTTAAACTCTAAGTAGGTAAATAGATTCACGACTTTATAACAAACACAATAAAACAAAGTTACTGACATAAGATATTCTGTGAAATATTTATCGGAAATCACAGTGAAATTACCTATTTCAAATGTAATTTAAAATGGCGAGTTACTCAACGTACCAATAAAATTATGATGACGTTGTATGAAATATCATCTCTGTCATTCGCTTCAATAGAAGAATTCCAGAAATCTTGTAAGTAAAGTAAGTAAGTAAGTAAAGTAAGAAAGATTTATTAACAACACAAATAATAGTAAAACAAAAGAGCAAGAAACATACAGGAAGATTTAAAACTAGGTAAAATTAACAAACACAAAACAGACAAAATATAAAAAAAATAAAACAATTTGTTTCTCGCATCGTCTAACGGTGGGTGTGCTGTCAAAAGGGTACCAGCTCAGCATGTGCTGCTGTATATCAACAGCGGCCTTATTCCTAAAATCCCCCCTGAGAGAATCCCCCTCAAGGGGGAAAACTGGACTCTAATTTAAAAACTATCCAGAAATCCCCCTTTTCATTTCGACTTATTCCACTTTTCCCCCCTGAGAGAATCTCGCTCAGGGGGGAAAACTGAACCCTTATATAAAAAAGTCTAGAAATCCCCCTTTTCATTTAATTTTATTCCACTTTTCCCCCCTATTACAAACATTAATTTCTACACTCTTTATATAAATAAAAAAATGTGATTAGATTACAGATTATATTAAATATTATAACAAAAAACGATAATATAAAAAAGGGGTTCATTTTTTCACAGAATTTTGTAATAATGAAATGTGATGAAGAGTAAAAACATCGAGGAACAATCCCTTAGAGTAGTTATACCGAGCAATCCGATTCCGAAACTAGTGAGTGATTTGTCACTGATTTTGAACAGTTAAGACCAATCACTGCATCTTGTGTTCTTGACTTGGCCAATCAGAGCGCATTGTCGATTGTGGGAAATTGGCGGAATAGATTGTAAGCCAAATGAACTTCATTGCGCTTCTTTTCCTAGAATACCGGGAGATACTGGCACAAATTTCTTTGATCATTTGTACCAGTATGACCATCCTTTAGGGGTCTAATTACGTAATGACGAAAAGAAAATTATGGTCATATTCATAACGCTGGTACCGGCGGACCAACCGCGTGGGCGTTAATCGTACCTTTACGGTGGTATGGCGGCCATTTTGAAGCGTCGATGATGGATGATTAGCTATGCAAAAATTAGCCGGGTACAAATAATATAGTAATAATACTTTATTCAAACCAACTTAATAACTAGCTTAAGTCTACAACATTTAATTTTAATACGCGCAACCGCCTATTTCTTTTTAGTCGACTATCGGAAAATACAAAAATGTTGTGGAACAAATCGTTCGAAACTCGTAATTTATCCTACACGTTCTTTTAACGCCCACGTGGTTGGGCCGACGGTACCAGCGCTATGACCATCATTTTCCTTTTCGTCATTACGTAATTAGACCCCTGAAGGGTCGCCATACTGGTACAAATGACCGGGAAATTTGTGCCAGTATCTCCCGGTCTACCAGCGGAGCTCCTGTTTTGTTTTTTTTTATACCACTTAGGTGGGAAACAAGCATATAGCCCACCTGATTGTAAGCGGTTACCGTAGCCTATACGCTTGCAACACCAGGGGTATCACTCGCCCGACCCTAAATGCTGTGCTTCAATGGTCAATATTATTCCCAAACTCGTTCGCTCTCTCCCGCAATTAGGTTACCTTTACCTAAGTAAAATATCTGCCGGAGCCCACGGTAAATATTTTGGCAACCAGTACCGGCAACCAAATAGGCGCTGGTAGCAGAGGCACTATCTCAACTTTAATTACATCAAGGGGGATTTGTGGACATTGTTTTTTTTTCGAATCCAGTTTTCCCCCCTAAGGGGGATTATTAGGGGGGAATTCTGGACTTTATTTTTTTAGATTCCACTTTTCCCCCTTACGGTGGAATTTCAGGGGGGAATTGTGGAAATATATTTTTTCGAGTCCAGTTTTCCCCCCTAAGGGGGATTATCAGGGGGGAATTATAGACTTTTATTTATAGATTCCACTTTTCCCCCTTAGGGGGGATTTTCAAGGGGGATTTTAGGAATAAGCCCTGCTGTATATCAACAGCGCTGATTTTCAGCTGGCACCTGGTAGTGACTCCGGACAAAAGTACAGGGCAAAAATAAAAATGATAAGAAAACATAAAATAATCAAAGAATTTAAAAAATCTTTAAAAATAATATAAGAAAATATAATACATACATATTCATACATGCCATAAAATTGTACATAAACTTAAAAGTTATTAGCATAGATTTCCGCAGTAAGTATAATTTAAGTTAGATTATGAATACTTTGTGTAAGTACAAGAAACAATAGTAACATCCTCGTGGCGAACTTTACAAGTCTTCCGCACTTGCGTTTGTTTGCCAACAGAGTCGTAATAATGAGTTATCGACGCCGAGAACTTGAGATAAATTGTACTTGAAGTGGCTATTTCAGCTAATTTATATGTTTTTGTCCGGTAAAATGATGCGTTTTATACTCTGCTTGCCTATTTAATGGTCACTAAAGCTTACCTACTCAATGTTTAGGGCAGAGGTGGCGTTAGAATAAATAGATTGTAACAATAGCTAATTGATTACACTCCTTATCAATAATTGATTTATAGTAGTTAAAGAATTTACTATATCAACATACATTTTAATACACTAAGGACGGATGATAATAAAATAAATACATATAAAAACATTACGTGACCTAACGAAACTACAGTCGAAGTTACGACCGCCACGCTGCGGCCTTCATTTACTAAATGGCAGTCATAGAGTTAGGTAAGAGGCCCCATCAACTTGATACAAAGTTGCTCTTAGATTACTTATCAATCCTCGCTTTATGGCCGCATCATTATATGCTCTTCTATAGAATTAATTATAACTTTTAATTTAAATTATTACATTAATACAGATTCCGTGAATTTACAAGGATGATCAAATGCGTGTATTTTGTATTATCTATATTTAGGCATGCCATATTTTTAATATAAATTTTTATAGCTTGTAGAAGTAACCACCAGTAAAATAAACATGCCTCCTTTAAGATTCGAGGGACTTGCCCTTCGACTTGCCGCATTATGGGGCGGAAAGATTCAGCCAGAGGCACTAACGCGGGATCTTCCATATTGAATTCAAGTTATGATTAGAAAACTTTCTGCCCCGTTTCTTCGTCGAATCTATTTTGTTAAACCATCCGTATTTTATTTAATTCCTGATTTATAATGATTGACATTTTGGCACGATGCCCGATAGATTACAATTTAATTTCATCGTTTAAGTGAGGGTGAAAAACGCACTCGAATACATGCCAATTTTATTAATTCGCATATGGTTTGTTATTCTGATGCTATAATACAACCCCACGAGGGTTAAGAGATAGCTTGGCACTCAATGGTTGCAATAAAACGACATGAGCTATCGATAGTTGCACTGTCTACTTACGATTCGGCCTCCCAATTTTTATGATTATTACGGGACTTTATTAAAACATTCCCGTTCCCTAAAGCTACTTAAGAGGTTATCACAGTACTCCCATGTACGCGTGGCATCAGTTTATGAGTCATAAAACCATACCTATGATATAATTTAGAATTTCGTTGACTGAGTTAACCCGGGGCCATGCTTTGTATAAGTATTCTTTCACGAACTTTGACCTAATTTGGTTTGTTTCTATGACGGTTTCGATGCTGGGTGGATGAAATATTTCCAGATGTCAATTTTTCGAAATCTACGTTGGGTCCTGTACCATTTTAATCAACCATTCTAAAATCGGGGAATAAAACTTTTCTAAACAAATATTAACCTTGCATTATCAAAATGTATGAATAACTAGGATCGCCGCCCGCATTTCGAATACCTTCCATTCATTATTATATTTTATACTACGGTCATCGATCAAAAATTTTAGAAGATTTTTAACAATTTAATACCTCTATGAAACAATCATAATATCGCGATACATATTTTCATGAAAACCTCGCATATGGTACAAAGGTTGTTTCTTAACGATTTAATCTAGTAAAAATCTTCAGTAATATGAAGAAATATATCGACACAAAGGGGCTTCAGGATTATTTTGGTCATTTGAACTCCGTTGGCATTATAAAGTAATACAGGAGACTGATTTTGAGGTTTCTTACGTGTTACAAAAACGCATAATTCGTTTCTACACAAAAATATATGGATACCTAAGACCATTATTTACAAAGCTCTTTAAATTAATTATAACCGATAAAAATAATGGTTCGGTCACCCAAAAAATTACCATAGCGCCCACCCGTGACAGTTGCGTCTCTGCACAATAAACTGACCATGTGTTCCAGAAACGCGGGATGTATTCATTGTTGCAACTATGAAAGCAACAGATGATAGGTGATCGAGTGTGATTGTGCAGCGAATAATACACGAATCCACCAACACAATAATGTTTTTATTTGGTCGCTTTTTTATTGCAACAGCTGGCGAAAGCACGTGCCATGATTTTAATACAGCATCATAAAAAAAGGGGGCGCGAGGATACCATAATAATAAAAATGATGTAGATAGTGCTTAACGAAATTAATTAGGGTACGTCAAGTCAAAACATTTAAACAGCTCATTTCGAAGATTAGATGTTAATTACGAAAACAATTTACTTAACTTACTAATGCTATTAGTATTATTCAAAAGGGCAGTAATGCGTTGTTGTTTAAATTTAATTTAATGTATTCGTGATGTGCGGGCGCTTCGTTCATGCTTATTGGTCACGGTCAGTTTGAAGTAGGTACAGTTCCAAAAAATATTTACTAATGGCTTCCCATCAACACTAGGGTGACCACATACACTATAAACGCATAAAAATAAAATCATCCCACCTGTAGATAATTGAGATTCAAAAAAAATCTGTTGCACTAAAAGAAATGCAGCATGTTATCTGATTTCCATACTTTTTATAACATACAAGTGTGCAAATTCTTGAAAGTGTCGTGCATTTTGTTTTGCAAAGCGTCCTTGCCCCTCCGTGTGTGGTTCACCTTATGTATGAGTCACATTAACATTTCACATCCTTTCCGTTATGACGAGTCTCGTAACGAGATTGTATCTTCAGTGAATGGCTACTTTTCCTCGTTGTTGACCGTAAAAGTCTTACATTCGAAAGTCATCACATTAATTTGCATCAAAAATAAAACCCTTGTGGTCGCAATTACGCGGTTACCCTGATGATAATTTGCTTTGAACACGTGCCGCCATCGCGCCAGTAACCGCACAAATACGGTTCGGATAATAATGATCATTTTATACAATGACACCCTTCATCTGTATCCCATTGTAATCACAGCATAATGAGTTAATTGTAATTTAATGCACGGGGCGGTGCATTAGCGGGCATGCGTTATCACGCTTATCAATTTAAAATAGCTTTTTGATATACGCCAGATGTCGATTTTCCTCCCCCTCGTAAAACATCATTTATAAACACGCTTAGCCCGCGGCTCCGCTAGCGTAAATAATATGATAAGGAAAAGCTATTTTTATAAAAGAATAACCCATAACTCAATATAAATATCGGTTTGCATTTATAATTCTATACTCTGTATACAACTGATTTATTTGAGCAAAAAACGCGAGCAGAAAAAACGTGGGAAGAATTTTTGAAGCCAAATGATGAACACTAATCGCCAAGTGTATTGTAGGTATGTATGTATGAAACTAAACATTTTTGCATTTATCAAACAGTAGGTAGTTCAACTTACATTAGATAACACTCAGTTTCAGATTCAGCTACCGATAAGTACTTAGTGTTACCAAATTGACAAATAATAAAAGTCATAACAAAACTATAACATATTTCAATAAGGATATACGACTTGGAATAAACTCAAGAAAAATTAGGCCTATTGAAAATCAATGCCACCGGCAAAATTTGTCTCAGTTTACCAATTCGCAAGCATCTGCCCCAAATGTATGAGCGAACATCTGTTGAACAGCATTGTGATCTCATCAAGGGCCCTTAGCTTCGTGACCTACAGTGTAGCGGCCATTATTATCTATCAGAGGCCCTCACGTTTAATTAGACCCTATTCACTTATCGTTGCATTCCCATTTCGATCGGTTTACATTTTCACGCTCGACTGCGCAAGCGCCGACAATGACCCACTGATCGATGATTACAATTACATTTTGTCGAATTCATGAATGTTTTTTGAGCCGTTGAAGATACCGCTGCTGATACAGTTGACATCAATGACATTTTTATCCATTTATCCAGATAAGGAGATTTAAAAAATATATTTGTTACAATTTATGTTTGACTTTCGAACAGTATCCAATGCAATATTAATATCGGCTGGTTAAAGAAAATTAATATTTTACTTCAATGGGGAAGGGTGCATAAATTGCTATGGTATTTTAACCTCGCCCAATCGTAAATCATGTGAAATTTCCTCGCATGGCTTCACAGTCGAATTTGTAAGCATTTTTCAATTATCCGTTATTGACCACAATGGCCGATCTTATAGGCCTTTTCGTTGTCGTAAACAATTTGTACCAGAATCTGACTTATATTTTGCAAGCTGAAACATGCTGAAACACAATGGCGTATGGTGCATTATGGGGTCTTTTGTCTAATATTGAATTCGACGCCGCAGCTCTTTTTACATTTGTGGGGTCGACCTACTTGAGCATTTACATTGTTACCGCCTGCATATAAAAGTACCTTGTGTAACCGCTAAAACAATAAAATACCCATAAATAAATTTTAGGACTTTTTATTTTGTTTGTTGGCGTTTCACAGCCGCTTTATTTAACTTTTTTAACCTATTTAAATTTTAAGACAAGCTGTTAAATTTATTTTATTTTGTTTCAGGTAAGTACATCCACCGTATCTTCGATATCTTTGCCCAGGTGACTCTAAGGTGAATCCATCTTGCAGCTGTTCAAGGATATAACATACAACCGTGAGCGCCACTTTATCTCTGTATAACATATTCAAATCACGTCAACGGAAACTTCAAAAGAGTCGGCCCAACCCAAACTACTTTATGTTATAGGACATATAGACCACAGGTTGTCGTAATAGTTCCATAAAACTAAAAGACGCAAGTTACTTTTATGTGTTCCACAAGTAAAAGTTTCTGATACCTTCTCTTTAGCGAAGGAGCAACAAGATAACGAATTTGTTGAGTTTAATTAAGGTCTGGTTGTCCAGTGACCCTTCATTTGTGCAGATAGGGGAAGACGACCTTATTGCGAAGCAAATTGCTCTCAGGCGCTCCTTGCGAGCGTTTAGGTAGGGCGCTTTTCCTAAACGATTATTTGTCCTCTATGTAAGCCTATAAAAGATCACTCTATCATCCAAGTCACGTAAAACAATGAACTTAGGTACAACTGTTACTGCAATAGGAATAAATAAAGATTTCAGATATCTTTGATACTCTTTTAAAATAAAGAGTGGTTGCCAAGTTTATACGTCAGTTCGAGACCATATAGTACAACTTTTATCTCAAATAAGAAGATTCTGACACGCTCAGCGTTATTCTATTTTATCGTAAACTTGAACGGTCGAAGAATAACGATTCTCCGTGTAAATAATATCGTGGACTTATCTTAAAGCCACATCAATGTTGGTCACGAATGGCGGCGTGACTGAAGAGCCTGGAGGAATCGTCTGTTTATCTCTTTGTTTGGATAAAAGTGCAAAGTAAACTCAAATGCATGATGTTCTCTTAGATTGTGTGCCTACCGATCTTATTGTGGGTCTTGTAAATACCTACCTTTATTATTTTAAGCCCGAGAAAGCAAAGATAAAAATAATCTTCATATAGACGATCTCGTGCGTATAGATAGATCTAACCAAACATAAAAACAAAAATTAAGACAAAATTTACAAGATTAAATAAAAAAAAAAAATGCCAGGATTAGTAATCTCGTTAAATGCGCCGAAAATTAGGCAACATCAAATTTAATTTCAAACCTTTCCTCCCATCATTCATTTTAACTCCAAGCTTTGTGAAGTCCCTTTTGAATCCACTCCGTGCAACGCCCCAATGATCTTGGTCCAATTAATTAAACACTCATGTAATTGACTGAAAATTGTTTGCCTACGCTGTGTGCAGATGTTCAAAACGTGGATATAGATATTTGTTGTACGAACACATTATCTATACTAAGCCGGCGAGAACTTAACTAAAATCTACTGTGAATCCCCGTAATCTCGTGGATTCGTTCGATAAATAAGGAATTACTTCACCGATTTGTCCTTTCTGTAGGCGATTCCTTACGATCTATAAAAGATTCAAACACGTTCTCTCGGAGAGAACTTATATTCTTATTACATCTTTATTCACTAGCGATATGTAGGTAGGTACAGTGTTTAGTTAAGGAGTATAATAAAATAGAACACTTCTGTTCTCCAGTTTTACTCTTAAAAACAAATACTTAAACTGAAATTAGTCCCCATTGCCATAAATCACACGGCTCCATAGCATTAAACGGATAGCCATTATTTGTTTTGTCGCTCGTATCCTTTAAGTGTCAAATTACGACGCCTAATAGATATATCTCAAAATTTCCTTCCAGCTTTATTATTAACGTGTCACTAACTCCAAAATTTCAATGCGAACTGACACTGTCTGAACAGAAATTAATTAATGACTGTATTCCGACCTCCACTTGTTAGTCCAGTCATCATTTAGTAATTAGCGTAATTTAATTAATGGCAAAAAGGTACTATAATAAAAGGCACGTACTTATACCTATATTGATGTGTTCCTGTAACTTCAATACTTTTCTGCTTTTAGTCACCTACTTGGTGAATACGTAATTCGGTATCCGGTATAAGAGGGATGACGTAACAGTTTATTGTCTACGTCCTCGGCACTCTTTGTCTAACATGGCCGCACTTCCGGGTCGCAAAGTGGCCTCTGCCCGGGATATTGCCAAGCCGGATAAAGTCGAGTCATCGCCTGTACTTACAACTTCCTGCCGTAAGAACGCATGTTGAAGTACAGTATGTAATAATTGTTTACAGACTTTTTCCCTATTTTTAGATTTTTCAAGAGACTCTGGATTTTGGAATTCCTTTGCCTCTTTCGGGATCATAACTTTTTAGGTCTTTCGTCCACATCCCTCTAGGACGATAAATCACCTCACTTCCCTTTGAATGGTCCAGTGGTGAGGGTCCAATTTATTCACATTATGGTGAACAGTGGCTCTTATCGAAAAGGATTTTCCAATTAGGGACTCTTGTTGAATAAATGACCATCCTCAGAGATAAAACATTCCTCTTCTCCGCCATTTCATCTTTACAGGACCGTCATTTAGATAACGCCTCCATTGAAATGCGAATGTTTGTGTCCTATCCGATACTTCGTATTTTAAACCGCTGCTGTGTAGATAATAGTAGATATATATCGTCATATTGTTATTTCTTTGCAAGCAATTATACATCTAATCGTAGGTACAGCCACAGTGTTGTAGTTTAGCGAGCTGGCAAACCGTGGCAATCCATAAATCTCAACATTGTTTTGGCATATCCGCATGACAAAGGGATGCGGACTCTACGACGAGTTTCATAACATTCCATACATATCATGTAAGCATAGATATATATACGAAGATTTAACTATAACATTTGAAACACATAATGTAAGATCTGCAGCAGTATGATATACCTATGGAGGAAGGTACGACGCGACATTTAGAGACATATGTAACAAACTGCTTTAGAGCAGAGAAGTTCTGAACAAGACTGATGTGGCGTCCCGATTCCCGTAGAGTCGTTCTTCAGTGTGGAATTTAACACAATAGACGCATAACTTGGTAAGTGAAAAGCTAGCGTTGACAAGGGTAACGTCCTAAAGCTATTTGTATCGCGCCGACATCGGCACTGCACTAATATGGGTAATAACACTTGGAATAGCACTGATATTAAAACCATACTTTATGAAGTAAGCATACATGTTTTAAACTTTATCATGTATTGCAGATACTATCAAACTGAAGATATTTTGAAGAGGTCATAACGGTGATTCCATTCTACTTCGAAAGGTGTTCAAAAAATGTATCAGTAAATTGAATTCGGCATGACGCAAGCTAAAACTTTACAGACAAAAACACATCGCAACTTTGAATGTAGCTGAGATTTCTTTCTTTTCTTACACATTCTCCGTAGGCGTTGCCTTAGTTAACGCTCTAAATACCACAGGTCTTATGTCAAGAGCGTATCATCACCTAAATGCACGTACTACATAAGATACTTCAAGCAAACTCAGGCCATTCAATGAAAGATAATGTTAAAAGTTTTCTACGTGATGGGTTTAATTTTGAGATTTTTGATAGATGCGACCAAAAACAAAATACAGAACATCGTTGTAAGTAATTGTGGATACCACAAATCATTAGAAACGTGACCGCACGACGTGGAAGAATTTTGGAAGAGTCTGAACGTCAATCTTTGTCGGAAAGAATAAAAAAAGAAACTAAGGTCATATTTAAATTCCTAATCGTAGTGGTGGTTTCAAAATTGCTACGTTATTGTATAGATTATTATGGCGTTTGGGAGATAAGACTTATGTATAGTCGAAGTAGAAAAACAAAAATATTTTTAAGAAATGCAAACAGTAAAACTGATCAGTTGAACTAATGACGATTATCTACGTTAGATAGTTTTGTAGATAGACGACTGCTGCAAAGCAAATCACCAAGGTTATGTCAACTCATCAACACCTCCAAATTATTTGATTGAGGTAATTAAGAATAAATATTAAATTTTCCATAAAGGTTATTCAATATGATTTCTTTTTTCTTAGGTTTTGTTGTATTTTTAACCGACTTAAAAAAAGGAGGAGGTTCTCAATTCGGTTGTATTTTTTTTTTTATGTTTGTTACCTCTTAACTCCGTCATATATTAACTGTTTTTTTTTTTTTTTTTTTTTTTTTTCTTTTTGTCTGTAAGCTTACACTTCCCGTTTGGTCATCAGATCAGGATTTGGTTACTACTTAGTGTACTTTGAAGTCGTTTTATTGTCTCAAAGTAATGCAAAATGTAAATCAAAAACGACAAAAAATAATGAACAAAGTATGGCACTGCTAATTATAATGATTTTATACAATAGTGCTAATAACTCCTTCATTAATTTCCTCGTCCATTAATCATTTGTTCGTGTTTTTGATCCTTGCTCTAAAACGTGCCTAGAAAGTCCATACCTGCTGAAATTACAATACAAACAGTTTGTTTACTGAAACAGGGAGTCACGTTCACCGCTGCTCTACATACAAACACTGAGAGTTATTGTTATATAAATAATGAAATATCCAATTCCAAGTTCAAATGTTAACGAACAGTTCACACTGAATCTAATAAAATATATCATCGCTATTAGTTAGAATCAATCATCTACTGATACTAATTAAACGCATACCATTCAAGATTCACTTGATATATTACGAGATTGAATTTATAGGCTGAATGTTCTTAGAAAGGGAATATAGTCGGATTTCATCGTTTGTCGATGGGTTATTCGCAGAAATTATATAAATCGCCGGAAACAAATAATAAAATGCAAAATTTACTATATTTGTGAATTGTGATATACAAACTTGATTAACAATTAAAAAGAGGTAGAATTAAATACATGGACGATGATATGCAACAATTCAGATTTGATTCCTGTATGAAACATTAGAGGTTTTTTTTTTATTTTTGTTTTTAATTTTGAATGATATGGTAAATTGGATTATTCAACGTAAAGTAGGAAAGACTGTTTGTTATTAAAACGAGAATTATTTAATCAAAAGCATTATTATAAATAATTATATTGTCCAACGCTATATTTATTAAATAAGCGGTTTCACCCGCGTTCCCGCGATAAAAAGTAGCCTACATCTTTCTCCATACAATAGGCTATCTGCATGCCAAATTTCACGATGATCCGTTGAGTAGTTGAGGCGTGAAGGCGTTATAAACAAATAAACTCACTTTCGCATTTATAATATTAGTTAGGATTGTATAGAATCGCCATAATAACATAATGGCCCAAACCCTTCTTCTTGTAATGAAAAATCCCGTATTATGTAAATGGGGAAGTTATAGAAACTTTTTCTTTTTATTACGATCATAAGTTTATGACGCAAGTTTTCCTTTTCCACGCTTTATGGACTGAGCTTCAAATGGCAACGGTTTAGTAACTTAGTGCTTTTCTAAAATTAACATTCCCGCTTGAGCCGTTCCACTACGTAAGTTTATAGCTTCCTCTGTAACTTGCAAATTAATTTTCATTCATTGGTTTTTGTTTTGTGATTCGCTGGATGCTATATTTATTAGTGACTCAAGTCCCGGTTCTTCCTAATACATTACTCCCTCTCGTTGTAAAGTTGTCTTGTTTCTATTACAACTTCAAAGGGTTACGCAATAGATATAGCAAAATAACGTATCTAGAAATATTTAATTAAAAGATAAAACCGTATATCTACCTACTTACCTTGTAGTATACACCTTGACATGAAATATATAAAGTTCAAAAGGGTATGAGTAACTAAAAGTTATTTGCGGTTAAACCCCTATTGGACAGTTGGTTTAAATGGTTAAAATGCCAAGTTAACCACAAATTAACTTCGCAACATGCTCTCAGCAATTTCAATTTAATTAATTCAAGTTTTCCTACATCATCTGGAATCCAATCCCCCTTATAAGTTTGTGTGTATGTTTGTCACTCAATCACAATTCATTGGCAAAACATGCATCACAGGATACATTTTTTCCATCATGTTCAATCATTTTCGATTATTCTTTATTATGTAACTCGATCACACATTTTTCCTTTAGTTAGGTTAGTTGAAGATACGTTAATTTGTTTTTTCATTGTTAAAAACCGCTTATTTTAAAAATCCTTAAGGATCGCAGGTAAAGTAACCTACCTAGTATTTGCTATTCCTTATTTGACTTGTCATTGATGACTGATTCAATGCCATCCAGGTGGATATTATAACGATCGTGACTAGATTCGGAGATAATTAAATAACTTGTTATTTCATTATTACCGGTCGGCAACCAAATGTGCTGAATATTATTAGATATTAGATTATTCTTAATAATTTCAAGGCCATGTTCCTATTTATGCTTGATACCTATTTTACGTGTAACATTAAAAACCAGTTTTTTAGCCGTTTAGGCTTCAGACTGATATCGTTTTAGATTGGAAATGGTATATAAACCAATTTGTGAATAAAATTGAATACCTAAAAAAAACATCTTTGTTAAATTGTATTCTAACTTTATATCTATATTTCTCTTTTATATAATCAGGCAACTAACTTTGAATAATTTTTATTTAGTAATTATAACCTACCTTCATATTTTCTTGACATATAAAATCGAACATAACTAAATAATACAAAATTACTTAATTTAAATTTACTCCTAAAACAAGTGCTACATACAATGTTTTAAAAAAAGCTAAATGCTCATTACTCAGGCTAATCTGTCAGCATTGGAATAATAATAAGCCAGTTTATGAGTTACATTACAAGCTCGCTCATGGAAGTCAGGTACTGGCGCCGACCTTGGCTTCGCTCAGCCAAATGTTGGTCGAATGACCTCGCTTCATGCACTGCAATGGGATTCCGTCACGCTATTCGTGATGGACAACTTGCGTATTATAGTTTTAGTAAATTAATTTGTATTAAAAGTTTCCCCAATGTTTGCGATAGACCCCGTTGGCCAAGACTAAATTAGTCATTTATTTAAGAAATTCGCCAGTAATAAATATAATAGGTAATTTAGTTCGTTCTTTGACAGAAAATTTAACCCAAACGAAGGACTTAATTGACAAAACGCAGCGCCTTGTTATATAGACGTTTATGAAAAACTCAAATTCAGATAATTTTATCATAAAATTGATGCAATATACTTTATTGTAACAACAAACGGGTTAACATTCGCAGAAATCATATTGTGCAAAACGATTCACAATCATTTTTATGATTCGTAATTGAATTTTTATTTAGTGTGCAAATATTTATTGATTTTGGTAGATTTTAACACTGGAGTGGACCACAAACTGGAAGTAGTATGGAAAGTTTTCCAATTAAGGAAACTGACTTATCCAAAATTATAGTCTTGAAAAACCTTTAAGTAATACAGAACGAATTCTGAATAACTGGTTTTGGACACTTTCCTATAAATGTATGTGAAATACCTACTTTGAGTTTTTTTCCAGTTCTACCACTTTCAACTGATAAAGTGTCTTTTTCCTTGAAAATGTATTGAAATACTGAAGTGTTCTCCTATGTAGAGAGTATCCTATTACGTTTTATGTAATTTTCTCGCAGCTCATAAAAGTAGATTAACCGATGCCTAACCGGTTTAAAGCATTTTAGTTCAACGCATCCACGCTTGTGGTATAAATAAAATTACCTAATTATTGTACAATAAATTTAAAACTAAGCTCAGTGAATACGTATTTGGCCTCAAATATCTGCTTGGACGAGTACGTATGTTTGGTTTTGTATAATTTACTCATACTGTAAATCGCACATAGTCTTGGCGATCTAAATTGGGCATCACTGAAAACACTTCCTTATTGTTTCTATCCTTGTCTTTCTCATCGACTCACATAACTTTTGTTAAACCAGCGAGACACATTTTAGAATCTCCACGGTTTGGATTAATCGACTAATTTCCCCAGCCGCTGTGTCTGTTGCCTGCAAACCACCTCCATATAACCTTAGTAAAATGTAAAAACTAATAAAAATAGTATAATAAAAGCAGAAACTGACAAACTGACAGATGCACGCACAGTTCAAACCGCAGGGCAAACTTGGAATTTTGTACCCAAGGTTCCATATATTTTGTAGGCATCCACTAAGGAAAGGTTTACCAAAATTAAACCCCTGAAAGGGATAGAGGATCTGGAGAAGGAGGAGGAGATAGAATCCGCGGGCGGAAAGCTAGTTTAAAATAAAAATCTGAAAGATGCAGTTTCTGGGGTATTTTTATACGTTATGCTAATCAAGAGGAAAGGGTGGCGTTTATTTTATTTCTATTCTATTCCCGTGTGTTGAACCTGTTGAGTAGCGTAATTTAGAAGTATGAATCGTCGAAAATGACAAACTTCCTCGTACCTCGTTAAACTTTGTTATGTGAGTGACTACTTATTAACATAAACTTAACTTAAATATTTAAATCTCTCAGTCTACCTGAAATGTAAAGTATACTAATACGGCTTGTTCCCAAACAGGAGTTCCCAATGGAGGACCATTCCATAGTTTTCTCTCTCTTTGTTTCCCTTTTCCTCCAAAGAATTATTATAATTATTTTTAATTTTTAAAATTACTGATTTTAATTTCATTTTACTCCACGGGTAATTGAGCTGTTGTTCATGATCAATTCCCAAACTCCTCCATCGAAATTATCGTATTCGTTGCTTTTTACTCCATAACATATTAAAAGTGTAGGTGGTGTAGGTACAGCGTATCATAGTATTTATAAGCACAGTATCAAAATCATGCTGGCTGTACTTTCCTTTTTATTGTATTAGAGCTCCTTCAAGCTTATGTTACCCTGGTAACATATTAAAATAAATTTTAATTACTAAACCCCATAGTCATAGTTATTCATATTTGTGCCTGACAAAGTGCATAGATAGTTTACACTTATTTCCATCCCACGCGCGTGACTCATGCATTTAGCAGACGGCTTGCAGACAGACAAACAAGAAAACATTGCCTAATGATTTTCTAAGCTCGGCTAATAGTGTAGGTGTTATTATGCAGTACCCTGTAAAATGATTGTAGTTTGCGTTGACTAAGTGGAATTGACAATATTTTCATGATCAAATTATTGCATCTCTAGGATCTTTAATAAATTAATTCTACATTTGGAAGAGGTTGATCATGAATGCATCAGTATAGGAATGTTAGATTTAAATTAGCGTCTCCTAGTACTAAAAGAATAAATGAGCAGACTTAATTTGCTTACGCTAACATGAAGTGGGCCCGCCCGGGCGACGGATTGTCCCACTTACTAAATGCCATTAATTTCCTGCACAAACAATTATCTCCTTAACATTTGACCGCTTTCTTCATGACTACAATATAGAATACTTGCGCAACTTCCCGCTACTCTAGATAGGTATGATCATAAAAATTTCCTCACTTCGTTTAAAATGTGTGTTATCACAATTTTAGCTCTACTGAGATTGTTTATATACTTGATCGTTTCTTTTTTAGCATCTGTTAAAATTATAATAAATTAACATAATAATTACGGGTCCGTTTCTACATTCTATTAAGTCTGCCTGGTGGAGGTTTTTCATGTTGCATTGCTGCAGAAAATTATATATAGTTATATTTTGGTTTTAAGTTTTATTGCAATGTTTTATTCCAAGTTATTGCTTGACGAGACAACAATGGGATTACATTCCTTGTCGTCATGAGTTACCTACACCTGAACCGACAAGCATTGTGTCCTAGAGCCGTCACTACTCGTTACACTTGCGCACAGTCGACGGTCACAGTCAACAAATTTATTGTGCTTGTAATATACACAATTCCGCCTTACAGCAGTTCTGATAAGGACCACATGAACGGTAACCTATTCGAGTATGGTCCACTTTGACACATGTGCTATATTCTCAAACTGACATATGCAATATAACCAGACGATCTGAAGGCTAGAAACCCTGCTGGGAAATGATTGGTACGCCCTTGCTCTTGTTGCAATGCATCGTCTGGATAACCAAGTTGACAGGCCTAAAAAAGAATACCTGTGCAGGCGTTAATGCCATGGCAAACCAGATTGGTTTTTCATAACAGTTAAATTTCGCCGACAGTTGAGTTTGAAATTGATTATCCGACGCACACGTTTTGTTTCCATTTCATTTGCTTCTGACGAAGTTCGGCTTACAAAAGAGTGTTTCAATCTCGAGATGGATTATCAGATCGTGCTAGCTCTTAGGTTTGGCTATAAAATAATTCTTACTCTTACTAATAAAACGGCATGCATAAAGTACAGAATGCATTCGTTACCAGAGACGGCAGTATAAAAGCATAAGACGATAGTATCTAACAGCTTTCGAAATGAGCTCTGCCATGCGCTGGGCTTCGTTAATTCAATCACGACTACAAATTAACTGCATGCCCCAACCGACCTACCTACTGAACTCGTATACATACATAAATAATAAGAAGTTGTACTGCTCAACCATAGCAACGTAGATTCTGACGAAAGGAATACTTTCCATGACACATACTTTAAATTGGTTGCACTTCTCTCAATGAAGCTCACTGTATTGTATAGGATAGGTACTCACTGATTGAGCTATAAAGATACCTAATGCTTGCGATTCATAAATAAATCTGGATATCGTATAAATTATAAGGGTGTCAGTCTTATAGCTAAACCGACGAATAACATTAGCGATCTAAGTGATTCTATTGGAACTTTGTAAATATTGTAATTCTGAATTAATACTTATCCATACTTTTTATATCAAAGGCATACACCAAATCCACTAAAGCCAACAAAAAGTCTAATAGAGTATATCTATCCTATCTTTTCTAACAGAGTATCTAACTAAACGGTAAAAAAAGAATCCGAACATATGTATTTCCAATAGGAATAAAGCGTTTGAAGTTCAAATAGATAAGCCAAAACAAACGTTTCAAACTGAAAGTAGCTTTAAAAAAATAAGGGATAAAAAAAATTTGGCAAATTGAAGAACATTTTATCGGTGAAAAAATAGGCAAAAGCCACGTCGGTTTGTAAACTTTCCGTCTAGGTAGACGTCACTCCAGGAACAAAAGGGGCTTTCGTATCGACAGCTCTTGACATGGAAAGGCTTTTTTGCCATTCGCGATAAGGAACTGTTACCGAGAGGCCAATATCGCCGAAGGATTGCCCGCTGGTGCCTTGAACACTTTGTTTCTTAAAAGCATTTCTGTCACCACTGATATTAGCCAGATAAAGGGCCTATACATACACTGAGCAACAAGATTCAGTAAAAGAATCATGGCGAGATTTGTAAAAAAAAAAAAATAGAGACATTAGAATGACGTTATAATTGATCCTTGGTATTGGCCATTTAAAATATTTTTAGAACCCCGGGATAAAAATTCGAATTTCTATGGCATGCCGGCGAAACGCGACTATTCGCGACCAAAACCGATATGTTGTTGTTATGTTTTGCGGGGTTTATAAAATATTTCATGTAACCTCATCATTGGAAGTGATTCAAAACGCTCTAAAAGTTTTTTTTTTTGTACAAAACAATGTATGGATCTCGCCATGATTCTTTAGGTATTTGTATTTTATTTTGTTATCCTTCCGTCCACAACTCACTCCGTGACTTGTGTACCAGTATGTGATTGCTAACATTTATATAATCGAAGTAAAAAGTCGATCAAATATCCTTTAATTATGTTCTTGGCGGTTCTTTAAGTGCTCTGTTATTTCCTCATCTAAATATCAAAAAAAGTATTATCAAGAGTTTTCTTTTATATGGCTTTATATTTAGGATTTCTTTTGAAACCGTTGTAACACGTGAAAAATTAAATTAATTTTAAATTTTTCCTCCATCACTTAAGAATGTTTTCATTGCATGTAATAATTTTCTGTAAGAGTCGTGGGGAGTTATTCAAGTAATTCCGGGTAATGTTGGTCCCATGATGCGTATAATTTTACAACCGTTGTGTATTTTGAGAAAGCTTGGGGCGCCTGACAAATTGCACTTCACGTGTACAAAGTGGGAACGCGTGGAAATTCAATTTGCGAAGTAGTTTCTGTATAAAATTTGATCACCGTATCTTCTACTACTTCCAATTAAATTAACTTTTACCTGAGATTTCATAGCTGACATTTTGTTTTTAATATTTTTCGGCGTCTTGTGGCTCGGTGTAAGAATGGGGATGGTGAAATTAGGTTGAACAATTCCTGTTCCTAGTGATAGTACCCTATCACTAAGAACTACCTTATTATATTTTTTGCTGTATATAAGCTCATTGTAGGATTCGACCCATGACCTTCGCTACGGAATTCGACGACACTACAACGGAACTGTCATCGCCATTTGTAAAATATATCTTTTTCATCATTTATGTGACTATGTATTTTACACTGCAACACGGACAGACACTAAACACATAATTAAGTACTAGCGTGCACAAATACGGCGGCGGACCACACAGGCAACGCCCGGTGCCCGCAGCTAGTCGTGAACCATAAGTCGCCCGACCGCCCGCGCTACAATAAAGATTTTCCACTGCCAATCTCGCTATGAAGCTATAAACCAATTTTATTTGTTTCTAGAATACGTTATAGCACCGCTCAATTCTCATGGAATGGTTCGATCTTATAGTTCTGCGATTGTGAAAGTATGCGAGGGTATAAAATAGAAGCATTTCAGTAACCAACTTTTGTTTGTCAAGTTCTGTCGGCACATAAATTTACAACTGTTCATTGAGGTGTGTTTTGTGTCATTCCCATGGCCCAACTACATCAATCTGTGGTTGGCAGTTTGCCCCTGTATGTGTAACGTTCAGTTCCTTTCTATACTGTAGGTTACTGTATAATATATGAGGCATCAAAATCATTGCATTAGGTAGGTAGGTACACAATCAATATTAACTTTATAATAATATATCCTCGGGAAAATATCTAAGAGACTATCATTGTAAGAGGCTATTAACATTAATTGATATGCGAAAGCGAAGATTGCGTGTACATTCAATTTACTTTATCACAGAGTTGAATATTAATAAGAATGATTTAGCTTGGCCATAGGTGTCACATTTATATGTATCGCTTTCAGCAAACCTGTATCGCTGTATGCAGCGTTGCAGACCGCTAGTTGCCGGAAGCCCGCCACCTCGTCGTGGCCAAGGGATTGACACTCCTAGCCAAAGGCGGACTTTAGCAAATGCTCGCAGCTCGACCGCACTCCAAGTGCTACTTCCTTGTAAAACGCTGTACGTTTCCAACATTACTTCTCATTATACCTACATAGAATTTAGCGCGAACTCGATGGTCATTCATTTTATTTACTACGATATCTAAGTGAAAAGTTTTAGAAATATCTATCGGTAAAATCTTACCATCAGCGCGCGTCAAGCGTCTCATATAATTACGTTTACGGGCGCGAAGGTGCTCATAAAATGTAATATAATCTTTGAGGTGTAAATAATACGTGTATTACAGATTCTGAAAACTTTTGCCTATAAAATAATAAATTGAACGGGATATAATAACCATGGTTCTGGTTACACTACGGCTTGCCGCAAATAAACGAGCGCAAGTTGAAGTCTTTTATCTTATCATAGCAATGTCGTAGTAAAATTTTAATGAGGCGGCCCCAGGTCTGTTTAGTCCCGCTAATCGTACCAAAGCTTACGGTTACTTTGTAGACACGAAATGCAAAGTAAAATTTCCGATACACTCTGTATCTATATGTACATCTGTATCTCTGGAAGGGTTGTTCTTGGAATACCTGCATAATGTTCTCAAGTGTAGAAGAATCGCTCAAGTCTTTATTTTGCGATGACGCAAATCTTTAGACGTTCTTTTGGATTTACATAATTCGAAACAATTTACTGAAATCTGTTCGTAAGTCATGTGCTTATAGAAAAACCAAATATTTTAAAACGACAACTCGTACATAGTTTTGTACTACAAAGGTATCCATCGAGCATTGAGCACATCTAATCAACATTTTTATTGCTCCAGCTGCATTTAGATTACTATTAAACGTCTTTCATGGGTATTAGAGTCGTAATGTGTTTTCGATAGGTACTTGGAATGCCATAAATTGTTTATGCACTTTTTACAGTTCTATACTCGCTACGCTTTGTTCTTCATATTGGTTGATTCGTTTTTATTGCCATAGTTGACAATATTTAATTCATTTCTTCAAAGAAATTACCGACGTTTAATTTTATTTTAATACATCTTTGTCACAAATCTATCTATTAACGAGTTTTAATTCTCGTTAATTACTACTGAAACGGTAAACGACAAATTAATTATTTCATTTAAATTCGAAAATCAAAAGCTCTTCAAACTGAATTTTACTTCTCTTTAATCAATTTACGGTTGTGCGGCAACCCCTGAGAGTTCTTTAATTAATTTGAATAAGCCTTCTTACCGGTGGTAACTTTTACATCTCTTAAGAATCCGGTTTCAATCCACTTATCACTAGAAATGAACCGGGTCGAGTTTTCCAGTGAAATAAATCACTCCTCATTCCTCTGTCCCGATTTGGCGAAACAGCTTCTGTAACAGTCTCGTTACTTGCTGATTTATTAAAACATTGTACTCGGAACTACGGGCCGTATGGACGTCCATGCACCGTTGCACTTTGCTCCAAACATACCTATAACCGATTTCGAAACAAAACTCACCAGTAACGTTTATTTCCATTGTATTTTATATAGAAATGATGTAAACATTTATGCAGGCAGAAATTACATTTTGGCTTGGTCTGCCCACTTAGCATTGTCTCGGACAATTCGTTTCAACTCCATCTCAACTTCGCTCGGTCTCGAACTCTCAATAGTGCTGTTATTTTATTATTATGGTAAGCGAATCTTTCTCTCTCTCACTGACATTGTTAATTTCAGGCAGAATTTCATTTAAGTAATCGGCAGAATGATCAGCAAACTTATTAAGTATTTAACCTTTCATATGAAATTCGGATATATGTATTTAACTTTTAAGCGTTGCAGCGTTTACCTTAAAAAAATCAAGAAAATAAAAAGAAGATTCGGCTAACTAACCGTGACCAACCAGCTAATAAAATAATAAGATGTACGAGAATAAAATTGGACAATTCAAAACGATCGTACAATGAACACTGTACATATAAAATTGAATTGACAAGTTCAATTAAGCGAAAAATATGTTGACATGTGCATTGACTCAATTCTTTCGTAACCACATGCAAGTGATGCATTAATAAACCGACCAAAAGCCAATCTTACTGTATAATCATGCTTGACTATGAATAATTTAATGGATATTATTCCTTGCTCATTAATATATGTAAGTAGATCCCACGATTGTGTCAATATACCCGAATCACACGGGAACTAAGTCGAATCTAATAATAACCGCGTTTGTGAATGGATTTTGTGAAATGAAATGAATACGATAGGAAGCTCAACGGAATCTGTATCAGACCGTAACCGTAAAGCAAATGGGTTAACAACCTTGATTTGTGTACACGCTGAGTGACTTTAGGTCGATATTGCACAAACACTTTCCGATTTATTTACTTACCTACAGCACTGCGTGGTTTAAAATATTTGCAACATACACAAGAGCTCAAATAACATTATAAAACAATGCCTCAGTGCACTTGTGTTGCTGAAACCTGAGTCTAACAACATGTTTTAATTTCTCTTGAAAATTTTCCCACATTCATAAAAGTGGATTTACCCAGTAGTTTTTTCTTTTAAACATAGTTTGATTTCTTATTTTTAAGGTGCATTTTTAATTAACCCACAACGTAAACTATGCCGACGTGATTAGGTCAATCGACGGCTATACATATTTCATGTGGTTTATTTTAAAAGTTCCTGCAAGCTTTTGATGTATCTGTTACATCTGGTTATTGACATGAGCAAATTAATCATGATGTTTACTTGTCTCTAGCGTAACCTGAAGAGATGGTAACAGCTTGAATGTGAAGAAAGATAATTCTGCTGTTTCATTGATAAAATGACGGTTAAAGTACAAGCAAAATATTATTATGTCTTTGTGTATATTCTTAGTATTACTTAAATAAATATTGTGAGTAGTTAAAGTTTCTCTTCAGACCCTGTAAATAAACCAATTTGTTTTGAAATCCAAACATTTGTGCCAGACACACCGCTGAAGATGTTAAAAAGGTAAGGTGTTGAGTATACGATGGTTCATTGTTTAGCCCAGCGTCAAACACCGTCCGCCATCGGCACTTCAAAGACTGTTTACTGTGTTTAAACAACTAGTACCGCTAATGCAGCGGAATGCTCGCGGTTTTCTGACCAACTGGAGTAACCTCAGTTGCCTCAGTGTTCATATATTAGCACATATTTAACCGCGTTGTAGCTTCCTCAATGTCAGCCATCATCTTTGTAACATTTTCCTTATTTTCTGACTTCATTTTCTTGATATATTTTCAGTAAATCTTCTCTTTCTTTCATTGCTATAACTGTAACTTAGGGTTAAATGATGTGACTTCTATTTGCTATGCGTTGGTGTCGCATCATTACGTTTGTAAAATATTTTACCATACACAGTTCAGTATTCCTTAATATTTTTCTTCCCACTAAATTACAACTAATAATCGTAAAAACAGTGAACAAACAGCTTTACGGTTCGTTTATGTTGCGGTTATCTTGCACGCGCTCGCCTTTAATGCTCACGGTATCTGAATCCACAAACCTATGGCCCTATTCTAACATCTCGGAGATATTCTTTCATTTTTTTCCTTATTTACCAACATTTCGGAAGTAAATTCCACCTTTCAAAATACTGTTACAAAAATTTGCGAATTATTAATGAATTCTTTGTTTTAAGATGATAACTATTGAAAGATATTAAATCTCACCCTCAAAACATCTCCGCCTACTTAAGCTTAACATTCGATTCCCGATTAAACTTGTATCGAGTAGGCATGATTTATGTATGTACTTCACAACTTTATTGGTCCTTAGGAACTTCGAAGCAAATCCCTTGAGGTAACTGTCGATTTTGATACGATACGTGTCGCAGCGATATTTTACTACATTCATGACGTTTGAATAATTGATGTTGTTTCGGTTGACTTCCATACGTCTTGTTTATGATTTGTTTGCTAGTTTATAAGCCATAAAAATTGTTTATCATGTAATGTGATACCAATTGCTTTGACAGTTTTATCGCCTGAAATTTTATTGTTCGTGTAATTTTCTAAGCATTCACCACTTTCCATTTGCTTACTTTCATCAAACTTAATTTCTTTTTTGTTATTCTTATTTTGGATAAATTCCATTAGCTTTTCGGTATCCAGTCCAAATAAGTGATTTTCAATTAAACTTTAAATAGCTTATTAGTTGAAAGCTATGCCAGTAAATAACGTTGAAAGTTAGAGTAAGCTATTAATTTGACGTATAGACTTCCTAGAGTAGGGTCATTGACTTGGCACACCTCGTGGGATGCTGGCACGTAAGGCTAGCTGCCGCAGCGTACCATACTTCCTACGGACATGGAGGTACGAAGTGCAAACGTGCGAGCGATACGAGCCTTCATTCATACAAACAACAAATTGTTATTGAGACCTCGCCCATGGCAAGTAGGAACTTACCCCCAATGTTCAGAGAAACAAAGATATTCCAGGGGCCCAAGTCTGCTATTACAATTGGGTTCCGATGAACTAGCACTGGTGTCAAAATTTACAGATTTTAAAGTTTTGGTAGGTAGTCTATTAATTCTGTAGTTTTTATTTTAACATACTATAAATTTATCTAACTAATCTAATATCTAAACTAACTAAATAAAACTAACTTAATTAAATAGTAGCGTCGAAAACTATCATGAATTTAGTAGACAGCGTCATTTTGGAGTAAAATTGCAGAATTGGTACTATTAATACCCCAGGTATAAAGGTACATTAAATTAGCGGTAAGCTAGACGCAGATAATTCCATGCTAATAACTACATTAGTAAGAAAAGTCAACGGCAAGTAATTAGCTGTAAGTATCTAATAAATCTACGTCTGGAAAAAGAAAATAAAACTCAGTTCGGTCAAAAATAATTTAATATTTCTTTTGTAAGCTTTGCCCGTGGGAATGTTCGTTTTGTGTCCCGGCATAAATATTTATAAAGTAAGCATTTGGTGTTAGCTCTGGATTGTTTGCTTTCGTCACCATGAGACTTCATTTGAAATCATTGAGTATTTTGAAGGTTTCAAATTTGAATTTTCTCCTGTCTCTGTATATAGTCTATTGTTGTTTTTCAGTTGTATTTCAGTACGAGAATTATATTGAATTATTTTATGTAGCTAGGTAGTAGCTAGCTGATTCCATAGAGTCGCTGCCGACCTACATATCTTTGAAAACAGGGGGGCTCTTGTTCTATTAAATTCCCAGTAACAATGAACGTTTAACTTGTCAAGTCTATTGACAACTCCATGAGATGGATTCATAACTTCTTGTGCCCGATACTCGATTCATAATAGTCCCTTTGTCGTTCTCTATACGCTTTTTATCGGCTCTCCTTTGAATGTACATTTTCTAACGTCTACATGATCAGACATTTCTTGATATACCGACAATGTTTTCTTTAATCATTTTTAATTGAACCCATTACTGTTTATCTTGAAGAGAGGTCTCTGACCACTTTACTACCTTGTAGAATGAATCCTATCTATATTCGCTAATTGAGATACTTTTAGAGTATGTTTACTTACTAAGTCTTTTACTTTTCTAGTATTAAACCTGCCTGCATCACATTGTGCATGTTATTTACATTCATATTCCATGGACATTCTGTCCGTTGCTTCCATTTCAATCTATTCTGCGATGACGTGAATGCAGCGTTCTGAAATAAGGACACGTCATTCAATACCATACCACAGACAGAGCAATGTAGTGTAAATCTTGCAACAATATCAAACAAACCTTCTTTGAAAATATTGAACTTTATTGCCATTACAATAAGAGGTTATTTCGTGAATGTAGATACTGTAACACCCACTATTATGCAAACTAATATTCTTAAATTTTGGGAATGTTAAACCGTCACGAATTCACGATTTATACCAAAATCGTTGTCAAGGTACGCCTAAAATATTTCATTACGTCACAACCATAGTGAAAAGGCAAAAAATATATTTTTTACGAAAATATCTACGTGATTTTATCTTTGTCGAGATAAATATTGCAACGTCGAAAGGAAATATTACCAGTTGTAACCACGCCCTCCCATTGTAGTGTAAGCTTTTTAAAATTTATCACTTGAGCGATAACGAGCCGTTGATATTATCGTACCTCCAACTACCAGTTAAACAGCAACAATAGTCCTCTAAAACAACCCACAACCGCTTCTATTGCAATTGTTCATATAATTGCTTAACTTAACCTGTTCAATTAATGGTAAGCATTCAAATTTTCTTTTTACTTTTTCACCGAAAAAGACCGCGATAAAATTAATAGATGTTTTATTAAAAGCGGCTTTATATAAAAAACGAGAATGGTAAAATGCATTACTCTCCCTCTCCTAATTTACCTAAACTCGACGATCCCCTGTAATACCTGTTTACGCATTTCTTCGTAATTTGTGTTTGGCTAATGTTGTACCGTAGTCATTAGGGCGCGAGGGTGGGCCTCTCCTCGCATAATTATAATTCATTACCTTATTCGTTGTTATAACACGCTTTATATCGTTATTAAATTTAATAAATTCGCAGCGGCAACAATTGGAGCCCAAATTTGTATGAACGCGCAGATTATTTGAAAAAATAAAGAACCTTTTACGAACTGTTGATTCTTTGATTAAAACAAAGCAAAGTGAGGAAGTGCATAAATAAATTCCATTTCACGGACATTGAACACCAAGAACGTTTGTAAAAACCCTATGGTCCATGTAAGACGGCAGCCCCGTAAACTCCGACCGTGTCATTTGAAACTCCATGGGTTGTGTGCAACTCTGTACCAACATAGTGTAATGTACTTACCTATATAAATCAATTTTATACTCGTTGGCGGATACCGCAGCGAGTCGTATTACATGCGGTCACTGACATCTTCCTGTATTGCATAAATTCAACAATGAAGCACGGTCGGTTGAACCAAATTGTTAAAAAGGCTTTGTATGTTATGGTACAGTGCAACTGATATATTTGTTTTCGAGACATTCCGATATATTTGGTCAATCCGAAAGGTTTCGTTTTATCTCACATATTTACGGCTTTCTTCTGCCCGTAAAATTCAAAATAAAATACGCACAAGTTTACATTTTTAGGTAAATAACTATAGAACCATTTATATCTGGTATGGGCTTTAGGAGAGGTTGCGTTGATGAGGCGATTTGTCGAGAAGCTCTCGCATAAAAACCGCAAAGTTTCTGAATATATTGCTCGCAGGAGCCTCTCTTTTGTTTTGCAGAATTTATGACTTTTATGTCTTAGGTTTGTATGATGCGGGCTACACAAAGTAATGAATGTCTTGAGAATGCTAGTAAAACGCCTTTTACGGGTATAGCAAAACACGTGTCTACATTGCATGCACAAACTCATACCTGCATTAAAGAATCTGCGTTAAAGGACACAAGTAGCGGTATTTAAAAAAACTATACCATATTTGTCTGAACGTGTGGTTCAACATATCCCACACTTGAGAAAGTCCAGTTAACTAAAGCGATTAGGTTTTTCTTCAACATTAGTGTTGTGAGATGTCCCGCGGTATCTGCTGGAACCGGTTACCTCTCTTCCTTACTGATATGATCCTTAAACGGCCATGTACATCATTTGATGGGTGTAATTTCTAACATTATTTTTTATCGTAGATGCTTGTACGCTCACGATAAAGGATGGTAATCATTAATTCCTTCATACCAAGTATACATTTCATTTACGGGGTAAAGTGCTGGACAGTGACATTTACATACTGAATAGTCTTTATCAGTACTAATGCTGATTTCAGCCTTAGCATTTGTCTTTTAATGTATTAGTCACACTCGTATTACCGTATATGTCATTTAAAATGGGAATTACATTCCATCCTCTTGGAAGCATCTGCATTTTATAGCGAATTCCATTACATATCACGTTCAGGAATATTTAATGGTGGCGTAGGTAGATATTGCATATTGGCGCTGTTTAAAATTTTATGAAATATTGTTTCACTGCTATCGTTTATATGTTAACTAAGATTGTAAGTACGTCGATATAAAAGAAATATATAAGAGCTTTTACACAAAATTTGCATTTTAATTTAGTTTAACTTTCGGGTTCTCGGAAAATTCGGCTATAATTTCGTAATAGCAACCCTGACTTCATTCAGAATTCAGGAGTAAGTGCGTCAGCTGGCTCTGTGATTTATACTTGGCACGCTGAAAATCTACTCCCCATGGAATTAAGTACAGAGTGGAAAAAAATGCTATTAAACATGCTGATAAAATTATAATAACCGTTTTTTCAAACAAAAATGGAGCATCGATCATTAAAACGGTAGTTAACATACATTTAGAATACCGCTAGCAATGTCTAGAAAATGTTTGTGCAATCGCAACAAATCACTAAAAACTAAGAACAAAAACCTCAACAGTATTGAATAATACCACTTATAGCTGTCGGTGTCCACTTACCATAATATAGAGACCGTTACTCCATCTGTCTGTAGACTCAAGAGGCAATAAAACTTTATTTTACTGGTGTTTTATCTGAACCGTAAAAAATTTGCATCGATCTGAAATTAATACCTCTCCTCGAATTCGCACTTTACTGATTGGTATGTCAAGCATAACATGATAGGTTCTTACTCAAATTAATAGGTGTGGGAAACAAGACAGCTTGTTATATGGTGAAATATTAACTGTATGCGACAACAGTTACTGTAATGTGGGATTTACATAAACATGATTATTATCACTTCACTGCTTCGACAATGTTGAAGCCTATATTCAATTAAACTGATGCGAAGTATCATATCTCTTAGCTGGTTTATTGATAAGTGCTACGTGGATGTCAATAAGATTGTGATTCAGTGTAACTATGGCTACCTACTAAAGGAAAAATAGACTAATTCAAGACAATCGTTGTAAATGGCTGTAGACATATATTTAGGTCAATTTAGCAAAGCGGCATCTAAAGCCTAAGCCACTTGTTCATTTTTAAACATTTTACTATCATTACTGGGAGTACTAGTGGGAGGCATTCATACTTCATTATTATGCTCTAATAGCAGTTTTTCTTGAAATTCATATAAATTCACGGTCGTGTCTATGAACAAGCTCGTAGGCCCGTAGGTCTGCAGTCCAGCTCTAGTTGCAGTTACGTTTGATGATAGAAACTAGATTATTAACATGAAAAATACTTTAATTTGTACAGATTGCGCGTGAGTTGAGTACCTAATACATTATCCGCCTTGCCTCATACATATATTCATGAGCCTATAAAATTGTAGAGTAGCAGACCTACTGGCGGTGTCGGCGGTGGAGGTCTATCTGTTCACCGGACGCGCCAAAGTAACCTTTTACCAAGAACCAAAATTATTGTGGTATAAAACGGAATAGTGATCCACTTCAAGTCATTCTCCCCCAGCTTTAAGAAGCTATTGAATAGAAATATTACCAATAACCATCTAATAAACTCGTAGATTACTAATACATAAAAGCAGTATTTACTGCTACGATTTATTATAATCTTATTTTCGTTATGACCAACGTTAATGTGTCGCACAAAACCTATATTTCAATGTTATTGCTACTAATGTTCTAACGTCACATAGGTAAGGAATAATAAAACTTTACTATCTATTTTAATGATATAATAGTAATAATATCGCAATGAAATACGTAATAGGTCCGAGTAAAATGCGATCTGAGGCCGGCGGGGTAATGCGCCGAGTGAAGGCCGCAAGATCACTTGTACTACTGCATAATAAATCCTTTAAACGAACGCCGCACACGCACCACACAATATTTATAGCTCTCACACTTCGCGTCTAATAATTAAAACATTAAAATAACAGATTCGAGCCTAAGGCTGTTGGAAAAGTGTTGCGTACCTACTAGGGAATGCAAAACCGTGGCAAAATGAAAACCGGTTTTTTTTTCGGTTATTGAGTGGTAAAGCCGGTTAACCGGTTTTAAAACCGGTTTTTTGAATGTTCGCTCGGTTTTTTTTCACGTTATTTCTATAGCTCAAATTATAGATAATAACCGTGCCTAAGATTAAAAAATCGCAAACTGAGGAATTATGGTCAGTTAAAGTTAATGAAGTTAGTATAAAAGTGCCTTGTTCCCAATCATTTGGGGTCGGCGCTATATGTACGCTTTTTCCATTCGTCTCTTCTATCCGTTATACCAACATTCACTCCTTTCTTACCAATATCATCTTTCACACAATCCATCCATCTCTTTTTCATCAAATTGATGGAAATAATAGTTTATTTAACTCTGTAGATTCATCTTCATCAGAGACTCGTTTATATAGACTACACGGTTCCTTTCCTTTTGATTTTATTTTAAACGAATGAAATCATTAAAACATATCACGTTTGCTTGGTTTTTAATTGCTATGAGATATGATGAGTTTATGTACATTTATTGAATTATGTTTCGTACGTTATAATATTAATTTCACACGTAATATTATGAACATATCATATTGTAACGGCACAGCAACTTGCGTGTACACAAAAATATGATTATTATTATACGAATGTTTTACTTAGATAAATTGTTGTCGTGCAGATGGGTAAAAAATAACACCAATCAGTCAGCTTGCTGTTTGGTATACATAAGAGCCTTCGTTGACAGTAGTTGCTCCGATAGCATGACATTAATGCTGGCGTCCCGCAAGGCTCTGGATTATCCCCAACACTGTTCCTACAGCATATTAATGATATACTCTATTGCTAGCATTCATTGCTATGCAGATAAAATTACAGGGGACGCTCATTACACGAGCCGTGCTAATATCCCTAGTTCTATATTGGAGGAAAGGCGCGAAGGACTTGTCTTAAATCGAGATTACACAAACTAGTGACTCCGATTGGGGTCGACTAAACTACACTAAGTCACATGCAAGCCTGCGCATTCACCGTTGCGAAAAGTCTATTTTCTGTGGCTCCTCATTTCTAGAACATATCCTTCAACATCACGAAAAACATTGGGATCCTTCGCGTTAATATTTGTAGCGACGTTCTGATCCAAAATCATCTACAAGGATCAAACATCCAAAAAAACTCGGTATGATTAATAGAGTGAAGTAGTACTTCTTATCGAGACAAAGGCTGCAACTATATAAGTCGCAAGTCCGGCCCAAATGAATTGTTGCTGTCTTCTGTGGGCACCTGGATACCAGCTTTGGTATTAAGACTCAGTTCAGCGACGTGCTGTTATAATTGTCGACGATCCCGAGCCCACAAGTGTTTTAAAGCCCCTTAGTCTGAGGAGAGACTGCCTTCTTATGTGTGTTCTACCGCATTTCCAAAGGACAGTGTTCTGAAGAATTGTTTGACCTGATGCCCAGTCACCTTCTACCATCGTAGTCACCGATGGAGAGTCCATCCTCACACATTGGAACCAAAATGATCTCGTACAGTGTGGTTTCAAAGAAGCTTCCTATCGCGAACGCTCAGGCTGTGGAATGAGCTCCCCGCTTCAAAAAGTTTGAGGGTTGACAACGTGCGAGTGATAACCGTTATGTTGCAAGCGTCCATAGGCTAAGGTAACTGGTTATCATTAGGCGGGCCGTACGCTTGTTTGATGCCTAAGTATTGTAAAAATAAAAACTTATTTTATATCTATCATAAAAATAATCATTATTATAAGTTATTTTCTTACCAGCTCAACACAATACACATCAACACACTTCAGTTCATCACAAAAATACTCCCTGCATTGCACTCAGTTTACAAAACGGCGGCAAATCTTCCTCTATTATTTTTTCCAAACATTGAAATAGAAACCGAAAATAATCGAAAAACCGGTTTTGGTACTATGTAAAACCGGTTTTTTGTTTGGTCAAAACCGTACCGAATAACCGGTTTTTCGATTTTCGGTGAAACCGGTTTGCATTCCCTAGTACCTACCTATGTTTAGCTCCTGACTATTTTATTGCGAAAATAAGCAGTTAGCCTTTAGATGTAACAGCTATTACATCCGAACAAAGTGCACTGTTATTGCAACAGATTGACTTTAATGTAACCTTTAATATTGCTCTTTATGTATTCTCACCTGTATGCGTGAGTCACACCTGAATATTCAACAATAATTTGTAAACCTACTAAGTACACTTTCAGTATCATCATCATCATCAGCCTATAATGTCCCACTGCTGCGCATAGGCCTCCTTTCACAAATGAGGGTGAAAGGGACTGGGCGATACACCACCACACGTACCCACTGCGGATTGGTGGAGGTAGGCTAGTGGTCAACCTACTGTTAGAATTAAGCCGCCTAGGAGGCATGCAACTGGCTTAAGGCCTATCACAAATTAAGTGATAACAACGGTTTTACGTGCCTCCGAAGCACGGAAACGCTCGATTTGAAATACCACTAGGCGGTCACCTATCCAGGTACCGACCACGACAGACGTAGCTTAACTTTGCCGATCGATTAAGAACGGCTAATCATGCTACACCACGAGCGCTTCTATACTATCAGTATACGCTATAATATTCTCTAAATAAGATTTAGGAGGTTAACCCAATGACAAAGTGAATTTCCCAGGCAACTGAAGTGTATAAATAATACAATCTTGGAAATTTTCAAAGCCATTAACCTCCCTTGACTCGCATCACGAAAATGTCCGGCTCTGTAGGTCCCCATTCAATATTCCACCAACCGTGCACCAGGGTGAGTCTGGTGTTACGTGCTTCGTATATAAATATTGCTTTAACATTCGTGCACCCATATCCCATTTTTGGGACAGCGAGAACCTCAGATTTTCATATAATAACAATGACTTAGATATAGTTCACTACTTTCCAACTTCAAGTAGGTATGTACATAAGCTGAAAGTTTTTTCTGTAAAATACTATAATGTAGCAGAACCCTTTCGGCTCTAATATAAATTTTCCTTAGTGCACCATTACATTTTAGTGCTATCGATTCCTTTTCAAAACTAAGTAGGTAGCCGCAATCTGTACATCGCGTGAAACAGTTGGGTCCAGATTTAACGTCCTCGAACGTGCCAATAGTGTCCCTTGCTCCACACTTAATCTTATCTACAATAAAAGTGCCACCTTTATTGCTTTCCAGTTATTTGTATTTATTTTACACCAGGAACCCTAAAAATTAATGAAGAATCTCGTCTGAATCACCAACTCTAGAACGGCTGGCGGTCGTAAATTTTTATAGTCACTTTAACCCGAAAGTTAATAAATAAGTTTGAAGTTCAAATTGGAAAACCGAGGATTTCCTGTCTGAAAATTTTAAGCAATTCTCTCAATAGCGAAAAAGGGGACCCTTTGAAGTGGCATGAGAGTTTCGATACTAAACTAAAAGGTTAGCCATTGTAAGCGAATGTCTACATTTGTGGTTTTGATAACTCTGATATGCGACCAGTCATATTCATATAAAGGCTGACCCTTCCATTCCTCATCATAACGTGTTACAATATGCGGTCCACATTTAGGTTCATGAACTTCACAAGAAATTATTATCATCCCAGACCCCCAGGCCCCTCTGGTAATGACAAGATGTTCTGTTGTATTATTTATTACCTAATTACAATGTGGTCGCATAATTATGTCCTTCATGGACTTTATATAACTTATCTATATCACAGAATACTTAATAGTTCTTCTATTAATATTATAAAGGCAAGTCTATTATATTATAAAGCCGTTGAGTTTGTAGTTACATAATAATATGTTTGATCACGATAATCACAGAGGCCCAGAGCTGTTATCTGATTTGAAGAAAAATATTTTTTGCTTTTGATAGCCTTATCCTTTTATTGAGGAAGGTTTATAACATCACGCACGGGTAACACCGAAGACCACAGCTAGTGAGTACATAAATGCAATTAGTCTTAATTTCCAACAATTACACTACACTACAATGTGTCTTGAAGCATATTACACCACACATAAGAATATGTTACCTTTCGCTCATCCAACAATATGAATGCTCCTACTTCAAACAATTAAAACAAGATGCCAACTGAATTTATACACTTACATGTGCTGGACAGTTCTGTCCCTTTTTATATGGTACTTGTAAAGGACCGTTTATTTCCTTAAGGATACCTTCAACTGCTGTAGCAAAACACATTCATTAATTCACGGTGGCCGCTCCTCCCCTAATGTCATCGCCAGAACTATAAGCTTTCCTCAAGGAAACTACGCGCTAGAATTTGAGATCATAATATAAATTTATGCAATGACCTTATTTGCAAAGGAAGCGCCATAGAATACAGCTGATATCAACAATTCATGAAGGAGCTCCCTGCCCTAAAGAAGTGAATATCTGTTTATTTGAAGCGTGTTGTTATTTATCGCTGATTTGGCGAAGATCGAGAACAACATTTCCATACCCTATAAAGTCTTGTGTATCGCGCATTACTGTCTATACAAAGGTCTTCATTATATTTTCTCGTTTTTTATCGGTGGCATTGTAAATTTTAACTGTGTCATAAAGAACGAACGTTTATGAAATTCACCTTACGTTATACGATGTATGAGTGTGTGAGAAGCAAAACTTTGTCTGGATTCCTGTCACAGTTTTCTATTGACTGAAAGATTTACAATAAGACAAATGAGTCGCGACTACTTGAGTTCGCTCGACGTGCTTGTAGTGATTCCCAGACGATCCCAAAATAGGTGTACATCAGTAACTCTGAATGACTCATGGTTACGTGTTTGGATGTGAATATAAGATTGCCAATCGCTTTCATTTAGAAAGTAATTATTCTTAACGTCTATTTTTCATAAGTTTAAACATAGCGGCTCTCAATGAATGATGTTATTTAACTTTCAATGTTATCAGAAGTATAGATCATCTTATATTGATTCGATGAAAGGCATTTGTATAAAAAAATAGTACTTTCAGAGGCCACGTTAAGCAAACTTTGGAATTCTGTTATACTGCAACTTTTACTACATATTATTCCAAGTAATAGGATATTCCAGAAAAGCAAGCAGGCTTCAGTGTAATTGAAAAACCTTGCGTCCCCTCCACACCATGAAATTATAATGCTTTTGAAGAAGCCTTGCCAGATTATAGTGGTTTTAATCCGACACGCCACACAAGGTTGTGGTTTAGAATTCAAGCGCTAGAAAATTCATGTAAATCTTTTCATATATAACATTAACATTCTTCGGCTCACTTATGTATGTGGGACAAATCTTAAGTATATTAGTTAGTATATTGTAGATTGGTATTGTATATTGGTCCCTCAATAGGACCTTCTCAATTCTGAAGTTATGGTCGAAGTTACCTCGTTTACTGGAACCCGAATCTTTTCACAAGTTCTCGGCCGATAAATTGTTACGGCCGATTGCGTGCGAATTACTTCCTCTAAGTTCATCGACTCTTTATCTGAATTGAACTTGGTCAAGTAATTCTTATTTTTAAAGTTATTTTTCCTCTTTTCTAAGATTTCTTGTATCGTTACTTTACTGTTTCCAAGAACTGTTTTATCGCCAATTATTTTGATTATGAAACGTGAGTAACCAACAATTGTTTCAATATTTCCAAGAAGGTTGTTAATATATGTATGAAGTAATAAATTGTGTGATATTTTTTCCCATGCCAGTCTTAATTCTAATTGTATTAAAGAGAACCGGTTTCTGTCTTATAACAGGTTGCTTTATACACTTTAATAATGGTTGCGCCCTTGCAAGACCTTCTCAAAGTCGTGACCTCACAGGACCTTGCCTCTAGCGTAGTTTACAAGCAAAGAATACATAGTGCATGTCGATAAACCCAGAAGTAAATCTATATCCTCTTGCCTCGGAAAACCGTCCGTAGTCAAAATAACGGTACCTATTTCTATTTGGAACTTAAGTTTCATGATATCTTCTGAGTTATGCATTCTTTTATCATTTATTTCAAGACTGTAGGAACATTTTCCAGGAAATCTTCCCTCCTCACCTCCAGTGAGGCCATAAAAAAGTTATATATGACATTCAATTTCGCATTTAGACAATATATTAAATACATATAAAGTTACATTCAAGCGAATCGTAAATACATAATATGGGATACAGGTATCTACCTGTATCCCATATTATGTATTAATATATTAATATTATTATATAATATTAATATATTATGTAGTAATATTATGGGGTATCTACCCCGCCACCCACATCGCTCCCTGCGCGTACGCCGCGCCGCCGTCGCCCCGGTCCCGCGGGGAGCCAAGGCCGGCTTACAATGGCCGCCGCTTGTGCGCTTCTTATTGCAATCCAATACTATTTAATCTCACTATCTATTTTATATGGAACTAGTTCCCTGCGGCCATTTCCCTCCTCATAATGCCTGAGCCATTCACATGGGTATTGAATTTGCCGCGCGCCCTACAATGTTCTAGTGAAAGTCTGATGTAGCCTTGTATTGTTACCACCTATTTTTGCCATTCAATTGTGGTTAATATAATGTAAAGCTTCAAAGTTTTCTTTAGCATCTCGGAAGACTCTTTTGTCAATTTATGAATTAACTTGAAATTGGACTTATCCTTGATATCAGAAAGTAATGCTAAAACATGTGATTCTGTAAATTTCTTATGCAGTACGAGTAAGCCGACTTCAATGACCAACACTTTATATCAAATCCAATGCAAAAGCGGTCGTATGGCTACAAGCTCACCACTGACGGAAATTTATGCCTTCCATTGGGACTGCCGTGGAATGTACGACACTGCCAGCACTGACCGCTCATGTAAATGCATCAACATACTTATCTACATACTGATGTATGATATCTGCTTACATTGTTCAAGAAACAATTTGGATATCGTCCCTGCGCGTGCAATACCGCGAAAGAGCACTTTGTAAAAACCGCGTATCTGCGTTTTCGCGATTTTACAGGAAGAAGAAAAAACTTAATATCTCAGTCATTTAACTACATTGAGACACAAGACACTGATTGTCTGATGTAATATTTATGTGCTCCTTTATGAACTCCCATTATTATTCAAAGACTTGCAGAAAAACTTTAGTTAAGCAAAATAAATTACAGAATAGCAGAACAACACCTGCCTTAAAGCAAACCTTAATGACTTTTTAATGCAACAAAAGAAAAACGTTCAATTCTGAATTTACTTTCAAAAACTGGCATTCAAAAACCCCAGCGATTACAAGACATAACAGCAAGAAGCATTTGGTATGTGTCAAAGTTCACAGTTCTAATACTTGGTGATTTGTTGGGCCTTCGGAATTTTATCTACGGCAGTAGATGAGTTTAATTGCATTGCTGAGAATCTATGCGTTTATACTGGATCCATTCATCTTGTTGCATCATTGGTATGCATAGGTCATAGACGCTTCGCTTGCTTTCATGAATGTTTGAATTTTATTTATTACTACTTCTTCAAAATGCTTTAATCAAACGCATATGTCGCAAGAGACGTTTTGTATACAACATTAACGATGTTTAATATTAAAATATTCGAATGATAAACTGTCTCTAACTGTTGAGAATTTGAATCACGCACGCACTTCTTCATTGATTGCGTTTCGTATTATTGATTACTTCATTTGTTCCTATTGTATTGTAGCGGCGCTTTATTCTCTAACAATCTGTCTTAACGCTCGTAAATGGTATCTATTATTTCCTCCAATCGATAATTAGATACTGAAATAGGTTTGGTCACGTCACGATCCATGCTGAACACGATTCTCTGCACCGGCAATAAGTTAATACCTGGTACATTTATGTGTTTTATAGTAACTTTTGTTTACGCCTTGTTTTGAATTTGTTAAATTTCATTTACTTATCAACAAAACAAAATGTTTTAAAGATGCCTATAGACAGACTTACTTTTGCAATAGTATTCATTAAAAAAGCTTATGTATTTTAACCAGACGAAATTAATTATTTAATTACTTTCTCCGAATACAACTAAAATAAATGACAAATATGCAAGTAGTAAGACCAATAAGATAGTAGGAGGTGCAATCAACAAAGGTGAGATGAGCTATCGCATGTACTGGTACCTATTAATCCTGATAAACTGGGGGGCGGCCGGTTGAATAATAGCTCCTTATTCGTCTCTTTCACAAGTACTTGGAACGTCGACTATCAATTTATTGGTAGAGTTTATTTCATCGGTGATTGGACGAACTTTCTCAACAAGCTAATTAATTATGTTTGTTTTTGTTTATAATATAAATTTTGATATTGTGCTGCTATACATCGACTGCTTTATTACTAGCTAAAGCCCAGCGTCTTTTCACCCCTGTGGCGTGGCAGTCAGGATATGTGCCACGCCAAATGGCTCATCCTTAAACTATTCAATTGATATACTTCGTCATAATTATCACTAATGTATACCTTTTTGTTACAGCGGAGGGAAGCCTGTCCGACTTTGCAGTCCGCAAAGTCCACTACACGGCGAGCAATCCTCTCAAAAAGGGCCTGTTCACACCCGACACGAGGTACCCTCTCTCTTTAATTAAATTATCACTCACTGAGGATTTTTTGTTTCCTAATGTCCTATGTTAATTGGCTGCCTTTTAATCTTTCAATGTTTGGAATTCTTCTCTATAAAACGCCTACATAAGATAGTTAAAATGTTAGAGTGGCTTCAGTGAAACATTTAAGTAATAAAAAAAGTAATGAGGTGTCGTGGGAGAAGAGCGATAATCATTAAACATTTAACTTTGTTTCAATTATTCGCGCGCTGCGATGCTGTGCGTTGCGGCGTTGCATTGTCGCGTTTGTTACACTTTTTATTTTATTTTGGTCCGCCTCTTGAACCTATGTTAAGCGTCACTCTGCTTTGTTCATTCCTAGACTCCTAGTACCTTGTCTCGTGCTCAACCATTAATCATACTATAATATTGATGTATCTTCTAATATTTTTTGTAGGTATTACTTGTACTTAGGGTTTCGTTTTTCCCGACCTTTTTCCAATCCCGGGACCCGGGAATGGAAAAAATGACTTCCCGGGAATTCTTGATTCCCGGGAAATTTTTAAAAGTTGTTAGTTTTGTTATTTTAACGTATATAAAGTCAAGTAAACCACGTAATTTAATTAAATTAGCAATTTATTTGTCTCAGAAGTAAATAGTAGTGCATTATGAGACGTGTGCAAAGTTGGTAATCACACACAAGACGGTACCTATTAAGCAAAGGATCCCGAGAGTGTAATGATCAATGCACACGCGTGTCAAACGACGTTTTTCAACACACTTGTGAGGAAAAATACAAACTCGTATTTTTTTAACTAGGTTTTTTGATAATAGTTAATGAAAAATATGGCGCGCAAGTTTTTTGACAGCAAAACTGTTTTAACCGTTTAAATTAAGAATGCTTCGTCTACGCACAATAGCATTGAGTTACAAACTTAACATAATCGGGATTATACGTCTAATAAAACTGTGCGGTAATGTAAATTAAAAAGCACTAGTACGTCATAAGCTACATTATGATACTAAAAACGGTGCAATAAATGTCAAATTACGAGCATGTGTTGAAAAAATAATTTACTAATTCACAGGGAGCGAACTATGCTCGGAATTTCTCTACGAGACAGGGAAACGACGACATTCGTAGGAGAACAAAAATTACCGATATAGCTCGTAGTGATAGTAAGCTGATGTGATAGCTAGGGGCAGGCCACATCGCTCGAAGTCGACGCGAGTGGCGACCGACCACGTACAGGAAAGCGCCGTTAGGGACGACCTCCCACCAGACGGATCGACGACCAAGTCAGAGTCGCTGCCTCGCTGGGCGCCGCTGAATGCAAGCGGCCCAAAATCGTTCGAAGTTAATAGGGGAGGGCTTTGTTCAGCAGCGGACATCCTTAGGCTGATATGATGATGTGTTTTACTTGACTTTTGGTCGGTAAATATAATAATACTTATTATTTAAAAATATATGCGAAAATGCATATATTTTTGATACAATTGGAAATATTGATTTTTTTTAATACAAAAGCGCTGATAAGCTTTATCTCCAAAAATATATATTTAAAAAATTATTAATGTAACTTTCCTTTTCTTCAAAATTACGCGCTTTCAGAGATTTTCTCTACAATCGGCAGTTTAGAAACTACCTATAGTAACTATGTATGACCTGTAGTCTGATATGATTATTTTTAATTTTCTACTTTTGTTTGTGTGTGAGACAGAAATAGGTAATTAAATTAAATTACGTATTTTACTTGACTTTTGATAGGTTACAAACAAACATGTTTTTATGTGTATTTTCGGAGAACTTGAAATATTTCTAAGAAAAAAACGTTATGTCCACAAATACACACTTCCTACAGTTCCTTTCAGTGATTTCTCATAAGCTTGTAGTTCAGTTCGTTCGATTTCGGTGGATATCGACATTTGTTTTAAGAACGTATGCAACATCTTTGTGTTTCAAAGGTTTTTTGTTAATTTTGACCAATATTTGCAGTGTTTTAGAGCATTCAATCTCATAAAGAAATTCCCGGGAATTCCTGGGAAATCGCAAAAAAAACCCGACTTCGGGAACGACGTATTTCCCGGGAATTCCCGATTCCCGGGACCCGGGAACGAAACCCTACTTGTACTGCTATAGACTACTACTGCTATAACTACCTTTATTTGTTATGCGCATTAATTATACCGATAGTGTGTCTAAATAAATAAATGTACCGCTGACTACAGCCGTCGATTTGTTTCTACATTCTAAATTGTTCCAAATAAACCAGACCAGAATTACCTTAAAAAGGCAACACCGTACTCGGCATACAACTGACACAAATTATGATGACATATTACAGGCCGGCGACTTTACGCAATCTTTACGAGAAGGCTACGTCAGACCGTCTGTCTGCTTCCATACTGGACCAGTTGAGAAGAGACTCACAACATTCCCCGTATCTACTATGTACACCTGTTCTCGGCACGAAACGAAGAAGGGTCTACCAAAAGGTGGATGTGGAAATCGAGACCCACATTGTAAGTGTGCTAAAAAATTTACTGCAAAATATTTACCTACTCTCTTATCTTAGTATGTTTTTGAGAAAAGCAAGTTGACGATGGAGTCATAATAATAAAGCAAATTTTAATACATTTAAATATCCAGTCAGTGCCATTGTAATAAAAATTAAATCACTTGTGGAACTTGTGAAGACAAACGGCCTGTTAAATATTGCATAATTAATATCAATTAATAAAATTCTATTAAAAACCAATTAAGTACTATATAAAAAAAAAACATGTCTAAACGAGGCATTTCGTTTCTTGGTACGTACAGTCGAGGACATAAATATGTATACACTTAGTAAAATTCAACAACGGTTTCCTCTTAAACTACTGATTGAAATTATGAGATATTATAAAGGCAGAATCTTCTAACATATACTATTATGATTTGTGTAATAGATAAACACTTAAATGTTAAACATGCGAGAAAATTGCTTTTGAATTTCAAAAAGTGTATACATATTTATGTCCTCGACTGTACTTGGTACGGTTCATCTCTCTCAGTTGATGGTTGACTTCCGAAATGGTGGTAACTTCGGTAGCTTGGACTCATAAGTGCCTTCCTTGTGCTTAAACTGAGTAAACTTTGATTTTAGCTAACTCAAAAGCTCATTTTAAAATACAAACAATTGAATGGATATATTAATTAATACAAACTTTTCAGCCGTCGATCGTAGAAAACCTTCGGAAATGGACATCGAAAGAGGCTGTCGGTGATGTAACAGCGCTTCCGGATGCTTCCATGCGGATAGCAAATAGTGTTACACTGACACCTGACGAGCTTTCTGAATGCGGGTCTGGAGATGATGAACCCATTGACCACAGACTGCCCAGCCCCGAGGAACAGCTACGAGTCATCGCTTCCAAGTAAGATCTTGAATAAAACCATGTTTGAATCCAATTTTGAATTCAGTACGTACTTTCCAAGAACTTTGCCAACTCATTTGCATTCGAAGTAAGAAGTATATAATCGGATTTATCAATGAAGCGTGTAACAGTAATTCCTTCCGTGTAGTCCGCAAAATCAATTTTTTCATGCATTTTTCACAAATTGTAACTTTTTTATCACTTCACCGTGTATTCATGGGAATTTGATTTTCGATGAATGGTGCAACATACATTTTCAAGATATTTTCGGTAATGGAAAATATCGATGATACCATGATATTAAGTATCGTTCGTCAAGTAGTTTCCTACAATTGAGAGCCTTCTTGATTTTGTGAGTCACCAATTTGAACAATATCATTATTTACGCGTCGGAGATAATGTGAACAAACGCCAACCTATCTATTGTAAAAGGGAAAATATTTTCATCAAATCATGTTGTAACCAGACCTCAGAAACCAACTCAACTTCAACCTCAGAAAGTTGGTACCTTAAATTAGAAAGTGATTTATTAGAGGCGTATCTAAGTTGATGTACCGACCGACCTATGCAATACAGTCTACTGTCTAATTCCTACAATTGCTTTATACGGAGTACGGACACTATGGCTATGAAATATGCTTTGGATTAGCATTGTATTTGATTTGCATCAACTGATTGTTGTATAGCTTATATGTATAATATTGTATCTACACGGATAAATCAATAATCCAGGTAATTTGGCAAGTTGAGGTAAAATACGTTATCATCATCATCATTACTAACCATTTTAACGTAGATAATGCAAACAACAACAAGAAATCGTTTGGCCCAAAAGCTGTATTAATTTATTTAATAAATATTTCCACAGATTTCCTCCAGAAGTCGTTGCGATAGACACGTCAGGCAAATTCTTCGACAGAATGTGCAGCTCGCGCAAATCTCTTCACATAGAAACGAATGCCGGCGAAACTGACACGGTGAAGCGAAGGACACGCACCAGAAAACCTAGGGGTAAAAGACGAAACACCATTTCGGGCACTGATCAGAAAGAGCTTAGAGAGGCTATAGCTGGGTAAGCTTCTAGTTTGCACTGTACTTACACTCACAAGGTTACATTATCTATCACTTTCATACCAACTTCTATCATTTTTTTCTAATCATTTTGTGCTAAACTAGATAATGTAATCTCAGCGACATTAACGATTGTAACCGTTCAGCACAGTTCGTGTATTCAATTAAAATCTTCAGCACTACGACATTTTAACAACTCGTTGATAATATCTCGTGCTTCTGTGAATACATTATGTTCAACATTGGCTGTCATTGTTTTGAGTTGATTCCCATGTAATAAAAAAATTGCTTCAAGTGAAAACAAAGACAACCAATAATTTGTGCACTTGAACACTAATAGTGCCATATGTTCATTAGCTTTATGATTAATTGCGTCTTTGAAGATCCGCTGTTACGAGACTAAGCGGCATTCTTTGAAGTATTTTTCAAACATAGATATGCCTCTAGCGTGTGACTAATGCTTTGCTTGGTTTGTTCTATCGTAGCGATACATCAAATGCTGTGGCTTCTGAAGAAATTGAAGATAGCAACATTGTCATCAGGTCACGATCTAGTGACATTCTTAAGAAAAGTCCTATTGATCCGGTGACCAAGAAAGGACACTTCAATTCTTTGAAACAATGGGGCAAAAATAGATTAAAACTAATAGGCAGATCGCCGAGTGCCAGTAGAGATAGCTTTAAAGACACGTCCAAAACTGAAAAGAGTAAAGATTCTAAATCACCAACAACTCAAGAAACTCAGGAATCTGTAACGATGCGTAAAAAACGTCAAGGAGATGAAGATAGAAGAACACATCAAAGATGTGCTTCGTATTCTTCTTCTGAAAAGAGTATTGGAGTTCCTAGTAGTGTTCCAACGACCGCGACAATTAATAGCGGTGTTAAATTAAGAGGCACCTCAGGCCAGAGAAGGATAAGACGTTCAGGAATTGCCAAGGACGAACCTCATTCTTCAAGTGGCAATTGGTCAGCAAGTTCAGAGTCTGGTAGGACCAGTATAGGTTCTGAAATTACTACTACTACTGTACCGCCAAAAAGTACAACGTCTGCAGCTACATCTATTAATTCGCTTAATGTTCATCACGGACCTCCGAGCTCAATAATTAGTCGTCGTCGATTCCCGAACACTTCGGGATCAGGTAGCGTAACTAGTGAAGGCACTCTGACACCAGACATAATTCATGACTTGCATGAAGATCTAGAAACGAGCTCTGAATTCTCTTGCGATACGGAAGGATACTATACTTCATTCCATATGGACTCAGGCTTAAAGACTTTAAAAGAAGAGGAAATGATTCCTAGTACACCAATGCATACAAGTAATGCTCTATCATGTTCCTCAAATAGTCAAACATTAAGTGCAGAAAATGAGTATGAGTTATTTGGTAAAGGTTCCACAAGTACAACTACTAGTTCAGCAGGAACTGTTTGCACAACTCTCATGGCTGCTGGGAGCGATCGCTCATTAGTGATAGGTCCTACAGTTCCCGAAAGAAAGAGTTCATTAACTAAGATTAACAGGAGTAGAAATGGCAATATCCATAGCGCAAATGCTAGTTTAGACAGGAGCATGAATTCCTCTTTTTCAAAGTCCCCGTACAATAGCTTAAGATATAATCCTCTCCGTTCGTATACGGATAAACAAGTATATAATCATTCCTCGCCTGAAATAAGTGAAGTGCCTAGCTCAACCATCACCATTACGAGGAATGTTGGTAACTCAAGAGAAATAACTGCAGTTGCTGAAGTCCATACTGAAACAGATATTGAAAGTGCAAAGAAGAGTACCGGAACTAGCTCCCCAGACTCGGGACACAATACATCAAGTTCGCCTATCGAGGATTCCGTATCTAGTGCACATGGAAAGAACAGTCTTTCTGAGCAAGATTATTCTGAATCATCTGATCTAGAAGGAACTGACAGAATAGAAAGGATAAGATATAAGACTACTATTAACAGTTCTAGAATTCCATCTTTGTGTGTTATTACGCCAACTAATTCTGATGATGAAAGTGAAACAAGTAAAGATTCAGAAATCGGTAAACAATTTATCGAAAAATTATGTGATGTTAAGAAATTTGCCAGTAGACCTAAGTTAGACTTGCCAATTGAAGAAAAAGCGAAGGAAGTTAAACATAGTACCGAAACGACAAAATCGAATAAATCGCCAGTACAAATAAATTTAAAGAGTTCACTACAACCATTCAACAATCTTATGTGTAAATTAAAAGGAGTTCTGCCGAATAAATTAGCCAGCAAAAAACTACAAGTTACAAAAGAGCCCGAACCTACTGCAGATTTATATGACTCTGGTGATTATGTGACCATAGCAGACGTTAAAAACAATAATCAAAAAATGAGTCTCAATAGAGGTATTTATGGAAATAATGACATAGTCAGGAAGAACTTGCAAACAGTGCTATCAGGAAAACTTCCAGAAACTGAATATGTTTCGCTTAACGAATTGCCTAATTGCCTGAACGAGAGTAAAGATTATTTAGAACATGGCCTACTTGAAAAACCATCACCAGCTTTAGAAGAGATTCAAAGAATAGGTGCTAAAGTAACTTTGGACTCTCATGGACAAGTCATATTTTCGTCGGATACATTAAAGCGACGAAAAGGAGCCCATACTACATTTGAACCTGGGCCGTTCGTCCAAGAAATTTGTCCTACCACTGATGTCATCCAAAGAGAAACTGCCGATATTGTTCAAGTTTTAGATGAAACTGATTTTCCCTATGAACCGCCACCACCATTAAGTAAGCCAACATCGCCGCAATTAGGAAAAATGATTATTAAAGCCCCGGTGGAGCCTGATGGTCTTGTTACAACTGAATTTGTGGCATTGCCGAGTCCTAAGCCTAGTACTATTATTACTGCAACACCAGTTACAGATAAACCAATTTCGAATAATCAACAACCAGCCAAAATTACTAAAACACAGCAAGATCTACCACGTGTTGTAGAAGCTATTACTAGAACTGGGGCATATGTACATATACATGATGCGGAGGGCGTCAGCTTATCCCCGACGAAAGATGATTTAGCAGGTAAGAACTATGTTTGCTCAGAGTTAATCACCAGAACTCTTTTCGACACTTCCAAATTAGAAAGAACTGACATGTCTCCTGAAACCCTTCCAACAAATGAAGACATATCCCCCTTCATTCCCAATTTCCAAACACCTTTTATGTTAAAGAATAAACGTCAATTCGAACTCCATAAGTCAGGTAGCAAAGTTGCCGAAGTTCTAAGAATGTTTACGAATAGAAATAATGGCGATAGTAATGGAGAGATGTTAAATCATAATGCCAACGATAATATTTCTGACAAATCGATTCATAACAAAATCAAACGTAGTGATAGTTATAAGTTGGCGAACTCTCCTTTAATGCCGATAAAAAAATTATTGAAACTGGAAAGTTTCAGTAGTAACGCCAAAAAAGTAAATTCTTTAGAGATGATTCAAGCTGAAATAGCAGCAGATTTATTACGTGATCAAATAAACTACCCTCCAACTGTGTCTCCTAAACTAAGTCATAAGAGTGCTATTGTCGAACTAGAAAAGTGTGAATGTACGAGCAATAACAATAACGATAATTTTGAAGCAAAGTTAACCGCATTGACATTAAGTCCATTTGCTACTCCTTTACCTAAGAGGCATTCAGTTGCAATCATACCAGATACTAGAGATACATCTTTAGATATATTGACAGCTATTCTAGACTCCGATCCTGATAATATTTGTGTCCTTCATTCACCTCCTTCCTGTCCATTAACTCCTTCTAAAGTAACTGTACCTATCGATCGCTCTATGCATCGAGCTCGTATTCTATCTATATCTGAATCAGATTATGGTACTGAAATCTGGTAGCCTACAAGCCTACAAACATGCACCGTAATTTCTCTCACTGTAATGTGCTGTTGCAACTCTCAATTACTTCTGCTTTTCAATACCTTAGTACTTACTCGTAGATATCAATTTATTTTATTTGCAAAGTACTTAACGATAGAAGTAGTCTCTTCTAAAAATGTAGAATACTTTGATAAATGATGTAGGAAAAAAAGCGTGATGAATTTATGTACTTTTAAATAGGTAGGTAGATAGTTAATATTAGGAGAAATTTTAATAGAACCTAATCCGTCCAATCGTCTTCCATAACCTTTGTAATTATTACTTCTGTGATAGATCATTTATTTTTAATTTAAATTAGGTACCTATACATTTTACAATGAATTTTTTGTTTTTGTATCCACATCGATATTGTATCAGTATTTTTATGTACTTAATGCAATGTTTTATTTTTGTAAGAATAAATCAATGCATGGTGGCTTTCTTCACCGCAGAGTGCACAGCTTACGAGTGGTTCATATTCTTCGTATGTAAGTGCATGGTGTGTTATTCTGTGTGTCCTTTATGTTTTTTGTAAATAATATTATTATAGAATTATTGTGAATTAACACACTTATTTCATTTATTTTACACCTTCAGCTATCACCCCTCACTTTACTCATAAACAGTCCGCACTGGGTTATTCTAAGAAACAAGTTATGTTTTCCGTTATATGAAAAACATCAAAACCTATTCATGTGACTAAAACAGAACTTGATTTCTCGGAGTTCAAGAGATTAATCGTACAAGACAATATTGTAAATAATTCAATTCACTCCATTTCTCGCCAAGTCTGGGAAATAATAAATAACCTATAACCATCGGCACATTTCGCACCTGCAAAAGTCATAACACGGCTAATTTGTAAGTAACTTTTATTTTCATCTCATTGATGAAGGTAACTTAACAAGTCAGGAAACTTTTTAACAACACCAATATTTTCGACGAGATGGTGTACTTACATACTTGATTGCACTCATGTCATGTCACATCGCTTTGCACAGTGAAGGAGATTGCTTCCAATGTGTCGACTTTGATACCGACAAGCTCTTCAAAGGTAAAGTTTGTATTGCTTACTTGGCATGACTATCGGTGCATGGGGACGGAAACTAACAACTTATATATAATTAATAATAATACTATGTAGGTACCATGACACACATAACAATGTATTATTAATAAAATAATCCAAATGTTTTAATTATAAATACTGAATAAAATACCATGCACTTGTTATACCCGTTTTAAATTATATATGTTTGTAATAATAAAATTAGCGTGACCGAAAAATAAAAGAAAACGTGATATGACGGAGCCACTTGTAGATTTAAGACACTTTAGAGTAAATTCAAATAAAAACGTTCCTGATATTTCCGCAACATGGCGGACTTTTTTTTATTTATGGTCAGGCATCAGGCTTTGGATCATTATTGCACAGTAGATAGTAGATATAGCTACTCATATGTAAAATTAATAAGTAATTTCTGTTGTGTATTTGTTTCTGTTGTGTGGCTTTTATTATTGTTTTTGGTAGTGGTATAGTTTTCTTTTTGTATTTTTGCACTAAAAGCACACATATCTTTATTGCCGTATTATTCAAAGTTGCCATATATTTATATAAATAAGTATAATACCCATAATTATCTTTGGTGGATCAAGTAGCTGGGTACTGCTTCGCTGCACCAATATTATTCCAATATTTTTTACACAAACCTATAAAATAGCTTCTTCAACCCAGAAACAATATTTAAGTAATAGTTAGGTACTCTATAATAAAAAAATACGAATAAATAAATAAATTATCAAAATAATATGAAAATATTGGAATAATTTTATTAAAAAAAATCATTTTTGTTATTTTATTATATATCTACTTATATACCCAATTAAAATATACCTACTTTAAAGATTACATGGGATGTAGTGGTAGGCCTAATATTCTTATACCAAAATGCTATAAATTAAAAGTACTGTGTATTTGTGTAAGTTATCCAGTACAGTAGGCCAAAAATTTAATATTTTTGAAAGAATATAATGCCCGTTCATTTATTTAAGTTTGTTTTGAATTTCATCTACTTAATCTAATACAATTTTATATTTGCAGACTATCGACATTCCAATGCTGACAAACCCTACTTGAACATACCGCCAAGTCTAGTCCAAGAGAAGGGAATAGTCGACTTGAACGCCATCAACCCGACATTGCATCGATACCACACCGCGCATCTACGCGGTAAACATGGTGTCGTCACCTACGAAAATTCATCACAAAAACCCCAACCGAAGTTTTGGACGCTCCCCAAAAGAACACATTCCGAAGTAATATCTCCCCATTCCAAGCCTGAAGAGAAAACAGTATTCAATTACCCGATGAAAACAGGGTTTGCCGATTCACAAGCACTTAAAAATCAGCGAACCATACATTCGTTAAATAAAAATGATTCTATCAAAATATCACCTATAGATCCTCGAACATCAGGATCTTTCAAATCATCCACTCCATCCAATAAAGAAAATGTAGTCGATTTAAGTTCCAAACTGCTGTCTCCTGTTAAATCATCAATGACGAACGAAGAACTATATGCGGTCATACACAAGAGTAAGAAAAAACTCAACATTAAGGACACAAATGAAAGGCCCGAATCACCAGCATTATCTACTATTAGTTTATCTCCTGTAAATTCTGAAACATCTTTATACACTAAAGGTTCTCAACGTTACCCCGAAACTGGATATTTAGGAGATCCAAGAAATAGAATCAGCTGGTCGCCAGGTGAAAAGCAAATCATGCATATCCCTTCGCCCAATTTTCCATACGGTGCACAAAAACAAGAAACCACATGTGCTGATAGATATGGTCCTATAGCACAAACATCAAGACTCGATTTTAAAAAATTACTGTTACAACACAGCGTCAAACTTAATACATTAAGCCCTCAAAGTAAATCGAATAAGTTATCGGCAGTCGAACAATTAAAACTTTCCAAAGAGAAAAATCTGACTCCACAATCACCAACAATAACAAATAGGTCCCACGTCAACATTCTTGATTTGAGTGGATCTCCTAAAACTTATACACATCGAAAAGTAATTAAGTCCAATCCCCAACCGGCATCACCTGTGAGAACTGGTGCACAAAAACTTATAAAGGAACATAAAAATACCCCGAAGATCTTACTTTCGCCTAAATCGCAATGGCGATTTTCAAGTCCGAGGTCAGACGTGTTATCGAAACCTATACCCGAAGCACACAATGAAGATGAAAATTCCAATAGCTCCGGCGAAAAGCATGATACCTCACCAATAAGCCCACCGTGTAAAACAGTTCCTATCGTTACTAACCAACATTTTGGAGCAAGACGAAATTTAATACCTATAAACGAAAACAATAAAGATATAGAAAATGATTTTCCTGAATCAGTAGATCACGGTATCTACCCACTAAACGCCGACTTCGCTAAATCTCATAGTCTATCGAGATCTGAAATAATGCAAGCGAAGCGAGCTGAGTTCTTTAACACTTCCCCTGATTCATCGCCTCCTAAGTTATCTTCGTTTAAAAGTCCTACAGGGGCTGGTCCGTCTGGTAAGGTGCGCAGCAAAACTTCGCCCGAGAGAGGGAAGACTTCGCCTAGCACTTTGGAAACTGCTTTATGATATTGGCGATAGACGAATAATTATATGTTGAAGAGGTGCTCTAGAAATTTCATTCAAAAACATTTTGTAAATAAGGCAGGCAGTGAAATTAAAAGAAGCTTTAATCTAGTCTTTTCTAGCTTGAAGTGCCATTTTTGCAGGCACTTGCATTTTCAATAACCAGTGTTTTATCTACTTTTTATAAATGGTATTGAGCTCAAATAATCAATTCTTATTTAAATGCTCTGTGGGGCCAATTCTGTTTATTGTAAAAATGGTATTAATATAATATTTGGTTATGATGTAGGTCGTAAGTATTTATTGAGTACGTATTAGATACCTACTATGTAAGTAGAGTTTTGAACTTTTTTCAAAGTTTTTAAGTTATTCTGAATATAATTTTAAATAAAATGTGTTGAATAATTATTTCTTTTACTTCTTTCCCCATAATGTAGAAGATAGGTATCGACCACTTTATTAATCATCTTATGACTCGTTGTTATGATTTATGTGTTCCTTCATATAAATGGTTCAAGCATTGTACCCGACCTTCAGAATATGAGATTATTGATTATTATTATTCCATTTATTAATCTTTACACTTATTTTTACATTTTTAAATATATATATATATATATATATATATATATATATATATATATATATAAAAAAAACAATACATATATTTAAAAGTATAAAAACAGCTCCCCACCGGCATCGGGAACAGGGTCCTAGGTACCGGTGGTCAAGGCTCCAGAGACAGGAACTTCCTCACTATGCGTGCCGTTTCCAGGAGCACTGCCTTCTGAATCTGGCCCTTGATCCAGCCACCCAACGCGAGCCTCTTAAGATGCTTGTCGAGGCTCTTGGCAATTAGGCCATGGGCGGAAACGAAAAAAAAAAAATATTTATATATAAATATATTATTATTATTGATTATAACTTGCCTACATACTTACCTCCGAGGTGGGTAGCGGTACCTATCAATAATCTTATACAATATCTAGTAGGTACCGACAGATAATTCTCTGCCTACCTAAAGTACTTATGATATAAATTAAATAAAAAAGTAATTTAAAAAAAAAACGACTTCAAAATACACTTTTTAGTGTAGGTATTTTGAGTTTATAATTTTTTTTTAAATTACTTCTTTATATCGTCATTTTTAGTTTTTTCCTAAATGCACTAGAATTTGACTAAAGTTTTGAGACGTTTTTCTTTTGACACCACACCCGTAGCTCGTATCAATAAGCCCGGAATGTGAATATAATACAGTTCCAATAATATTACATACATAAGTAGGTACGTGTCGAATTAATAATCACCTTTTTTTAATCGACTTAAAAAAAAGAAGATTATCTATTCAACACGTATGTATGTAATATTATTGGAACTGCATTATATTCACATATGATAATCTATTAAGGCTTCAAAACAAATATTACAAAATTTCATCAAATCGGATTGTAACAATTTTTTTTTATTGGTTTACATTTAATTCAACTTAGGGAATAGTGCACGTTTCATCGAAATCGGTTCAGTAAATTTCAAGATATGGACAAATATGTGTGACGGCCTGGCTTATTGATACGAGCTACGGGTGTGGTGTCATAGGAAAAACATCTCAAAGCCTTGGTCAAATTCTATTGCATTTAAGAGAAACTAAAAATGAATCAATAGTTTTTAAGATAGGTATAAACAAATATGTGTGATGGCCTGGCTTATTGATACGAACAGTAGGACGTATTCCATTGAAAATGTTTTTCGATCGATATTTTTTTTTTAACTAACTTTTTTATTCCTGTAATATTTACATCAATGCCTTTCTACTGTAATTACCTTATTTCAGATTTCTTACTTTGCGAACTTCGGAGATAAGGGGGCGAAATGATTTTAGGTATTTCATTTTTCATCATAAATCAAAAACTACGCAATATAAAAGCATTTTTTTTTTTTTTGGAATGAACATTGAAACTCTTTCATATGATAGCCCCACTGAAATTCGGTCCCCAATTTTGGCCCTTGCAAAGATTTTTCATTTGCAATACCTATCTATGGGCCAGCAATATTTATAACTATTCCACAAGTGGCTGCTTATAACGCCACTCCGCCGCTGTGAAGCGGAGTGGCGCCATAGGGGTCCTTTTTATCTTTTTGGTTCGGTGCCCTAAAAAAAAGAGTGATTATGAGTAGCGAAATCCTAAGTCTATGCATGGTATAATTATATCAGTCTCAGGGCTGCGTTCAGTAACAACGCCGGGTGATCGCCCGACGATCATCGTACCGTTCAGTAACAGTTCAATATTATGTGGTGCGATCGTCTGACGACGTCCGACGATCGCACCGGTCACCCGGTGTGTAGTAACTGAACGCAGCCATGGATTATGATGAGAGCGCATATTCATGAGAGTGACAGCCTGTCACTGACAGGTGATGCTGTAGAATCAAAGTTTACTTATTTTGACTAAAGAAGAAGAATCTTGAGTGTAGTACCTACCTAACCTACAGATAAACTACAGGATCAATGCCTACAGGACAGGTACCAGTTGTACCGTACCTACACGCTACAAAACTATCTTAGCAACAAAATCAGATACTATCTATCATTCAATTTGTAATAACATAATTATTGTTCCAATGAATATTAAAGCTATCATTCAAGCTGATCATCTCACTAGTAAAGAAGAGTGACACAAATGCCAGTGTTGATTCTCCGATGAGCACAGATAGTTGTTCACTCAGAATACGATTCTTAACATTAGTTATCACCACAGCGGATCTGATCAACGAGAGAGCCACGCCGACGCTGAGCATCTCTCATGCTCTGATTGCACCTGTCGCCATCTTCTGCACTTACGTTTTCCTAGGATGTTTTGTCGTAGGAGGCGTTCAAAAACAACATGCATCTTTCTTTCTCCAAGTATACGGACTTGTTTCGTGTGCCGCATTACATTCTACTCAAGCCATATTTGTATTCAGAGACCTGACAAGAAATATAATAGGTAAGCACGGTGGCCTAGTCTTGAATGGAATACTGCCAATGTTTATAATATTGTTGTTACTTGCCGATATTATAGTTGTACTATTTTCAAACCGAGAAGATATATCGCCATCTGAGATGAATCCTGATTCACAGCATACATGACATGGGTCTTGAGTGTAGGCTGACTTAATGTAGTTAAGTAAGTAGGTATCTTTATATTTTGATGAAATGATTATTTATATACTTTATATCAATTTGAATATTTTTATTTATTTTATTAACCATCCTAAATAGATTTTGCACTGTGATTACCACGGAAAAGAGAATCTTTTCTCTGTGGTGATTACTTACTTACATTGTACGTACATTTGATAAACACTGGGTGCGAGGATGGGTCTCCTTGCAAAGAGCTGACTGACTTATTGCATAAATATGTAGAACTTCTCAGTACCTGCAGGTAGTAGATATCTTTGAAATTTTCATCAAATTCAATTGAACAACTTTTTAGGACATTATTTTATTGGTATTACTGCTACAGCACGATTTACAAGAAACAAATTAATGTGTGCGTAGTTGATGGCATAATACTAATATCGCACCTTTAGAATTGAAGTGGTTTTATCCTATCCTGTCCTACGTAATAATTTTGAAAGTTTGTAAAGGATGTGAGGATGTGAAGATGTGAAGAAGTGAAGATGTTTGGTAATATTTCACGCAAAATTAAATAATCCTAAATTCCTGTTTTTAGGTAAACGCCAAAAATTTGCGTAATTGAAGAATTGGCCAAGTTTTAATTTTTCGATTATAATAGTAGGTATTAAGATCGACAAATTAGGCTACGCATTTGATGTCACTATTTTTGATATTAACCGTAGGGAAGGAATTGTTTCAATGATTGGATTGGATACTAGACCTGAAAGAACATCAGTTACGCGGCGGGAAATTGGTTTTTTTTTTCCTTCGTAGAATATGGATGGACACACAAGACGTGTGACGCCAAAGAAGAAAAAAAAAACAATATGGATAGATCTTTCAGTGATTAGCGACAGTACCTAGTTCATTTTAAATATCAAATTTCCCGCCTCGTAACTGATGCAGAGTAATTTGATTTAAAAAAAAGATGCCACATATTTTTCGAAAACAATGCAATAGATACCTAGTTATTATTGGCGTAAATTTTAGCCATTTTTAATCGATCGGCAAAGTTAAGCCACCGGCTGGTAGGGCCGGTACTTGGATGGGTGATCCCCTAGTGGTATTTCAAGGCATGTAAAGCCGTTGATCTCTGGTTGTGATAGTTTTTAAGCTAGTTGGAGGCCTCTGGTGGCTTAAAACTCAAACAGTAGGTTGACCACCAGCCTACCTCCACCAATCTGCAGTGGGCATGCATGGTGGAATATCTGCCCATTCACCTTCATTTGTGAAAGGAGGCCTGTGCTCAGCAGTGAAACATTATAGGCTGATGATAATGAACTGATTAATATTAAATAAAGAGGGATTTTTAAATAACAAGATTCTTTTTAAGTCTTAAATTTAATTATAGAAAATTACTTAAATAAGATCTTCAAGTTAACTGCCACATATCCATAACTGGTAAAGTAATAATTAAGTTTTTTTTTATAACACCAAGGCCATAAGGTGGCAAACAAGCATACGTCCCGTCTGATGGTATGCAGTTACCATAGCCTATGGACGCTTACAACACCAGGGGTATCACTCGCACATTGTGCACCCTAAATACAAGATCAAAATAAAATCTAAATAAAACCTCATACAAAATCAAATTACATATATAATACATGTTGTGTGGCACTTCCTGGCAGGGTCACCATTACAGGTTTTAATTTCTGAGTGTGTTAAATTTGTCACCAAATATCAGATTTTAGTAGTTCAAAAGTAATAAGGGTTTATAGGTAGAGAGAACTACCTAAGTCCAAAATGCCAAGTCTCTTTTTTTTGGTCTGATTATAATATATGCACTTACTGATAGCTTATACCCCTGCTAACCCCCCACTTGGACAAACAATCCCATGGTCAAAGATTTTCATAGGGCATTGTGCCTCTACCCAGATGGATAATCCGCCTTACTAAAGCATGACATTTAATTTCACTCTGCTTGAGGGGCTCCCTGAGCAAATCGCTCTCAGTTCGTACTGCGCACAGCTGTCAAATACTGTCAATTCTGGCTTGTTTATTTCATGTTCCCATAGAGGCGACTATCCTTCTGGACGTTTTAAATTCTTTGCCCATGGTTTCCAATATTCATGGTTGAAGTTTGAGGTTATGTATGGGATATTACCTATATAATTATCTTATGTTATTAAATGATGATCCTATTTACTGTGCACAAACATGGATCTAGTTATAGTTTGTTAGTTAGCAGTATTGTCACAGTTCTAATCTAACCTAACCAATCTGACTGTTTTTATTAATCTGCCAAATAGACCACTTAACCCGTTAGTTCTTGCGAGGGACACACATCCTGTTATAACAATTGATTTCATTGTTATATTTTTTATCACGAGCCAAAGATTTAATGTAAAGGTTAGCCGAGACATATCTCAAAAACTAGAGCACCTAGCGAAGATCATTGTTCAAATAGCAAAACTCAGAAATTGAATCCATGATGGTGGCCCTGGCAGAAAGTGCCACACTCATACTGCAGTAAGGGCTTTTTTTACAGAACTTCAATTAATATGGAATATTTTCAGAAGCTATGTACATTTTAGCTTTGCTTAGTAAGGCTTTCAGAGATGACAATCTAGAAAGAAAATGTTTTTTGTGCTCTAATTATCAAATATTAGAAAAAATAAATTAAAATACTAAAAATTTACAAATGTTACAAATAAAGCAATTCTAACCTGAATATACACATTTGGAACCCAACTTATTACAGTTCTAGAAATAGATATGTGGCACTAACACAAATTAGTCTATTTTCTTTTCATCACTATTTATTCATTGGAGGTCCATTCATTAATGGTGGTCGCATTTGACCCATTTGACCCATTGGTCCCATTGGGCCCATGGGTCCCATCAGTGGGCCCATCATTGGAGGTCTCATTCCCATCATCGGTGGCATCGGTCCGTGTGGGCCCATCATCATGGGAGGCGCCATAGGCCCTCCGGGTCCCATGGAAGGTGGGGGCATCATCCCCGGCGGGCCACCAGGTGCAGGCACTGGCGGTCTAGGGCCTCCGGGGCCCATAACAGAAGGATCCCACGGTGGTGGAATAGCTGCACCTTTGTTACCAAACGGATTCTGTGCAATTTTGCCAGCTTTGAATGCCGCAGTTGTAGCGTCAATTAGATGTTGGGCTTGTTCTTCCATCCATTTTTGATAGTAGAACTTCACGTTGTCTTTATGTTTTCTTCCCGTACAATGTGTTTTTCTTACGCTAGGTGAATCATGGGTCAAATATGTATCACAATAATCACAATAGTATTTAGGCATTTTTTATGTACTTTACAACAATTTACGAATAAACACGCTATGAACACAAACTAAGTAGAGATACTACGCATCAGACAGACATGTCAGTACATGCTGTTTCGACCTTAGAGAAATCCAGAACATGACAGTTTTTTTTTTTTTAATTTTGTCGGGTCGTGTGTTGTTATTTTTTATTGACCGAAGTATTTAGGCAAAGGAATCAGAATTCAACAGCCTAAATGTGTAGTAGGTAGGTACCTAGCCTTTCAAAACTTTTATGTATTTGTTTGATATTTTGGACAGAGAAATAAAATACACATTCAAGGTAAAGCCCTTTATTCAATTTAGGCCCCAGAAGGGCACTTATACATATACACTATATATTTTTGGACAATCTGACAATATTGGCTATTTTTCCAATTATTAACTATAAAAAAACATACCTAAGCAGTTAATACATACGAAAAAATAACATGAAAATAATAAAAAAAAAACAATAACCTAAACAACACACGACTATCTATATCATAAAGGTATATTTGTTACCAGAAATGTATAAATGGCAAAGATCTGTAAAAAAATATCAACTTAACAAGCTTTCCAGCCTTATTATAACAACTTTCTTACTTTTTTTTCAACTTCTTCATTCTCCGGTTGCTAGGATGACTCATCAATATAATAAGATCTCGACCTCCTCGGAAGAAGTAGATATATTCTCCAATACTATGGAGAAATTTAAGTATTTGATTCGTACTCAACTAAATGGTGTGTAAGCGTTGATATACCTACCTATCTTAACTGACCTGAGTAATTTTACATTTTACATTACATTTTATATTACTGATAATTTTAATAATAATTTAATAATAATAATTAATTAATAATATTTTTTCAAGTCATCGATGACTATTCATAAATGCAAATATTTATTCTATGTATAATTTAATAATAATTTTGAATTTTGATTGTTTCCGTTTTGTCATAATTGTATTTTTTCTGTGTTATCTGTTTGTGCTTTCTGTGATGTCCTGTAATTGAAGAAGCACTAGGTGTATAAACTGTAATTATTGTTGATTGGAATGTGAAGTGTATTCTTTGTTGGATATCCAAATTAAATAAATAAATAAATAAATAAATAAACTTAATAACAGTTAATAAGGTTGACATTAATGTGAAAATAATTGGGCACAACTTTTAGCCACTGGTGAAAAATCTGTACATAAGTATGAATACTGAATTTCAACTCAGTGGTACAACACAGTTCGCGTTCAGTACAAAATAGTGTCTTACATAGGTCTAAAACGACAAAACCAGCATGGCTACATTCGGGTTGATCAGAGAAGAACAAACATTGTTATAAAATTATGCAAATTACAGAAAAAATATTTAATTTACCAGTGGCTTGTTCCAATTGTCCTGTGTGTGGAAAAGCAGAGACAGAAGTGGACGTTGAAGGCATATGAAAAAGATCTGTAAACACATTAAAATGTATTAACTTAACAAGCCTTACTATAACAACTTAATAACAGGTGAAAATATAGCTCAATTAAACTAGCTTTCAATAAAAAAATAAAACATTGAAATAAGTCTTTTCTAGCTCTACGATGGTGCAAACAGGTACACAATACATGTTAAACTTATAGGTAACATTGTTTTATCCCATTCCCATTGTTTGCATCGGACGTTAAACATGATAAACAATAAGGTAATTCAACCGATCCAAATTATGTATTATCGGTTAATGTTTAGTTTATCATATAATTTTAAAACTTTATTTAAATATAATGAAACAACATTTATAACTATTAAAGTGTTAATTCCCTTAAAGAATAATAGTTCAAGAGGAGTAGAACAAATATTTACCAGAAAGTGGCATGTTATGCTTTAGTACAGTGGAATATACTTTTGGTGCTGCACAGTATGTGTATAGTCGTAGTGCCTTTTACGTACATATGAGTGATCAGAAGGTTTGTGTTCTGAAAAAAAAAAGGAAAATTATTAATAGTTATAACTACCGTTGCCAAAGAGTTTTAATTATATTTATTTAACACCTCTGAATCTCAATTGATGCGAATGTTAAATTTAAAATATTTCTCTTAAAGCACTTTCTTAAGTATTAAATTTCTTTTTACATGCTTGTAATTTTTATGTTAGTACCTACTTGTTATACCTAATTTATTTTATAATTTAAATCTATTTATTTTTCTTGTATAGTGCTCATCCGTCTTTCGGCTGTGTTTGTAAATTTATGTGATTTATAATATTTGTGAAAACTTATAATTAGCCTTCTTTTTGTTTTATGTGGATCTATACTTTATGTAGGTACCTAGATGTTAGTTTTCCTTTGATCAAAAAATAAAATACAGATTGTAGCGTCCACGCACTGACACCACTGCACAGATTAGTGACTAGTTACTCCGTAGCACTGGCTCACCACTACACCAGGTCCGAGCGCAAGCGCACGTCCAACCCGCACCGCGTCTAATGTCAGACTGGCCGGTTGACAGCTACCCCCCTCTACTGGTGTACATGAGACAGTGTATTATATCTACTGTATAGATACAAACACTACATCCCTTCCCTTTTAATAAATTTTAATTATTTCAAATGTAGGTAATCAATACTAGAGATAATTATTATTTACTGATGCAAATTACACTTTTGATATTTGTGGCTTTCACCCAGTGTCGCGACAGACACGTCTTTAATTTTAATACTGATTCTAACCAACACCGGTGTACATGAGACAATGTATTATATCTACTGTATAGATACAAACACTGCATCCCTTCCCTTTTACCAAAATTTTATTATTTCCTTAGATGGTACTCGCGGTCCTTTACATGAGTGCTTGAACCATTCACGTAAACTTGGAAGATATCGGTTACAAAACCATCTTTGGAACATCCCTCGCATCTCGCAAACCATCCACTTGTAAAATTCTCTAAACTATGGATCCAATTCAGGGATGAACCTGCATTTATTTTTTTCTTTAGCAAATAAGTTTTTGTTAAAATGTTTGCCATGAGTTTGTGATGTAAAGCATTGTCTGAAGTAATAGGACTGGGTATTCTTTTCGTAGATATTATTCTTTTTAGAGCTAATAGACCTTTGTCGACTGATTAATCTTGTACTACTTGTAAATGTATAGCTTTAATCTTGCTCTAACTGCTAAACAAGTAAATAAACATACCCACAATTTAAGTTTTTTCCGTTATCCAATTTAAGTCAATAACTAATAACTATTTCAACGCAATGGGAACCTGTACCTTAGTACCGTATTAGGAACCTACGCAATATATTAGCAAACAACGTGAAATCGACTCACCAGATACTGCTTTCAAAGCTATCCCAAGCACCACCACATGGACACCAAATAGAAAGTAAGTGCTCTCATGAGACCCCCGGCACCAACTGGAGATGACAGCTTCAGGCCGCTATCAATATGATGCTGCCAGCATAGAATCACCACCATCGAACTGCAAATAATTCCAATTGAATGGAATTCTAACAAATTAATTCCAATTGTATATAATTTAAACAAAGTAATTCCAATTGAATGGAATTCAAACAAAGTTATTCTAATTGAATGTAATTCAAACAAAGTAATCCTAATTGAATGGAATTCAAATAAAGTAATTCCAATTGAATGGAATTCAAGTAACTCCAATCGAATGGAATTCAAGTAATTCCAATTGAATGTAATTCAAGTAATTCCAATCGAATGGAATTCAAGCAATTCCAATTGAATGTAATTCAAGTAATTCAAATTGAATGGAATTCGAACAAATACTAATTGAATGGAATTCAAATAAAGTAATTCCAATTGAATGGAATTCAAGTAATTCCAATTGAATGGAATTCAAGTAATTCCAGTTGAATGTAATTCAAGCAATTCCAATTGAATGTAATTCAAGTAATTCTAATTGAATGGAATTCGAACAAAGTAATACTTATTGAATGGAATTCAAATAAAGTAATTCAAATTGAATGGAATTCAAGTAATTCCAATTGAATGGAATTCAAGTAATTCCAATTGAATGGAATTCAAGTAATTCCAATTGAATGGAATTCAAGTAATTCCAATTGAATGGAATTCAAGTTATTCCAATTGAATGGAATTCAAGTAATTCCAATTGAATGGAATTCTATTTTGTGGGTGTTTGCATTATTCTTTCCTTACATTTCTTTTGTCATTTAATTCCAAATTTCAATTTTTATGTATGCCTTGTCAATGACATTTCAATTTTAATGTATGCTGGTCCACATCTTGCTTAACATCGTTCCATATACTACTTAAAACTGTATACTACTACTGTAAAGCTGGTCGTATCCATGTTATTTCTTTCTTGAACCATCCATCTTATTTGCATCTTCCATTTCTGTTATTATTATCTCTAACTGCTTGCTTATTTCTTCACTAACTCTCTTTTTTTTTAATTTTTTTTTTTCTAGAATGTGTACTTCTGTTATTATTGCCCAATTCCGACAATTTCCAATTTAATGAAGGTATTAATTTAAAATACCAGACGATTTCCAATTTAATGGAGGTATTCATTTGAACTTCCCGACAATTTCCAATTCAATGGTACTTTTAATTCGTCTTTATCTGATTATTTTCAATTTGATAGAGCGTTTCCTTTCGTTTCTTGTCGTTTCTTTGCCTTCCTCATTTCATTTCATTTCATTTCATTTCATTTCATTTCATTTCATTTCATTTCATTTCATTTCATTTCATTTCATTTCATTTCATTTCATTTCATTTCATTTCATTTCATTTCATTTCATTTCATTTCATTTCATTTCATTTCATTTCATTTCATTTCATTTCATTTCATTTCATTTCATTTCATTTCATTTCATTTCATTTCATTTCATTTCATTTCATTTCATTTCATTTCATTTCATTTCATTTCATTTCATTTCATTTCATTTCATTTCATTTCATTTCATTTCATTTCATTTCATTTCATTTCATTTCATTTCATTTCATTTCATTTCATTTCATTTCATTTCATTTCATTTCATTTCATTTCATTTCATTTCATTTCATTTCATTTCATTTCATTTCATTTCATTTCATTTCATTTCATTTCATTTCATTTCATTTCATTTCATTTCATTTCATTTCATTTCATTTCATTTCATTTCATTTCATTTCATTTCATTTCATTTCATTTCATTTCATTTCATTTCATTTCATTTCATTTCATTTCATTTCATTTCATTTCATTTCATTTCATTTCATTTCATTTCATTTCATTTCATTTCATTTCATTTCATTTCATTTCATTTCATTTCATTTCATTTCATTTCATTTCATTTCATTTCATTTCATTTCATTTCATTTCATTTCATTTCATTTCATTTCATTTCATTTCATTTCATTTCATTTCATTTCATTTCATTTCATTTCATTTCATTTCATTTCATTTCATTTCATTTCATTTCATTTCATTTCATTTCATTTCATTTCATTTCATTTCATTTCATTTCATTTCATTTCATTTCATTTCATTTCATTTCATTTCATTTCATTTCATTTCATTTCATTTCATTTCATTTCATTTCATTTCATTTCATTTCATTTCATTTCATTTCATTTCATTTCATTTCATTTCATTTCATTTCATTTCATTTCATTTCATTTCATTTCATTTCATTTCATTTCATTTCATTTCATTTCAGGTGATTAGTCGTAAAAATATGATTAGTCGTAATAAATACCCTAGTAATATAGATTTCTATAAACCTCTAATTTATTGAAATTCAATAGGTATGGTACACGCTAAGTACAGTACCTCTTATTTAAAAGAAGTCTGAAGCCTCAATTTCAATTTAATGAATTACTTATTGTCTTAATTTACTTATATAACGACAATTCCCAATTCCAATTTTATGAGACAATTTACAGATGCTCAAACACGTTCATCTTTCTCACATCCTGAAGAACACTACCCTGCCACATCCAAAACTAACAATGTTTAGTTCAGTATCTTATTATGTTAGTGCAATAATAATATATCTTAATCTTCCTAAACTGATACTGGAAGAAAATAAGTTGATATACTTTATTATTTATATCCAAATTAGAAAGACTTTCTTATAAAAATACTTTTATAATCTGCAGGAATTCTTCAAAGCTACCACAGATAAATATGCCTGACATGTAACTCATATAATCAATATACTGTATTACTATTCTAATAATACTCATTCCTTATTTTTGTTGAATTTAATTGGATTTATGTATTTAATTATTACTTAAGATTCTTGTAATGTTGCAATGCCCTTGCAGGGCTTATGTATTATACCACTTTATTCTTTGTAACATCTTTAACATACTAGGTACCTATGTACCTAAAATGTATGTGTAGGTGTGCTTCATGTAGCAGCAAATAAATAAATTGAAATATACCTGCATAGTTTATTACATATATACAGTCATGTTCATGCACACAAATGCATGTCCTGTGTGGGAATCGAACCCATGACCTGCGGCACAACAGGTGGAATCTTCCAACTGCGCACACGGGCCCGTCACTATATTTACTATAGGTAATTAAGCGGTTCCTTTAAGTATGAAACAAATAGGTACAATAAAGCCTATAGAAAATACAATATTACCGAAAACAACCTGCTAATGAGAGTTCAAAGCAACCTTTATATGCTGGTATAAAGGTATTAGTGACATCTTTTTAATTAGGAAGATTTGTAGCTCAATGCAATCTCCTTGTACCTTTTTTGAATAAACAATAATCATTTATTCGACAACACATTTATTTTGTTACCTTTGCGGAATAATTTTGGACATAAGTAGCATTTTTCATTCTATTAATCTTGTTAAAAGATAAGGAAGGTAGGTACCCAAGCATCTTATAGTTTTTCTTACATTATAATTTATTCTCTCATCAATCCATAATACCACTGACGAAATCGTCACTTCACTTAAATAAGTGGAATGAAATGTATTACATTGGGATTATTTTGCGTAAACAACATTCCATGACGATCCAACTGATTATTCTTACTATTGTACTACTGGGTTCGTCTACTTAGGAAATGTTATAAATATGGTATAATATTTAGTACGCATTGCATAAAACTCACACACTTTTTATTGTCACCTTCCTTCCCTTTTAATAATAATTGAATTTTATTTACTGGCCTTTTACACACGTTTCTCGTACTTTATCTCGTCGCCACTTGTAGCGTCCACGCACTGACACCACTGCACAGATTAGTGACTAGTTACTCCGTAGCACTGGCTCACCACTACACCAGGTCCGAGCGCAAGCGCACGTCCAACCCGCACCGCGTCTAATGTCAGACTGGCCGGTTGACAGCTACCCCCCTCTACTGGTGTACATGAGACAGTGTATTATATCTACTGTATAGATACAAACACTACACAGATAATCTTCAACTAAGTATTATACTTAATATATATAATTCAACAAGTTCAATTTAGGTATTTGGGAAGTAAGATCTTAATAACATACCTTTATCATCAATTATGCTTTTGAGGAAATACCATCCTCAATTTCAAGTAAGTTGTCTGGCTTTTCTATGGCCGCTCTACCATATGTTAATCCCGCGACTTGTCTTGTCAATCACTTTGGAATACAACACATACATTTCAAAAGTTTAAGTAACTCACTATGCACTATTAAAATAAAAAATAATCTAAAAACGTCCTGTCGTAAGTAAGCACTAATGTTCCCAATGTATTATATTACTTTTTGTTCAATGTTGTTCAAACGTTCTTGCGTAAATTAACAGTACATTTAGAACGTCCTCTTTCGTAGATAACTTGCAGTATTTGATAACACTAATCAAGACTGGAATAATAGCGAAACGGGATTATTGAATTATTGATTGATTACAATGAATGATCAGCTGTGATCAGCCATCATCAATGACGTAATAATTGTAATGACGGACGACACAAAATGGTGGCCCTCGTAAGGCGAAGCAGGGGGCAGGACGAGGGAGAGTGGGACGCGTAAACGCCACGTAATACATTGCTCCCACAGACTACATATGTTTTCTACGGTTCAATATTTTAGTTCCATCATTACTAGCCGTGCGCTATGAATGATGAACTGATTCTATAGCACAAACAAACTACCAAGAGAACTAAAGTTTTCTATAGTGTAGTGATTATATTCTCTTTGATTCTAATAATCTATTGAATGAAACATAGTGGTCATATTCTCTTCTTCTTCTTATTTTTAATTTTGGCAACCAAGCCCAAATTAGGGTTCATTTCTGCCAGGGTCGAGTTATATTATAGTTTCCAGTCACAATAAATCACTTCACATTATAGTCCTCAGTCAGTCACCGTCCATGGCGTCCATAAAAGTCATGTTTTACTACAATGGTGGTCCTTGTAGTAAAACTACACGGACATTTTGAGACAACTTGAAAAGTCACGATACACATAATTCATTTCATTTCACTTCACTGGTGCACATGGATGATCTTTATTGGATAAAATACCACCAAAAATACACAATAAAACTCAAATTACACAAATTTATGAAAATAAAAGTGAAAATGCTACGTCACTCTGCAAGTTCCCGCCAAAAAGTCCCGGTCATATTCTCTTTGGAATGAAATAAAAATCAGTATTGCCAACGGCAACGACACGCCACGCACAGGGCCTGCCTGATGTCGCCATTTTTCACAGCCAAAGTAGCATAAAGTAGCTGAATTTGAGAGCAGTTTAACTACTCTCAAATACTATAACTGCTGCAGTTATAGTAAGTGCGTTTTCACACGAGACGATAACGACACCGTAACCACACAGTAAAAAAACTGTGACGATTTAGCCGACCATACATTTCTATGTACCGTTTTCACACGCAATGATAACGACACAGCACTGCACGACACAGGAACGATAATTCGGCTATGTCGTTGGTTCGGCTAGATCGTGACGATTTTTAAACTGTGCGATTTAGCGGACCTTCTAAATGTATTGAAAAACGTCAGGTCTTTCACACGGCGAACAGCACGATAACGATAACGACACTTCTTGTCACCTCGCTGTAACTGTCGTTACGGTGCGGTTATCGTTCCTCGTGTGAAAACGAACGACGACATGACCGTTTGCCAATTATCGTCGGTCGTTTATCGTCGCGACAAAAATGTGTCGTTATCGTCTCGTGTGAGTCTCGTCTCTAAGGGACACGAGTGGTGAGCACAGATTCGACACCTGTGTGTGTATGTGGCAAATTCAAAGGCATTTTTGTAAATGCGTAGGTTTCAGCCGCCCTGGGCGTAGACAAATTTCGCCGCCTCCTTATATTTTCGTCCCCGATTTTCTGAGTAGCCTAAACGGCGATAAATTGCCTACGTTGGCAACACTGATGAAAATGACGTCGATTGGACTTTTTGGCGGGAACTTGCAGAGTGACGTTGCGTTTTATTTTTTATTTTCATAAATTCGTGTATTTTGAGTTTTATTGAATATTATCGGTGGTATTCAACAATAACCACCATTTTACTAAAAAATGACTGGACGGTGACTGATAATGCGGACTATGTGAAAGTTAATGTCCGGACTATAATAAAAGTGATATCACAAATAAAATGTATGCGACTGCAGGACTTTGCATCCATGGTCATAAAAAAAACATGGATCATGCATGATTTGATTTTGATCTGTGCGAAACTGCGAAATGCAAATGGCGCGCAGTATTTATACTTTCTGCACGTGTGATTGACGTTTCAAATGAAATGAGAATTTCACTATTTCGTTGAATACATAATACAATACCAAGAATAAATAAAACTATCATATTTATCATCGTTAACATGCCGGACATGAAATATATTTTAGTAACCGGCGGCGTTATTAGTGGTGTTGGGAAAGGTGTGATCGCAAGTTCTTTTGGTACTATTCTAAAAAGCTGCGGTATCGATGTGACATCAATAAAAATTGACCCGTACATTAATATCGATGCTGGAACTTTCTCTCCTTACGAGCATGGTAAGTAGGACGTGGTTTAATTGGCAATAACCTTTCATTTTCTATTTTTCAAACCGCGTGTTGTCAGAAGGAGATTTGCTTTGTATGCATTTGCATGTCTATTTTTATTTTCTAGGTGAAGTTTACGTACTTGATGACGGTGGCGAAGTTGACCTTGATCTTGGCAACTACGAGCGCTTCTTGGATATCACGCTGCATAGAGACAATAACATAACCACTGGCAAGATTTATCAGCAGGTTATCGAGAGGGAGAGACGCGGAGACTATCTTGGTAAAACAGTACAAGGTATGTGAAAATTGTGGATGAAAAGTAATTTTGTACTACCATTTATTAATATCAGTACCCAGTAGCCCGTGAGCAAGCAAGCTGTCTGTTCTCTCAAGAATTTGTGGAGTGACGGAATACCATTCCTTGAATTTCTGGTTCATGGCTCTATCAGCCTGATATGTCCATTATGAAATAGTCTACAAGCAACCATTCAAAGCTCAGCATTTTGTAGTAAATGAGAATAACTGCACTGCAAATTTTCATTGTAATTATGTACATACTTTTAGATTGCAAGAAATATCAAGTTGACCCAATTACAAGAAACATGAAATTGTGGGTGACCATGTTTTCCAATTCAATAAGAATGTTGAGTGAGACAATGAATAATGTGATGATATATTTGGTCAGTATTTTACTACAAATCCAAGGAATGTTATCTTGAAACACAAATAATTTGTGAAGAAAATAAAAACACCTTCAAAGAGGATTTGCATTAAATGCATTTCAATATTATGATATTGTATCCATTTGTAAGTGTTGGTGTTTGTTATGTTGGTTGTCCATAAATAAATAGTATAAAATAATGATGTAGGAACTCCAATCTGACCAATGTTTTGAAGTCAGCAAAAGATAGTGTATGTTCCATAGAAGTTATCTCTAAAAAAATATTTCACTTGCAGTTATACCCCACATAACCGATTCTATACAAGAATGGGTGCAGAGAGTTGCTCACATACCTGTAACACCAGACAATGCACCTCCAAGAGTGTGTATAGTGGAGCTTGGTGGCACCATAGGTGATATAGAAGGAATGTCCTTTGTGGAGGCGTTTAGACAATTCCAGTTTAGAGTGAAGAGAGAAAACTTCTGCTGTGCTCATGTTTCTTTGGTGCCAATGGTAAGTATCTGCTAGATTTTGGTATGTCTTCCTAAAACTTCACTGTTTAATTTCTGTATCAAAAATTTGGGGAATTAGGAATTACAACACCTTTAAAAAGAATATGCTAATTCTAAACCACAACTTTTATTTTATAGCCAAAATCAACTGGAGAACCAAAGACAAAACCCACACAATCATCAGTGCGAGAGTTGCGTGGTCTTGGCTTATCACCAGATTTAATATTGTGCCGTTCAGAGAAACCTATCAACCACACTGTCAAGGAGAAAATATCAAATTTCTGTCATGTTGGTCCTGAACAGGTGTGTTTATTTTCTAGTTAGTCTTTATTTTTAATTTAGATTGCTCCTTTGGAACAAGATAACCCCAGTATGGTCTACTTCTCTTATTTTTAAGTATTATCTAACTATCAATGAACTGAGATTTGGAGTAGGTACAGATTATAAATATTTGATTGCAAATAAGTAATTCTCAGGCCTTTCTCAATTGAACCACAGGATGCTGGGAGAATTTCTACTTATACAGCACACACTGTGTAAGTAGAAATCCCGCTGCGCATCTTCATTCCTTATGCGAACAGCAATCTGGGGTCTGTATTTCCCGACACCTTTAACATAGATCAGGGATGGCAATTATCACGATGATAAAATTATGTTCATCAATAGTTATTGGATAATAATATAATATGTAATGTGTAATAAAAGTACTTTTGATAGGTATAATTCTTTTATTAAAAACAAAAAATGCTTTTCGTTTGATACAATCAACATGGAAAAAATCTAAGCAAATCAACATTATTTATTATATTACCCACCTATACGTCAGTAAAATCACAGACAAAATCAACATAACTAAAAGAAATAGATACAGATTTATTGAAATAAAAATTGAAACAAGAACAAATTGGTGTTGCTTGGTATTATTAATGGTGTATTCCCAACCGCCATTAGTATATTACATATAGAATTTTTAATACTGGTAAGTTTAAGTATTTTAAATACCTTTTTGGAAGATTGGTTCATTTACTTACAAACTATAAACTTAGCCTCACGTTTTAGCATTGACAACATCGTTATTTCATCGTTTGTAACGTAGAGACAATTTTAATATTATAAATGTGTTAAACTCACGAAAACTAATAATTATGCCCATGCAATGGGGAGGTTCGGAACAATTTTTAATTATTTTATTCAATTCCCAACGGCCCCATCAATGGTTATAGCGCAATGCGGTGGTTGGGAACAATTTTATTAAATTCCCAACGGCCCCATTAATTGGGATGTCGGCAATGGGCGGTTGGGAATACACCTTATATCTTATTGATTTTAGAAATATTTGATTGATCATCATTATCACTAATTAAATTAATCAATAGGATATTATCATCCCCGTCATCTCATTATGGCGCATTATAACACACGCAGGTATAAACGTTATAACTATTGGTAATTAATGTTTTTACGTAATTATCGCTATAATAACCAAGATGATATCTTGATAATTATCCGGGCCAACCCTGACCTAGACTTCTTCAATGCCAGAGTAAATAGGCACTTTATGGGTAACCATGCTACATCTTCGTCCATCCTCTGCCTCGTTATAAGTCCTCCTGGGGTCAGTCGAAGGCCAAATGCAATGCAATTTGACATTTAAAAAAAAGTTGTTGTAAATAATATGCCAAAATAAAAGTCGGCGCATTAATACATTGGTACATACGTCCTGATTTCGTCATGTGCATCATCATAAATGTGTAGATCAACTTTTTCATGTACCTCTTTGCCATGGTTACGTCCCCTGGACTTTCTTCTAAGCACATACTGTATTATTAGTAGCAATATATTATAACAGATTTTTATGAAACTCTGTCACTGTTATCTCTTAGACAACGCACTACAATAACAAACAAAAATAGTTGATTGACAGTTCTGTTTAGTTTGGGATCAGATAGCCATGTGTGCGGAATGTCCCAGGATAATTATGTATAATTTTTCGCAGGTAATATGCATTCACGATCTAAGCTCAGTATACCACGTGCCTTTACTGATGGAAGAGCAAGGTGTTGTGCAATATTTGAATGAACGCTTACAGTTGAATATGGCCATGCCACGACCTGGAAAGTAAGTATTCGATATATTTTGTATTTAATCGAATCTAAGGCATTAGTTTTAAAACCAAATTAAATTTCTTCAATATTAGTAAAGCCATATATGAGTTAATGCAATAAAACAAGGCGTAATTTTGCGCGTTTTAATTATTAATCCAAGAAATTTTATTTTTATGAAAATCATTTCAGATTTACACATTAAGCATAAATAAACTTTTTCAATATCCTGTATATTCGCGTCTCACGGCTATGCCACACTAGCGTATTTGTGTATAAATCCTGTATTTATATGATAGCAATCGAAAGGATCAAGGCTAGTAAGTAAGGCTAATAGCACTAGACTAGTCTAGTTGGGGTGATACAAGCTCTGGAAGCCACTTGACCCAAATAATAATATCTAGTTCTAGAACGTTTTGTATGCAAAATTAATACATATAGTTTAAATCTCTTGATATGCCTCATGCATGATTCACCTACTAATTAATTACTTTGAAATGATAATTGCCAATATTGTGAGCAGAACGGTAACATCATAAGGAAAAGTATATAAGAAGAGAATATTAATACACTTTTTAATTTAATTTTATTACCTACGTTAATATAAAATGCTATCTATGGTATTTAATAGTATATTATGATAAAAGTGTGCAAAGTTGGTCATTACACACGAGCCGGTATTGAGCGATAAGGGAGCCTAAAGTGTAATGGTCAATGCACACGCGTTTCATACGACGTTTTTCAACACACTTGCGAGGAAAAACCAGACTCGTATTTTTGAAGTTGATTTGACTTGATTTTTTAATTATATTGATCGAAATACATATATTTATCAAGTCAAAGTGTACCATATTTTTTGCTACAATAAAAATTGTTTTATCCAGTTAAATTAAGAATGCTTCGTCTACGCACATATCACTTGTACTACAAACTTGTCATAATCGGAATAATATCATAAAACACTAATGCGGTAAAATAAAATGCACCAGTGCGGAATAAGCTGCATTATGATACTAAAAGTGCTGCAATAAGAGTCACTTTCCGAGCAAGTGTGTTGATAAAGAAATTATTGATTCTTGTGATGACCTGCTTGATTGCCATCATAAAAAAAAGAAAATTTTTATATGGTATCCTGATTCAAGATTTTTTTTTAAATGTATAAACGTCTCGTTAGGATTTATTAAAAAAAATATGAAGCATTCTTTCGGAAAATACTGAAAATCTTATGTTTCATGTGTTTCATTGATGTATGTCCTTCAACATCTTGCTATAAATAAGTCATCAACCTTTTGATAATAATCTGTCTGTACTTATTAGACGAGCACTCAAAGATATGTTATCAAATAAACATTCTGTAATTACTGTTTTGACCTAATAACACCAAATTATTTATACCGGTGGTGGAGATATCGAGATGACATATTTTCGAAACCTATTTTGGGTTAGTCATACTGAAGAAATTTTACAATGGGACCAACAAAGAATTCTCGAAAAAAAAAACATTTCGCTTAAGCGATAAGACCGCCTATATTGTATAACTTCCTCTAATTTATGTTGCTGTAATCATGTGCTCTATGTAAGTGTATACAATAAAGAATATTTCATTCATTCATTCATTTCATAGTAAAGATCATACTTGCTCAATTATAATGTACGGGATATTTTTTAGTGATTTCAGTGTTTCTTCGTTCTTTATCCGATAGCCATTCATTGAATTTTAAAATTTAAGTATCTTTATAGTTTTAGTTTTTATCAAGATTGGGCCATATCTTGAAAAGTTCACGTGTATATTTCCTCTCTTTTATCTGGTCACCATAGTTTAAGTTCTGCTTATTTTGAGATAAGGGGGCACGGCCGGATAAAATTTATTTATGTAATTATTTTATTAGAAGAATATACAGAGCTACTAGTTTCCACAAATCTACACTAATAAAATAAAGATACTCTGAAACGGTAGTCGGATTTGAAAAATCTTTCACTAAAAGAAAGCTATATTATCTCTGAGTTTTATTGGCTACTTTTAATCCCGGGAACGCGGGTCAAACAGCGGGGGACAGTTATAGATAGATGATAGATAGCCTTTATTGCTGATAATTAATTATCATTTACATTTCATTATTACTTATTATAATTAACAATTTATTTAATCTTTATTATTTTGTATATTTGCATGCACACTGTAAATAAACTATTTAAATTATTATCACTTGCTTTTTATTTATTGTATGACATCAGCTTGCCCTTCGACAAAGGCCTCCTCTAGAGACTTCCACTCTTTTCTGTCCTGTGTTAGTCGTCGCCAAATCGGTCCTGCCACTTCTTTTATATCATCCTCCCATCGTTTTCTTTGCCTTCCTTTATTCCGTTTTCCCTCTCGTGGGTACCATTCTGTTACATCCTTTGTCCATTTTCCTTTATTGTCGCGCAACATAATTATGTCCAGTCCATCGCCATTTTAATCTCCTCATGTATTCTGTAACACCTTTTACTTTGGCGGGGGACAGTTAGTGAAATATAATTCTTGATTACAGGTTCATGCGAAAATGGCACAACTTAGCTAAACGCGTCGACAATCTTCGTAAGGAAGTGAACATCGCTCTCGTCGGTAAATACACTAAACTGGAGGACAGTTACGCGAGTGTCACTAAAGCGTTGCAACACGCATGCATCGCCGCTGGGGTCAAACTCAATCTCACCTACATTGAAGCTGTACATCTGGAGAGGCAAACTAAAATCGACGACCCTGTCGGCTATCATAAGGCGTGGCAGGACCTGTGCAAGGGCGAGTAAGTGATCTACATAAATCTAAGGGATCATGTGTGTATCTCTCAATACAAATTCTTGTACTTTCTTAACCACATAACTTTTCTTACAGCGGAGTGATAGTCCCAGGTGGTTTCGGCCAAAGAGGCATGGAGGGAAAGATAGAAGCGTGCCAATGGTGCCGTGAAACTCAAAAACCCATGCTTGGCATATGTTTAGGGTTACAAGCAGCCGTCATAGAGTTCGCTAGAAATGTTCTCAGCCTAAAAGGTGCCAATAGTACCGAAGTGGACCCTGACTGTGCAGACAAACTGGTTATAGACATGCCAGAACACCATCCAGGAAACCTTGGAGGCACCATGCGATTGGGGACCAGGAAGACTTATTTGAAACCAAGCATAATAAGTTAGTATATTTGAGACATTACTTGTCTATACTGTTTGTTTGTTTAAACAGCCTAATCTCTGAAACTACCAGTCGGATATTAGAATAAAAAACAAAGTTGTGTTCAATTCAAATACAAAAACAGCTAAATAACAATGTTGTGTTGCGCGTGTAAAGTCGCCAGAGCTCACCGGGGAGGGTCGGTAACGCGTCAGTTATGCAAGCGTCCATAGGATTAGGGTAACCGCTTACCACCAGGCGGGCCGTATGTTGTATAGTCAGATTGTCCAAAAAATATTAAAAAAGAAAAACTGGTATCGTACCGTATAAAGTTTCTTGCCGGATTCATCTCAGTTGAAGGCCGAGTTTTTAACCGTAACTTCAGTAAATTTTGTAAATTTATTTTTTCTGGGACCCAAATTGAATAAATAAAATCTGAAAGTCATTTATTGAGTTAAGGCCCTGGTAAGGCACTTATGAACGTTAAGTTAACTGTATGTACCACAGTTCAATTTACCACTGGTTCGAAATACTAAACTCTAATTACTACTTATGACTGGTTCACAGCTCAACTATACAAAAAAGATGTAATAGAAGAACGTCACAGGCACCGGTACGAAGTGAACCCCGAGTACATCGAGCGGCTGGAGGCGGCCGGGCTGCGCTTCGTGGGCAAGGACGACTCCAGCACGCGGATGGAAGTGGCCCTCGCCGACGGACACCCCTACTATGTGGCTGTGCAGTTCCATCCCGAGTACTTGTCGCGGCCGTTGTCTCCGAGCCCACCTTTCCTAGGGTAAGTTATCTTAAGGCATTACCAGACGACCGAACCTGCCCTGTGAGCATCAATTGTTGATAAGTATAAAACATCGATAAACTTGATTGAATTATCTATTTCAAATTTCATTCTCATATAGTTACATAATATATCAAAATTCACAGGAATCCAAACATTACTACTTCTAAAGAACATATTTTAGCTTAAAATTGAAATGTTAATAATTAAATTATTTATTTTTCAGATTAATATTGGCTTCCCTCGGTAAACTGAAGAATTACTTGTCAAAAGGTTGTAGACTTAGCCCAAGGAACCAATCTGATGTCAGTTCAGGTAATCTCAGAAGCTTTCATGTCAATTTTAGTTATCAGCTCCTTGTCTCAATTTTATTTATGGTTTGTGCAGGTTCACAAAAAAAAATTGCCGAAATTATCAGTAATCAGTAATCAGTTGCGCAATTTACCTTCAGTATATTTACTGTTATTTTATCAAGATGATATGTTATCCATCTTTCCCAAGTATATTGCACACAATCTCCTAAATGTATATTGTAATTTATTTGCTTCAGGGAATTTCCTCTGTTGAGAAGAACCGGCAAAAGACTGAGAAAAAATACATCGCTGTCCCGTTTCAACTTTCTCATTGACAAATTTTTGTTTGTTTTGTTTTCAGATGAAGAAGATTTTTCGATATCTTCCCTTAGCTTGGCTGATGAGAAAACAGTTGTTGAAAATGGATCACAAACAAATGGTATAAGTAAATGAGTGGACTCGTTAAATATTGATTTTTATTTTTGTTAAGTAGTAATGTTTAGCTATGAAAATATGATATAACTTGCGTTCCTCTATGAGATAAAACTAATGATTTTAAAACCATAATGTTTATTATCTGTATGACCAACAGATCATATATTTTATAGGTTTATGAATTTATACTTTTATGTTCAATTTTTTACATGAAATAGTAGATTGTTCCATAAATTCCTCACGAGAATTCGTTCGAGCGCCAATAGTTCGAGTATGAGATTGGTAGTTTTCATCCGAGTTGTACACCGCTCTAGATATAGTATGAGTAACAAAGGGAAAATATGCAAAAAAAAAAAAGCTTCCGAAAAATTAGCACTAATCTCGCTTGCCCGCGATTGGCATTTATTTCTTAAAGCGCCGTAGTGCCAGCCTGTTTTTTTACTCCGTTTTGAGGCATTTTTATCGGCATCTCAAATCATAATATCCAATTTTTTTTCTAGTAAATGATTAAAAGTTATACAAAGGTCTCGAAATAAAAAATGTTATTGGTATTTAAATATAATTCAAATAGGTATTCGTTCATGACAATTATAAAAAAAAAAGTTATCGAAATGTGGCTTTATATGTTTCTGAAATTGCTCAGTATAGTTATATACAGTATACTATACATATTTATTATTACTCTTCCGAAAATTTAATTTTTCTTGTCCTTCCCAAATGTGAATGGTAAAATTATATTGCCTACATTTATTACATTATTTCGTAATACAAAATGTTATGCATTTAAAACAAATCTATACAAATGTATTGAAAAAAAAACTTGTATTAATTATATCTCCGTGTTTTACTAGTCACTTTAAAAGCAGCATAATAATAAAAATAATGAATGTTTTTCTATACTACTTATCCGATCGTGAATGTGAGTTGTGCTTTCTGTTGAGACGTCTTGTAAGAAAAAATGAGTTAATTTTTCAATGTTAATGTTTTATACGAAATGTATCGTTACTGTAACGATGGCGATAACTGTAAGATTTATTTTATAGTAACGTAAGTTATAATATAATGTAGTTAAGCTTAATATCCTGCATATAATTTAACAAAAAATAGAATCAATGTCGGAACAGTTAATAAATTTATATGTTCATCTCAATATAAATCAGTATAGAATCTCTTATATCAGATTAATGAAAATTTGGAGAGTTTTACTCATTGCGTATATGTAGTTTTCTTACAAACTACATTATTTTTACAACAACACATTTTATATTTCGTTGCTTCTTAGATGTTGAATGTTGCAATGTTGTCCCAACATTTACTTATAACAAAATATTGTGATGTTAATAATATAATATAAGGCATTATAAAGATGTCTTTGTAAAGGAAAATAGTGATGAAATGGCTGTTGTGAGTAATGAATTATACAGTGGAAAATTTATATTTTTATTGATACAAATAATATGTATTTATATTATCTATGTACCGATCTTATAAAATGATACCTATAAAATGAGGTTTATCAATGCAGTTCCTGTATCTTTGTAATTAATTTGCAGGATTCAATCAAATATAAGCATTCCATTAATTTGTTTTCAGTGCAATTGTTACAATGCAATTTTAAATTCTTATTAAATTACTGTTATGATAAATAAAACACCATATTAAAGTGTTTCTCTGCTAAATCTTTGTTTTAATTATGTCGAGTTCCTAAGTGCCTATCAAATCCTAGTGTTCCTACCATAGAAATACCGGTTCCTACCTATAGTAATCGTAGACCAAAAATTATAGTAACCGTAAACCAAAGACTATAGACATATTGGTAATAAATCGACGCAGAACTACAGCTTGACAAAAAAGTATGGAAAACATAATAGTAGAAAATAATAGGTATCTTCACTCTACGAAAATAATGGAGTCTGGCGACACTGTCGTTTGTAATGACACGTTGTGGACGACTCTGATGAGAGAGCTTCCCACAAACATACGAAGGATAGCAGACTAAACATTACACATCCCTATTTTGATATTTTTATATAACTGTCATGATTTTGTTTTGGTTCTAAAATTATAAAGATTTATTAACTTAATTTATTTAAATGTTGCGTTGATTCACAATTTTGTTTCATTATTACCGATATGAAATAATTTAATTTAAAGTGTTGTATTATTAAGTATTATATTTATTTTAGTTGTTAAATGTAATTGTACTTCTTTTACTAATGTAATTATTTATTTTTAGTTTAATAGCTAATTAGATGATATTTTTAATTTATAATCAACTTTTTCGAAGTGTGTAATTGTTTTGTTTGTTTATTCATATTTGTTTGGTTGGAGAATTTTCAGGTTCATCCAAACATTTTAATTTAATTCGACTGATTCGAGTTTTGTTTAGACTATTTAGAGTTTTGTTTTGTGTTGTGTTTTTATTTAGAGTTTTTTTGTGCACCGGGAGGTTGCACTGTTACGGATGGCGGAATGTCATGATTTGTAATAGTTTTGTAAAAGATTATTAATTTAAATATTATTTCGTGTAATATTTTACATTGTTAAAGGGGTAACACTAATGCTTGCACGTGATTGGCTATCGCAAAGCCACCAATCATGTTTGAGCACAGTCGACCAATGAGGGATAAGCCAACGACTGAGTTTAGGCGGTTTCATCCGTTGAGTCGGATGATCATTACTGTTGGAGATCTCCGACTAATATATAGTTATCTGGGGTTGGAGATTTTGAGCTGATAACTGCTAGTCTAAAGTTATGTAACGTGTAAGGTAATAAATTGATTATATATGTGTGTAAAATAAATGAACGTTATCGAATATACATCTGCAGTTGTTTGAATCATTAAATAACTATTTACGTCCCTTTCATAACAACAAAATTTGCATAAGATTATCTCTTTTTTACGTTCGTTGCTATACAGTCGCGCACATACACAAAAGTGACGCCCGTAGCTATCACTAAGCGACAATATGGCTTCGTCGATGTAGTTGACGTTGTGTATTTTAATTAAAATATCTGTATCATCAGGCACCCATTGTCTACGTAAAATTATGTAAAATCGACAATGTAAAATTTAACAACAAAAGTATTCCATTAAGACAGATTGTCATAGAAATAGTAACAGTATAATAAATAACGATTTAACACCGACCATACGGCTTTCCACTACACCCTTGGCAATCCAGCAAAATAAAATAAAGTACGGGAAACGGGACTTCAAGAATCGCGCATTCGTCCTAAAGCGACGTCTTATATACACGAGGTCCTGCGCCGCCCGTAAAATATGTTATCTTGCGACATCTCCCTTTTAAGCCTGTTTCGTCGGCTAAATATTGTGTGTAATCTTTTTTACAAAATAAATAATGATGTTGTAATATCGTTAAATCATGTAAATCACGAAACGATTTAAGATTTTCTGTACCTACTTTCAGAATTCTCTAAGCTTTTTTATTATCCACAACTAATGTAAGTAATATCAAGACTAATAAAGAAAACATAATCCTAATAGAAACTGGACTTTTGAATACCTACCCTATCTAGTAAAAGGACAGTTACTTTCCTTATCCTTATTACATTATATCCTATGAATAAATTGATCTTATACATTCGATTGCGTATTTACTACATTGATTTGTCGATATGATCTCAAATATAAATAACGAGAAATCGAATAAGCACTTATAAGACTTAAAACGATGGATATATATATACTAAATATATTAATTCTTTTATGTATGAGAAATATGACTAGTTTTAGCTACACATTTTACATACCTAGGTACACACGGCTACCGATCAAGCTATACATTTCCAGTATAAGCTGAACTCGCATTGTATACGATTTCCGTACAATGGGAGGTCAGCTTATACTAGAAATGTATAGCTTGACCTGTAGCCGTGTGTACCTATATAATATCCAGGGACATTCCTCACACACGGTCATCTGATCCCAAACTAAGCAGAGCTTGTACTATGGAAACCAGATAACTGATATAATACATATACTACTTTTTGTTTTTAAATACATACTTAATATACATAATTACACCCAGACTCAGGACATACAGACATGTTCATGCACACAAATGCATGTCCTGTGTGGGAATCGAACAGTTGTCAACCTTTAAAATATTTTCGTACCCTGAATACGGCCCACGCTTTAATAATCATTCAATGTGTGTGTGACTGGCTACGCTATTTTTTCCCTAATGTCTGCTATGCTATTCTGTAAAAGGTAAATCATATCGAAAGTCATCTCGCAACTCACCTCGCAAATGAATTGGCGGGTGAATTACGTTTCAGAATACCAAATCCTATTGAAAAACGTCAAAATACTCACCTGTCGTATTGCTTCTCACTTCCGTCATCACTCGGTGGCGCTAGTGTCGAACTCACTCAGTTTAAGAATATGAAATTCTAATCTCATCGCGGATTCAGAAGTGATTTTGCAAATGAACGTTACAGAATAGCACTGCAGCCGTCTGCCATATTCATATGTCTGTGGAGCTTCCTTAGTTCTGATGTTTGTGGTTCTGATACTTTGTTACTAATTTCTTTAAAAATATATATTACTGAATCTTAACTGATATCCTATTCTACTAATATATAAAACATAAACTATTGGTTAGTATGTCCCTTGTACATGGGTAAGGTCGTAAAAAAATGAAATATACGTGTGGCAATCGGAGACTGCCGCGGTAAAGCTATTGCATTTGATAATCTAAATTGAGAATTTAAACTATACGTGTGTGTGTGTATATATTATATATATTCTTTTATTAAATAAACTAGCTGCCCGGCGCGACTTCGTTCGCGTGGTGCTACCCTACCCTGTGTTACTACCTTACCCTGTGGTAGAGGTGTGTAACTCAGCTCTGAACCAGCTCAATGAATCAGATCACTCGGGTTTGAGTCGTTGAGCTACAGCTCAACAACATAATGACTAGCTCACGGCTCAATCCAACTCCTATTGTATCTGCGACTCCCTCCATAGATTATTCTTGTAATTCTAATCTACGAATTATTATTTTGTTCTAAAACATTTAAATAATAATTACATTCAATAATTAAATATGTAACATAACACTCAGGTCAGATCATAAAAAAAAAAACAACTCTAAAGTATGAAAAGAGTCGCTCGGCGGAGTCGAATGAATTGCGGCGGCTCAGTCGGCTCGATTCGACGCGGTACGCACGCAGTGAGCGTGCGCGTGTATCGTGGACTATAGGTACATTGAGCTGATCTGCGAGCTGAGTCATTGAACCGGCTCACACACCTGAGCCGTGAGCTGTTCTGCAGCTCGCGTATTTTTGATGAGTTACACACCTCTACCCTGTGGTGCTACCCTACCGTGTGGTGCTACCCTACCCTATCCTACCCTACATAAGAAAAATAGGTGTGGCACTCGGAGACTGCCGCGGTAAAGCAATTAATTTTTTTACACCTTGGGTTACATTATTGGAGTTTTAGTAAGGATCCCTAATTATTTTGAAAATATAATATAGCCGATGTCAACCGGGGATAGTATAGCTTCCCAACAGTGAAAGAATTTTTCAAATCGGTTCAGTACTTTCGGAGCCTATTCAATGCAAACAGTATCACCGCTGTGCCGGTCGGAGTGTGGGGTGTTAGGTAATTTCGTTACGGAATTTCTGGATTCGGTCTCCACGCTCAAGGCCCGCGATAGAAGCTATGCAATAGCTTAATAAAAAGTTTGAAAGTAGGTAGGTGTATTTCTTTTGTTCTTTTGTGATTGTTATAACTCCTATAGTAGCTGTGGTTGAATCTTTTTGACCTACAATTTGTGTGAATGACAGTAGAAATATAAAGCTACCAGTTATAAAAAAATGCCGTAATTTTGGGTAACTGTGTTGCATAGTTCCTGTTGTTATTGCTAATCGCTCTCGCCGAGTCTCGCTCGACGGCTTCACCCATGTAAACGGAATAAATTATAGCTTAAAGGAATAATGCCATGCAATGAATCACGACCCTCAGACATGAGGACAAACTATGTGAAGAGGAGGAATATAGCATGCAGTACGTGGCTTGCTTACTAGGCAAGTGCTTACTTACCTACTAGGTACTGAATTACTTGCTTTGCTTTACTAGCTAGCTACATAGGTAGATAGCCTGCGTGATTTTTTGTTCACGATTTGTTATAACAACAAACTCTCTTTATACCATTGATGTGTAATAATTCAATGCTTTATACCTAATTATTAGACGATATTACACTATCACGAAACATAAAATTACAACAAAATTAGATTTTACATGAATTCTATCCGGAATCTAAACTGATAAGAACTACCCAGGTATTCAAATATTCTACATTTTAATAGCTAAAACAAAATATGAATTATCAACCTGTATAATAATATTTCTTTCGGAAATCGGGTGTTCGAATGTTTAGGTGTTGCCTCAATCAGAATAAATGAATGGGGTATAATTTAAAAATAACCATGCAGCACCAGTACCACCCACATCAATAATATTGTGCGCTGCGGATTGCGATTATTTCGAAATACTTACAACTTTAGATTTTGCAATCAAAAAACTACGATAAGTGAACAAATTTAGTTTAGAAGATCTGACAAAATTCAAATACAGTAAACTGAAGAAGTCGGTATTCGCTATTTTTTTTGCAAAAATGTGCCGGACCTTGACATGAGTGAGAAAATATTTGATTTTCCATAAAAAGTAAGTGTTTATTCGTGCACGATGGTGTTCGAATCGATTGTTGTGGATGTCCTGAACAGATTCCTCGGGGACTATGTGGAGAATTTGAACAGGTCTCAGTTAAAACTGGGAATATGGGGCGGTAAGTTTTTTTGGTCGAGTGTGATGTCATACGGCGCATTTAAATTGCGGTTATTTATGTCGTTATAATGGATTTTCAGGCGACGTTGTTTTGGAAAACTTGATACTGAAGCAAAATGCCTTAGAGGAACTCAACATCCCTGTTCAGACAGTTTATGGACACCTTGGTAAGTTCAATGTTTTATTTTATTTGGGACAACCAACAGTAATACATTACAGTATACATTTAGAACAATGAATACAAAAGAGTGATAAATGTACTACCCACTACGCTATCCACAGATTACTTACCTATTGCAGTATTATTTGTAACCTATTGCAGTGCTACTTGCTTTAAGCAAAAACTTTCTGATGTGTATTAATTTATAAGTACATGGAACTTAAATTACATTTCAAAAAGGATTTTTGGGTATTTTACTGCAGAATATATTTTCTTGATAATTCAGTCCCAAATTGTATGTAATTTGTGAATATAATGTATGTGATATAAATATCTGAGCCACAAAGCATGATGCAAAAATACATATATAGTACCTACTTGTTGGATAACCCAGCAGCAGATTAGTAAGAAAATACTAATGAATAATTAGTAGGTATTTTTAAAGTTGTAAATCTTTATTTATAAACATGAATCCCTATTTCCCTTGGTCACACAATAACTTGAGAAAAAAAAAACAGGAAACAACGGTAGGGTAGGATATCCCTCGGGTATGTGGGTGAAGCCGCAGGGTGTAACTACATAGTAGTAGTAATAAAACTTTATTGTATACTAGCTGTACCCAGGCTGAAGTTTATATGGTGCTGAAATATTTATTTATTAAACTAGAATAAAAATTGGTTGAATATCGACCACTACAGTAATCATTGCCACAGAATATTCAATAGTAGTACAGAATACCCAATTCGAAAAAGACATTTGAATAAAAAGTGACTCTTCCAAGGACACAATAAAGTCCAATTCAGATCGCACAGGGCTGCATGCATAAATTATATTCACTGATGCGGCACGTGAAACGTTAGGGTTGTCATCTTGTGACAAATCATTAATCTAAATATTTTTTATCAGTTATAACCTATTATTATTGTTCCAACAATGATATTTTACGGAATATCATAATATTGGTTCTCAACTACCTTCATGCCCATTGATAAGTATTTTATTTAAAAATAATTTAATTAATAAAAGTGTAAGCATTTACCAAAAAAAGAATATAATTATGTACTTAATCACAAAACTATTCATTTACTTTGAAATATTGTTTTATTTGTGCTGATTACCTGTGTGACTGGTTGTTAATTATTGTAAACGAAACTTGGGTATGAAGTTGGGCAAGTATCGAAAGTAGCTAGATATGCTTTGTAAAATTAGAGGATTGGATCCTTGTTAGTATTTAAGCAGACAAACTCGATGCAGTATGTTTCTTCCTACCTTCATTTTAGCGTACTAGCATAGAATAAATAATTGTTCACAATGTTTGAGTACTTGACAAATATTTTATCCACAAATTTATTAATAAATGCACCAGTATTGATTCTGGTAGACCCCGTGCGCGCGATCATACCCAAACATGGGACATGCCTACCACTGCACTCATAAATGTAAAGCTCCAAATATTATGTAATAAAAATTATATAACACTAATATTATAAATCTGTTTGGGGTAAGCCCACCTACCTATCTAATTATGTAATATTAGCACACTATTTAGCATGCATCATAGGCAGCAGAAGCTCCATAATTGTAACAATGTTATAAATTCGGTCTGGATGACATCATCCTATCAAATCAGCTAGTAGTGTGATTGTAATTCTGACTCACACAAACAAGATTGTGAAGGTTGTTTTTAGCTCTGACCTTCTTAAATTAATGTTCGAAAATTTTCCCTATCAATTATGTCACTGAACTGGCTTTGTTTTAGTTACATAGGTACATAATACATAATATAAAGCCCACAGTGGTAATTAAGTCAGCATGGAACTTTGTTCTTTATTGTATATTTTTGAAACTAATAAAGTGAGTCCGAATTAATTAAGTTAATAAATTGTAGTAGGCATCTGTTGAAAAAAGTAATTAAGTTCAAAATCAAAAGATTTTTTTTTAATTCAATTTAGGCCCTGGTAAAGCGCTTATGAATGTTAAATTGGTACATACAGTTGAATTTAGCACCGGTTCGAAATACACTTAAACTGAGAAGTTGAATATTATACTCGTCAAAGTCAAAGCCATTTATTCAATTTAGGCCCTATTAGGGCACTTATGAAGGTCGAAGCTACTGAAGTTAATACCAGTACGTAATTCGGCCTTCAACTGAGAAGAACAGGCAATAAACTTAGCAAGGTTACATTTTACTCATTGATAATAATGATAATACTTTCGAATGTAGGTGATTCTATGACACCAAATCAAAAATATTCATTAAGTATTTTCTTATTTATAAAAATATTTACACAAAATAAAACAGTTCAATAGTAAACATGACATACCTTTTTCCATTTTCATTATTTAGATTAAGCTGAACCTTTCATAATTCATATTAAAACTGTAATACAATAAGGCTTATCAATCTTTGTCAAGATCTGCTAATATTGTCCTAAGTGTACGTATTTAAATTTATGTTCTTATCACAATGCATGTTTATAGCATGTGAAGTACTATAAACAATTTTATTGTTTGCATCCATAAAATTATCCTGTATATTAAACGATAAAATATATCCATAGAAATAAAAAAAAAACCCACAAATAATTTTGAGTTGACTTTAAAAAAATATTTAAATTAAAACTATACTTTTGACAAAAGTGTATGTAATGTGGGTTTTCGTAAACATATATTACGGACGTGTGAAATGGTACCAAAGGGAAACACATATATTTATTTATGAAATGTATGCTAATTTAGATTGATTAGATTTGTTGATTCACGAAACTTACTCTAATAAGTAGGCAACCTAAAGTATACTTTTGTGTGTCAGTCATACAAATTCCATGATGTTAATATTCTGGCTTGTAAATCTACTTATATAAATAAAAATTAAATGCTGGTTGTTGTTAAGCGTTTCACTATAGTATGTTCATAATAACCCGAATATTCCCGAATCGGAAAATTCGGGAAAAGCTAAAAGTGCGTTTTTTTTCCCATGGGATTGTCATAGGCAACTTTTTATCCCTAAAGGGGACGCAGGTGAAACCATGGGAGACAGCTAGTTACAGAATAAATATGCATTTCAACTTGAAAAGAATGACTCAATTTCTCTGTATTACGTAGTAGAAGTAATTAAATTGTATTTTTGAGTAGGTAGGTATACTAGTGGCAGGAAATAACTTTACTGACGCATCATGACGCAATGTTTTTTTTGTGTAGGCAAACGATACGGGTCGGTATACACTGTCTTATATATAAATATTTTTTTCTACAGGAAAGCTTGTTCTGAAAATACCATGGAAGAATCTTTATGGTGCATCAGTGGAAGCAACAATAGAACGTCTTTTCCTGATCGTAAACCCAAGCGCTGAAGTTAAATATGACCCGGAGAAGGAGGAAAAAATGGCTTTAGCTTCCAAGCAAGCCGAACTGGCGAGGATTGAGGAAGCCCAGAAGAAGGAAGCACAAAAAGGTATTGTTATAATTATTCATTTTCAGTTTATGAATATATTGAAAACAATATTTACTATTTATTACTCTGTCCGCCGTGTGTCTGCTGTTATGAATTTTAGTCCACAAAGCTTTTACTTTTACTTGAAATGTATGTAAATTGAAACCTCCAGAATTTTCGATAATTGAACTAAATTTTTACGATCATAGGGAAGTGTTCACCATTGAGCTACAACTCGTTTTATTTTTAGACACACACAACCCATTACAGATAAACAAAATACATTTCTGTTACAAGTATTTTTAATGATATGAGAATGTTATATTGCGCCATATACCATAATATGTGCTCAATTTTAAAGGTCGTAGAAAGGTTAAATGTCATTGCGATTTTTCGGCACCACTTACAGTTACATGACATTAACACATCTAATTATGTTCATCATCATCATATCAGCCCATGGATGTCCACTGCTGAACATAACTAATTATGTTATTCGGTTAAATACCTCAGCTTGCGGTATTTTATTATACATCCAATTAGGCAAAGTTATCATGTATGTTAAGGCATCAACAGAGGACTGAACTGGTGCAGCCGAACCACCGAACAGAAGGAGACAGCGCTATATGTTTAAAAGAGCCGTATCCTCAATATCACCAGTAGATTTGATCCATTGATTTGATATAGCTAGGCGTCAATTTCTCTTTTTTACTTATAGCGCTGTCTCTCTCTATTTAAGGTAATGGAAAATATCGTAAGAAAAGCACGATATAACGTATTTTATTTAAATCTCAAGACTATAAGCCAAAGCTGTGTCACAGGTGTAAATGCTGTATTAACAAAATTGTTTGTTATATTGTTTTAAAGTTGCATTTAATATTTTTGATCAGTTTTATCACAAATTAACATTACATTATACTTATGGGGATAAAATCTACTGGTGATACTGAGGAAACAAATGTGTAGGTAGGAAAAGCAAGTGCCGTATTTGCTTTTCCTTACTCCATACTTTTCTTCCATACTTTTACGACATGGTCTATATTGCATGGCAGCAAAGGGAAAATGGCGGATAATATGCGGTAGCCTTAAAATCTGAATATGTATTATAGTATTATCTATGTATTCACTTGTTTGAAATGTACCTATTATAAATAAAAGTTGCCGTCAATACCTAAGCCAATTTAATGTTCTATAATTTTCAGACCTCAGCAAACTCGACGAGACATTTGTAGAAAAATTGGTGACGCAAATAATAAAGAATGTGCAGTTGAAAATCACAGACATACACATTAGGTACGAGGATAGCATAACGAACCCGAAAGCGCCTTTCTCGTTTGGTATAACTCTGCACAATTTGTCCGTCCATACCACTGATGAAAATTGGAAGCAGACCGTTATACAAGAGGCGGTTACAAAAATTTTCAAGGTATCTTTTTTAATTATGGGTATGGGCTTTGAGAGTCTCAGAAAACTTGCTTCATTGTTATGCTAAAATAAGTTACCTATCTTCATTATATAATCAGTTCAATATAATGAGTTAGGTTAATTTTTAGATTTTAGACTTGGAAGCTCTTGCAATTTATTGGAATCCAACAACGGATCTTTACTCAAAATCCGGTCCACAAGATATAAAGACCAAATTATCTAATGAGATTGCAACAAAATCATCACAGCCATCATATTATAAATACGGTAAGTGTTTTTAAAAAAAAAACTCTTCTAAACCTTAGCACATTGTACAGTTGTACCCAACTGATATGGCTTACCGATGTACCTGCGCAAAAGATACATTTTCAAAGCGCGGGAATTGCTATTGGTCGGCAGCTGCCGCCATGTGTGCGGAGGGGCGGGACTTGCGAGTGAGACGGAACTAACAGCTGCAGTGTCTTATGAACCTTATAGTAGTAAGCTAAGGTTGATTTAAAGTTTTAAGCATTCTTTCGTTAATCCTCGGCCATACTTTCTTTTCTGTGCGAACGAAGATTCACGACGCTCCATATCATGTGGGTAGTACTGTAATAAAATGTTTATATTTCAGCTTTGGGGCCAATAAACGCAACGGCAAAGCTAAAACTCAATCCAAAACCTGAAGGGGACACTCCTAAATTCAGTTTACCAAAAGTGATATTATCTTTGCATATGGAGCAATTGTCTGTTAGTCTGACGAAAGCCCAGTACCAAGACATGATGTTACTTGCCGACTCCATGGATAGAATGAACAAAGGCGCGCCTTACAGGTTTGTTAACTAACGATAATTGACTATTTTAACATGACCCATCAAATATTTGTACGTCAAGTTCTTAAGTAGGTCAAGACACGTTGGTTTTGTACGCTTCTTGATGTGGATCTATAAATCAATGGATGTGCTAAGTGTTATTTAGGTCATAGTTGATTGGTATTGTACATTGACATAGACTCAGGTATTGTATGGAAGTTCAATTTTAATCGTTTGTACATAACGAATTTAGTAAGACAATCGTTATTTACCCCATTAATCATAATAAAGTTATGAAACGAAGATAATTAAGTAAGATATTAAAAAGTCTTTATCTGAAACGTGACGTATGGTGATCGAAAGAGTAAGACTGAGGAAACTATAAAACTGATTTAATTATAAAGTGATTTTGAATAAATGCGTTAGATATTAGTCTTGATATTGATGTATGCACATTAAAATATCGAAACCTGCAAAGATTTATCACTCGACAAATGAAAGGAGATTGAAACTTCTTTTTTACCAGGTATCGGTTTGTGTTTGACTACTGTCTAACAAACTTGTACTGAAAATACAAGTTTGCTTCATGATTTTGGGTGATGATTATAATTTACCATCCAACAGTAGACAGTTCTATCTCGATCCTTAGAAGCATTTTCCATGAATTACCCATTGAGCTATTATTACTACGTATAGAGAAGACGTCACACATCACAACTATGGTCCGTTCAAGTGAGGCCATCCGGCCACACTTGTTGGTGTAGAACGATGAACGCGTAAGCGCAGTGAAAATCACGCACGGTGTTTGCGAGAAAAATACTCCTAAAAGCATTCTGATAGCGCCGCTACATGTATCTTCTGTCTGCTTAGACGACTAATTATTGTTTCAGCGCTAAAGAGAAATTTAGTCGACTCTAAAAAAATGGGACATAAAAATTCAAAATTCAATATCATTTATTCAAATATACCTTCGCAGGAATTTATGAAAAGTCTGACTCTAATACTCTAATACCGGTTCGGAAGGTTGCATTTGCTGAGAAGAGCCGGCAATAAACTCAGCAATTACTCTTTTCAAAACAAGCTTAGATTCATTACATAATATTTACATTCTAATCGCACTGAAAACAATTGCGTGCCCCGGCGCTGCGGCAAAATTACAAAGAAGACTGAATAAATATTTAATAAGTAAAAATAGCAAACTTAAGCAGACCAGCCCCCAAAAGCAGCACCTGTTCACAAGTATGAAGCGTGTGGCAGCCATCGCCCTCCTCGCCATATTGGAGGGAAGTGAGCGACCCGTCACACGACGCCGCCGCAAGCAAAGGCCTTAAAGTGAGCATGACTTACTTAAGTCTGCCTTAGAAATAAAAAATAACTAAAGGGAAACACTAAACACACTAACCTTTGCTTATGATAGCTTCTCTATACGTAGTAATAATAGCTCAATGTAATTACCTAGATTTAAAAATAATATTGTTAGGAGTGTGATTCTGGTAACTCAAAAAGTCTATGCAGAATAAAATTATTATTTTAATACCCTATTATTCACAGAAAGTACCGTCCCGACCTAAAACATTACAAAGGTCATTACAAACAATGGTGGCAGTTCGCATACAAGTGCATTTTAGAAGAAGAAGTACTCCGTAGACGTAGGAACTGGGATTGGACTCATATGTTGACTCATCGGAAGTTGTGCAAAGACTACGCATCAGTCTATCAGTGTAAACTTAGCAATAAGGGGAAAGTAGCTGCCGATCAACAGATTTTGCTGGATCATGCTGAGAAATCTCTAGATTTGTTGAATTTGGTCGTCATTAGGCAGAGGATTGAGTTTGAGGTTGGTTCCTGAACTTTTATTAACCATTTCCAATATAAAAAGATTAATTCCGCTCTTTTACAAACATTACCCTCTGTAGTGAAGAAAAGGATCTTATGTTCATTCGTTTTGGGTATAATTTACAGGTCACTCAATCCAAGATCTTTGATTATAATCATCACCATGTATTGTAATCGCTTCTCGGCCTTTTGGCTCAGATCAAAGTGATACGTATATATATTCGACTATAGCTGGATACGGCGTTCTCCAATAGTTGTCACAGTATACTGTCCATTTATCACAAGATAGTTGGACCAATCCTTACTAATATTATAAACGCGAAATTTTGTACGTATGGATGTTGGTTATCTCTTTCACGCATTAACTACTGAATGGATCTTAATGAAATTCGGCCCGCTGATAGAATGTGTTCTAGATTAACACATACGGTACGTTTTATCCCGGGAAAGCAATATTTCCCCCGGGTACGCGGGTGAAACCGCGGGGCGCAACTAGTAGAACTATACTTCAGTTATGACCGATTCATTATTAAGCCTTACTGTCTTCAATAGATTAAAGCGGAATTCTAGTAAATAGTTCAATTTCACAAAGTCAGTTCTGCTTGTTATAGTTGTAGCGTGTAACAGCGGTCGCTCAGATTGTGGAATGAGCTCCCCGCCGTGGTTTTCCCAATTGAGTACAGCATGGGGTTCTTCAAAAAGGGTGTGAAGAGATTTCTTCAGGGTCGGCAACGCGCTGGTGATACCCCTGGTGTTGCAAGCGTCCATAGGCTATGGTAACTGCTTATCATCATACGATCTTACGGGCTGTATGCTCGTTGGCCACCTTAGTGGTATAAAAAAAAAAAAAACAGTTAAGAGGGTTATGTATTTCGGCGCATTGCGGTCGTAACGATAAGTACACCATCATAATTAGCACACATTCTAGTTAATCTCTCTAAATTTATAGTTCTTTGAATCCCAAATTTTTTATTCCCAAAAAAAATATGTTTCATCCGATTCGCTATATCGTTTGCACTCACACGTTCATAGTAAGTTATAAATATAATATTAACATTGATAATTGCAATGACAGGTTGAAAGGCTTGGTAAACTGGAGCAGGAAGCCAAGAAGTCTCGCGGTTGGTTCGGCGGATGGTGGGGCGGCACTTCCAAAGATAGCGAGTTGGCCGAAGGCACTGCTATAAGTAAGAAGCTCTATTTTAACATGTTTTAATTCTGTATTAGAACTGAATCACATGTTTTACAAAATGTATTCTCGCCTAAAAAAATAGTGGAAGGGTACCACTATTTTTTTAACCGACTTCAAAAAAAGGAGGAGGTTCTCAATTCGGTTGTATGTTTTTTTTTTTTTTTTTTTTTTTTTTTTTTTTATGTTTGTTACCTCATAACTCTGTAATTTATGAACCGATTTGGAAAATTCTTTTTTTGTCTGGAAGGGTACACTTCCCGTTTGGTCCCATTGTCATCAGATCAGGATTTGATTACTTCTTCGTGTACTTTGAAGTCGGTTTAAGTTTTTTTGTAAAACAGTCCAATTATCTTTATGAGTAATTTTGCGACAAATTGTAAAAAAATAGCAAGCTTACGATGACTTTATAAATATTTATATACCTAACTGTTACTGTTTTGGAAAAGAAATAGCCAATATAAACGGGTAGTCCAATTTTTTTTTTTAAATGTAACCTTGCTGAGTTACTTACGTCATTTTCTTTTCGGTGACATGAAATCACAGTAACGACACCGAAATTACATACTAAAAGTCAGTTTTACAAAAGTGGCAACGATGAAAAGTATCCACATTTTTTAATAAAAATACCACAATGTTTACCAACTCATGTTTATATCCGTTTATAAAGTTAATAATAAGTAATTTTCCCAAAGCCCGAATCGTGCTCAAATATTAATTGAACATAACATTCTTCCAGTGAAACAATTCCAAAACGCAATGACTAGCGATGAAAAAGAGAAGTTATTCCGAGCCATAGACTACCAAGAGAACACGGCACCGTTGCATTTACCGACGGAATACGTGGCAGTGGAGAGTCACTTCAAGCTGGATAGACTTCAGGTGGCAGTTAACGATGTCTCTGAAGTTTTGAAGGCGTGTGTCGATAATGTTGTCGTTGATTTGAAACAGAGGCCTAGTGCTAATGCCTTAAGGTAAGGTTAGAAATGATTTAGATCGGCAGTTTCATGTACCCGGTTGAGAGTCATCGCGCTCGCCCATTGGTCCGCGTGAGAGCGGTTTCGCACTAAGATCCGAATCCGATCAGAATCCGTGAAAATACGGTGCGGAGTAGTCGTAGAACTATTTGTATTCCCAGAAGTTGATGCCTATTGAAAGGACTCATAATCAACGACGTGAAACTCTGCTGTGGTTTGGCGTAAAATGACGTCTGCATTACGGATTTGGATCGGACGTGGTCCGAAACGCAATAACCGAATTCTGGCCGAGTTTTCTAGATCTGTATGTTCGCGGATTCGGATCGGACTTAGTGAGGTACCGCTCTGAGGGTGTAATAAATCATCAAAGTACGTAGTGAGGAACCGCTCTGAGGGTGTAATAAAGCATCAAAGGATAACATCTTATAGCCCATTAGAAGAAGAAAACCGGCAGTTTCACTTATCTTTTTGATCCAATTAGTGTATTGACCTTTCTCATTTATTAGTACGTCATAATAGTTATAGGTTACTTTTAATCTTTTAAAATAATCAGTGATCATATGAAATAATAATTCCGAACGAACCGACCGAACGAAGCGTAGGACCAGGCGGCGCTAACGCGATCGAATCGGTTAAAAAACTCGCACTTTGCCCCTGATATTAAAACTGTTCGAATAGATTTCATTACGAACTGCAATTTATCAAAGAAATATAATTATTTCGGGATTTTATTACAATGGAAGAAAATACTGTATTTCAACAATTGTTGCAGGGTGGACGTCCAAATGCAAGCTTTCACGGTATCCGGAGTGCGTCAGAATGATTTTGTGCCTCACTTAGTTACGTCCCGAGAAGTCACTAAGGATGTCAATCTACTTAACGTTGTGTTCGAGACCAACCCCATAGGTAAGATACTAATATTATATGCGATAGTTTGTGGACGGATTTGCATGAAACTTTGCACCAATGTGCCAAGAATACAGGGCACACCAGGGCCAGTAGACAAGATGGTTATCGACAATTGTCATCGACAGTAAACGATCAACCTTTGTATTGTCGACAGCCATCTTGTCTAGGGGACTCTAATAACAATCATGGGAAGGATAATTTATATCATAAAGAAGAAAATAAATCTTATGTCTTAGGTGGGGTCATAATTCAATTGTTTCAGTTTGGGCACATAACTTGAAAAAGGTTTGATTGACTTCCTTATGGAACTTATTCTTGAAGGGGACCATCATTCTAAGGGAGCGTCCTGCCATAGTACATCAATAGTTGATATGATTAAAGTACATTGTATGTTTCTTTACAGATGGTAATTGCGACCAGCGAGTGAAAGTGTTAGCTCGCCCTTTACAGATAGTGTACGACGCACAGACTGTCATAGAAATTGTAAACGTTTTTAAACCTCCCACCGAATCCACAGCTTTAACTACGTGAGTTTCTTTTTAACCGACTTAAAAAAAAGGGTTTTCTATGTTTGTACAAAAAAATGATAGGCTATTTTTTATGATTTTTATTCCTAACTGTACAGTTACAGTGGTGTAGAAAGCGCTCGTGGTGTAGCATGATAAGCCGTTCTTAATCGACGGCAAGTGAAGCTACCACCGTCGTGGTCGGTACCTGGATGGGTGACCGGCTAGTGGTATTTCAAATCGAGCGTTTTCCGTGCTTTGTAAGGCACGTAAAAACCGTTTGTCTTTATCACTTAATTGTTAAGCTAGTTTGAGGCCTCCAAGGTGGCTTGAAAATCCCAACAGTTTGTTGACCACTAGCCTACCCCCCACCGATCCGCCTATTCCCTTTCATGCTCATTTGTGAAAGGGATCTGTGCTCAACAGTGAGTCATTATAGGATGATTAATGATGATGATGACATAGTTCATAATTATTATTTCCAGTTTACAAGCAGCAGCCGAGAACAAATTTTCTGACTTGAAAGAGAAGTCTGCACTCGGCATGCAATATGCCGTACATAATCACACGTTCATAGATCTCGATATAGATGTCGCCGCCTCATACATCGTCGTGCCGCAGACTGGCATGTACAAAGGGTGAGCACTTTATATTGAACATATTAATTCTTATTACATGTATATTAAATGCGTCTTTATTGAAATAAAACTAACATTTGTATTGATTGAACTCTTATGTGTTGATCGATTTTAAAAAATATCGCTGTGATACGATTTTATTGTTGTCAAATAGTTCTCATAAAGTTAGCATTGCAAAGTTTCTGAATCTGCAAATTTTCCTTACACAAAATGTGCTCACTGCACCTTACAATTTACTCTACAATACAAGGAGTATTTTTTTATATACGTCTATCATCGAGGAAATATCCCTTTAGAGTAATAATACTGAACAATCAAATTCCGAAACTTGTCAGTGATTTGTCACTGATTTTGAACAGTAAGGACCACTCACTGCATCGCGTGTTTATGACTTGGCCAATCAGAGCGCATGTGTCCTCGAATTAACCAATCAGAGCGCATTGTCGGCGGTGGGATATTGGCGGAATATATTTCTACCAAAATGAACGTCATTGCGCTTCTTTGGGTTAATTGTTCGATGACGTCTATGGACGCTTGTAACGCATGGGGCATCGTCCTTTCTTCTCAAAGAGCGCTGCCACCCTAGACAAGATGGTTGTCGACAATCGTCATCGTTAGTAAACAATCAACCTTTGTATGGGATTGACATTTCAAATCGAAATATCACGTGGTTTTTAACAATCTCTTATGTCAATCCCATACAAAGATTGATAGACATCTTGTCTACTGTACCTGGCGACCTTACTCACGCGCAGGAACACAACATTGTTATTTGGCTGCGGTATTCTGTAAAGTTGGAGGTACTTCCCCAGTCGAGCCGCTCTTTGAGCGAATAAATGCTATGCTCTATGTCTCTTAAAAAACCTACCTTTATCGTTTTAAACCAAATTGTTCTTTAATACTGATAAAGTTTATTTGCGAAAGACCACTCATTTGACACATTTTTTTTACGAATAGGAACGAATCATGTATCGTGGTGAAACTTGGTGCCATAAGTGTAAAGTCTGAGGAGCGCGGGCAATCGCTGGACGTTCACAAGTTGTACAAAGAGGGGCACGATGATGAACAGATTCTTCGTGAAATCACCAACCACAGCTATGATAAGATGGCTCTTAAGCTTACTGAGATGCAGGTGAGTGATCCTAGTCATTAAGTCGAGAGCCAGGTTATAAAAAGACAACACAATATATCAGAATTAATGACAAGAGGGTGTCTCTTGTTCATGAGGGAGGGGTTATCTTGTGTCATAGTCAGTGATGATGTGGCTGAAGGTGGTAAGCACACAAAGCCTAGAAGGAACTGGCTCTCAAGTGCAGCTGAACACACCGATAGGATATTGGTGACAGAATCTCAACTTGAGGGTGGTAGCCAGCCAGGTGGGTACTACACCCTCAAGTTGAGATTGTTATGGTTTCCTCACAATGTTTTCCTTCATTTAAACATTTTTTCAGATCGTCATAGCGTCGTCGGGCGAAGACTGGCAGTCGGCAATAGCGTCAAATGAAGCCACCGCACTGCATTTGCTGCAACCAACAACCTTGTTAATACAAATACACAAATGTTTGATCACTGACGATCCGCGCATGCCCAAGGTCAAAGTGAGAGGAGAACTCGAGAAGATAGCTATAAGTGCTTCGGAGGATCGGTAAGTTTGTGAATAATTTCTGGTTCTATTGAGAAGCTATTGTTCCTACAGGCATAGCGCATATCTGAGTAGGTTCCTGCGGTAATGTAGTGGCTTATCAGCCCCCCTAGACAAGATGGTTGTCGACAATCGTCATCGCTATACACATGATACATTTGTTCTCCACTACCGCAGGAATCTGCTTAGTTATGCGCTGTGCCTGTAGTTGAAATTCTGTATGTGAAATTTAAACAGTGCTTGTAATATATCTCTAAGTCAGAAATATTATACCATGGCGGTAAGTATAATATTTCTGCACAATAAGGCCCGTTTTCCAGCTACAGCTATGCAGTATATTTGATGGTTCGTCATATTAAACCTACTCATAATACCTCTTTGTATGGGCAACTACTTTAAGGGTTAATCTACGCGGATATGGTCCTAGTAGACTGCCCTTTAATTTTTGTGTTATTGCAATCGACATTGACATATATTGAAAAAAAAACACCAAGAAAACGGCGATTCTTGAAAAATATTTTTATTTAATTATTCGATCCTGTACCCTTAAGTTAGCTGCCCTAACCGACCCGTCTAAAATGTCCACACTATATTGCAGGTGAATCTACAAATTTACTGTGATAATTTGTCATGATGCAATTATTTTCAGATTACTAACATTATGTGAAATATTAGTCGGCATGCCGCTACCGCATTCAGAGGAAACCACCCAACTAAAGGTTGGTATAAAATCTTATTGATACCCAATTTTGTTTTATTTATATCCTTGTTTTAGTTTTTTATTTAACATTTTTTAATTTAAAGATATTTTGCTACCAATTTGCGTACGCATTGACTGGTGAAACGATCGACAGTCGCGTTGTTAAAAGATCAGGAAGTGATGCGGTAATTTTTTACCAGATTTTGAGTAGCGATAATATAATTATCACTTCTAGTAAACCAGTGATTCCCAAAGTGGTCCAGGTGGACCCCCAGGGGTCCACGGGAGACTCGACTGGGGTTCTACGTTAGATCTAATCATCACATTTTTGTTTGGAATATGGTAGAAGTGGGTCCACCGAAACCAAACAATTTTGAGAGTGGTCTATGAGAAAAAAAAGTTTGGGAACCCCTGTAGTAAACAATAGCTACACTTATGTATTTAAATTATTGTCTACACTTATCACCCCGCGGGCTTTAGCGAAGATTTTTTTATAGCTATCTCTCTTACTATATGCTTAAAAAGGCATAGCAATATAAATCTTCGCCTAAGCGAGAAGTTATAAACTCATCTCACTGCATTATACATTATAATTTTAATTAGTTTTTAGATTCATGAGATATTGTAAAGTAAAGACGTTAGATTTGATAATTAGTTTTGGTTTCATTCAAACTTTTTTTATAACGATAATATAAAAAAATATCATTATTGAGATTATGTCCTGTTATTCTAGGCGAGTGACTCAAAAGGGTCTAGCTTGTCTTTGCTAAAATATCTAGACCCGGCCGAGAAGACGAAAAGAGATATAGCACGAGCGAAGCAAAAACTCACTGATGAGCAATCTGTGCAACTCACTGAAGTGGAGGCTTTCTTTATTATGAAAGGTAAGGTCAACTTCATATAGTCAAGAAACTGTATAAAGCTTTGAAAAATCTACTGCACCATCCGTAGTCGTCAACCATTGGCATAATATACTTCGAAGATAAGTAGTTACAGTAGTACCCAACTAATATGGCTTACCGATGTACCTGCGCAGAAGACACATTTTCAATGCGCGGGAAATGCTATTGGTCGGCAGCTGCCGCCATGTGTGTCGAGGGGCGTGACTTGCGAGTGAGACGGAACTAACAGCTGCAGTGTATTATGAACCATATAGTACTGAACTAAGGTTGATTATAAGTTTTAAGCATTCTTTCGTTAATATTATAGTATATAGAAAAAAAAAAAAAAACGGGCTATACTATCTTTTCTGTGTGAACGAAGATTCACGACGCGCCTTATCATTTGGGTACTGTACGCATGGAAGCGAAACTAGCATCAAATAAATGCACACAATGTTGGGTTGGTTGAACCAAGTTATTCTAAAATATTTTTAAGGTTCCGAAACCAAAAGGTGAAAAATAAACCCTTATGGTGCCACTCCGTCCGTCCGTCTGTCACAGCGTTATCTATATTCAGCCAACACCAATGTTTTATTATTATTGATTTAAAATTTGAAATAGTTATAGATAAGCTGACCCAAACAGATTTCGAAAGAAAAATTTTAAAATGTTTTTATTTTCTTTGCAAAAAGGGGCCGGAATGGGGGACACTTATTTCAAAGTAGGCCACAAGTTTACATGGAGTACCATAGAAGGGCTTCGTTTGTACATATTCCAAAACTTGTTTTGATTTTGTTCTATATTGCGTAGTTTTTGACTTATGGTGGAGAATGTCAAAAAATGAATAGAATGTCGTACCCCCTAATCTCCGAAGTTTGCAAAGCGAAAAATCAGAAATAATTACCGTTGTTAAACATTGATGTTAATATTACAGGAAAAATATAATGAAGTTTCTAACTAGCACAGTTTTTACGAAATCATCAAAATTCGTTTACAAACAAACATTTATGGGGTCCGACTTTTTCAACAGTACTAATATACGTCCAAGAAAGGTCGGAACCCTCGGTGCTTGAGCAGACTCTAACTTGCACTCGGCCGGTTTTATTGAGCTCTTATTATTTATTACAGAGCTAGTCCTCAGCATCAATCGTAAAACAATGAAACAATCTGAGAGTTACGATAAATTCCTGATCTTTTCATTAAACCAATTGGAACTAAAAGCCACTCAAAAGACGTTCACTTTGGAAGCGGCAGTTCGCCTCGGTGCAGTTAACTTGGACCATTACAGGATTGGGTATCCTACAATTAATATGATTGATACGCCTGAACTGAAGCCTGACTCGACGGCTGTTACTACAAAGGCTGGCGTTGACAATCAGTACTTGTTTTCTGTTACTTTTACCAACGTAAGTATTGCAGGGTAGTTTAGACTGTATTGTTATCTCCGCTGGGCTCATTTTAAAATAATGGTAACATTTGATTTTGAAGAAGTTAACCGATGCAAGCACAGAGCCTGTTCGATATGTACTTTATACCAACATTATTGTTTATTTATGTCATCGATCCTAACTCAACTTTTACAGGTCGATAAGAAATGTCCCGAGTTTAGAAGCCACTATGGATCGGTTGAACAAATGATCGAATTAGACTTCACCAACTTAAAAGTGTTACTCCATCTTGAAGGTCTTCAGGAAATTTTAGTAATTATCAATGAGTACCAGGTATGCATACTTTGAATTGTGATCTTTATACCATAGGTAATAGAATCGATATTAAATTAACAGTTTTGTTTTAGACACGATTGCAAGTCATCCAAAGCACAGTGGATAGGGCCGCAAACGCAGGTCCATTGGAAACTATTATGGAGGACGAAGAATTTTCTTTAGCGAAATCTAAAGGTAGATTAGAGAATCTCACTAGATTATCGGCGCGGTTTTTTAAATTGGCTATTTTGCAACCTCGATCAGTTAATATATGTAAGTATTAAAATGTCAAAATTTCAGTGAGCTTCTCAAAACCTTCACACCGCAAGCAAGTCGAGAGCATACAATTGAAAGTGAACGTTAAGATCGGAGTGATAGAGATCGGATTCGAAACAGACAGTCGTCCGTTGTCTACAGTTCAGCTACGAGGCGCGACTGCCGGGCTTGTGCTGAAAGCTTCGTACACTCAAGTTGATTGTACTATAGCTAATATTAAAGTGGAGGATCTAAACCCTGCAACTATTCATAAAGAGGTATGTTTATATCTATTAAATACTATTATCCTATAAAAAGTACCAACACACTATTGCATTTGCAATATTTAGAATCTTGGTAATTTCAAGGCCAGAGTGAATAGGTTTCTTCTGCATAAGCTAAGGTCCTTCATGGGCGGGTTAGTGGACTCACTCAAGCCGAAATATATAAGAAAAAAGCTATACTCCATGTTGGGGTTCATACTTTAGGTATAAATGAGTAAATTATATTATTTTTGACAATATTCATTTTTTCAAGCCTTCTTCAATAAATGTCTAAACCTTGCTACTTTCCAGATATTGAGTGTGCTCGGCGGCGACGTAATTAATGTACAAATAGTTATGTATAACTTGGATACCTACCCGACAGTGAGTGACGTAAATATGTCGATCGATGCACAAATTAACTGTATGCGAATTATATTCCTCAACTGGTTCGTTACTTCTATGCTGGTGTGTATTCAGTTTCTTTTTTATAAAGGACACTTTTGTCTGAACATTAATCTTAACACCCAATAAAGACGTGGAATCTTGCATAGGACGCTTTGTCTATTGCGTTTATTAATTTCAATTATACTGGGTGGAGATTTCGAGATGGCATATATTCGAAACCTATGTTGGGTTAGTCATACTGAACAACTTTTATTGTGGGAACAACGCTGAATTCTCAAAAAAAAAAACTTTTCATACATTATGATCGAGCAAGATTGATATTTACTATGAGAAGTAAACATTTTTTTTGAGAATTTACTTTTGGTCCCATAGTAAAAGTTGTTCAGCATGACTAACCGACCGAACATAGGTTTCGAAAATATGCCATCTCGAAATATCCACCTGTTATGTATAAGACATATATATGATTTGTTCTATATATTATTTAACATGAAAAATAAATACATTTTAAATAGTTACCATATACAGTAACTGTTTTTTTTACACAGCTTGTATATTTCAGGAATTCCTGAACAACTTCCAAACGGCCCAACAAGCGATCATAGACGCGTCATCACAAGCCGCCGACACGGCGAGAGCTAACGTTCAAAATGCGTACCAAAATTCTACCAAGTTATTACTCAAAGTGCGTCTGGCCGCTCCCATCATTATTGTACCGGAGAACTCTTCGAGTTTGAACGCTATGCTTATTGATTTGGGTCGTATGAATCTGAATAACATGTTTGTCTATATGGCTGTACCTGTAAGTATTCCCTTTATTAATCATTATACTAGCTGTCCCCCGCGGTTTCACCCGCGTTCCCCGGGTCAAAAAGTAGCCTATGTCCTTCTCCATACCATAGGCTATCTTCAAGCCAAATTTCATGATGATCAGTAGTTGAGGCGTGAAAGCTTAACAAACAAACTCACAATCGCATTTATAATGTTAGTTGGGATTAGGATACTATTATTACCCTGATTTCTAGTAACTTATAAAATTATTTCAATATTTAATCATGTGAAAATGTTGTGTTCTGATTATGTATCAAAGGATCATGGCGAGATTTGTACAAAAAAATAAAGATTTTTAGAGACGCTGGAATGACGATATAATCGATTCTTGGAGCCTAAGGAACAACTTGAGCCATTTAAAATATTTTTAGAACCCCGGGGTAAAAATGCGAATTTGGCATGCCGGCGAATCGTGACTATTCGCGACCAAAACCATTATGTTGTTGTTATGTTTTGCGGGGTTTATAAAATATTTCATGTATATTAACATGTTGCTGGTAAGTAATCTCAACATTGGAAGTGAATCAATACCCTCTAAAATGTTTTATTTTTTTGTACAAATCAATGTATGGAGCTCGCCATGATTCTTTATATTGTGTTGTCCCTAAAAGTAATATCGTTGCAATATTGCACAATAAAGTTGATTTGGTTTTATTATTATTGTACAGTATCCTTGCATGAGTTCCAGTGGCACTTGGCCGACATTTTACAAATTTCCAATAAAAATAAAAACTGGTGAGAATTTTCTTCGTGGGCCCATATTTTTTTAATTTTCCAGGATGTTGAAAACAAAGTGACAATAGACCAGTTAACCTTAGACTTGGAGGATATGAAAGTGTCTTGCGTGCAGTTAACGAATGACTACAAGGATGTCAGCCAGGAGCGGAAATTGTTGAAGCCAACTAGCTTCAAGTTGTTCGTTAAAAGAAGTTTGTCCACTTGGTACGAGACATTACCAGATTTGGACATATCTGGCAGAATGAATACTATTGCTGTAAGTTATCTTTGTTGTTCACTGGACAGAAAAATACTGCGTTTTCATGGTAAACAAAGTGTTTTGTTCAACAGAATGGGAAAATCTGAATACATAGGAGATACGGAGAAACTGTTACTCTCTGTAAATTGTCTTTTTTCTCGAAAACAATTTAGGTATAGTTTCTTTTCTTATGAATTTAATTAAATAATGCTTTCATGAAATAGTCAAGCCGCATAAAAAATATATAAATATTACTTATAAATACGTATTACTGGTTTTCTAATAGTATAAGATCTGCTTAGTTTAGGATCATATGGCCATGTCAAGCGTCCATATGCTACGGTAACCGCTTACCATCAATCGGGCCGTATGCCACCTAAGTGGTATAAAAAAAAATGTGTAGGATAATGATATGATATGATGTGTTCAATTATATTTATTATTATTTCTATTGAAGTTCGGTCCTGATGGGTATGTATGTAGGTATAGCATACCATAATATACCACTATTGAGCACGGGCCTCTTTTCACAAAATAAATGTGAAAGGGAATGGGCAAATACTCTACCTCACATGAATGATGGGTATACATTATATTTCCCACGTGAATCGAGTCATTAACTTTCACTTAAATGAAACTAATTTTATCTTTCAGATCACAGTAGGCCACAGCGACTATAAGAGCATAATGAAAATCCTTAATCAAAACCTCCAAGAGGGCCAAAAGACAGCTGAAGAGATTAAATCTCAACAGAGCGTACCTAAGGTGACCTCTAAAACAGCTGTAAAGACTCAAGTTAGCAAGGTTCAGTCTAAATCCACTACTGCTATAGTTAATGTCAAGGAGACGAAGAAACCAAGGACTACTATCAAGTTTAGCTTCACTATGGATAGTTTTGTTATAGATCTGATGAATACTATTAGTGTGAGTATATAGTTTTGTGATATTTTTGTTTCAGTCGGCATAATTATGTTTTGTTTTTAAGATATTTTTATAACTGAGATTGTTTTATTAAATTTAATTTTGATTGCTAATCTTCTGAGTTGCTAACTAGACTCTGGAAAGAAATTAAAGGATTTTTATAATAATGTTTCTTCTACTGAGGTAGCAAACCAAGTTACTGTCCGCCTGATGGTAAAAGTATATTTGTCTTAGTTCGGTCTAAATCAGGAGTAGTAAGATACATTAATAGGAACTATGTCTGCAATAAATTCTTCGAAATTTTGTACATAGCTGAAAAGAGCCACCTGGTAACGTAAGCTTATAATGTCGCGAGAATGTGTATTATAATCAAAAGTTGACCATATTTCAGTCGGGCGACACGATGTTTGCGAAAGACGTGGAACTGGCGCGATTCTGCTTGGCGCTGCTCTCAGTGAAAGGCAGAATGTTCTCGGACAGCTCTATGCACACGTCCGTGCTGCTCGTAGACTGTACGTTGGACGACACGAGGCCCGGACGAGGCGCTAAGATCACAAGGTAACTATTTAATTTTGTGTTATTTTATTTAAGTATAGTAAAGGTTAGTTTAGAAATTATTACCGTTATTATATAACACTAGCTTCTGCTCGCGGCTTCGCCCGCGTGGCCTACAGGAAACAAATGACATATTTTTCTAAAACAATAAAAGAAAATAAAACAAAACACCTCCGCTTCCGAGGTTGGCATTATTAAAAACGCTGAGAGAGAGACGCTTGGAGATCCTAACTTTTGAAACTGACGGACTTTCATAGAAACTCATCCCCTTTTTTACCCCCTTAGCGGTGGAATTTAGAAAATTCCTTTCTTAGTGGATACCTACTCTTCGCAAAGAATATACCCTCTAAATTTTATGTCTCTAGGACCAGCGGTTTACGCTGTGCGTTGATATATCAGTCAGTCAGTCAAGACTTTGAATTTTATATATATATAGATAATATGAAACATATCTGGGCTTCATTTTATTTTACGCCAAATCATTTGAAGTGGGATCGGAACACAAATAAAAGTGAGTTTATATCCAGAAATTGGTGTATATTAAGTCATTTTGATAAAAATAATAAAAAGTGTGATATCATATTATTGTCCACTTTATAACTTTATATAAGTTATCAAAGCCTGAGAAATGCTAGGCTAATTTCAAACAATTTGTTTGGTAGATATTTGGAGAGGCGCCGTGGCAGAGTTTCTTCCGATCAGGTCGACGACGGTGGTTCCTCCGAGGCGAGTGATAAGATACGCAGCATGATCGATATCACCTACACTTTGAAGAATTCTGATACATTCAGTGAGTACACTTCTACTACGATTAAAGCTATGCATAATAACTTTAACCGACCTTAGAAAGAGCCTAAATACAGCTGTTCCGAAGAAAAGTTTAAATTTAATGAAAATCCATGGATTGAAATGCAAATTTGTATAGAACATAACCTTTTTAGTAAATTCGGGTTAAATTTGTTGTAAATAAACATTTGATGTTATTTATTAATGTATTTTTAGTCGACTTGCGGATATTCAGTTTCAACTTGATATTGGCGATGGATTTCCTGAACAAAATAGCTGAATTCATGACCACTGGGTTGGGTGACGATACACCGGCAGTCAAACCCAAGGAAGAGATCAAATTTCCGAGGCCCTCGGAGAAGTCTATCGATCTTTCCGTAAGTATTATCTAATACTAGTCTTCTCTCTCGTTTCACCCTTCAATGGAATCGAACAAGTCGATTTTAAACACCTATGTCACCTTAATTATTATCTCTTTCTGCGCGTTCAAGTGAGAAAGAGATAGCAATCTCCAGCCATTATTCTATTGAAAAAAACTTTAAATTAGAATTAGAGAATTCGAATAATTACACAATCGCCCAGTTGAACTATTTATTGAAATCGAATCCTCACAATTGTCACGTGTAGATATTCTATTGTAGAAAAAGAAGACTTCAACATTATCTTCAGCGACGCTTACAGAGCAAGAGAAAATCCCAATGATGAACATTAACATAAAGATTCAACAACCTGATATTATTTTGGTTGAGTCTCTGGAGCAGAAGAAATGTGATGCATTGGTCATGAACGTAAGTATCATAAATAGTTATTACTTTAGATTCGACCTAAGTCAACTTATGCATCAAGTTGTTTTTTTTTAAAACATGTCATGTCACAAAAAACCTATGCCTCTTGCAAAATATCAAGTCGATCTACTGCTTCGTTACGACTTAAACGAACGAACGACGAACAGATAAACAGACTAAATTTGGCATTTAGATTTTATACTAGTTGCGCCCCGCATACCCGAGATATCCTACCCTACCCACCCGTTAAGTTTTCTTCAAATTTCTTATTTTCTACGCAACTTTTTGTAATTTCTTTTTTCCTTAAGAACTTAAGAACGTTTATTAGAAAACTTAAAAAAAAAATTGGTAAAGTCGTTCTCAATTTATGGCGTAACCAAGGAAAATAGGGATTCATATTTATATATAGAAAAGAGATTAATATTCTTTGTTAGGATTCAAAGTTACGTTCGTCATTAATATTCATAGAACAAGACTAGACTGTCTATAGGTTTTGTATAGGTCGGCAGCACATTGACTATCCGGGTATTGCAGATATCCATAGGGAACGGTAGCCACTTATTAAGTGGACCAATATAAAGATAGTCTAACGAAAATTTTCCAAACAGATGGAAGTCCACCTCAAAGTGCGTAAGAGTGAAGAGCGCATGATGGCCGACGGCGGTATATCCGGGTTACAAATGGTGATCCGCACCCTGGGCGTGACGTCACAGGGCAACAATCCGCGCTACTTGCTTGCGCCGGCGCACTTGTCGCTAGCGTTATCTCAGCCGCCCGAAAGTGGGATGCATGTCGATATATCTATATCCGATATCAAGATCACTGTGTCGCCAGGTGAGTGCTCCTGTAATTTGAAATAATCGATATTTAATCAATACTTTAAATTGTTTTTTTTTTATTATGGATTGTTTGACCCCAATCTTAGCATGGTAAGGGATGATGTGGCCGGACGTGGTAAGCATACCAAGCGTAGAAAGGAACTGGCTCTCGAATTTAGCTGTCGGAACTTACTTTTAAGAGAGGTAGAGCATAGCATTATTTCGCTCAAAGAGCAGCTCGACTGGGAAAATACCTCCACCTTACAGAATACTGCAGCCAAATAACCTGCGTGAGTAAGGTTTTCAAAGCATTGATTTGTTTTTTAAAACAAGTCTATTACAAAACATTTGCAACAGCCAGTAAGCGGGTTACCTTACTACTGAGCTTTAAACTACATAGCACAAGGTTCGCTTAGTTTAAGATCTGATGCTAGTGTATGAAAAATGTCCCAGGATATAATTTTATCGAGTAGCCACAATCAGTATCTTGTCACTTGTATGGCTCCTGAGACAACAATCTCTGCGTCATATTGAACGGAATTGTGAGTGATGCAAAAATGCAGAACAGTTTATGTAATAAGTCTAATCATGCACGTTTCGTCTCCGAACCTTTTCATCTGCTAATAGTTACTCTACAATATCTTAAAGTAATTATAATATTAACTAGTAAGAAAATAAAGATTAAAGTCGAATGTGTCCCCTGACAGAGACCATAGCCCTCCTCAATAGGGTGTTGGCAACGATGACCAGCAGAGAGGAAGACCAAGATGAACAAGTGAAGAAAGCCATATTTTACGACAAACTGTGGAACATTCAACCGTTTATACCTAACGGTTATTGGTTCTTGAAGACTGGTGAGTGATGCTGAATGATTTGATTAAAGAATAACTAAATTACTTTATTGGCTGGTTTTAGTAAACCTGTATTAGGGGAGGCCTGTTCTGCTTGCTCTATATTAAATTGTATGTGGGAATAAAATTTCCTAAAATAATGATTGATATCATGAACTCTTACATAAGAAGATCCTTAAATAAGAAGGTTGTGTTATATATTTGACTTCGTTGTCATTTTAAATCAAAGTACATACAAAAATATTTATTGTTAGCACAAAACAAAACATAAAAAAAGTGCGAACAATTCAGACGGCCTTATTGCTGAAGCGATTTCTTCCAGGCAACCTAAAAGTGTAGTAGTAAATGGATAATTACTTTTGTTAGGTACCTATGTTATGATGTTTATTTGTTAGACTAAGGGTCAGTTCACACCGAGACAAGACGACGAAAGGACTTAAGATACTTAAGATAGCGATACAAATAGAACTTTATTTACTACACAAAAAGGTACATATTTCAATGAGAGAATTAGACTATGTGGACGCCGATAAATCACTTGTCTGATTATTTTAGAAATGTATATTGTTTCTATACATATTTTGTGAATTTATTTATTTGTTTTTAACAGAAGAAGCGCTAGAAGCAATAAACGAGAATGCATCTATGGAGAGTTTGGAAAAGAAGCCGCCAGTCGGCGAGATTTGTCTCCTGTCTAGTCCATCGATAGTAGTCTCGTTGGAAATGGAGATCGGTAACGAGACAATACCGGTTCTCGTCATGCAAGCTTCCCTTACTGGACAAGTGAAGGATTGGAGTTCCGATGTGAGTACACGTTAACTTATTCCGTTTGGAGTCGTATTTTTTTAGATTCTTCAATAATTGTTTTAAACCATAATCATAAGTATCATCAGTTATTGACAGAGCGAGCGCAAATCGTCTCTGTTTCAGCTTGGACAAAAATGTTTTCGTATGTTTCTCTGTTCTCATCTACAGGTCTCATTTCTCAACCGATTTTCGTGAAATTTTGTGAGCAGTCCTTTAGACAAGGTGGTTGTCGACAATCGTCATCGTTAGTAAACGATCAACCTTTGTATGGGATTGACATTTCAAATCGAAATATCTCGTGATTTTTAAGAATCTCCTATGTCAATCCCGTACAAACTTTGATTGTTTACTAACTATGACGATTGTCGACAGACATCTTGTCTAATGGCCCAGGTTCGATAATTATAAAGATTTTTTTCCAAGGGATTCTATATTATATTATCCGAGACTCACGACGTCCACAGCTCACATAGTGCCTAGTAATAATTGGCATATATCATGTTATAATTTGAATAATTCAAGCTCTATGAAAAAAAAAAACTATATTTATCCAGCAGATATATAATTGTTTCAATAATTCCAGATATTTTCAATCAGATATTTATTTTTATCTTCTGATAAAACAGCTTCAAACCTTATAAAATTATTTTCCTTCAGGATTTAGGATTTCTAAATACATTTTATTCCTCGGGTACACACTTTATTTGTTGCATATCATAAAATAAACACGGAATTTCTATGTTCAACCACACAGTTCTATATGGAATCAACGTGGGCGATGCAAGTCTCATACTACAACATCGGGCGCGCCGTGTGGGAACCTCTCGTCGAACCTGTGGAAGTGCTCAAAGACTACCAGTATAAACATGTGCCTTGGGAACTTAAGATGGAGGTAGGTATTTGAAACTTGTAGTTTACTAGAAGATTTAATATTTTGTAGGAGACTGAAGTATATTTTTAAAACAGCGGATGCAGCGGTGGTAATTAATGACTATTATTATTTGTTTTGACATTGTAATATTTTGGATTATTCAGAAAATAGGTTATGAAAATTGTATCGGGTAGAGTATTCATAGTTGGGTTTCCTATTGTGATACTCCTATTGTATATTTCTCTATACAGTATATCTTTTTAATTATTTTTTAGATTATATAGACTCTATATTATAGAGTATTTATGTACCAATTACAGTATGTGTAAATTACACTTCGACCTTTCTAAATTGAAACTTACGTGTACAGTATTACCCAATTGATAAGGCGTGTCGTGAATCTTCGTTCGCACAGAAAAGAAAGTATGGCCCGAAGATTATCGAAAGAATGCTTAAAACTTTAAATCAACCTAAGATCACTACTATAAGGTTCATAATACACTGCAGCCGTTAGTTCCGTCTCACTCACAAGTCACGCCCCTCCGCACACATGGCGGCAGCTGCCGACCAATAGCATTTCCCACGCTTTGAAAATGTATATTCTGCGCAGGTACATCGGTAAGCCTTATTAGTTGGGTACTATTGTACGAGTATATGTACTATGACAATTTTTACTGTACATACCTAATAATAGGACATAAAACATAATAAATATGTTATGAAGGTGGTGATGCGGCCTCCTGACGTGCAATCCCCGATAGACACTCAAGACGAAGCGGCGAACATACACGCAGTCGCACAGAGACAAGCAAACAAAACTGTCACCATATCCAGCAGTGAACCACTCGAAATTACCATCACTAGGAGTGGTATTGAGGTATGTTTTAAATCAATCTATCTTTGCTCGCGGGAAGCAATACCGACATTATGTGGCTAAGTACTCTTTCACCGCTCAGCAAAAGAAATATAAAACTTGGCCTTGAGAGGATGCGATAGATATAACTCACAAACATTATTTCTTTCAGGTTTTGACTCAATTAGGAAACTCATTCTCGGCTGCGGTAGCTGACACCGATTCTACTGTGGTAGCGAAGAAAGTGGATGATGTAAGTGAATTGTACTTTATCTTTATTATAGCTTATTATGTTTGTAGCTAAGTAAAATCTTACCGCGGATAATTTTTTATTAACTACACGTACAGGTTGGTTAACTAAAGCTGGTACGTTCAACACATTTACACGTTGCGCTTGTGTAGTGTCTGTGAATAAGCGCGGCGTGACGTCACACTGCATGCGCATCATAAACAGTCTGTCCGTCTCTCTCGCGCGCGGTCAAGCTTATGAGTATGAAGGAGACAGTTATTACTACGCTACTAAGTTACTGCTCATAAATATAGTGTGGTCACTTTTTGGATTCGTCCATTTGTATCTACTAACTGATTAGAAGCAATATAATCTAATAAAACATACTGTATCGTGAAATTGCATATGTGTAAGTACTGTGAACGTGCCAGCTTTTGTTAACCGAATTATAAATATAGTTTATAGAATTTTATTCAATAATTCGTTGACATAAAGTTGTTATTTGTTTAGCAATCAACAAAGGTATACTACGGCGCGCCGTACGTACTTCACAACTGCACTGGCCTCACTGTAAAGTTGATGCTAGAGGATAATCACGACTTCTCTGTGTTCCTCACTGAAGAGTACGTTTCATCTGACTACAGGTAATTAAAGTTTTTTTATTAAGACTTTTGTTATCTTTAATTCTGGGTTGTCCATTTTTTGACAATAACTTTTTTGAAAATAATAAGGGATATGACCACGCTGCCCGGTCTAGCTAGTTTCGATTGACGGAATCTTAACTAATATTTTAAATGCGAATGTGAGTTTGTTTGTTTGTTACGCTTTCACTAACTTAACTACTAGCCGATCATCATGAAATTTGACATGCAGATAGCCTATCTCCATACCTATACGTGCGGGACAGCTAGTTCATAATATGTCTTTGAATTTAATGTTCGGGCACGTTGGTCCATGACCGAAAATCCATAACAATATGGAGTTTTACAAAATGTTTTTTTTGTTGTATCTTCTCTCTCCTTCTTATTTCTCCTCATGCATGCACGTATCTCCTTTGCGTTTTACAAAAACTAGCAAGATAATTATTACTTACGTTTTTAGGGAAGTGGTATTAGAACCAGGCGCATGCGTGCCTTTACAACTGAAACATGGTGGGCTTAACTTGATGAAGTTGAATGAACCACCTCCGCCTCTCAAATTGACTGTTAAGGTAAGTTTTCTTACCTAACTTTTAATAACTTTTAAGGTTTCCGATACGTTCCTAATAGCTTATCTGGTAGATATCTCAGGATCACGGATATATAGGTCGACTAATTTCTAATTATAATCTTTATTTCTTGCCACACATATAAAAAGCATAGTACATAATATGGTAGCAGACAAAAATTTATACAAATCTATGAGTCTTCTGGCTCCCAAGCTACAATAATCAATAATGACATTTATTAAATAAGCTATCAGGGACTTATCGGCAAACTGTGAAATATTTTGATGACTATTTGGGCCAGTTGGCGTGGTTGGCTAAGATTCTACCTAACACGCCGCAGGTCGTGAGTTCGATCACCCAGGACATGCATTTCTGTACATAAACATGTCTGCAAGTACTGTGTCTGGGTGTAATTATGTATATTTAGTCTATATTTACAAACAACGAAAGTATTATATGTAGTGTATCAGTTGTCTGGTTTCCATACCATAGCTAACTTAAACTTAGCCATGCTTAGTTTAAGATATTTATTAATTTGTAACATATTTTAACTCCTAAATTTCACTTTAGATATTGGAATTAAACGACGAAATTGAGATACCAGTAGAGCGTGCCGATAAGCGGTACTTCAGGCTGGGTCGGCACATGACCAGCGACGCGGTCGAGAAGAACGTGCCGCACGTGGCCGCCACCGAGCCCAGAGGTCTCATATCGGATGTCGTTATGCAAGATGCTGCCTTGCAAATATACTTGCGCAGTATTGTTCAGGTTAGTCAAATTGCTTAATAAATTACAGGTAGGTGGTAGGTGGTACAGTATTACCCAACTGATAAGGCGCGTCGTGAATCTTCGTTCGCACAGAAAAGAAAGTATTGCCCCGAAGATTAATGAAAGAATGCTTAAACTTACAATCAACCTTAGATCACTACTATAAGGTTCATAATACACTGCAACTGTTAGTTCCGTTTCACTCGCAAGTGACGCCCCTCCGCACACACGGCGGCGACCAATAGCATTACCCGCGCATTGAAAATGTGTCTTCTGCTCAGGTACATCGGTAAGCCATATTAGTTGGGTACTACTGTAACTACTTATCTTCGAAGTATATTATGCCAATAGTTGGCGACAACGGATGGTGCAGTAGATTTTTCAAAGCTTTATACAGTTTCTTGACTATATGAAGTTGACCTTACCTTTCATAATAAAGAAAGCCTCCACTTCAGTGAGTTGCACAGATTGCTCATCAGTGAGTTTTTGCTTCGCTCGTGCTATATCTCTGACAATGTATCTTCTGCGCAGGTACATCGGTAAGCCATATCAGTTGGGTACTACTGTACTCGTTTGTTTGATTTTAATATTTTTCATTCAACCACTTGGTTCTATGCCCAAAGCTATAAACTCCTTCTTGTCTCGTTAAACGGAGGCGAATTCTAAGTAAATATGCAATACAAATGTATGAAATTTAACTTAAATGAAATAGATTTAAAAAAGCACGGTAAGACAGTTACATAATTTAATAATTTACTACTAATTTATAATATTTGTATCATAGAGTAAGAATACGATAACAACATTACCTTGTGCGAAGCGTGAACAGCTCGCTACATTGATGATATATGAGATCCTTGTCCTTGTTCTCGGTTCGATAAAAAACGAGGAATTGATATTCATTATAGAATAGAATAGAAGAGAATAGAATTAGTTTCAAGCACGTACCTACTCTAGTACCTCAGAGTATATAAATACTAGCTAGTACTAAATGTATTCTATCCCTATGATTTGTATAGATTACCCTTCTCCCATTATTCCCCTTGTATTTTATAAACATTGAAGCTGAAATGATATTCGTTCAGGTAATAAACACGCTATCAGTGAACGTGTCAGTCTACTACATGACATTAAGCGGGAACGAAGTCCGTCTACTGGGCGACGTGAAACCCGGAGACACTCTGCGGTTACCTCTCCAGGCCGTGCATACTCCCACAGCTGAGATATTCTTCTCTGTTGAAGGTAGGTTAATGTAGTAAAGATTATAATAGAAGGAATTGGTACCTTCACAGTACACTCACACATTACATGCAATTTCACAATACAGTATGTTTTATTACATTATTGCTTCTAATCAGTAATTCAATTCTAATAGACGAATGCAAAAAATATCACTATATTTATGAGCAGTAGCAAAAGCAAAACAATAACTGTCTCCTTTATTCTCATACGCTTAACCGCGCGCGAGAGAGACGGCCAGACTTTTCATGATGCACATGCAGTGCGATGTCACACCGCGCATTTATTCACAGAAACTACACAAGCGCAACGTGTCAATGTGTTTAACTTGCCAGCTTTAGTTAACCGACCTGTAAAAGACAAATCTACTTTTATCTCAGGTTTCACAGTGTCGGTTTCACCATTCATATGGCGAGAACTTGAACAAGAAATGAAAATCGGTAAACTGCTACAGTGCGAGTCCAAGGATAAGAATAGCGGAGAGAAATTTTATCTCAAGGTGAGCATTTTTAAACATATTTAGTTTAAGCTAGTTTGTGTTGAAACGAAACCTAAAACTGAAATTGGACCTAGAAATAAATTTTCATGACGTCAAAACTCATATGGCTGCACGAGTCTACATACGGCTACATAGCTAAAGCTAAAGTCAATTTAATATTAAAATGATCCATGAATTTTATATGCGGCTTAGTAGTTACATAGCGTAATTTAAATTTTAAAATTAATCCCCAGGCAATCGGCACAATGGAGCAAGAATTCTTCGAGCATTCAAACCGCCATACAATCTCGTCGTCATGCTACGACATTGTTCTCAAACCGGCTGTAAAGTTACAGAACTGTTTACCAGTTGACATTATAGTATCGCAGTTAGGTCTGAAAAGAACACAGGTCTTCAAGCCGGGAGAAATGTTCCATCTGTCGCATCTGTCGCCGAATAGAGCTTCTATCGTTGTAATGGTAAGTATTATTGGATATTTACTTCGGACATATAAGTTTTTTTTTACTATTAGTAGACCTATCATAGAATCACTTTTGATCGTTTACATGAAAAATGTCTACATAATACAAGTTGATATATTAGGCGGGTCAGTAAGGGAAAACTACTTTAAGGTTCGAAGCCATTCGAAAATGGTCTTAGGAAACTAGTGTATGCGTTATAGCATACATACTCTGTCTTATGTGCATCCGAACATTCCCAAACTTTTGAAGAGTTTTTTTCTCAAAATCTGTAAATGGCGATAGCTATAACTCAAAAATTAAGGGATAGTCTCCTAAGACCATATTCGCCTGGCTTCAACACTCAAAGAAGCTGTCCTCACTGACCCGTTTAAAATTTCTGTATATACAATAATATTGTGAAAAACAAAAAAAACTTTTTCACCATCACAGATTCAAAGCTACCTTGACAAATGCTGGGTTTGCACAAATAACTTGCCTGACAACGAGACTGAACTGTCAGTATGGTCGTTCGAGTCTCACGACAGTCCGTCAGTGATGACGCTAGACTTGGGAATGCACAGTATAGACATGGACGGTACGCAAGTATTGTCTTTGTACTGTCCTTTCTGGATGTTGAATAAAACTGGATTTACTCTTTGCTATAGGGTAAGTGTGATGTTTATGTTAGTTTTTGCTATGGTAAAAGTGTGTGCAACGTTGTTGGATAAGCGTATGGATTATGGGATTATAATGTTGACTTTATTTACTGTCAAATAAAATGGATGAAAATACCATAGAAGGTTACAACTCTAAAGAAAGCAGCAATGCAGGGTATTTTTGTGTGCTAATAATAATGATGTGTGTTATAAAAAATAATTCATCAATATTAAAAATTAAATAAAAATGTATTTTCCAATTTATGTATTGAAACAAAAGCGTTGCGAAAACTTTTGCATTTTTTACTGTATTAATGTATTGTATCAATAGTGTAAGATCAATTCAAATATTTTTGACTGAATACCTATTATAAAGTGCATGATGACATATATTATTTATTGATTCTTGTATTTAATACAAATCTGTGAGTATAAAATATGATAATGTATATTTGGCATTAGAAAGCTATCTTTATGCAATTTGATCTTCAAATATTCTGATTTCAAACTATATTGACAGCTATTGTAGTTATGGATACTTTTGTACTAACATTGTAGCCGTTGATCTACGCTGTTGTGTCCAAATTTACCAAACGACCTCCATATCATTCTATATTGTCATCGCCGTGTTATTAAATATCTTTTTGTATTAAACAAATTAGCCATAAAATATTACGTGATTACAGAAATCAAAGAAACCAGAAAAAGATTCCAGCACCCCCAACAAGGTATCTTTGAGATAACGTAATATTGTAACATAACTATTTCCGATAGAATATATCTCCCATCATTTTGCTTCCTAAATTCGCGCTCTCGCTTATAAACTAAACAAGCTTCATCTCGATGCGATATAGTATTAGGATATTTTGGTTTCAATACTGTATGATAATGTACTGTTGTTTGTATATAGCATGTTGATTTTTCGGTGGGGTCATAGTTTAATCCTAAATATAAGTATGAAAAGTTGCAACTGAAACTCAATATGACTGTATGAGAATAGTGTAATGTATTCGATCATCATATTTTCACCCTATAACATATTACAGATTAAACATTCACGTTGCAGTAAATTTATTAGACGCCATACTTCATGTTTGCCGGTAAGTGCAAACGATATTTATAGAAATAAGAATAATCTTATGTATTTATGTTCATTTTCATACACAGTGAATTAACAACCTAATTAAGGTTGTGGGATTGATTCATTAGATCACATTTATTTATTTCACATTTTTGGATGCAGGTGTGATACTGCGGCTTGTTTAATGGATTACGATGGCCCTACTGTTTATTTTCTATTTATATTTGTTTGAGTACCTCGTCGATTTTGCAATTTTATTATTTTTGTTTAGTGTAATTTCATTTTGCATGGTTACTTTGCATTAACAAATATTTTTAGTTATAACAACGTTATTTCGCAGAAACAAATCTTAAATTAAAGTAGAGCCGGTTTGTCAATGAAGAAAGCCTAGAAAAATTATTTATCATAAATTTTATTAGCTTTCATAAAATAAATATGGCTTGATATTTGTGAAAATAGTCAGAAACTAACCTCATCTGAATTATCATTATAAAGCACAGATAAAATAATAATAAAAAAAGATTACGATATCTTTTATCTTTATTCTTACGTCAATAACAGACACCTTTTGTGTAGATTTATTCTACATAAAATTTCGTATTCTACATAACGTTTCGCAATCAATACTGCTGAAGGTTTTTGGTGTGCACAAAAGCGTATGAACCGCCACGAAACTCGCTTTACAGTGCGGCCGCCGAGATTATGCGCTTCTGACACCTGTTAATATTGGCCAAATTACGGAAACGGCTAATCTGATTATGATGTGACTTTAACTAAACTATGCCTAAGATAATACTGAACCTTCCTGTGAAAGTCCCATCGCAATAGGATAAGATGTTTCCGAGAATAGCCCAATATTAATAGGTGTCAGAAACGCATTCTCTCGGTGGCCGCACTGTACATTAATTTTGTTGTGGTTAAAATAATATCTTTAAAATACACTCGCCGGCATTGAATTTGGCCCAAGCTCGAAATTTCGTACAAGAGGTATTTTCAGCAAAGATTTTCTCTACTTTTATGTTGATTTAAGGCACTGTATTCGGTATCATTTAAAAGATAGAAAATTCAGCATTTGAAAGCTTCTGTTGAATTTCCTGCGCCATTTCTCGTATAAACCAAGTGTTATAATTAGTATAGAATAGTACGAATTTGTTAGTATTTATTTGAAGATAGAAATTAATTTTAACACCTCAAATGGCAATAATTAACGTTTCCACTTTTAAAATGACTACACCGTCTCTAAGCTGCCTCTTTTAGCGTTGAAACGATATCAAATGCAGTGCGAAAAGCTAATATTAAAGTAGAGTAAGTCTTTGCTGAAAACACCTCTGTTGTGTGAAATATTGAGCTTGGGCCAAATTCAATGCCGGTGAGTTTATATGGGTTTTATAATATGCATGAAGAACAGCTTTACATTATGCCGATTAAAACTTTTCACACATTAAAGACTGCCTTGTCATGACAGTAAAGGAACAAAATTACTAGACTTTCTGATCTATTGGGAAGATGATTCGCGCAGTCTATAAATAATTTAGGGAAATCGTAATTTTGTGGCAAAATGGGCACAAAATTACGATTTCCCATAATATGGCGTTAATTCTTGGTCTACCCGGTCATGGCATTGTTGTCTCATGTATTTTGTGGACACCTTACATAACTATATGTCGCAACGTATTTTTATTAACGTAGCTTTAATTATTTATTCATAGAACGCAGAAGAGACAGGCAACGTAATATTCCATCCGAAAGACTACAAGGAACCGATACTATTCTCGTTCAGAGCGAAGAATTTCTTCGGTAAGAAGAAAGCGGCTATTCGGGTGGAGTTCGGCGAATGGTCCGATAAGTTCTCGCTGGATGTGCCTGGCAGTTCCGGAGTTGTTTTGTGTAAACGAGACGATAGAATTTATCAGGTATGGTATCAGGTATTTTTTTATAAAGATATCATTATTAAAGCTTTAGCGTTGACATACATGGCATGGGGTTCTTCAAAAAGGGCGTGAAGAGATTTCTTCAGGGTCGGCAACGCGCGAGTGATACCCCTGGTGTTGCAAGCGTCCATAGGCTACGGGAACTGCTTACCATCAGGCGGGTCGTATGCTTGTTTGCCACCTTAGTGGTATAAAAAAAACATACTTATTGAATGGCGCAGATTAGTTTTACAAGAGCGGTTAGAAGTTATAGTATTTTACGTATAACCATAAATATTAATTTACAGGTGGCAGTAACGAATCAATTGACATACAACAGTCTTACAAAAATGGTAATATTCACACCTTACTTCCTGATTATTAACGAGGCGCCATTTGCCATCCAGTACCAAGAGTTACACAGGCCTGGTGATCCATGGAGACAGGTAAGTTAACTAAAAAGATTTAGCTATAATGTTCTGAGTTTCAGCTGTTTGGTTGTATCTACATAATATCACAGGATAGCAAATTGGCATAATTACAAAAATTGTTTAACCTATTTGTGATCTCAAGCTTAATGCGGTTTATTGAGTCATAGTCAGAGTCGCCAGATATGTTCGAAAGTAATAAGTACACAAAGTCAAGAAGGCAACTTATATCAAGAACATAATTGTAACGGTTGTTCCTATTATATTGAAAAAAAAAAACAACCCAAACAAAACTGCTTCTATGTTTAAGACCGATTAGTATGGGTGACATTTCTGCCATTTGACTTGATTCCAAATCATCAGGTCAATGCTCTTTTTAAAACCATCAAAATATCACGTTGTATATAAGAAATCTTCCATAGGTGGAAGAAAACTCAAGCGCCCCGCTATGGCCGGCGGTGGAAGCGGAAGACAAGCTATTGTTGTTACGAGTCGCCTATTCGACTGAACACGCCGCGCCCTTCCTTTACACTGAGCAAAATTCTGTATGTTTGAAGCTCAATAATGAGGTGAGTTGGCATTATTTCATTATTATTGAGATTTTTATATTTCTTTGAAGAAGTCAAAGTTTTATGAAATGAAGTTTGTTAATTTTACACTAACTACAGTTGTATTGTCTAATTATAATATTTTTTGATCGTTTATGTATATCATTTATTGTGTATGTAGAATAACTGGTTACAATGGTTAGTATACGTCAAAACGAACACACTTGTACACTGTAACTAAAGAATCATGATGCCCTATGAAAATCTATGATTGTTACTATCCATGATGTCGAAAGATAAAGTGAACAGTTATTTTGTAAATGTGTGTCTATGAGAACCTATATACTTTTTTTTTTTTTTTTTTTTTTTAATTTATTTGAACTTTTTATAAATTCTATTATAAATTATACAGTTTCGCCAAACTGCACAACACAGTTTGTTGGCGAAAGAGGCGCTCGGTATACATATACGCATTTTAACTTTATAATAGCACAAAACAAAAAAAATATATAAAACCAAAAAAGAATAGAAACTTTAAAAAAAAAAGAAATGACACAATAATAAGTCAAATAAAACAAGATACCATCTTAGCTAGGTAAGTTGGTATCTTGCTTTATCCGCTTAGAAAATTAAAGAGTATTATAATAGTGAGAGCAAGTTCTTTTTGAGGTTCTATAATCATCATTGATGCTATTGTACAGGTATTTTGTAAATCCATTCAGATTCTCATGTTGCTGACCGTACCTACCATTTTAGACTTTGGATGCTAGATATTAAAATGCCAATTGGCTTATCAAACAGTACGGTGGTTTGCACGTAGAAGTGCAGCTAACTGAAGGCGGCACCTACATCACCATCCGACAGTACCGCGACGGCCACGCGCCGGCCTTGCTTGTCAACTACTCGTCGCACACTATCACTGTTTATGAGAAGGAGAATGTTAATGTCAAGTGAGTTTTAACATTATTATTTTTAGTTTTAGGTTTTTAATGTCCATTTTCACCAACCAATTGCTAACTTGGGAAACTTCTAACAAATGTCAAATTGATTTATTTGTATGAAAATCTGGCACTTTGGGTTGCGTTAGGGACAGCGCACTCTGAGATACGACGCGGCGCGCACTTTTTAAGATAGCGATACAATATAGAACTTTATTCTGTAAATAATAAAGGTATATATTTCAGTGAGAATGAGTGAGCGTAATGTGAGTAAGAGTGAGTGAATGTAAACCCTAGGCGGCGTCGCAAGTCACTTGTCACGAGTTCTCATAAATAACGCGACATGTCGCGTTGTCAAAATGCCATTAAATCGAATCGCACTAAGATGAATGAATGGAGAATTACCCAATGACATTGTTTCAGGAAACTGCCAACAATGAACAAAATGTTGTTCACATGGGACAACCCGGCCGGCCCGAGGGTTCTCATCATTGAAGGTCACAAAAGAAAAGAAATTGAAAATGACCTGAGGCAGGACGGCATTGGAGACTTTATGTAAGTCAGCATTTTACGGTGATTAGTCTTTCTACAAAACTATTTTTTTTAATTGCCCTACACAAATCAAGTGATGACCGATTCTAGTCACAACTTTTAATGTCGACAAGTTTTAAAGCTGCAGGGCGTTTCTAAATCAACTGCTTTGTCATATAAAAACATATCTGCTCTTTTTTAGGCTAAATGATAGAACGCGAATATTCTGGGTATCTTTCCTGGACGGTCTCCAAAGAGTGGTACTGTTCACCGAAGACTCGATACTAGCGAGTGGCGCCTACAACTTGGGCGAAGTGGAAGCTCTCGACACAGAGATCGTACTGTCCATACAGGGCATGGGTCTGTCGTTGGTCAATGATCCCGAGGTATTGGAGATCATTTATATGACTATATCTAAGTAAGTATATTTTTTGAATTGTACATTTGATAGGCCTGCATACATTACAATCAAAGAAAAACTACATCTCATTGTATAGATGCTAATATTTGGCATGCTATAATCTATAAAATAACTAAATATACATAGATATTGAATTTTTTAAAGATCTTTTTGTTCGATAGATTATTAATTAAAGTACCTACAACTATTTGTAATATTCATGAATACTTAGTACAGTAGTACCCAACTAATAAGGCGCGTCGTGAGTCTTCGGCCGCACAGACAAGAAAGTATGACCCCGAAGATTAAAGAAATAATGCTTAAAACTTACAATCAACCTTAGATCACTACTATAAGGTTCATAATACACTGCATCTGTTAGTTCCGTCTCACTCGCAAGTCCCGCCCCTCCGCACACATGGCGGCTGCTGCCGACCAATAGCATTTCCCGCGCTTTGAAAATGTATCTTCTGCGCAGGTATGTACATCGGTAAGCCATATCAGTTGGGTACTACTGTACGAGCATATGTACTATGACTGAACAATTTTGATAAATATAAGTAGTTACGTTTATGGCGTTAGGCATAAAAAGACAAAATAAAATGTATGTTTTTTTACGAAATATGTTTTTTTTCAGCTCCGGTATAATATGGGAGCAATGTAAAATAGGCTCTCGGCGGTACAAAAAGATCGAAGGGCCGAAGTTGATTCAATACGAAGAGGCGTATCAAAAGTACTTGATGGATAAAATTGTATGCAATGAAGTGCAGCCGAAAGTAATGATCGACGAAAAGGTTGAAGTAAGTATCGATATTATTTTTAGCTTTCTACCCGCGATCTCCTATTTTAAGGAGATGAAATTTTGATTTTGATTTTACCATTCCTTAATGGATGTCTATGTTATACCGGGTGGAGATTTCGAGATCACATAAATATGTCACAAATCGAAAATTCAAAACCTATGTTGGGTTAGTTATGATGAACAACTTTTACCATGGGACCGATACAGAATTCTCAAAAACGAAGGGGAGATCTACATATGCGGCAGCAAAATTATTGAAACTCATTTTTTGTGATCTATTCAAGGCTTTTGTTGACCACCTTAAGCTTGAATATTATGGTATTCGTGATCTTCTTCTATCTTATTTAAGTAATCGACAATAGAAGGTAGGAATTTCTGGTACAAAACGAAGGGATCTTTAGTAAAAATGGGCGTACCCCAGGGTTCGATACTAGGCCCATTTCTGTTTCTAGTCTTTATGAGTGATTTTCCATCTGTTATGCATGGTCTCAAATAAAATAAAATAAATAAATAAATAGTGTGCGCTTTTATAAGAAAATACTAGAATTGGTTATCAAGATGACTGATTTTAAAATCGAATCACAAGGTCCTAAAAGAAAGAGCTTATTACAAGGTAGCTGATTGTATTGAAGATAAAGATGCTGGAAGTAGATAGCGAAGTATACCTTGCTCATACTTCGACGAAAGTCAGTAATTGTGAAAATTTTTTTGATTATAATATTTTTCTTGTTCTATTTTTGTCTGTATTCTCTCCTTCGGTATATGTATATTTTTGTTAATAATTTGGAAAAAAAGCCAATATAGTCAGATCAGAACTTCCAAACAATATTTTAAAAATGTTACATCGTGAGTTACTTACCGATTCTTCTCAGTTGAAGACCGACTTTCGAACCAGGGTAACTTCAGTAAATTTGATCTTGATTTGACTAAATTAAATAAATGACTGACTTTGAATGTGAAGCAGTAAACTAACAAAAATCATACCTGAATACCAAAGTTGGCCAAATGCAATATTATTATTAAAAAGATGATTTCCCGATTGGAATTACAAACCCATATATAAGTGCCTGTTTTTCTAACGAAGCCAATATTAGACACTAACACGATCAATACAATTCTAGATCGACCTAGAACAGATGATGATAACGAAGCCATCAGGTCGGCTGCTCCGTCGTATAGTGCAGCCGGGCCTTTGGGTGTCGTACGGCGTGAGCGCGCACTCGCGGCGCCTGCACGCGCGCCTGCACCGGCTGCAGGTCGACCAGCAGGTGCCGCTGCCCACCTTCCCGGTCGTGCTGGCGCCTGTACCGCCGCCCAGGTCTATTGCTAATGATGATCCAAGCGGTGAGTAACTACTGTGGGTGTCGTACGGCGTGAGCGCGCACTCGCGGCGCCTGCACGCGCGCCTGCACCGGCTGCAGGTCGACCAGCAGGTGCCGCTGCCCACCTTCCCGGTCGTGCTGGCGCCTGTACCGCCGCCCAGGTCTATTGCTAATGATGATCCAAGCGGTGAGTAACTACTGTGGGTGTCGTACGGCGTGAGCGCGCACTCGCGGCGCCTGCACGCGCGCCTGCACCGGCTGCAGGTCGACCAGCAGGTGCCGCTGCCCACCTTCCCGGTCGTGCTGGCGCCTGTACCGCCGCCCAGGTCTATTGCTAATGATGATCCAAGCGGTGAGTAACTACTGTGGGTGTCGTACGGCGTGAGCGCGCACTCGCGGCGCCTGCACGCGCGCCTGCACCGGCTGCAGGTCGACCAGCAGGTGCCGCTGCCCACCTTCCCGGTCGTGCTGGCGCCTGTACCGCCGCCCAGGTCTATTGCTAATGATGATCCAAGCGGTGAGTAACTACTGTGGGTGTCGTACGGCGTGAGCGCGCACTCGCGGCGCCTGCACGCGCGCCTGCACCGGCTGCAGGTCGACCAGCAGGTGCCGCTGCCCACCTTCCCGGTCGTGCTGGCGCCTGTACCGCCGCCCAGGTCTATTGCTAATGATGATCCAAGCGGTGAGTAACTACTGTGGGTGTCGTACGGCGTGAGCGCGCACTCGCGGCGCCTGCACGCGCGCCTGCACCGGCTGCAGGTCGACCAGCAGGTGCCGCTGCCCACCTTCCCGGTCGTGCTGGCGCCTGTACCGCCGCCCAGGTCTATTGCTAATGATGATCCAAGCGGTGAGTAACTACTGTGGGTGTCGTACGGCGTGAGCGCGCACTCGCGGCGCCTGCACGCGCGCCTGCACCGGCTGCAGGTCGACCAGCAGGTGCCGCTGCCCACCTTCCCGGTCGTGCTGGCGCCTGTACCGCCGCCCAGGTCTATTGCTAATGATGATCCAAGCGGTGAGTAACTACTGTGGGTGTCGTACGGCGTGAGCGCGCACTCGCGGCGCCTGCACGCGCGCCTGCACCGGCTGCAGGTCGACCAGCAGGTGCCGCTGCCCACCTTCCCGGTCGTGCTGGCGCCTGTACCGCCGCCCAGGTCTATTGCTAATGATGATCCAAGCGGTGAGTAACTACTGTGGGTGTCGTACGGCGTGAGCGCGCACTCGCGGCGCCTGCACGCGCGCCTGCACCGGCTGCAGGTCGACCAGCAGGTGCCGCTGCCCACCTTCCCGGTCGTGCTGGCGCCTGTACCGCCGCCCAGGTCTATTGCTAATGATGATCCAAGCGGTGAGTAACTACTGTGGGTGTCGTACGGCGTGAGCGCGCACTCGCGGCGCCTGCACGCGCGCCTGCACCGGCTGCAGGTCGACCAGCAGGTGCCGCTGCCCACCTTCCCGGTCGTGCTGGCGCCTGTACCGCCGCCCAGGTCTATTGCTAATGATGATCCAAGCGGTGAGTAACTACTGTGGGTGTCGTACGGCGTGAGCGCGCACTCGCGGCGCCTGCACGCGCGCCTGCACCGGCTGCAGGTCGACCAGCAGGTGCCGCTGCCCACCTTCCCGGTCGTGCTGGCGCCTGTACCGCCGCCCAGGTCTATTGCTAATGATGATCCAAGCGGTGAGTAACTACTGTGGGTGTCGTACGGCGTGAGCGCGCACTCGCGGCGCCTGCACGCGCGCCTGCACCGGCTGCAGGTCGACCAGCAGGTGCCGCTGCCCACCTTCCCGGTCGTGCTGGCGCCTGTACCGCCGCCCAGGTCTATTGCTAATGATGATCCAAGCGGTGAGTAACTACTGTGGGTGTCGTACGGCGTGAGCGCGCACTCGCGGCGCCTGCACGCGCGCCTGCACCGGCTGCAGGTCGACCAGCAGGTGCCGCTGCCCACCTTCCCGGTCGTGCTGGCGCCTGTACCGCCGCCCAGGTCTATTGCTAATGATGATCCAAGCGGTGAGTAACTACTGTGGGTGTCGTACGGCGTGAGCGCGCACTCGCGGCGCCTGCACGCGCGCCTGCACCGGCTGCAGGTCGACCAGCAGGTGCCGCTGCCCACCTTCCCGGTCGTGCTGGCGCCTGTACCGCCGCCCAGGTCTATTGCTAATGATGATCCAAGCGGTGAGTAACTACTGTGGGTGTCGTACGGCGTGAGCGCGCACTCGCGGCGCCTGCACGCGCGCCTGCACCGGCTGCAGGTCGACCAGCAGGTGCCGCTGCCCACCTTCCCGGTCGTGCTGGCGCCTGTACCGCCGCCCAGGTCTATTGCTAATGATGATCCAAGCGGTGAGTAACTACTGTGGGTGTCGTACGGCGTGAGCGCGCACTCGCGGCGCCTGCACGCGCGCCTGCACCGGCTGCAGGTCGACCAGCAGGTGCCGCTGCCCACCTTCCCGGTCGTGCTGGCGCCTGTACCGCCGCCCAGGTCTATTGCTAATGATGATCCAAGCGGTGAGTAACTACTGTGGGTGTCGTACGGCGTGAGCGCGCACTCGCGGCGCCTGCACGCGCGCCTGCACCGGCTGCAGGTCGACCAGCAGGTGCCGCTGCCCACCTTCCCGGTCGTGCTGGCGCCTGTACCGCCGCCCAGGTCTATTGCTAATGATGATCCAAGCGGTGAGTAACTACTGTGGGTGTCGTACGGCGTGAGCGCGCACTCGCGGCGCCTGCACGCGCGCCTGCACCGGCTGCAGGTCGACCAGCAGGTGCCGCTGCCCACCTTCCCGGTCGTGCTGGCGCCTGTACCGCCGCCCAGGTCTATTGCTAATGATGATCCAAGCGGTGAGTAACTACTGTGGGTGTCGTACGGCGTGAGCGCGCACTCGCGGCGCCTGCACGCGCGCCTGCACCGGCTGCAGGTCGACCAGCAGGTGCCGCTGCCCACCTTCCCGGTCGTGCTGGCGCCTGTACCGCCGCCCAGGTCTATTGCTAATGATGATCCAAGCGGTGAGTAACTACTGTGGGTGTCTTGCATATGCCGGGGTGAAAGTTGTCTGTTTAAATCCTTCTTTGTCTATACCAGGGGATTCGAACATTACTGCGGATGCGGATGTGTTGCAGACCTTAAAGAGCTCTGTTTACGCCCACTTTGAAGAACCCCATATCGTAGCACTGAGAAATTAGATTTCGGTGAAGGAAAACATCTTGAGAAATATAAGGATCGAAGGCATTTTATAGTTTTCACATTGTTGGTTGCAACTGTCCACTGCCAAGTGTTTTGGCAGCAGGTCAACAACACAATCAGTACTCACCCTGGTATATGGTTATCGCCCATAGGTGCCGATAGCCACATACCATTAATTACGTGGACCGCGTGCATAAATGTCAGCAATGAGATTTTTTAAATTAGGCCCTGATATTTCAAAACGATGTCTAACTCAATGTTAACTTGCAGGTATGAAGCCGTTCATAGAAGTGTCAATAGTGGAGCGTATAATGGAGCACAGTAAGGTCCGACAGTACAAATACTACAAGATGTTGATACAAGAGTTCCACGTCAAAGTGGATATGGGACTCATCAACGCGCTCATGGGAATGTTCCCGCAGCGTCTGCTTACTGAGCAGGAAGCGGTAAGAAGATTGATCTTCATCCTAAACAAAATATTAGTTAGGGTATAAAAAATTGCGTTTGATGTATTTATAACTTCACTAGCTGCCCGGCGCGACTTTGTTCGCGTGGTGCTACCCTACTCTATGGTGCTACCCTACCCTACCCTACCCCACCTTACCCTACTCTACCCTACCCTACCCCACCCCACCCTACCCCACCCTACCCCACACTACCCTACCCCACCCTACCCTACCCTACCCTACCCTACGCTACCCTACCCTACCCTACCCTACCCTACTTTCTTTGCTTTAAACCTCACGGAGCCCGAGACCTTTCCAACGAATGCAAAACCGTGGAAATCGGTTCGTGCGTTCTGGAGTTATAGCGTCAGGAAGGAAAACCCGACTTATTTTTATTATAACTTCATTACATAACAAAAAACAATAATAAAGGTTTTGACCTTGACCTGTAATGAAGACCATTTTGGTATTTACTCGAATTATCAATAGCTCGACTGAAATATTTAAACATAAATATAGTAAAAATAAATGCATTTTTTTATGGAATCTTTACGTTATAAAAGTACCCTTTCTAGCTATGGTCAATCATGGAATGGCTATGGAAACATAATATACATATATACAAATTGTGAAGTATGTATGGGTATATTAATGCAATAATACACATTTCAGCTAGAGGCATTCCAGTTAGACTTAGAAAAGGCTGCACAGCCAATGGAGGCTGTAGCAGCCATGGGAGTCGCGTCCGACCTGAAGAATTTCTACGACAATTTGCATTTATCACCACTCAAGGTAATTGTAATTTGAACTTTGTTACGATCAATATAGGGTTGACTTTACTTTGTACACACGGCTACACATCAAGCTATACATCTCCAGTATAAGCTGATCTCGCATTGTATAGGGTTTCCGTACAATGAGAGGTCAGCTTATATTTGAAATGTATAGCTTGATCTGTAGCCGTGCGTACTTCACTTCATATAGTGTTTATATAATTTTTACTTTATGCATATTGTTTTAAGGTTCATGTTTCGTTCTCGCTTGGTGGAGCGACTCAATTGCCAACGTTCATTGGGACAGTGCTACAGGGTATTGGTGTTACTCTTACTGATATGAACGACGTTGTGTTCAAGTAAGTTTTTTTTTGAAGTTGAATGCATTTTTAGGGTTTTAGAGAAATGGACGTGCTAAGCCACATGAGCACCCTCTGGAAGTCAGCAGATTAATGCTAAATAATACTTAATTTCCCACAGATTATCATATTACGAAAGAAACTATGAGTTCTTATCACAGAAGGAGCTTATTAGTCAAGTGCAAAGTCACTACACAGGTCAAGCGTTGAAACAACTGTATGTACTCGTCCTCGGTTTGGACGTGATTGGAAACCCGTACGGTTTAGTGGTTGGACTGAAGAAGGGCGTCGAAGATCTCTTCTATGAGCCGTTCCAGGTGAGGTTTTGTTTTAATATTTTTTTAACTGTTGACTACTCATAGGAATGTGTAACCACGATAACAAACAGTGCATGTGTACCGGCAAGGTACATTGATTGAAGAATTGATAGAAATAAGAGCAAATTTATGCTGGATACTATTTAATAACTTGATTTAATACTAAAATGTATATGTGTGTGAACTGACTTTAAAGTAATATAAATTGTCGCTATATAAGTTAATGCTGACCGCGCAAGTGTACGGTCGTTAGCCCGTTAGTGCTAGAACTTAATCATGTTTTCTAGCTTTGAAAGGTCTAGGCTTTGTCAACGATTATCGGTTGGTGATCTGGCAGAAACTAGAGAACCCACATCGATCGCGGAGCACTGGGGACTTGTCCAGAGTGCAGAGTGGAAAATAGGGGGACGGGCCTGGCCGAAACAGTGTAAAAGCCATCAGAGGCTAACTTAATGTTAAAATCTGTCATGAGGGTCAGTCTGTATCCCTAATATAAGGCCCGGTATCTCCCAAAGCGTAGATGGGTGGAGAGAGACGTTACCACGTGGACTGCAGCGGGCGCCGCGTTAATAGATTCCGGGCCACAGCAAAAAAGTTAATAATAATACGGTATTGTAGTGTATTTTATTGTATTTTTTTGTTATTAGGGTGCGATCCAGGGTCCGGGCGAGTTCGCGGAGGGCTTGTTCCTGGGCGTGCGGTCGCTGGTGGGGCACACGGTGGGCGGCGCGGCCGGCGCCTTCTCGCGCATCACCGGCGCCATGGGACACGGACTCGCCGCGCTCTCACTCGATAAGGTACACTACACTACACTACACTACACTAGTTATAGTTCGCGGAGGGCTTGTTCCTGGGCGTGCGGTCGCTGGTGGGGCACACGGTGGGCGGCGCGGCCGGCGCCTTCTCGCGCATCACCGGCGCCATGGGACACGGACTCGCCGCGCTCTCACTCGATAAGGTACACTACACTACACTACACTACACTAGTTATAGTTCGCGGAGGGCTTGTTCCTGGGCGTGCGGTCGCTGGTGGGGCACACGGTGGGCGGCGCGGCCGGCGCCTTCTCGCGCATCACCGGCGCCATGGGACACGGACTCGCCGCGCTCTCACTCGATAAGGTACACTACACTACACTACACTACACTAGTTATAGTTCGCGGAGGGCTTGTTCCTGGGCGTGCGGTCGCTGGTGGGGCACACGGTGGGCGGCGCGGCCGGCGCCTTCTCGCGCATCACCGGCGCCATGGGACACGGACTCGCCGCGCTCTCACTCGATAAGGTACACTACACTACACTACACTACACTAGTTATAGTTCGCGGAGGGCTTGTTCCTGGGCGTGCGGTCGCTGGTGGGGCACACGGTGGGCGGCGCGGCCGGCGCCTTCTCGCGCATCACCGGCGCCATGGGACACGGACTCGCCGCGCTCTCACTCGATAAGGTACACTACACTACACTACACTACACTAGTTATAGTTCGCGGAGGGCTTGTTCCTGGGCGTGCGGTCGCTGGTGGGGCACACGGTGGGCGGCGCGGCCGGCGCCTTCTCGCGCATCACCGGCGCCATGGGACACGGACTCGCCGCGCTCTCACTCGATAAGGTACACTACACTACACTACACTACACTAGTTATAGTTCGCGGAGGGCTTGTTCCTGGGCGTGCGGTCGCTGGTGGGGCACACGGTGGGCGGCGCGGCCGGCGCCTTCTCGCGCATCACCGGCGCCATGGGACACGGACTCGCCGCGCTCTCACTCGATAAGGTACACTACACTACACTACACTACACTAGTTATAGTTCGCGGAGGGCTTGTTCCTGGGCGTGCGGTCGCTGGTGGGGCACACGGTGGGCGGCGCGGCCGGCGCCTTCTCGCGCATCACCGGCGCCATGGGACACGGACTCGCCGCGCTCTCACTCGATAAGGTACACTACACTACACTACACTACACTAGTTATAGTTCGCGGAGGGCTTGTTCCTGGGCGTGCGGTCGCTGGTGGGGCACACGGTGGGCGGCGCGGCCGGCGCCTTCTCGCGCATCACCGGCGCCATGGGACACGGACTCGCCGCGCTCTCACTCGATAAGGTACACTACACTACACTACACTACACTAGTTATAGTTCGCGGAGGGCTTGTTCCTGGGCGTGCGGTCGCTGGTGGGGCACACGGTGGGCGGCGCGGCCGGCGCCTTCTCGCGCATCACCGGCGCCATGGGACACGGACTCGCCGCGCTCTCACTCGATAAGGTACACTACACTACACTACACTACACTAGTTATAGTTCGCGGAGGGCTTGTTCCTGGGCGTGCGGTCGCTGGTGGGGCACACGGTGCAGTGACTACACTACACTACAATAGTTTATACTTCAGGGGTTGTTCCTGTTAACGGAATTCCAATGAATTCAGAAATGAAGCCGACGATGTGGAGTTCATCCTCACATCCTCGAGCCGCATCGATCGTCCACACAACGTTTCAGTCGGAAGTTCCAACTGCGGACTATTATGATGTGGAATGAGCTCCCCATTCTGGCTCTTCAAGGTCGGCAACACATTGGCAATGCCCCTAATATTGCAAATGTCCATAGGCGGCGGTGACCACTTTCCATCAGTTGGCCCGTCAGCCATATTGGCAACCTGTTGACATAAAATAAACTAAATTTATAGTTTATCTAGTTATTATACAAATACTGGAACACAGTAGTTATTACCTATTTGTGTACAGGATTACCAGAGACGTCGTCGTGACAATATGAACAAGCCGCCTGCAAACCTACAAGAAGGTCTTGCCAGAAGCGGCAAGGGCCTTGTCATGGTATGTATTAACTTATATTTACTACAAGCTATCCCAGATATCCATGATTTGAAATTATTTCCAGCCGAAAATTATTAAATTCAATGTATACTGCATTTTGGTGTTATTCTACAGCACACATTACACGGGAAACTGATCAAGTGAGGACACTGAATGATATTATCAATATTATTGTACTCCAAAGCGGAATTAAGACTTTATTTTCTTTTTTTACCAACAGTACCTTATTACACACAATATCCCTTCATTATTATTTCATACTTTTTAGTACAAACCTACTTTGAAGTAGGTTTTGTTCTTTGTTAAAAGTTATCACAATAAAATCGCCCAAAGAAATTTAAACTATTTATTTTCCAATCTTTAAAACCATCAAAAACTTATCCACAAACAGGGTGTATTCGATGGCGTGACAGGTGTATTCACGAAGCCTATAGAGGGCGCCCGCGATCAGGGCGTGGAAGGGTTCTTCAAAGGGCTGGGGAAAGGCGCCATAGGGCTGGTCGCCAGGCCTACCGCAGGCGTCGTTGATTTCGCATCGGGGTCCTTAGATGCAGTTAAAAGGTGAACGAATGATGATTTGCTTGAATGGTGCTAGGGCTAATTATTATTGTGCATGGTGTATTATTTTATATGTGCTTGTGTGCATGATCTGCTTTTATCTTTAGCGGCATTTATTCAAAGATTTTCCATGATTCTTGAATCTAATATGTACCTTTATCCAAAATCATGAAAAGTGTATCCTAAAAATGTTATAAGGCTTAATTCTTAAAGATGTGCACTAGAGAGATGCTGGTAGGCTTCTAGATTCGAATTGTACTATGTTAGAATTTATGTAATTTACAAACCATTACTCAGGTAGTTGTTAAACTAAATAGTGATGTAAACGAGAAATTCACTAAAATAAATGAACACGTCCGAACAAAATTCTCTTCTAGGAGTCGTTATACCACTTTGTAATTAGGGTTTCTTTACCGAGAGCAATCTTTCGATCCGTGGGTTAATCTGACGGCCTGTGTGATTTTTATTCAAATGGGGACGGAAACATTTTATTTATCTATTTAAAGTCTTAAGCAAAGAAGGTTATCACCTTAGTACCACTGTATAACAAAAAGTACTAACTAGGAACAGTAAGGATATTCATTGTCACCCTCTTGGCCTGTTAACTTCAGGCGATCCTATCCGCGCTCACGCAGCCACGCGTTGCATTTTTAACTTCACATTTGGACTGTGCGCGAAACGAATGTGCCAGTATCATAATGAGGATCATTCATGTTTTTTATTGAGTATGCAGATTTATATCAGTCTGTTTTTTTACCACGGCTTTACAACTGGACTGATTAAAATGAAATTTGGCAGGGAGATAGGTCAATGTGGTGAGGGTCTCAGCTTCGGTACCTTTCTGGATAAATAGTAGTGAGTGATCACGGTGCAACTTTCACGATGAGTACCAGGGTGGATGCTCTGGCGGCAGGACCTACCGCAGATGGTCCCTGACGCTTCGTAAGGGGTTGCCAGGAATAGTGTGCCGTCTTTTATTTATACTTTAGAGAATCGCAGTTAGTCATGATGTGCCAGTATCATAATTTTCTCCTACGACACCACTGAGAGAAAAAGGTTTCTATTAATTTAGGAATTCTAAACGTGATTAGAAACAGTTGTGCATAAAAATAAAATAGGTATTGTAGTGATCGGTGGTGCGTGGTGACACTCGTAGGGTATAGTGGAGGGCGTGCGCGGCGTGCTGACGCGGCCGCTGCAGGGCGCGTACCGCGGCGGGGCGGGCGGGTTCGTCAAGGGGCTCGGCCGCGGCGCCGTCGGCCTGCTTATCAGGCCAGTCGGCGGATTCGTCGACTTCACCTCCGGACTCCTCAGTTCCGTTAAAAGGTTCCCCTGATAACCCGGCTACACGCTCCTTCTTCCATACTTCCATACTTCTTTGGCGATGATAGCTCAGTGGTAGTGACGTCGGATACCGAGACGAAGGTCCCGGGTTCGAATCCTACAATGAGCTTGAGCTTTCGGTGAAGGAAAACATCGTGAGGAAACCATAGCACGGTGGTAGGGTACTTTGTAGTACCCATCTGGCTGGCTACCACCCTCAAGTTGAAAATCTGTCGCCAAGCACCTATCGGTGTGTTCCGACAGCTGCACTTGAGAGCCAGTTCCTTCTAGGCTTTGTGTGCTTACGACCTTCGGCCACATCATCACTTACCATGGTGAGATTGTGGTCAAACACAGGTCTATAAATAATAATAAAAAAAAAATACACGTATAATTGCACAAAACAGTTTGCGCAAGTAAAACTGCGTATAGACGGCAAGACGACAGCTCGTGTATGCCCGTAAGCGCGGCTTGTGCAATCGTTTACATGCTAGAGTTTGGTATGCGCAGTTTTGGTTTGCTAAGTTTTGACTTGAGCGTGTGGCCGGTCAATCAAGCTGCGCTTCACTCCGGCAAAATTGTTATCGACGACATGTATGAAAATGTGTGACGTGAATATGAGCCTCAAAATACTATAAGGTTCACCCAGTCTAGTTTGCACATGCTTAGTTGCTCGTGTGACCACAGTAATGTGTTCCGTATTTTTTTGTACATTATTGAACTGCGCATGAAAGACGGAGCGAGTAGCCGGGGTATTACAAAAAATAACAGTAGATTTCAACACTTGTTAATAGCTCTGGAATATTGTTGATCGTCATCTGCCTGCCTAGTTCTCAATTATTTGTAGCCGTAATATGTACGCATTTTACATTCGGCATCCTCTCATTCCATCCATATCTTTTTAGGCCTTCCTGGTCGCTTTCTTTCATAGTCACGTAGCTTTCATCCCTCCTCATAACATGACCATACCACGACAAACGGCTCCAACTCAACATTTCAGTCACTGGTACTTTCAGGTTTCTTTTTTTTTTTTTCTTCCATGGCGTCAGCCGGCTTGTTTATTTTGCCAATTTCCAGTTATATTATAAGTTCTAGTCACAATAAATCACACCGTAATCAATAAGTCACCGTCCATAAAAGTCATGTTTTAGTACAATGGTGGTCATTGTACTAACACTTTTCACGGAATTCTTGAGACAACTTAAAAGGTCACGATACACATAATTCATTTCATTTCACTTCACCGGTGCACATCTTTATTGGATAAAATACCACCGATAATATGCAATAAAACTCAAAATACACGAATTAATTAAAATTATAATGAAAACGCAACGTCACTCTGCAAGTTCCCGCCAAAAAGTCAGGCTTCCCTTTATGCACTCATTCCATGCAATTGTCATTCATCCTGGTACATAACATAATGTTAGTTTTAGCCAACAATTTGGTAACATTTGGTTTTACAGACTCGTGCTTTTTATCTTGTCGATTTTTTTTACAGTAATGATTCGATTATTGTGCTTAAATTGCTTTTCTTATGCATGATTTTAATTATTTGCTAAATGTATTGATGGAAGGTAACAATTTCTAGAAATATTTTTAGCGCATGCTTAACTATCTATGTAATATTATGTACCTATTCAATACAATATTAGTACAATGAAAATGACTATAATTAAATCACATTTATCAACAAATAGGGCGGCAGATTTATCTGAGGACGTGACGAAGCGTCGTGCTGCAAGATATCTGTTGCCTCATGAAGGAGTCAAACCGTACTCAAGGATGCACGCCGAGGGGTACAAGATGCTTTCTGAACTTGAAAAGGTGAGTGTCAATGAAAAGTCTTCAAGAAAAGAAAAGAAATCAGTGTCAAAAAAAAACTTATGGCTTTCTTTACTTTTTCATGTTCCATAACTGAATGTCAAAACGGAGCCCGTGAGTGGGTTCGGTTCGCATCCAGTACTAACCTTTATGCGTTTAAACATATCTTTAATTCTTGTTCTTCAGGGTGTAACATCGAACAATTAACCCAAATAAGCGCAATGACGTTCATTTTGTTTTGAATCTATTCCGCCAATTACCCTCGAACGTCAATACGCTCTGATTGGCTAAGTCAAGGACACATACGCTCTGATTGGCCAATTCAAAGATACACTAAACATTTGCATGTAGTGATTGGTCCTTACTGTGTGCAAAATCACTAGTTGCGGAATTTGATTGCTCGCTATAACTACACTAAAGGGCTTTTTTCTCGATGGGGTTATAACTACTCTAATCATACTTTAATATTATAAATGCGAAAGTAACTGTCTATCTTTTACATTTTCACGTAGAGTCGATTGCGATGAAATTTGCCACGCAAGTAGCCTATGTTATGGAGAAGGACACAGGTTTAATTTATCCCGGTAACGCGGGTGAAACCGCGGGGGACAGCTAGTCAAGTACATATTTACAAGTAGTATATCAGTTATCTGCTTAGCTAAGCATCCGACGACCGTGCGTGAAGAACTAGAACATTATCTTCTATCTAAATGATAATGTATGCAACAGGGTAAATACGTGGGTACTGACAAGTACGAGGCGCACGTGTGGGTGATCCCCGCTAAGGAGGTGGTCATGTGCACAGACAAGCGGCTGCTTTACTTGGAGAAGAATAACGTGTTCGGCGGATGGCAGGTACGTTGTTCATTTATCTAAAAATTGTCGTAGTTTCAGTCGCGACTAGTACAGTATTGATTAGTATAGTATTTAAAAAAATCCCTACGGAAAATTAACTTACATTATTTTCTTCATCGTTTTCTTATTGCGAATAAACTTAGTACACCTGACATGAACAAAACCGTTATTATAGGGTGACTGGTAATTAATAAACGATACTTAGACACACGATTGTACTCATGATAACAAACAAATTTCCCAAAGAATTTCAAATGAAAAGAAACACTGCATAGCATTTTTTTGTGGAGTTATCTTTTTAATTTATTTTATGAGAATTTATCGCCGCGTCGCGACACGTCTCGGTGTGAGCTGACCCTAAGTCTAGCTAACCTAAATATAACCTCGATAATATAATTTAATTTTTTGGTCTTTTCTGCATACCTGTAGACCTTCATAATTCCCCTAAACTCGTACTACTACTGTCTGTCTGTATAAAATTTGGTCAACAGGTTTACGCGACCGAAGATAGGTTCATGTATTATTTATACAAAACTGTCGATTCCCATAGCGTCCACGTGTCCACTAACTAGTAAATATTTCATGAAATTACTTGCCCGGGTGTAGATATTGGAAAAGTTATTTCGATTCCTGACCTAGCCCGTGCTTAAACCGATATTTCAGTATTGTTAATTAGGAAATTAAGTACAGGTCAATAAGACTAGACTGAGTCCCCATCGGCTAACTTCGTCACCAGGAAATATAGTTCGGAAATTGAATTACTGTAAAGCTTATTAATGTAAGCGAAGTGCTTGTGGTGTAGCATGATTATCCGTTCTTAATCGATCGGCAAAGTTAAGCTACAACCGTTGTGACCGGTGCCTGGATGGGGAATCGAGCGTTTCCGTGCTTCGAAAGGCAAGTAAAGCCGTTGGTCACCTAATTGTGACAGTCGTTAAGCTAGTTGGAGGCCTTCTAGGCAACTTGAAAACACCAACAGCAGTAGGTTGAACACTGGCCTACCTCCACCGATCCGCAGTGGGTATGCATGGTGGAGTATTGACCAGTCCCTTTCTACCTAATTTGTGAAAGGAGGTCTGTGCTGAGCAGTGGAACATTATAAGCTGATGATGATGATAATGAAAGCTCATGGAGTCGTATGACTGATACGACTGACGCTCGTCAGAAGATTTAGTAATTTAGGCGGAAAATATGTCGATTTAGATTGAGCACTCGGCTCTAATAGTCAGATGGTGATCGATATGTACGCATTTTTGTACCTTATTTTTGTTTAACAGATCGTATGGACTTACCTATGGTCGGAGCTCCCAGAAGTGCCAACTGCCGTTGCCAAAGGCGTATACATACCGACTGCCAAGAAAAAAGTGCTGGGAATGTTCCCAAGTTCTGGATCGGGCAAAGTAATATTCTTATACGACGAACAGCAGAAGAAATACCTTCTCGCCCATTGCGTGAGGCTAATAAACTCGACTCGTTGACATGAGGACGTAGAAAGAATCACGCCCACTGAATGGTTGGGGCAATTCTTTCTACTTATTTTCGATTTTCGCACCGCGTTGCTTACTTTCGCCTATCACTGTAACTTGCACCATGTTAGCCCGAAAGGCTTCCGCTAAACTCTCTCTCTCTCTCACTCTGTGTGCGCTGTGCTTTAAACTGAACTATCGTGTATTGAACTTCGCTTTTACGAAGAAACTGTGCTTTATTTGATAATATTTTTTGTATATGGTGGTACATCTTTGTTGAGTACGGTCGACGAACTGATAACTATAAATCGACTTACGATGTCTTTACATTTTTACATTTTTTACTTCTTGTCTTCGTAGAAATGGAAACGTATCCCTTGTAAATTGATCTAACTTGGTAGATAGAAGAGCGTTTCAACTAATTATTTTTCTATCGATTAAGATGCTTAGTATAATGAAATAAGTAGATGTTATAGTACTTATTAACGAAGTTTTTCTATACTTAGCTCTAAAAATCCCTCTTCTATTAGAATCTATAAACTGCGTTGTTGCATATAAAATGTCTCATTCTGTTTTTTTCTGCGTACTGCCCTTTGTTTTTCGACTTCTATCTTTGATTGTTATAAATATATGATGTCGCGATGCTATAACATTACTATTGACAAGTCTTCCGCTGTATGTAATTGAGCATGGTTGTTAAGTTTATTATGTCTGTCGTCGAAATATAAACTCGAGACAATTTCCAAATGTTGACAAATATATTATTGTTCTAATTGTTTCAATCGCCTCTTTGTATTAATAATAAATTATTTTACACGAGTTTAATACGTTTATTAAGTTTAACAGTTATATAAAGACAAAATCAATCAGTAACGGTAGCCACTAATTATATCCTGTATTATGTTTTATCGAGCCTAAGTAAGAGTACAAAACATGTTTCAAAATTGGATAAATGTAGATTTTAATTGTTGTTCCAATATGTGATGGCTTACATTTTCGAGGCGTTCCAATACCCAGTGCCTTAACTGTTCAGTGTTTAGAATGTATTGTTTTTGTTTGACCCTTTTTTGAATATTTATTATCGTTTAAAGTATGCATTACAATGAATTTAGAAACGTAAGATATTGTTACGTTCGGTGCACAATGTTCATATGTTCGCCTGACCACTTCCCAATGATAGAGATGTCTATTATACTGAAGTTTTTTAAAGCATTTATCCTAATATGTTTAATGAGATCTACGGAACTTTGTATTTTTGCTTGTTGCACAATTTACTTATTTGGTTAATTTTGTATTATTGAAGCTTGTGTATGAACGTTTTTTTGAATATAAAATGTATACCTACATGATGTTGTTTTTATTACTTACACCTTAATACTATCTGATAACCTAATTATCAAAATATTAATACAGTTTCTTTTGGACTGTTAATGATTAATCGTTTTATAAAGAGATACCTCCATTGTATAAAATGTAGGTTAGATTATTTCTAATTACTTACAAATAAGAATTATTCCAAACCTAATCATGACTTTGCAAACAGAATCTATCTAAACCTTTAAATGAAATATGTAACAAATAGGCCTAGCATCATCCAACTAAAGCTATGTTGAAAAAATCCATCAAATATTGAAAGTGATATCACACAAGCGGTTTAGAGCCCCTCAGTTTGAGGAGAGACTTTGCCTCCTTATGTGTGTTCTACCGCTTGTACAACGGACGGTGTTCTGAAGAATTGTTGAAGATGATGCCCACGGCTACTTTCTCCCATCGCAACTCTCGCCATCGACGGGGATTCCATCCTCACATATTGAAACCTGAATTGTTTCGTACTGTGCGGGCTCAAAGAAGCTTCCTTCCGCGGACGCTCAGACTGTGGATTGAGTTCCCCGCCGTGGTTTTCCCAATGGAATACAGCATGGGGTTCTTCAAAAAAGGCGTGAAGAGGTTTCTTCAGGGTCGGCAACGCGCGAGTGATACCCCTGGTGTTGCAAGCGTCCATAGGCTACGGTAACTGCTTACCATCAGGCGGGCCGTATGCTTGTTTGCCACCTTAGTGGTATAAAAAAAATGATAATTATTTTTTTTGTTCTAATCAAAAGGAGACCACATTTTTTATGCGACGCCACAGTTCACATTTCATATATTCCACAGCTATATCTTCGAATAAAGTGACGAAATAATAATATCAAGAAACGAAGAATTAACGCGAGGAACGTTTTACGCTAGGTAGGTATAAACTTTTGTTTGTGCATCATATTTTATTGAGCGATTGTACTTTGGCATTCAAGAAGAAAACTAAGCCTTTAAAATAAGCATGTGGTGTCAGCATAATACCAGATCATGAATTTATTACCAATGATTAATGTAAGTCATAAACCCGATCCAGACGTGCTACAATCAAATGGAGTAATAATAAACGACTTTATATTCTAACAATAAAACGGATATTCTAAATGATGACTTACGTCTTCAGCATAATGACATCTTCACTTTACGGACGTTAAAATTTAGGTGCGACTCGTTTAACTTAATATTCTTATTTGAATCGAATCTACACAAAAGCATGTTTGTTGATAAAATAACTTTTTTTTTATACCACTAAGGTTGCAAACAAGCATACGGCCTGCCTGATGGTAAGCAGTTACCGTAGCCTATGGACGCTTGCAACACCAGGGTATCACTCGCGCGCTGCCGAAAAAGCTTTTTCTATATTACGTAATGTAAATCGACGTCTGCCCTCGGGAAAATGTCCAGCTGTTGGCCTAGGGGAGGAAGTCCGTATTTTCTGCAGCAAAATTACTGAAGAAATGTGAACTGTGGCGTCGCATAAAAAATGTGGTCTCCTTTTGATTAGAACAAAAAAATAAATTATCATTTTTTTTTATACCACTAAGGTGGCAAACAAACATACGGCCCGCCTGATGGTAAGCAGTTACCGTAGCCTATGGACGCTTGCAACACCAGGGGTATCACTCGCGCGTTGCCGACCCTGAAGAAACCTCTTCACACCCTTTTTGAAGAACCCCATGCTGTACTCCATTGGGAAAACCACGGCGGGGAGCTCATTCCACAGTCCGAGCGTCCGCGGAAGAAAACTCCTTTTAGCACGTACAGTTCGAACAGTCATTCGTATTTTTTTAGGGTTCCGGGCCTTAAAAGGCATAAAACGAACCCTTATAAGATAACCCTCGTGTCCATCTGTCCGTTTGCTGGATTATTAGTTTTTCTTATGAATTTTCCTGTAAAAAACATTACTGCTTAGCGGCAGTTTTACTACTTTTTAAACTTATTCGGATATAAAACATTATGAAATATGAATCAAAATTAGGTAACTCCTTAGATTAGGTAGGTTATAAGAGAAGAGGCAATTTAGGAATGAACGAGCGAACATGTGTAAATAATTTAATAATATCCCACATTAAATAAACCGTAAGCACTTACGTATTTACTTACAATAAATTTGAATGGACTCCTAAGCTGATGTTTCTAAATCTGCTTGTCGCTCGCTAACAAGCACTTAACAATAGGAAGTATGTGAAGGAAGGCAGTGTCGCTAAATGTGAAGTAAATCAGCTCCTCTCAATCGTTAACGACACTCCACATTTCCAATAATGCCATTTCTTTAACATTACCTGTAATATTTTTAGTAAGTAGGCTCTGACGTATCCCAGAAATGAGGACAGTAATAAAGTGTATGCGTTGATATTGAAAATTAAATAAGTCTGAGAATTTATAATCTAGCTTTTCTGCCCCACGGTAAGATGCCCCTAGCTTACTTAATCTTAGGGGTGAAAGTCCCAAAAATCACTTCTTAGTAGATTCGTAGTTTATACTGTGTGCAAGAGCGGTTTTGGCTGTACGTTGATATGTCAGTAAGTCCTTTTCTGCCCCACGGTAAGTTGCCCCTAGCTTACTTAATGTTAGGGGTGAAAGTCCCAAAAATCACTTCTTAGTAGATTCCTAGTTTATACTGTGTGCAAGAGCGGTTTTGGCTGTGAGTTGATATGCCAGTAAGTCTGGCATAAATAGCTTTCTGAAGATAGCTACGAGATAGTCGGATGTAGAACGCAGCTTAATAAAATGTGGATTAGGTACCTAACCAAGTGCGACCATAAAATCTTGAATATAAGGTAGGATACAAACACATTCTCTAAGTATAATGAGAGTAGGTGAACGAATGCAACGCATTCCCATTCTAATGTGAATGCAAATATGGAACTCCGCTCGTAACATAATCATTATATTGGCATTGGCAGTTTCATTGCCGTAGTTGCATTAGAAGTATTAGAACAGGTATCTGCTCTTAGTTTTGTACATAAAAGCGACACCTTGGACTCGCATATGAATAAAATGTACAAACACATAAATGGCTAGGTATACAGGGTGGAGATTTCGAGATGGCATATTTTTAAAACCTAGGTTGGGTTGGTCATGCTGATCCACTTTAACAATGGGGCCAAGATTGAATACTCAAAAAAAAAATTACTTTCTATACTAAAGATCAACCTTCAAAATTTATGAAAAGTATTCTAATTGAATTTAAATAGTTTTAGCTTGACTGTGTTTATTTACTTCTCTAAACAAAAGAAAGTCAGCGATTACCTAGATTGTTTGCTGTACCTATGTGATCCTTATATATTCTTACTTAATTTTAGTAATTAATAAATACCTAGGTACTTAATTGTGGTTTGAATAACATTAAGCCCACGTAATTTCCTAAACAACCTCATCGGTATTCTTAGGTCATTTTTTATTTTGTTATTTTTAAGATTTTTTTATTTTTCTACTTCCTTCATCAATTATAATATCTGTCTCCATATTCTACGTAAGTATGAACATAAGTTTAGTGGGCACGAAAGTATACAAAGGATTCACTGATAAGTGGTAGGTATCTTTCTTTCGTAGGATAGAGTAATATATAAAACAATGCCAAATTAAAAAATATTAAGCATAGCTGCCTTAAGATTATTCTAATGGTGAAGTGAGATCCCATGTTTGGCCTTTATATTTCATGAGAACAAGAAACAGCCGTTTACCTACCTACTTAAATACAGTCCCGAATCCGACTCAAATCTTTTTTTCTCGGTCTAAAATAAAAAGCCGTTTGAGTAAATGATCCCGTGTCGTGCACGTGTCGTGTGAGTGTGAGTGGAAATCGATGGTAGGTAAGTACATGATATCTACTGGGTTAGGTGATGCCACTCACTTCTTTGAAATCTATCTTTGGCACAGCAATTTTCATATTTGCTTAGGACAGTTGCCTATCTGGAAAATATTATGAATTTAAATAAACACCCAATTAAGATTAATTAACACACAATTTAATTTTAAATAACAGAAACTGAATACAAAACTTAAGTTTTTTTTTGGCACGCTATAAAGTGCTTATAGTTTTTAGTAATAAGAATCATACATATTATGTAATAAGATATCATAAACCTTTGAAAATATATTATAACTACAAAACCTATCTCCAAAAACAAATAAACGTACCTACCTACATTTATTGTAGGCATATCTAACTACGTAGGTTGCTCGGGTAAGACGGTCAAGTGGTGACTTGGTGAGCGTGTATAAGTAGAAGAGTTTAGTTTGCCAGCATGGCTATTTGCTTCGGGAAAGAAAAGGCCAAAGAATTAGTCGATTGTCCCTCGTACAGTCACCGTCAAAAGAAGTAAATCACTTTATTATCGTGTCATTACAACATAACAATAACATTAGTAGTAAGTATTTGGGGCTAACTATAGACACAAGATTCACATGGAACCTTCATGTAGAAGCTGTATGCAATAAACTGAGGGCTGTGCTTGGAAGATTATTTATATTAAAATCATTTATTGGGAGAGGTCTGCTATACACACTGTACTACGCACTTGCCGATTCTGTAATTGGATACGGGTTGAACGATTATGGGCTCACATTCACAACATATTTAAACAAAATTAAAACATTACAAACTAGAATTTTAAAACTTATTAATAGATAAAAAGACTAAGGATAGTGTGAATCATGATTACTCAAAACTATTCAAAATTTGCAAAATACTACCTATAGAACTGAAAGTTAAAGCTATAATTACTATGGAACAATTAAATAAAAGTGAAAATAAAATAGAACGAGTGCATAATTATTCAACCCGCTTATCTAAAAAGAAAAAACTTTATGTACCTAAAGTTAGCAACTACTTTGGTAGACGCACGAGAAGATGGATTACGCCCACAATTTTGAATGATTTGCCTAAAAATCTATTAAAGCATGTTACCACTAAAAATCAGTTAAAAAAGGTACTAAAAAAACACTATTTATCCCTATGTCCCTAGCAATAAAGCAGTTAATTAATTATCTTGTGCGGAAACCACTATATACAAATAGCCAACAGACAGACAAACGGACAAATTGTATTATTACACATATTATTGTTATTATTAAATCGTAAAAGTAAGAAGTGCTTATTATGTATTGTGATTTTAATTTTAGAAGTGCTTTGCATTTACTTTATATAAATTGTACTATTAACTTGAGAACTAACTGCCGACAAACTGCAATGCAGTTTGGCAGATATATATTGTAACTAAAAATGTAACTTTTTATAAAATAAATAAATAAATAGGAGCTAAATTACCAAACGAAATATGTCTGAGGGGTAGCTTGGAACACATTCCATCACGGAAACAGGCGAAATCGCGGGGGACAGTAAATGCAAGCGACGGTATATAAGTATTTATTGATCTCATAAGAAGTCTGAATGGAGACGTACCTAAGTGTGCCTAAGTGCCTTAATATCGTTAATTTCACAACTCTTAGCAGCTGTCCATAATTGAAGAATGAAGAGGATTGTCTGAAGTGGACCCTGAAGCTCGTATTTCGATTCTATTAGTCCAATACTTTCTGTTTTTCCTTGTAATCAGTGTTAAGAGTGTATTTGCCAACAGACTTTATGGTAATAAACCAGTAATCGATTGTCTATTTTTTAGTTTTAATGTGGAATTATAATTTCTTAGTTGGACCGTACGTTAATACAAACAGATAATAGCTTCACCTAATTGAAGTAACTCATGCTCCTAGTTTATCCTTATCCTTGGGGTATAGGACATTACGTAGATAGTATTTTCACTCCTAATTTATTTTGGTATACAAGAAAGTCGTTTCTTTGGTCGAACAGGATTGTTTGCAAAGAAATTTACTTTGTCCAATTAAAATCATTGTTTTAATTATAAATTCCGTCTATGAGAACAGTATCTACGGAAATTAATATGACAAAGACTGAATATTACAATTGTTAATTTTGCTTTGATGCGTAAGGTAGTTTTACCTGTTTTATCTCTTTGCAATTAATTATTAGGTAGTAAAAGATGATTATCTAAATTACTTGCACAAAAAATATTATACCTACGCCTGTATCAATTTCCTTCCTAACAATTGTCACAGTGTTGTTTTTTTTTTTTTTTTTTACTGTTTATAGGCCTGTGTTTGACCACAATCTCACCATGGTAAGTGATGATGTGGTCGAAGGTGGTAAGCACACAAAGCCTAGAAGGAACTGGCTCTCAAGTGCAGCTGACGGAACACACCGATAGGTGCTTGGCGACAGATTTTCAACTTGAGGGTGGTAGCCAGCCAGACGGGTACTACAAAGTACCCTACCACCGTGCTATGGTTTCCTCACGATGTATTCCTTCACCGAAAGCTCAAGCTCATTGTAGGATTCGAACCCGGGACCTTCGTCTCGGTATCCGACGTCACTAACACTGAGCTATCATCGCCTTAAAAAAATATACGTTATACTTAGATATGAGTCTGGAAATAATGAACCTAATCACACAAACTTGCTTTTTTAACTGTTAGAATAAGTAAGATATGTAACAAAGATTTCGGTGTAGGTAATTAATCGGTCAAGCACAGTGACTAGTTTACAAAGAAAATACCGTAACAAAAATACTTATTCAAGCATTATTTCCACGCAAATATACAAAATCCGCGTCAGACGAACTGCAAATATGTAAGTCCTAAATATCAAGATCAACGGCATATGCCAACGTGAACAGAGTTGCATCGCCGCCGTCGGAAAACCATGCGGTTTCAAACATTTATGTAACATGTTCAAAGATTGTGCTCTGGCTTAGTTTCGGATTAGACGGGCGTATTGAAGTAATACCCCAGGATATTTGAAGTTAAACTTACAACTTATGTCTTTAGTCACAGGTATCTATGTCAACGTTTCTGGTTATCATAACATAAAACAGTAGGTACCTATAGCTATTCAAATTTCCACAAGCAGTTTTTATTCGTGCTATTCTACATTCATATGGGTAGAGGTTGATCCGTATATTCCACGGTGAAACTGACGCTGTAATATGGCAGTGGGCTCGGAACACGCGTGTCCAATTTGTTCCAGTGAACATTACTGTTAAACCCGTACTACATACAGCTTTAATGTTACTTAATTTTGAAACACAATAAAACGGCAACTTGTTTTCCATATGTCTCATTTATTTTTTGTAGTTTCTCTTTTTGAGAATTTAGATTTTGTCCCACAGTACGTGTTGTTCCGCTGGATGCAAGCGGCCCAAAACCGTTCGAAGTGGAAGTTAATGGGGGAGAACTATGTTCAGCAGTGGACATCACTAGGCTGATATGATGATGATGACGTGTTGTTCACACTGGTTCACAAAGTGGTTACCTACACCCACCAAAGCGCCCAGGGACAATGTATTGTTTTACAAATATTAAAATAATTGAACTTCAGTGATAAAAAATATGTGATAAACTGATGAGTGAAAATAGTATGAGATTCTCTGTGGTGTATATGCAACGCAACGCTTACACAGTGTCGGCAGCGGCGACATTTGGCGACGACCGACATTACGTTTTCGCCTGTCTCATAAACTATTTTATTTATATCAAACCTATGTAGGTAGTTACAGTAATACAATTGAAGAAATAGGAGAAAATATATTGAAGCATTAAAAAAGTAATTTATTTAGTAACTAGAAACGAAACGACACCTACGTACTGAGGTTCTGATTATGATACTAATATTTGCCCACGGCGCGCGGCGCCGACGCTTTTTGGGATGACTCATGTTTTAGCAATCTACAAATAAACAGAGTGTTAGCGAAGACATTTCGAAAGTTAAAACAGTTTAGACCCAATGTTTAGACCACTTAAAATTCTTCATCAATCAGTGGATATTTTCCAAGATTTTGGACAACTAAGTAGATACCTGTTTATGATAGCGCCCTTGTGGGCAAAAATTAGGTTACTGAGTTTACAGCAATAATTTTGATGAATATTTTTATACACTATTTCAGTTGGCCTTCTGAAGATTGCTTTTTAAGTGATATTCTAATAAAGTCGGAATATTTATATTTTAACAAAATTCTTGTGAATCTTCTTAATCTTCATAAAATAATCTGTATTGCTTATAACAGGCTCGCAGTAATGAGAAATAATTGTCTGAACTCACTATAAAAATATACGATCCCTTTTTTTACAGATTTCCTTTTCCAGCAATAATGCTTATTTACTTTCAATTATGATAAATATAAAAATAGCTTCTACATTTGTGTTGTTTATACATATAGCTTCTATAGATAAAAAGTCTAGAATTCATATTTTACTGACATTATCTTCATATTTTTATGTAATATTTATTTTCTTGTAAAGCGCACTAGTCGATTGTGTGAATTAAGTCTATTTTGAGACGTACCGGCACTGACAGTCCCCACTATTCTTACCATCATCTCTTCGCTATAATTATACTTTTATCTATATCGTAGCATATAAGTTACTTGGTTTACATAGTACAAGCTCTGTTTAGTTTGGAATCAGTTAGCAGTGCGTGAAAAATGTTTCAAGATTTATTTTATTCATCATCATCATCAGCCTATAATGTCCCACTGCTGAGTACAGGCCTCCTTTCACAAATCAGGGTGAAAGAGCAGATACGCCACCACGCGTGCCCACTACGAATCGGTGGAGGTAGGCTAGTGGTCTACCTACTGTTGGAGTTTTCAAGCCGCCTAGAAGGCCTCCAACTAGCTTAACGACTATCTCATTAAGTTGATAACCGGGACCAACGGCTTTACGTGCCGTCAGAAGCACGGAAACGCTCGATTTGAAATACCACTCGGCGGTCACCCATCCAGGTACCGACCAAGGCGGTGGTAGCTTAGCTTGCCGATCGTTTAAGAACGGCTTATCATGCTTCACCACGAGCGCTTCTTATTTATTTTATTACTTTAATTAATTTTTGAAAGGATAACGCGAACAGAAGCCACCTTGAAACAGATTGTTACACTGTGGTTTATCGATAAATCTCAAAGTCACATCGCGCGAGAGGAGTCGCGAGCTAAACATAGAGGTAAACAAGGTACAAATTAGTTAAAGTTTAGTTATGAATAGTGTCACAAAGGGCGTGCAAGCAGCAGGCTACTGCAGGCGTGTCGTCGCCAGATCGATCCAGGGTTCGCTTCGCTGCTCAGCTATTAATAGTAAATAACGGTAATCTTATACGTTTTCATCGGCCCTGTCTAACACTCAGGTAGGGCTGTCAAGATTTAGTACCTCCCTGTTGTCATTGGGCTGTTATGGACGTCAATCTTGAAGCATAATAGTTTTGAATTTATATAACTTATATTTCTTAAAGTTAAATAGTCTGCGAGTTATATAATTGTTTATATCTGTAGTAACAACGGGATATAAAAAAAAAGTTTAATGAAGGGCTTAAAAATGTTTAAAGCCTAGGCCCAAGAGGCAATATTTGTATGTAAATCCGTTGGTAATATTTATTTTAAACCATGGCAGAGTACGATGCCTACCACGGCGTATACTATGTAGCTTTAATGCTACATAAGAATTGCTACGCGCTTACTACGGCAGACTACTAAGCCCTCTACGGCATAAAATACGTAGCATAGAGCTACGCACTTACTATGGCTTACTATGGCTACATGACTTACTACGGCGAAGACTACATAGCTACATTATGATTGCTACGCACTTACTGCCGCAGACTACGAGGCCTACTACGGCGTAGACTTCGTAGCCTTATATGCTACATCTGTAACGGTTATTTTGTACTAACAACAGCAAACTACGAGGTCCACTACTGTGTAGACTACGTAGATTTAGGACATTCGATAGACTATCCGATCGGTTCAAATTACTTGGAATTCGAGCAGCTCCAAATAATAAATTAGTACCTACTTATCTAAGTCCTTAACCCCTTATAGTCGACGGGTGGTAATCCCCCATTAAACATGATCTATTTATTTTAGTGCATGTTTACTACTATCCAACAGGGACATTAGTCTCTTATGACGCATTCCCCAATTTTATGCCGAAAACTAAAACCGATTTCGCTAGTGACCGACTACCCTTTTACCGATACGAATTAATAATATCTACACTGAATACATTGATCGCTGTATATGAAATGACATTAATATGCGTGATATTGAACCAGCAGTGGTTGTGGCTGCTGGAAATCAAATACGTTAATCCAAATCGTCAAATATTACTTGGTTTGGTTTTATGACCCCATGGGTAAAGTGTAAGTGCCTATAAAGGTTTTATGTGTTATGGTGATTTGTAAATAAGTACAGATTACATTATTGTGTGTCTTACCTAAATAATAAAGGTATATCTAGACTGTCGATATATTACTTTGTCTAACCACCGCCAGATAACTGTAATTTACAATTTCATCAAAATCATATCTTATGCATCTTATAGCTAGAAAAAATGGGCCTTTAGACGCGAGTTTCAGGGGCCTACCTTAAAAAGCAGAAGCATTATTTATTTAGTACCCAAGTTTGATAACAATTACCTTAAAGTAGGGCCCATCCTTTATACTTGCGAAGTAAGGTAAGGACTCATCATACTGTAACTTTCGAGTACATTTTCAGGCACCTAAAAGCTTTTAAGATGTCACGTCGAGAAGAGTATTGATTTAAGCGTTTTAATTGGTTCATTGCGTTTTACAACTGCTTTAATTTAAAGGGATCTTAAAAAATAAGTAATTATCTTATCTATATTAATATAATAAAGCTGAATAGTTTGGCTGTTTGAACGTAACAATGTCAGGAAGTCCGATATTTGCTTATATTATAGCCTATTTATACTAGCGCTAATGTTAGTGAAAACGCAAGGAACAACTAGTAAATATAGTTACGGGCCAGTTGGCGCAGTTGGTTAAGGTTCACCTTACGCGCCGCAGGTCGTGGGTTCGATTCCCACACAGGACATGCATTTGTGTGCATGAACATGTCTGTATATCCTGAGTCTGGGTGTAATTATGTATATTAAGTATGTATTTACAAACATAAAGTATGTATATGTATTATATCAGTTATCTGGTTTCCATAGTACAAGCTCTGCTTAGTTTGGGATCAGATGACCGTGTGTGAGGAATGTCCCAGGATATTTATTATTTATTATTATTATTTATTAGTTTTTTTTCCACAAATATATTAGAAGTATGAATTCAACAAAAGAAAGGCGTTGTAGTTTAGATTATACAATGCATCGATATATTATCTTCTGTCTAGATTAAGGGTTACGTACAAGACAACATCGTGAAAGTGGCCGCTTGGAAACTCAATAAAACAAAATTATGTCACTCATGAATGAATGTTCTACGTTCAAACGTGGACCTACTGAAACTGAAATAGCGACACCGTTGTCTTATTTCTTCGGCCGTTTTTACAGCTGTCACCCTTATTCTAGGGTAATACTATTTCGATGCTCCAATGAAGATAAACGGCGCAATGTCAGTTTGGAATCGAACTCTGAATACTGACCTACACTTGAAGCATTTGTTGTGATATTGCTTTCATGTAAAGAAACACGCTCGTGTATTTTCTAGAAAACAACAAACTTGGCACTAGATACTTTATAATGTGGAAACCATCCTTGAAAAACAATATACTTATTTACAATACCGATAGAGAACTGGGAATATTTTTACATACGAGTATTCTTATACTGCATGGGGGTTCATTCATCTGTTAAGAAAGATAAACTGAGCTTGTGAGTTTCAGATACATGGTAAAATATACCTTATTTTTAAAACATAAGGTTTGTTATTTAATACATTGCATCGATTGAAAATTGATTTCAAGATTTTGTTGGCTAATACAAAGATGTAGTTTATGTTTGTTTACTAACCACTTATCATTCATATTTTACTTCAACTGAGTATATTTAATGTAAATAAGAAAGCAATTGAGTAATTTAATAACTTACGCGTATCTGATTATCTATATTTGAGAGATACATATAATTTTCTAGAAATCAGTGTTGCATGCGTCTAAAGAAAATCGTACTGAGAGATTAATTCAGATTCATCTTTTTTTTTTTTTATACAATTTAGTCGGTAAACAAGCATACGGCCCACCTGATGGTAAGCGGTTACCGTAGCCATATGGACGCTTGCAACACAACAAGCATCGCTCACGCGTTACCGACCTTTCCCCCCTCCACTATGAGCTCTGGCGACCTTACTCACGCGCAGGAACACAAATTTACACAACATAAAGTTATTTGGCTGCGGTATTCTGTAAGGTGGAGGTACTTCCCCAGTCGAGCTGTTCTTTAAGCGAATAAACGCTATGCTCTACCTACTGAGATGTGCCATTACATGTGTTTATTCTGGTATAGAGACGGCCCGTCAAGTATTGTACAAACGAGGATTCTTATTTTTCGTATATGGTCTCAAAATGTTTATAATTGGTTTGAAAATCGAGTGCATATTGAATGGTAAGTATTTGAAGGTGATCTCAAAATACGATGTATTTTTCAAAAATATTACTTACCATTAAGAAATTCAATCAAATCAACGAAAGCTTTTATTTGTTAATTTAAGGCGGTGATGGCTCGGTGCCTCAGTGATATTTAAATTGTAAAACAAACTTGTTCATGCTAAGCAGAAAAACGCGATTCCCTACGGATTAATCGGCTGGATAAATAAATGTTTTCATTCACTTAATCTTTTTTACCGACTTCAAAAAAATTGGGAGGTTCTCAATTCGGTTGTTTTTTTTTAAATGTTTGTTACTTCATAACTCCGTCATTTATTAACCGATTTCGAAAATTATTTTTTAGTCTGGAAGGGTACACTTCCCGTTTGGTCCCATTGTCATCAGATCAGGATTTGATTACTTCTAAGTGTAGTTTGAAGTCGGCTTAAGTTTTTTTTGTAAAACAGTCCAATTATACTGTCACCATTCTATCATTCTATCCCAGGAACGCGAGAAAACCACGGTGTCGAAAGAAGTTATGATACATGTATATATATTTTGTTATTTTACTGTGTATAGACCTGTGTTTGACCACAATCTCACTATGGTAAGTGATGATGTGGCCGAAGGTGGTAAGCACACAAAGCCTAGAAGGAACTGGCTCTAAAGTGCACCTGTGGGAACACACCGATAGGTGCTTGGCGACTGATTTTCAACTTGAGGGTGGTAGCCAGCCAGATGGGTACTACAAAAGTATGCAACCACCGTGCTATGGTTTCCTCACGATTTTTTCCTTCACCGAAAGCTCATTGTAGAATTCGAACCCGGGACCTTTCGTCTCGGAATCCGACGTCAGTACCACTGAATTATCATCGCCTCAAAAATAACACAAAAATATATGTATGGATGTAATGAGAATGTAAATTTTATGTTAACATATATTTTAATGGAAACTGGTGTTTAAATGAAGCGTTTTACACACGGACAATTTTATATCTATTTTACCCTTACTTACGGTATACCTGTACCAACTAGAGGTCGTGACTGATTAACCGCCAATGATACGCCATTCAAATCGGTCTGATATTAGTGTTACAGGCTGGAGATCAACTAAGATCATTACTAGACGGCCAAGTTCAAGTCCGGACCGTCTGTTGGAAATGCTAATGGTAACTTCTACTGCTGAGTTGCATTTCAGGATTTATGACGCGAGACGCGAGGAGATGTAAAACTCTACTGTTTAAAGGGTCACGTAAATAATGTCACTCTATTGTCATTGTCAAATAATGTGACATTATTTACGTGACCCATTACATGAAATTTAAACAGCATATTAGTTAAATAGCGCTTTATGAGTAAGGGGGTTGATGTCAAAATATGTTATCGGTCAATGTGATATGAACTAATTCCATGTCACTCATTTGATAACTATACCTACTAATATTTTAAAGAAGTTGTTTGTTTACACGAATAGGAAGCTATATTATCCTTGAATGCTATAGGCAATGCCACGAATGCGGGTGAAGCCACGCGGGGCAGCTAGTTATTTTACAAAGCAAGCAGAGTGTTAAAAAAATCAAGTTATTTTATTTTTTATCTCATTATTTCCTTATACGTTTTCTTGTATTTAGGGAAGTTGTATATTATAGACTTCTATAAACTGAAGCGCTCGTGGTGTAGCATGATAAGCCGTTCTTAATCGATCGGCAAGTTTAGCTACTACATACCGTCGTGGTCGGTACCTGGATGGGTGACCGCCTAGTGGTATTTCAAATCGAGCATTTCCGTGCTTCGGAAAGCACGTAAAGCCGTTGGTCCCGGTTATCACTTAATTGTGATAGTCTTTAAGTTAGTTGGAGGCCTTCTAGGCGGCTTGAAAACTCCAAAAGAAGGTTGACCACTAGCCTACCTCCACCGATCCACAGTGGGCACGCGTGGTGGAGTATCTACACATTCCCTTTCACCCTGATTTGTGAAAGGAGGCCTGTGCTCAGCAGTGGGACATTATAGGCTGATGATTATGATGATGATGAATATAAACTTCAACGGGGATTGCCACCAACGTGTTCCGAATTTCCAATATAATCAATAAAAAGATTACGCGGAGTTGGTGTGTATGTTGTGCGTAATTGTTATTGATCGTGAAATGTGAGCATGTTAAACAAAAATCGTTTTTTAATTGCTTTTTGTGTAAACATTGGTATAATTGTTCGAGTGGTTCCATATGTGATTGATTAGGGTGATTGATATGACGCATTTGATTTACATGAATTTTTTTATAACTCGCAATTGTTCTAAATTTGGAGTCATCATGAATGAGGAATATTAGGGTTTTTTCTAAAATTGAATCAAAATCAAAGCCATTTATTCAATTTATTCGGCAAGAAACTAAGCAAGGATACGTTTTTTAAATATTTTTTGGACAATCTGACTATGATGGCTTTTTTTTTCCAAATAATTAACGATAAATAAGAAAGCAAATACCTAAGCATAGATAAATAAAGAATGGTTTCGTTTGTTTTTATGTAGAAATACTAAAATATACAAATTTTTATTAACTTCTGATTTACGAGATTTTTGATGATTATGAAATATTTGCAAATGTTTAGAATTTTTAGCATTGTTAGGTACTTAGATATTAGTCATAAATTGTTTCTTACAGAGTACGTTTAATGGTCTTTCCTAACCGTGCGTTTAAACTAAGCACATGATCAAGGTGTACCGTGAGTATTTGAGAAGTTCTTCTTTCTTTATAATCTGTGTCCTCGGGCGAAGGTAGCGGTTTGACCAAATCATCACTTTCAATTAAACTCTTTCCAATTAAAAAGGAGTCATCCCCAACGGTTTCACCCGCTTTCCCGGGATAAAAAATATATCCTACAACACTCGGGGATAAGATAGCTTCCTATTAGTGAAATATTTTTTCGAATCCCACTGGTAAGTTCCGGAGATTAGCACGTTTAATCAAACAAAAACAACCAAAAGAACTCTTCCGCTTTATTATATTAGATCATTGAGCTATCATTACTACGTGAAGAAGCTATCATATGTAAAGATTATTTCACATTTTTAACCGACTTCAAAAAAAAAGGAGGAGGTTCTCAATTCGGATGTTTTTTTTTTTTTTTTTTTAATGTTTGTTATCTCGTAACTCCGTCATTTATTAACCGATTTGGAACATTATTTTTTTGTCTGGAAGGGTACACTTCCCGTTTGGTACCATTGTCATCAGATCAGGATTTGATAACTTTTTAGTGTAGTTTGAAGTCGGTTTAAGTTTTTTGTAAAACAGTCCAATTATTTTAGAGTCAACTAAAGTTCTCTTGAGCGCTGAAACAATAATTAGTCGTCTAAGCAGACAGTAGAAACACGTAGCGCTATCAGAACGCTTTTGGAGTATTTTTCTCGAAAAAATTTTTTTGATTTTCGCGGCGTTTCGTTCATCGTACCAACAACAAGTGTGGCCGGATGGCATCACTTGAACGGACCATAGTTATGATGTGTGGCGTCTTCTCTATACGTAGTAATAATAGCTCAATGGTATAGATAGATTATAGTATAGATATAATTGTAGCCTGCAGATTACCTGCAAACGCCAACATGTTAACTGCGGTTAGCAGTATGCTAGCAAATGGAAGGGTGCCATCGGTCTGTTCGAATAATCCCCTGTGAACGGGGTGTGAAGAACGGCGCTAATCCACTAACACACCTGTAGATATCAAAAGGGTTTCGGATATGCGATCCCACATATACTCTTATTTTCAGTCATTTGCTTATATTTTTATCAGAAGGAAATTGAAAGAAAATTTAATAATAACTGATTTGTAATATTTGTTGTTTCTTATTATGGTTTTACTTTCTACTTTACTCATCTTATCTTCATTAACATAAGATTTAAATCCTTTAAGATTAAACAGGCTGGTGCATCTCTCGGGCATCAGTTAGGATACGTAGCCTTAGGCCGATAAGGTTTTTCGGATATCAAAACCCTATTCTTAGTTGTTTGTTAAGGGTACAGTCAGAAAATCGATATTTAAAAAAACACGAAAATCTCTTATATATATCTATACAGAAATTTTCCTGTAAAGTAACTTAACAAATTTTACTAGCAGAAGTCGAGAAAAAATACAAGAATAGAACTTCGGAATTCGTGTTTTATGACACAAACGTACATTTGCACATTTATAGTTTTTCTAAAAGTTTTTTTTATACCACTTAAGGTACTAAACGAGCAAAATGGTAAAGCCTGTCTGATGGTAAGCGGTTATCGTAGCTGCAACACCAGGGGTATAATTCGCACGTTGCCGACCCTGCAGAAATCTCTTCACACCCTTTTTGAAGAACCCCATGCTGTCCTCTCTTGGGAAAACCACGGCGGGGAGCTCATTCCGCAGTCCCTTCCTTCTAGCCTTTTTGGCCAAGGGCCTGGCAAGGCATATAGCCATAAAACTTATTAGCTTCGGCTTTATCATGATAAGATTGCGTTCAAATAAAGGCCTATAACAATGTAAAAAAACACATAGGTACCAAAGATTATTAAGATATTTCGCCGAAAACCTATTTGCTCTCAGTGCTGTATCTGTTACAACTACGATTAGGTAAGGCGATATCTCTATTGAGGAGTACTTTTATTTATTGAAAACAGAAAACTCCATTACAGATACATTTCTTTAGCTAACAGACTATCTATCTATGTTGAGATGTATTTATTTATAGTTATGAAATGAAATAAAGAAAAAATATCACTCAGTACAAAATATGAAATTCTATCTCACTTATTTTATGGGTAAAATCCAGCTTTTAAATGTCCACTTTCTAACATCATATAGCAAAAAAGAGCCATTTTAAAAGACTCATTAAACCATGTCATGTACCTAATAAGGGGGATTTTCCTTTACTCAATTGTAATCTTTACGTGAACTTGACTGGCTAGTGATAAGTAAGTGACTAACTTGGCTAGCGTGTTCTCTGCTCTCACATGTTCTTAGCAAGCGACACTGGCCTCGTCATGCCACATAATAGATAGTACTGGCCATGCTCCTAGACTATCAATCTTTGTTGAAATAAAATCAATTTTTCAATGTTAATTTATCTAAAGACCTTCCCCCTTACTCATAAAGCGCTATTTAACTAATATACTGTTTAAAGGGTCACGTAAATAATGTCACATTATTTGGCAATGTTAATAGAGTGACGTTATTTACGTGACCCTTTAAACAGTATATTAGAAAAATAAAGTTTTAGGAGTAACTGCGATAATGCTGATTAGTGGATTTAACTAAATTTCTTCAGGCAATATAATTCGTATAATATTCATATTCATATTATTATAAAGTACACTGAAAAAAAAAAATATTTAACAGTAACACAAAATTTTACTACCGATAACCTAAACAGAGTGACTTGCGAACTGAAAATTACCAGTAACAAAACTAGTTTTGGTTCATTACTAAATTGTTTGATTAAATCTAAGAGATATAAGATAACATGTAACTAAAGTTAGTTTCCAGACAACAAAACTTCAACATACATAACTAGTTTTGTAGAACCTTTTTTCAGTGTAGGTACTCAACCATACTAAAAAAGCAATATGAGGTTGTAGGTTCAAATCACAGAGCTTTTCAAGGAAAACGCCGTAAAAATATCTAAAAACTCGTAAAATGCCCTAGTGAACAAATTCTAAGACATGTGAATGCCGACAATCCTTCTTTCTTATACTTCCACAGAACTAAAATTTTGAAAAATAATGATTAATGTTGTATAACTCATAACTTCTTGAGTTATACAACATTAATCATTATTTTTCAAAATTATATATATATTCAAAATAAAATATGTAAAGAATTCGACTGCTGAAAGAAGGTTTACTTAAATGAAAACTGAAATATACAGACACAGGCAGTCATTAAAATTTTTATAGTTTGATTCTATGATATTTATCACAACAATTTTAGCTTGAATATTTAAATTGAATTTAATAAAAATACTATTATTTATTGCAAAGGCATTTTTAAAGCTTGAAAGGTTTTATTATAAAATTTCCGGAGCTGTGAAAATGACGAGCTTCTCTTGGAAGCAAAATAAATAACAATAATAATAATGGAACAGCATCCATAAGTACTAAGGATATTTTTGAAAGTGCTGTAAAAAAACTTAAGTAGAAACTTAGTTGACGCAAGTTTTGCGCGCGAAGGCTGTAGCGCGTGTTACGTCCCGCCCCGAAGCGGGCGGTGGGCGGAGCGGTCACCTATATAAGCTTTTGCATGCCTCAAACTTTGTTATTAAATGCGCGCGATCATATCGGGTGATACGAACTCACTTTACACCAAGTGACATTATTCCCGCGGTCCACTCGACGCTTGCAAGGTAAGATAAGTTTACGTACGATAAAAAGTTTCATCACGCGTTAACATGTGCGTTTTTATATTTTAGATTTTTTTTTATTTTCCACTTTAAAGTTGGAATTATCAATTAAAAAGTAGATTTTCTTTTTGATTTGCAAAAAAATTGTGGAGGGATAACTATTGATATATGGTAGAGTTATAAATAATAAAAAACCAAGTACAATCAAATATTTATTGATTCTGTTCGAAAAACTTTGAACGAATTTTGTTGCTCAAAATTAATTGACATTATATTGAATTGATATGCTATTTAATTATCTGAAACGTATTTTCGTTTCGCCGTGCCGATTGTTTTTTATATTGACACAAACTTTATTATTTCGAATAAAAGTTTGTTTTTATACATTTTGGCCAAGCAACATTAGACTTTTGTATGTTAAATTTATACCAACATACAATTCGACATAACAATAGGTAATTTTCTAGAAAACAACTATATTATTTTAAGCTGCTGTTAATTGAGTCAAACGATGTCATACTAAGATAAACCATTGTGTATTCTATTTAAGTATTCTGAGATATAATTTGTTTACCTAAGTGACTACGCGAGTAAACTATCCCAACAAAAAGTACCTTTGAAAGTCGTGGTCTAGAAATTTAAATAAAAATACTCGTAACTTACCAACCCTTAATAAAATTTCAGGAATATAAAATACTTTCTTTACCGGTTATTTATAAAATTTCGGTTACATGAAAATGAGTTATGCTTTTAAATTCAGCCGGGAAAACTAAAAAGGATCATAATTTCATCAACAAGCGGATATAATAAATTTTCCTAACATTTTCATTTTATTCCAGAAAAAAATATTTTTCCCTGCCAGTAAATATTCCAACAAAACATCTTTTAAATGCAGAGAGCTTACCATAAGCGTGGATACAGACGGACACTTCATTGTGCTTTTGTATTCAATTCGAGTTGTGAATTTTATTTCACTCACGTAATTCATACGATAACCGAGAGGCCGACACTTAAAATATGGGGCTTCACAGTAACGGATATCTTCTTCTTACATTAATACATAAAAATGTTAAATGTAATAATTTCAGTAAGCACCTCACGTACCTACTAAAGGTTAAATTAAATAAGGGTTGACAAATTTTAAACTCATGTAGACAGTGGTTAGAAAATGTTCGAGTCATTTTCATGTAATTATTATCAGTTTTTTTACCCGTATTCTCAGGATAAAAATTGGCTTATATCCCATTATAAAGGCTACCTGCGTGCCAAATTTCATCACGATTGATTAAGCCATTGAGTTCTCAAGTACTAACAAACTTACTTTCACATACGAATTCTATTATATAAAGGGGTAAGAAAAGGTCAAAGTAGAGTGGACAAACAGCGGCAAAGTCATTGCTAGGCTCCTTGGAAAATCGATATCAAAGTCCTCTTTTTTTCAACGAAATTACTATCCATGATTTTAAATAACTTTCACGGATATAATCCCTTGCCTTCCCAATTAATTTCATTAGTCGAAATTCGAAATTAGTTTACATTCATTTATTTTTCATATTCAATTAAAAAGTTTTGTAATAGACCAAGACTTTCGACCTAAAACAGTTTATTCATGACACAAATTGACCAAATCAATTTATTTTAAAAGCGGTAGATGTTTGCCAATGATTGTGTGATCCACGAACAAACCAATAAATAACTCGAAAAATAATCCATCAATTATGTAAAATGTCAGTCTGATATGTTGAATTTGTACCTTTGTGTTCAATTTTAGTTCTATCCAGATTGTTAATAGCATAAAAAGTTAACTTTCACGTTATACAAAACATGAAATAAATTGAAATATTTATCTTTTATAACTGATTAACATTATACAAATATCGTTTTCTTGACAACGGATGTAATTTTTTTAATAGAATCGATAAGAAGTTTTGTTTTAAATGCCAGAGCTAATTGGGGAGGGGGGAAAGGTCGGCGACACGTGAGCGATGCTTCGTGTGTTGCAAGCGTCCATATGGCTACGGTAACCGCTTACCATCAGGTGGGCCGTATGCTTGGTTGCCGACTTAGTCGTATAAAAAAATAGAACTAATGTTATTAACAATTTGAATGTTTTATTCTTTTTTAATAGTATTAAATTGTACCGTGGAAAGGATTATGAATAAGAACTGGGTAGCGACTTCTTTTTGTTTTGTTTACCAAAATCTCATCATTGTGGATGCAAATATTTAAAAAAAAAATAGGTAAAAATAATAGGTACTTATCGCTATAAAATATTCAAATTTATAAATAACCATATATATTAATAAATAGAATGTAATAAATGTGTATAAAACACGCTAATCTGCGATCCTTGAAGAATTCGTATGTCGATTTACTCTTATCTTAATTACTTTAAGCATCCCGAACGGGAAAATCAGAAACCAGTTAATATTCGAAATTAGAGTTTTAATAAATATTTAATTGTAGTATCTATTATTTATTTTTATAAATTCCATCTATTAATTATATCCTAGAGGTGAGGTCTCTATATGGTTTGAAGGTAAAACTTTAACTATTATAAATTTAATAATAAGAAAATATAATGTGTAATTATTAAGTACTTTTTGAAAACGTCAGTTTGAACAGTTATAATAATATCACAAAATAACCAACTTATAATACATGGGGACCTTCAGGTGATGGTGATACTCAGCAAAATACTGGAATATGTCACACTAATAATAGCGCATTAGACATAGCCCCGTAAAGTGGCAATATAGCTTAGCAAGGCAAAGTCTTAAACAGCTTGAGATTCAGAAGAGGCGATCAGGTTAATAAGTTATCAAATCGGGCAACCTACCAAGAAGGAGAACTGGCAAAGGCCAATGTGCCAATATATAGCCAATATGTCCCAATAGCCAGTGACCGATATATAGATGTATTAACAGTATGTGTTAGAAGACGGTAACTGACTAGTAAACGTAGGTGTGACTTAGCTCTTCACAGCTAGATCAGGTTACATGCCATTAAAGCATATACATTCCGCTCTATTATACAGTCAGTAGGTACAATATGTATACATACGATCAAATTTGATCACCTATATTGGAAAAGTTATGTGAAGGTTATTTTTTAATATTAGTTGGTCCATATATAACATATTTATTGTAAATCAACTAAAAAGGCCGTCCGCCAAAAGTCTAAAAGTACTAATTTCCAGTTGCGGAAACTTATTAGTAGCTTTAAACATATTTTTAATTTCATAAAAGAATAACTATATTTAATAAAGCTGTTAGTTTCCCTTAATTATATAAATAAATAAATAAATATCCAGTCTGTTAGTTTCCCGGTTCAAATGTAGAGAAGATAATAAATGGTATTTTTTGGCATTTTTCATCAAGTTATGAATAAATTTTGGTACAATAGTTCTGAATCAAATACGGTATCACACCGACCCTTATTCATGGAAACTGGGATACATATTGTGTTCTGTTAGTATTTACGGCTCATTATTTCCTGGTAACATAATCTTTAGTCGAGGAACACTCCCTTAACTCATAATGCTTTTGTAGACATCGCACCTAAATACAAGACAACAGCGTGGGCATCGATAAAGACACCTATTTATAAATCCCAATAAAGACATCTATGTATAAAACCTTAACACGTTTAACTGTTTATTTCTTTCATGTTTATCCATTGTAATCTATGCGAATAAATACAATGAAGTGTCTTTTCGTAATGTCGAAATAACAGATATTTTACTAAATGCATATGAATGTGCATAGAAACGTAAAGTAAGGTTTCTTACTTATATCTTCTATCTTATCAATAATTGGACTGTTTTACAAAAAACTTAAACCGACTTCAAAATACACTAATAAGTAATCAAATCCTGATCTGATGACAATGGGACCAAACGGGAAGTGTTCTCTTCCAGACAAAAAATCGGTTAATAAATGACGGAGTTATGAAGAACAAACATAAAAAAAATAACAACCGAATTGAGAACCTCCTCCTTTTTTTTTAAGTCGGTTCATAAAACAAAAGCCAATTTTTGTCTCTCTGTTTATTCTGACTCTTAAGACCGCAAGATGTCCAAGACGGCTAGATAAATTTTGACGCGACATTCACTGGCAGATAGCTACCCCCTTACTCATAAAACGTTATTTAACTAATATACTGTTTAAAGGGTCACGTAAATAACGTCACTCTATTGTCATTGTCAAATAAGGTGACATTATTTACGTGACCATTTAATCAGTATATTAGTTAAATAGCGCTTTATGAGTAAGGGGGCTAATGTTTCAAGGAGCAACTTAGGCTACTTTAATTTCAGATAAAAAATCAGAGTTCTGCGCTAAAAATAACTCTGTCTGTCTGTTACTCTTTCACGCTCAAACCTCTGAATCAATCACGATAAAATTTTGCACGCAGATAGCGTTATGTATGGAAAAGGACATAAGAGTATTTTTATCCGTGTGAAACCGCAGAGTACTAAATAAAACCGCAGTCGTACGTTTTACATTAATGAGTATTTTTTTAAAGATAGTAATTATGAACCTATATCCGTACTTAAAGGACTTAGTGTACTCAGAGAATAAAGAACAGTAAAAATATATGACCATGTAACAGAAATATTTAAAATTGTGCTACAGTGGTTTTATTAGTACGGAACCATCCGCGAGTCCAACTCATATCTACCGAACCATAAGACGCAGGGAAAAGTTTCACCCGTACGTTTGTGACATACCGAAAATACGTTTTGCATCCTCATTTATAATGCGGAAAGCAAGGGAGTGAAACTTGCTTCCGGTGTCTGGGTTTCTTGACTCGTACAATTTAGGGACTTTCAAGGCCAGAGTGAATAGGTGTCTTCTGGGTAAGCGTGTTCCATCTTAGGCTTCATCTTTGTCCCTTATGGGTGGGTCAGTGGCCAAAACGCAAGTGACGCAAGCCCATTTAATCAAAAAAAATACTCCAATTAACTTGCGAACAAAAGACGTTTACTTTTTGAAGGTGATAATTAAATACTCGAATTAAAAGAAGAGGGGTGACAAAAACTGGCTAATGTTAGTAATTATTTCCTTCTAACGAATTACAGTAATTTGTAAAACATTTTTTCACGTTTAATTAGACTGGTTAATTATTTGAGCTAGCTAGGATAAATTCTAGCGAAGTGTCTAAAAATATTTTTCCTGTTGACTACCTTTTATTTTGTGTACACTTTTATACCTACTAATGTGAACTAATAAATAATGTTGTCCATAACTTAACTCGATTGGAAAGATTTTGGCATAAATATAGACGGCGAGCGCCTACACCACTTGCGATTCGCTGATGATATCGCCATTATTTCCGAGAGTCATGAAGACCTTAAATACATGCTACAAACTCTGGATGAACGAAGTAAAGAATGTGGATTGGAAATGAACCCAGAAAAGACTTGTATAATGACAAATGCCTTTCCTAAGCCTATCAAAATCCAATGTAAAAATATTGATTACGTCGATGAGTATGTATACTTGGGTCAAAACATCTCCTTCAAAAATAACTATGTGAATGAAGTTGAGCGGCGAATAAAAAAGGCTTGGAACTCATACTGGTCTCTAAAACACATCTTTAAGTCTAACATCGACGTTAAGCTAAAGAAGAAAGCAATGGACTCTATCGTTACTCCTACTCTACTTTACGGATGTCAAACGTGGCCCATAACGTCCGAAGTGATACACAAACTGCAAACCTTCCAAAGAGCAACCGAAAGAAGTATGTTAGGCTTAACCCTAAATGATCGCCAAAGGAACGTTGACATCCGTAAAAGAACAAAAGTGATCGACGCGGCAAAGCTAGCTTGTTGTCTGAAGTGGCGCTGGGCCGGACACCTAGCTCGCACAACCGATGGACGCTGGAGCGAGCGGATGCTGCACTGGTACCCGCGCGAGGCGACGCGCTCGCGGGGCCGCCCGCGGCGCCGCTGGCGCGACGATATCGTGCATGCGGCGGGCATCGCCTGGCCTGCACTGGCTGCTGATAGAAAGGTGTGGCATGGGATGGAGGAGGCCTATGCCCAGAAATGGGCAACCCAATTGTAATTGTACTAATAAAATTAATTATTATAATAGAAGTAAATATAAATGTAACGAAAAAGCAATAATTATTTTGGGAATAAATGGCTATATTATTATTATTATTATTATAACTTAACTGCCGTAATACTATTTAATGTATTCTCATTGGTCAATTGTTATGTTATTCAATATTTTTAATCCATTGTAAAGAACTTTTGCCGTGAGTGGGTCACTATGACTATTGAATTTCAATTACTATTGTTCGAGTTCGAGAGAATCTATGGGATCATGCTTTAACCTGTGGACAAAAAATATTTAAATAAAATAGAAGGTCGTAAATTTTAATAATGTTGGTTGGATCATCAATATTTTGAGTCATGAAATTGTCTATTTAGTTTTTATTATAAAAACCGCTTACTTACTACATGTCTCATAAAATTCTACTTATTAAATATTTGCGTAAGTTTGTGTGTGTTATCGCCACTCAGCTCCGTTATGGCTGAATGGATTTTCATGAAATATGGTATATAGTTGTATTTGGTCCTGACATAGGGTAGTTTTCAATATGGGGAAGTGAGTGAAACAGCGGGGACAACTAATTGGAGCTTTTTCCGCCAAAGGAGAGCTTTTTCCGCCAACGCATCCAAAGAGGAAACGCTGCCAGCCTGCTGGGAACCTTGCCGTTAATCGGTAGCAGCGACAGACACGAGGAAATTATCTATATTATCTATCACGCTGCAGGTCGTAGGTACAATTCCCACCCAGGACATGCATTTGTGTGCATGAACATGTTTTAAGTCCTGAGTCTGGGTGTAATTATGTACCTATATTAATTTTATATTTACAAACAAAATGTAATCAGCTATCTGGTTTCCATAGTACTATTTATTATTATTATTTTTATTTTTTTATATTTTTATTTTTATTATTATTATTTCTATGCTTTATTTGAGATCGGATAGCAGTGAGTGAAACATTTCCGAGGATATTTATTCATCTAAATATTGAGTTATGATACTACCGAGACAAAAATTGGAAAAATATTCAGAAGAATTCAAACTTATTCAGATGGCACAAAGTAAAAGTTATGACATAAACCTTCAAACATTTACATGCGGCAAACCACTCAACAACATATCACTGACTTTTCATTCGTAAGTGAGCAAAAACTTTGCTTCTATAAGTTTTCGGTCGCACAAATCTTTTCATAAAAGATCCGCAAGCTAATAAAACTAAACTCAGAACTTATGGAATTAATCTTAAAGAGAAGCGGGAAATTGTTTAAACAGAACAAATTTTGAGGTCGCATTGAAGGGATATAATAATATCAAGATTCTGCGAGACCTTTGATAGTGTTCCGTCGTTAACACAAATGTTAATTTGTATGGAAATATTACTTTAATTAAAATCAACGGTACTTGTATTTACTTCACATATTATGAGCACCAAACGTACTCTCAAGATTTCTAAAATATGCCACAGTATTAATTACAGTCTCTGGCATTTTATTTATGAATCATTTCAATTTATTTTGTCCAGAAATAGAATAAAGATGTTACGTAAGCAATCATCATCATCATCAGCCTATAATGTCCCACTGCTGAGCACAGGCCTCCTTTCACAAATCAGGGTGAAAGGGAATGGGCAGATACTCCACCACGCGTGCCCACTGCGGATCGGTGGAGGTAGGCTAGTGGCCAACCTACTGTTGGAGTTTTTCAAGTCGCCTAGGAGGCATCCAACCAGCTTAACGACTATCACAATTAAGTGATAACCGGGACCAACGGCTTTACGTGCCTTCCGAAGCACGGAAACGCTCGATTTGAAATACCACTAGGCGGTCACCCATCCAGGTACCGACCAAGACAGACGTAGCTTAACTTTGCCGATCGATTAAGAACGGCTAATCATGCTACACCACGAGCGCTTCAACGTAAGCAATAAATAAACTATATCAGAAATCAGTAAATCATATTTTGTTAAGAATATTCACTAATGGCCACTTATTTTTTATTGACCCATTAATTACCGTCGCATCAAATTACTATGTCTCATTAATCGAGAGATTTTCTTTATTAGCTTCCCTAGTGTAAGGACATTCACTAATATTAGTATCTCTAATGGAATTGTATTCCACTCATTGTATTATTTGTAGGGCCAGTTGGCGCAGTTGGTTAAGACTCCACCTATCGCGTCGCAGGTGGTGGGTTCGATTCCCGCACAGGACATGCATTTGTGGGCATGAACATGTCTGTATGTCCTGAGTCTGGGTGTAATTATGTATATTAAGTATGTTTTTACAAACAAAAAGTATTATATGTATTATATCAGTTATCTGGTTTCCATAGTACAAGCTCTGCTTAGTTTGGGTTCAGATGATTTATTTTATTTTATTTATTCCGATGAACTATCAGACCCGCTAGACAAGATGGTTGTCGACAATCGTCGTTAGTAAACGATCAACCTTTGTATGGGATTGACATAAGAGATTGTTAAAAGTCACGTGATATTTCGATTTGAAATGTCAATCCCATACAAAGGTTTTTTCCCATGTCGTTTATTGTCGATGACGATTGTCGATAGCCACCTTGCCTACAGGCCCAGTGGTGTATAATTTAACAGTTTCGACAGCAATGGGATCGTGTCAGAATGACATTTTGATTAAAAATAGCAGACTTGGCGCCCTGCTATCCTTATCAATAAAAATATATACAAAATATGTACTAATTGATCTTTAAAGCGGTTAAGGAATGGTGGAATGAAGAGTCAAGATATGAATATCATTTTAATTACTTAAGGTTTTCTTAGTCACGAGACTGTGATTCATCTCATGTTTGAAATGGCAGGATTATTTTTCCAATTTCAATGGATTAAGGTGTAAGGCAACCGAGTTCTCTTGGATTCTTCAGATGAGAATGAATCCAGTTTTTATTTCCATTCTTATAAACTACCGTTGTGCTTCGTGCGTTCAAAGATTTATGTGGTTTTTTGTAAACTTTTTACTCTTTCTTATAACTTGAAGTAAAGAGAACATTTCATGTAGAAAACAAGAATTTGGTTTTGTATATTATAATATCATAGTTTTTTTACGTATTCGAAGTTAATGCCATTTATTCTATTTAGGGTCAAAGTTACTGAAGTTACCTTAGGAATTGAACTGTAGAGGCTATTTTTAATATGATTTTAACATATTGTTGCGTTATGTAATGTGTATCTTAAAGAAATGCTCTAACATCTATTTATAAATAGTTGTATAATGCTCAGAGCGAGCTTTACCTAAATCGTTTACTTCATTATACAGATAGGGTAATTCCAACGATTGTCATTGTAATGTCTAGATTAAAATACACGTAGAAGCTTATCGCATACCGATTAAAAATAGACGACTTACGTATCATTCAAATAATAGGTAAAGTAAACCAATTTTTGTAAGTATATTATTCTATGAATCCATAATACCGAAGAAAATTAAGATAACATTAAATAAAGGTGAAATTGGTTTTGTTAAATTAATTCTAGCAATTTAATTAAGACAATTAATTTAGCCGACTTACGCGATTGTAGTCTGATGAGAAATGTAGACAGAGGGTCTGCTTGTCATCTGGTAGAGATATGCTTGATTTGTCGACAATTTGTCTAGATTGTCTACCACTAAGTCTGGACTTTGTTGATTGGATGATAATTGAGTTCTAAACAACAAAAAAACCTGGAAAGTTTGATAAATTAAAAATATGAATTGGAAAATGGAAAATACATAACGAATAATATAAATTTAATGAGTAGAAGAAATTGCAATGGACATCTTTTAATACGACTATTAAAGGCCTTTTTATAATCGTACATTATATATTTTCGAGGTTTACCTTCCTAGTTCAGTAAAATAGTTCAATTAATAATCCTTGAACCAAATAGCAGGATGCCGAATACACCTAATATTAAGTATGTATATTAAGTATGTATTTACAAACAAAAAGTATTATATATATTATATCAGTAGTAGTCGCTAATAGAATTAATCGTACCATCATACACGTGGAATTAATAATATCATAGAGTATCTATCATCATAATTGATCAAAAATTTCACCGATAATCAATGGCAATTAATAACGAAACCTTTAAGAGCGCGCATAAAGCCAGAAAAGATAGCGACAAGCAGATGAAACAAACTTATGTCTAATATTCACGTGGCATGAGATGGCGATAGCGTGTTTTTGTTTTTTTTTTCCGAGGAATTTTCATTCCATTATGTTTTTGCTCTGACTGATCCCGATGACTGAGCGTATATAATGAAAATACCCATATAAAAATATTTATTCATTTTAATATTATTTCAATTCTAAGATATGTTATTTTGCTTTATACGCACTCTTAACGTAATATTAAAGCTTCACCATAACTCTGCAAATCAATCAAATTACTACTGAACACAAACTCTAATTGAAACGTATGTTTGATGTGAGCTGTGGTCGCGTCGTGATTATGTTCAAGCGTCCGGGTGTCCGGACATCCGCGTCCGGGATTTGAGAGTGTCGGACATAACGCGATTTCGTCTGTTGACAAATCTGATTAAAGCTATTAGGAATTTTGAAAATCCTGCAAATGTTATATCGATTACCGTAACCTATAACTACGGTTGCATAAAAATGATTATTATACCTACCTATGTGAACGAGCTTAGCTCGAAAACTCAGAGCATTTTCCCCGAGATGAGACCAAGCTAGATCAATTATTCGCCTCCAAAAAATTATCGAAACCGTTAGAGCCGTTTTAGAGATCTCAACACATCGAAATCGCAAAAAAAAAATACAGCATTTCATACATTTTTGCCGAGGAGACATGTACCTTTTGTATGAAACTCTGTATTTTTTTTGCGATTTCGAAGTTGGTCCCATAGTAAAAGTTGATCGTATACATGAGTACTTAACGTGGTTTCATTTAATGTCGTATCCACCCCTTATATATATATATATACCTATACAAATATTTCTCGTTTAATAGTATAGAATATTATTGAGGATGTACCGGAAGTAAATCATAAAATGTGTTTTATAGCTAGGTATGAGCTCGGCCACCATGGGCTTTCGTGCTCCCTAAGTGCTGGTCCCTATTGCGCGGGGCGATGGCAAGAGACCGGATGGTATGTCTTTGATCCCTTGGAGTGTCGGCAAGTCGCTGGTGTGGGAAGCCACATGTGTCGATACACTCGCGCCATCTCACTTACCTGCGACTTGTAAAGCTGCAGGGGCAGCGGCGGCCAGTGCGGAAAATTCAAAATTCAAAAAATATTCATCGATTGGACCCAATTATATTTTTATGCCTTTTGCGGTCGAGACCTTGGGACCATGGGGGTCAGAAGCTCGCCGTTTTGCTCGCACCTTGTCTTCAAAATTGATCGAGACCTCCGGAGACCAGCGGGCGGAGAGCTTTTTCCGCCAACGCCTCAGCTTGGCTATCCAAAGAGGAAACGCTGCCAGCCTTCTGGGAACCTTGCCGTTAATCGGAAGCAGCGGCTGGCTTGAGGAAATTTTCTATATATAGATTATATTTTGTAAATATAGATTGTATTTTGTACATATTTGTTGTTAATAAATGGCTAGGTACTATTATGTACAACTCATTTATGTTCGCTATACAAACGAAGAAGAAGATTACTTTAGGTTTGAACTGTTTCTCTAATGTACACATAGTCAACTAGCCGCAGTAGATAGAGAGTCTCTCCATCTATGCCAAGACTCTTTGCTCTCAACTTTCATTTATAAAATGAATCTTTTGTTTGCCCACCAGTTGAATGTACTAAGCTGGATACTTGGTACATTGTATGGCTACGGATCTACGTCGTAACAAGCTCGCAGCCATCTCGCAGCACATACAATTTTAGTATATTTCAATTAGCTGGTTTCATATAGCTCTGTTTGATTTGAGATCAGATTACCTACTGTAAGTGTACATTACGTAGATATGCTAACCCCTTATTAACGAGTGACGTCAGCTACTTATTTGTACGCACCTCAGACTGTACTTGGGCACTGGGAGTGAATATACTAGTCAATTGGCATGATTTTCTTTTTGTGATGTCAGTAAGCAATAGGTTCTAAAAATATTTTCAACAAAATTCACGTACTTATATTTAATGACTGTCCAAGTACATATTAAGCTATATAGGTAGGAATATAATTCAATACTTTCTACGTACTTTTTAACCGTCTTCAAAAAAAAAGGAGTTTTTTTTTTTTATGTTTGTTACCTCATAACTCCGTCATTTATTAACCGATTTGGAAAATTCTTTTTTTGACTGGAAGAGTACACTTCCTGTTTGGTCCCATTGTCATCAGATTTGATTACTTCTTAATGTACTTTGAAGTCGGTTTAAGTTTTTTGTAAAACAGTCCAATTATTGAATAATTTTATTAAAATAAGGCTACAAAAATATACAAATAAAATAAATAAATAAATAACAGTCGATTTTATCCGAAAAATTAAATAAAAATTGCACTTGTAATTGGCATTAAATTCATCCATTATCAGATCACGAAAAAACCTTCCAAAACTTCAAAAGAATTACGATTGAAATTTCTTTGAGCAAATTTGATTGTCTTATTACATTCTGGCCATCGCATTGACGGGAATCAAATAAAGACTATTTCTGAATTTCCGATAAGTATGCCAATCTGAATATCAATTTTATATAAATGATTTTGTCACATTTAATTCTACTATTTTCAGGTTTCGGTTTGAACATGTCAAGTCGATGTTAATAAGTTTAATGACATAATATCCTACGTATTATATATCCTACGGACGGTGACATCGACGAATGCATATCAAATCAAATCATTGCACATTAGTTTACTCAAATGCTGGGTCAATATAAATATCGTATCATTATCCTAGATAAAGTGATGGCGTAAAAATATGATGTAGTCCATTCGTCTGCAAGTATTACGTCTGCAGTTTAGGAACAGTAAAGAGTTGTGCCTTGTCGTTGATAATAAAACCCGGTTTTATGTTGGAATTATGCGTTCCTGTCCCCGACCGGACGGCACTAAAGTTATTTTACTGTTTCATTGACGCGCAAACATTTCAACCTAGCCCCGCGCTGTATGCACCGATATGCACTTAAAAAGCTTTTACACTATTTCATATTTCTTGACTATAATTATATCTAGGTTTGTGTTAATTGATAGTTTTGAACATTAATTGAAGTTTCAACAGTGTAAATCGGTTAATTTACCAACGTTGTGTTTCCGCAGTCATGTACATCTTGTGTTTCAGTCATACTTACATACATACTTTGACGGGCCAGTTGGCGCTGTTGGTTAAGACGTGGAGTTTTAACCTTTAGCGCCGCAGGTCGTGGGTTCGATTCCCACACAGGACATGCATTTGTGTGCATGCACATGTCTGTATGTCCTAGTCTGGGTGTAATTATGTATATTAAGTATGTATTTACAAACAAAAAAGTAGTATATGTAAGTAGTAGATTCTGGTTTCCATAGTACAAGCTCTGCTTAGTTTGGGGTCAGATGACCGTGTGTGAGGAATGTCCCAGGATATTTATACTGCGATACCGATTTAACCGCGCACATTGATCAATGGAATATACATACGTAGCATATATTTAACGAACTTTGATTAAAGTGGCTGACAAGACACTCAGCAGTAAAGAAAGTCACGTTTGCTTTGTCAGTTTGAACCTACAGACGCCCGGCGGGACATTACATAAAAGTTAGCAAACGAAATTACAATGGTCCACATTTTTCTTGTAGCTTATCTTTTTTTATTGTTGTTTGTTTTCTAACTTGTTTCCTTAATTTACCGTTCTGTTTCTAAATTTGTGGAAGCGTAAATTAAAACAATAAATACATTTTGAAACTTCAGCTGTAATTTTCGAAAGTTAATTTACTTTATTCATAACGTAACTAAATTCATGCAAACGTATTCTAATTGTGATTATTTAATTCGAGCTACCCACATGATTGGGTAGGCTGTTATTTGTCAACGTGTCTGAAAGGCCACATAATTTAGTTATAATTAAAGGATCTCTCAAATGCTTAATAAGATAATTTTCCACATCTCAAATTGTTTATACCGTTTTTAGTATCATAATGCCGCTTATTACGCACTAGGGCTTTTTACTTTACATTGCCGCAAAGTTTTATGGTAGGTATAATCCCTATTATGTTATGTTTGTACTCAATCCAATTGATGTGTGTGTAGACGAAGCATTCTTAATTTAACGGGTAAAACTCTCGGCTCCCTTATCGCAGTTGCCTGCGGCTCACGTGTGTACTTTAAACACACGTATCATAATGTACTATTAATCGATACCTTTTTATTGTGCTAAAAATCGTATTATATTATGCTCCATGTGTCTCCATACAGTATGGTAATATATAGTTTTATTATATTTAAAAAATAAACGCGGTTTTTTAATCAACGTCTCTACATAAGTAAATATGATTTATTATATACATCTATATTGATTCATGGAGTCATATTACTTGAAAGATAAAGTGCGCCAATGTATGCTTAAGGCGGTGCTATTGAAACCGAAGTAGGCTGAATCTCCTGCAGTTGTACTGTTCTATGCAATCCGGATTTCGATTGTAAGAGGTCCGATGAAGGCTTTCAACAAAAGTGGTTCTACACACAACTATTACCGGGGAGATAACGAGTGACCGTGTTCTGTGAACAGGAGTGTGGTTGCATGGGAAAAGCTACATAAATGAGCAACTGGATACGATCGAGTGCCTATTAATTTCTTGAGCGTACGTAGAAATTGTAAAAGTATATATGATACTTTATGATACCAAAAGACATGTAATATTACCAACTATAAATAATAAATAAATATACTGGGAAATTCTTCACCCACGGTTATCTGATTCCAAACTAACCAGATAACTGATATACTACTATTTGTTTGTTAATACATAATTACACCCATACTCAGGACATGCAGTCATGTTCATGCATGTCCTGTTTGGGAATTGAAGCACGACCTGCGGCTTGTTATATATCTGATTATAGTGTAACTTATACAATATGTTGCTACTTCCAGTCACATTAGTATAGAGGAATGGTCTTTGTAGAGCATCATTGTTGGACGTGCGGGCTTGTGATCGATTTGCGGCCACCCTCAATGGCATTGCATGTTGTTGATGCGGTCACAGTCGCAACTGTCAAAAACATGACATGTGTCATTTAGACGACACGTTTGTAAATCGAGCGGTTGTCGTATCTCTACACTATACTTCTTTTACAGACATTCTTTACTGACTTATGATTGAAGATTACTATCGTGAGTTTTATTAGATCACTTTAGTTCCACTTTCTAGGAGAGGCAGATATTTTAAAATGCGTAAAATATACAATTATTATATATTTACAATAAATATGAAAATTATAATGTACTAGCTGTCCCCCGCGGTTTCACGCGCGTTCCCGGGATAAAAAAGTAGCCTTTGTCCTTCTCCATACCATAGGTTATCTGCATGCCAAATTTCATGATGATCCATTGAGTAGTTGAGGCGTGAAGGCGTAACAAACTCACTTTCGTATTTATAATATTAAGTTAGGATTAGGATTAGAATCAAATCGAAGCCGCAACTTTTGTCGATCACCCAAGCAGGCTGGCAGCGTTTCCTCTTTCAGCGTTGGATAGCCAAGCCTTTCGGTTTCCCGAGGCCTCAATTATTTTATTTTATTTATTTGGGATAAAAACAGGGCAATCATTTTAAATTGAATGCTATGAGTGCTAAATGTTTTGCCAACAACATTATCCACATATTTAAGCCATAGTTAGCTACTTTAAAACTTAAAACCGATCTGGTACACTTTGCACCTTATTACAAAACATGTTTTAAAGGAACACCAGGTTTTAAAATAGCCTCGTCCCTTTTTATTATATGACGTTAGAAAGTGACCAAATGATAGTAAAACCTGGCTTTACTTTAAACCATGTTTTGTAATAAGGGGGTTTAAGTTTGCTATTTTCTTTAAGATGTCTCGATTTTAAGTAAGTACTTTAAAATGATAATGCTCTTACGACGGCTGTTTACAAGTTTGTTCATCAATTCTGGGACAAACAATCAAATATTAAGATGAAGCTCCATTACAGTTTAATGACATACAAAAAGAGCCTAGGTCCAAACTTGGTTATCAAAAGCTTTGTTGAATACTTAAAATAAGTAATCAAACCATATTTTCAGGAAAGCCCAAAAACTTGGGTAATACAATTGAGCATACATTCCTTTTGTATATTTTTAAAACAGGCTTTCGACGGCGTAGCTTCCTCATTTTAATTGTATTATTTGTTAAATCCTTTACCGTCTTGAATGACATTGTCACCATTGCCTTCCCTAGAACCATAGCGCTTATCCTCGATTTATTTCCTTCTATATTTAGAATCCTATTGGATTCTATAATGCTTTATTAGGTACGTAACATTAAATATAAAATTATTTCGACTGTCACAATTTAATTTAAAAATAAAACCATTCAATCATTAAATTCTTATAGATACCGTAATCTTTTGTTTATTTATTCTATAACGTAAATAATAGACGATATTTCAATACAATTATGTCACATCTCATTGCTACGGTACAGTTGTAGGTACACCTACGCACCAAAAGTGTATTTGACGTGGGCACTGATAGACTCATCAAACGGCTGCTGTAAAAAAATAGGGAAAAATATAAGTAAGGGTCGTAAAGTACTATACAAAATAAGCTTTACGCCCCGCGGTTTCTCTCAGATCTCTCTATCATTTTTGACTGTGTATAGGCATGTATTTGACCGCAATCTCATCATAGTAAGTGATGATGTGGCCGAAGGTGGTAAGCACACAAAGCCTAGAAGGAACTGGCTCTCAAATGAAGCTGTCGGAACACAGCTCAAGATAATTGTAGGATTCGAACCCGGGACTTTCGGCTCGGCATCCAACGTAACTACTACTGAGTTATAATCGTTTTGAGAATTGTCATTATAGTCAGATCTATAAAAAATCTCTCGGATCTGTGTGTGTCCGACTCGCGCACCGAGGGTTCCATATAAACGTATAATGCTACATATTACGGTTTACGGATTTTCCCCTTTACTTGTGCTAAGACAGAGCTTAATGTCAAATTTCATGAGTCAACGAGAAGGACCCTATAGGTATTGATTCTGTTGCAAGCGTCAAAATATGCGGTATAAATGGAGCATAAACGGCAATATCTTTTGATTGCGTTGACTTAGAAGTTTGTTTTTTACAATGCTCCAAGGGACTAAAGAACTGAGTATTCCTTTAATATTAATCAGCTTAATACCTCAACGCGTTCCTGAGAAAAAGGGTCTTGACAGACTAAGAGACGGTCGGACGGACAGACGGACAACAAAGTGATCTTATAAGGGTTCCTTTTTTTTCTTTTGAGGCACGGAACCCTGTAAATATATATATATACAAATATTAGAATTTCCGAAAACCCATTTATAATTCCAATGATCGTTTCACATCGGAAACCTCTTGCCTTCGCGTTTAAAGTTTTCTTAATAAAACAATGGAATTACTCGAAGGGCATTTTGTGAGCCCGTGACGTGCCTATGTTAAAATTTAAGGGCCTAGCGAAGATTTGTGCCCTGTGTAACAGTCAAAATTGTTTTATTTTAGATGTTAACAATGAATCTTCATTGCTTTGACCTTCCAGCTGACTTGGCATTTAGAAGAGAAGGATAAATAATACTTTACAATCTTTATTTTGTAACGCAATTTAATTTTGTTTCTTTAAAACTTAGAAAAGTTCGACGTGACAGAGAAATAAGTTACCCAGCATTATTTCATCCTCAACATAAAATGTTGAAATAACAAAAAAGTTGAGCAACAACAAATAATTAATTCTTAAAAAAATTAATGTTTTTTTTTTAACTTTTTAACGCTAAAATTTAATTATCGAAAAGTTGGTTAGGTTCTTTTAGACTGATTGATACCTATAACACAAAAAAAAAACATCGCAATTTTGAAAATGGTTAGGTTGGTTTATCTTATAATACTAATTAAATGAAAAAATATAATTTCAAACAAATAATATTTATATTATAATATTGGAAATGAAATTCGGTTTCTGTAATTAAACATTCCACTGACTGTCCTCAGTAGTTTTAACGAGAATAAAAATGTGAAATTAATGACCATTTTGTAAATTAATAAAATAGCTTCGATTTAATAACATGAAAGAAAAAGTTTGTGTGTGAATGCTTTTATAATTAACTAGCTTTAGCCCGCGACTTCGTCCGCGTAGAGCATTTCATTTTACTAGATATGAATCATTTTAACAATATAGAGGTTCTTTCATGGCTATTGCCCACCACTGAAAGTTCAGGTAGATTGAGAGCTCGCACGTGAGCATAAACACCCCACATAAAACTGGCCGTGGGAGAAACAATCCTGCTGCAAATCAACTGCAGCAAATTAGAGAGCCATCGCGAAACAAACCATGATTAGGAACTGTAATCTTTTAAATTCAAACGGAAGGTGATTTGTGATCAATGGTATACGCGAAACGAAGACTGTTTCTTCACTGGCAGTGCCAGTTAATATTTTGGCCTCAATATTATTGCGGCGGAGAGCTGGTACTTACTCGTAGTCTAGTTCCATTGCACAATTTTGGAGGCCGTTTATTTCTAAGCAATATGACAGGAGCTCGAGCGCCTACACGCAACATTAGGCTATGACATGGAAGACCCGGTGGATTGATCTTTGATTTTGGTTTGATTTATGTCAAACCAAAATCATTCTAAAGGTAAAACCGCATAAACCAACCTTTTGATTAAAAACAAAAAACAGAGTTTATAATCTATACGTGCTTCGGTTGAATAGCATCACGCTTAAAATGAATTTACCTTTTTCCTTATAGACACGTAACTTACAATTTATTTTCTTTGTTTATCATGAAAATGTGTTTCGGATACAAAAGGGTCGACTGAAACTGCCATAATATCAATACAAGTAATATGTATGGATATTACATACTCATAGATTGTTATATTTTATTAAAATTGCTATAAAATAAAATAACATCATGAGATATTCTTCACATTCGGCTCTCTGATCCCAAACTAAGAAGAGTGATCTATGGAAACAGGAACTACATAATAATGATTATTTTTATTATATTATGAAACTATATAAATTGATAATGTAACACCCAGACTCAGGACGTTGCACATCTATCTCAGGTGAGAATCACACCCACGACAACAAAACAATCAACATGTGATAGAGGTAAACAAAAATGTGTGTGAATTCCCTGGACTGATCAAGGGCATAATGTTGCTTCCTGTTGCCCATCCGGGACAAATTGTTACGTCTCATGAATACGGCCTTTTGGAGGAAATTTAATTTTCATCAACTTTTCACTTATGTGTACATACATATTTTTTATTCTCAAATATATACTGAAATAACTTTGATGTTATGCCTAATTATAATATTGCACAAATTCAAAAAATGGAACCACACCAAAATCTAATCAATAAACACCTTTTAAAAATATGTTTTACTAGATTTTCATCGTAACTGCATGTATTGATAAACAAAATATCGATTAAAATACCTACCCCCTTATTCATAATGGCTTTTTAACTAAATCAGTGTACCTAATAGTGTCCTCCGTCTCACTCTTTCGATCACGAAATGTCACGTGTCAGATAAAAACGTCAGAATTTTAGCTAATCAACGTTTGATAACTTCATTATGAATAAGGGGGCTAGTATATAAATAATTTTAAACCGATTATGTCCCCATTTTAAATTCCTTGAGCTGCTGTTGATTATGTTTTACTCGTATGGATGAAAGATATATAAACAAACATCAATGCCTTTATTCTTGAGGTAGATAACTGAGGTTGGAGTGGAGAGTATAGTTTTTAGCACATGTATACCGCGTACATGTAGAAGCGCTCATGATTAGCCGTTCTTAATCGATCGCAAGTTAAGCTACCACCGTCGAGGTCGGTACCTGGATGGGTGACCGCCTAGTGGTATTTCAAATCGAGCGTTTCCGTGCTTCGGAAGGCAAGTAAAGCCGTTGGACCCGGTTATCACTTAATTGTGATAGTCGTTATGCTAGTTGGAGGCCTTCTAGTCGGTTTGAAAACTCCAACAGTAGGTAGCCTACCTCCAGCGATCCGCAGTGGGACACCGTCCGTGGTGGAGTATCTACCCATTCCCTTTCACCCTGATTTGTGATAGGAGGCCTATGCTCAGCAGTGGGACATTATAGGCTATGATGATGATGACATGTATCCTATCACAATAGACCTCTGCGTGACGAGTTGGCCCCGTCTCTACAAGTAAAAAAAGTTTTACGAAACGTAAAAAAAGTTTTACGAAACGTAAAACATCTTTTCTTATATTTCATTTGTTTCACTTGGAGTTAAGCCTGAGATGCAAAATTTGATAATCACTTCATCGTAAAATCTATCAACTATAGTGAAATTAATTTCTTAGGTCTCTCTTAATTAAACTTTCACAATTAATTGTCGTTCTGCTACATTGTTTCAGTTACAATGAAAGCTATATGACGTATTTTTTTGAAATGAAACTATATACATTTTCGCTCTACAAGTTCGTTCTTCGGTATGTTCGTGAAATGTAAAAATATTTTCCGAGCTCAACAATTTGAGCACTTTTAATAGTTGCAAAGTTTATTTAGTGTTTGAATTTTTTTAATGACTTCGTTAAAACTTCGCTGAAATTTTCCGGCAATTATCCAGGGTTTTTATAAACAAGGAGTTCAGTAATATTTTCGACTTTGATTGAAATTTGTATACAAATATCCATGTAACTTGTCGTTCGTATTTTTCGCAGACTCATTCACTAAATCATATATGAAATGGTATTCAAAAAATGTTTGAGACCAATAATGACTAAGATTGGCGATGGCGACGTTGGGATATGAGTTAACTTTGACTACTAACTTTTTAATTAAAACATGTATGAGTATGGAAATAATTACAAACATTCGACAATTTGAATGAGTTGTGTCAACAATTTTCGAATGGCAGTGAGTTTTGACCCGGAACTATAAAACAATATCCTAACTAATTAAATACCATCATGGAATCAAATTAAAGATCAGTCACGTCTGATTTGTCCGGCTTACCCGGGTTCCCATTCACTTAATACTTTATGAATATTCAAGTCGCAGATTAGATTTTGAACAAACATTTTTAGCGGTCACACGACCATGTGATTTAAACTTTGTATTTCACGTTCTGATTGCGTATTTGAATAACCAACGAAGTAAAACATTGTGGGTTTTATACATTAGGTACGCCAGCCACCACCTTACTGAGAATAGCTTTATATAGTATAAAACAATAAAATGTTCATCGTTATAGTATTAGCTTAAATTAAGAACACTTATTCGAGTTCGCCCTTGTTGAAGAAGTTTATCTAATTGGTTAACAAAGTTAGTCTATCGTCTTATCTTAATGTTAATGTTAATCTATACTAATATTATAAAGAGGAAAGATTTGATTGTTTGTTTGTTTGTTTGTTTGTTTGCATTGAATAGGCTCCGAAAGTACTGAACCGATTTGAAAAATTCTTTCACTATTGGGAAGCTACACTATCCCCGGTTAACATAGGCTATATTATATTTTCAAAAAAAATAGGGATCCTTACTAAAACTCCAATAATGTAACCCAAGGTGTAAAAAAATTACCTGAAATATTCATTACATCGCGTGCACTGCGAAAACTATTGATGATAGAATAAAATAATGTACTACGACTTTGTAGAACACATTATTATTTACAAAAAGTGTCGCGATACCATATGTCTAACTATTATAGTTATGCCACAATAAGTGTTTTTCTATTTTAAAAATTTAATTGAAATGCCGCCGCTAGAAATGGCTCTCTATTTGTATCTTGGTATTAATCCTTATCAAAATAAATTACTTCATATTTAAGACTGTTTCAGTACCTTTATATAACTTTTTGAATTATTCAATTTGGACATTCCATTCAAAAGATATCACGAGTTTAAAAATATAAGTATTAGCAGAAAAATCACGTCACTGGGATACGGGCCGTACGGGAGGGAGTCAATCTCTTTTCGTGTGGCTCAGTGTTTGTAAAAAACGGCTTGACCACGGAGGACAGAAAGATGACCGATAGTGTATATAGATCTGAGAATAGGACGTCAACTATTTTTCATACCCGTAGGGTGGGGTTGGGTATGGTAAGGTAGGGTAGGGTAAGGTAGTGTAGTGTAGTGTAGGGTAGGGTAGGGTAGGGTAGGGTAGGGTAGGGTGGGGTGGGGTAGGGTGGGGTAGGGTAGGGTAGGGTAAAGTAGCACCACAGGGTAGGGTAGCACCACAGGGTAGGGTAGCACTACAGGGTAGGGTAGCACCACAGGGTAGGGTAGTACCACAGGGAATGGTAGCACCACGCGAACGAAGTCGCGCCGGGCAGCTAGTGTATTATAAAGAGGAAAGATTTGATTGTTTGTTTGTTTGCATTGAATAGGCTCCGAAACTACAGAACCGAACTGAATAAATTTTTCACTGTTGGGAAGCTACACTATCCCCGGGTGACATAGGCTATATTATATTTTCAAAAAAAATGGGATCGTTACTCAAACTCCAATAATGTAACCCAAGGTGTAAAAAAATACCTAAAATATTCTTTACATCGCGTGCGCTGCCAATACTATTGATGATATAATAAAATAATGTACTACGACTTTGCAGAACACATAATTATTTACAAAAAGTGATATTTGCCGCCGCCAGTAAAGGCTCTTTATTTTTATCTTGGTATTAATCCTTATCAAATTAAATTACTTCATATTCAAGAGTGCTTCAATAGCTTTACATAACTTTTTGAATTATTCAATTCGAAAGATATTACGTGTTTAAAAATATAAGTATTAGAACACAGTGTTTGTAAAAAAACTCCTCTGAAACGGCTTGGCCGAATCTTATAAAATTTTGTGTGTATATTCAGTAGGTCTGAGAATAGGACGTAAACTACTTTTCATACGCGTAGGGTAGGGTACCACTACAGGGTAGGGTACCACCACAGGGTAGGGTAGTATATTATAAGTTAGTTACGACGGGTATGTAATGTAGATAAAGTTTCCTTTTTACAGAAAATCATTATCATTTATATTTTAAAAGATTCATAATTAGCAAGAAACGGTATAATAATAATATTATAAAGAGGAAAGATTTGATTGTTTGTTTGTTTGTTTGCATTGAATAGGCTCCGAAAGTACTGAACCGATTTGAAAAATTCTTTCACTATTGGGAAGCTACACTATCCCCGGTTAACATAGGCTATATTATATTTTCAAAAAAAATAGGGATCCTTACTAAAACTCCAATAATGTAACCCAAGGTGTAAAAAAATTACCTGAAATATTCATTACATCGCGTGCACTGCGAAAACTATTGATGATAGAATAAAATAATGTACTACGACTTTGTAGAACACATTATTATTTACAAAAAGTGTCGCGATACCATATGTCTAACTATTATAGTTATGCCACAATAAGTGTTTTTCTATTTTAAAAATTTAATTGAAATGCCGCCGCTAGAAATGGCTCTCTATTTGTATCTTGGTATTAATCCTTATCAAAATAAATTACTTCATATTTAAGACTGTTTCAGTACCTTTATATAACTTTTTGAATTATTCAATTTGGACATTCCATTCAAAAGATATCACGAGTTTAAAAATATAAGTATTAGCAGAAAAATCACGTCACTGGGATACGGGCCGTACGGGAGGGAGTCAATCTCTTTTCGTGTGGCTCAGTGTTTGTAAAAAACGGCTTGACCACGGAGGACAGAAAGATGACCGATAGTGTATATAGATCTGAGAATAGGACGTCAACTATTTTTCATACCCGTAGGGTGGGGTTGGGTATGGTAAGGTAGGGTAGGGTAAGGTAGTGTAGTGTAGTGTAGGGTAGGGTAGGGTAGGGTAGGGTAGGGTAGGGTGGGGTGGGGTAGGGTGGGGTAGGGTAGGGTAGGGTAAAGTAGCACCACAGGGTAGGGTAGCACCACAGGGTAGGGTAGCACTACAGGGTAGGGTAGCACCACAGGGTAGGGTAGTACCACAGGGAATGGTAGCACCACGCGAACGAAGTCGCGCCGGGCAGCTAGTGTATTATAAAGAGGAAAGATTTGATTGTTTGTTTGTTTGCATTGAATAGGCTCCGAAACTACAGAACCGAACTGAATAAATTTTTCACTGTTGGGAAGCTACACTATCCCCGGGTGACATAGGCTATATTATATTTTCAAAAAAAATGGGATCGTTACTCAAACTCCAATAATGTAACCCAAGGTGTAAAAAAATACCTAAAATATTCTTTACATCGCGTGCGCTGCCAATACTATTGATGATATAATAAAATAATGTACTACGACTTTGCAGAACACATAATTATTTACAAAAAGTGATATTTGCCGCCGCCAGTAAAGGCTCTTTATTTTTATCTTGGTATTAATCCTTATCAAATTAAATTACTTCATATTCAAGAGTGCTTCAATAGCTTTACATAACTTTTTGAATTATTCAATTCGAAAGATATTACGTGTTTAAAAATATAAGTATTAGAACACAGTGTTTGTAAAAAAACTCCTCTGAAACGGCTTGGCCGAATCTTATAAAATTTTGTGTGTATATTCAGTAGGTCTGAGAATAGGACGTAAACTACTTTTCATACGCGTAGGGTAGGGTACCACTACAGGGTAGGGTACCACCACAGGGTAGGGTAGTATATTATAAGTTAGTTACGACGGGTATGTAATGTAGATAAAGTTTCCTTTTTACAGAAAATCATTATCATTTATATTTTAAAAGATTCATAATTAGCAAGAAACGGTATTCGCGATACCGTGACTGGGAAGACCGAGGAGGGCGCGGGCGCGCAAATCGATCGACACCCCATTACGAGATTGCACCCGTGCGAAGCCGGGGCGGGTCGCTAGTTTTTAATAAAATTATAATGAATAAAATTTATGATATTGTTTATTTTTAGCCAATAATTCATCTGAGTTGTTACTTTACTTCGGCCAATTTTAGGCCACCGTTCTAACTTTTATCCATAGAATAAATATGACAGTTTCACAGATCCTCAATACAAATGACACACTGACATAATTTATACCGCATAATTGCTATTTGACGTTGTTAAAATTGGGCCTTACTTCTATAATTTACGATGTTATACTCGCTCTGCTTATAAATTGAGGTTGGGAAGTGATTGTGATGAAGCATTAGCGATAACCAGCTGTCGGATGAATGCGGTTGCACACCGCGAGCTCTAGTTCCGGGTTGATTTTGAGAGCTCTTCCGTTTTCAGTGCATTCGAATCTGGATTAGCAAGCGTTAGGTTTTGGTCCATTGTGAAGCACTGGAAATTCATAAGCTGATTAACATTTTGCTGCAAAGTATTTTCCTTATTACATATCGTACTTGCAGTAATACTCATTAATATAAAATAATGAACGAGTAAATGCAAAATTAAATCTCGATAATAAATATGTGCGTTAGATAACTTATTTTCAAATGTTTTTCTAAGTAATTACTTTTATATAAGTTGCAAGGATGTGTGAACTCGAAGACAAGCTTTCGCACCCTTCGACAGGATTATGTCCATATTTGCATATTCGCAATAATTAGCACGTATACTTTGTTTAACTTAAATTTATTATTAAAATTTCACTTTATTCAGTGTAACGTCGTCGTCTTGAATAAATAAATGTTAATTATACATTCATATTTCATAGCGAGGGGGAGGTAATGATTTTATTCAAAGGGCGTAATGTCTTCGGCTCCCTTAAATTGATTACCGAATTTTATAATTCCTTGTTCTAACAAAGGTTATATAAATATTTAAATTTTCTTTTCGCCCATAAAGGCAATTCGAATAATCGTTTCGCTGAATTACCTAATCTACCTTAGACTTGAAGCTGCTACAAAATTGTTATTTTAATTTAATAGAAAGAGGTAGGTATACTTCAATTGGAATTAAATTACTGGACAAGGAAAAGAGGAATGAAATATTTTTGACCACTGCCCTCAAGGACGGACCGCTTTTCATTACACTTTATTTCGGTTAAGATCAAATTAAATATGTATACGGGATGTAACAGATTTAGATGCTAAACCGTTAAACGGTTTGTTCAGAATCGATTTATGTAACTTTAAATATCTATATTAAAAGTTACATAAATCGATTATGAATAAACTGTTCAACGAATTAGCATCCAAATCTGTTAAACGTTGTATACGGGGTGGATACGACAAATTGAAAAGCACAATATTTTTTTTCGATTTCGAAGTTGGACACATAGTAAAAGTTGGTCAAATACATGAGTACTTTATGTGGTTTCATTTAATGGCGTATGCCATATGTAATATGTAAAAAAAAATTGTTAATTTATGACCTCGAACTATACATCTATATTACTATACCTACATATTTTCTTATTGACAATTAATATAAGTACATAAAATAAGAATTGTTCATTTTTATTATGATCGCTGTTGTGCAGCGACCGCCTACACAGATAAGCCCTCGAGGCTTCCGTGCAGGCTATAAAACATAAATGTAAATTGTAATAATATGGTAAATAAATATATTTATAAAAAAATAAAATAAAATATGTATAGACTTTATACTAGTTAGATTAATAATGTTCTCATATTAGTGACCCGTCAATGCCTTGCCTATAACGATACAGGTACCTCGGTACAGTACAATAACGATAACACTCAGAACTTACATCTGCTTACTATATATCATAACTGTGGGAATTAAAGTCAAGTAAAATATTAATAAATGAAGACAGCATATTTTATTTTTTTCATTTATTAATAAAATACATTGCATGCAACAGAAATATTATTTTTACCTAAAAGATCGACCAATAACTAATAAAAAAATACCTTATTAATATTTTTACATAACTAAGTATTATACCATTACACATTTTGATTTTATTATGTTCCAGCCAATGGTTAAGACAAACGCCTTCATATGACTCAGGAGTTGCCTTCAAGAGACTGTTACCGTAATATATCCGCTTATTTCTCGCCTTAGTGCCTATAGTTTGCCCCACCGTTACCGTGTCCGTCTCGAGGCCAATAGATTATTTCTGTGACAGCGAGCACTGACATATTTACGCTTCTGAGTCACATCATATCAGGCAATATTGTATAATAAAGGCGCTCGATGGTACCTCAGAGTGTTGTTGTACTGTATAAAATAAAGTAATACTTATTTTCAGGCGAAAGAATCAAAGTCTGAAATATTTAATTGAACAATTATTTTTTATTTCTTCAATGGTTTTTAACGTTCCGTACCCAGGAGTCTGGTATTCGATTGCTGCGGTATCTTTTTCAATCCAATTAAACGTACCAAGATTTAACTATTGAGAAAAGAAATATCCTAATATTAATAATAAATACTTTCACTTTCACTAGCTTTTAAGCGATTTTAAAAAAAAAATCTACAAAACTTTAAAATATTAAATTTGATGCCTACTATTTATGAGCAAAACTAATTAATGATATTTTTGTTTCAGATCTTCCAACCAGCAGCTATCTAAAAATAAGTAAGTACTAAACAACGTATAGAATATATTTCTTAAAAAAATGTTTTAAATTGTACATATAGGTAAATTATAAAAAAATATGGTCTAAACTTTGTAAATCATAACTTCGTGTATCATATTCGTGATGGTTGACCATTTATTTTTGTGGGAAATTGGGAGGGTCAAATATAATAGGTTACATCATCTTATGACATTGACCCATGTGTCCTACAAATAGTTATAATATATTATTATAATATAATAATAGTTACATTATCCTATTCCAAAAACGCTCTGTAAGGAAGATAATTGTCCAAAAAGATATCTGCTACGAATGGCTACGAGCTTCGTAGCTGCTACGAGAATAATTTAATGAAGGGAGTATCATTGGACATTCGTTACTGATTATTTCTTTGCATAATCGAAAAATAAATGTCCGATCTGAAAGCGTCCAACGACCTCAAACTGTCAGAATAAAAGCTAAATTCAATAGGGATGATGACTCAGGTTGAATTTTACAGCATACCGTAGTTATACGGATATTTTATCATCCAAAAGTAAATGAAAAGCTACTTTCAGAACATATGTACTTAAACGCAGTTTTTCACGACCAAAGTGATAAATTACTTGTTTTCTCTATACATTCCAGTACAACGGTACAGTGATGTGATGTCGCATGCTTCTATCAATTTGTATGGGGCGTTTTCGACGCTGTCTGACTTTGGCTCTCATTTCTGCCATTTGTAGTGTTCTAATTGCTGAAGCGCTCGTGGTGTAGCATGATTAGCCGTTCTTAATCGATCGGCAAAGTTAAGCTACGTCTGTCGTGGTCGGTACCTGGATGGGTGACCGTCTAGTGGTATTTCAAATCGAACGTTTCCGTGCTTCGGAAGGCACGTAAAGCCGTTGGTCCCGGTTATCACTTAATTGTGTAAAAATAGAAAAGCTAAGAGCATAACAGCCATTTGTTCCAGCACATCGTTAGTACATTGTTTCAGTTAGCTGTATAAGGGTGTTATATCACGCCTGTATATTAATGTGTCGCCTCTAGAGTATCCTGACCGTATCACTCATGGTTAAGGATCGCTTGTTTGCCGGCCGAGGGCTTATGTAAAGAATCTTAATAGCGTGCTTAAGTTTTCTTTTTTTCCGCATCATTGCGCCCACTTTCTCCATTATTCCCCTTTTAGTAATATTCGGTTTATACAGAACGGCCCAAGGAATTTCGATATTGAACCCACGTGTTGATACCTTTTATCGTGGTACGTTGTCGTGGATATCAGTTTTGACGTTTTAGTCATTATTCACGATTTGTAAAGCCATAACATGTCGGTAATCATAAACCATAATCTTGAAAAAAATATGAATTGTCGTGTTAACGGTGTGAGGATTATTTTATGGTCATCGTTCTATTAAAGTGTAATTTCTTATATTATTTTCAAGTCCGAAAATAACTTCTCAGAGGCTCACAAAGATCGTATTCCAAAGTAAATTTAAAGATTTTCATTTCATTTGGAATCGCGTTATATTTAAATAAGTGAATAGCTTCTAATTTTTTTCTAGAGAGCATCGTAAACATTTCGTAGCGGATAGAATTTGTCCAGCAAATAATTCCATTGCAACATTTCAATGCGAACGTATCTTGCTAAGCGAAGCTCCTGGAATCATGCCAAATAAACTTCCATGCTTGTCAACCAATTCTAATAAGAAAACGTTAGGATTTCACTAAAACGAATAAAACAAATCTAAAAACAAAAAGTGAACAATGAAAATCCTATTATAAAAACATCAAACCTTTCCGAAGTTAGAAACTTTGGTTATTACCCCAAAGATGAAACATCATGCAAAGTTTATAAATCGATTGTCAGAATTATTTGTTCAATCAATCTTTGAGTGAGAAATGACTGCAAGGAGTTTTAAATATGTTTGGTTTAATTCAATTGAGGGAAATGTGTAGGTATTCAATTAGGTGACAATCTGAGACGTGATTCTGTTGATTGGCGCAAAGTGAGCCAATTTGTCGGAACGGCGTGGTTTACGGCCACGTGCGTTTTATTGTCAAAGCTATTATGCTTATTCCTACTTGAACACCTTCACTCCAAGCTTCATATAAGAAAAGCTCCGATTCTTATGTTTGTTGCTTTGTGCTACTTTTACAGAAAAAAATTTTGCTACTACTTACTTTTAGTTTCTACTACTTAGTATGTTCTTGTTAAAATAAATCCGTACTAGTATACAAATGTTTACATGATGTCAGCCATGATGCCAGTATGAGTAGCTTCTGAACCGCAAAAAACGCAGAATTGAACCATGAGCTCAATTTTGAAGAAAATAAATACGCAGTAAAATTTATTTTAAAAAATTTGTATTTTGAGAAATAGTTATATTTTTTTATACTACGAAGTCGGTAAACAAGCATACGGCCCGCCTGATGGTAAGCGGTTACCGTAGCCATATGGACTACCGTTACTGACCTTTCCCCCTTAGCCAATGAGCTCTGACTACCTCACTCACGCGCATAAACACAACATAGTTATTTGGCTGCGGTATTCTGTTAGGTGGAATTACTTTCCCAGTCATGCAGCTCTTTGAGCGAATAAATGCTGTGCTCTACCTCTTTTAAAATAATAACTCAATTCATTTTTTTTTGTCATAAAACACGTTGTAAATAAAGTATATAGCAGTAAGGTAAATCCTGAATATCCTAAGGAAATCCTGCTCCACATTATTCACCGTAGGCTCAAGAGCTGATCGGCAAATCCCAGAAGAACAAGCAGGATTTGTCAAGGGAAAAGGAACACGCAAGCAGATTCTGAATATAAGACAGATAATCGAGAAAAGTCGGGAGTTTAACACCCCAGCTGTCTTATGTTTCATTGATTACGCCAAGGCTTTTGACTGCGTTCGGTGGGACAAACTTTGGGAGGTGCTAGGTGAAATGGGGGTCCCTAAGCATCTGATCGGGCTAATCAGTAACCTATACAACAAACCGTTCCTTTGTTCGTATCGACACCGACTGTTCTACTGCGTTCGAAACGAAAAAAGGCGTGAGGCAGGGCTGCATACTCTCACCGGTGCTATTCAACATATACGGAGAATACATCATCCGAAAGACACTGGATGAGTGGACTGGAGGTTTTGCTGTAGGTGGGAAGAAAATCTCAAACCTCCGATACGCTGATGACACAACTTTAATCACCACATCAATGGAGGAAATGGAAACGCTATTGAGTCGTCTGGAAACTGAGAGTGAGCCCATGGGGCTATCCATCAATAAGAGCAAAACAAAACTGATGGTGGTCGACCGAGCAGGTGTACTCTCAGGCCCCGATTTGTCAGGGCATCGAAACGGTGGACAATTTCATCTACCTCGGCTCCTACATCACTAACGATGGCAGTTGTGTCCCAGAAATCAAGCGTCGGATGGCCATGGGCAGAGATGCGATGACACGTCTGGAAGTCATCTGGAAGAACCGAGGCATAACAGAAAGAACCAAGATGCGCCTAGTCCGTACCTTGGTTTTCCCCATATTCATGTACGGCGTGGAGACATGGACTATCTTAGCTAGAGAGAGGAAAAGGATTGACGCATATGAAATGTGGAGCTGGCGGCGGATGCTACGGATACCGTGGACAGCTAAGCGCACCAATGTCTCAATCCTTACGCAACTAAAAGTGAAAGATAGACTATCAACTATTTGTCACCGCCGTATACTCTCCTACTTTGGCCACATAGCGAGACGCGGTGATGAAAGCTTGGAAAAGTTGGTCGTTGTTGGAAACGTCGAAGGCGGGAGATGACGCGGAAGATCCCCTACTCGATGGACGGATCAACTACGGGAAAAAGGTGCCAGATTCTACGACGTGGTCCAGTTAGCCACCAACAGAAGTCGCTGGAGGCAAGCCGCCCACGCTCTATCAAAGACGTCCGGTGATCACGATCTTCAGCCATGAAGAAACGACCACAGAGAGAGAGAGAGTAAGGTAAAAAAAAGCTTAAGGAACAGAAATAACTTTAATATTTAATTCCGTTTTTATAAGGAAGAGCTCTTTGGACATTCTATTAAACAATTAATTGGTGCTAATTTAACATTTCCGTTTAGAAGTTTTAATTTATCGAAGGGTTGGAAAGTAGTGTTTTCTCATTCAAGACATTATATAAACTTCTTTCTACTAAATTATAGGACATTTGCATGATCCTCCTTCTGACAATCAATACGACATAGTTTACTGCTTTTTGTAGCAAGAGGAGTTTGTCTGTCTATCATATTTTTGTTCTCATATTCATAATGTGATATTTTCAATCCTTATACACACAATTATTCATGACAAATGTTGAGACGGACCTTCGAGTCACTTCCTACGTAACAATTATTCCAAAAACACGTCTTAAACTTGTTAATTATATTAACCAAACCCTCATCTCATTTGAATCACTACCCTTATTCGTTCTATAGAAACAGTTGTATATCGAAAGGAATACATGCGAAGTATTTATATAGATATTTTAATAATGAAAGGGGCAAAATTTATGAATCTAATAGTGCTATTGACTAAATAAACAAATCAAATAGAATAACTCATAAATAAATATTCTGGGACATTCCTCACAGACGGCTATCTGATCCAAACTATAAGCAGAACTTGTACTATGGAAACCAGATAACTGATATACTAATTTTTATTTATAAATACATCTATACTATATATTATCTATACTATAATATATAATAAAGCGGAAGAGTTTTTTTGTTCGTTTGTTTAAACGCCCTAATCTATGTAACTACCAGTTGGATTTCAAAAATTCTTTCACTAAATAGGAAGCTACATTATCCCCAAGTATTATAGGGTACTTTTTATTCCAGTAATGCGTGTGAAACCGCGGGGGACAGCTAGTATTTAATATACACGTTCTTGCACAAAAATGCATGTCCAGGATGGGAATCGAACCCACGACCTGCGGCGTGATAGCTGGAACATTAACCAATAACGCCAGCTAGCCCGTCTCTATGATTATGTATTATTTTCACAACATAGGCTACCAGTAGATGTAAATATAGGTTCATAAAATACATGTCAACTGTATATAAATTACGATCTCACCGAGGGCGAGTTTATTGGCGCGTCGAGAGTATATCCTCATTATTCCAAAGTGGCACACACATCAACGAGCCGTTGCTGTAATTCTGTTAGGAAAATTTAATCCAAGTGGCGCCTTGCCGCAATGTTGCGGCTTCTAAGGCAGTTGAGGCATTGGCCGTTACACTAATAGCCGTACGATGAGATTTTAAACGTCATCGTTTGACATTTAGCAATTTAAATCTGAACAAATGTTCGTAAATTTGAATTGAAATAAAATACGTTTTAGGAAGCGTATTGATCGTTTTATATTTTTCGTATCTTTAGCCGTATCGTGGTATCGTATGAAATGTAGTGTGAATATAGTATATGTGAATGAAATAATATCTACATAGATAGACTCCATGCGAGGTTTTCGTTGATGACGTTTCATTTCCTTAAGAATTGAAGTTGTACTGCAACTTATTTATTTTGAGTATCGGCGTCGAATGATAAATATTGGCTAAGATGGTGGTTGAGAAAAATGGGTCGGTTGATAAACATGATATAAAAATTGTAGCGTAGTGCAATTTTTATATCATGTTTATCAACCGACCCTTTTTGCTCCCATATTGACATCATAAATTTATTTTACAATTGAGATATGTAACTTATTCTTTATATGTATATTATATTTGGTTCAAGGATAATCTATTAGAGAAAAAAATGAGTGAAGAGATTCTTCCGTACTAGAACGTTACTAGATTGAAAAATACTTTTTGATTCAGATTTATTGAGTCCGAATTATTAAAGCACTGACCTCCAAAAATGCATCTGAGCAGTACCTAAGTTCTTCTCGAAAATAAAATTGTATGTGTTGATAGAGAATTTTCAGTCACAGCCGTGTCGCGAGGCCATTTTTTAATAAAATACGCAAAGGCTTTCGATAATGAATAATTTATTTCATTTGAGTTCAGTTTCAATTTCCACTTGATTGTCAAAGGCTAAATCTACGATGCAGTGATGTATGCTGACTGAGTCTCCTGGAAAAAAAATTGTTAATTAAGTCGTAATGTATTTTTGAACACCCTATTCATATACCTTCACTTGTACGCCTTGCAAGGCAAAACATAGCAGAACATATATTCTTATTTACCAACACTGTATTACAAGAAATAAATAAATATAAATAAATTGAATTGAACCTTGAAAAAACTCGTTTCATGATTATGGTAATCGTTAATATAATCGAAATACATACAAATGGATATAAAGTTTACGTTAGAGATAACAGACTGATATAAGTGTTTTTATTTTATTTTATTTATTAAGCAAACTAACAGTTGTTACACAATTTTCATACATTAATTACAATTATTTTAGAAGCCTTAATCTATTATGTACAACTAATTATAAGTAAGCATAACATGCAAATAATAAAGACAATATCAAAAACTAAATAAAAAAATATGATGACAATAATTAACGAAAGATATTTAAAAGACTAAAATTATAGGAAACATTAAAAAAAAACACACAAGAAATTCAAACCAAGGAAAAAGTTATTAATTAAGTTCTAGAGCAACATTTATACCTCTACGATATTTTGCTATAGAATCGTTGTGTACGTCCGCAGTTGAACTGACACTGTTGTAAAGCCTGCACAATCTAGGTATGGGTGAATTAGCTCCTAACACCGTTCTACGAAAAGGTGGCACAAGCGGTGTGATGTGATGGCGCGGATAACGTGCGGGAACCCTAAAATTAATTCGTTCCAAAATCTGGGGACTATGAATCATACCTCGCAAAACCTTAAAAAGGAAAACTAAATCCAACATATCCCTGCGTTTGGAAAGAGGTAATATTTTAAAGAGCTCAAGCCTTTCTTTGTAACTCTTAATTGTTTTGGCTTTACCCGTCGAAAATATAAGATTGTATAAAAACCGCTTTTGTATCCGCTCTATTCTAAGGGAATGAATTGCAAAATGCGGGCGCCAAACTACACAGCAGTACTCGAGAGTGCTCCTGACAAGACAATTAAATAACAGAATTTTTGTTTTAGGGCAACGAAAATCTTTGGAAACCCGAATAACAAATCCTAACATTTTAGAGGCTTTTTTAATTATATTCTCCATGTGTATTCCAAATGTCATTTTTTGATCAAGCGTCACTCCTAAGTCTTTAACATTACTAACTTCTTGAATTTGAACTCCATTTATGTGGTAGCTGGATGGGATAATTTTATTCTTTCTTGTACATTTGATATGCAGGCACTTATTTGTGTTTAATTGCATACAATTTGACGTACACCATTCATTGAGTGAATTAAGATCCTGCTGAAGCATATCTGAATCATTAGCACCGTTAACAATTCTAAGAAATTTTAAATCATCCGCAAACATGAATGGAATAGAATTACTGAAACAGTCGGGAATGTCATTGATGAAGATATTAAACAATATAGGACCTAAGTGTGAGCCCTGCGGGACACCCGATAGTATTTGGTAAACAGATGACTGAAAACCACACGCAACAACAACAAAATTACGGTCAGTTAAATATCACTTTAACCATTCCAACATGGACCCGGAATAACCATACAAAGACAACTTATTTATTAATATCGAATGAGAAACCCTATCAAACGCTTTACTGAAATCCGTGTAGATAATGTCGATTTGTTGATTTCCATCAATAGCTTCTGATAGGATCTCCACAAAAAACAACTAGGTTAGAGCATGTGGAACGAGCTTCAACAAATCCATGCTGATTTTTGGTGAGGCTTTTTTTGAAATTACGTTGAATATGGGGACAAACTAAAGCTTCAAAAATCTTGCCGAACGTGGAAAGGATAGATATGGGTCTATAATTATTTATGAAGGCGTCGTCATCAGATTTAAATATAGGAACGACTTTAGCCATTTTCCATTTAGCAGGGAAAATACCTGAACTTAGAGATTCGTTAAATATAATATGTAAAGGTGCGACAAAAACTGAAGCTAGAGCGTTAATAAATAACGGTGGGATACCGTCTGGACCAGCACCTTTAGTGGTATCTAACGTTTTCAATTTGAGCATTATGTCTTTGGAATCAATTTGAAGGTAACAGAAAGTTTCACTAGTAGGCAAGCTAGAACACAAGTTGCCCAAGGTAAGATTGCCATTTCCTTTTGGTGAATGAGTATCAGGGCAATAAACGGATGAGAAGAAAGAAGCGAACAACTCGCAAATCATTGACCCATTTGATGTTGTTGTTGTACCGTTTGTCATAACTGATGGATAAGAGCTAGAGCCACCGCGTTTGCTCTTGACAAATGACCAGAAGTACTTAGGGCTTATTTTAATTTTTTCCTCCACAGTTTTAAGATAAGAACTGTAACATTCGTTTGTTAATTTCTCACAACGTTTACGGAGCAAATTGAAAGACAGTCTATCCAAAGGATTATTGTACTTCTTAATTCTTAGTCTTATGTTATTTTTTTCACGGAGACGCCTAATTAAATCCTTTGAATACCACGGCGGAAATTTATTATCTTTATTTACGGATGTTGGCACAAATCTCTCAACCGCATCATCAATAAACTCATACAAAATACGAACCATTTCATTTACATCAGTGCAGGTCTTAAAAAAGTTATGCCAATCGACACTAGAGAAGTGTTCTCCGATTAACTTATAATCGGCTTTACGGAAATTTCTTCTGACATGTACAGAATTGGATTGCAATGTACTTTTTGCAAGATATGATATATGGATTTCAATTGGAGGATGCAACACATCAATCTTGCTAAGCGCATTTGTGCTCTCTTGAACGTTACAAGCGGGAACATCACTCAAAACAAGATCGAGCATTTTATTACCGCTATTACAAACATTATTATATTGCTGCAAGTTATTCATATTAACAAAGTCTTTAAGTAATTGGCCCTGGGTAGGAATTCGGGAAACATTTCTTTCATCTACATCCTCCAGATTCCAGTTTAAGTAACCCAAATTGAAGTCACCAACAATACATATATGACATCTTTGTAATTGATTAATGACCGAATTACAATTATTAAGGAAATTTTTCAGGATTGGTTTCTGAACAGGAGGTGGTAAATATATGGCACAAAATGCGATACTGTTTATAGAACTAGTTATATTAACATCAATGGAAACCCAAACTTCTTCGCATTTGCTTTCTAAATGTGTCAGACGCTTTGATTTAAGATGTTTAGATACAGCGATTAGTACACCTCCGCCATCTTTTTTATTATTAAAACCTGATTCTTGTCTATCTTTTCGGTATACTACATAATTGTTATTAAACAATTCATTGCTAGAGATACTACTATTCAACCATGTGTCTGTTAGGATGATGACATCAAAGCTACTGCAGCATAAATTTCGATAAAAAGAGTGAGTCTTTGTTCTCAGGCCACGAGAATTCTGATAATATATGTTTAAATAACCAAATGTTAGATGTTTAAACTTAATACATTTCCAATTTAAAAAGAGAGACAAAAAACAAATAAACAAAAAAAAATTACTCTAAATTATCAAGAAACTGTAACCCCCTTATTCATAATGAAGTTATCAAACGTTGATTAGCTAAAATTCTGAAGTCTTTATCTGACACGTGACATTTGGTGATCGAAAGAGTGAGACGGAGGAAACTATTACACTGATTTAGTTAAAATGCGATTATGAATAAAGGGGTAAGTCTTTAACAAGCTTGTAATCAGATTGCTCACATTTCCTCATGAACATTCTTCCGTTTCTAATCCATACAAATTTGTAACCTTTTTCTTTTGCCTTCGCTCTAGCTGCCGCATCCAAGGCCTTGTTTGAAGCTGAATGGTGTTCACTGACATAAATTGGTGTCCCAGTTCCAGGTAGTCCAAGATGAGATGTGTTCAGTTTGTTACTCGGTTCCGATTTGTTAAATTTAATAGATGCTGCCAAGAGGTGATCTCGGAGCTTTGGAGAAGAAAGTTGTGCAACTATAGAACGAGGTCGATTATTGGTACGGTTCAGTTTAGCAATGCGTGTGCAGTTCAAAATGTCTTCGTTTTTTATGGGGTAGTTAACCACTTTACTTATTTGAACAACAATATCCAACAGATTTTCATTTTTTTTCTCCGGTACACATTGAATTTCCAGATTATTTGACCGTGCATGTTGCTCCAGTTGGTTGACGCGCATATTTAGCTCTTTAATTGTAGATTGCATGCCCGTTCTCTCCCTTTGCAGGTCCTTTATTTCATCCCTTGCCTCCTTTTGCTCCCTTAAAACATCATCAAATTTGTTGCTAAAAAAGCCGAGTGACTCAGCAAAATCTTTGATTTGTTCTTTGATGGATTTCAACTCCGTATTTAAAATAGCTTTCATGCTGATATTCATTTTAGTCATTAATGCATCCATCTCCTTAGCCATGATCTCCTGAACTAAGTCTTTTACCTCGGTAATAGTTAATTGATCGTCGGATTTGGTAGGGGAATGGAGTGCCTGTCTCTTCTGAGGCCTTCCTGTGTCTTTTAGGGTTGAGCGTACATTGTTTGCATTGCATTTTGGGCATGTCCAAGAATTAGATGAATCAAAAGACAAGCAGGAAAAATGGAACGAAATGTTGCATTTCATGCAACAAGCATGATTCCCATTATCGCCGGACGAAGAACAACAGCCGAACATCAATGTGTGTTGCTTCTTAGGCATTGTAAATTAGAAGTTGAAAAAAATACTTCCTAATTTATTATGATGGATTCGAACGCGGGTCTCCAGCGTCTCTGAACTGCGCACGTACCAGCCAGCTTATCCAACTGAGCTATCGGTGCCTATGGTTATGTTGCGAATTTAGTGAATGGTTGCCTCGCTTTTTCTTTTAATGTGATGCAAAATGTAGGTTGGTAATTAATTCAACACAAACATTTTTTTACGTTCACTCTTAAATTTTATGAACACTGTTTGTGAAATAGTTTATGAGCAATATCTTCTAATATCTGATTAATTTTGATACACAATTACACAAAACTCAGCTTTGCACTTTGCTACATCGTATGAAGCAATACTTTCGTAGATTTAATGACTTTTTGTAATTAAAAATCTATTTATGAACGGAGTTGAAATGGAACGCGTCTTTATCGATAAGCACAGATATTTTCACACAATGACACTTCACTGATTGCTCTCAAAATCGATATCTAAGAGACCTTGAAAACACAAAAAATGAATCGTTTCTCAAATTTCATTAAAGTTGCTGAGTTTCTTGCCTATTCTTCTCAGTTGAAGGCCGATTTACGAATTGGTGGTAACTTCAGTAGCTTTAACCTTTAAAAGTGGGCACTTTTAAAGGTCACTTACTAGGGCTTGACTTGAATAAATGGCTTTGACTTTAACACGAGCGAATTTTTTGTATGGTAATTCATAATAGTTTTTCACACAAAAGAAGGATTTTGAAAAAAAAGGGAAAAAATTTATGATAATTATCTGGAATCGAACTGGGGTCTTCTGCGGGGTTATTTGCGGAGTTTTTGTTGATTTAAGTGGGTTTTTCGGTAAGCAATTTTACAGCAGTTAGGAACTAGATAAAATGCACATAATTTAAGTATATATGGATATGGTTATTTGTTTACTACACCATAAAAATATTGTTAAATTGTAGCGCTCCATAATTGCAAGTAATGCCGAGCTATCCCATTTCACGCCAACACGACGCCACCTTAGGCTGTTTATTCCACCTCATCTCAAACTTTTTCAATCTGTCTCCCCTTTAAAAAGTCTTTTATAATTTAATGTATAATCACTTAGATTATTGACTGAATAAATTTTTACATTGATAGCATTATTATTATACGCACTTGTGTAATTTACATAGAACAGAAGCTGGAAACATCAGAAGTTGTACTGCGCGTTTTACTTGCGGTTAAAAAATAACAATAGATTTCTTTTATTTTCCTCGCCCGCGCGGGTTATCAAACAGTCAAAGGATTAAGTTCTTTAATGCATATACAATACTTTGTGATATATAAGTAAAATTAAGCATAAGCCATAAGCAAGCCGGCCAAGTGCGAGTCGGACTCGCACACTAAGGGTTCCGTAAATACGCTTCTTGTATTGGGGCCTCCTTGAATTTAATTTTTTTTCATTATTATGAAATGAAATGAAATAATTTATTAATTCAAATAGGCCTTCACAGGCACTTATGAATAGTCTAACTCTAATACTCTAATGCACGGTTAATACTCTAATGCACAATTCTTATTATATTACGTCATTATTATATAACGGCAATAGAAATATACTTTTTGTGAAAAGTTCAACTGTCTACCAGTTCATGAGATACAGCCCGCTGACAGATAGACGGACAGACGGACAGGGAAGGTTTCGTAATAGGGTCCTGTTGGCACCCTTTGGGTACGGAACCCTAAAAAGGTAGGGGCGTCTATTTTCAATATTAATCATTTTGCATCATTTTGCCTATGCAGACATTGATGTTTTTTGAGATACGCTGCATGCGCACGCATTGGTCGGTTTTTCACAGCGCTGCTCGATGTTTCCGGTCAAAGTGTGTTTTTTTTGTAATTTCCCTCGTGGAAGAGGTTCGTTACAGCGTATATTCCGGAAAAACTTGATTGGCTTGTCGCCTCTCAATGTACCTACATGTTTCATAGATGTTTGTACGATATATACTTTCTGTTCTTTAGTAGATCAAATATGTAGAACAATTCACATACAAACTGTTTAATAATAACACAAGAACTCATACAAACCTTCATTTAAATTATTTCCAACTATTAACCTGCCAGAATCAGTCAGCAGGGAACCAATTAAACTTACCCGGGATATACCCGAGAATGTCCGTGTCCGATCAACAATTCCAGCTTTGACTTATTATATCGTGCTTGACGAGTTTCAGCGCCTTGGCATACATTGTTCGGATGTAGATTTGTTTGCATACTTACTTACATTAACATGTTTCTAATTATTCTACATTGGTACTCGATTGATTACGTAAGTTCGTTACTCAGTTAAAGTACGCCTTTTTTTATTAATTTATTATTTTTATATCAAAAACGTATGTTTAGAAGCGCTCGTAGTGTAGCATGATTAGCCGTTCTTAATCGATCGGCAAAGTTAAGCTACGTCTGTCTTGGTCGGTACCTGGATGGGTGACCGCCTAGTGGTATTTCAAATCGAGCGTTTCCGTGCTTCGGAAGGCACGTAAAGCCGTTGGTCCCGGTTATCACTTAATTGTGATAGTCGTTAAGCTAGTTGGATGCCTCCTAGGCGGCTTGAAAAATTCCAACAGTAGGTTGACCACTAGCCTACCTCCACCGATCCGCAGTGGGCACGCGTGGTGGAGTATCTGCCCATTCCCTTTCACCCTGATTTGTGAAAGGAGGCCTGTGCTCAGCAGTGGGACATTATAGGCTGATGATGATGTTTAGTTTATAAACAATCAGAATAAAATTTACACAACGCAACTTCGTATAAACTCATGTTAATTACTCAATCGCGCTTTAACAGCTGAACGGATTTGGATGAAATTTGGCACGCTGATAGAATATGTATTGGATTAACACATAGGGTATTTTTATCCCGGGAAAACAATACATCCTTCGGGTACGCGGGTAAAACCGCGGGGTGCAACTATAGTTTAATATTAGAAATGCGAAATTTGTATGTATGGATGTTTGTTACTCTTTCACGCAAAAAATTTCATTAAAATCCATTCAGTAGAATGGATTTTAATGAAATTTGACACGTTGATAGAATATGTTCTGAATGAACGCCCTCCGGGTACGCGGGTGAAACCGCGGGCGCAACTAGTAATATATATACCAGGAAAGTCCGTAAAGTCTAGCGGTACAAAATCAATAATTAATTTTAACAATATTCCTGGAAATTTAACAAAATAAGTATATTTTGCAAGCCCTGCAGAAAATATTCAAAGAGTAAGCTTACGGAAAATTACGGCCTAATTTAGCTTGTTGACTTAATATTTGCTTATCTACTTGGAGCCTACATAATCTGCGTAAGCATAATTTAGAAACAACACCCACTTTTAAATTTAGCTAAAACTAGCTGTTCCCCGTGGTTTTACGCACGTTCCCGGGATTAAAAAGAACCCTTCAATACTCGGAGATAATTTAGCTTCCTATTAGTGAAATAATTTTTCGAATACTACAGGTAGTTCCACAGATTAGCCCGTTTAAAAAAACAAAAAAAACTCTTCCGCTTCATTATCCTAACTAATATAATATAATAATATAAATGCGAAAGTGAGTTTGTTTGTTTTTTACGCTTTCACGCCTCAACTACTCAACGGATCATCATGTTTTTTTTTTGTCAGAGTCACCAGCGAATATATTTATCAATATTTTGTTATAAAAACATAAGAATTATTTTTAATATGAAATTGAAATCGTAGTTTTATTACCTGTATGTCGCGTATGACCGAAAGCGCCGACCGGCATTTTTTTCTCGTGAGTGACGTCAATACAGCAAAAACAAGTTTTCGTTATAACAACACCAAAATGTTTAAATATCTTTGTAATGTGGATAGTACATGAACATTTGACGTTTCTAAAAAAATAGAATAGCTTATAGGGCTCGTGGGTCCAAAGATTGTGAAGAAGACGATATTTAGGTGCCGAAATAACATTAATTATGAGATTACACTCCAAGAGGTGATACTTTATTAAACTCATTATTATTCAGAGTAATTTAATTAGTGTTTACAGTCAGGATTAATATTCCAAAGATGGTTTACTTCCATAACATTAAATAGATTGAACAAATTGCAATTTAAACATTGACGATAAGTTTTCTTTGCAAACTAATAACCAAGTTAAAGTTCGACATCCACCCAAGTGACGACCGAAGGCGACGGCAAGATGAATGATTCTACGCAGGTGCTTTCATAATTTAATCAAAAGATCATTTTGAAACGTGGAATTGTATAGAAATTGATAAAACGTCAAGTGAAAACATTACAGAAAATAAATATATTTCCCAAATTCCTTTTGTATATATATTTTTGTTTTGACAACCCAGATTCCCTTGTCACTGAAAGCCAATATTGGCATTTTGTAAGAATAAATCTATGTTTATTAAGTACAGCGTATCTGCTTGCGTATTGTAATGTAGCATGAGATACGCTAGAGAAATTTGAATGTCATCCTTATTTTGGTGTATCAATACAGACAATATTTTCTATAGAAATGATCGATCTGTGTAAAATACGTTTGGGGATAACCAGATGCTCTTCATTCCTAAATTTTGATTGATTTTGGCTCTTTCTTCATCAACTTACGCAAAAAGTTAATTAAATTAAAATTTAAGTTTTAATTAAGTTAGACGCAATTTATGCTATGATTTAGTATCTGTACAATGTTAATCAACAATGGGTATTTAGACGTAACAGCGATAGATGGCGACTAAATTTACGTTGAAAACAAGCATTGAAATAATTTCACAGGACTACATTTCTTACATTCTTTTCTTATGTTCTTTGTTAGAAAGAGATATAGTGAGACTAAATTTAGTTTAGTTGTAAACAACACAATCAGCACCATTGTCAAATAATATTTAAAAAATATTATAAATCAAAAAAGTAACTACAAACATATCATATCATGGGGGCTAAAAAGGAAGCTAAAGCAATATTGCTAAAGGAATTATTATTTTTAATTCTCTGCAGATCCTACGTACATATATCTAGTATTTTTTGGTAAAATAGTCACTCATTATATAGGTACTATTCAATGCGTTAAAAGATTCGGAATTGATGAACTTCATAAGATGGGCTGTAAATTCGAAAAACTGAATTACATTAGCTATCTTTTTAGGGGGACCGTGGGGACCGTAGTATATAATATTTGCTTATGAAGATTTTAGTACCCTTATGTACCTTAATAAACTAGTGTATTTTTTTCTTGAAATAAACAGATTTAAATTTAAATTTAAAATTTATAATGAAAATGATTACTGGTAGTATTTTAAATAACCATTGGCCACACGTACCTCAGCTTATTTTGCGTCGTATGAAAGCAAACTTTTCGTTAGGCATAGTTCACACCTGTAGCGTCGCCCGGTCCAATTAACCGGTTGAAGGATCAAAGACGAACCAGCCCGCACTAGTTCGATACGTATACATCACAACGATGTAGCACGTCTACAAATCGCAGTGTCAGTCCGTTACATTCACGATTTAGTAGCTGTTAATATTGTTTTTAGTGAGGCATACGACTGCCCCTTTAAAGTAGGTACATAATATAAAAAGGGTAAGTGTATATTCGACTGTAACTTATAAACAAAAATACATCGGTTTATAAATTGGGTACGTATACTACGTATTCAAATAAAAAAATATGTCAAATATTCTATTGCTACCCCTAATCCTTAAGATATATATATTAGTAATATTTGGTAATATTAGAATATCTCATTAGGTATTTGGGTGAACCAGGCTCAAAATACAAAAACATATCATTTGAAGCAAGGTTGAATCCCTATAGCCCTGCATAACCTGCATAATAATATTATCCGGCATAAGCTGTCTCTCCCCCGGGGCGGTTGGGTATCCTATATATGAGGATTTTCCTACGAAAAAAGGTATATAGGCGCATACAGCAATTGGCCAGGATGCTAAATAGGAATGGACGTGTATCCTTTGTTTACAATAAAGCATGTGCAATGTGCATATTAGGTTTTGACACCGTCATGATCGCAGGCGATTGAATATTTTTCTAAGCTACAGAAGCGTTTCCATGAATATTAAATTAAGTTAGTTGCGTCATTTTATACATGGTTTACAAGTCTAAACGGTGACATGACATTATACTAAAAATTTTATAGTATTTTGTTTCTGGTCTCATCACTTCATATTTGATCTACAATAATTGGACTTTTTTACAAAAAACTTAAACCGACTTCAAAGTACACTAAGAAGAAATCAAAAACTGAGCTGATGACAATGGGACCAAATGGGAAGTGACAGGGAAACGTGAAGTGGGAAAAAAGAATTTTCCAAATCGGTTGATAAATGACGGAGTTATGACGTAACAAATATATATAAAAAAAAAAAAAAACAATCGAATTGAGATCCTCCTCCTTTTTTTGAAGTCGGTTAAAATAAGGTTTAATTGTAAAATCCATAATGATGTATTGTTTCTTCAATTATTGTTACGTAGGTACGTATTAAAACATTTCCTACAAACTTGTATAATAGAATATTAAAAATAAATGCGAAAGTTAAATTTACAGTAGAGTTTTCTCGAGAAATCAAAATGTTCCCTCGGTCGTACCTATATCTAAATAAAAGTATTCTTGATTTACATATTAGTATTTTATTCCATTCTACTGTAACTTTATATTTAAATATACACCAACATAAACCTCTGTTATGTAATGATTATGTATTATTATTGCCGGATATATATCTAAATTATATCAGAATGAATTGCCAGCAATAAAAATGTCTGCAGATGAGTTCGGCTTCAGCTATTTATCTCATCTTACCCAAAGTCACACAATATTACCAGTTATTTTGTATCTCGAAAATCCAGTCCATATCCCAAACCAACACTTATGAGTACTATGCGAAAATGTCCACTTATTCAAAACGTGTTATTTTTATTGCTACGAATTGGCAACATAACTTAGCTATCATACTGTCTTATGATATGAAATGTTCCCAATACATTACGATGTCTGTAAAAATCCATGTGTAGTCAAATCAATATCATTTATTTCATCAAATAGATCTTCGCAGGTACTAATGAATAGTCTGACTGTTATCCCGGTTCGGAAGGTTGCATTTGCTGAGAAGAGCCAGCACTAAACTCAGCAATAACTTTTCTCAAAACAAGCTTAGATTCATTACATAATATTTACTTTCTAATCGCTCTGTGGTAAAAAAACAATGAAGAAAATTGTTCAGACTGTTGGAAATTGTATGCTTTAGTTAGCATATTTTTAGAGCAAGTTCATCCATGTCATGCCCACTGGTTACTAGAGCTAAGGTTGAATTAACCAATGCCTTTGAACAAATAATCATGGGTAATACATACATACACACAGATTGGAATTTAATTTAGATTCAAACAAACATTAGGGGACCAAAATGTTTAAAATATCTCATGTCAAAGCATTCTCGTTTTATTGGCCTAATGAAAAAAGTTTCAAACATAATGCTGTTTTCATAAACGTGACTAACGAAAAATGTAATTATAACTATCTTTTTGCCACAACTTCGTGCGTGAAAATGTTTGTCCCCAGGTATTTTGTTTCAAAATTAATAATAAAATTGTTGTTAATTTTATGGCTTATAAATAAATACTTTAAATACTTTAATATAACAGGTGGAGATTTCGAGATGGTATATTTTCGAAACCTTTGTTGGGTTCGAAACTCCTACTTGGATGCTAGTAGGAGGCATCCAACTAGCTTAACGAATATCACAATTAAATGATAACCGGGACCATGGGAAACACGGAAACGCTCGATTTGAAATACCACTAGGCGGTGACCCATCCAGGTACCGACCACAACGGTGGTAGCTTAACTTCGCCGATCGATTAGAAACGGCTAATCATGCTACACCACGAGCGCTTCACTATTTGTATTTAATTAAAAATTAGCATAAATTGTATTAGGATAAAAATTAATCTTAGATTTAATAAAATATTGTCAATCTCTTCTCTTCCTACATAAAATGAAAAAAACATTTATGTATCTTTTTATACCTGATAGTTATTTAAATTAAACCTCTCAGCACATTAGGGTGTTTCATGAAAAGATGTGAGGATAAACTTGTGATTGATGACGTGTCATGACATTTTGTTCTGATCACCGACCAACCTGTGATAACAAATATTGCAAATCTCTGCGGGCGACCAACGGTGAAGCCAATTTTTTATTTTATGAAATAATATTAACCTTTTAGTGAAATGACGTATATTTAATAAGTGGCGCGGTTAGAGGTTCATATAAATCCCATATTTGATCTAATATCGACCGACTATCTTATATACCAGTAGATCCTTCTGGCAGTAGCATTCCCTTTAATTTATAATAATATCACCTGAATAACTGATGGTCTACAATTATATGAAAATAAAGGTTGGGCATACAAACATGTTTGTGTATAAATAATATCCCTTTAATTTCAATTATGCAATACCACTTCGACTTATTATTCCGTTTCTCCAAAGTTACAAAGTTGGACAACGTTACAAAATTCAAAATCACCCATTGCCATATAAAATATAATGAGCAACAAAACCAATTAAAGTGACTACAATTAACCGACATATAATAAGGCAATCCCTTAATGAGGGGTGGAACGAGAAGGGCGAACGAACTAAAGTGTATATTTGTGGGTGACTATTAGTTTACATTTCGATTGCCTACAAGCATGCAAAAACCAATAGTAAGTTATAGTCAGTAGACTAATTAAAAAGTTGCAATATTAGTTATTATGCTACCTCTGCTCTCTTACCTCTGCATAGCTAGCAGATAATCATGTTCAAGTTGTTAGTTAACATCATAATATCTTGTTCCATACGATGTTAGCTTATTTAAGCTTATTTGATCATTTAAAAATAAGCTCAAAATAAACCAACATGTTTTATTATTATGACCGAAAATATAAGCCAAATAGGTTCGCATATTTTGAAATCATTTCATTTTATATTTTTGCGTTATCACTACTATTTATTTTAATATTGCAAATAATATGTAACGTAAATGCGTACTTAAGGCACATCGTAACTTCGTAGCAATTTCGTAGACCTCGTAGCACATTATATGATTTATTTGGATATTACAGTTAGGTTTTTTTACATACCGACATGACACATACATCTTATGGTGCGTCCATGCTACGCGAATCGAGCACGAGCCGAGCCACGAACGAACCTACAACGAGCCTACAAGAGAACGATGCGCATCCCTTTGTTCATGAAAAAACTGACAATCGCGCTCGTTCGAGGCTCGCAAGCCCGTCCACGCTACGCGAATCACAGTGTCCTCTTTCGTGGCTCGGCTGGTGCTCGGTTCGCCAAGCATGGACGCAACATTATAGGCCAATATATATCGTATGGGCAAATATCGTGTAATATTATGTCGTCTAATGAAAAAGACTTATAATAATAAGGATTGGCGTGTAAATGTGTGTAAAATAGGCGAGTAGCGTGTTCGTGACGTAGTCGTCAAGTCACGCGTGTTGTGATAAGCGTGATTGATGACGTCACGAGTGTCGACATATATGTCCGCGAGGGCGGCATGGCGCGGCACACGCATTAGCCTACTTGTTGAGCATTGCTTGCAATAAATATAGCCATAACGTGATATGTCAGTCACCCAAATATTACGGATTTGTAGATTCACCGCATATCACTCTGTGTGCTTTATGTATGAGGTTTCGCATCTTTTAAACAAAATTTCATGGAAAGCCGTTAAATATAAGACTCTAAGTGAAAATACTTATCCCTTCTGCTGATAGTGATTTAAAATAAAACGTCATAATAGGGAATGTGTTTGTTTTCTGTTTGCAAAATAAAATTTCCTTCGGCATTACTGTGAAAATTAAATTTATCCATCTATTGATTATAAAGCGTATGACGTCGTTGTCTATGTTGAAACAGTCGGGCTCACCGCATACAAATTACTATGGCGTTATGCGTCCTGATGTTTTGATCGCTCCATAGAAAATAAAAATACTTATATTTTTCTTATTATTTCAAATTCACGAAAACTGAAATTAAGATCTAAATTGAACCTTATTCCCTGTTCTTCTCCATATCTAAATAAAGCTTCAAAATTTCAGCCCCAATAAATCCTGAATACTAAAACTAAATTCTAACAGAATATCACGCATCAGAACGCGGTGTTTCTAAATTTAAATACAGTACCTTGAATCCATCCCGTTCCATGCAAAATACCTAGAGAGAAAATTCATGAAATCTAATATAGCATTTATTTGCTCTGTATGAAGCTAATGGACTGTGTACATGTGGAGATAATTCGCCCAAATGAGCCTTTCTTTGCGGACAGAAAAATATGAAACACGTACGATATGGCAGCGAGAACTGCCTTCATCAGATCATGAATAATTAATATATTTATGTATGTACAGTGTGGTATCTAGATTTGTCTACTTAAATCAAAATTATATTTTATAATTGGACTGTTTTACAAAAAACTTAAACCGACTTCAAAGTACACTAAGAAGTTATCAAATCCTGATCTGATGACAATGGGACCAAACGGGAAGTGTACCCTTCCAGATACAAAAAGAATTTTCCAAATCGGTTAATAAATGACGGAGTTATGAGGTAACAAACATAAAAAAAAAAAATACAACCGAATTCAGAACCTCCTCGTTTTTTTGAAGTCGGTTAAAAATAGGACAAGACCATAAAGATGTTTAATAACAATAGAGCATTTAGTAATATTTAAAGAGTAACTGTACTAAAGTTTGTGCCGTTAGCACGGGTATGTGCAACGTTGCCTTGAAACGAACTGCGCGTTCATAGTTCGCCTAATGAATTTCTCGTTTTTATCGATATTTTTGCCGAGAACAAATGATAAGGAATTCATACGATTTTTTTCTGAGAGTAAATCACTAGTGTACGAATGATACGATATGAATGCATCTATCTGCAAACTGCTCACTCTTCGCGCAATGTAGTATTGTTATAGTCTAACCCCCTTATTCATAATGAAGTTATCAAACGTTGATTAGCTAAAATTTCGGTCTTTATCTGACAGGTGACATTTGGTGATCGAAAGAGTGAGATGGGGCACACTATTACACTGATTTAGTTAAAATGTGATTATGAATAAGGGGGTTACTCTATAAACAACACTATATATATGTATAAAGATGTATAAACGCAAATGTTTCTGTGGATTGTTTCATCATCACGCCGTAAGCGTGTATGCCCTGGATATATTATATTAGTTCCTTTTATCCATTTCATTTTTAACAGTTTAGCTTTTATGTAAATTCAATATTCCACTAACCAGCGTTTCCTACATCTTTTTAAGTGTCTCCACGCGACAAATTCGTTTTTCGCTCCATTTCACTACGCATACCCGAATTTATTTGCACAAAGTCTTGAAGGAGAATAAAGTTCTCTCTCTTCTCTTTCTACTTGTCCTTAGTTTTTTATACAAATATTACAGCATCATAACTAACAAATATCAATAAGTCAAGTTGAATGTTGAAATTGTACGTAACCTAACTAAAATCATAAATGCGAAAATGAGTTTGTTTGTTTGTTTATTTATTACGCCTTCACGCCTCAACTACTATGGTATGGAAAAGGACAGCTAGTACACAATAAAAGTAACTATAGTCTAGTAGTATCTAGTAGTATAGTCAAGTAGGTTTAGTAGTTTCGGGAGCTGCGAAAGGTCTCAGACCTCAATACACCTGAAATTGCTACATAACGCATATGCATAGCTCTGCTCATAGACTTAGAATGTTGCTACGTTGGCTCCGCTACTGTATCCCCAGTATGTCCCAGAATATTATTATTATTATTACTTTTGGAGCCAAATTCTTAGCTTGTAATATTATCATCATTGTATATCGCATGTTTATGTATACGAAAAAGACGGACATAAGCTCGTAGTTAGTAAGCTGAAGTGGCATCCATCCATCGCTCGAAGAGCCGATAACCGATGGGGAAGAAAGGTTTTTGAGTGACGACCACGTACTGGAAAGCGCCGAGCGTGCCGACCGCCGCTGGATGCAAGCGGCCCAGAACCGTTTGAAGTGGAAATCAATGGGGGAGGCCTATGTTCAGCAGTGGACATCCATGGGCTGATATGATGATGATGTTAATGTAACTACAAATTCTAATAAATCTGAGATTAGAGAAACATTTATTTGGAAATAATTATGGCTGATTTTGGTACTAGGTACAGTACCAAAATAGGCCATATAAAAAAAACAAGATCAGTTTTTTCTATAAATAAATATCATAGGGATAAAAAATTCACCATGTATTAGGTACAAATAATACGTTATAAGTTAAGCTAACAACCTACTTGTGGCGACAGCGGAGACGTGTCATTACCATTATTAACCTACAAGTTGCAAGTTTTATTAAGGCACCGGTACCACCAGACGATAATATTATCGTGCCTTTAGTCGTACTAAATTTTTTTTATTTTAGTATAATTATGATTTGTTTATCTTTGTATAGTGTAATTAGTTTTAAGGAATTTTCACTGTACTTAGTTTTATACTGATAGATTGTGTGAAAGTTAATAATCCAATTTAATTTAATACATTTTATATTAAAACTAGCTGTCCCTCGATGTTTCAACCGGATAAATATAAATAGCCTATAGCTCCGGATTATTATAGCTTCCTATTAGTGCAAGAGTTTTCACTTTGGGATTACCTAGTTGTTCCCGAGTTTACCCCAAGCATCCATTCTTACAAACTGTACCTCTATATAATATTAGTATAGATAGATCAAAGACGAAATATAATTATTCTTAAATGTACTTTATTTCTTATAATAAAAGGGTGTTATTTGTATTGTTCCAGCCATGTCCCGGAGTCGTGTGATCGTCCTCGCGCTGTTCGCCATGACGGCAATCTCCATGTTGCCCGTCTCTAAAGCGCAGGCGCTCTCGCAATATGACAGTGAGTACATTATATCATTATTATATTGCCACCTTTGGCCACAATCTCACCACGATGAGTGATAAAGTGACCAAAGGTGACAAGCACACAAAGCCTAGAAAGACTGGCTTTAAAGTGCTGCTACCGATAACACCACTAGTTCCATAATGATTCCATATTTAAATCTTCTTTATAAATTACTCTATCTCATTAAAAATGCTCGATTAACAGTAGTAGCTTAACCCCCATATTCATAATCGCTTTTTAACTAAATCAGTGTTATAGTGTCTTTCGTCTCACTCTTTCGATCACCATAAGTCACGTGTTAGATAAAGACTTCAGAATTTTAAATAATCAACGTTTCATAACTTTAGTATGACTACGGGGGTAAATATAGTGGCATATTGGTTAATATTGTGACAATATTAATTCCAGAAATCTAAGCGCCACAGACGTAGCCCAAATAAAGCGCTGGATTATTATACAAAAAGCATGTAATGAACAGTCTTTTGTTTTAGTAGTTACTTATGTATTAAATTTTAATAACTCTTTATTTTCGCATAGCTAGATACAATGGTATTATTACAGCTTCATATTAATTAATTTATATTTTAATAAGGATTAAATTTGTAATTAAATATGTTCTATGGAGTAAAGGTATTATTAATGTATTTAAATAATTTGGTAATTTAATTTTGGCTCAATTCGTTAGAGAGGCTGAATATATTACAATTTTATAGTGGAATACTATATAGTAGAGGAGGGAAAGAAGAAGTTTGCCTAATTTTACTACTGATGAAAATGTTTTACTCACTACTGAATTGAATATTTTTCCACACCAATGTTGGAAACAACTCGGAATTATTTTCCATACATTTTGATCTAGCAAGTTTGATCAATAGAATTTTTCTCCACAATTTGGTGCCATGTTAAATGTTGTTGGCAAACAAACGCAACAGGTGTCGGAAAGATGTCATCTACAAGATTCCACCATGTAATTATGGCCTTATCTTTAAAATAACACACATGATCTTCTATTCCAAGTGTAAAACAAACTAATCTTCACATCAATCCCCGTCGCTTTGTCGTAAATTGTTCTCAACGTTGTTACCTCCTTAGTATTCAGTTTAAAATCAGATTTGTTGAACAATAGATGACAATAGACTCCATTACGACGACTGTGCTATTCAAATTTTATTATCTGAACAATCTGTGCAAAAAGATACCACCATATTTTGTCTTAAGACAATTAGATAAGGTTTCAATTGTATTGCATAGTTCAATTGTAACTAACTAGCTTTGAGTAATAATCAACAGGCATAGTAAACACTTGAAGTTGCGTTTGTTAAACAAGAGGTTGGGGCTCTTAGCAACAATATAATCGCTTCGATAAACACATCCGTCGCACGCTTAAATCTAAACTGTGCGAAGTTGTCACGTATCCTATTAGATATCGCGTTTCATATGTACCTATTAGTAATCATTTTATTATACCTATGTTAAATATTCATAGATTTTAACGTAATAAAATAAACACAACAATTATTAAATATTTATTACTATTAATTTGGTAATTACATGTAATAGACTTATCAAAGCTAATATACTGTATCTACTGGGAAAAAACGTTTAAAATGGTGATAAAGTACCTAAGAAAGTTGTCAGAAATACTTTCAAGTAAGTATCATAACAACTTAAGTTCAAGGCTTTTGTAGAACCGATTAAGTTAATGACTCTTGTACAAAGTAATTATTTGAGCTGTTGTAACATTAAATCCTTTTTAAATTATAAATGCGTATAAGTTTGGGAGTACGTTTGTATGATTGTTTATTAGTCAATCACTCATCATGATGGCTGATGATCGGATTTGAATTAAATTTTGAGAGAGGTAGAGCATAGCGTTTATTCGCTCAAAGAGCAGATCGACTGGGGAATTACCTACCTCCACTTTACAGAATACCGCAGCCAAATAACTTTATGTTGTGTAAAGTTGTGTTCCTGCGCGTGAGTAAGGTTGCCAGAGCTCATAGGGGAGCGGGGAAAGGTCGGTAACACGTGAGCAATGCTTTTTGTGTTGCAAGCGTCAATATGGCTACGGTAACCGCTTACCATCATGTGGGCCGTATGCTTGTTTACCGACTTAGTTGTATAAAAAAAAAAATGGCCTTTGAATGGGTTGCAAACAACCTTGCATAACTGTATTACTAACATCATAAACAACAGCTTTTGTTCCATGACTTTTTACAGAACATAATACAATTACCAAAAACAAATTTTAGAGATTTCGCTGTTCTATCTAACACGTTTTAACTCTATATTTTGTTGTAGGTATTGTACCTCTACGCTTCCCGTGCACAGTCACACTGTCTTTTGCTACGCGTAGAGTTCCCAATATTTAGAGCGTTGAATGTAAACATTTTTTTTTTGTATGAAAGTCTGATGAATTATTTAAAGTCATAGGATAAAAGTTGTTTTTATGATGTGAGTAATAAAGTCCTAAGACGCTGTTACCCTGTATAGATCAAGTGATACAAAACTTATTTTTTTTTAATACTAATACAGTACATCCTTCTGAAGAGAAAAAATATTAATTGCACATTTACTCCATTGAAACCAACCTCAATTTTCTAATATAATGAACAATCAAGTAAATAAATTAAAATGTTTGGATAATAGCGGGATTACCATAAACCCCCTATTGTGTGTAAAAGACAATGAAGTCAGAGACCTAAACGTAGAAATATTTTAATTTGGCTGTGAGTTACGATCTGCCGCCATTTATTTAGAACGGTACACGGTTATGGGAGTAAAAATAGGGCTATTGCATGCTCATGGAGGTAGATATGAAATGAAATAATTTATTCATTCAAATAGACCTTCACAGGCACTTATGAATAGTCAAACTCTAATACTCTAATGCACGGTTCGGAAGGTTGCTTTTGCTAAGAAGAGCCGGCAATCAACTCAGCAATTACTCTTTTCAAAATCAAACTTAAATTTATTACATCAGATGTTTCCTGTAGAGCGAGCGCTACACCCAAGCATTTTTATCATTTAAATATTCGGTAATATTGTAGTAAGCCTTCTGTACTAAAGCGGCCTTAATACATTCCTTAAACTTATGTGACGGTAAATTCAAAATTTTATTAGGGAACTTATTATAAAATTGTATACTCAGTCCTAAAAATGAATCTTGCACTTTTTGGAGTCTATAAGCAGAGGTCACAAGTTTATGCTTATTTCTAGTATTAGAAGAGTGCACGTCACTTTTTTTTACAAAAATATTAATATTCTGATGTACAAATAATATATTTGCATAAATATACTGCGATGCTACTGTGAGGATACCTATATGTTTAAACTTATCTCTGAGGGAAGCTCGAGAACTCATATTATAAATAGCTCGCACTGCTTTTTTTTACAAAATAAAAATGGTTTCTATATCAGCAGCTTTACCCCAAAGTAAAATGCCATAAGACATAACACTATGGAAATAACTAAAATAAACTAATCGAGCTGTGTCTACGTCTGTTAGCTGTCTAATTTTTCGAACTGCATAAGCAGCTGAACTGAGCTTTCCCGAAAGACATGATATTTGGTTGCCCCATTGAAGTTTCGAGTCTAAAGTAATCCCTAAGAATACTGATGATTCAACAAGACCTAAAGGTTCATTATTTATCATTAAATTACAGCCTACTTTTTTAACATTTGGTAGTGCAAATTTAATACATTTAGTTTTCTTTGCATTTAAAACTAGGTTATTTACAGTAAACCAGTTTAATACCCGAGATAATGCACCGTTTACATCGTCAAAATTAGATTTCAGTCTATCCACACTAAAAATCAGTGAGGTATCGTCAGCAAACAGTACAATTCCACAGGTATTTTTGACATAAAAAGGAAGATCATTAATATAAATTAAAAATAGAAGAGGACCTAAACCCTGCGGATAAAAAGTTAAAATAATGAATTAATAATAATTTTGTTTTTTTCCGATTATTTTTAACGTGCATCCGCAAAGTGGCTCTTGTCTATGGGGCTAAACGAGCCACTTTCTGTCAGCGTGCCTTTTTACGGAATGTTTGTCGACATCAGCCTATAATGTCCCACTGCTGAGCAAAGGCCTCCTTTAACAAATTAGGGTGAAGGAGAATGGGCAGCTACTCCACCACTAGTGCCCACTGCGGATCGGTGGAGGTACGTTAGTGGTCAACCTCCTATTCCAGTTTTCAAGCCGCCTAGTAAGCCTCCAAATAGCGTAACGACTATCACAATTAAGTGATAACCACAGTGAAGCGCTTGGGGTGTAGCATGATTAGCCGTTCTTAATCGACCGGCAAAGTTAAGCTATCACCACCGATGGGTGACCGCCTAGTGATATTACTAATCTAGCATTTCCGTGCTTCGGATGGCACGTAAAGCCTTTGGTACATAAGCTAAGAATAAGTTAATTGAGTGCTGCATAAAAAACCCACGACAATCCCGAACTCTACATGAGGAAAATTTGTAGCTTTTTTGTTAAATAAAAAAAAAGTTAGATCTACAAGATTTCTTACCGAATGTATTGGGTACTATCAATCATGACAACTGATCCTGATATCGCCATTGCAATATTTTAATGAAATACGTGACTCGATCGACTTTTTTTTTATAAGCGTGGGGCACTCGATCGACTTGAAGTAATGCAACAATGTCAATTTCGATGTAGCTGAAGATTTGGATGTCAAACGAGTGTACAAAGTCAACGCCTCTCGGTACACAAAACCTTTTCCTATCTAATCAGTTATTTCCAAGTCGGCTATTTTGCAAGGGATTGATTTTGAATTGATAACAATAACTTTTTACCGTGGTTAAGCTTGTATTTTACTATGATATGAAGAAGAAAAACAAAACCTAGAAGGTAAAATGGATCTTCACTCACTAATTCGAATAAAGTAGACTTCACGCATGATGTTCAGATTTCAATATCAATGCACTTTTTCTGTGAACAATTTAATTTTAATATCCATTGGCGTAGCTAGGGATTTTATCTAGGGGCCGTTCAGCTGCACTAACCACAGTAATTAAATGAGAGATCATAAATGACTGAGGATGGCAAATCCAAAGTGTTGCATTTGCAAACGGTTGTCTATGTATAAAAATCAACAAGTGATTCTTCTATACTGTCCATTTTGCATGGTTGGGCAATGAAATTTCTAGGGTATTTATTATCCACCATTGAAAGAAAGAAAACGAATTTATGTTTCCAGTGCTCTCCCCTAGCTACGCCCAAATAGATATCGTGTATGGCGTCGATGAAGATCTTTGCAGAAATCGCTTCCTAAATCCAAGAAGCTCTAGAGACTTGGCCACTTCGACAGTTGGCACAACTCTCAAACTAACTAAAAGTACATTAACACCTGCACTGAGGACTCTTAGCTTGTTAGCCCATGTTACGAGGATTTGGCGAAAGTCAATCTGTGTAAAACTGTATAGGTCGTCAAGACATATGCAATTTTCAGGTATTGACCATTGCCATCACGTGAACGGACTACATGTTTGTCAGATTTCTAATAAAAAATATATATTAATTATTATAATATTACATAGTAAGCAAGTAAGTATTTATAAGCGGCCCAAAACCGTTCCAGGTGGAAGTTAATGGGGGAGGCCTATGTTCAACAGGGGACATCTCAGGCTGATATGATGATGATGATGAATATTACATATCAATATTTTACCTTCCCCACATAAAAGTCTAATTTCATGCAAGCCTTACATAGTTCATTAACTCTAATTAAATTTCAAGTAGGTAAGGAAAGGAAGGCAAGGTTGGGAAGTTATGTCATACTTAGGAAAGTCAAACTATAGACTAATCAGAAATCCCTAAGTTATGTGCAAAGGTTAACATTCCCGTACTCGGTCGCAGTGTGACAACTCGGATGCACAAAATTATTGCAACAGCGATGTTTCTAATTAATAGAATTTAAACTTGGGAACTATCTCTGAGTTAAGTTTAATCTAAGTTCTATCTGAGACATGTAGACGTACAGATTTTGAGAGTTTCCTACTATAAATATTATAAATTTAATATTAAATGTAGGATTACTATCGCGGAAAACCTTCCTTGTAACCGCGGGATAGAAGTGAGTTTGAAATAGCAGAGCTACGATTATATCGTATTTACTTTGAAGTAGATTGTTAAAATTTCGCATCTTTTTTATCTGAATATTAACGGTTGTACTCAATCGTATAGGTTACCTTTATCTGTTTTTACTGGGCCCTAAATCAAAGGATATTTGGATAGGTGAGCACCTATAAAAATTGATAGAGCTAAAAATTGTTATAACAGATTCATATTCCATTCACACGTCGGTGCGAACATTTAAATTGACACGTGTACCTGAACCTAAATTATACTTAAATTTATATATGTAGGTATATTTTTCAACAAATCCGTCCAGATTTTCATCCCAAAACTTTGGGTTGCTCCTCTCGCTTCATGAAGCGTGAAAGCGCTTGTAGTATTTTCTTATTGCTTTGACCAATATTATGAACCGCATTTCTGCAGGTTTTATAAACTCACTAGCTTTTCGCCTCGCGGATTTACCCACGGTGCCCTTTATTATCCGTATGGGAGCAATTTTCAAAAATGAGAAATATGATGAGTGTAAAAAAAAAGGTAAAAAAAATACAAAAGATTCCACCGGATCGGGAATCGAACCCACTAATTACGAGACGGAATTATATGAGAAGCTCTCTAGCATATAAAAATTATTAGAGTTTACAAGGAAGAAAATAGCTTGTGTCCTGTACTCACGCTCGCATTATTGTTCGGAATATCAAGGAATATTCGACCTCTTACCTTCAACTACATTAAGTATAATCGTGGAAATCTATCTATATATATAAAAATCAATGCCACTTTTCGTTGTAATTTTATAACTCAAGAACGGGCTCACCTATCCAAACCAAACGTTTAGGCTTTGTTCGGACTATTTAGTAGATGGTTTATGTGAAGTTTGCACAAAATCAATCGAGCGGTTCTTCATTTATCACATTTTTTGTAACAAATGAATTCGATAAATGGTGGATCATTTTGTTAATGGGGATTTTTCTGTCAGGGTAGGGTAGGGCAGGATAGGGTAGGGTGGGGTAGGGTAGGGTGGGGTGGGATGGGGCGGGGTGGGGTAGGGTAGCACCATAGGGTAGGGTAGCGCCACGCGAACGAAGTCGCGCCGGGCAGCTAGTCTAATATAATAAGCGATGCCATATACCTATATAAACTATAAATAGTTTGTTTATGCTTTCATTGGTCGCCAAGACCTCTAATCCTCCGTGTGTGGGCTCAGGATAAGCTGTCGAGACATTTGGTTTTAAAAATAACATACTTAGGTTTTTTTATATCTGTGAAGCCATTATGGAACTCCAAATGGAACTTTCATAAGGCGAATGAAAGTAATCAGAAATTATATGAGTATTTGCATTTATGCGAAGTAATTTTATCATTTAACTATTTTATTCATGCATTATGGTACCATGGTAAAAACCAAATGCATTTCATTGGCTTGAGCTTCTATTATCTTCCACCTTTTAATGTACTTTGAAAATATAATATTATTATTTTGAAACGACCGTATAGAAGCGAATTATATTACCTACGTTTATTTTCTTTTGCAATTAAAATATGAAGGCAGTTCGACTGATGTAATAACATAAGTATAAAGAGTAGTTATTTAAAATGTTAAATTTTCAAATGATTTCAAATACCTTTATTAATTTGTACAAAATTTACAACATTGTAGGGATCTTTTAATATTTACCAATTTTACCGTTATAATTTGTATGCATATACTTAAAATATTTTTTAATACCCACATACTAAAAATATTCCACAATATTTAGCAGATTTTGGTCTTGACAGCATATTTTTTTATTCCGGGGGTAATACATAATCCTGAGCGCTAAAGATCAATTGTTACGCCATCTCAAATATTCTTTAACCTTTTTTTATACAGATCGACCCAAGATACTTTGATAATAATCAGTTCTATAAACTTGAAATGCTGTTTGATTAAACTGCACTAACTGCACCTGGTGGTTTTAAATGCTGTGACTGTGGTTTTCAGTGTCGCAAACAGAAGCTTTATAATATCGAATAATCCATAGCTAGCATCACCATAGCACTATTGAATGATGTCGTATTTGTGTAAATGTCATATCGATGTCAGGGACACTCAGGTCACGGCTGGCTGCTCATCGGCTTATAAGGTTTACCGCAACCTGCTATCAGGAACTTCTTATGTGTATTTATATAATACCATATTAATGTTTTTACCTGTAGAATGCTATCCTTAATTTATATATTTTTAACGATATCAGCACATATTTATCAGTAAGCAACTAATGACGACTGAAAAATATGACCCTATAGTATAGGGGTCTAACACCTGCGACTCGCGAGCCGCATGCGGCTCTTTCGATGTAAAGTTGCGGCACCTCAGATCCACGCAAAAATAATAATTTTCTCATAACCCTTTAAAATCATACAATCGATCCATTTGGAGTGCTGACGATCTTCGACGAAGTAATAAAAAACAGTTTTTAAACAGCCACAAAAAATGGGGCTCTTTAAAAACTGGAAATTTTGTAAATTGTAAGTTTTGACTCTTCCGTCTCAAAAGGTTGTCGACCCCTGCCCTATACATACCCTTTGAAGAATTTTTCTTATAATTTTACTCACACATAGAATCTGTTACTTCACAAGACGTGTCTCTTTATCACCAAATAAACCTTTTTACGTAGAAAAAGTCTCCTCATCATACGAATTTCGTAGAAAAATATATTAAATATTTCCCTGAACAAAGTACCTACTTACATTGCATACATTTAAAATAATATGTAAAAGTCGAAGAGCTACTTTTATATCTTAAAATAGATTCTTTAAATATAATCCTGATCCTTATTTGTCTTCTTATCTTAAGTTTAAGCTAGAAAATAACAATTTGAATAATAACATTAAGTTTTAAAGCCAAATTAAATCTTGCTACGTCGAGAGGCAATTCAATAAAGACACGATAATTTCAACATTTTAAATACAGATTATTGTTAATTACTCAGCACCATTAAGTTAATACTTTAACTTCCCTATTTAATAGCCCTTCGGTATATTAACCGATAAAGTTTTAACAAGCGGACCATTTGCCACCGTGTTTCATAGTTGAGTTGTGAAAACTTTTGTTTTCACTCCCCAATGGCTTGTCCCAATAAAACTTACGAGATAACTTATATTACTTGATTAATAAGAATAGTTACATATTTATTTTCTATATTTCATACCGCGTATGGCCTTTTGCATTATGCATTAGAATTATTCAAGTAAATTTTCCATTCTTAAAATTGCTTTTAAATTAGTATCTTACTTATATGTTACTCAGCTGACTGAAAAACATAATATATCTTACCCAACATAAGTTTGTTAAAAAATATCTAATAAGGGGAAGGTGACATTATCAATTTAAGAGCAAACCGGTACGTACGCTTGGATTAAACCAAATTGATCTTAAATCCGTATATGTTTATAAGCAATCGGATATCACTTAATTGTGATAGTCGTTAAGATTGGATGCCTCCTAGGCGGCTTGAAAAATTCCAACAGTAGGTTGACCACTAGCCTACCTCCACCAATCCTCAGTGGGCACGCGTGGTGGAGTATCGCCCAGTCCCTTTCACCCTCATTTGTGAAAGGAGGCCTGTTCTCAACAGTGGACATTATAGGCTGATGATGATGATGATGAATCGGATAATGCAAGGCATTTATATAGGGAATTATAAAGAATGTTTCTAAATGCATTAGAGATTAACGACGTCGTCATATAAAAATGTTTAATAATACATATAAAAATAATAATATAACACTTACCGACTCGTGCAATAGGTAAAGTGTCCTAAGTTATAAAAGGCGGGAGAGAAATAAAGGTCAAGCGTGTATACTTATTACCAATAGAAAAATTTGATATCATACATTATTAACTGTCTTGTTCATGTATACTTCCTTAATAATAGTATCTCCACATAATATCCTTGTTATGAAAAAGTAATCGAACTGGATATGTTATAATAAATCCTGAATAAGCCCCCGAAAAGTTATAGTCATGGTGTAGTCAATCCTTCTTCATGATTGAGTAACGCGGTGTAGGTCCAAATATTACTAAGCATTGATGAGAGATGAGATTTCTGTTGATACCCCTGGTTTTGCAAGCAGACGCTTTCCTATAGAGTACGATTGCGGTATAGTTACAAGTCGTTTTTCGTTCCTAAAACGTATTGTTTTGTTACAGCTTCAGCAGCGGCCACAGACAGCAGGGGCGGATGGGACGCGCTCGGCGGGCTGTACGCTCTGCTCGCGCAGCACGACGCGCTCGGCGGGCACGCGCTCGCGCGCAAGTCCGTGCGCTCGCCGTCGCGCCGCCTGCGCTTCGGCCGCCGTTCCGACCCCGATATGCCTCCCCAGACTCCTGTAAGATATAATTTATTATTATTAGACACATAAGTGCATGAACCGTCCTTGATGATGCGGGTACATAATTGTTGCTAGTGTTATGATTAGAGTAATTGCTGAATTTATTTCCAACTCTTCTCAGTAAATTCAACCTCCCGAACCGGTAATTCGTTTCCACACATTTTCTATATAGGTACATGCATTATTACGACTTCTAGCAGTGTTATTGACATACACAAAGTCAATTAACATATATCAGATTGAAGTCAACAGCCTGTGCTTATGCATAATATGAATCCGCGTCAATCTAAGCAATTTGAATACATTATGTAACTGAAAGCAAATGTTACTTAAGACATAACCCTATCATAGTGAAGGAATTATAATTCCTAAATTAAATACACTATAGGTACACAAGTTGTAGATATTGGCAAGTAATTATTTGTCTGTCGTAATGATAAACTTGGCGGTTATTTACTTACTTGGAATGGCATGGACTGAGACGCTATGTATGCTAAACAGATGTACCTATAAGTAGGTATTGGAAATAGTTTTGAAATTCAAATACTATATCTTATATATCTGTCTAACCTCTAGTCTAGACTTATCTCGTTTATAGGCACCTATAAGTATCTACAAACGTAATAATTAAAAACTAGCTTTTGCCCTGTGGTTTCGAGTTCATAAACAAAGAAACACCCGTATATTACGGCAAGATTAAAAAACCGATTTTGATGAATAAAAATGTCCTAGTAAAAATATATCTGAGACGTTTGCAGCCATATCCAATTATTTGAAGAAACCTACATACCTATATAAAATAAATAAGGTTCCTAAATATAAAGATTCTTAGTAACGCACTTTGGCCCCATTTCTACCTCTGCGACAGCGTATCTCGAAAAATCCCGTCTACGTGGCGTAATCTATGCACATGTCAAATTTCACATTCACAGATTCAGTCATTTTAGGCAGGCCCATGATTCCCCAAAAAACGGACTCGTACATACGAGTCGGTACATAAATTAATCTATTAGTCATGTTCTTCGAAAAATAATTCGCCCGTTTTCGTAAATAATGAACGCCAAAACTTTTGCAGGTCTCCAAAGTAGGTACACCACAACACCGCAACAATACTTTGCTTTTTCAAACGATTGCTAAAGTGTTTCAGAGTGGAAAATACGTGATAATGCTCAAACACTTGAGTATAATGTTACCTCCATTTTGCGTTTCGAGCTATTTGCCTTAAAGCAATTCCGCCATTACTTTTACTCCGTTTACCAAACTTTTTTCTGCAAACCTTTTCTTGTACATGATAAAAATCTTTCGTATCATACCACTATCATACGAATTCGTATGGTTTTCATAATAGCATATTATAGAATTGAAAGGATTTCCCAAAAAATATAATTTCAAATAATCTTTCCCATTGACTCTACAAAAGACCTTTCATGTATTATCTTCAGTCAATTACCTGTTAATTTCATAAACCAATGAATTCAGCGTGTAATAAGGTTTCTCATAACTGACTGCTCAGTGCTATCTGTTCTTTTATGTATGAGGTATATCTAGTTTCATTTAATGTTCATAGCATTAGTAGAGATCCTTTTATCTCTTGACGAAGGTTTGATAACCCGATGAGACTAGACTCATACTTTCATTGCAATAAAGGAGTATTACTTACAATATATCGTAATTGCGTGCATTATCATATTACATCAAGGTATAAAACGCGTCAGTGTAATATTTGATGGATCTATACAGTAAATGAACCGAACATTGTCTAGGTATGCCCACACACTGACAGCTAACGTGCTGTTTTACGTCTCGATTCTATTTAAAGATTACTCGAATTAAAATATTTTACTACATTTTGTTTTGACATTTGATGGTTGAAGATGATATATATGGCTTTTTAACTTTATTTCAATATCAAAGAAGTAATTAGGTAGGGTAAATCAGTACTATATAATAAGTAATTAAAAGAAACAAAAAACCCGACTGCGTAAAACAAAAATTAACTGAAAAGAGAAAAACAAGCTCTTTAATCTATAGAATTTTGAATATAACTTGAATGCTATAAGGTTTTGTAGTACTTCAAACCATATATAAACATATCTTAATCACAACCATTTTTTCATACTATTGGCAGGAATACAAAATAGTTATAAACATCCTATTGTACTATCATACATTATTATAAATCAATTTTGTAAACTCTGAACACCCTTTCATCCCTAATTTCATGAAGTTCGTATAATCCCTAACTCCATTAATTGGACGTGTTGTTGAATAGTTTTACTTTACTGAATTATACTCGTTTGCATATATGAAAATAAATAAATACCAGGAACTGCGAGTAAACTGAGTAAAAGTCTATCCTAGTGAGCTAATACGACTACAATATTATATATCTGTTATTTTATAATTCTAATTGTATAGTTTACAATCCGAAGGACTTGTAAAGTTGTAATTGATTTGATAATTGATCTGGTTTACCTCTTTCCTGTATGATATTGTTATTAGGTTGTATAAGTTTTCCTTATAAAAATAAAAAAGCTAAGCGTGTGGTATTGTTAAAGATCGACGAGATGGACGAGCTGCTCTCCCTCCGCGAGGTCCGCACTCCGGTGCGCCTGCGCTTCGGTCGCCGCTCCGACGAACGCGCCGTACCACATATCTTCCCCCAGGAGGTAAACATATACATTTTTTTTTTTCATGATTATTGGATTAGGTGTGTTTATCAATGCCACTTTTCATTTTATGAATATGTGGTTGTTCTTTTTGATACCGAAATTAATGATACATGTATTTATAAACCTATATTGGATGAGTACTTCATGATTGAAAAATAGAATATGAAAATGTTGCAATTTTTTTGTTATACAATAACAAAACAAAGAACACCAATTTCCTATCTCTAGAACGCAATATTGTGTACTGAATAAAATAATAAAGTCCGTAATATCAGCCAGCTCCAGATTTAAATTACTTTCCATCAGAGAGCCAATAAAATAAATCCAACTACATATTATAGTTTCGAAGATCCAGACATCGTCGTACCTGTTCAAAGGTCCCATTGATCGTAAAACCCTTGATGCGGTGTAAACCCGTGTAATGAAGTTATTCCCCTAACAAGCCACTATGAGATCTTTTACGACGATTGACCCGTTTTGTGACAAATTGGGCCTTTTTTGTGAAACAATCAGATCGTAGTTGAAGTAAATCGAATTGAACGTTGAGTTTAGCTGACTGGCTATTTTTACAAATTTTGTAAAACTTATAGTTCTCGTCTTCATTATACGTAAATCTTCACTGCAGGGTACCACAATCCTCTCCAAATTACGAGGATTCGCCACCTAATAGTAGATGACGTATATAACCTTCACTAGTCATACATACCTTTTAATTCGGAATTCTACTTCTGGTAGGTACATGCAGGTTTTTTACAGAAGGTTTTCTTTACCGAAAATCCAGTAGTGAATTGAGAGATACGGGTTATCGATCCCCGTAGAGTATACCCTCAAGAACAAACTCGTATAAAATAACAGAGTCATAATTTATGCTATTGCATTTGATTGAAACACATTTTTTTAATATTTTTCCCGCAACAACGACTTCAAATACTGTTGGACGAACTTTGGGAATGTATACCTACGTAAAACAGACAGCAGTCCGGCAAGTCGAGTTAAAAATGAGGAGCATCTTACAAATCTTAAGTGACTAGGTTCTTTTTTCTTGAGTAATAGTACTTCTTTTTCACATTTTTTCAATTTTCTTTCTAATTTTGTAGATTTTTATTTATTTTGTTATTATTCCGTATATCCTGTATCAAATCACACCATAAGTAACACATGCCAACAATACACAAATACACTTACAAACACACCCCCACACACACAACACACACAAATGGTAATTAATAAATAAATAGTTAAATAAAATATTGTTGGTATGAATTGTTAATTTACTTATTATAATTATATTTTTTTTTGTAAATCAAATAGAATAAGGCAAGTGTTGGGAGGGAACTGTCTTCTGACACACAGCTCGCGCTAGTTTAGAAGACAGGGCTGCATAATGATTATTGTAATTTGATTGAGCAATAAAAACATTTATTATTTATTATTATTATAGATAAACTTGAATTTAAATAAATCATTGGCCAACAATTTCATTTCCTAGCACATCTTCATCCTTGTATATACTTCTGACTAATAAAAATATTTGGTAATCATTTTATTCCTACCATTTATGAATTCATAATTTCAACTGTGTAGAACGAACCTTGAACTGTTTAGTTGAAATGTATTACGAATATTATAAAATAAGGACTGTACACAGAACGCTTTTGCTTTATTAAGCTACGATCAACTTATAGTTTCTTCGAAGTCGGTACATTTATCTCTTATGTTGATTTACTATATAAGTTGTGACGTATATGTTGATAGTTTTTATAATAAATTGTGTTTTGTTGTGGCAGGAACAAGATCGTGCCGTGCGTGCCCCGTCAATGCGTCTGCGATTCGGCCGCCGATCGGACAACAACATGTTCTTGCTGCCTTTTGAGGTACTTTGCAATTTTGAAGCCTAAGGAGTGTACCTTAGACTCCCTTTTTCATAAATGTGAAAATACAAATTTGTTTCTTTGTCAAACTTTCATATAACTACTATGAAAGATTTCAGAGATCCAAAGGGTACAGGTTTTTTATTTCGGATAAATCAATTCGGTATCTTTCGGAAGTAAGGGGAAACAGCAGGTTAAAAATAAACCTCTGATAACATTTTATTTTGATTACAACTCACCAGCCATGCTCATTGAATAGAAGTCATAGATTCAGTAGTAGACATTTTTGACCGTTAACTTTTTGTAGAGCTTTCTAGTAATAAATACCTACTACCGTAAAATTTCAAGGAACATTTTTGAGCTTCTAATAAATATTATACATTGTCTTCTCCTGTCATATTTTCCTGTCTTGTTACACCTCTGTTTTGAAAATCCTGAAATGGTTTTTCTATTAGAGACAAATCAATGAAGCGTAGTAAATATGGATGCTTGTTTGTGATGCCTCGTCTCGGCTCCCCCAGTTCATTCCTTTTGACATGGATAAAAAGATTCTTTTACACAGGGATTTTCCGAAATCAATATGTGATGCTCCTTGCCTGCCATTTTGCCTCTTCTTGAGTATTATTACATAAGGTGCCGCATCTATCGAATATATGTTAAAAACAATTTTTGATTTATCCGCTAGATTCTAAATGGTAAACAGTTTGAATTTGGTATCCAGAAAATGTATAGCAAAATGGATGTTATGTTTGATGATAATGTAGAATTATTTGTTCCAGTCGGCTATACCCAAGGAAGTGAAAGCCAGCAGCTCCGTGGAAGACGACAGACAGCAAGATTAAGCAAATCCAACATATCCGATGTACCAACACTAGATTTAACATTCTCCGCTCCATACAAACCAAATATCAATATTAATCATAAGACATTTAACCCACACTCCACGTATTATTAAATAAATATTAAAAATCAATTCTTAGATGTTACTCAATTACAATCGTTTGTAAGCTATGTGTACATAATAATCAGATATCTACCTATATTGTATGTTGTTAAATGAAGTGTTAATAACTATCTAGGTCTACTTATTCATCGGTCCCTATTCAATTGTTTAAGCTGTCTGACGTAACAAATGAACTGTGATTATTCAATTCCAAAATATATCGATGGTTTACCCGCACTTGGTAATACTGAATAGCATTTAATTATATCTAAATATACCGTTACTCTAGTCAATATTAAATTAAGACTGTCTCTATTTTTTTATTTGATTTCTCTGTTACTTTATAATTTGTTTCTAGCGAAGAGTTGTACATTTCAAGAGCTGGGTAAATGTAAAACGTCTTCGCTTGCTTTGTAGATTCTTTAATCGCTAATTGTCATAACAGTATTTAAAATGTTACAATTCGATGTAAATCATTACATTTATAAAAATATTATTTACACTTAGTCTAGTGACACTATGTTTAATTTTTTATAGATATTATTATATAGTGCAATTGATGAGTTGAAATATAAAATATTGCCAACTGATATTGTGGTTTCATTTAGAAATTCCTGAATCTAATAGGTACATACGCCTTGAAAGAAAAAAAAGTCTTGAAGCATAATTATGTCCGTAGCTCATAAAAACGGGAACTGCTGTTGTAAATGTACCATTAATTTAGATTTTTTAGAGATAATAATATAGCATTCACAATACATATATCAAAAATACTACAAAAACATCTATTTGTAACATTTGGCGTCACTCAATAAAAACAAATATTCATAAACTCACAACGGTAACCGCAATTATAACCAAGAAATCTGTCTAGATTTCGTATAACGAGTTGTATGTGTTTCTTCACCACATTAAATATCTTGCAGTATCTACTTGGGTCCATTACATAATTGTAAAATACCTACTGGTAGGTACTAATATTTTACAGTTGTTCTGAAAATTCTTCGATTGAAACAAACACCTGTTACGTAGATATTTTTACGAGAACACATCTAACTAAAAGTTCATTTTAAATGTACTATTAAAATAACCAGAAATGTCATTTGCAAAATTATATACTACTGTAGTATGTAACCATAATATCAAGAATTCAAATAATGTTTGTTAGTCAGATGATCTACAATCAATGGAGCAGTTTCCAAGGTGCGACATCGGCGCCATCGCTTTTATTTGAATTTCTATGGTAATTTCCTAAAATATCCCCCGTTTACTAGGAAATCGTATTTTATTTATCTTTAAAATCGACTAAATGATTCAACGTTCTCAAATAAAATAAAATAAAAAACATATAAGAGAAAGCGTAGTTAAAGAACCCTTGAAGCGAGGAGGAAGAATCTGAGACACAGAGAAAGGCTTCTGACTCTTGTACAATTATAAATACAATTAGTTAAATTAACTGATTTACCTCTGGGAGGGATGATGGATTCTTACTTAGATAAATACATTTTTAACTCTCTTTTATCAAAAGAGGAACCGCAATGGGTTTGTTGTATTTCAATTAATATACTACTACCTACGAATATCTAGGTTTTGTGAATTTTATTATTTTATTAACTGAATTAAAAAGAACTAATATTTTTTAAATGATATACATATCCTTGGTTATTGAACAAACTTTTGAGATATGGAAAACACATATGAAACTCAAAATTAGTTTTTTTTTTACAAAACAAAATTGAACCACCTTCAAAGTAACATTCATTAAAAATCATTTTCCATCAAGAACAGAGTTTCTCTGGTACGCCCGTACCCGTACACTTGTATTATAGAAACCAGATAACTGATTTATTATTTACTAATATTGAGAACAAACACATGCACAATGATTTTGGAAATCCTACGTACCTGCGGCGTAATCAGGGACAGTCAGGGGGGTAACTAGCTCCCCGGCGGCTAATATAGGTAGACAATAACATCAACTATAAGTAGATGGCCTATGAAATGCCTAGATCGAGGTCCTTTTATAATAACGCTAAAAAGAATTTCGAGTAATCAAATGTCAGCGGTTCAAACAGTAGTTACAAACAATTAATATTCATTAATATTATTATTCCAAGTTTTGACCTCGTGTTTGTTTTCTTTGTCTTTTTCAAGACTCAAATTAATCATTGTTAAGTAACAAGTGTCATTGTTAAGGTTTTACATTTTACTTTTGGCGTAAAAACTGAGGAAGTAAATATTTCTTGTTAGGTTTTGACAAGCTTTTAATCATTAGTATTTTTTTAACTAAATGAGCTTTTGAAATTGACCTTTTTTTTAAAATTTGTAATGTTTGAAATTGATAGGAATATCTTTATAACAAATACTGTGTGCTCCGTTTTCCATGGTGTTTCTTTTGTTCCTATCGAACCTAATTACTTGGAAAAAGTTGGTTTCATACCATGAACTTTTTTTTTTTTTTATACCTTAAGGTGGCTAACAATCGTACTGCCCGCCTGATGGTAAGCAGTTACCCTGAAGAAATCTCTTCACGCCCTTTTTGAAGAACCCCATGCTGTGCTCCATTGGGAAAACCACGGCGGGGAGCTCATTCCACAACCTGAGCGTCCGCGGAAGAAAGCTCCTTTGAGCTATTTATTTTTCTCATATGTACCAACGATTGACAACGACGATGGTTAAAGAAACGCGTAAGCGCCGTGAAAATCAGTGCTTACTTGCGAGAAAAATACTCCTTAATGCGTTCTGATATCGCTACGTTTCTTCTGTGTGCTTAGACCACTAATTTATTGTTTGAGCGCTAAAGAGAACTTTAGTTGATCCTAAAAATATGGGCCATAATCTTTGCTTATGATAGCTTCTCTATACGTGGTAAAAATAGCTCAATGGTTTCATTAGGTATCGACTATCATTGAAATGTATTAGCTCTGTTACCCATTTGGGATTTTTTCTTAACGTATTTATTAATAACAGGTGGGGACTTCGAGATGGCATATTCGAAACCTACGTTGGGTTAGTCATGCTGAATAACTTTTAATATGGGACCAATAGTGAATTTCCATAGTAAATGTCAACCTTGCTCGATAAAAAGTATAAAAAGTAAAAAAAAAATTTGAGAATTCAGTGTTTCGAAAATATGCCATCTCTAAATCTCCACCCAGTATATACAAACATATACCTACGTATGAAATCCACTCAGAATATAGTAAAATGCATGATAACGACAGTGTTTTATAATACGACGAAAAAGGAGAAAGAGAAATAACATATCAGAAATAATATTCAATGAAGAATTATTATTCTAGCTGCTAGTATGAGGCACGCACGACAACTTATTTTTTAGCAGCATGAGCGCTCCAAATTAAACCTGTTGCAGTTCACAGCGAGTGCAACCTGACTGGATATATTACGTCACCACGATCGAGCACACAGCTCACATTTTATCAAAAACTTCGAATATATAGCGTAGGTACTAAAATTCTTATTATCAACCATATTTTAAATAAAAAATACATAAACAATGTTGAGACTCATTCAGTACCAGAAATGTTTCATAGCATTCCAAAATATTTAATAGAAAACTGGCGACAAATCTGTGCAATAAACTTGTTGAGACAGTGCATTGGGCTCCAGTTTGCATAGAATCGCAGCAGGATTTTGTCTGCAAATTATGTCCCGTTCGAAGGAAGTTAACTTGTCAATACGTCAGTAGCACGACCCTTCTCTGAGTAAATGAAGAAAAGCACTAGATAGCTATTTACGTCTTTGCGTCCTTGAGTTGAATCTCATTTGCATCATGTTTGTTGTTGTCTCTTGGGAACAACAGTATTTAAAATGTAGATTAACATGTTTTTTGTTTCAGGGCTAAGAGCCAGTAGATTGACACAATCCACTGTCTTAGCTTCCACATGAATAGTGGCCCTACAATGTGGATCAACTATTCTTCAGTCCTGAGAAAAGTGGGGGTGGATACATCAATATATTTAAAAATCAATGCCAGCTCACCTATCCAAACCAAATGTTTAGGCTTTGTTCGGACTATTTAGTAGATGGTTAATGTGAAGTTTGCACAACCAAGGTCGAGCGGTTCTTCATTTATCACATTTTTATTATTTCACTTTATACGTAGCGAAGCACGTACCGGGCCGCTAGTTATCTATAGAAAACAACGCCAAGAGCCACCACTTTCATCATAATAATCAGGATAAACTATAAATTATGACTGAATAATCATGAAAAAAGCTTCATAGCATGTACTCCATTGATTTTCTTTCCAAAGTGGGTAAAAAAATGTACCAACATATTTACCGGCAAGATCCATACCTATTATAAATCTCTGAGCTTATCTCAACGAAAATACACTGGTGGAATTCAGTCCTCACACTTTGCATAGGTACTCACTTGTCTAGAGCTTCCTATATTATGTGCTGGCTGCAAAGGCTGGCTGACAGACGTTGCTAACATTTGACACATTCAAAAAGTTTCAAAAGGTTGGCAGCTTCTGACTTGGAATACATTTTAAAATCAAACAAAGGTATTTTAATAAAATACAAAAATTCCTGCAATTTAATACAAATACATCTCAGTTCTATAATAAGTCTGAAACAGAAGCAATGGTTGTTTCCACAGAAAACTTGCACATAAAAATATGCAAAGAAATTACGATAGATCTTACGTATACCTAAATTCAACTCTGGAAACATTTTATATTTGCCATCTAGTTTTTAAAACCATCTCTATTAAATTATTTTGAATGTTTGATTAATTTTACCTAATACAGCGTAATAATTCAATGCCTAATACAGTGGCTCGAAAATTGTAGTTACAAAGACAGTGAACATGGCTTGGAAGTTCGTTTTTTATTATATTTTACGGGCTTGTTTACATATATTTCCTTTCATTTTTACTAGTCCAATATAAAGTTTACTGGCGAGATTATTATTATTATTCTCTTTATTTCTTTAGGTCCTTAAAATTACTTTTTTTATAACATTAGTAAAAATAAAATTCAAAAATATTATAAAAAACCTAATCCTATGTATATATATGATTATTTTTTTTACAATATCTTTACAAAATCTAAAAATGTTATAAAAAAACCTAATCCTAGTGTGCCGCCGGCAGCGGGGAAGGGCCCAAGCTACCGGTGGTTAGGGCTGCAGAGAGAGGAATCTCCTGACGATGCGCGCCGTGTCCAGGAGTACCGCCTTCTGTATCTGACCCTTGATCCAGCCATCCAGCGAGAGCCTCTCAAGGTGTTGGTCGAGACTCTTCGCTATGAGACCGTTCGCTGAAACAACTATCGGGACAATGATCGTCGAATCAACATCCCACATGGCGGTCACCTCGTGAGCCAAGTCAAGGTACTTGCTGAGCTTGTCCTTCTCGGCCTTCACGAGGTTCTCGTCATGGGGGATGGTGATGTCAACGAGCACTGCCCGGCGCTTCAATCGATCTGTCAGCACGATATCAGGCTTATTGGCTACAATAGTCCTGTCCGTGATGACAGACCGATCCCAATAGAGCGTGGCACGACAATTTTCGAGAACTGACGCAGGTGCGTACTTATAGTACGGCATTTCGGACTCTACAAGGCCGTATTGAAGAGCAAGTTGCTGGTGGATGATTCTGGCTACTAGGTTATGTCTGTGCAAGTACTCGCCGTTAGCAAGATGAGAACAACCGGAAATAATATGCCTGAGTGACTCTCCGGGACGGCGGCATGCTCGACAGATGTCGACCGTACCGTCCTTCAGGATATATTTCCGGTAGTTATTCGTCTTGATAACTTCGTCCGCAATTGCACAGGCAAAACCTTCGGTTTCCCCAAAGAGGTCACCGAAACGTAGCCAGTTCACCGACGCGAGCAGATCTACATCGGGCCCTGTTAGGGCCTTGTAGAACCGCCCGTGAAGCTCCTTACTCTTCCATACGTCCCTGCGGTCCTCGGTGCTTAGCACCTTTGGCCTGCGCCAGTTCTCGTTTGCCAAGGACAGCGGGGTGAGGCCCCTGTCTACTGCCACCACATCGCGATGCATCCCACACTCGTTGTCAAGGAAATACTTCCTAAGACTGTACACCTCGTGGTTGTGGAGGTTCTTGGCGTTTAAAAAGCCGCGGCCTCCACACTTACGCGGGATGTACAGTCTCATAACAGACGAGCGTGGGTGTAGCATGCGATGTGTTGTGAGCAGGAGACGGACCCTCCTATCCAGGGCGTCCAGCTCAGTTTGAGTCCACCTTAGTATGCCAAAGGAGTACGTGAGCAGGGGCATCACCCAGGCGTTGAAGGCGCGCACCTTGTTACCACCTGACAAAAGACTGTTCAGTACTTTTGTCAGGCGACAGAAGAAGCGCTCCTTCACAGCCCGCTTTATGTCCCCGTCCACAATACCCAACGACTGTGATATACCAAGGTACTTATAGGTTTCTGATTCGAAGAGTGATCTGAGAGACATTGTCTCAGAAAGCTGTAAATTCGTTGAATTTACGACTTTCCCCCGCTGTACATGCATGACCGCACACTTATCTACACCAAACTCCATTTTGATGGCGCTACTAAAAACTTCTGTAATTTTCAGTAACTCCAACAAATCTTGACGTTTTGGTGCAAATAGTTTAAGATCATCCATGTACAACAGGTGAGAAATGACCTCACCCCCTCTTCGAAGCCGGCAGCCTAGTCCTGAATCCTTCAGCAGAGTACTGAGCGGATTCAAAGCTAGGCAGAACCATAGGGGACTCAAACTGTCACCCTGGAAAATACCTCGCTGAATCCTTATAAAGTCCTGCGGGCCAGACGTGCCATCTCCACGACCTGGTTGACGAAGGACTGTGATCCATTGCCCCATACATGTGCTCAAGAAGGATCTTAGAGCTGTATCAACTTACAGTTCCAAGATCCTCTCCAGCCATGAGTGAGGCACCGAATCATAGGCCTTCTTGTAATCAATCCAGGCAGCCGAGACGGCTCCCCTGTTCCGCCGGACTTGTTGGCAAATTGTCGTGTCGATGAGGAGGAGCTCTTTGGTACCACGGGACCCACCCCTACATCCATTTTGAGAGGAGGCCAAAATGTTATTCGCAACAATGTGCGTATTAATTTTTGCTCTCAAAATAGATGTAAGGAGCTTGTATAGTGTAGGCAAGCACGTGATGGGTCGATAGTTTTTCGCATCCGTGGTACTACCGGATTTATAGAGCAAGGAGGTAATACCGGTTGTAAGAAAAAGTGGCAGGGAACCAACCTCAAGGGCTTGTTGGAATTGCGTTGCCAACCGTTCGTGTGAGCATCGAAACCACTTTATCCAAAAGTTGTGCAATCCATCCGACCCAGGACTTTTCCAGTTCTGGGTCGTGCGGATCGCACAACTTATGTCATTGGGGCTGATGGTAATTGCCTCCATTGGTTCGATGGACTCACACTCACGTTTGACAACACTCATCCAATCACCCTCGGTGTGTTGGACAGGCATTGACCAGATACTACGCCAGAAATTAATCGTGGCAGTAGTATCCGGTAGCTGTCCGTCCAACACACGTTGGTCGGTTCCCTCCCACTTTCGGTATACCTTCCTCTGGTCACTCTGGAAGAAGCGATTTTGCTGGAATCGATCCACACGCTCTCTGTAGCGGCGAATACGGCTTGCCCATGCATAAACTTTTTGCTTCAAGAAGTCAATGCGCTCTGTGACACAGGCCAAGTAGTCGTGGGGCCTAATATCAGTCCCCGCAAAGGCCTGGGTCACAAAGCGCATGACACGAGGGCGATTATTGCCCTCCTTGAAGCAAATCAGCTTTGCAATGAGAGTCCTGAACGTGTTGATACGCCGCTCGATCCGCACTTGCCATGCGGGAGCATCGCCGACATGCCGCGTGGCTCGGTCAGGAACAGGTAGCCTGACACGAGCAACACGGCACGCCGCGATGGCCCCACAGTACAGAATCGAGTGGGTATCAACTAAATCTTCACTAGCCCGTAGATACGGGTCTAGTAAAGCGTTCAGGGCTCCCATTAGCGCTAAGTTTCGTTTATTCGTGGGCAAGCCTGGTATTCGCGGCCTAGAGTTGGGTGCGGACCTATACAGCATAATCGCTTCCTCCAAAGTCCTCCTCAAATGCTCATTGGTTTGAGTGCTTACGCTGTTCACACAGTCCTCTTCGTCGGCACTGGGATCAACCCGCACCGCCCCCGGTGCCTGGTCTGGTATCGGCACCGAAATCGGCGAAACAGCAGGTGGATCCCGCGTCAAAGCAGAGGCAGAGCGAACAGGCAGCACTTCCAAGCGTAGCCGATCAAGTACAGAGTCATCCAGCCTCTTGAGTCGCTGGATGGCCCGCACCTGATCCGATAGGCGTTGCGCGGTCACAGTGATAGCTGGTTCAAGGATCTGAAACAGAGGTAGCATCCGGTCACGGTACGCGGACAGGTTGGTTCCCCCCTCTGTAGCCCCATAGTAGGCGCGCATGCAGTTTTCATTCATGGACTGTGTCCACCGCATGCGACGCACTATACCACCGGTAGCGGGAGCCAGTTGCGGGACAGGTTGTCCCGCAGGCCCCAAGCGTGCCGGCAGCGGTGGCCGTCCTCGTCGCGCAGGTGGTCGCGGCGGCGGGGGCGACGGCCCGCGCTCGTCGCTCGACTCACTGGTGTCAGGCGCGGTGGCGAAATTAGCGCCCGACGAAGATGGCGAGGAGCTGGCTGAGGCGGGCGAGGGTGGTGGGCGTGCGTTAGTGCGTTCCGCTGTATTTTTCAACCTTGATCTAGTAATCATTCTTTCAGTATTTGTTTTCATAAAGTTTCATTTTGTAATTTCTTGATTTTCCTATAGGTTGTCAAAGTGACATAATGTCGTGGTAGTAGTATTATAATTTTCCAAGGTACAGATTATTCCAAATTTACAAGACTTTTGTTGCTTTCCTGTTTTTTTACTATTAAATCAATATGCTTGAGGTGAAAATTTGGTATAAATACGATAAAAATAAATATTTAAAAAAAAATCACAAAAATCAAGTTGTGTCAAAGTCAGCGGTTTTTTTTTTTTTTTTTTTATTATTATTATTATTATATATTTTTTATCGTTATGAATTGTATGGGATAATAAATCAAAAAATACAAACCTATTGATCGAATATAGATTGAATGTAAATAACAGATTATATTTAAACATTTAATAAATATGACATGAATACAAATGTACCTACTTCAAAAGACAGTATCACAAAAGTTTTCGGAACGTTATTACTTTTTGTTCCGATAAAGTCGATAATCAAGCATACGGACTGCCTGATGGTTAGCGGTTTCCGTAGCCATTTGGACACTTGCACCACACTAGGCATCACTGACGCGTTACCGACCGTTCCCCCCTCCCCAAGGAGCACTGGCGACCTTACTCACTCGCAGGAACACAACATAAAGTTATTTGGCTGCGGTATTTTGTAAGGTGGAGGTACTTCCTCAGTCGAGCTGCTCTTTAAGCAAAATAACGCTATATACTTATACTTACAAACATACTTCAAAAGAAAGTATCACCAAAGTTCTCTAATTCAGTCACCTAATTATTCTCCATCTCATTATAGTCGGTGATATTTCTTAATGACGTAGTTTAAATAAAGTACCGAAGCATTGCCATCATGAATCATATCTTCAGGCATGCTATGCATCACTCTCTGACCCTGAATCTAAACAAACTGTCTGCAGACTGTATTATTATAGACAGGTACGCACCACCTGTCCAACTATTTGTATCTACGAAAAATATTTTCAGAGTTCTGTTTGTTAAAGATTGTATAGAACCTTTATATGTATACTGCCGTCCCTTTATTTGAAGTTGTTACGGTCAAACTGTCTTTGATATTAGAGATTTAGATAACTTTGTGGATGACTGGTATTTTTTATATCTTTTCATAGACTGTTGTTGTTGAAACTATGATATTTTCTTAGAAAGAGTAGAGGGTATTATATTATTTCTGTGAAAATATCAGAGTATATGTAATTGAAAATCAATCGTCATGAAATTAGTAAACTGTTTTGATCGTCAATCAGTAAAAACCTGCTTAAAGGTAACATGCGGGCTAAAAGGAGTTTTCTTCCGCGGACGCTCGGACTGTGGAATGAGCTCCCCGCCGTGGTTTTTCCAATGGAGTACAGCATGGGGTTCTTCAAAAAGGGTGTGAAGAGATTTCTGCAGGGTCGGCAACGCGCGAGTGATATCCCTGGTGTTGCAAACGTCCATAGGCTACGGTAACTGCTTACCATCAGGCGGGCCGTATGCTAAGGATAAAGCACTTTTATAAATAATACATGTTTTAACGCTATATATTTTTTATAAAAGTGCTTACATTTTTTTTATGCCAATCGATCTTTTTCTAGGACAATCAAAGGATCTCTTAAAAACGATTTTCTTCTACCCATTTCTAATTTCCATTCTGTATACAGCTACCGCTTTGAAAGAAATGTCTCCGAGTAAAATGGCTGAGACAGACAGGTGAACATGACTATAAGGAAGGACTGTCCTAGTAGGTCTTGCCATTAGATTATTTGATTAACTAGGGAACCCTAAAAGCGGAATAAAATGTATATTCTGAAAAGAGAAGTTGATTTGTTTTACAACTAGATATTTATACGCAAAGAGATCGTTCCACTTATTTTTTTCTGAGAATCGAGATCAATGGCCTCAGCACATCCAAATTAATATTAAATCGTGATTAAGTTCTCTGTCTATAAATTTAAATTAATAATTATTAATCCTCTGCTTTCATTTTACGTTTCAATAGATACGTTTTTCGGTACCGAAGCTCATTCGTAATTACTTATTAACAAAGTCTAACGCGTAATATTTAGTATATAACCACTATAGGTCACAGAAAATGACATTAATCTACTATATAAAAATAAGTCGGGTTTTCCTTCCTGACGCTATAACTCCAGAACGCACGAACCGATTTCCACGGTTTTGCATTTGTTGGAAAGGTCTCGGGCTCCGTGAGGTTTATAGCAAAGAAAATTCAGGTAGGGTAGGGTAGGGTGGGGTAGGGTAGCACCATAGGGTAGGGTAGCACCACGCGAACGAAGTCGCGCAGGGCAGCTAGTTACATATAGATTAGTTATTGTTTCAACACACATGGTTGAAGTAGTTATTCACAACGATGATAATGCATGATAATGTTACAATAGGCGTCAAAAAATGCCATTTAAAAGAACGGCAAAGAACTAGTGTATCAATAAAAACACTTGGTAACGGAAAATGCGAAAGTAAGACTATAATATTATACTTGTCAACTTTTATACGTGGCGGGCTTAAAATAGGCGATGTAAACTAGATAAAATTCCCCTATATTCCACCGTTAGAACTTTGGAAGCGATGGTTCATTCGTGAACTGGAAGCCGGTCGTATAAGTTGAAAAATATCGACACACTGTCTGTCATCATCAAAATCGAGAACGCAAGTTTAAGTTCAAGGTTCAAAATTTTTTTTGTTTATTTACCTCAGGTGAGACTGTGTTTATTTTTGTACGTGAGTGTATTTTGTTAAGTAAAACGTTAATGTTTGTGATTCTTATTTACGTGGAAATCGGATTCGAGGAATAATCCATTTGCACATTTGAAAAGTATTTGACACCTTGTTTTTTTTCCAAATTGCAAGAGAAAACCTTATGCCATATAGACTGAAAAGTATTTGAAGATAATTAAAGTAGATTTTTCAATAAAAGGACTGTACTGTCAATAACATAAGACCAAGAAGTTTAACCTTTTGGCACTAATGACTAAACATCAAACACGCAGCCACCGATAACATGTATCGATAGCTAATATAATCAAATAAGAAAGCGGCGATTACTGAAATATTGCAGGTGAGGGCGTTCATTTCATAGGCGCGTGCGCAGCCAGTGGGCGGGCGCCGCCCGTCGCCTCAGTAAGAGACAGGCATCGCCTCCGCTCGCACGACTGACCGCCGCACAAGGTATAAAACATTATAAAAAGCTTTCACCGCTTCATATAACAGCACTAATAAACGCTTTAAGATATCTGTGTATTTTTTTTCTCAACACTAACGACCGCACCTGGCGACCTCGACATCCATGACTAACTTCACGAGCAAGGTGTATGGTTACAAAAATAATTCGCCATGACTTCATGTTACTGAAATAACGCGTTCATTTTAGCACACTGCTTCTTTGCGCTGAGCGCTTCTTATAATGCCCTCAGTCAATAAAGTGACCTACTGACAAATTTCATTAATTAGCACATCATTAATTCATTAGCCGATAAAGAACTCTATTTTTAGATGCTAAAGTAGAAAATGAGATATCTGAGTGCATTACAGTGTAAAGGTATGCGCAAGCTTTATAAAAATAGTTTAAAAAACTATTCTCGCGCATCGTATAGTCTGTCTGTTGTACATGTCGGCATTATTTCTAACCTTGATGACGGTATTGTTAACCTTGTTTATATATAAACATCTGTATTGACCTCATACCTATTCCAAATATTTTTATTACTTTCCGTCTCCGCGGAATCAAGGAGATTGTGACTTTGTAAATTAAACAGTAATTTTAATACAAACGTACACACGTCGCTTCAACCAAACACCATTTTCATTCATTATTTAATAAAATATGCAATCAGGAAATATAAATAATTCAAAATAGTTATAACACAATAGTTATCTTTTTCGGACAGAAAGATTTTTTTCATTTTTCGAATAATATAATGCATAATCCTTACTAATATTATAAATGCGAAAGTGAGTTTGTTTGTTTGTCACGCCTTCACGCCTCAACTACTCAACGGATCATCATGAAATTTGGCATGCAGATAGCCTATGGTATGGATAAGGACATAGGCTACTTTTTATCCCGGGAACGCGGGTGAAACCGAGGGGGACAGCTAGTTTTCATATAAAAATAAAATTGATCCTCCAAATATTCTATGCATACCCTTGATTGATGAAATTATTCAAATTATTATACATTACATATTATTGTAGCTTTTAATCTTATCTATAAATTGTTTTTAGATAAATCTATGATTGTTATGATAAACAAATAATTTAGTAGATATCAAAAAAAAGTTTTACTCCTATTATCATATTAACAGCCAGGTATTTAAACAAAAGCAATTTGCAAATCTTTAACATAAGAACACTCCAGTTATCACGAATGTATAATTCCGAAAATAAGTGCGCAAATATTTATTACGCATGCGAGCATGGAGTCCAACACGAAAATAGAATATACCTCTCGCCGTTCACATTATTTTATCGTATCTTTCGAACAGGATGGAGATAGTGAGCTGTTTTTCTTACTCCCACATGAATTTTCTCATAAAACAGCCAAGTTATTGTTTGAGATGCACCAAAAGATGTATTACAAGACATCAAAAGAAATGTCACATGAGATGAAATTGATAATGTTTTCCCTCAGAAAAAAAAACTATTTTTTATTTTGTTATATACAGATAAATTCCAATTAATACTTATCATTGCCAGATTGTCCAGTCAATGTAACATCGACCTTAAATCGAGGTTTCTAGAGCCGTAACTTCTGATTATTTCTAATCTCTTTCAAATATTCCGTTTCAAATATTTTGCTATACGTACGAAAATACCAAGGATTATTGTTTCCACTTCAACATGTTTACGTTAGAATATACTTACTTCAATTCGTAGTAGGTACCTACTTTATTATGCAAAAGCCAAATATTATCTCGTCAGTTCAGTAAAGGAAAATTAACTGAAAATCCCCTTTGCTATGAATAGTCGTAATATTTAGTGATTGGATAACGTAAATACGTAATGTTTTGTTTTTCGCGTTGTAGCAGACATGGTTTGGGTCTAATTCTAGAATAGAATGTGGCGGTCTTGAGAAATAACCTCTTCCGCATCCATTTCGCAATTACCTACTTCACAAAACGTACACAAATAAATCTGTAGTCTGCAGAACCGTTCACAGTCGGAGCCGATACATCGTTTGTTTACTTTACTGCGGTCGTAATTAGCTAAACTTGATGTTAACGACTGATTTAATGAACGGACAATTTACTAGAATGTCTATATGTCAACTATCTGTTAAATCAAAGTTTACTATCATGTTGTTTATATTGAAAACTTATTAGTCCTTCCTGTCCTTCGCACATTATTCGGTAAAAATATGAGAATCGTCCGCGTCGCGCCGCTGAAGCTAATAAAAACGCAATAACACGAGGTGCTCCGCCTCTAACCCCGGGCCATGAATCTTCCGAGAGTGTAATAAAATTATCTCATGAGGATAAAAATTGTCACTCCAACTTTTTAGATACGTCTGGGGTAAACAACCAGATAACCAGTTTAGATTTTAAGGGAACCCAGAATAATGTACCACAGATTGTGACCTTTGAAACAATACTGCATTCCCACATCATAAACTTATTTCTTGAATGTTTGCAGTTCATAAATTTTATGACGCTTTCAAGACGGTAGTTAATCTGATTTACATATTATATGATGGCATCGTTGCTTTTTTACCTTTCTTATTTAGTTGAATGTATTATTTACTGATGTGTAGAGAATACATCTGGGAAAGTTATCATGAAATTCCCTGAAATAATGAATTTAAAGTTTTGAAAAGGACTTAAAAACATACGGCTCACCTGATGGTATTCGTAGCCTTGCACGCTTATAACGCTTGCAACATCCGGAGTATCACTCGCGCGTTGCCGACCCTGCAATTCTGCAAAAATCTCTTCAACCACTACTTGAAAAACCTAGGCTTGGGAAAACCACAAAAATATATCAAAGTCAAAAATGTTTTATCTGTATTTCAGCGCTGAACGAACGACTTAAAAATGGCCACCGGCCCGAAGATAGTACACAAGCAGTTCAACTCGCCCATCGGGCTCTACTCGCAGCACAATATCCAGGAGACACTAAACAAGCACCTCCAGAATATCGACAACAATGGAACCGTGGGGTAAGTACCGAAACTAAACAAGCTTTTGCCATTCTCGACATATCCACGGGGATTTTCTCGGGATTTTACTGGGAGTTAAAACTTGAAAGGCTTTATTGACTAATGGCCGATTCCTATAATTTACAGACCGTTATCGGTTAAAACTAAGACTCTTATATCTTTACTAATAATGAAGCAAATAACCCAAACCTTCATAGCAGACCCTCCCATATGAAAGTAGCTATTACAGGTAAAATTTGATGATCTATATGCTCAGTTTGGCAATAAAAGAACCTACCATTGAGCGTTTCTTCAATGGGCGACACGACACGGCAACGGCAGCCGTCCACGACATCAGTAGATGCATATGCAATGAGCTTGAGTTTCCGTTGAAGGAAAACATCGTGAGGAAATCATAGCCAGGTGTTAGGATACTTTGTAGTACTCATCTGGTAGCCTACCACCCTCAAGTTAAATATCTGATGCCAAACACCAATCGGTGTGTGTTCCGATAGCTGCACTTCAAAGCCAGTTCCTTATAGGCTTTGTGTGCTTACCACTTTCGGCCACATCATCACTTACCATGTCAAACAAAGGCTTATACATAGTAAACAAAAAAAATAAAAATTTACTGATATAATCATATCTTTTAACTACCAGTTTCTGACATTGAATGAAGCGTCGCAATGATCTCTGGTGACCTTACTCCCGCGCAAGAACACATCATCATCATCATCATCATCAGCCTATAATGTCCCACTGCTGAGCACAGGCCTCCTTTCACATATGAGGGTGAAAGGGAATGGGCAGATACTCCACCACGCGTGCCCACTGCGGATTGGTGGAGGTAGGCTAGTGGTCAACCTACTGTTGGAATTTTTCAAGCCGCCTCTAGGAGGCATCCAACCAGCTTAGCGACTATCACAATTAAGTGATAACCGGGACCAACGGCTTTACGTGCCTTCCGAAGCACGGAAACGCTCGATATGAAATACCACTATAGACGGTCACCCATCCAGGTACCGACCACGATAGACGTAGCTTAACTTTGCCGATCGATTAAGAACGGCTAATCAAGCTACACCACGAGCGCTTCAAGAACACAACATAAAGTTATTTGGCTGTGGTAATCTATAAGGTGGATGTACTTCCTCAATCGAGCTGCTTTTGGGCGAATAAACACTAACTACCTCTCTTTTTCATCAATATCATTAATCAATTCTATTGATACCGACATATTTCCGAAATAAAGGATAGAATACTGATAAATCACATTAATATCATGTTTCTATAACTCTTACAATATTAGATACGTCAGTTATAATTATCCTTGTAGTAAGTAATTTGGATTACGTCTTATTTGGTACTGACTTCCGTCACATACGGAAATATGTGTCAAAAGTATGTATACATCATCATATCAGTCTAGGGATGTCCACTGCTGAACATAGGCCTCCCCCATTGGGCCGCTTGCATCCGGCGGCGCCCAGCGATTTTGACCAGATCGTTGGTGGAGGTCGTCCCGCTCGGCGCTTTCCAGTGCGTGGTCGCCACTCGAGAACCTTCCTTCCCCATCGGCTATCGTTTCTTGAATAATAATATAAAATGTACAAAGAAGTACTGCCCTATACAAAAAAATAATGTATAAGAATAATTTAAATTTACCATAAAAGTTTTATCGCTCCTACAAATTTTCACCCCCTATTTTAGCACGTTTAGGTATGATTATCCCAAAAACTCTAAAACACGTTCACTCTTTATTTCCAAACTTTACATTTTCATTGCTTTATCAACATAAATGACAGATTTTCGTTACATTATAAATTCTTTTGTATTTACTTTACCTATTTTATCTCCTTAAGAGAAAATGCTGGTGGCGTTTGTTTCATACAAACGTAATCCTCCGTTTCCACCCTGGATAATGACACTAGAGCAATGATTATTCTACCATGCAATCTGTAGGCACCACTGTATGTCCCTTGGTTGTGATTTTCTACAAAACTAATAACTAAACTAATTAAGTATTATAAGAATTAGGAGCCTTCTAAAATCACAAAAACTTACCAATTTTAACGCCCTTACGCCAGACGTCCAGCGTACAAATTTGACGAATAAAAACAACAAAGGAAAACCGACAGACATAGCCAAAGCTCTCCTTATTCATGTTTTTTTTTTAATCGATCATGGATGAGAAAACCGGGGATTACGAAATAGCGATTTCGTAATCGGTCCAAGCTGTAGTTGTCTAATCGCCCTCGGGCGGGATAGCTCGGGCACAGCGCGACAGCAATAGATATGTTAAAAACCTATTTTTCAAATTTCTTGCAGTCATCCTTTCTTCTCCTAAAATCCATACATAGTAAATATATGCCACAAAATAAATATAACCTCAAAATTTCATGGTTCCATGAGTTTGCGAACCAAATCTAAGTCAATCAATCAGTTAGTCAGGACTTTTTCTTTCCGTGAATTAATTACGTTAGGTGAAAGGTATCAATTCCACTTACAGGTCAGTGACTATTAATATATTAGTCACTAATATCTAACTGAATATTATCACTGAAACATACGAGTACTTACTTATTAATTTTCAAATAGAAGATATTTGTCGCTGTCAGAGGTTTTTTAGTTTATTCATCAATCATCAACTCTTATGGACAATTGCAAGTACATTTTTTTTTATACCTCTAAGGTGGCAAACAAGCATATGGCCCGCCTGATGGTAAGCGGTTACCGTAGCCTATGGACACTTGCAACACCAGGGGTATCACTCGCGCGTTGCCGACCCTGCAGAAATCTCTTCAAACCCTTTTTGAAGAACCCCATGCTATACTCCATTGGAAAAACCACGGCAGGGAACTCATTCCACAGTCTGAGAGTTCGCGGAAGGAAGCTTCCATAAAACAAAAATAATGTCCCACTGCTGAGCACAGGCCTCCTTTCACAAATTAGGGTGAAAGGGAATGGGCAGATACTTCACCACGCATGCCCACTGCGGATCAGTGGAGGTAGGCTAGTGGTCAACCTACTGTCGGAATTTCAAGCCACCTAGGAGCCCTCCAACTACGACTATCTACTAATTTGATTCCTTGGGTGCTCTTAGAAATGGGATTCCGAGTTAGTCCGCATAATTGTAAGCGAGAACGATTCACTGAGCTACTGTCATATAAAAATATACTAATTATGAAAAAAAACTGAGCATAACAGTTTTTCATGATAAATTTCATTACAATTATTTTTTACAATAAGAGCAATTGATATCAGCTAAAAATAGAATAATATCACAAATAAATATCGCATTTGTCCCAAAATTAGGGAATCATTCAAGTTAATAGAGTCCATCATGAAATACATCACTGAAAAAGAAACATGAATTTGTCACAGTAATAGAAAACATCAAAGCCTCCTCCATCGCACAAATATTGGTCACAGTTCTGTTGGAACGTTTATTAAAAAGTGTACTAAGAAAAGAGTATTTTTTATGTAAGACGACACGTAACATAATTTTCGCGAAGGTATTTGGTTCGAATCCTAAAAGGTGAAGAAAAACATGGTTTCAAGAAGACAAAGCAAAAATTATTGAAAAATAACAAACAGGTGAAGCATACTATAATATTATAAGATATTTATGATGTACATGTCTGTTGACGCCATGCCAGAATTGGGACGCCTTATTGATACAATTGTCGCGTAATTAGTCTGTACATTTTAACAATTAAGTGTTTTCCCTCAACATTGTTTATTTCATTCGTATAATTTTGCATTTACAACAGCTATTTATGAAAGTATATTTTATTGAAATATCTAAACTCATAAAAAATACAAATACATGGAAATAAATTATATCCATGCGTATGATAAAATTTTGCTTAAATTGTAACATAATTTGCCTTCAATTTGTTTGTTATAATATATCACGTATTTTCCATCACATTTTCCCGATAAATACTTTACAAGAGACAAGGGCAAGACAAGCAATTTCTGCAGATTTCCGATTTATCTATTTACATCTTTCATTTGCCAATAAAAAAATGAAGTCTTAATAAGCTTCCGCTTCCTTTTGCAAAATATAATACGAGTTGATTGTTGACACTTTGGGAGTAAAAATAAATTTTGTTGACTGTTTTTTTTTAGAATGAGTATACTATGAGTCACATTTGAGAATTGAAATTTCCTTCATATTTACAACGAATTAGTAAGAGAAATTCTTCTCTAAATTGATAAGTGGCAAGTATTAATGTCATGCTATCTTTATGAATTATCAAATGCAAATTCATTTGAGTTTCTTTTTTGTTTGGTTAAGATTTGATCACAATCTCAAGATGGTAAGTGATGATGTGAACACATAATACAAAGCCTAGCACGGAACTGGCTCTCAAGTGCAGTTGTGAAAAACTTTCAACTTGAGCCATCAATCACTGAGGCGAATTTAGTTCTCAGATCTGACTAATGACTCAATCTAAATGTAATCTGTCAGTTAAAAATAACATTGTTAGTAACGTTACGTTTTCTACTAAACATTGCTAGATGCTCAATATAACACAAAACATAACGTGTGCCAATAAACGCACTGCATGACTCAAACAAGCCACACACTATGATCTAGACGAGGATCAATATGATCAGTTTGAGCAATCATCACAATTTGTTGTTTATTGACGGATATATTTAGCTCTGGTGTTATTCACTGGTCTATTTTGACAGTCATGTATGATATTGTAATGGTGCGTCCATACTTGGCGAACCGAGCACGAGCCGAGCCACGAACGAGCACTCTGCGAGCACGATTCGCATAGCGTGGACGGGGTTGCGAGCCTCGAAGTCGAGATTCGCATCGTGCTCGTTGTAGGTTCGTTCGTGGCTCGGCTCGTGCTCGATTCTCGTAGCATGGACGCACCATAATGTTAGACATTACAACATGAAATTGTGTCCATTTAATTTTTATAGCTAATGAGTAACTAATAACTTATAACTATATATATAGCTATAGTAAGAATGATTTTACAAAAAATAAAGTTGTTCATAATTTAATAAAAGCTCGTTGTAGAAAGTTCACGGAATTTTCATATACCTGTAATGCCGCGACACCGGTTCTAGGCGACAGGCCAAATGAGAAGCATTCTAACTATGCAAAAACAAACAAAATATGTACAGAATTAGACAAGACGTACTTCCTATACAGCATGTTGTTTATTCAATGATATAGTACTTACCTACATTTTGAAAATAACAATTTCACGCAAATTACTTATCTTCCTTGTTGTCGCGCAGTCGAGTAATAAAGATTAATTTTCATTTCTTTTATAGTATTGTACACGTATTGTACAACAATAAGATACATTTTAAAAATATGAAGCATATGCCTGCAATACCTTATAAAAGTCATGGTATTATTTTATAATGTCATGCTAATCTATAGAAAAAAATACTTAATCTTTAGATTCAAATTTTAGGAGGTAGGTATCTAAAATATCACAACTACAAAAAACCTCCTTTTACGGTTTTAATTACCTATAAGTAGCACCAAATATTCGTATGGTTAAAATTCCAGTACTCACATCTGTTATTATTTGGGTCACCTATATTCTTAAATCATGATTCTGGGGTAAGATTATCATTAAACCTTACTTTATTACATTACAAATTAACTAATTTTTTAGCTAAAATATGGAGATATTCGTGCCCTTAGACAAACAAAACACTGGAGCTTTCTCATTAAAAATAAAATCAGCTCTAAACAAAAGAGCTAAATATTTCGATGTCCTCATTAAAGTCCCCAGTAAACTGTAACTTTCATCTCGACATGAAACGAGTGGACATTTTAATTACTTCTTTTGGTGTTTATCAAACACTCTATATAATATTAAAGTGCCTTCATTGAAGAGTGCGTCCAAAGATAAACGCAGTTGGGCTGATTTTGAATGCCGTTGACCGATCAATTATGGAGTGAGCAGTACATAGGGGCCACTGACATTTACTCGGTCGAAATTTAGCAACGCGCCAACATGCATCGTGAACATGCCGCTATTTGCATTGGGATCATCAAAGTAATGCTAAAATAAAATCTTCCTACCACTCAAAGCGAATTGTAACAACCGATAGTGCTACTTAACGATAAGGTAAGTGGTTACAGAACCACATATAAGTGAAAGAAACTTTGAATAGATCGCGCTGATTTTGCAGTCTATGTTCAGGAGCTTTCCGCCCTCCGCTTTCACCCGAGATTCTATTGAATTTTGTAAAACTCTTGTTTAGATAGAGTCCCTGAATTCTAGATCCAGCAATGTCCTTTATCAATCATAACAATACTCATCATCACCGTCCAGATCCACATTTATAATAGGAGTAAGTAAGATAAGGTGTTATTTCACCATATCTTACTTACTCCTATTCAGATAATAACAAATGTATCTAGTCAATTCGTTTGCCACCTAAGCCTACTAAATAATAATTTAATGATTATAGAACCAATCATAGTCATAGTCATAGATAATCCTAACTAATATTATAAATGCGAAAGTGAGTTTGTTTGTTTGTTTGTAACGCCTTCACGCCTCAACTACTCGACGGATCATCATGAAATTTGGCATGCAGATAGCATATGGTATGGAGAAGGACAAAGGCTACTTTTTATCCTGGGAAAGCGGGTGAAACCACGGGGGACAGCTAGTGTTTTATATTTCCAATTATAGAAATTATGTGAATGATGATGAAAGATTGATCATAGGTTTCCATTTTATAATTAAATGATAGTAAGTAAAAACTCGTGATTAATTTGCATTCACAATGCTGTGGGTTCGTGCTAGTAATTGTTTACTATCGAGATGTTCGATCTTTTGCCGCGCAATGGTAAAAAATATAATAAAAACATGGAGAGATGAATAAGCTAAAGAGGAAGAAGGCGGTGGAGCTGCGCCGGCGCAGTCACGACGCGACTTACACGCGCACTACACCGCGTCCGCGAGAATTCCAGATATTAAAAAATAACAACAACTTTAATTTAATAATTCATAAAATCTAAATCAATGATATAACAAAAATTCCTGTATCCATTTTTTGATAATAAAGTGATCGAAAGAAATCGAAATTTTGAGGGTTCATAAAAATAAAAAAACAACATAATTCATTAAAACTTATATAATATTTATCGTTGCATTTTTTATAATAAATCTTAAGTTTGTAATCCTCAGCATCTTCCAATATACATTGTGATATCATAATCTTTAAATAGCAAGGACTCAGGAAACAGAGACTCATCGAGAGAGAGACAGAGACTCGTCAGTTTTTGGCAAAAATACAGAAGCGCACTCATTGGGTTAACATCTATAAATACACGATTGAATCAGTGTTACCTGTTAATTAAATTGTCCTAAAGTGTATCGTGTGTGTTAGTAATTATGGCCCCAGTCGTCGAAACTAATGGGTGAGGATTGTTTGTTTATTAGTCAATTAGCTAATTTAATACATTGTCCTGGCACAAAGATAACTTTTGCTGTGATTTTGGCAATAATCGTTTAATACGTATGTGAATGTTAGTGTACCTACAAATAAAAGGGACAAATTAGTATCATTATAATAACATTAAAATATTAAATAATAAATAAATATCCTGGGATATTCCTCACACACGGTTATTTGACCCCAAACGAAGCAGAGCTTGTACTATGGAAACCAGATAACTGATATACTACATATATTACACCCAGACTCAGGACATACAGACATGTCCAAATGCAGCCTTCCGAACCGGTATTAGAGTTTTAGAGTCGGACTTTTCATAAGTGCCTGCGAAGGTATATTTGAATAAATGATTTTGAATTTGGAATTTTTTCATGCACACAAGACGCCTGTCCTGTGTGGGAATCTAACCTCGACCTGCGGCGCAATAGGTGGAATCTTAACCGACTGCTAACGCCTTCTGACGCTTTCCAGTCTTCCCATTAAGGGCATATTTAAAAGGACTGCTCACACCTGTTCCTATCAAATCTTAGAAGCTAAAAAAGAGTTGCATAAATGTAGAGACAAAAAGTAAAAACTTAAAAAATATTAAGTAAAAAAACTTTACTATAACAAGATTTTATTGCATTGTGATCCAAACTAAACACATTATGCAAAATTGTAGCTCAATCGGTTGGGGATAATTGTTTTAAAATTCAGTTGCAAGGTAAATTAAATAAAAGCTTGTAAAAACAACAAATTTTTATCTCAAGAATACAGTATTCATTTCAGTAATTCATTCATTCAGCAACTTTCCACTAAATCACCATAGTCAAAGTTTCTCTGGAAAGAATATTTCTTTGACTTCACTTACGTAGACCAGAGTACAAATGCCTAAGTAGATAAAAATAACTCATATAATTTTGTCACTAACGTAATACTCTAGTTAAAAAATCAATAATTGGACTGTTTTACAAAAAACTTAAACCGACTTCAAGAAGTAATCAAATCCTGATCTGATGACAGTGGGACCAAACGGGAAGTGTACCGTTCCAGACAAAAAAAAATTTTTCAAATCGGTTGATAAATGACGGAGTTATGAGGTAACAAACATAAAAAAATACAACCGAATTGAGAACCTCTTCTTTTTTTTGAAGTCGGTCGAAAATAGGGCCTATTTGAATAATAATAACGTTATAAATGTTGCGGTTTGATAGATTTTCTTTAAGAGAAAGTATTGCCAGCATTTGTCTCTCAAAATATAGACAGAATTTATTATATGTTTGGGTAAATATCATAGTAGGTACGTACCTAATATTTCTTGGTCAGAGGAGGCATTTCATTACTCTACATAGGTAATTTCTTGGGGAACCACTTCTTATTTTCTTTATGAGCATGCTTTTCTTACGCGTGCTTAGGAATTACAGAGCTGTAGAGCTTTTGTATACAACGTTACGTGTATACTAGTGAACTGATACACCCACAAGTTTATATAAAGGGAGTGGTTTTTGCTTCCGGGGCGTATGTTTCATTACTCTTACAATCTAGGGAATTTCAAGGTCATGCCGAATAGGTTTCTTCTGGGTAAGTGTGCTTCATCTTAGCCTTCGCCATCGTTCCTCCTTTATGGACGAATCAAGAGGCAAGCACATTTATAAAAAAGACAGTGCAATCCCTACTTATTCAACAAGTGTGACATTGACATCCGATTACGATACCAATATGGTGTATTGAGGTGAACGTAAACTTGATTTCCTTAAATGGCAACCATATGCTATGTTCGGTCGGTCAAATTATTTTAAATCTTTATAAATGTTGTAGTAAACAAATTAGTCGTTGAACTAAAAAAATTGAGATTTGACGGGCCAGTTGGCGCAGTTGGTTAAGGTTCACCTTACGCGCCGCAGGTCGTGGGTTCGATTCCCACACAGGACATGCATTTGTGTGCATGAACATGTCTGTATGTCCTGAGTCTGGGTGTAATTATGTATATTAAGTATGTATTTGCAAACAAAAAGTATGTATATGTATTATATCAGTTATCTGGTTTCCATAGTACAAGCTCTGCTTAGTTTGGGATCAGATGACCATGTGTGAGGAATGTCCCAGGATATTTATTTATTTATTTATAAATAAATAAACTTAGCTGAATTGTTTTTAAGAGTAAGTTCCATACAAGAAACGAAACCGATTGGTCCTTAGCGATCTATTATGTAAACTTCATATAAGTATAATAATTCTAATCGAGAACGCTGATTGACGAATCGGTTTACCCTTACCAATCTCGGAAAAACTTTAGTTCCTTCAGGAACGTGCGAGAAACTACAGTGGAAATACTATTACATATGGACATATGAAGAAATCTTTCGTCAGAACTGTATCTCTAGAATGACGCAAACTTTATAAATAAGTATAATGGATGCCTGTTTTATTTTAATGTTATACGCCGCTTCAGATTTTTGCACTGTAAATCTTATATTTTATATGACAATGGGTGATGCAATTCTGTGATTCAACCAAGATTTTAAAGCAACGCTTTTAGCTAAAGACCGTAAGTATTTAATTATAATACAGAGAGATAGAGCATAGCATAGGGCAGGGGTGGCCAACTTGATTAGATCCAAGATCTACTGTTTACTGACGAAACCCTGTGCGATCTACCTACATACTTCTTGAAATCTTAAATGAAACAGCATAGTTCAGTACACAATTATGTAGTATTTTTACGTATTTATATTTTTTGCCTTGCCACGACCAGTTGGCTACCCCTGACATAGAGTTGTCGACTAGCGAAGTACCTCTACCTTACAGAATACCGCAGCCTTACTTTATGTTGTTTTCCTGCGCGTGAGTAAGATCGCCAGAGCTCATTGGGGAAGGGGGAAGGATCGGTAACGCGTAAGTGATGCCCCTTGTTTTACTAGCGACCATATGGCTACGGTAACCGCTTACCATCAAGTGGGCCGTATACTTTTACCGACTTATATATGCAGAAGTATATATTTGAGTAGTAGGTTTAATAAATACTCTTCTCTATAGCCGCTCCCTTAAGTCTGGGGATCATGGTTAGCTTTGGGTTTACTTCTAGAGATGATATCTGCCTTTGTTTCACTTGCGACCGCTTATGCATGAAGATGAGTCTTTTACATGATAGGTCCATCTTGTTAGTGAACTACCTCGTAGTCGTTGTCCTTCTTCATACTACCAACCAAGTAATTCAAGAATGATTTATCTGTATAACTATGAGGTAAGATTCGATTAGAATACAACGATCATATCTATTATTAGCTACCTGGCGTGATGCACGCCGGTGAAAATACCGCACCAGTAGTAATTGTTGCGTAGCGTATCCTAAAAATCATCCCGTTAAAAACAATTGAGCATTTGGTAACATATAAACAAGACGCGTCAATTTATTTAAAATTTTACCAGGATAATTACTTTAACATCGCAATAATTTAAGTACCCAAAAGTGAAAGTCCCGATAAGTAATACTTTCAATGGCTAATTAATTATCTTAAAGTGTATTCTATAAAAAATATTCCGTGACATAAGTATGTAGAGTCATGCGATGTAAGTAAGATTACAAGTTTATTACAGAACTATATTTACATTAGTTATTTACCCAAAGTACAGAGTGAATAGTTTACTACATATTTTAGTCGACAAAACAGACACTAAATTACTCGATAGAATTAGAAATGATCATATTCTTCCCCAATAATACGCCATTGAAGTACGTAAAAAATCCCATTAGCCATTGTTCCTACATATAATTTCCGTGGGGTATTATTATTGTCAAAACAGTTAAACACAATTGTTTTGGGTACGCACGGAAATGCTATCATTTACATCGTTTCGCAATATCGATAAATTGTTTTTCTTTTAAAAAGGTATGTCTTAGGCCCTTGGCTGCCTGGGGCCAGTAAGCATATCTTCTTACCTTCTTGAACGAAATAGGGAGAAAAAAAGTAGGTTTTTCCTTTAACTTTAACACAAAAGAGAAATTGAAGGTTTCGTAATGCCAATTTTAATAATACAATCAAGTACATTAATTGATAACTTTAAAGTGTAGTGTATCTATCCTTTTTTGATAGGTTTTCGATTGGTCTGTAAATTACATCGAATAAGTAACCGTAAAAGTAAAAGTTAATATTGAATGAAATCTATTCCGCCAATTTCCCACCATCGATAATGCGCTCTGATTGGATAAGTCAAGAAAACATGCGCTATGATTGGCCAAGTAAATAACACGCGATACAGCGATTGGTCCGTACTGTTCGAATCAGTGCCAAAGCACTGACTATTTGCGGAGTTGGATTGCTTGGTGATTTGTTCCTCGATGGTAAAAAAAGATATGCCGTCAGCTCAGAGTATATAAATACTGCCTTCAACTCAACATGCTTTGATTTCCTCACGATATATTATTTCACTGAAAGCGAAGAACCATCGCCTAGTTACCGTCCTTAAAAATGGTATATACTCGTTTTGATATTAGGTATTTATTTGTTGATATTAGGTAAATTATTGTTTTGAAAATACATTTGGAAACTACCTTATAGGTACTATATTTTATTATAACAAAACTTTTACTAACACTTCTAAAAACACACTGAAAAAAAGGTTCTACAAAACTAGTTATGTATGTTCAAGCTTTGTTATCGGGAAACCAACTTTAGTTACATTTAATCTTATATCTCTTAGATTTAATCATATAATTTAGTAATGAACCAAAACTAGTTTTGTTACTGGGAATTTTTAGTTCGCAAGTCACTCTGTTTAGGTTATTGGTAGTAAAATTTTGTGTTACTGTTAAATAATATTTTTTTTCAGTGCAAATTAATAATTCAAAAGTCAAAGTCAAATTACATTAAAGGCACTTATAAAGGTGACATTTACTGAAGTTACCACTGGTTCGGAACTGGGCCTTCAACTGAGAAGAATCCGGCAAGAGCAAGGATACATTTTTAAAATATTTTTTGGACAATCTGACTACGTTTGGCTTCGTTTTTCCAAATAAATAAAAGAAATGCAATAAAAAGAAAACATATACCTATAATACAAATATTTCTACAATGGGCTGACATCTCAAGCTCGAATTGGCACTACACTACGATAGATTGGATAGGTAACTCAGTAACACAATCAATGCCGAGTTAACCGTGCGTTGTTACAACTTCTTATGTCGCGTTCCCACGTAGTTTCCTGAATTTGTACAATTAACTAACGTTTTTACACCACACTTCGTATGCCAATGACATTTATTGTGGCATCGTAGAAAGCTTCTGTAAAAAAATGAAAAGCAGTACTTATCTTTATAAAAACCAGGCCTAATGCGACTCTGACTCGCAAACGAAGAGCACCTTCAATTCTTTAATTTTATTTCATATTGTTATATCGTTAAAAGAAATGCACATTCTGTGAAAATTTCAATTGTATACCTATTACGATTCGTGTGATACAGCCCACTGACAGACAGACGGACGGACGGACGTACGTACGTACAGCGGAGGCTTATTATATGAGTCATTGAGCTTGAAATAAATATATTATTATTTCGTTTATTTATAATTTTTACATATTTAATTCATTTTTAAATATTTTTATAAAAATAATAAATAAAAACATTTAAAAATATAAAAAATAGAAAAGTTTTCCGCCGGTGTCGGGAGCAAGGTCCAAGCTACCGGTGGCTAGGGCTGCAGAGACAGGAACCTCCTCACAATACGAGCCGTGTCGAGGAGTACTGCCTTCTGAATCAGGCTCTTGATCCAACCGCCTAACGAGAGCCTCGAGAGATGTTGGTCGAGGCTTTCGGCCATCAGGCCATTGGCCGTTACGACAATCGGCACAATGATAGCCGAGCTCACATTCCACATGTCGACAACCTCGTGTGCTAAGTCGAGATACTTTATTTGTTTCTCTTTCTCAGCTTTCACGAGGTTCTCGTCATGCGGAATGGTAACATCGACTATCATTGCGCGGCTTGCTAATCGGTCTATCACTACTATGTCAGGCTTATTGGCAACAATAGTCCTGTCAGCAATGATAGACCGATCCCAGTACAACGTGACATGGTCATTTTCGAGAACTGGGTCGGGCACATACTTGTAATACGGTACCTCAGCATCCACAAGGTTATATTTCAAAGCAAGTTGCTGGTGAATAATCCTGGCCACTTGGTTATGTCTGTGCAAGTATTCGCCGTTAGCCAGACGAGAACAACCAGAGATAATATGTCTAATGGACTCACCCGGACGGTGGCATGCCCGACACACGTCAACCGTCCCGTCCTTCATGATATGTCTCCGGTAGTTATTCGTCAAGATAACTTCGTCCATAATTGCACAGACAAAACCTTCCGTTTCCCCGAAGAGGAATAAATAATAATAATAAATATTATTATTATTATTATTATATTATTATTAATAGGGACCCGTTAGAATCCTTTGGGTACCGAATCCTAAATACAGTAGGTAAATTTGACAAAGCAGACGAAGTATTGTAAACAAAAGGCCAATATAAAAAGCATCATAAATTCACGACACGTTGACGACCTGGATGATTAATTCAATCAGGCAGGTCCGCTGGTTAAGTGTATGTATGTTTTGTTCGTGTTTCACTTTAATAAAACTTAAAACAATGAGAACTGTAACTGCCAAAAACTGCTGTGCAGTTTGGCGGAGTTAAGCGTTAACAAAATATATGTAAATATTTGTTTATAAAAAAAAAATGTGCATATAGATGTAGGTAGTTACCTGACTAAATGACTAGCGATGGTGGCACATCAGCTGGCTCTTTGACAGTAATTAATTAGAAACACTAACGCTATCTAGCATTGAAAACATTATAATTTATAGCATTTGAGAAATAGCTGGATTAGCAAACTTTGCAGATCCAGGCAGTGATAGTTTCAAGGAAATCATTGAATTATACAGTATTGAAAATTAAAGACGCTGCAAGAATTTGTAAACACAAATTCAAGGGCAAGGTACCGTCATAAATAAAATTTAGGTCGCGTAAAATATTGGTGTAGTTATTATAAAGGCCAAAACTTGAGGAATTGAGTTATGAGTAATTCCTCTATAGAAATTATTTTGTACCGACTTTGTCTTCTAATTTAAGTAACATTTACCTAATTAGCAGCTGTATTCGTTCAACTCACGTACCTATATATTGAATTCAAAAGTTTGATTTAGTTACAAAATGTCAATATGAACGAGATATCAATACAATCCCCGCCATTCTCAGCTGGATGAGGGTAACCAGGAATAGAAAGCAGAGATACACTTTTGGAGAGACCTATAGCATAATGTACAAGACTGATGATGTTAATGAAGATGAATGAGGAGCTTACCTATATCTGAGTGAATCGAAGTTTGAAGAGCACCTTATTGCTTAGTACCGTCTTACACGCGGTAACAAAAATCATACTAGTTTTAAGATAAAAAGTCAAATATGACCCCAGTAAGTACCAGTTGCACCAAACTTATAGGTGATATTGTTTCAGAATCGACTTTAACAACCCCACCACGGATAAACCAGGCAACCTCGCCAATTCAGCCGTACTGCGCATGCTAGAGGAAGAAGAACGCAATCGTAGGGGATACCCCAGTAAGTGTCTCTATACATTTATCTTTAACTAATCAGATACCTATAAACCACTACATAAAGTGGCACAAGTTTGAAGTTCTAGAACAATAACAACTGAAAGTCCAAAATCTTTCCTAAATGTGTTTTTGTTGACAAGCATCTATTTATTATTACAAGCGAGGACAAATAAAGTAACGAAGCTCGATATAATTAGAAATACTCAATATGAGACATTACATGGAGAATAACACCGTTCTCCATTAGTTTATTTTACTATACATTAGTCTTCGCCTTTTACCTGAATCTATGTTCCTGTAGGTACAGTTTTTAATGCTTACTAACGCTATTTACCTAATGCTTTGCCAGAATTAGACCCTACCCAAGTGCAAGCAATTTTGGACACAATGGTTCACACCAATCAACGGTTTGACTCCTACTGGCCCCCGGACAGGTTGAGGATGAAGTCAGCTCGCAGCTGGGATGGCCAGCTCAACGCCACAAACAATATTCACTCACAGTTTATGAAGGCTACCAAAGGTACCAGTGCATTATGGCCTGGTAGAATAGTATCAGCTTTATTTGGTCCATTTTCATTTAGATAGTAGTTTTCTTAGATATCGACGTCACTTCATTTTGTGCATATATGAGCACGTTTAACAGTTGCAGAAAGTTCACGATGCGCATTTGTTTTTAACTGACAAAGCTATATAACTTTATGTTTTAACCAAGGCAATAAGCAATGTCAAAATTTGAGTCAAAATATGGGATAAGCCGGATGTAATGCAATTTTGACATGGTGCTTCGGAAGGCAAGTAAAGCTGTTGGTCCCGGTTATCCCTTAATTGTGATAGTCGTTTAGCTAGTTCGATGCCTCTTAAGCGGCTTGAAAAATTCCAACAGTAGGTTGACCACTAGCCTACCTCCACCAATCCGCAGTGGGCACGCGTGGTGGAGTATAGCCCAGTCCCTTTCACCCTCATTTGTGAAAGGAGGCCTGTGCTCAGCAGTGGGACATTATAGGCTGATGATGATGAATGCAATTTTACCCCAATCTGTAACCCAGCCAACAGGACAACGGTTCGAATCTCTAATTCGAAACATAAGCATCACACTCTGAAATCTCACTCGTGTGAGTGAAACATTGCACTCGAGATTATTGAATGGAGTACCATTTTAGTTAGGGTGTAATGTCCGAATAGTTATGTTCCCTTTGTGACATCTCGTCTTGTTGTCAGAAAAAAATCCGCCCACTTGTGTCTGAGCGTTCATTAGTGATAGTTATTTGGCAAAGATTGGAAGGTGTATTGTAAAATGTGCCTGTACCTGTTGTTTCTGCTCCTAGTTCATAACAAGCGACGAAGGAATACATACGGTCATCATGCCTGAAACAGTGTTTGTTGGTAAAATCTTTTCGTTTTATTTTGGTTTCAGTTGTGAAAGTTTAATTTTAATTTCGGGGAAATCCTCTTATGTTATAAAATGTTAACTTAAACTTTAACGTGTTAACTTTTTTGTGACGCATTCGTCGAATGTAATGTGCTTGGAGTGCGTTAGTGGCATCGTAGCAGATAAGTCCGGTTGGGATTTAGTAATTTAAGGAAACTCCCTAGGTGTCTTGTTACATAAGCTGGTTTAAGTCAACTCCAAGGATATATTTAAAACCTGGGTTTAGCTAGACTTGCTTTAAACTATGTCCCGTAATAAGGGGGAAAAGCTTTATTCGGCTACCTACTCAGTTTTTTGGGATATGTAACTATGGATATTAAAGATATAACTCGTAGAGACGTAGGCGCTCTGTGTTTGTTTCACAAGATGTTTTTGATTCGTTCCTATCGCTGCACCTCCTTCCGACGATGTGTAGTTTATCCCCATATCTTCGGTCCACGCAAAGATTTAATCGGAGGCTCCTATTACGGCCCATTAAGATGTGGAATAAGCTCCCCATTACGTTTTCTCTCAGCACTACATGGGGATCATAAAAAGTAGTTTCATACAGTTAAGAGTAGTTGAGATTCAACATAATTTGATGCTACGTATTTTTAGTTTCAAAATAAAACACCTATTCTTTCCCCGAGTCTTATTACTTTCAGGAGGAATGCTCGGTTATTTTTTATGCTCCCACCTGGAAATGTAAATTCTATAATAAATTATTCTTACTCTGGAATCTTAACCTTGATCTAAGGTGTAAAAATACTGTGTTTGTTTGACGTCACCTGCAACCATTTGTATGACTTCTCGGACGTTCCTCGTGAATCAACGTCTAATAATAAGTATTAGGTGCTGAAAAGACACAAACGACAAGCGAGTATTATTTTGATACTTGTACTCCAGGTGTGCTCTTACGAGGAATTCTTTTTAAGTATATTCACACCTCATTAATCACAATATGTTCGACTCTATCACGTTTGACATTGAAATCATCGTACAAAAGTTTCATGAATCATGGGCATCTTTAGGTAACAACATTAGATATATTCAATTTTCATAATTATTAATGCCGCGATACAGGTATGTACTTAAAATTACCCTGGCGAATTGAGAGCAAACGTGACACTCTCAAAGCATAACATTATGTGCACAGCTTAATTTTGTAGACATATTCAAAGTGTAACCCGAAGCTACGGCTAACTATTTGCGATGTTGACGTACTAAGTGCCTTAAACGTGTTAATAACTTATACGTAGCCAATGGCGATGATCGGTTATGCGAACCGTTTGTAATTTATGTGCATCTCATGGCTCAGTGGTTGAGGTAATTGCGACCATGTCCCATAATCCCAGTACGACTCGACGCTACTGCGTTTGTACCTCCACGCTTACTGTAGAGTGTACCTACCGAGTTTATTAATTTTGTACCTAGAAAATATGATGCACCTAAATCTCACTCGTACCTATGCAAGTTTCTCAACAGGTGTAGTTAATTCTCAGTCTCGCTATTTCATTGTTATTTATGATCCCATTGTAGTGAATTTACCTGGGTTGCTAATGGAAATCTTATATTTATATTTCAAGAGCCATATTTTATTATTAGCGTGCACCTTTAAATGACGAATCTGTAGGAGTCTAGGTCGTAGGTCTACTTAGTGGCGTGTACTTTTAATTCGATTTCACGTAGAGGCCGAGATGAGTGGGAGAGAGACAGTGCGTGGTGTCCTAAAAATGTGCGGTCTCAAAATATAATATGCGGTAGTTATTCGTGCACCTACATACCTGGTGAGCGAGCCAAGTAGTCAATCGTAGTCCTGACCGGCCGACCGGCTGGTGGTGCTTCCCGCGTACCACACCGATATATCAAGTCAATTGTGAGTTCCATATCAACTATATTAAATTACATCCAGGTATTTTATTTGACTCTATTTATTATTGTTGGCTACTGTTCAATTTAGTTTTATTTAATATTGAGATGTCTTTTTAGTAATCCGAGTGGAAGAATGAAGTAGGTATGCATTGCTGGCACAAAATTCAAGTGCAGTGGTATGCTTTATTGTAAGTCAGCAATCAGTAGCCGCCTATAACACACACATTATTCATTCATTTAACCCACTCATACTTTGTAAAAATGTATTCTACGCCAACGCGACATTTGTATAGTAGAATGTCTCAATATGTAGAATGTCTCATCAGTTCATGACTTTACCTTCCGCCTTTCGGATCTAGCTAATTCTTCAGGTCATTGGACGAATCTGAATGCACTTCTGACATATGACGTCCTATCAACCAATCAAATCCTTCGAGCTTTCGAATCATCAGTAGGCAAGCCTTTAGTACATCCGGAACTTATTTTTTAAGCTTTTGGTAGTCTTAAGTGAGTATTAACGTATATTGTTGAAGAATATCGTAGCTGAATTAAATTACTGACTAGCTATTTCCATCGGCTGAAAGTAGCCTTAACTTAGTGCTAGGAAGTGTTATATTCTAGTTCATAATTAGTTTATTACATAGGCAGGTGTTGTAACTACTTATTGATGATAATCCTCTTAGAAACATTATTAAATAATTTTTCTCAACGTTTTTCAAACGGCATTATTTTTTTAGCTGCTAAATGCTACTTCAAAACGTGTTATATATTATGACTAGCTGTGACACAAGATTTCTTCTGCGCTAGCGCAATGTTATTATTGCTAACCTAGGTACCTATATATTTCGTTTTTCAATAAACAGAAAAATATTTTCATTTTTCAAATCGGACACAAACTCTGCAGCTTAACAATTGTGAACTTCGTACCTAGAATGATAGAAGATTTGACACTTTAAAGTTTTTAAAGCCTAGATAGCTATATCAAGATATTGGCAGAAACTTACTCTTTAACTTAATATTATGTGAACTAATGAAGCCTTATTGTATAATAATCGATTGAAAAGACAAACGCTTATTTTAAACAATCAAAAATATCCAAGCAATAAAATCAATCCAGCTTCGAATTTGTGCGAATGCACAGTTGACGTCGACATCCCAGAACTTTGTTATTTTTTCGATGTTTTGGCGCATATCCAACCGCTTGGTGGGTCGGACTAATTTCACGAGAGATGTGTCATAATAAGTAGGTATTTCCAAGTGTTGAATACAGAAACACGTCACCAGATCGTATCACCACCGGCGACGATGGAGATTGTATGCTCTGATTATACCTACCTATTTTAAGACGAATTTTCTATATAATTTCTGTTTCAGTTTTTCAAAAACGTGGCATCGTTTTATAGGTTACCTACCATTGCTGTACCTTCAACAAAACGCATGGTTTATCGAATTTACTTATTACCGTTGTTTGTTACAGGCCAGAAGAAAGTAGTGTGGCCACCAGTGCCCGAAACGAACGGATATCATCAAACACAACAGGTACAATAGTTATTAGTAATGGGATTAGTAAGTATATTTACCTAAAGAGATTACAAATATCAATGTAAATATAGGGTTAGGTTTGGAAGCACAATGACATCACAGCTGCACATAGCAAAAGCTTTAGGTGACAGAGAAATAATAATTGCATGTCATTTCATATGTATAAACGTATTTATATATCGTGTATTATAGCTTATTATAAATCCTCAACAGCAGAGTCCTGCGTACAACAACAACGCGCAACACTCCCCATCGGCCCAGTCCGAACCGCAGTACCAGTCTCAACTTCAGTCCCAGTACCAACAACCTCAGCCCCAGTACCAACAACCTCAGTCCCAGTACCAACAACACCAAACCCAAAACCAACAGCCTCAGTATTCTCCTCAATCCCAGCCCTCGTTTTGTGAGGGCCGTCGCCAGGATACCTCTGGGCTGAGTAAACTGATCCCCGTTGGACCGGGCGTCACCGCGTCCCCAGTTGCCTCTGCCCCTTACCGTCAAGGCCCGCCATCACCGGGTGTAGCTCAGCCCTACCGCCAGCAACCGAACCGTTGGGCACCCGTACCAGCCCCTCTTTCCCCTCAGGTATTAGGTCACATGGAAATTGAAATCAACGTCACCTGAATACATTTGGTTTTTACGCTTTATTAACATCACATGCACATGTGCACGTTTACTAAACTAGATGGTAAATAAATGTTGTTAATGTGTGGCGGTCTATTTTATAGGCACGTATATTTAATCGCTTCGGTGATTAACATTCATTTTATAGATAACAATAAATGTATATGCTCTTCCCATACATTTATTTATTTCTAATATTATAAGATTCAACATTATAGAATAGTCTTCTCATAAGTACATAACTCACATGACTTTTATATCAACCGAAGGAAGTTTGGCTGCCTAACAATATTGTTCTTATAAATATGCAAATTAACGAAAATTATTGTGTGCCATAATCGATTGTTTGTTATGTTACAAAATAATTGTATCTGATCCAAAACTATTCAAGAAATAACACTAAGTGTAATCTTCTCCAGCCTTATGGCACACAGCCGCAGTACCAGCAGCGCACAGTAGGAGTGCAGCAGCAATTATCACCGCAGCCGCAGTACTCGTCCCAGCCGCAATACTCGCCGCAACCTCAGTCTCAGTTCTCACCGCAGCCGCAGTACTCAGAACCGGCGTACCAGCCACCACAGAAGCAGTTCGAACCACCACCATCTACTATCACATTGCGTCAGCAGCAACCTGTTCACCAGAGACCACAGCCGGTGTTCTCTAGTCAGCCTGCTACAGCTTCATTCCAAGGTATGTTACGAACAATGAACTGTTCTTAAGTGTTCATATCAGATACTGGAAGTTATTTTGCAGTTTGATACATAAAATCTTCATTAGTAGGTATTTTGACACATTGAGTAATATATGCTATTAATTCATTTAAATTTCAATTTGTAATAATTCTCAACTATATCAAATATTCTCTTATAGAAAATAATGTGCTTCATTCAAACATTAGAAGATAGATACGTACAAATTACAATGCTACATTATATACGTTAAAAGCAGATGTGAGTCCTTAATTTTACACAATGGCAATATCTAAGCACATAAAATACTTTGAAGACGCGTTCGTACGACACAATATATCGCGTATATTGTTTGTAAAATTGCTTCTTTTTATGTAGTCTTGTCGCTTTAGAAAACTGACTTACGCGACGTTAAGGCATTCTTAACACACCTGTGGTGGGTCGTTTACCACTTTATGAATGCAGAAATGTAGGTACCTACAGTAATACGTACCTTTATGCATACACATGTTACTTACCTACCTAAATCTCACTCGAGCAAAATGTATGTTTAACTATTAGTAAGTATTTCGTTATTTGTAGAGATCACTACAAAACATTGCTAAAAAAAATTACCTGGTTGAGAAGAGCCGAATAATCACGACAAGATTTATGGAGGATAACGGAAGGTTATCTACATACTATACTTCATCCCGTTAATTGGTAATGAATGACTCGTTCTTTGATCAACAAATTGCATCTCTGAATAATCAAGGCTTGAATATAAACTAGGTTGTAGTTAATTTACGGCAAGTGAGTCTGTGCACGAAGTTGGTCTACCCCAAGGTGCAATTTGTTACCTATTGTAAATTGATATTGAACTATGGACACTTAACAAATGTTAATTTACATCATAGCCCATAATGTATAAATCCGTTAACTGTAGATATATTTTTGGATAATCCATTAGACTGGGCCTTACCGTGCAATGAAACAAATGTTGAAATTGAAATTTTTCCAGGGGGCGTCAACATGCGTGGAGATCAGAAATGGCCACCGCAGGAGGTGAGAGAGGCAGTAGCTGCTGAAAATGAAGCTAGAAAGCAACTTGCTAAGGGCCCTGCCTGCAGACCGCGCAAGGTAACTAATAATAATACTGACTACCCTTAATATTCTCAAAACCAACAATGAACTAATTAATACAAGTTCTTTAATTAAGATATCAATCTACCATCTGTAAATATGTATCAATGCCCATATAATCACGGTGTGGTGAACCCGAAATTAAATTGACAACCTGATTTTTACCCAGTTCAAAAATTAACAATGAGCATGTTGTACATAAAATTCCTTGTATTTCTGGTACTTATTCCTTTATATTTATTTTTATTTTATTACATAATAAATCTTCTAATACACTGTTTTTTGAGTGCAACTATCCTTCTGAAACTGACAAAAAGTTTTGAGTAGGTAATATTGACTGCAAAATTCGAATTAAACAAAAATAAAAACAAAAGTAAGATACATAAATTAACTAAAACAATATAAATAACTAGAAGTGTTTGATAAAACAACCCTCTGGATTTTAAAAGCATAATAAAGAGTTAGGTATCCGTTAAATAACTCAACACATTTTACTGGTTTTGAGCGCACCTATTATCTGTTTTAGCTGCGCCAATATTCGCTCGCTGAATTAGTTGCCATGAATAAGCTGTAAGCTTCGTTCCGGGTCCACTTTTATACCAAAGTTGTAAGTGTCGACGTTTGAGCCAAGTAACTCTATGTTTGGACTAGCCTCTTCTATTTAACAGATTTCGGCACATGGTGGAAGGCAGCCCTAGACAACTGTAACTGTAGTCGCGGTCACCTAACTCGCGTTTAGGTTAGCATTGCAATACTATTTTATAGGTAAACAACTCTAAACATGACAAATTATATTAACATTATGATTTTCCGGTGTAGTCAAATGTCCACTTAGGTGTATGTAAGTAGTGTAATCTAAATACAATAACCCAGTTTCTCATTCGCAGTAGTAAGAGTTGTCGACCTATAAACCTCATACAATCACGTAATCAACTTATTCATAGCTCAAACACAATTTACTCTCATGTTTCTTTTTCTACGAAGCTTTGCCTTGTAGTTGTAAAGGTGTAGTCGTAGGTAATTAATTATTAGGAATTGCATGACATGTAAATAAAATTCTAATCGGTACAAAAACCGACCAAATTGTTCCCTGACTCTTCTTTACTAATTTTAACAGGTTTAAACTGAATTTGTAGGAGGTTGTCTTCTGTGATAACTGAGACCATTAATCAATATTTCGTAAAGCGATTCATTTTTGCAATATGAAGATTTTACATCAGTTTTCAAAATAACAAAACTGCCTTCGTATATCTAATGGTCCTAAAAAAATTAAAGTATTCAATACATTGTGTACTAGCATTGTTTTTAGACAAATAAAATATAATGTAATATTTACATTTAAGAATTGAGTAATTGTCTATATGCAATTATGAATGTTACGTTACAGGTAAAGAAGGACTACTCTTCCTTCTTCGCGAAGCACGCTCTCAACAACAACTACCCCGGCTACCGCGCCCCTCCCGGCACGCAACACTATGACGACCTCCCGGGCCACTCTGCATACTAAATCAAAATAAATTAGTATTACTAACGCACCATTTCATAGGTTTCAAACAACCTAAGATGTTCATAACTTCATATCACTACTCGATCTTAATTGTTTTGTTTGTTCTCACTCATGTTATAAGTGTCGATAAGAGGAAATGGGGTAAAAGCATCAGTCACAACAAAAGAAACATTTAACATCATTTCATTGTCGATTCTCATCATTTGGTTCGGAAGCGAAGAAGGCCAAGCGGACTTCCGAAGAGTAAGTACTTGTAATGACTTTGGTATTAAAGTCTTCAGGCATGTACGGGATCGTATAACATTATTTAATCAGTACTTAATTTTAGGTATAATTTATTTTTAACCATTAATTAGTATATAAGTATAAAACTATAATATAAACAAAATTAACAATAAAAATATCAGTCATATTTAAATCGCATTATTAAAATATTTGGATGAACCCTAAATTATGAATACAATATAGTATTTTAAATTTCCAATATGTAAATGTGCGGTCATCATACATGCATAAACCTATGCGATATTGTTGTTTATAGTATGCGATATGGTATTGCTTTTTAATATGTATTGTATATAATGCTCAATGGTCAATATTATAAACAGGTTTTTAACAAAATTGTACCCTAATAAGTAAACAATAGTTATGAAAATGTTTATAAAATTGAATAATATGCTTCTGCCAAAGATAACATGATTTGAAAATTAAATTGGCTAAGCTTCAATTACCTAGTCATGAAGAGATTATATCTATGAATATTTTGTAAATAAAACGTTGGAATTGTCCATATGATATTTCAAAATGTAATTATATTTTAAATTAAATAAATTATTTAAAATCCAAATTGTTTTTCATTCATTTTTCATAATTCATCATTTAACAAATATGAAAACTAGAGGTTTTTATTAGGCAGATACATTTTTATATTTCGGTCAAACTGTTCACATGAATTTTGGTATCACAGTAGTAGTGGTAGGTATTTCAGAATCAATAAAACACGCAAGTATTTAATAAAAAAATATATTATCATATAATACATACATTGTGTATAAACCACGCCGAACAGCTAGGCTGAGGTGCATTCATAAATGCTTCAAAATAATAACAGCAATCTAGCCAAGCTAGCAATATACATTAGTATATAATTTACAGTAAGACAATTCTACTGATCTTTTACACACAATCTTTCTACATTTAAAATTCGTAATATAAAACATATAAAAAAGGAAAATTAAATAAACCCTGACCAGACATAAGGCTCAGCTATTGTATTCACTTTAGTATGGGCTGTCGAAAGTCTACAAGTGGCGCCTCAAACTACGATCAAAGGTAGTACAAAAACAAGGTGGTTTAAATTATAGTAACGTCAGTAGAATCGACATACAACATTAAAATTATGTACATCATGTAAAATTTTCATAACAAAACCGATTAATAAATATCAAAAGTAATATTATATTGTCACCAACAGTAACCACACTATTTACAAAGAATTACGGCTACTTTTCATAAGCTATTGTTTTGATTTGCTTGAATCATGGAAACATTTATAAAATAGAGGTTGTAGCCAGGGTAAAAAAAAATGTTACGCATACGCATTTTTTGTTTTATCAGATCAATAAAAATTTACAAAGATAAAGCGTGTCAAAGTTCGGGAGCGGGGGCTCGTGACGTCACTTGTTTGTTAAAAGTTTATTGGAATTTTAAAAGTACCATGGCCTGACGTCACGCGGAACGCCAACACATCATTTCCGTCATTTTTTGAATGATTGACAAAAGAAAAAATACGTGTCTAATATTTTTTGATAATGTTAATGATAGACTGAATATAACTTATCAGGCCACTAGCCTTTACATCGATCATGTCAGCTTTCAGCGGGCCATTTATGGGACACGCGAATATCAAACGAGTCAAGTAAGCCATTTCTTGACTCGTCCCGGGATGTGTCGAACGCATAGAACGAAACGAATTTTAGAATTCTGTATATGAAATCTTATGAAAGCTCGCACATTTGCCCGCGTCGAATCGTCCGAATGTGGATGAGATTTCATATACCGAATTCTAAAATTCGTTTTGGATAAGTGTGCGTTCATCTTTAATGACAATGATAAACTTGCCCATTTTTGCTTAAAGCATCGATCGAGCAAAGAGTTTTAATACAAATTATTGCAGAATTAAGTGTCCTAAGGTGCATCTCCTTCCTTTTTATATGAACTACATGGAATAACAGATATAAGTGTATAAATGCAATTTTAAATTAATTAATTTATAAAAAAATATAAAATACAAATATATTGCCGTTCTAATATTTTATATAATATGAAAGGCACTGACGAAATGGTTTCCAGTTCAACGTGTTTTAACTCAATCGGACCTATTTTTTCTAATAGGATTTAATTATTGTGATATTTGTAAACAAACAGTTCGTCTAATAATCTTGGCTAAAAAGTCTGTATATTTTCTGTTGTAATATTTTTAAAACCTTAGCTGTCTTATTATATGAGATAGTAAGCCAAGTATATCCTGGTTTTAAAACAGTCCCGACTCTTTTTTGTTATATGAAGTTAGGCATTTTTATCCCGGGAAAGCGGGTGAAACCGCAGCGCAGGGGATAGCTGGCCATGTATATTGGTAAAAAAAAGTATTAAGATGTTACTATAAGCTTCTTTAGACATTCAAGAGTGGTGCCAAAGTAAGGAATCACACAATAATGTTATAGATAATAAGAGAGAGATATCACACGTATATTATGTCCGTTGTTTATTTTAAGGCCATGTTTCAGTGCATTCGACAATTCACCAAGATCCATAAGGTAAAAATATTTATTGGAATTTTAAAAGTAACATTAATGATATAAATTCGCTAACGTGAGTCTGGGGATGCCATAGAGAAAATTGGATATTATTTGACATGGCAAGACGAAAAACATTTTTTCCCCAAGTAACAAATAAAAAAAAACAGCCCTATGTTTTAGTGCTTGTTTTTATTGCTTTAATACTCCAATTAAAGAAGACGGAATACCAATGACTTTTAAAGGTACTCCTAAAATAAATACCAAAAACATACCATCAATTAACTACACGTTTTTAAATAACTAATAATAGTTTAAAATTTTCATACTTAATTATATATCAAAGATTCCATAGCTTGAATACTTAATAGCCGTAACGGGAATCACTGAACAAACCATTTAACCGCCATTTATTATACAAAGGTGCCCACAGAACCTCTACTCTAGACTGTGCCCAAAAGCATATTTTATAATTAGTTTTTCGATACAATTTTGATGGACAGCTTCAATATAATGGTGAAACTTATTATGTATAATTTTGATCATGTGCTAAAGATTGAACTAAATATTCTCAGTTTACGTTATTTTTCAGCGCTCAGGGCACGGTATGGTCGTTACAATCAGTCTAAGGTCATTGAGAGGTTAAAGATATAACATACCTACCTATCACAAAATATTCGATAATATCATACAAGTGAAAATCCTTGTGTTTGTTGAATAGCCTGCAGTAGGTAATATTTGAGACGCTCTTTGGTTCTATAGCGCGGCAGGTCTAGAAGATTAAAACACGTGTGAGCAACTGGGAAGTATCTCTCGTCAGCGACTGGCTGGATTCTTATCTGAAATATAAAACAAATACAATATTTAATTGTATCATACATAAAAACAGTAAATTAGCTTCTAGGGCCCTATATAAGTGCTTTCAGGGCCCTCCATAAGTGCTTCAAGGGCCTAAACTGAATAAATGTAACTTTGAGAGAAGATATATTATTTCTTATCTCATTGACATTAGGTAAGCAATACGCAGCTGTCTATAATACATGCGCAAGGCGCAAACGCAACGGCACTTGAACATTCAATAACCTTTTAGAAGAAAAATCGCATAAATCGCAGTCATATCAATAGTAAACCCTCTATTTTTTACTGGTATTTCTTATAAGAGGTTTGTTATAGGATTTAATCTATAAATTGGTTAAAGATACAGATTATTGTGAATATGATTTTATTATCAGAAAACTGTCACAAGCATTAAGTTACTTAATATTAGCTGTTTAAGTAATTCTGTGTTTTGTTCTTAATCATACTCACTTTGATGTCTCTCATTCCTTGAATAGGGACCCGATCGCTGCCTGTCAGAAAGAGTAGGAACTTCTTTTTGTCTTCAGTTGATAATTCGTGGAAAGTTTCCCAGAACCATCTAAAACCACAAAATACACTATACGAGATGTTCTTATATTGAAAAGCGAAGCAAACAATTGGTTACATTTGAGTTTAGTAGCTGAATTATTGAACTTGTCTAGTAGATTATTATTTATTATTATTATATTGATTATTACAGTAGATTGTTTTTTTCTTCATGTGAGTTTTGACGCACAAGTAAAAGATGAGTCCTTTAATGTGACATATAGAGGACTTAGGTTATCACTCTGTCGCATTCGTCATGCTTAACAGCATTTTCGCCACAAATAAGAACTTATAACCATGAAATTTATTACAGTTCGTTTCATAAAAAGTTGTACAATAATAATAACAATAGTACATTATGTTACATGTGTGCAAATTTGATTATTAACACTCGAGGCGGTATTAAGCGCGTGAACCGAAGGCGAACGTGATAAGGGAGCCGACAGTGTAATAAATCAATGCACACGAGTGTCATACGACATTTTTCAACACACTTGCGAGGAAAAAAACAGACTTGCATTTTGCAATAAATGTCACTTTACGAGCGAGTGTGTTGAAAAAATATTTATTTATCTCCACAAATTACAAGTTCGTGTACATACAAATGGTTAAGCTAATTAAATGTAATTTGTGGGAGATCTGGAGCCTAAACTAAGCTGCAGCCTGTATTTTAGAACACCAGGTCCAGGTCAGGTTAAATTGGTAAATTAAGAAAGTATCTAATTACTTGCTACAACAGTTTTTGTACAGCAACCCAACTTAGCATTCCAAAAGATGGCAACCCAAAGTATCCACCATTTTTAGACATACCTGACTTGTGGATCGCCAGACGTATAACCATTTTTATACTCGCAATTACTTTCAAACACGTCCCAATCGTACTCCTCGTTGCCGATCACAACTGACATGAGCTCGTGTGACCTGAATAGTTTTATTATTCTCCCACCGCAAACCTGAAAAAAAGTAGTTCATATTTTATGTGCACAAATTACATTATTTCACAGACAACTTCCAGGTAACCAGTGTTTTATTGATACTTACACTATTTTAAGCTAATTAATTACAATCTATATTTTGTAAATATAGATTGTATTTTGTACATATTTAAGCTAATTATATCTGCGAGTTCAGTATCATTTATTATCCTATCCAAATCCTATCATCAGCCTATAATGTCCCACCGCTGATCACAGGCCTTATTTCACAAATGTGTGTGGGCGGCAATGGGCAGATACTCCACCACGCGTGCCCACTGCGGGGCGCCGGAGGCAGGCGTCCACTAGTGGTCAACCTACTGCGGAGTTCTCAAGCCGCCTAGGCCTGCAACTAGCTTAACGACTAGCATAATTAACTGATAACCGGGGCCAACGGCTTAACGTGCCTTCCGAACCACGGAGACGCTCTATTTGAAATACCACTAAGCGGTAACCCATCCAGTTACCGACCAAGACGGTGGTAGCTTAACTTTGCCAATCGATTAAGAACGACCAATCATGCTACACCACGAGAGCTCTTCCAAATCCAAATCCTAACTAAAATAAATTTGGATGATAGTTTATTTAGTCTTTTACGTCGTATGAGAACGAATAGGCTTGATTTTGAAAAGGGATAGATGGACAAAAGAGGACCAAGGCTTACCTTCTGGAAACCATGATTAAATGCTTTGAATTGATTCTCGACGGACTTATTGAGCAGGAAGTCGACGTACAGCTCGACATATTCTTCTTTGTTCTCGTGAGTAACAGGCAAGTTCTCGCCGTTCTCTTTTAACGGGTGCATTTGAATCTGATCGAATAACTCCGTGTTCACGGCGAAACATAAACTGAATACCTTGAAATAGATTTTTTTTAATTTATCTCTTGTAGTTTGGATGTTAAATTGGTAAACTGGCTCTCAAGTTTAGCTGCCGGTGCACACTATTGCTTGGCGGCAGATTTTCAACTTGAAGGCTGGCCAATCGGTAAGTTTATGGTAATTACCACAGATCATTGAAAAAAAACTCGGCCCTCTCCTAGAGATTCCTTGCTCAACAGATTCCATAATATTTCTCGGATTTCAAGCAGCCGGAGGGCGACACCGTTTTACCAACAGACGACATATATGTATTCTCTTATAATTTACTACTTTTGACACATAGTACATTGGTATAGGGTCGATATTAGCCTGAAGGCCGCTCGCACTCGATTATGCGATTTTCTTAATTCCCGGGGCACGAGTGTTGTCATTATTTTCCTCTCTATATAGGCGCGCAGGACTACTTGCTCTGTACAACTGATACGATAAATAATATTTCTAGAAACTGGACTAACAAACGAGATATGTTGCTTTTTTTATTAAGGCCATTATATTTCATTCCGACAGTCTTAGAAATGATCTCATTTTTAATCGTTACCCGAAATCCGGTATGAAACTACATAGTCACACCTCATACCAAATACTGACGATTGTCTGCCGATATCACAAGTTTAAATTCAACTTACTTCTTCAACATCCTCATCTGGGTACTCCAATAAGCTCTTCAAACTATTGGCAAGCGTCGGGTACAAGTCCAACAAGTCATCTAACATAACAGACTCGCCGAGTATCTTCTTGTACAATACTAATGGAAACGGAACGTAGATAATGATCGAGTTGTATATCGCCAAACCGTAGATTGAACCTAAACATATAAATTTATAGTTACATCTATTTTGTTGTTTTTACATAGTGTAATATCTAGTAAAATTCAGCAGCAAGTAAAACAGTAAAAGAAATATTTACTCACCGACCAAATTGTACATGTCTTCGCCTTCAAACGGATAATTGGAGAACCAAATCATGTTGGTTTCCTCAGATTGTTTGAACATGCCGTATACGGGGTCGAAGATCTTTTTCAATAGCAACAAGAAGAACTCTTTCTTCACACCGCCAGCATCTTCAGCCTCCTCCCCAACGAATTCTACCTGAGGAAAATAAATGTCTCTTAGCTGCACACACACTTGAAATTGTTGACATCAGTAAAGCTGTCAATTTCGATTTTTAATACTTTGAAATTCCAATACGTGATGTATTATTATAAAGTCAGTACAATGTAATTACAAGATTTTATTTAGTTTCACCGGTCCCAGTGTCTGTGTCTTGAATTAAAAAAAACATTTTTTTTAATTCAAGTTTATTGATCTAAAATCATAAACAACATGTCACCGGTCAATGAGGGTCATAATCATTTTGCGTCCCTTGGTAATATTAGTATAAAATTTTCTCTTCCGCGATCTGTGCGCCTAGTACCAAAAGTGGATTACTGTATTGTATATACACTTTCCGTTACACCCTGTATAAAAAAAGCTTATTTTAAAATAAAATTAATTTTATTTTCAAAGTGATAACAGTATTTCCGGTATGATTATGTACTGATGCCCAGAGTTCACTGGATCCTATGCTTAAACCCACCCATCCGACTGCGACGGGTATAAGCTAGTATAAATATAAGTATGATTACACTACTTACTCTAAGCGGCTTTTTAAGTTGCGAACTGTCATGGTTGCTTATCTGCGTCATAGTATCTCTTACTATTTCATTCCTCGACACGGACAAGTTCAAGAATTGATCTCTTTGGTACACATACGTCGGGTCTATTATGAGCCTTGTGAACATCTGTGTCGCCGCTCGACTTATTGCTATTTGCATTTGTAACTGCTGGTCGATTTTTAACAATAAAGACTTGCATTGTACATCGAATAAGAAGGCGTAGTTACACATGTGCGTTTGTGATGACTGAAAATAAAATAGAGAATAATACACATTTTCAACACACTCGCTCGTCAAGTGATATATACTGCACCGTTTTTAGTATCTCAATGCAGCTTATTACGCACTTGTGGTTTTTACTTTACATTAACGCACAGTTTTATGATAGGTATAATCCCGATTATGATAAGTTTGTACCTCACTACAAGTGATATGTGTTTAGACCAAGAATTCTTAATTTAAACGGGTAAAATAGTTTGACAGCTCACAGGTGTCAAAAAATAAAACTTTCGCGCCATATTCGTTAACGTTCTCTAAAGGACACATGCGCTCTGATTGGCCAAGTCATAAACACACGATGCAGCGAGTGGTCCTTACTGTTCCAAATCAGTGACAAATCACTGACTAGTTTCGGAATTTGATTGTTCAGTATATTACTACTCTAAAGGGACATTTCCTCGACGTAACCAACATTGCACTCATGTATCATAATGTACTATTATTGATTTGGAAATATACGATTTTGTAGCTAAATGAGCGGATTTATTGAATAAGAGCTAAAAGTATCCTGTGTGCATAGATTAGCGACAAGTTGACACACACACATTTCAAACAGTATGGGGTTCTTCTATAAAGGTGTGAACGAGATTTTTGCAGGGTCGGCAATGCGCGAGTGATACCCCTGGTGTTTCAAGCGCCTACAGGCTACAGAAACCGCTTACGAGCTCTGCTTAGTTTGGGAACAGGTTTTTTTTTACTTTGGATAGGCCTGTGTTTAACCACAATCTCACCATGGTAAGTGATGATGTGGTCGAAAGTGGTAAACACACAAAACCTAGAAGGAACTGGCTCTCAAGTGCAGCTGTCAGAATACACCGATAGATGCTTGGCGACAGATTTTCAACTTGAGGGTGGTATCCAGCCAGATGGGTACTACAAAGTACCCTACCACCTTGCTATGGTTTCCTCAAGTTGTTTTCCTTCACCGAAAGCTCAAGCACATTGTAGGATTCGAACCCGGGACCTTCGTCTCGGTATCCGACGTCACTACCACTGAGCTATCATCGCCTTAGATGACCGTGTGTGAGGAATATCCCAGGATATTTATATTTATTTTATATATATAGTTTATTGTACTTACATTTTGATCAGATAGCCAATTGATATAGTCAGTTGCAATATCCACATAATTACACAGATCTTCAATGTAGAAACATTCAGCTGGAATTTTAGGCTTCTTTGGATTTACGAAGTTTATTTTATTTAATGTAGATAGAGTATTCAAAATCTGTATAATGCTATGTGTGAAATATATTCTCTGAAAATATTAGAATGTACAAGATAAACAGAGATAGATCGAAACGCGACAAAAATAACAGTTATTGGATCCTTTATGTAAAATAAATATATTGTGTTGTTTCACATAACTGCTTATATTTTTATTACATAGGTATGTTTTATAAGTTTCTTGTATTTTTTCATCATAATGGGTGCAGAATGCCTAAACAAAATAACTTATTTTTATAGACAAATAGATAACTGATTTAGGAGCGATTAATGATATTTTAATAAAATATAGTTGAAAACATTCCAATGAAAATATACGTATTTACCTGAGATAAATATAATTTTGTTGGTTATTTCTTATTATGCACGTTCGTTACAATTGCTCAAGGAACAAGCCACACTGTGTATAACATACACTTTTCTAGTTTTATTTGCACGATCTTAATTATTTTTATTAAAATATGAAATCACATCGAACTATGGCCTGTTACACGTTTCTATTTTACTTTATAAAAAAATGTATGCGTCTCTTTCTCTCTCGCAAAGTGTTCATAAGGATTGTGATATCTCTTTTCCACGTTTTTTAAGCGTAATGAAAAAATTCTAAGCCCATGGTGCTTACTATCTTTAGCCACAGAACTTACCATGTTGATATTATATACAAAACAAGCGAATCCAAATGCCTCTGACTCCCCATGTTTTTGAGACTCTATCATAGTGATATTTCTTCAAGAGTTATACATAGACATTTAAATAATTTAAAGTAATTTATTTATAAATTACCTTATTAGCGCGCACCGTAGGCTGCATCAGTTCATAAACAATAACGCTCTTGAAGATGTCCACTAACATCTCAAAGTACTCCGTTGTTTGTGCTTGCCACCACAAATTCACAATTCTTTGCGGAGGATGAGATAAATTATTGAAGGCTTCTGCGAATGGACCCTAGTTGGGAAAAATGAAACGTAAGTTATTCAAAATAAGCTATATTTTAGCATAAGCCGACTTATAATCAACTTGTAAAGGAAAATATAAAAAGCTACAGTAACTGCATCGCTATTAAGCTTACAATTTATTTTATTTATTTTTTATTTTATAAATGATACAAAATCCACAGCACTTTACAATATTAAATAAATAATACAATTGGATAATACATAAAATATCTGGATTTTTATCACATTATCAAATTAACAAATAAGAGATTTCCTGACCTGTAATTCCGGATGTCGTCTCGGATTCCTCATCTCGTGGTACAAAGGCAAAATGAGAAACATTCTGAGAACTTCGACATCGGGCGGAGACGATTTCATTTTTTTTATTATATCGTCAGTTAAATGTCTGAATATCTGGAAATAACATACAAATATCATGTTATTGTCATCTATGGGTTGGATTTAGCTTATATTTGCCAACGGTAAAACAACATGCCCAATGTTAGTACATACAATGTTAGCACGAACACATCCAAATTAGTTATTGCACCGTGTATCATTGCGTGAATCAGTTTTATAATATCAATTTTGTGAAATAATTAATTAATCAAGCCAGTAAGCCATCTGAAGACATTCCGACACGATCCCATTACAAATCTAATGCCATTGAATTACTAGTGTTACTACACCACTAATAGTTCATTACAATTATTTATGAATAGCAGACTTGGGCTCAAGTCTGCTATATATTACAGTAATTAATACTTACAAGCTCTTTTAAAGATGTGTTTTCAAATCTGCTGACTAGCGTGAAGGCTTCTTCGACTTTCTTCATGTCTACACCGGGCGTCTTAATATTACATCCATAATGAGCATTATTCGGTAATAGAAACGAACCGTTGACACATGCTAGCGAACCGAATACCGTTTCTAGGTAAGCCATTAAATCCTGAATAAGTGAAAATTGATATTTAATGTTGCAGACATAAAATTGATAGTTCAATGTCGGTAAATATTACACATAGATCTTCATAAAGTGACTGACTTTGTAGAGCGTCGATCGTTTCTATCGGAGGACGCAGATTTTAACAAATTTGTTCTTAGCTCCTAAGAATCGCGTGTTTCAAATATAAACTCTTCAGCTTAATAGAATATTGTATTAGATTTTTAGCTTATACTATTCCGCTGCAAGGAAGATTCCCATTAGAAAGAAAATTCATTCAAGAAATTCCACATAAATGTTACCTGATTAACAGCATCATTGTCTTTAAAAACTTCGCATGCACCAAGCTTGGGTATTGTCAATGTCAATATTTGTTTAGCGTAGCCGGTTGTTCGGAAGTCTACATTTGTCCTATCACAGTTAATGATTAGGAAACTGTGATCGCCCCCTGCAAACACTTTTATAGGCCCCTTGAAGATCTCGCTTGAAAACTGAAATGAAACATCTTTACTATAGGCGATGAGCTGGGACACAGATTAAGGAATAAAAGCAATAAGTAGGTATAATAAATAATGCATGATAATTTCCAGTAATGTTTTACAGCTTTGATTTAAAATTCATTAACATTGTAACACAGTGGATTTTAAAACTGCAATCTCTCTTTTTTTAAATTTAATACAATTTAAAATTGTTCATAATTTTGAGTGCATTTTCAAAAATATTTCCTTGATGGTAAAAAAATTATACTCTGTTACTTTTAATTATAGGTAGGGGTGTGCTTTAAATATTTATGTGATACTAAGCATGCAACTAATTGAAAAGATCACAAGAATACAGCCAGGCAGTAAAAGATTTTTTTTTCAAACAATCACAAACCCATCTGCCTCGCACCGAAAGTGAAAATCATGAAAATATGTATTGTATAACTATGTAAGCTCAATCTACCTATATAAAAGCTTAAAAATTATATAAACATGCTTTACATAAAAATCTACAACAATACTATAAAGACAAACTGTTTCAACATTGAGATTTATAATGGTAATGTCATAACAGATAAATATTTTGTAAGTATAGAAATGACTCAACATTTAGTTTAGATGCGCCTGCCGCGCTGCCAAATCGTACAAATGTCGTCGAGCTCTCAACCTTCGCTCTTTTCTTCTGCTGAAGAGGGATCCACTATTAGTTTTAGAATATTTTCCTAATACTATTAAAAATATAATTGTTCATAAACAGAAATTCCATTGTGCAAAAAAAAAACATACACGAAACAAGCATAAGCCTGACTGTTTACTAGCAACTTTGGCAAATCATTCAAGATTTAGATATAATATTAATATCTACAGATTCATGTTACCAATCTGACTGTTGAGTCAAGAGGAAATATTAAAAGTGCAATTCGATGGCAAATATACCTAGTGGGATAGAACGACCTCTGAACTACAAATTGCCCCAAGAAAGTATTATATTATTATTTATCATTATCAATCATGATTTTTTAAATGCCATAAAACTGTTAGTAAAAATAGATACCGTACAAAAATATTGACTAAATCTGTTTTTGAGTGTCAGTCGTTCTGTCACACCCAGTATAATATGATAACAAGCATACAACCCTTCGGCACGTAACTTGGTGGCCAAGTTCTGGCTTTCTGTGCTGATTTTCCGTTGTTCTTTTCACTCTAATTGTTGTCATTATTCTATGGTTAGTGAAATCATTTATTTTTAAACTTGTCTTTTTAGAACTAACTGAAGAAAGCAGAAAAATAATCTAACGAGTCTGGCCAAGTTACGTGCCGGCAACTATACATAATATAAGAAGTATGTGAGACAAGAAGGAACATAATTTGACTACGTTCTACAGTATCTACACTACTTTAATAGAAGTAGTATGTAGTACCTTGCTTTGGTTTGCCACCTCAGTCTGTACGAAACAAAACAATATTTATATTGTATAAATTAACAGAATTAAGAAGTTAAAGAATAGTTATGATTTCTAAAAAAACCTTCTTTAAAATAGGGAGTATTTTTTTAAATTTGATTTAAGAGCATAAATCTGGCTCTCTAATACAGCTGACGAAAGATACCGGGATCGATAGGTTGGTTACAAATTATATTGAACATGGTAGCCAGTCAGGGTATAAAACAACTGTGGTATAGTTTCCTCGCGAATTTTCTGTCACCATATCTGTTCAAGATGTAATAACTTTTTTATACGACGATGTCAGTATGCCATCGTACTGCCCGTCTGTAGGTAAGCGGTTACCGTAGTCATATGGACGCTTGCAACACACAGGACATCACTCACGCGATACCGACCCTTCTTCCATTTCTTATGAACTCTTGCGACCTTACTCATGCGCAAGAACACAACATTATTTGGCTGCGGTAATCTTCATATAAAAATTAACAAAGGAATTCGAAGATTTTGGCATTCCTGTCGTCGACCACGGATAACTTTTATAAAAATCGATAGCTGACATCAATACAATCAAGAAATATTCAGTGACAAAACCTCGTAAGGTGTCAGTCAAGGTGTAAAGTATATAGCGACTACCTACATAATGAAGTTCAGGCGATAGATAGATGGCGCCCCCTTATCCTGCATCGCGATTAAGAAGTTTTCTCGGCGATCGGCATATATAAAACTGTCCGACATGTACAGTTGGACCGCGGTCCTCAGGTACAATGACCCAGCCTGGCGTAAAATCTTCCCTTGTAAATGGAGGTGTCATCCACCTTGTACCTCCAAGAGTGTGTGTATAGATTTAGTGCAGTGTAGTGTAGTGTAACTCAACTCACAGGCGACTCGTCGCTAGGCGTGAAGGGCACGGGCGTGGGCACGAGCGCGACGGCGAGGTGCGGACAGCCGAGCTGGCCGCGCGCGCCGTACCCGCACGCCACTATGTATATATGTAGTGTAACTCTACTCACAGGCGACTCGTCGCTAGGCGTGAAGGGCACGGGCGTGGGCACGAGCGCGACGGCGAGGTGCGGACAGCCGAGCTGGCCGCGCGCGCCGTACCCGCACGCCACTATGTATATATGTAGTGTAACTCTACTCACAGGCGACTCGTCGCTAGGCGTGAAGGGCACGGGCGTGGGCACGAGCGCGACGGCGAGGTGCGGACAGCCGAGCTGGCCGCGCGCGCCGTACCCGCACGCCACTATGTATATATGTAGTGTAACTCTACTCACAGGCGACTCGTCGCTAGGCGTGAAGGGCACGGGCGTGGGCACGAGCGCGACGGCGAGGTGCGGACAGCCGAGCTGGCCGCGCGCGCCGTACCCGCACGCCACTATGTATATATGTAGTGTAACTCTACTCACAGGCGACTCGTCGCTAGGCGTGAAGGGCACGGGCGTGGGCACGAGCGCGACGGCGAGGTGCGGACAGCCGAGCTGGCCGCGCGCGCCGTACCCGCACGCCACTATGTATATATGTAGTGTAACTCTACTCACAGGCGACTCGTCGCTAGGCGTGAAGGGCACGGGCGTGGGCACGAGCGCGACGGCGAGGTGCGGACAGCCGAGCTGGCCGCGCGCGCCGTACCCGCACGCCACTATGTATATATGTAGTGTAACTCTACTCACAGGCGACTCGTCGCTAGGCGTGAAGGGCACGGGCGTGGGCACGAGCGCGACGGCGAGGTGCGGACAGCCGAGCTGGCCGCGCGCGCCGTACCCGCACGCCACTATGTATATATGTAGTGTAACTCTACTCACAGGCGACTCGTCGCTAGGCGTGAAGGGCACGGGCGTGGGCACGAGCGCGACGGCGAGGTGCGGACAGCCGAGCTGGCCGCGCGCGCCGTACCCGCACGCCACGATACGCTCGCCCACCCGGTACAGCACGTGCCGCCGCCCGCACGCCACTTGCGTCACCGTGCTGCCCATCAGCTCCATTATCTGACACATATAACACTAGTTTGTGATCATTATATTACATTTTTGAATACATGGTTACATATACAAGTCTAATATAAGATTATTGTAGTCATTTTTGATTGACCGAGCGAGCGCGAAGCGTCTACGTTTCAGCTTTCAGCAGGTCATATTTCTTAACCGATTCTCGTGAAATATTGTGAGCAAGTAAGTAAGGGGGATCCACTATCGCCAAAACTATTAACAGCACTGCTGGAGGAAGTATTTAGACAAATTGAATGGGAGTAGCGTGGTCCAATAATCAACAGAGAATACCTCACAAACTTAAGATTCGCTGACGACATCATTCTTTTTGCCAAGTCCTCCCAGGAATTAACACAAATGCTCATGGACCTGGACACTCAAAGTAGACAAGTTGGTCTTACTATGAATACACTCAAAACTAAAGCAATGACCAACTGACAGCAGGAACTATTTAAAATAAAGTATACCACAATTGAATATGTAGAAGAGATACCTCTCTCAAACAACCATCTCAACATTAAACTTATACAGTCCGCGAAATAGACAAATGTAGCAAGATTATTACCACCTGGTACCCCAGAGAAGGGCAAAGAAGATAGAGAAAGCAGATAAAAAGATGGGATGATGAAATCACTGAAGTAGCAGGAAAAACCTGGGCCAGGATGGCACAAGATAGGGTGGAATGGTTCAGCTGAGAATACGATAAGCAGAAATTGTTGGATTTGTGCCTAGTTTGTGGGAGACAGATCCGTACATTAATTAATTTATAAAAACAGAATTAATAACTGCATCAAATAATACCTTTCGCGGCACAAGCTCATTTTTACTAGAACCGTGTCCAGTCTGGCCATACTCCCCTGTGCCACAAGTAAATACACCTCCATCCAATGTTAGAAACACTGTGAAGTCTTCACCGCAAGATATGTGACAAACCTGAAACAAAGTAAGTAAACATAAATATCCTGGGACATTCCTTACACACGGTCATCTGATCCTCAACTAAGCAGAGCTTGTACTATGGAAACCAGATAATATCAGTTATCTGGTTTCCATAATACATATTATTATACTACTTTTTGTTTGTAAATACATACTTAATATACAAAATTACATCCAGACTCAGGGCATACGGACATGTTCATGCACACAAATGCATGTCCTGTGCGGGAATCGAACCCACGACCTGCGGCACAATAGGTGCACTCTTTACCAGACTCATAACCAACTGCGCAAACTGGCCCGTCATATAGATTAACAGTAGATTAGCCGCTTGTTTATTAAATAGTATGAAACCGAGCATACTATGTTTTTCATACGTACAGTCGAAGACATAAATATGTATACACTTTTTGAAATTCAAAAGCAATGTTCCCGCATGTTTAACATTTAAGTGTTAAACTATTACACAAATTATAATAGTATATGTTAGAAGATTCTGCCTTTATAATATCTCATAATTTCAATCAGTAGTTTAAGAGGAAACCGTTGTTGAATTTTACTAAGTGTATACATATTTATGTCCTCGACTGTACGATATATATTTTTTTATACCACTGAGGTGGCAAACAAGCATACGGCCCGCCTGATGGTAAGCAGTTACCGTAGCCTATGGACGCTTGCAACACCGGGGGTATCACTCGCGCCTTGCCGACCTTAAAATAATATAGTGATATAGGCCTCAATTAAAAATAAACTGTTTGACCGCAATCTCAACATGGTAAGTGATGATATGGCCGAAGGTGGTAAGCACACAAAGCCTAGAAGGAACTGGCTCTCAAGTGCAGCTATCGAAACAACTGATAGGTACTTGGCTACAGATTTTCATCTTGATGATGGTTGACAGCCAAGTGGGTACTACAAAGTATCCTACCATCGTACTATGGTTTTCTCATGTTTTCCTTCACTAAAGCTGTAGGATTCGAAGCCGGGACCTTCTTCTCGGCATCCGACGTTACTACCACCGAGCTATCATCGCCTTCATGTGCTGTTAACTTGAATTTTCTTAAAGCGCGGCGCCGCGCGCCGGTAAATTTATTAATTCGATGCTTGGATGGATGGTTAAATTCAGTACTTAGCTGTTTGTACAGTCAACAACTTTTTTGTAAGTACAGGCTTCCAACTAATTTGAAATTATTCACTTACAATAATTATGCTGACTGTACCTTAACATGTCTTAATGTTTTCAAGTGTGTGGGATACAATTTGTTTGTTCTGTCCGGTAAACCTATCTGGCCATGTGAATTTTTACCCCATCCATAAACTGCACCAGATCTGGAAACAATCTTATATCAATGCGATAAGCTTAATGGCATGCCTTTTGTATTTATTTTTCCCTGATAATAATAATCCGCCCAGTAAAAAAAAACAACATACCTAATATACATATTTAAACTATAATTTGTTGTTCCCACGGTTATCTAACCACTTACGATAAGAGTTATGCTGTCAAAAACATACATATGGTATTATTTATATGCTATGTAGTTGTTTTCTAGAAATATCTAGAATTTTATTGTTGAATGTAACATAATTCAAGAACTTGACTTTTGACAGTCAGTACCTACTTATAATGAGCACTAAAGCTTTGCTGTGACAGCTTACAATAAAATGAATAATATGAACATAGACGTATAAAATAAAAATCAGGACGTAATATCGCCCTATAAACGAGTGAAGCACCAAAAGGAAGCCGGCGTTCGTGTAAATAAGGCTTAGTATCATTTGTGCCTGCTTGGGCCAGTACTTATTTGAGTCACGCATACATAGGAAATTTTCGCTTGACACTCCGTCTTGATTTTTTTATGATGTCTATGAATATGTACTAATTATATCATTACAATTTATTGGATATCTGGACAAAGATCAAAAAACTTGAAAAGTGAACTATGTATAAGTGCGAGTGCGGAGTGACTTTCAACACTGTGTGAAATAGACACATCAGCTTACAAGCTGCTCGTCTATAAATAAATAAATAAATTACTTGCAACAATTTTATTCTTATCAGCAGTACTCACTTAGTCAAAACAAATGTGTGGTTATTTCCACAAGCAATTAATGCTAAAGGTACGCCAAGCAGTGATGAGATTTTTTGCGGCGTCATTTCCTTATTTGACATTGTTCCTAACCCACACTGACCATAACTATTTGCTCCCCATGCATACAGGTCTCCATCTAAAAACAATATAAACTTACATATATGCAGAAAATGTGGTCAAATTTACCCTAAAGGATTCAAAGATTTTTGTACGAAGACGTGCCATTTAACAAAACAAAATGGTCGCCGAAACGAATGGCAAAATCTTTGTACCCATCAGAAATGTTACACTATTTCTTAGTACTCCAGACTAAAAATGTTTAGTTCACACAAAGATATTTTGCATTAGACCAATTTGTATAACGCAAATAAAATAATAACTATTAAATTCATGAAAATCAAATCTACTGGTGATAGTGAGTAAACTTATTTTTGGCTACATGCAAGGATATACGGATAACGATTCATTACAGTTGTAGGTTTAATGCCTTTTGTATCCACATTTTAAAGTCATGGTGAATAATGAGAATACAACAGATGTTTAATTTTCCTTAGTAATTCTCAATAAAATATTTGCTTAGTGAATAATTTATTAAAGGAGGTCAAGCTTACTAATCTATGACATGTGAAATATAGTAAGGGGCACGAGTGGTGAGCACAGTCAATATTTCGGTCTGTTTGGCGGAATGAAGAAGGGGGGAGCGCCGAGCTGCACACGATTGGTTCGTCAGTCAATGCTCGTCGTCTATTGAATTCTTGCGTGTCATTTGGGTACTGTGATTTGGCCAAAACTTTACATGCGGAGCTTGCCCCCACTACTGCCTATCTGTGCTCACCATTCGTGCCTCATACTGTACATACTTATTGTAATTTCTACTAACATGGACATGTAATAATTTTGAGTAATAATTTTAAGTTGAATTTTGAATGGAAAGACTTTATATGGTCGTCTTGGCATTAGGCAGGGTAACAGCTTATACCACTTGTAGTATATCCAGATCTAACAGTATTTCTAGATTGGTCTAGTCAGTGGTTCCCAAAGTTGATTGGACCGTGACTCACCTAACAAAAAGTTCCCTCTTCTTTTCTCTTGGGTCTTACCTCTTGGTTTTCATGAAGGAAAATGGGGCATAACTAGGTATATGAATGAAGGATGTGATCCTATTTTTAGGGCGCACTCAATATTCGCTCGCGGTGGGTCGCGAGCCACAGTTTGGGAACTGCTCTGGTCTAGATAATGTTATCAATAAAAATGTACTTACTATTTGTTAATGCTACAGAATGATATGACCCACAGGCAATCTGTATAACATTTTTAGTTACAAGATCCTTAACGAATTTAGGTTTGTCTTGAGCATGTGCACCAAGATTGCTACCAAGCTGACCCATACTGTCTGATCCCCAACTGAATGGCTGGCCCCATTCGTCCAGGGCGAGTGAATGCTGAATACCGCATGCTATTGCCGATATGGTACAGTCTTTGAATGTTTCAACCAGAGCTGAAATTTTAAGTTCTATTATTTTGCTTCTTCTATAAATTTTACCCGACTATGACAAAGTCAAAAGGAGGGTTATTAATTTTTCAATTCAATTCATTTATTAGTTAAAACTTACATTGTCTGAATGGCAATACGAAGAAATGGTAATAATAACAAAAAAACTGATTAATCATAGTTAAGTACAGTATTACCCAACTAATATGGCTTACCGATGTACCTGCGCAGAAGAATACATACATACATTTTCAAAGCGCGGAAAATGCTATTGATCGGCAGCTGCCGCCATGTGTGCGGAGGGGCGTGACTTGCGAGTGAGACGGAACTAACAGCTGCAGTGTATTATGAACCTTATAGTAGTTATCTAAGGTTGATTGTAAGTTTTAAGCATTCTTTCGTTAATCTTGGGGCCATACTTTCTTTACTGTGCGAACGAAGATTCACGACGCGTCTTATCAGTTGGGTACTACTGTAATTTAACAATCAATTCAAAGCATATTCTATAAGATTTAGGAATATTAAAGAAGCAATGTTTCTTTTTGTAATGCCAGAAAAACTATGGGGCAACATCTAATAATTTAGCAAAATTTTATTTTCTAGTGCGAACCAATCCAAGCTCAGTGGAAGTGATGTTGAATGTCTTTGTCAGTTTATTTTTTTATTTTTGTAGGTTCCAATCTTACAATGGGCTTGAGCTTTTGGTGAACAAAATATAGTGTGGAAACCATAACCATAGTATGGTGGTAAGGTATTTTATAGTGCTAAGCACATATTTGTGTTTTATCAACTGCACTTGACAGCCAGTTCCCTTTTAGGCTATCTGTGCTTACCACAACACATCATCACTTACTATAGCAAGATTGTCATCAAACAAAAGCCAATCTTAAGTACAAATACAAGAGTTGTCATCAAGTACCTGGATTCTTCCCTTCACTAGATTCTGTGTGCCGTCCCAGCTGTCCAACCTCATTGCTACCACAGGAATACAAATGGCCATTGTTGGTCAGGTAAAGTGTATGGAATTCACCTGCTGCTACGGTCTTTATATGGTTGCTTTCCTTCCATTTGGATAGAGTTGGTTTTATTACCTTCCAAAAATATTTTATTTTAAAGAATCAATCAATATTCTGGGATATTTCTTGATGCAGTAAGCAATGGGTCTAATGTCTATTTTACAGTTAACTTTCATTATTAATAATTTTACAAATATCCTAACTATCCTAACTAATATATTAAATGTGAAAGTGAGTTTGTTTGTTACACCTTCACGCCTCAATTACTCAACAGATCATCATGAAATTTGGCATGCAGATAGCCTATGATATGAAGATGGAAATAGGCTACTTATTATCCCGGGAACACGGGTGAAACCGCAGGGGGTCAGTTAGTATTAAATAAATAAAAAAAGCCAAGTAAGAGTCGGACTCTCACACGGAGAGTTCCGTACAATAATAATGTTACCTTACTCAAATTGACTGTGAAATTAATAAGGCGCAACAAAGAAGACATTTCTTGTATGGGGAGGGGACCACATTTAATTAAAAAAAAATGTTTCATTTTTATTAATAGAAATACATATCCTGTGAAAATTTCAAGTGTCTACTTATTATCATTCATGAGATACAGCCTACTGACAGACAGACGGATGGACAGACAGTGGAGTCTTATGAATAGGGTCCTGTTTGACACCATTTGGGTAAGGAACCCTAAAAAAGGCTTAAACTAAGTATATACTTCCATATTTTATGCCTAAAGATAATTCCACACAAACTCAGGACATACAGATATATGTTCAAGCTCAAAAATGGCTTAAATCAGGCACCGGAGACTCAGATGGATACTTATTAGATGAAAAATCGCTTCTATAACTAATATATAAATATATATACGACCCCGACATAAAATAACAAAACAAAAATGTTATTGAAAAATATTTTGACCTAACTCCATGCAATAGCGCACCTGAGGCTTCTTCATGATTTTATACTCACCAAATCAATAGTTCCGTCCAAACACAACTCATGATGAGTAGCATTGCCCCAACAAAACATTGTATTTGTTGTACTTTTCAATTACCTAGGTACTTAAAATTTTACAAATCTTACAATCTAACCTCTACTTTTTATTCTGATCAGTCTAATTTGAACGGAGGTAGTTACTGTGTGAATCAAGGGACTGTATGGGATTCACGTTAAGACCGTTAGTGCGTTTTCACACGAGACGATAACGACACATTTTTGTCGCGACGATAAACGACCGACGATAATTGGCAAACGGTCATGTCGTCGTTCGTTTTCACACGAGGAACGATAACCGCACCGTAACGACAGTTACAGCGAGTTGACAAGAAGTGTCGTTATCGTTATCGTGCTGTTCGCCGTGTGAAAGTCCTGACGTTTTTCAATACATTTCGAAGGTCCGCTAAATCGCACAGTAAAAAAATCGTCACGATCTAGCCGAACCAACGACATAGCCGAATTATCGTTCCTGTGTCGTGCAGTGCTGTGTCGTTATCGTTGCGTGTGAAAACGGTACATAGAAATGTATGGTCGGCTAAATCGTCACAGTTTTTTTACTGTGTGGTTACGGTGTCGTTATCGTCTCGTGTGAAAACGCACTTACACAATAAATTTCATTTGCGACAAGGAGAATGATAATAATAGGCAAACATTTTCAAAAAATCGAGAACAATCTTCAATTTTGTTCCCGGACGATGGAGCCAGGGTCTCCAGATCGCGTTAATAATTACCCCAAATCTATAAAAATATCGCCTTATGCCCAAAACGATACTTTTTCTGTAACTTTTCCCCAAATATCCCATTCCAAAAGGTTTATCAAAGAGAATATAACGCTACGCTAAGAAGGTTTATTTCCCTACATTAAAAAAGGCTTAACTCCATTTTGTTTTGCAGATGAACACCCTATTAATAATCTGCTGCAGAGAATATAGGCTAAGCACAAACTTTCATAGAAAAGAGGTTTTCTTCGCAAAATAATCTCCTCCTACATAGTTTATTGCATTGGGTTTGGTATCGATTGATTCAAAGCAAAAAAATCATATTTCAATGTAACAATTTTCAACTTCGCCTTAATCTAGCACAAAAAAGGTTCTCCAATTTCTCAAAACGAAATATTTCCCCAAAAAAATTCGGTAGCTTTTAGTTTCCCTAAAAATTCGCTAGTCTCTGAGCTATTTTTCCCCAAAATTGTGATAAAAATCCCAAATGAAGGGTAATAAAAATTTACTCTCCACTCTATGATGAATATAGCTGTCAAACATGTGTTGCAAGCTTCTAATAACAGAACCAGGATGACCATCTCAAAAATGGTGAATCACCGTTAATCAGCCCCTTAGAACATTTATCTCACGACACTGCCAAAATCTGCCAAGCTCGACTCCAGAAAATGATATCATATTATTGCCTCCGTCCCCATGAAGCAAATATGACCAAATTATTAATATTGCAAAACGAACAAACGAATTGCAAACGAATTAATGAAAAAAACCGTCATGTCTGTGACGCAGATGACATGTTCAGAATAGGAATTTCCAGTACTGAATCCTAAAGGGAGTTTAGTGCCTGGGAGAGCCATTTCACTCCCACTGTGCGTGAATCTCTTGCATATTTGTCTTCGCTACCTTCTCTAAATGTAAGTAGATGCAGGGGCGTCAGATCTAACATAGCATCAAGGGCCGCTCCAGGGGAGGTTGACATGGCTCCAGATGCCATAATACAAGACATAATACACTGTGCGTGAATCTCTTGCATATTTGTCTTCGCCACCATCTCTACATGTAAGTAGATGCAGGGGCGTCAGATCTAACATAGCATCAAGGGCCGCTCCAGGGGAGGTTGACATGGCTCCAGTTGCCATAATACAAGCGGTCCTTTGAATCCCTTCCCGATAACATTTTTTTTTATACAACCAAATCGGCAAACAAGCATACGACCCGCCTGATGGTAAGCGGTTACCGTAGCCATATGGACGCTAACAACACACGAAGCATCGCTCACGCGTTACCAACTTTTCCCCCCTCCCTTATGAGCTCTGGCGGCCTTACTCACGCGCAGGAACACAACTTTACACAACATAAAGATATTGGCTGCGGTATTCTGTAAGGAGGAGGTACTTCCCCAGTCGAGCTGCTCTTTGAGCGAATAAACGCTATGCTCTCTCTACCTCTCTTAGCAGTTGGCACACGTGGAGGTACTGCTGTCAATTTTACCCAAAATTAGATACGGCCCACTGACAGACAGACGGACGGACGGACAGCGGATGGCGGAGAGGCTTATGAATAGGGTCCCTTTGGGCACCCTTCTGGTACGAAACCTGTGTACGAAACCCTAAAAAATTGCTCCCGATCAGAATCTCAATTACAGACTGAGTCAAACTTATTGGCGGCTGTGATATTAGGCGCGGAACGCCGCGCAGTAGCGAAAACGAAGGTATGCATGCGGTACATTCGAGTGGACTGAACCTGTGCAAGGCCGGTTCGCAGCGCACTTCACAGCCGCCATTAAGTTTGTTCGGATTCTAACGTAGTAATCTTGCAGCCCGATATCTCGTATGTACATACATACCATACCTTCTATAGACTAGACTATATAATATAACTTGACACTGGCAAAAATAATAAGTAATAAAAAAGATTTGATTGCCAAACTTAAAAAAATAAGAAAACGTAAAATCCTATATGGTATATGCAAGCAAGGCAACACTCATAGATTATTATTATATACTAGGCAACACTTGACGAGACGTTGCTCGGCACAGCTCGGCCATATTTGTTATTGTGCTGGATGGAGATTTATTTCGATCATATAATTATTTCAATCTATAAAGTTTAGAATTCTGTGATGATTTTTATCTCCTTCCATCCTGTTTTCGAAAGTTTTTACCTAGTGACATAAAACCTTACCCCGAAATACACGAAAGCGTTATGCTGATTTAGAGTGACCGTGGATACCCCCTGTGGTACAATTCGCTGATCCAGCGAATTCGATTGGGAAATTATATCTTTAATCTCATTAAAGTGGCGGGGGCATCAAATAATAATGGAAAAGGGGGAAGACAAGCCGCCCCAGTCGATGTGGGGTCTCCCCTACTCGACTGGGAAGAAGGGGACCATTTTAGTTTTGAGGACTCTGAACGATTCGAAGAAGATTCCTTGTGCAGTTGGAGTTCTGAGCCTGAGAGTCTGTGTAACAACTGGCGAGGGTGGCGGAGACCAATTCTACCAAACGCGTTCGTTCCCCGCCCTATCAAAAAACCCGTTCAAGGTAACTCAATACAGCTGATCCTTTGTTTCGAATCGTCAAAGTTACAACATTATTATTTATATTATGACAATTACTTCGTTTTCATTCTAATATATCTTAGTTTTGTCTTATCTTTCGATAAATTAATGTATCGGTCTGTATTTTCATTGAAAGTGACAAGTTACCATCTTTAGGTACAAATTGCTTTGTGTATGTGTGTGTGCAGTAGGTATGCCTACAAAGAACAGGTGCTATGAAGTCATTTACCTTTGAGTGGACTGAGCAGTTAATAATACCTTTGGTTTAAATCCCTGCCTTACACCTCTGTTGCCCTCTCTTTGTTACTGGTACTAAGGCTTTTGTTATATTTTAAAAGAATATTGATGTCTTATTAGTGAATGGAAAGTTGATTCTTGACAGCTTTCACAACTTTCACTACTGAATTTGAGAACAATGCAATGAATGCTTATGTAATCATTTGATACATACACATAATAGTTTTATTACATTATTTCCCTTCTTATATAGTTATATATTTGAGTTATTAAGTTTTTAATAAATACATAATTGATAATTTAATTGGTAGACAATTTATTACAGAAATATGACTTTTGTGGAATTTAGCTGTAAGACAATTTTTCCCATTGAGCTGCTTTGTTAGAGAAAATCAATATTATGTCATCAGTTTGTTGTATAAAAAAAATCAATTGTTTAGGAAATCAAATTTATTTTGTATACCTTTTCCAGTCTTACTTATTCATAATCCTTTCAAGAATGGCAATGAAAATTCGAAGCAAATGGAGGGTCACCCTGTCTTACTCCTAAATACTTTATACCTATACTTTTTATTTAATTGTTTCCATTTTACATACTTTTGCTATATATAGGTATATACCTATAAGTTTGATAGCTTAATAATCATATTCATTTTTCTCTTTAATTAACCCCTACTAGTGCGTTCGAATTGGAGTGATGTCGTTTTTAACAGTTTCAAAATGGGCATTTTTGTTTAAGCGTTCGAATTGGAAAATTTCAACAATTTTGCAACTTTTGCCACAAACTATATTTCCCAAACCGAACGATTAGATACAAAAATGACATTTCCATGCTTATCGCCTGCTTGTCACTTGTCTCAACCTACCTTTTCCTTCAGTAAGTCATTAAAACAAAGTTAATCTAACAAATTATTCTCTTGGCTGTTACTATTTCTATAAAATTTTACAATAAAAATTAGAATTTTCGCTTCCCGTATGAATTTTCCGAAACTTATCTGTCAGATTCAAAGATGTCAAAATATGATCACAAACGACCCTGCCTCGGAGGTGGGTCAAAATTTGCAGTTCACGATGTCGTTTTTAACTGTTTCCAAGCAAAACGAACGGTGAACGAAAACAGTTCAAAACGCCAATTTCGCCCACAACTTTCCAAATCGAACGCCAGTTGTGATCGTTTTTGGCATTTTTGACTGTTATTTTTGCTACCATACCCCAATTCGAACGCACCTTACATGTGAATGTGCCAGAGCCCTCAGTGTGCAAGTAAGACTAAATCTAAGCGCGAGCGAAGCCATGGACAAAAAGCTAGTTAGCAATATTGCTTTAGCTTCCTTTTTAGCTGAGCCTGAGCCCTGAGCTCAGTTCCTACCCAATTAGTGCAGTATATATTATTGTTAATTAAAGGCACCTAATTAAGTAACCAAAATTGTTGATATTACAGAAAAGACATTATCAACACTAAGTGAGTTGGCAGCAAAGTGTGTAGCATGCCACATACCATTTGAGTTGGTTGAACATGTGTACCCACCGGTGCCGGAGCAACTACAGCTTCAAATCGCCTTTTGGAGTTTCCCTAACAGTGAAGATGACATCAGACTATACTCCTGTTTGGCAAATGGTTCAGCTGATGAGTTCCAGAGAGGAGAACATTTGTTCAGAGACAAAGCTGTCAAAGATGTACTACAGATTGGTAAGTTAATTTTTATGTTTAGTTCTTTTTTTACTGTGTATAGGCCTGTGTTTGACCACAATCACACCATGGTAAGTGATGATGTGACCGAAGGTGGTAAGCACACAAAGCCTAGAAGGAACTCGCTCTCAAGTGCAGCTGTCGGAACACCGTTAAGTGCTTGGCGTCAGATTTTCAACATGAGGGTGGTAGGCAGCCAGATGGGTACTACAAAGTACCCTACCACTGTGCTATGGTTTCCTCACAATGTTTTCCTTCACGGAAAACTCAAGCTCATTGTAGGATTCGAACCTGGGACCCTTTGTCTCGGTATCCAACATCACTTATCACTAAGGTATCATCTAAGTGATTGTGAGGTTCCATAATTTATAAAACAATTTTATTGCATATGCATTTTCATTTATTTAGAATGTATTTTAAAATGACCTAATTTACTTGTTTGAAAGACTGACATTTGATTTTATAGATCCTACCAAGTTGCTGCATTTTATTTTAATCAAAGGTTATAAAACAAAACGAATTAAACAAGTTTGACTTAGTTAATTGGTAATTCCCACTCAAAAAAATATATGAACATGTTTTTTGGTTCTCTCATTAATAGGCACATAGTAGATGCACAAAGAGAGTATAATAAGTAGACTGGACCCACCTGAAAAAGTCCAACAGAAGTGGAATGAGCATAAACAATATTTTATGGTGGCATATAATCAAATGCCCGATTCAGCTAAGAATGCAAGCATAAGACAGTGTTTTTCAGTTGGTATCAACTAAATATAGAGGCAGAAAAACAACAGTAATTGTGGATCAGTTACGGGTTTTCGTGATTTTTGAGTTGATCCCACCAAAGTATTTTTTTAGAAAAATACAAAAAAAAATTTCAAAAAACAGTGCTGATTTGTCGGGACTTGCAATTCCTTAAATAAACTTACAGTACAAATAGGTATATTAAAAATATTATCTAAAGTAAAAACAAATCTAGATAGTTTTTACATAATAAAGCTTTCCTGCAATGATACAGGCAATGACTCGCGATGTTAAGAATGAGAAACTACGTAGGTTTTGAAAATATGTCATCTCAAACCCATTGAACGACAAATCCTAACTTCATAACTAATATTATAAATGCGAAAGTGAGTTTGTTTGTTTGTTACGCCTTCACGCCTCAACTACTAAACAGATCATCATGAAATTTGGCATGCAGATAGCCTATGGTATGGAGAAGGACATAGGCAACTTTTTATACCGGGAACGCGGGTGAAACCGCGGGGGACAGCTAGTATTATATATGCGAAAGTAAGATTGTTTGTTTGTTTGTTACGCCTTCACGCCTCAACTACTCATCCGATCATCATGAAATTTGGCATGCAGATAGCTTATAGTATGGAGAAGGAGAAATGCTACTTTTTATCCTGGGAACGCGGGTGAAACTGCGGTGGACAGCTAGTAATCAATAACCATAATAGTGTGCTTGAATCACTTTAAGACAATAGTGAAGTCAGGTGGGGAAATACAGAAATTCCAGATCCGTCAAAATGATGGCTTGAACAATTAGCAACTTTGAAAATCTATTTATCTAACAACATTCTTCTTGGCTTGCCAAATGCAGATTTGATGTGCAGAAATATAATGTTTATCATCAAAAGTATAATCTGTCTAATTTTTATGTACTTACTAATGCTACTGTTTAATTAAGAAACCACTAAATTAAATTTGGAAGCTTTTATTACAAACTAGCTCTTTCCGCCTCCCAGCGTTACTCAAATCTTATCCTGAAAGAGCTAAAAGGGGAGATTTAACCCTTTTAAGGGATACATATTGTAAAACCTGTTCTTATGTTCCGTTCACACCGAGACGCGACGTGTAAACAAAAAGGAACACATTTCAGTGAGACAATCCGAATACGCCTCGCGGCGTCGCGAGTCACTTGGTACGATTTCTCGCACTATGGCTCGATTCTCGTAACAAAACATCAACGATATCGTAGCGACTTCAACGATTAAACTGTGTTTTTTACTATTATAATGTCAAATGAAGAAGTGTAGCAGACTGAAGTGGCAGTGGGCTGGCCACATCTGTCGCAGAACCGATGATCGGTGGAGTAGACGGGTTCTCGAGTGGAGACCACGACTCGGCAAGCGTAGTGTAGGACGCCCTCCGGCCAGATGGACCGACGACCTGAAAAAAGTGGCTGGTGGTGACTGGATGGCGAAAACGGGAGATCGGGCCATGTGGCGAACCCTGGGGGAGGCTTACGTCCAGCAGTGGACTGCAATAGGATGAAATGATGAATGATGAATGTCAAATGAACGATTGAAAAATGATCCTATAGACAAATTGTTGAGGCATATACACGTTTGAATGTTTTTTATACAAAATATTTCACGAAATACAATTTAAATAGTCGATGTCGCTACGACACCGCTGACGTTTTGTTACGAGAATCGACCCCCTGAAATGTGTACCTTATTGTGTGGTAAATAAAGTGAGATATTGTTTTTTTTTATACCACTAAGGTGGCAAACAAGCATACGGCCCGCCTGATGGTAAGCAGTTATCGTAGCCTATGGACGCTCGCAACACCAGGGGTGTCACTCGCGCGTTGCCGACCCTGAAGAATCTCTTCACACCCTTTTTGAAGAACTCCATGCTGTACTCCATTATAGTATATATCTCCGTTATAGTATTGTATTGATATTTTAATAAGTGCGCGAGTTGCGCGACTGTCGCGTCGCATCTCGGTGTGGGCTGAATAAAGGTGGATGCCCACAGATCGTGCAGTTTCTCCTTTTTATATAAATAGTAGGTGTCCTGCCAGGCGGTGGTTTTCTCAATGGAGTATAGCATCGGGTTCTTCAAAAATGGTGTGAAGCGATTTCTGCAGGATCGGCAACGAGCGCGTGGTGTAACAACTGTTGCAAGCGTCCATAGGCTACGGTAACCGCTTACTACCAGGCGGGCCGTATGTTTGTTAAATATAATTCCACAAACGACAACAGTTTCAGTGCTTCCAGTTATTTCATACATTACAATTTTTAGGTTTCCATTTATCAGCAACTGTCACACTCAGCATGCCCCGAGCCCAATATAACGTAGCAGTGACATTTGATCGGCAAAGAATATCATCATGTAACTGCACTTGCTCGTCAACGGCGCACTGGTGTTCACATATCGTTGCTGTCTGTCTATACAGGATACATTTGGTAAGTGTACGTGTACTACTGCTATCTTGGGGCTTATTGTCTCACTTTATCAGATTGACAGGGGATTATATACTCTATATAAAACATTTCGTAACTTTGGTCATGTGAGGCTGTGTAATCTGAAACAATAGAACCCATAGTTTTCAAGGAAAAGGTATATTATCCTCTGTTTACTATAAAGCTGTTGCTATTGCAATAAGGCTGGTCTGGCACTACCAAAAGTGGTATAATTACTTGAGAAGGGAAGTAACTGCTGCTGAAGCAGTGATGCTCTACCACCAACAACTTTTCTCTCACCAACTTTTAACATTAGAAAGGAGCCTAGTGACCACCCTGCTATCAATAAGTAATTTCTTTAAAAACTTACATACACCCTGCTACTTACAGCAACATTGGAAAATATAACATCCATGATGACACAACATGTTTCTAAAACATTGGAAGAGATAGTTTGCTTTTGTGTTCCACCTTATGTTTAACAAATTAAACTAAAAATCAATCATGCACTATCTAAATCAAACACCGCACACCACTTTCTCAGTAATAGAGTGGTCTGGAACTGGAACCGATTACCTGAGGATGTGGTATCTGCTACCTCCATAAACAGTTTTAAAAACATATTGGATATCTGGACAAAGATCAAAAAACTTGAAAAGTGAACTATGTATAAGTGCGGAGTGAAATAGACACATCAGCTTACAAGCTGCTTGTCTATAAATAAATAAATAAATCTGGTGGTTTACCTTTAAGTTAAAAATTTCATCTTTATCACTTAAAAATATAATGTGTGTTCAATATTTCACTAGTTATTAATAGCACTGCAATTTACTAAATTCTAGTTATGTTGTCTTAGGTTATGCAACACAAAATGTAACTTTTTCTACTACATTATCACAGTTTATGACTCAATAATATACTGTATTACAATATTAATATTATTAATATATTAATTTGTTTTAATTATATTCTTGATGGGAAGAGTCCCATTGATTATATGTAAACCATTTTGATTTGACAAATTATTATCCAGTTATTTATGTATCACCATAAAGTTAACTAGCTGAACAGAATAGTCAGTTACAATAGTAGATTGTCGCTTTAGTACCCTTTTATAATAAATAAATAATGTATTCACATTTTCTTGTCAGTTTTTATGAAAACTATGAATGGCATAATGTGACAAGTTAGATCAGCCACTTTTGACACTGCCTAAGCTATAAAATAAAGCAAGTTCTTATACATTCCTGAAATTGTGTCTGCTAATATGTACAGTCGAAGGCATAAGTATGTTCAACACAATGCACAAAGATTTAAATATTGAAATATTGCATAAATAATAATAGTATATGTTAATCTGCCTGCATAATATCCCTTAATTTCAATCAATTTATGAGAAAAACATTGTTGATTTTCGCTAAGTGTATACATATTTATGTCCTCAACTGTAAATAATACGCCCCATGTAGTTTATACATCAATACTTATTCAAATCAATTTTTGTAGCCAACACAAGTATGTCTCAGAGCGCCAGTATCGGAGTCACTACAAAGATTACGGAGAGATCAACTCCAGAAGTTTGCACAATACCTCATATCGGAGCTACCTCGACAAGTTTTACCTACAGCTCAACGTATACTGGACGAACTGCTATCAGCTCAACCGACCCAGATTAACACGACCTGCGGCGCTCCCGATCCCACTGCGGGCGCTTCTGCATACGAATACACCTGCTGGTTTCTCGACGAGAAGACATTGCACAATAACATCAATAAGATCTTAGTGAAATTCTGCGTTCCGGCTCCTATTGTGTTCAGGTGAGATTATATTTTGCACAGGTTCAAGATCACGTAGATAAAGCCATTGCAGCAAAAATAAAGCAAAAAGCAAAATCAATAGTTTTTTTTTTTTTATTGCAAATTGCTTATATGAAAAGTATCTTTATTAAAATTGGAGTACTGAATCTTATCAGTAGATTTGATGTCCGACTGTCGATATGTATGTGTAACAGGCGGGTGGAAAATCTATCGTTTTTATTATTTATTTATTATTTATTATTACTATAATCACCGAAATATCGTTTTTAGTAAATAGTTGAGTAATTTATAAGTAACAGCAGCTCTGAAAATCCAATGGTGAAATATAATGTTTTACATGTCATAGGCTAACGTTGGTAACTGTATTTTAGTGACGTCAACTACCTAAGCACAAGCGCTCCTCCTGCGGCGGCAGAATGGTCCTCACTATTGAGACCTTTACGAGGCAGGGAGCCGGAGGGAATGTGGAACTTGCTTTCTATTGTCAGAGAGATGTTCAAACGAAATGATAGAAATGCTGTGCCGCTTCTGGAGATCATCACTGAAGAAGTCATGGCTTGTGAACAGGTATCGACGTAGATATTTTTTTCTGGTCTAGGTTATCAAAAGGAGTCATCATCATTATCAGCCTATAATATTCCACTGCTGAGCATAGGCCTCACAAATTAGGGTAATGGGTAATGGGCAGATACTCCACCATGTGTGTCCACTGCGGATCGGTGTAGGTGGGTAGGCTAGTAAAACTCAGTTTTCAAGCCGCCTAGTACGCCTCCAACTAGCTTAACGACTATCACAATGATTAAGTAATAACCAACCAACGGCTTGACGTGCGGCTTCCGAAGCACGGAAACGCTCGATTTGAAGATTTCAGAAGGAGTAGATTTAAGTAATTTTAATAACCGACAGCTGCACTTGAGAGTCAGTTCCTTCTTCTAGGCTTTGTATGCTTACCACCTTCGGCCACATTATCACTTACCATGGTGAGATTGTGGTCAAACACAGGCCTATACATAATAAAAAAAAAAAAAAAAATTGGGTTTTGTTATGATTGATTTAGATAAATAAAAAAAATACCAATTATAGAAAAAATCAGAAAGAGAAAAATATAAAATTGATGACAAAATAGCTTTGTGACATAATCTTTGGGTTTAGTATAAAGCTCGTAAGACAGTCGTTTATGTGAATTGTGGGTTATATTTAGTGAAATGTGTGGTGTTAAAGCTGTGGTGAGTGTTGTTACACAGATAATAGTGTGGTGGTACAGCACGAAGGCGGCGCTGGTGGCGTGGGGCGGCGGCGCGCACGGCAAGCACGCGGGCGGCGGGACCAACTCCGCCGCGCAGCACGCCTGCTCCTCGCTCTGTGACGAGGTACACTACACTACACTACACTACACTACACTACACTACACTACACTACACTACATGCTCTACCTACAACCTTACACTACACTACACTCCTCATATGGGACTAAGGCTGCTTTTCCACCAGAGATGTGCTATGCAGCCATGCTGCGAGGATGTAATAGCTAAGCTGTGAAACTATGACCGTTTCCACTGATACTAAGCTATGTAGCTGTGCGAGTAAGATGTGCTATGAAGATGCGCCGCCACAAAGTTGCTGCGCGAGGAAGATGCACAGCTCGAGCTATGCGATGTATCGATACTAGGAAAACGGCGAGGGCGGCGCGGTGTGGGGAGAGGCGTTCACGCATCCATAACACGCATCCATAGCACATTTCCCTGGCATCGCATCCTTCCATATAAAAAATATATCTTAGTTGAATCCGTTTCCACCAGTGCTAAGCTATGTACACCAGCAATAGCAACATAGCATAGCACATCTCTGGTGGAAAAGCAGCTTAAAAACGACACGGAGTTTAAGATGCAAATTATCGTTTTGATCATGTAAATGGTAGCTCTCACAACAACACAATTTATCGACAACGATTTTTCATTAGTGAGCAAGTGCTAGAGAAGTTTTTCCATCTTAAAATTTCTCAAATTGAAATCCACCATCAATTGATTAAGAATTTTACATGAATTGCTACTGTTTAATTACTAGACTTAAAATATATTATATCTTCCAACGTATCACTGACTACTGTAATTAAAAATATAGCACTATATTATTTTTAATATTTAGAAGTGTATGTTTATCTGAGTTATTAATTTTGTATGCTATTAAATAAAACAAGGAAGAAAACAAGTAAATGAGAATCCTTTAGCCTATGTTATATTGTAAGCCTATATTATATCGTATAGGTGGTCGTGATGTGGCGCCTCGCCGCTTTGAACCCGGCCCTAGCGCCCCACGAACGTGACACACTTCATGAACAATTTGTTCAATGGCACACTAAAGTGCTTGACAAGGTATGTTTTACTTATATTTTTTTCTACTATCAAGGTAAAACAAGCATACGGCCCGCCTGATGGTAATGGGTCACCGTAGCCTATAGACGCTTGCAGCACCAGGGGTATCAATCGCACGTTGCCGACCCTGCAAAAATCTCTTCACGAACCCCATGCTTCACAACCACTATGGGGAGCTGATTCCACAGTCTGAGCGTTCGCGGAAGGAAGCTCCATTGAAACCGCACAGTGCGAAACCATTTTGGTTCCATTGTGTGAGGAAGGATGATGGACTTCAATTATTTTCAACCGACTTCAAAAAAGGAGGAAGTGCTCAATTCAGGTGTATTTTTTTAATGTTTGTTACCTCATAACTCCGTCATTTATTAACCGATTTGGAAAATGTTTTTTTTTGTTTGGAAGGGTACACTTCCCGTTTTTTCCTTAGGTCAGGATTTGATTACTTCTTAGTATACTTTGAAGTCTGTTAAATTTTTTTGTAAAACAGTTTTTAGTACAATTTACTTCATAACTTGGCACATACCACGAGGTGTGTTCCGGCTGCTGCACTTGAGACTATCTCTCATGTTGCCGTTCTTGGTCTTGTATGCTTACCACCTTTGGCTATATCATCACTTACCATGGTGTGATTGTGTTTACCTTAATAAAAAAAACTTGTTTATTAATCTGGTGTAAAGCGTGATTGCGCAATTTAAAGATATTAAGAGATCATCTGAGTCGACTTTGTTTTCTTTTTAGTTTAGTTAATTATGGGACTGACATCCCTATAGGATAAAAATCCCAAAAAAAGATAAATTAGACTTATAAGTGTGGGCTAATTCGGCTTTCTTGATGGTTCTTTTTATTCCTACCTCTTTGGATAGATCAAACAGATTCTTCGGACAACAGAAGCAAGATTCAGCGATAAAAAAGAATGCAACACTTATCGTTTTTCTCCCCACAGGTGGCTAAAAACCGTACCAATCACATAACAACAACAACCCACGCTCGCCATCCTACAAGAACGCACACCCATCCACCATACATCAATGGTATAAGCGAGAACGAAGTGTTCCCCGGCTTCCACCCCGCCATGGAAGCCTGCTTTTTGGAGTGGGATGACTATCAGATACCTGGAGTAACATACACTAAGGATTTGAACCCAATGTATCACAGTCCGTTCACCATATTTCGGCATACTGATAAGCAGAACGATAGTGTGCATCAGGTTTGTTGAGTTTAGTTTGTATTAGATCAGAGAAAGACCAGAAAAACGCATTTTCCCAGAGATGAGACCTAGTAAGATCGATTTTTCGTCCCCCAAAAATCCAAGATCGATTTTTCGTCCGCAAAAACCCGATCGATAGCACATCGTTAGAGTTGTTTTCGAGATCTCTAAATATTCATGATGTCTATTTCTCGGAGTGTGATAACTATCATATCTGATGATGAGATTCTAAGTATTTTAAAAGGAACATATTCTATAAAACTATTTTTGGATAAATCCTGCTACGATTATATCAGCTTGTTCCCTATAATTGTACATTTTCAGGTACATTCATCAAAAGCAGTTCTCAATAACGAAATGTCGCTGAGCTATCGTCTTACGAACCCCGATGTACATAGAACATTGATGCATAGGAGTAATCGCATAAACCTAGATATGGCGATGGCGGGGACATCGAGCCAAGTAAGTAGCGCTTAAAGCTTAGTTATATTAAGTAGAGCATAAAAAATGTCCGAATGATGGATGATAGAATGAATGTATGTTTGTTTAAACATTACCTGAATATTTTAGCCTTGCGGTTCCGGAGATGGGACGGGGGAACAGCTTCGTGATTCGGGACCAAGTGATGGAAATCATTCAAGTGTTTCATCGGAAGGTGAATGTTTTTTAAATTATATCTTGTACTAATAATGTCTTTTCCCACCCCTTATATGTAAGCTTGGATAACGTTAACAACGACACAATACCAGACTAACCAAAGATATTATTCTGGTATCGAGTCTCTTTAAATATACTAACCGCCACTGAATTTGGCCCAAGCTCGTAATTTCATACTAAATACGTGTTTTCAGCAACAAAAAAATTTCTCTACTTTAATGTTGATTTAAGACACTGTATTCTTTATCATAAAAAAAAAATAGATATGCCAGCATTTGGAAACTTCAATTGAATTTATTTTGCCATTTTTCGTATACGGCAAAAGTGTTATTTAGTAGTAACAATTAGTAACAAGTAGTATGGTGAGAGGTAGAGTGCATATTTTTTAAATTTTATATGAAGATTGAAATTCAATTTTTTAACACCTCAAATGGCAAAAATTTGCGTTTCCACATTTTAAATGACAACCCCGTCTGTAAGATGGCTCTGAAACGATATCAAATGCAGTGCAAAAAGCTAATACTAGAGTAAAGAAAAATCTTTGCTGAAAACACCTTCTTTGTATTAAATTTCGAGCATGGGCCGAATTCAATGCCAATGAGTTTATAAATTATTGTCTGTTTGTAAATTTTTCATGGCATTTGAGCCACATTGACGTTTGTCTTGGAAAAATAATAAGTGATTAAAGGTTGCCTAGTAATTTAGCGCAATCCTCAACCAGAATATGCAATTTATAAAATCAGTATATCTTTGAACGTTATATGTTACCACCTAGCCTTATCAAAAATAAAAAAATCATATCTTTCTTGACTCACGAACGAAGGTTTCTGCGAGAACGAAGAAGAGATACTACAGCAGAGCGGCGGCGAGACTGACTCTCAAGAGTCGAGTTCCCCGGCCGTGTCGTCCGACGACGCGACGCGACGCATTTCCAACGACGACTCGGTGTCGGACGACGACTGTAACATGTACTTCTACGACACGGCCGCCGCCAGGCGCGCTGTGGCCGGCGAGGGAACTAGCTCCGGAACTGCCCTGGTAACCATTCACTAGTTTATAGCTAAAGATTGAGAATTTCAATAGAAACCTGCTGTTTGATTTCCTTAGCTACTTATAAAAGTGTGTTATTTTTATATACAACTGAGGTAGCAAACTATTGGCTCGCCTGATGTTAAGTGGTTAAAGTAGCCTATAGACGCTAGCAACACCAGAGGTGATCAGATAAGCGTTGCCGACCCTGGAAAAATGTCTTCACAGTGTGCCGAAGTCGCTGTGCTGGCAGCAGAACCACATTTATTTGCAGTATACGGCTGGTGCTCGCGTAGCTTGCTCTAAACGAGCTCTGTATCAAAATCGGTTGGGGCCCTTCTACGTGACTGCTGCGAAGCACAAATGACGTTTAAAGATTATAACAAAATTTTGCTTAAAAACGTTCGCGGCCCTTGTATCTTTGATACGGCGGAAGTTACGCCCCTGGACCTTACTCACCACAGGAACCTTAAATTGTTGTTCCAGCCTTCAGCATCTCAGGGCGGCGGGTGGGAGAACGGGTGGGAGGTACTGTTCGCGCGCGCCGAAGGTCTTCAAGCGCACGGGCACGCGCGCGAGGCATCCGCTCTTGGCGCGAACCTCGCGCGGGATCTACTCGCGCGCCCGCCCGCGCTCGGCGGCACCGGCCCTACTTGCCACTACTCCGACCACGACCGCAAAGCGAAGAAGCGACACGCGTTGTATCCCAGAATGTGTGCCGCTAGCCATCGCCTGTCCTGTCTCGCTTCTGCTACGCTTGCGAAGTGCGCGTTCCTCTGCACTGTAAGTTGTTGTCGACCTCGCTTCGGTCCGCATCATATAATGACAATCAAAATATAAGTCTCATGAATTGCTTGTGTTAATCGAACATAAACCTTATATCATCACGCTAGGTTCTAAATTCAAATGGTTTGGATTTCTATGATACACGATCGATGGTGATGTTCGTTCATTCTAAAATAACTAGCTATTAAATATTACCTATCTTTGTTGCAATCGGTTTCAATCAGATTCAATTTGAAACCGGTTGAATTTTCTTTCTTACTTTTAATAATAATAACCCCAATCAGGTTCTAGCGGAATTCAGTGAACATCACGAGCTAGCGTACCGAGTGGGTCTATTCGCCCTCGAATTGGCTCGTCCACCAGCAAGCACCAAGGCTCTAGAAGTAAAATTGAACAATCAAGAAACTGAACTGGTCGCTTTGTTGAAGAGACTGCCCACTAGCGCTGAACAACTGATATTAGCTCGTGAAAAAGCAGAACAGTTGCGTGATGGAACATTGAGGTAAATGATTATATTTTCTTAGGAAAAATTAAAGACAAGAACCAAAGTTAGCTCTGGTCAAACTGTCATCAAAAACATCATGATGTTATGTCGCAGGCGACTTGAGCCGATATCGAGCTGATGTCATTTACATAAGGTGTATAATCCATGGTACATCAAAGGAATTTGAACTGAGGCAAAATGCCCTATGTGATTCAATATTAGAATTGGTTGACCCATTTTGGTTCATCATTCAGAAGAAAGCGTTACCTATTTGTTATTGTTTTAGGAATCGAGGCCCAGCGTTACTACCTATCGCACTTGCCAGTTTCATATTCGACGTGCTGGTGTTATCGGCGACTGATAAAGATACTAAGCACCATGTAAGTACTTCGAATAATACTGAACTTTAAAATTATAAAAGCTACACCAAGTTTATATATTTTCAGTCGAGAGTGCCATCGGATGAAGTACTAGGTTTCGAAGCGGCTGTAGCGGCGTTAGGTCTGAAAGCGAATGTTTCTGAAGCGGAACACCCCTTGTTGTGTGAGGGAACGAGACGGCAGAGAGGAGAGTTGGCACTCACGCTGCTAGCCTTCTATAAAGATGACCCCGTAAAGTTGGCGAGGATTATGAATAAGGTATGTCAATGTTCTTACAAGATTTTTCTTTTAAATTAGGAATGTAATTAATTTTTATTAACATATTTATAACAAATATATACAAAATACAATGTTATGTATCTTAAGTTTCCTCGAGTCTGGCGCTGCTACCGATTAACGGCAAGGTTATCAGCAAGCTGGCAGCGTTTCCTCTGAATAGCCAAGTTATTGTTTTGGTGGAAAAAGTCCCGCCCGTCGCGGGCCGTCTCCGGAAGTAAAATAGCCAGTAAAGTCAGATTATCTCATAAATATCAAAAAAAATACTTTGCTGAGTTTCTCAGTTGAAGACCGACTTCGGAACCGTTGGTAACAGTAGTTTTGACCCTTCATTAGTTACTAGCAGTGTTGGGCAAATTTTAATTGTAAAAACAATTAAAGATTAACAATTGATTAATTGTTAATTGTCACCATAACAACTAACAATTGATCAACTGTAATTGTGGAAATTACAATTAACGATTGATTAATTGTTAATTGTAGTGGTAGCAATTAACAATTAATCAATTGTCAATCGTGATTTTCTACAGTTAACAATTAATTAATTTTCAATTGTTTTATTCAATTTAATTAAAAAACTAACAATTAAAAAGTAAATAATGTTTGATTTTATTGGTTAAAAAATAAGAATATGTTCTATTTTTAGGGTACCCGTGCCAAACGGGACCCTATTACTAAGACTACGCTGTCCTTCTGTCTGTCTGTCAGTGGGCTGTATCTCATGAACCGTAATAGGTAGAAAGCTGAAATTTACAGATAATGTGTATTTCTATTGCCTTTATAAGAAAAAATAATAAAAATGAAATAAAATTAGAAATTAAAGGGGGCGCCCATACAAGCAACGTTTTTTTTGCCGTTTTTTTTTTTCATATAAATGTTGAGTTAGTTAATATTGCACGGAACCCTCCATGTGCGAGTCCGACTCGCTCTTGGACGGTTTTTTTATTGTTGCCATTTTGAAGGTTATAGGTTATTTATTAGTTAGTGGTCCGATTGCTCTCAAAATTTATATTTGAGAGATTTTGAATCACAAAACATGAACCTTTTCTTAAAATACAAAAACACGACACACGCATATTGCCAGTCATGCCATATATAGTGTATGTTCCCATAGAGGCGACTATCCTTGTGGATGTAAAAATCTTTGCGTATAATGAAGGATGATATAAAAAAAAATATGCATAAATAGTATTGATTTTGATTAATGTAGGTAATTTTTTTTGAAAACTTGTAATAATTTCATTGATTTTGATAAAGGTTAGTAAATTAATTGTTAGTTTTAATTGTTAAATTAATTAAAATTAAAAAAGTTAATTGCAGTTTTTTTAATTGCGAGTTACGATTAACATACATTAATCCAAATAATTTAATTGCAATATGCAATTAAACGTTTAATTGCAATTAATTTAATCGCAATTACTTTTTTAGTCAATTAACGACTTGATTGAAAAATTAATTGATTAATGCCCAACACTGGTTACTAGGGCCTAAATTGAATACATTTTGTAGTATCTAAGAGGACGAAATTTCTAAAATAACGTGTATATTGCAGATGTTGGACCGCGAGATCCATTTGCTGACTAAAGGGCCAATGGTGAGCATATACTACACCAACAACCCGCGGCTGGCCGCGTACCGCGCGGACACGGCGGCCTCCACGCACGCGCACCAACACTCACACGCGCACCAGCCGCACCAGCCGCACCAGCCGCACCAGCCGCACCAGCCGCACCAGCCGCACCAACCGCACCAGCCGCACCAACCGCACCAACCGCTGCGGCTGCAGTATCCGCCGCCCTATATGGTGCCTCAGGTATGTCATTTATTTGTATTATACAGTATCCCTATCGAGGAACAAATCCCTTTAGAGTGGTAATACCGAGCAATCCGATTCCGAAACTAGTCAGTGATTTGTCACTGATTTTGAACAGTAAAGACCAATAACTGCATCTTGCGTTCTTGAATTGGCCAATCAGAGCGCATATCTCCTTGAATTAGCCAATCAGAGCGCATTGTCGATTGTGGGAAATTGGCGGAATAGATTGCAAGCAAAATTAACGTCATTGCGCTTCTTTGGGTTAGTTGTTCGATGAGTATCCCATAAAGCGTGCGTAACCAGCGAAGAGAGACCTGCCGACTAGCATTAAAATCTCTATGGAATGATACCTAATATTAAACGTTGTGGCCGCAGTTCTTCTTAAACACATGGTGTGTTTAAGGCGCGTTACGGGAGGAGCCTATTTTATGTCCCATTGCTGAGCACATATGTCCTCTCAAAGTGACGGCGAAAGGGAATGTGGGAATGGCAAATATTCTACTAAATAAAGTTAGTTTAAGAGAGGTAGAACATAGTATTTATTAGCTCAAAGAGCAGCTCTATTGGAGAAGTACCTCTACTTTATAGAATACCGAAATAATATTGTTGTTCCTGCGCATGAGTAAAGTTGTCAGAGCTCATTGGGGAGGGGGCGCGGGTCGGTAACGCGTGAGTGATGCCTCGTGTGTTGCAAGCGTCTCTTGTGAGGCAACACCTGTGGCATCACAAGCGTCAATTGGGCTACGGTAACCGCTTACCAACAGGCGGACCGTGTGCTTTGTGCCGACGTCATGTGAGTGCTTTTATCGCCTCCTTATGGTGTTTGGTGGTATCATAAAAGGTCGAAAAATTTAGCTACCTTTGGTCACATTTTCACTAACTGTAGTGAGTTATTAGATAAACACAAATCTATAGGATCTTATGGTGGATATGTCAATAACATATGAGAAAACATTACAGCAAGGAACTTGCGGCCTATCGGGAGATATGGAACGTATGGTTGTGACAGAAAGTGGGCCATCACCGCCGGCACATTCACACTCCCAGCACAGCCAACACAGCCAACATAGCCAACACAGCCAGCATAGCCAACATAGTCAACATAGCCAGCACAGCCAACACACCTCGTCGTCACATGCGCCGCTCACGCGTCCTAAGGACTCGAGGTAATGGGCTATACCACAAAATAATTGAGTTGTATTATTTACATGACATAAAAATGTATGCACTTTGTGAAATTCAACAAAGATTTTCTCTTAAAATACTGATTTAAATTATGAGATACTGTAGGCAGAATCTTTTAATTTAACATTATGATTTGTGCAATAAAATCTCTTTTGAATTTCAAAAATTGTATACATATTTATGTCCCCGACTGTAGGTACTATGCTAATAATGTTTTTGTATATTTCAAGAATAGCTCATTGGTAGCGCCGATATTCTAAAGAAAAAAAAAATTATGTGTCGATATCAGTTTTTTTTGTTGTTAGATAGCTATCATAATTTTGATGTTCTTTTATTATTTCAGATACAAGGGGAAGCGTTTATATCCATCGGTACCGAACCAGCCTTCAGAAGCGTCTGCGCATTTCATGTTCGAACTTGCCAAGTCTGTGCTATTCAAAGCTGGGGGATCTTCGAGTACAAGTCTATTTACTCAGACTTCATGCGCTAGGGAACACCATGGTCCACACAGGTATACCATATTTTAGCATAATTCGATATAATTTTAGCGTTATTTAGCTCTAGATACCACACTCAAAAATATGCTGACAAGCACCACGGATAGTTCTTTATGCTAGCTGCACGTAAGATCCAATTCCCGTTTAGGCATTATGTCCTTTAGAGTAATACCGAGCTATCCAAGTCAGCAACTAGTCAGTGCTTTTGCACTGATTTTGAACAGTAAGGACCAATCACTGCATCGTGTCATGGCCAATCAGAGTAGATTGGCGGAACAGATTTCAAACAAAATGAACATCATTGCGCTTCTTTGGGTTGATTGTTCGATGTATGCTTATCACATTCAGCTACTAAAGTAAAAAAAAAAGTTTTATTTTCACTGTAATATTTTAAAAATAAGAAGGAATACAAAACACAAAGGTACAAGTATGAGGCACGAATGGTGAGCACAGAAAGGCAGTAGTGGGGGCAAGCTCGCGCATGTACACTTTTGGCCAAATCACAGTAGCCAAATGACACGCAAGAATCCAATAGACGACGAGCGTCGAGTGACGAACCAATCGTGTGCAGCTCGGCGCTCCCCCTTCTTCATTCCACCAAACAGACCGAAAAATTCTCTGCTCACCACTCGTGCCCCTTACTATACAAAAATGCAATTTCCTTTTTTTTTCAGAGGTTTACACATGGCGGCATTCCAGTTAGGCCTATACGCGTTGGGCTTACATAACTGTGTCAGCGCAAATTGGCTGAGTCGTACTTACTCGTCTCACGTTAGCTGGATTACAGGTAAAATTTATTGAAATATAAAATAAAAATAATATCATTTACATACACAAATTAAAATATATCAATGTGATTTTTTTCTTGTTTGTAGGTCAAGCTATGGATATTGGGTCGCCAGCAATCTTATTTCTAATTGATGCCTGGGAAGGTCACTTGACACCGCCTGAAGCGGCGAGCATTGCTGATAAGGTACAATAATCTTACTTTATTTGACGGGCCAGTTGGCGCAGTTGGTTAAGAGTCTGGTAAAGATTCCACCTATTGCGCCGCAGGTCGTGGGTTCGATTCCCGTACAGGACATGCATTTGTGTGCATGAACATGTCTGTATGTCCTGAGTCTGGGTGTAATTATGTATATTAAGTATGTATTTACAAACAAAAAGTAGTATATTATGTATTATATCAGTTATTTGGTTTCCGTAGTACAAGCTCTGCTTAGTTTGGGATCAGATGACCGTGTGTGAGAAATGTCCCAGGATATTTATTTATTTATATAGCAGACTAGCTTTCCGTCCTTTTTATCCTCTTAGGGGCAGAATTTTCAAAATCCTTTCTTAGTGGATGCCAACTTCATAAAAGGATCCTAAATACGAACTTTGCAGTTAATCAAGCCACAGTAAAATCCTCCTCTTAAAACTTAAGTACCCCTTTTGCTCCGTTAGGTATCGTGTGTCGAGAATCCCAAACTTCCGTGATCCTTTATTTTCTATCAAAATTATGAATACCGAGTTCAAGGTAATCGCACCATTATTTACCCCCTTAGAAATGGTATTTCGAAAATACCTTTCTTATAGTTTATAAAGGGAAATAAATATACAATTTTTTGGGTTAATCGAGACGCAGTAAAACATAAGTACCCATTTTTACCCCGTTAAGGTTAGAGTAATTATAATGTATAGATGTCTGTAAGATTCCAAGATACTTGAATAGCTTTGAAATTTCGAAATAACGAGTAATTATGTCCTCGAAACAGATGCATCTCATATGACATTTCATCTGTTTTTTGTTTACGGCACGTGCTCGTAACGTCATCCACATCTCGTTTACGATTTGTCTCCAATTAGAACGAATTTTGAAAATGAGATTTTGCCTATATGCGAATGAAGAAACGTATGATATGTAATCAGAATAATAATCTAAATCTCGTATGTTGTCGATAGGCGTCAACAGGGCGCGACGTGCACACAGTCCGCGCGGCGGCGGAGCTGGCGCTGTCGGTGCTGCCGCACGCGCACGCGCTCAACTACAACGAGATCCAGCGCGCCGTGCTGCAGTGCAAGGAGCAGAGCGACGCCATGCTCGAGCGGGCTTGTCTCACTGTCGAGGCGGCCGCTAAAGGTACAATCCGAACCAAACTTAATGGCGGCTGTCGAGTGCGCTGCGACCCGGCTTTGCGCAGGTTCAGTCCACTCGAATGTACCGCATACCTTCGTTTTCGCTACTGCGCAGCGTTCTGCGCCTAATATCACAGCCGCCCATAAGTTTGACTCAGTCTGTACCCTACTCTTTTTTTTTTTTACTGTGGAAATCCTCATAGTATACCTTACCTTCTGGGGGAGTTATGCCGGACTTGTACCGGCTAGAACCCCACTGTGGTCGCCATCTGTGTTGTAGAGGGGGTCGGGCTCTCGTACAGAATGCTCGAGTATGCATTCAAATACGGCGCTGAGATAGCTCGTCCCGGGGGAAGTGTGATACCTCCCCTCGTAGTGCCGAGAATCGTGACCGCATCGATTCATCGTCCTCCTTGTGGTCGCTTCTGGGCGCACAGGGGCCCTGCCCCGATTGCCCACGATCCCAAAGGCCTCGTTTAGTCGCCTTTTACGCTAGGCAGGGGAACGTCGTTTTTATTCTAAGCCCCAGCTACAGGGTAGGACCACTACGGTACGGCCATTACGGTCTACGAAGGCTACGGCTACGACTCTCCACACCTTATTCCCGCCCAGCATCGCTGACACGACTGCTAGTAGGGAGAGATTCCTTCCGATTCACTACACTATCCTATCCTATCTACAGGCAACAAACAGTGGAGTTGTCGCTGTCATAAATACTCAAAGTGATTACGCTAGTTTAAAGATAGTCAAAGTAGTAACTTTTGATCTCTTCACTATATGAATATAAAAAAAAAAAAAAAAAAATTGTCGCTGATGTGGAGTAAGCTGCGATCTCAAACTGCGAAGTTACGGACACACACCTATTTATCATCAAAGATTTTGTGTAGATTAAATGTGTTTGACACTTCAAACTTTAATTCACAGTTAGCTAAATTCTCCATCATTAAATCATCATGGACATTGTTGAGACTTATTTATTAGTGGAGATAGCCTACACTTAAATACTCAGATTTCCGTAGAAATTTATAAAAATTGTTAGTGATTTATTTTCGATTGTTTGTATCGTAGGTGGCGGCGTATACCCCGAAGTCCTGTACACAGTGGCGCGGTATTGGCACGAGCTATACTTACGGCAAGCTAATGAGGAAACGGAGCCGTTGTTAGAAGAGCCTCAGTACCGCGTGCCGCCGCCGCTCGCCGTGCCCGTGCCGTATCCGTTGCCCTATCCGTTCACTTATCATCCGTATCCACCGCCCATATATCAGCTGCAGGTAACAGGTTCATTATTTATTTATGTATGTAGTATTGCCTAGATTAGTTGTTCCATTAATTTCGATCAAATCAAAATGTTTTGGAGATCATCAAATCCATTTTTAGGGTTATTTATTTTATCAGTTCAAATGGCTCCTATTATATTTGGTTGATCGGTACTGTGTTTAATGAAGACTGCCACTAACTCACCATCAGCATACGTTTACTGAAGTATTAATCGTTCTTACCGATAATGGCAGTCGAATAGATCTGAATTAGCGGGATTATTTCTACTACAGATACTACTTCACATCCTACGTACAGTATTACCCAATTGATATGGCTTACCGATGTACCTGCGCAGAAGATACATTTTCAAAGCGCGGGAAATGCTATTGCAGCTGCCGCCATGTGTGCGGAGGGGCGTGACTTGCGAGTGAGACGGAACTAACAACTGCAGTGTAAAATGAACCTTATAGTAGTGATCTAAGGTTGATTGTAAGTTTTAAGCATTATTTCGTTAATCTTCGGGCCATACTTTCTTTTCTGTGCGAACGAAGATTCACGACGCGCCTTATCAGTTGGGTAGTACTGTAATGAGGAAATTAATTTGCATGGATTGTATGGTCAATAAAACAATTATTATATATTGGTGCAACTTTATGAATCTCTGTAAAATTGTTATAAGGATTAACTAACCATTTTGAACGTCAGTACGGAGCAGCGGGCGCGGCTCACGCAGGCCCGCAGTACGCGCTCCCGCCGTACTTCGTGCGCGGCATCGTGGCGCCGCCGCCGCCCGCGCCGCACCCGCAGCACCCGCAACATCCGCCGCATCCGCAGCACCCCCAACAGCTGCAGCATGTGGTGCATCCGCCGCCTATTACCGTTAATGTTACGCATTCGGCGGTGAGTGTTTCTCAACCTTATGTTTCGTGTTTAGCAAATTCAGTTAAAATAGGTATAATATTTTGTGCCTTGAATCCAAGCTAAAACTGTATAGCCGTAATAATGTTGAGTAGTTTTTTTTTATTACAATCAGTATTATTAAGGATGCTTTTTGAAAAACAGAAGAGGATCCAGAAACTTTCATACATAGCATAGTAATATAAATTACTAATAATTTCTTGAAACTCCTTATTACACTTGGCAGCACCCAGCACCAATCCCTCCACCAATGCCCGCGACTCACAACAGTGTCGCAGTGCCGGGTACACACAGCGTGCAGACGGTGAACGTGAACCCTGTGGGCAACCTGGGCAACGTGGGCGTGGGCGTGGGCAACGTGGCCGTGGGCCAAGTACCCGCCGGCCCGCCCTGCCTACCTCAGGCACAGCTGCGTAGACTGCTAGCTGCTTATAGAGTTGGGATGCTTGCGTTGGAGACGCAGGCGAGGCGGGTTCATGATGATAGACCGCAGAATAAGTTCGGCAGGTTAGTTCATATTTTGTTTATACCGAAAAAACTCATTGGGTTTTTGTCAATTAAAAAGATCGTACATCTAATCGACTTATACTTCCAGGAATCCACCTTACGGCGAGCATGTTAAATGGCTGCTACGCATATCGAAACGGCTGGGCGCACAGTACCTCCACCAGTTCTGCGTGTGCGCTGTCAACTCTGTGGTGTCCCCGTTTGTACTGTACGAGCTGTGTGTGGAGTCTGCGCACTGGCTGGCGCGCGGCGGGCCGCATCACCTCGTCATGCAGCACCTGCGCGGCACGCTGTCGCCGCTCGTGCAGAAGTGTCAGCAGATGTACGTACCTGCCTCATGTCTATACTATACTGTACTGTACTGTACGAGCTGTGTGTGGAGTCTGCGCACTGGCTGGCGCGCGGCGGGCCGCATCACCTCGTCATGCAGCACCTGCGCGGCACGCTGTCGCCGCTCGTGCAGAAGTGTCAGCAGATGTACGTACCTGCCTCATGTCTATACTATACTGTACTGTACTGTACGAGCTGTGTGTGGAGTCTGCGCACTGGCTGGCGCGCGGCGGGCCGCATCACCTCGTCATGCAGCACCTGCGCGGCACGCTGTCGCCGCTCGTGCAGAAGTGTCAGCAGATGTACGTACCTGCCTCATGTCTATACTATACTGTACTGTACTGTACGAGCTGTGTGTGGAGTCTGCGCACTGGCTGGCGCGCGGCGGGCCGCATCACCTCGTCATGCAGCACCTGCGCGGCACGCTGTCGCCGCTCGTGCAGAAGTGTCAGCAGATGTACGTACCTGCCTCATGTCTATACTATACTGTACTGTACTGTACGAGCTGTGTGTGGAGTCTGCGCACTGGCTGGCGCGCGGCGGGCCGCATCACCTCGTCATGCAGCACCTGCGCGGCACGCTGTCGCCGCTCGTGCAGAAGTGTCAGCAGATGTACGTACCTGCCTCATGTCTATACTATACTGTACTGTACTGTACGAGCTGTGTGTGGAGTCTGCGCACTGGCTGGCGCGCGGCGGGCCGCATCACCTCGTCATGCAGCACCTGCGCGGCACGCTGTCGCCGCTCGTGCAGAAGTGTCAGCAGATGTACGTACCTGCCTCATGTCTATACTATACTGTACTGTACTGTACGAGCTGTGTGTGGAGTCTGCGCACTGGCTGGCGCGCGGCGGGCCGCATCACCTCGTCATGCAGCACCTGCGCGGCACGCTGTCGCCGCTCGTGCAGAAGTGTCAGCAGATGTACGTACCTGCCTCATGTCTATACTATACTGTACTGTACTGTACGAGCTGTGTGTGGAGTCTACGCACTGGCTGGCGCGCGGCGGGCCGCATCACCTCGTCATGCAGCACCTGCGCGGCACGCTGTCGCCGCTCGTGCAGAAGTGTCAGCAGATGTACGTACCTGCCTCATGTCTATACTATACTGTACTGTACTGTACGAGCTGTGTGTGGAGTCTGCGCACTGGCTGGCGCGCGGCGGGCCGCATCACCTCGTCATGCAGCACCTGCGCGGCACGCTGTCGCCGCTCGTGCAGAAGTGTCAGCAGATGTACGTACCTGCCTCATGTCTATACTATACTGCACTGTACTGTACGAGCTGTGTGTGGAGTCTGCGCACTGGCTGACGGGGCTCGCAGTTGGAACTAAGGGTACGGTTGCTCGGATCTGGCTATTTGTGGTTAGTTGCAGGGGCGAGGTATGTTTTCTTCTCGGTAAGTCTGTAGCTTAGTGCCGGTTCCTGTGCGCAATGATTGTCTGAAGTTACCGGCCTAAGGCAAAGGGCTCCTTTGTGGTAAGACGCGGGGACAGTGAGTAACCCTTAATCAGTTTAATTGCCGCAACTTCGGAACCTTCCTGAATAGACATTACGAGGGCTACCCCGCTAGATTAACTTTCCGGCAACCTTGCTTTAGGCATAGGGTAGATGTGAGGATACGCAATCTCTTTGCCACACATGGTGAGTGCGCATTACAGCTCCGGTACCATTCAGGAGAAATGGGAGTCGGCTTCCCTGACGTCTCAGCGGGGCATGAATCCGCTAGCACTTTTCGGCGTGCGCGAGGTGAGCGACTTTTAACAGTTCCGGTACCATTGTGGATTAATGGTAGTGAGTGATCACGGTGCATCTCTTACGATGAGTACCAGAGTGGATGATCTGGCGACAGGACCTCTGCAGATGGTCCCTGACGCTTCGTAATAGTCAGGCCACCCCGGCCAGGAATATTTTGCCAGATTTTATGACCGAGAAGGTTTGACCTCTAAAATAAATCTAAAAGTAGTCTTGAGGGGGCTTGTCCACCTAAAGTCAAATAACGGTTCTCTAGTTCCGATTTCTGTCGTATAATAAGGGGTATTAAAACACGAATGTGGGTGGATAATAATATCACATGAGGGTTTTAATTCCTAATTATGTACAGTTGCATACAAGACTTTATCTACACCCATGATCATTTTTGTAAACAACAAAGTAATAAATTTCCGCAATTCTAATATCGAACCAAAATGGCCGCATACGACGTGAATTTGAATAAACTCTAAGTTTTTTTTTATACGGGGCTGTGATAGTGTGACGCGCCTGCATGAAAATGTTCTTTTTTTTAAATTCATAAGGATACCACGGAGAATGTGGCTGTTTGATGAGTAAGGAAGGGAAAGGATGTATTGTTATGACAAGAGTGTTAACGTCATTTGTACATCATCAGGTACATCCAATGCATACATCAGAAGCTGTACCACCTGACATCGGTGGAATACGAAGAGTTCGTGAGCATCGTACTGTCAGCGCGCACTGCCTTCCAGCTCACTCCGGAAGGCAACACTCAGTTCAAAGAGTGGCTCGCCTCTTTACGCAGGTCGGTTAATACTTACAATATATACAGAGAGCACGTTTGGCTCACTTCACATTTTAGGTACGAAAAGGTGCTATTACAGTATAGTATTATACCATATAACGAAGTCAGTTAAAAATACACCACTGATGCTTATGATGGTATTCTGTAAAATAGTTTTTAGGTCTAATACCATCTTCGATACTAAACGTCACCTTTACATTATAACTTGCTCCAATAAAGCATGATTTTGATAATGGCGGCTTGTAATTGTATTAACATTTGACAGATTTTACCACAGATATAAATCTTATAGATAGATGACGCGAGTGTATGTACTTCGCGAGCCTAAAGAGATAGCAATGCTTTTCTTTTGACGCCGTTTTGCGCGGACGAGGAACTCGCATCAATAAAGCGCTCTTCCTAGCCTAGCCTAGCCTCTTCTAGCCGCCATTCTCAAATTCTTTATTGGAATAGGTTATATCAGTAATAGGTACTAATATACTACTGCTAAATTAAATAGGTAAGTACTTAGTTTGAATTATAGGTTTACTAGATGACAACCCTATCGTTACTCGTATCGCGTTCAAAAGAAACGATAGAAAGAGAGGAGTTTGTAAGCATTTTCTCGTACCTAAAACGAGTTGATATTATGAGAGTAAGCTTTCTGTACATAGTACTATTTATTATTCTGTGCTGAAAGGTAGTAGGGTGTAGATTCATTGACGATTAATATGATTTATTTTTGTTTTTTCTTTCAAATTTTAACGAGAAGGAAGCTCGACAGGTGATCTTTTTTATTAATTTACTTTAATGAAATTTATGTTTTGTGCTCGTCGATATGATGTGGCAAAACGTTTAGGTATATTTTTTTATAATAGATCATTTATTTTGATTTAAATATATATGAATGTAGTCTGAAATTCAACTTTTACAAACTCATCGAGACATTTGAAAACATAACTCAGTCATAAATTATTATCGATATTACTCAATTATGGTTGAATATTGAATGTAAAACAAACAAAAAAAAATACATTTAATATTCAAATTATCTACATGCATATGAAAAAGCAAATGTTTTCTATTTATTGGTTGCAGTTATCTTTTTGTATCTGCATCCGCAAACTCGTTATAGTAGCTATCTTATTTTATCCATTATGCAAAGGATATAATGACGAGTTAAAAATAACATTTATATCACTTGAGTGTATGGTATCAATTGAGTGTGTGCTTATCTTGTCATATGCTTAATGGATTATCAGATTGAATTGTGTGTATGTGTGTATGTATGTATCGGTGTATACAATCTCCTGCGCAAAATGTCGATGGTAGTAATAATTTCCAGATCGAAGTCGTGCAAGAAGGACCTGTGGACTCAACTGAACGCGGCTCTACAAACGAACGGCAAATGACGTCGGCAGCCGATAGTTTGTATGGTGCGGTATCCCGCGCGCAAACTGTCACAATACAGGCGATGGCCGCGGTATCAGCTCATATACCATCTGCACACACTCTAACTATAATTAATCGTTGTATTATTTGTAATTGGAGACATTTATTCATCATTACATTCGATGATGACGCCAATTCGACCTTAACGCGTCTACTGTACGACTACTCTGGTATTATTACCACGCAACTAGAGCATTCGAGATAAGCTAATTATAGTTCGGAATATTTCTAAGCTTAGTGGATAAACTGCAATGGCAAAGTTCAATAGCTTTGTTGTTTACTGTTTTTTTCATGCGTACGCAGAATGTGTACACGTTTGCGTGACGACACTTTGATTACAAATAATATAATGCAGTTGTTCCCGATCCAAGTTATAATTATACCTCTCTTAGTAATAGTTCAACACTCGATTAGAGGGTAATCGATCTCAGTAAAAATCACCGTCGGATTGTATCGATATACGATGATCACAGAAAAATGTTGCTAACTCCCGGGATACAAATTTACACAATGCATTTTTGGTGTAAATCGATTGTGTCCTTTTAAAATGTACAAGTTGAACATTGGATGTCGGGCAATATTAGCTTCTGTACCCATTGAGCTATTATTACTACGTATAGAGAAGACGCCACACATCACAACTATGTTCCGTTCAAGTGAGGCCATTTGGCCACACTTGTTGTAGAACGATAAACGAAACGCGTAAGCGTCGTGAAAATCACGGTGTTAGCGACAGAAACACTCCTAAAAGCGTTCTGATAGTGCTACGTGACTAATTATTGTTTCAGCGCTAAAGAGAACTATAGTCGATTCTAAAAAAATGGGACATTACGTCTGCTTATGATAGCTTCTCTATACGTAGTAATTATATCTCAATGTCTATACCCCGTCATCGGAAACAAGATCTCATTTATTTGTACATAAAATAATAACTCTCATGTAATCATGTTTCATTATTTCACTGACGCTCTTGTTTTCAATTCATTTTACTAACATGGAAAGATATTCAAGCTCATTTGAAGGTTGTGCCTAAAATAGTCTGAGATTCGTTTGTTATCGGAGTTCTATTATAAGAAGACATTATAAGATAGAACCATCGCATGCTGTGCATCCCTTGGTAAACAGAGGAGTTTAGCAACATTTCGCTTGTTTACGTTATTTTGTGCAATGTATGTATGTTCAAATACATCATAATAATGGTATAGAAAATGTATACAAGGTAGTAGGATACATACACTGCACAAAATATAGTCATTTCATTATTAAATTCGATTCTCGTCTTTATTTGTTTACATAAAACGACTTGACACATTAAACTAGTCAATGGTTTTGAGGATCCGTGTTTCGCTAACCAGTGGAGCTTCATAACTTTAGCTCATTTTAGTTTTCTTTTCTTTGAGTAGTATAATTTAAGTGTAGTTTGATTTTAATATCTTCTGCGTATATTCGCTCATTACCATCGAAGGGTATTAAATGATAACATAATGAATAAGAAATGTTAATCGATAACTGAAACTTAACTCCTGCTTTGCTTTCGTCTAATTGTTTTCCCGTTTGATCCCTAAAATTCCGAACTATGTTTCTGTTATGGTTAACATTTTATATATATTTTTAGTTAATTTCTGCATGCTAGGTGGGCAACTGTTGGCATACGAATTAATCTCGCACGTGAATTTAAAACTATATTTATTGCACATAACATTGAAGCAAGATAGTCATAAGTTTTGCAGTTGTCTACCGAGCTGAATCTACTACGGTACATAGAAACCAGTGTCCACTTAGCGAATTATTTTAAAAGATCTCTTTCGTATGTTTGTGAGGAAGCGTTTAGAAAATATTGACGAAACTTGTGTATTGTTCACGTCTCGTTTATTGGTAACAGTAAGGTTATATCCCTTCCATTTTAATTGTAATAGTTTCATGACTGTATTGGAGCAAATATGTCACTAATATTTACATTATGTATGTATTATTAAAATTGCGCTTGTGTGCTGTTCTTTTTAGATTTGTTGTTGTTGGTTAAGTGATTGTTACGTATAACTGTTCGTTAATATAATCCGACGACAGTGTTGCGTCCCTGTTTTTAAAGACGGTTGTGTGAAGCCAGATAAATTGATAAACGAGATTAAATTTCAAAATTGATAACAATAGTCCATTTAATATCGTGAATTGGCTTAAGATGTTTCAAGTGACCTAAATAGTGTCATTAGACTACAGAATATTAGACAGAAATGTAGGTGATGACCGTCGATACACTATTTTTGATATTCTCTTGTCGAAATTTGCAGTTTCATGAATGTTTAAGTAATAACGTCTTGCAGATATAAATAAATGTAGACGTGCGTTCGATTTAACTATAGTAACTTTATTTACACGTTTATATTATATTATTATATTGTAATGCAAAGTAGTATCTTGAGAGCCTTCGGAGTATGAGTATATAATGTATAGGACGCGGCGCTGGCAGCGATGTACCGACCGGCCAACACACGGTCGACGCTAAACAAACACCTTGGACTATTATGTATAATGTGACATGCACATTTCTCAGTGTTTCGGACGCTACGCTAGCTTAGATAATGCGTAATCGATGTTTATGCAATACGTTTTCCATCATTTTATGCGAATCAAACGTGTTTAGGAATAAAAAGACTTATGACATGACGTCACTCCATTGTCAGAGATATAATTTGAACAATATTGTTGAATATTGCATCCTACCATAAGCAATGTAAAAAAGACATGAACAATAAAATCTTCCAACCGTAAAGCAATATTAAAAATATCATTTTGTAGGAAATTATTAATTAAACGTATGATAATCATTGTGAACTATCAAATTTATATCACAACTAGAATGATATTGAATTATAAAATTCGTTATTTATGATAAATGTATGCAAGAATGATACCTAAGTGTTATACATATTTGAGAATAAGATCGATTGAGTATACCTACTTATAATGTCGCTAGTATAAAATGGTCGTGTAAATCAGTTGAGTGAATATATCTATACAATAAATATAAAAATATAAGGGCATGCGCATAATGGAGTAACAAGTTTTAATTGCTCAACAAAAGTACCACTCGTACTGAACGTATTCAATGAACATTTCTATTGATTCTGTATGTGTTGGCGAAGTGCCCAATTTATATCAAATCGGGAATCCAGTTTGTGCCTTGACATCGATCAACATAGAATCGGAAAACAACCTAAGCAACAGTTTAAAAATATCGATAAATGCAATCTGATTAATGTATGGAAATAATGAAATTAGTATTGATGAGTTTCATCTGACAGTTTTATATGAAAATTGATACACTGAAGAAAAATACTGTGTGCCTACTAAATAGTCCTAAATTGTGGTCTAGAACCAATCGAAGTATCCTGACATTGGAATGACGGGATTGTCGCCAGCCGAGCGTCGAGTAGTTTTAGTTCAATATCTTTATAAAATTAGATGGTTATGTGCATTCATGAAAAGTGTGGATGTTTTCAGCATTCAGTAGATAGTAAATTTTTAGAATGCTAGTTAGTATAAATTGACGTATGTAAAAGTTGGATGTAACGCGCAGTATATTGTTTGTTTTATTCGTTTTCATTTCATCAGGTTGTTTCATTCGTGTTCCACAGTAAAAGTTTTTTTTGTAGTATTCCCTATCTAGAGTATTGTCAGTTTGGTATTTTTGGTCTAAGACTTACAGTTTCAGCACAATAGACATTTTCTTACCGACTCGTTAATAATGCACTTTGAGTTTTTAATTGTTTTATGTTGTATGGGAATAGTATTTTGTATTTATTAAAGGAGAGTTAAGTAATTTATCTGTAATAAGTTTGTTATGGCCTTATCACACATATTACACACTTGCGAGGTCACATAACAGTACAATAAACTCTAGCCGAAGCTGTAAATGAACATGACCCAGTATCTTATCAGTCGAATTAGATCTGTGTACTAAGATTTGTTATTGCTAAATGCTATTCCCTGCAATATAGAAGCGAGCCATATCCACTTATAGTAATGTAGTACGCCACTTTTGGAAACAAATCAGTTCGTCTTTACGACTTTGCCGTCCATAATTACTTTGCAATTATGTATAGTATATAATATTTTTTGCAATATCTTCCTATTTAGACGACATGAAATTACTACATATTTATATTTTGTTATTGCAGAATATATTTGATCTTTATATGCTCTTTGGGCATTATTAACTTTTCCTGGTATAGTTTTGACGAGGAGCATGTGTCTTCTCCATCTAGCATTAAAGAGTACTTTGACATTTTGTCTCAAAGAACTATTTTTACACTATAAAGCGTATTTAAATGAAAAAAAAAAGATAAATATATCGTTAGTTTCGTAAATATAGGATGTTAGTTGGGAGCATATTTTAATTAGTTGTTTAATGCATGTTCATAGTTGTAATTCGCCCAGTATCAGGCAAGTTTGCGAGGCGTTACATAGGTGTTGTGGTATTTTCATTGTTTTGCAGTTTGACGATGTCACATATCATTTGGTTTTACTTCATACGTACGAATTCACGACACTCCGTATCAAAAGATCGAGCATAATTTAAATAAATCACAATTTTACTTTATTTTAGCGTCAGAATTTTTGACACCCATTTTTGTATGTTAAAAGCGTTTTGTGGATTGGACATACAGTCTAAAAGCAAGGTTAAAATAATTATCTGAAGGCGTGAGAGCCATGAGTGCCTAATTCGATAGAGCAAATAAATTTATCCCTAATCCGCTAGATATCGCGAAGTTTTGGTGTATGTCTCTTCCACACTTCGTCTAAACCTTTTTAGGGCATAGCGATGAAGTATGGTTTTCGTTGAAGAATCGTGGGCGATGCGATGGGTACTCGATAACTTATGCTATAATAACAGTTGTACTGAGTTTTGTCCTGTAATACTCATTGCAATGCATGTTGAACACTACGTCACTTCACAGTCAGTTAAGATATTGAGGATTACAGCATAGCAAGTCTGTTTAGTTCTAAATCGATGATGCATAATTATTTTATACATCTGGATTTGTAGTTTAATTAATACACTTTGTAAGTGTGGTGTCTCCGCCTATTAAAGTATGTAACCATTACAGAGTTCGAATGGCTACTTATTAGTGTACGTAATAAATTTATATAATGATATTTTAATTGTTCATATCGCATATATTCTCATTTGCAATCATGAAGAGGCACAGTGATGAAGAAATAACTGTTTGTTAACAATAGTCTTTACATTTCCGATATGAGAATAGCATTCAGGCTTATCGTTGCATATTTTGCATAGGTTGTTGTATATGCAAAGTTCCGCGATCAAATACCACAAACAGTTTTATCTTCGCACCACGATCGATCCGGTTTTAACATACTGTTCACCGCGTTCACATTGCAGGACGTAGGTAAGACTGACAAGAACCCTGAAATAGTCGATGTTGAGTCTTAAATTTAATACTCAGGATGTCTGTAAACAATATTACATTATAATCAGTGTCATACTTTCCGAACTAGACATAAAAATCCATCAAGTTTGGACACTCGCATTGTTTTATGACATCCTGCATTAATATAGAAGTGCCGATACCTTATAATATTTATTAATATGTAACACTAGACATTTTGCTCCGTTGTCGCAAATGGTTGTAATTATAAAATTATAGTTAATATTAATTAGTAAAATGATAGACTGTTTTGCACGATTTCTGGTTTGACCATGTCAACTCTTTCGAATCGTGTTGTCGCTTCTCATGCAAAAAATAACGTTATTTCAATGAACGCTTTGTGATGACAGGTATCGCGTTTAGAGTCTCATATCGCTATGGGTTGCATTGCATGTATAGCCACAACATGTGCATTTGGTATTTTACCTAATTGCAACATTCTACCCTACTATTATATAAAATGTATGTTTCCACTCAAACTCGAAATATTTTGACCTCTAGAACATTTTTATTATTACTTTTACGATTACACATATTATAAGTCTTTTTTGGCAACATATTTGAAGTAACATTATTTAATTATTCAATATACTTATTCTATATTTAAGACTTGAGTGTTTTATTTCCTTTTTTTCGTTTAACTTTACTTAGGTGATATCTCTGTTCAACTTTATAATGCATATGTAATTTTGGCAACAAATTATATTTTGAACCTCGTAATCTTTTCAATTACCTAACTCTCGCGTTGTTTACAAATATTGTCTATCTACCTTTGGAAACTTCCCTGAATAGAAAATACAAATAGATTATATTTATTACTTATATCAAACCGGAAATTTTATTTTGCAATGATAAGGAAATAGACAATAATATACTTAAATTGCTTATGAATACTGATATCTAAATTAGCTTTATTATTCCACAGTTTGGTTGCTATCCAAAAAAATTTTTGTTGATTTCCAATTTCCATATACCCTATAAGTTTATGTACCTATCTCTGAGGTAGCAATGACATATAAAGATAACAAAATATAATTATAACTAATCACCAATTGATTAGCTATACTTACATTTCATAATACTGAGAGGTTACTCCGATTCCATTCGATAGATAAAAGGCTATCATATTATAATGTTCACAAAATCGTAGTACATCTTTTGGATAGCTATAACATAAAATATAACACCAATAGATAATAACCCGAAGAGCAAAGTAAATTAAAGTGTATTTTATATAATTTTCCTAAGTTTCTTATCTAAAGATGGACGTCAATAATAAAGTCGGGTTCAAACCGCGAGCGGTGAGTAAAAAACGCTTCCACACTTCTTTATATGAATTGTACGGCACAGTGCAAATATTTTTTTGTTTACAGGAACACTATTGTAAAAGCGGAGGGATACTCAACAACTATTCATACAGCTGCAACAGCCGCAGATACAGCAGGTAAGAAAAGATAAGTTTATATTTGAAATTGGAACAGTTCCATTATTCAATTTTAATCTTATTTAATATTATTAGTACATAATTGATGTCCGCTTGTATTATGAACACGGTCGTACCCGCATACCGAGCTTGACGCATGAGTCCCACGCTGCATAGCGTGATATGCACGTGTTCTCAATGCGTGCTCACACCGTCAGCATATTAACCCACAATTTTGCACCAATTAATCGAACTAAAATTGTATTGGTTGCCCTGTGACTTCATAATATTTGACCGGCAATATGCGATAACTTGTCCATTTAATGTAAACGCTTTTAATGTATCTTCTCGACTGCAACGTTTTAGGTTAAGTCTAGAAAACAAAACAGAAAGAGATAAATAACATCGCAGATTAATTTTTGTAAGGTACCTATGGATCAGACGGACGCGCGGAAGTGTGTGGGGAAATTAATGTCCTAAATAAAGCATTAGTTTTCTTCCGGCGCGCGAATTTATCCACGTTCTTATACTTACTATAATAATATGTTATTCCATCTATCTTTGCCAATTTTCATCAAAATTTGTTCAGCCGTTACGGTCCTGTGTAGGGAACACACACTAATGGAATGACTGTAATACATTGTTATACAAATATAGGTATTTTTATCGTTGTATCAAAGAATTTAAAACGTCCAGAAGGATAGTCGCCTCTATGGGAACATGAAAAAAACAAGCCAGAATTGACAGTATTTGACAGCCGTGCGCAGTACGAACTGAGAGCGATTTGCTCAGGGAGCCCCTCAAGCGGAGTGAAATTAAATGTCATGCTTTAGTAAGGCGGATTATCCATCTGGGTAGAGGCACGATGTCCTATGAAAATCTTTGCGTTGTATACATTTGACCTTTCGCGATTTATTTATTTCTTTTTTTGTCAGGTGCCCATTACCCTCGTACGTTATCACAATTTTATTTTGACTTTGGCAGCTGCTTTATGCCTATGCACATGACCATACGTACTGCATAAAATATGAAGTCAGTTTTATCTTACAGATGACATACAATGTTTGTATGGCAACGTGACTGCATTGGTGTAAATAAGTTAGGGGGCTTTTAAATCTTGCTGTCCTTGATTCTGTTATTTGCCCGTGATACTGTCATTTGCCGAAGAATTATTTGAATAAATGATTCTTTCTTTGCTTAAGAAAAAATTGGGTTTTCTTTACGCCATAATTTAAAATATATCGACACCTTATCCATTATTTAAATTTCGGTTTGACGTTTAAGAATGTCATGAAAAGTAATCGTTTTCGCTATAGAATAAGGTAAAGTTGTATCATCATACAATTAACCATTGTTTTTACAAAACTAAGCTTAAAAACTTCATTTTTGTTTGGCATTCTAATTTTAATAATGGACAAGGTATTATAGTTTTTTTATCAGTCTAGAGTCTAAACGTATCAGACAAGACGTCTCAACTTAGTATCTTTGTCAATACGGAAGTCAATATAATATTTTTCACTAGCTGCCCGGCGCGACTTCGTTCGCGTGTCACCATTTTTTTTTTTTTTTCGTGGGGAAATCCTCATAGGATACCCGATCGCCTCGGGGGTAGCGGCCAAGTTATGCCGGACTTGTACCGGCTAAAACCCCACGGTGGTCGCCATCTGCGCTGTAGAGGGGGGCGGGCTCTCGTGTTGAACGCGTACCTGCCCACCCCTCCACGCGCGGCGCTTAGATAGCTCGTCCCGGGGGAAGTGTGATACCTCCTAGCAACCTCGCTGTGCTATCGCACGATGAGTCGTGACCACATCGACTCATCGTTCTCCTTGGGACCCTACCCTACCCTACCTTACCCTGCCCTACCCTACCCTACCCTATCCTACCCTACCCTACCCTATCCTATCCTACCCTACCCTACCCTCGCAACTTTCTTAATTTTTTCTTTCATAAGAATTTCATAAAATAGTTTACGTCCTATTCTCAGACCTACTGAATATACACACAACATTTCATAAGAATCGGTCAAGCCGTTTCGGGGGGTTTTTTTTTAGAAACTCTGAACCACCCAGTACGGCCCGTACCTCAGTGACGTGTTTTTTCTGTTACTTACATTTTTATACTCGTGATATCTTTCGAATGGAATGTCCGAATTGAATAAAAAAGATAAAGATAAAATTTAATTATTGGAACAAGAAATAATTAAAAAAGTTATATAAAGGTATTGAAGCACTCTTGAATATGAAGTAATTTATTTTGATAAGGATTAATACCAAGATACAAATAAAGTGCCTTTTCTAGCGGCGGCATTACAATTAAATTTTTAAAATAAAAGAACACTTATTGTGGCATAACTATAATAGTTAGACATATGGTATCGCGACACTTTTTGTAAATAATGATGTGTTCTGCAAAGTCGTAGTACATTATTTTATTCTATCATCAATAGTTTTCGCAGCGCACGCGATGTAATGAATATTTTAGGTATTTTTTTTACACCTTGGGTTACATTATTGGAGTTTTACTAAGGATCCCAATTTTTTTTGAAAATACAATATAGCCTATTTCGCCCGGAGATAGTGTAGCTTCCCAACAATGAAAGAATTTTTCAAATCGGTTCAGTACTTTCGGAGCCTATTCAATGCAAACAAACAATCAAATCTCTCCTCTTTATAATATTATATTATTATTATTACATTTTGATCACTGTGCCAAGACCCAATAATAAATATAATAAGGAAGCTAAGCAATATTGCTAACGCAATTATTTTTTTCGAATTTAAAGCAGATCTTATGCAATTCATCAATTCCAAATCTTTTAATGAATTGAATTGTATAATAATGAGTAACTATTTTAACAAAAAATATTGGAATGACTTAGGGTCTGCCGAGAATACGAAAAAATGAATTGCGTAGCAATATTGCTTTAGCTTCCTTTTTAGCCCCCAAGGTCCGTATTCGTTTGTATATCCCCTACATCTGAAATTGTATGACACTCCTCACCGATCAATGATAGCGAGATAAAAATACCTATTGCTGAAGTCATTCCAATATGTATGGTAAGCACTTGCTTTCCATGATATCACACTTGACGTTACTTGCATTCAGTTTTATGATCGTAATAAATGCATTTTTATATAGCTTCGCGGTTGTTTATGTCACTAAATTATATAAACATTTTATATGGCAGTGAATATAAATTGGAAATAAGGCAAATAAATATGTATGTAGTTATGTACTTAATTTTAGGTTTTATTCTATTTTGGCGAACGAAATTGTACAAACACATTGCATGCACATTGCCTAGTTTGGGATTTTCAGTGTTCCTTACCTGAAAGGTATCATATATGTGATGTTAAATCAGTGGCAGACTATTGATATCGTGTCGTACCCGATAGACTTTGGCTTTAGACTCGTGCGCACTGATTACGTGCCTGCGTCAACCTCCGATTAATTTTACATCCGACTTACACAACCCCGCTCGCGCTCCTAGATAAAGAGCAATTCCAGATTTCACCAACTTAGGAGTTAACTTTAAAAAAGCCGGCCAAGTGCTAGTCGGGCTCGCACACGAAGTTTTCCGTAAAGACATTTCTTGTATAGGGGCCCTTTTATTTTATTTTTAATTTTTATTATTTGTGTGAATAGAAGCGGTAATACAAATACATATTCTGTGAAAATTTCAACTGTCTATTTATTACGGTTCATGAGATACAGCCCACTGACAAAATGACGGACTTAGTAAAAGGGTCCGTTTGGGTACGGAACCCTAAAAAACCACCACATTTGGGAAGAAAAAGAATCTAAACTTTAATTCACCGCTGTTAGAGGTTGAATTCCGGAAAATCCTTTTCTTAGCGGACGCTTACAACTTATTTACTTAAGGGATCCCACGCTTAATAGTTTCTGACATTATTAATTAGTGAGTGAATGCTCCTTAATGTCACCTTCTATTTAGGTACATGCATATTTATATGAATTATGAAGAGGCATTAACTAACTACTTGCATAGATTGACGTACTTTCGTACCTATTAACTGACTAATTGACGTAGTTATTTGTTTCGTTCCAGTCGTAATGTGATACACATAGATACGTTAAGTAGGTAATTATGCACTAGAAAATATTTGTTGCTTGTAAATGACATGACAATCTACAATAAAGCAATAATAAATATAAGGTTATACCTACATTATATACAGGTTGATGTATTACCTCCTTATTAATAAATAAGGTGTAAGTCAAATATAGTAATACCTAGGTTTTAAATATATCCGTCACTTTCTAATGTCATATAAACAAAAAGGGGTGAGGCTATCTTAATACCTGGGTGTTACAAGACTGACTTACACCTTATTTAATTATTAATAAGGGGAATACAGTTTAAGAAAATATAAAGTCTATACATTTAATAGTTTGTGCCATAAAACACATGCCTACATTAGAAATAAATTAAAAAGAAACGGACGACAAAAAAAAATACATCCACCCTGTAGGGTAGGTATGTTAAATATTACTTCAATATATCAAGATGGAATATTCCGCAAATATGTAACTCAAATAATATTACGTTATATTTAACATTTACTATCACAATGACACGTATCAACATAGCTGCTCTATTTATGAAGTACGATCAGCAAAAACATAAAGTAATTTTAGTTTGTAAGTCATCCTGAACGTTAAATAAAAGATATGTATAGAAAATATATGTAGTGAGGTTAATAATATAATGTACATTATGTATTATGTCCTACTTCTGAATTTATCTTATTGTTTGACCTCGCACACAACATAGGCATGCCCATTAAAGCCATTAGTATCTCTTCCGTAGACTGATCGATAAGTAACCAATGAATTATTAATATGTAGATATTGTTATCTGTCACGATAACTATCATTGCGTCAATAATGCTACCAACCTGTGTCTATACCGTCAGCATAAAACATTAAAGGACTGTTCCCCGACTGTTTCTCTGTGATCCAAGCTGCCTCTCTGTAAAAATTCATCACATTGGTTCGGCTGTTAAAACAACTTTACCCACTTAAAGGTGGAATTATCATTAAAATAATTTCATGATTTTCAAGATGAGTTTATTCTATAAGAAACCTTGTAGAAAGATTAGTGAGTGAGTGGTAATTTCTCTTTAATATAGGTACTGACAGAAAATTATATCTTGTGTGAGAATTTAATATAATAACTTGCTACTTAAGTGCACTAATTAAAAAAGGTCCTTACTTTTTCTTTAAAAGTTGTTATTTAATGTTGAAGTTGGAATTGCAAATAAATGATAACAAAACAAGAATATTAAATTATAAAAATTTAAACATATAAGTGCAATCATACAGATTATAGCTATAATGGGAGAATTGTTTTGATTAAAGTTGATTGAAATTTTAAGGAAATGATGCTATATTCGATTGAAAAAATATTTTTTCAATAAAATGCATTAAGTATTAGGTAAAAAAGAATCTGTACATATATCCATCAAAATCTGTAGTATTATTTTAACAGTGTGTATCGATGGTTTGAAAGCTTATATTTTATTGTTTGTCTTCTGCTTAAGTGCCCATGCGTTCGACCTATGGCGGCGTGATACTCCCCGCGTGGTCGGTGACTTGCCGCGCTTATCATCTACTAATACGTACTTATTGTTATATTACATTCATTGGCTCTAAGGAGGGCGTGCCGTCGCCGCCCGCGCGTATAAAACGGGCTTAGGCCAAACGTAATGCAGCATTTATGCTCGTGCGCGACGCGTGACGCGTTCACATTCACTTAAAACAAACGCGATAATAACACACCCACTTGTCTAGTAACATTATCAGTATTAGTTTATAGTTACGGTAAGGGATAAATTATTATTTTTTTGTTTTTTTTTATTCAACTTTTTTGTTTTTATTGCATCCGGGGCAATTTTAGACGTCAGTTATATTGTTAATTAAAGCGGCTTTTGAAATATTAAGTTCACGGTGTCCATTTTTCTTTCAGATTTTAAATCTAGTCAATTGAAATGGCTTACTTACAATCAATGCCCAAAGCTGAAACAATCAGGCTTCGTGAAAAACATGTTGGGTATGTACCTAATGGTATTTTTCTCACTTATGTGATTTCTTTTGTATAATAGTATAGTTCTTATTTTCTGTTTTATTATTTTACAGTGCTGCGTGCCAGTTGTTTTTCCGTTCAACACCTCTGAAAATAGTTCGAGGAGTCGCTCAGTACATGTATGATGAAACAGGCGAGAGGTACCTGGATTGCATCAACAATGTTGCACATGGTAAGTCACACAATAGTTGTTAAACAAATCTTCAAAAAGTTTTAACTGCCTTAGTGCTCACAATGGTATCGATTGTTTCAAGTGTATTCCTTTAAATTCCATTGTTTCTTGTTGTTTATAGTTGGCCACTGCCACCCACACGTTGTCGAAGCCGGCAGGAATCAAATGTCTCTAATATCGACAAACAACCGTTATCTTCACGATGAATTAGTGATTCTCGCCAAAAGACTAGTCAAGACACTACCAGAACGATTATCTGTTTGCTTCTTCGTCAACTCAGGGTCAGAAGCCAATGATCTCGCACTGAGACTTGCAAGAATCCACACTAAGAAGACGGACATAATCACCCTTGACCAGTAAGTATAAATATTTTGTTTATGATGAAACTATATCTTGGGATGGTTAGGGTCAGTCAAGTGTGAACGAAAGTGAATGGCGAATGCTGGCATCCAAAACAATTTTACGATAAAGATTAATTTGTTTCGAATTGTTGCTAAGTATCTTTTATGATTATATTCATATTAATGTTTGGAAATCTTATACTATTAAAATGACGCCCAACCTTCATTACAAAAGTTTGGTTTGTAAACATGCCAGCATATGTATGAGCGGTGTAAGATCGTCTTTGTAGTTACTTCGAGCCTCTCGAAGTGTTATTAGGGTGCTACTAGCCCCTGTTTGTTCCAGCGCGTATCATGGGCATCTAACCTCTATGATTGATGTCTCCCCATACAAATTTAACCTACCCGGAGGCCCAGAGAAGCCAGAGTGGGTTCACGTGGTAAGTTAGTTGCATATCCTCCCCCGTCCTATAAAGGCGGGTCTAGACAGTGACATTTTAACTGTATCATGACAGCGTAGCGTGTCTGCAAACATAAATGAGAATATGGTATTTATTCTCATCCCGGTTAGGGTATCCGCGAGTAATTTAAAAATACGTTTTGACTCGATACCAAGTCACGTCTCGGTAAAATATCACTTATCTGGACCCACGTTTTGATACGTTATTTTGCGAACAGCGTTCGCCATTATTTTCCATCGCCAATCCAATTTATGGGTTCGCTAGATAACTTTGATGATAAGTAAACTCATTTGCGTGCGGTGATCGATTGATAATATTATTGAGATAAATAATATCTAGGTAATATAGTTCACAGTGCTTGGAATAAAATTGATAAATTAGTTTTATTTGAAAACATGAAAGCTATACCTGTAGCGTCAAGTTTGTTTTACACATAGATATATAAGACCCTTGTTAAACGCTATACTTAATAACAAAGTTTCGATCTTTATATTTCATTCTGTTGTAAACATCGAGTTGTAATGGTGCGTCTACGTTACGCGAGCCGAGCACGAGCCTAGCCTTACGACGCCACGATCGACGACGGCGTCGTCTGCGCGTCGTCACGACGCGCAGGGTGACTCTGCCCGTGCTCGGCTCGTCTAGCGTACACCCACCTTAATATTCTACATTCTTCAATACTATTTAAGTACATTCTTTTATTTTTAAACGATATATTAATCTGCATGTTATTTACTTAGGCACCAGTTCCTGATGTGTACAGAGGTAAATACACATATCCAAATGATGGTCAGTCCGAAGAAGAGTTAGGGAAATTGTACGCTGATGAAGTTGGAAAAATATGTAAAGAAGCTACGAGCAAAAATGGAGGAGTTTGCGCATTTATTGCGGAGAGCCTTCAAAGCTGCGGTGGACAAATTATACCACCTGATGGTTACCTGAAACGTGTTTTCCAGTAAGTTTTATTACGTAGTCTTAAATAAAATCGTTTTATTGAACCTTTTTCTAACAAATTTACGGCCAGTTTCTGAAAGCCAAATCAAAGTTAATCTCTAGTTGAAAGTATACCTGTCATTGTCAATGACGTCTGAAGTGACAAAGACGGAAACAGTTTTGATTAAATAATAATGAGAGATAATTTTGATAAAAAAAAATGATATGTCATAGCAATCTTTGGTACCTTGCTATGACATATTAAATTAGGTATAGCTACGTATCTGAAGTAATCTGATCTATGCTTTAGTCTTGTCAAGAAAAATGACCTTTTAAACATATTATCACTTAAACCATAGCTTATCGAGCAGTGATGCTCAGCCATAATTAAAAATTGACAATCACGCGTGTATCATGTGAATTACGCTTATCGTGATAAGATTTCTTTAACACTGGTTAATACCAGATATATATAAATATCCCCAATTTGTATATTGATTGTGGAATTGTTTGATAAAGTTTTTGAGTTACTTATTATGTCATACATATTAAATTACCTACTTTGTATTAATTTATCAATATAACATAAAAGACTTGTCATGACTGACCGACTGATCTGTCAAGGCACAAACTAAACTACTGGCGTTAGAAAGTTTGGCATTGGCATTCACTAAGAAAGGATATTAGAAAACTACTCCTCAAGATGTAAAAAAGGGGGACAATACAAACAAAAAAGGGGGGGGGGGAAAGGGGACCGCACGGCGCAAAGCTAGTTGATGATATAAAATTCACTTCTCAGGCATGTTCGCGAAGCCGACGGCGTATGCATAGCTGATGAGGTTCAAGTAGGCTTCGGTCGCGTGGGAACACATATGTGGGCATTCGAAACCCAGGACGTAGTGCCCGATATCGTCACTATGGGCAAGCCTATGGGCAACGGGCATCCCGTCGCTGCTGTAGTCACTACCCCAGAGATAGCCAAGAGCTTCGCTGACACTGGAGTGGAGTACTTTAACACGGTAATTTTCAGCTCTATATCTATAGGTGGCAGACTCGTTGAAGCGTGATAAATATGTTAAAGCGTTAATGATGCTAAGTGGTGAAATAAATAGAATGTGCTAATATTGTATGGAAACTGAAGTGTCTGATGTCATTGTAAAGTCATGAACGAAGATTTTCAAACAAAGCGTTCAGTGCATTCTTTTAGCACATCAAATAAATTGTTAAAATTTGCAAAATTTATGCATAATAACCATTGATGTGCATGTCTGGTCGACGGTCGGTTTTCTTGTTTTTACACTAATTATTCTATTGTTTTATCTATGCCATTTGTTTATACCTGTCGTTAACTAATGTAAATTACGAGAATTCAGATTATATGCATTAAAATCACATTATCTTAACGTCGCGTCGCTCCGATTGGAAGGAACGCAATTAAGTCTTCATCTTGGAGATTCTCATTATCATTATCCCATTATAAATTAACCTTGTAACGCTATTCAAGCTAGGCTAATTGTAGCTGACTTCTAGGAGTTCTTAATTTGTGTTCCATATTCACATACTCGCAAAACAGAACACTTATGGAATAATCTTGGTATTTTGTCTGTCACTGGTGTTATAGGGGCATTTCACACAGACCGGCTCGAAGAGAAGAGCAAATTTTATACGCGTTTAAAAAGAGTGTTTAAGACCATTGAAATAAGGTTTATTTTTACATTTCACTTCTTTTGTTAGTGCTATAGGTCGGCTCTCCAGCATTCAATGTAAAAATAAACATTATTTCAAGGATCCTAAAGTCTATTTTTAAACGCTTATCAAAATATGATCTCTCCGAGCCGGTCTGTGCGAACGGACCCTTAAGTTGAACGCACACAGACCGGCTCCGAGCCGAACACGTCGAACGAAACAGAATTTTAGAATTCTGTATATGAAATCTTATCCAGATTCGGACGATTCGACGTGGGCAAGTGTGTGCGAGCTTTCGTAAGATTTCATATACAGAATTCTATAAATAGTTTCGTTCGATGCTTTCAATGCGTTCGGCTCGGATAAGTGTGCGTTCACCTTTACTCGATGCCTATTGCACACAAGTGATTTGAAGTAGATTTCATACTATAGGCCCCACCCACTGACATATCAAAACCTAATAGAGTAACTCCATGTGATCATTAATATTGGAGGACGAATCCTTCACCAGGAAGGAATAAATTAACTCAAGGAATAAATCCGAAAATCACTATTTTCAAATCTTGTATGGAGTTATTACGAGACAAACTCATTCTTGCTTGTTAATTTCTTACAGTAGTGTACCTACTACGCAAGCGCCCTAAAAAAATTAACACACAGGAACGGAACCCTCTCAGGGCGTATTCCTACTCACACTTGCTTTTTACATAAAGTATTATATATTCCAGTACGGCGGTAACCCAGTATCGTGCGCCATTGCCAACGCAGTACTCGACGTGATAGAAGAGGAACGGCTCCTCGAGCGAGCAGAGCGGGTGGGCAACCACTTGCTGGCTCGCTGTGAAGACCTCAAGCACAGGCACCGGCTCGTCGGGGACGTGCGCGGCCGGGGGCTCTTCGTCGGACTCGAACTTGTCACCGACCGGGACGCGAGGACACCGGCCACTGCGGAGGCTAAACATATTGTTAATAGGTAAAGACACCATTTATTCAATTTAGGCCCTTGTGTGGCACTTATGTAGGTCTTTACCGAAGTTGACGCCGGTTCGGAAGTCGGCCTTCAACTGAGAAGAATCGGGAAGAAACTCGGCAAGACTAATTGTTTCTTTATTTTGAACAATTTGACTATATTGGCTTTTGTGTTCCAAATTATAAATAATCTCAATAGGTTCTAAAAGGCCTTCAGAACATTTTAATACAATCTAAGACTGCCCGCGCACTAGGCAGCCAGGCTGCGGCAGCCGAAATATTGATAGGATTCGTACGCCGTCATATGTTCGAGTGGCTGCCGCAGCCTGGCTGCCTAGTGAGCGGGGAGGCTTAGATTATAATGTAAGTTGAACTCTCAAAGAATCATGACCGTTAGAATGTCTTTCCTTGGTGCGTAAGTAATAACTTGAGGAATTTGAAATATTTTAGGGACCTCCGTGAGAAACATTCTAAGTCATTTATACGACATTCAAAGTGACGCTAAAACAGCTATTTTTACCGTGGAATATTTTCAATAGATTAATAAATAATAATAATAATAAATATCCTGGGACATTCCTTACACACGGTCATCTAATCCCAAACTAAGCAGAGCTTTTACTATGGAAACTAGATAACTGATATAATACATAATAGTACTTTTTGTTTGTAAATACATTTTTAATATACATAATTACACCCAGACTCAGGACATACAGACATGTTAATGCACACAAATGCATGTCCTGTGCGGGAATCAAACCCACGACCTGCGGCGCGATAGGTGGAGTCTTAACCAACTGCGCCAACAGGCCCGTCGATTCGATTTATGTTGTTAATATTATTTTCTACAAGATATAAGTGCTTTATATTTATTACAGAATGCGAGAAGAAAAGATTTTAATCAGTCGTGATGGTCCAGACAGCAATGTATTGAAGTTCAAACCACCCATGGTGTTTACATCCCAGGACGCCGATAGAGTGGTTGAAACGTTAGATCGAGTGCTGTCCGAATTAGACGGCGATAGGATACCAGTTGCCAAACTGAAGTTAGAGGTAAATATGCTGATGCTCATCCGCTTTTGACGATGCATTTAAATAACCCTACCCCCCTACTCATAAAATGTTATTTAACTAATATACTGTTTCAAGGGTCACGTAAATAAAGTCACTCTATTGTCATTGTCAAATAATGTGACATTATCTACGTGACCATTGAATCAGTATATTAGTTAAATAGCGCTTTATGAGTAAGGGGGACAATGTTTTAGATGTACTTTATACGTTTTTATAAGCTCATATTGTTATTTGCCCGTTAACAAAATTATTTTAGCATTTTCGTTACAGATTTATATTTTTAAAGGTTTCATGAAATTTGGCATTATTCTCATCGGCATTTAATTGGCTCAAGCTGGAAATTTCATACAAGAGTTGTTTTCAGCAAAAACTTTCTCTACTTTAATATTAGCTTTTTGCACTGCGTTTGATATCGTTTCAGAGCTAAAAGTGCCAGGTTTGAGACGGTGTTGTCATTTTAAATGTGGACACGTTTATTTTTGCCATTTGTGGTGTTAAAAAATATATTTTCAATCTCCATTTAAAAATTAACAAATTGGCCCTGTTCCATACTAATTAACATTTTTGGCGTATACGAGAAATGGCACAGTAAATTATAACTAATACAGTGCCTTAAATCAGCTTTAAAGTTAAATCTTTGCTCAAAACACTATGAAATTTCCTTGCTTGAGTCACATTCAATGAGTGTAGTTGCTTTTTGCCCTGGACTAGTACATAATGTACTTTTTTTAGAAAACGGGTGATGATACGTTCAGGGTATAAATAAGAAAGGTAATATTGAATACTCACTTTTGCTCTCATTCTCAGGTGCTAGTGACTCCTCTTGAAGACAATGTTGCGAAAACTGAAGCGGTCATAACAAGTAATATGCAACAAAGCATTAAAAGTATGTGACCTTACCGATTACCTAAGTATTTTTAATTTAATTCATTATCGAATACTAAAATTGTAAATATAGATTAAGTTTATGATAAGGTCAAAAAATAAAACCTTTTGTTAACAAAATGTATTTTTATTTGTTTTTTTGGAAAAGTAGAAAAATGGGATACATTAAAAGCTATTTATGCTTTTTAAAACCTTCTGGTATCTATGGATCACACTTAGTTACCTATATCTATCTTATTTTAACATAATCTGTGAAAAACCGTGAGTTGTTGACATTGAGTAGTTCACAATTCATAAAAAAAGGAAAAGTAAAATAAAGATGTACATCCAAAATTAACTTAAATCAAGTAACCCAGCTTGATAATCATACTTAGAAAAGCTGGCTTTAGAAAACTATTAGAAGAGGTTTAGGATCCTTTCATTCATGCTTAACATTTTTTAAAATTTTGTTGATAAGGTCAATAGTAACAATTTCAGACTTAATGGGAGCTGTCTTTGAATCGTTACATTTATCAGATTGTGTCAATATATGTTCAGGAGACTCGGGGCAACAGGAACACTTTCTATAGCTGGCAGTGTGCTCACCTCCACAGTTGGCACATTTTGGTGGTTCAGTCTTATCATCTCGCTCACATTTCTTATATGAATGCTCTCCTGCACATTTTACACATTTAATTTGTCCGTGGCAGTAGCGTTGGGAGTGACCCCACTTTTGGCATCGGTAGCACTGCTTGGCCTTTACTATTGGAGGCTCTAATTTAACATCATGTCCAAATATTTTAAGCACCTGTAATATTTTTTTCCCTTCTTCATTAAAAGGCACAACAGCTAACACAAGAAAATTCGGTTTCTTTCCTCCTTTTATGTGCATCTTGTGTACGCGAATGATAGGAATAGACAAAGATTTCAATACTACCTTTACTTTATTGAGGTCCGTGTCATTGGGAAGACCTCTGATCACAACTTTCATTTTACGTTTTGTTGGATGCCCGTAAGTATGGAAAGGTAATTCTTTCTTCTCAAAGAACTGAATCAGAGATTTATGATCATTAAATGTTTCACAAGTTATTTTAGTGAAGCTTTGGCCGAAATGTGGAAAATAGAATCTTATTCCCATAGTAAGGAGTTTTCGTGCATGCTGTAGGAAACTTGCAGGTTGATGTAGAAATATTGCTGGAACTTTTAGTTTTAATTTAGGCCATTGTGCTAAAATCTCTGGATTAATAACTTCATCCATGACAGTACCTGAGGGTATGGCTTCAGATGGCTCTGAAATATTAAATTTTCTTACTCCATCAATTACTTCAGTCAGTTGCTTTGATTTCTTCTTATTCTTTTGAGGCATCTTTTTATTCTGCAACAGAAATCTAAAATTATGAAAATTAAATAACTCAATGGACAAAAATAAAAGAGGGTAGGTGGGGTAGGTGATTTTAAATCATGTATTTTTTTCCTAAAGGTGTTTTTAAATCATTACCTAAAGGTAATTTCGAATACAAACATATATTTGGTGCCTACTTATATTTTGCTGAATAAACTACGAAGAATACCTACTCAAAACAATCCAACGGAAAAACAAAACCACAGAATCACAGATTACAGATTTCACATACAGGGAATCTGACGGAATGTCAATGTCAAAATTGACAAAACTCATAGAGTGCTACCATAGTCTAATAACCATACAGTCGTCCGACGCCTTTGATCTTGTGAAAAATGCCGACAACGTCTAGACAGTATCGCGACGGCCAGGGTTGTCACAAGTCAACAATATTTACAAAATTATTTATTTATTGCAGATAACAATAAAACATTGTTAGCATTATTATATTTTAAATAATATTATAATAACTACTCCATCATCAGACCCTGAAAACCATACATGGTCAAAGTTCATCTCACGACAATTCCAACAACCCCAAACATGGCTAGAATACGATGTTCGACTATGGAGTTCTAGTGCTTGCCCTCCTACTCCATCATCAGACCCTGAAAACCATACATGGTCAAAGTTCATCTCACGACAATTCAAACAACCCCAAACATGGCTAGAATACGATGTTCGACTATGGAGTTCTAGTGCTTGCCCTCCTACTCCATCATCAGACCCTGAAAACCATACAAGGTCAAAGTTCATCTCACGACAATTCCAACAACCCCAAAACATGGCTAGAATACGATGTTCGACTATGGAGTTCTAGTGCTTACCCTCCTACTCCATCATCAGACCCTGAAAACCATACATGGTCAAAGTTCATCTCACGACAACCCCAAACATGGCTAGAATACGATGTTCGACTATGGAGTTCTAGTGCTTACCCTTCTACTCCATCTTCAGACCCTGAAAACCATACATGGTCAAAGTTCATCTCACAACAATTCCAACAACCCCAAACACGGCTAGGATACGATGTTCCACTATGGAGTTCCAGTGCTTACCCTCCTACTCCATCATCAGACCCTGAAATCATACATGGTCAAAGTTCATCTCACGACCGTTCCAACAACCCCAAACACGGCTAGGATACGAAGTTCCGGTATGGAGTTCCAGTTCCAGTTCCTACTCCATCATCAGAACTATTGAATAAAAAAAAAAAAGATTTCCAAACACCCTGTCCCTGTCATGCCCTGTGCCTGTTACCTATACCTGTGTACCTATTAGATATTTTTTACCGTCCGCCATTCGGACATTTTGTTGGCATTATTAACGTGACACGACATGACAAATATAAAATTATTATTGTATGCACTCTATGATAACAAACCATTATTTACCTTTCTTCTGTGTGTGGAAGCTGATGTAAACGCAGACTTTTATTTAAATAGGATGAAGACTTGCAGTCTCTCACAGCACACGTCGTTTGCACCATTTTAAATAAACAAATTAATATAAAATAATTATAGACACAAACACGCGTTAGCCCTGAATTCTGTTTACCGAGCTACTAACATCGTTTTGTTCGCAGGTCGGTAACGGCTTTCCCGCGTCTCGCCCCTCACACCCCGCACGATTGCCCTGTCTAGACGGCTTCGTCGACCGACTGTATGGTTTAATAGACTGTGGTGCTACCTTGAGTGCTACCAACAAGGATGTTATAAAACTTCGGATGTATCCTTACTAACAAAAAACTGTGTCGCTGAGAGTCGGCCACCTCGCTGTACGTACATACAAGCCGGCACGCACACATTAGTCGGCCATTACGCGGATAAACGTCAACAGAGTCAATACGTTTGCGGTGCCGTAAAATATTAAAATATAGCATCTCTTGTGTAGTGAAATGGTGTAAAAACCGTAGAGACCTGAGGAAAAAAATACCAGGAATCACGTTTCACAGTTAAATTAATAATTCAATCACTTATTTCCCGATTTTATACATCAAAACAAATATTCATTCACCAGTACAAAAGAATTAATGACAAAGCCAGTGTTGCCAATATACACTTTTGTAAATTACCCGAAATATGGGAATTTTATAATTTATGGTTATCATTAATACGTATTTTATTATAAATTGATTTCATACTTTCGCGACTAGTACACATTCTTTATATCAGTGGTTCTCAAATTTTTTTGGCGAACGGACCACTTTTAGAAAGCGGATTATTCGATGGAGCCCTAAAATAATCAAACAATAGTTTAGGTAGGAATGTACTTTGAAGTTCGTCGATTTAAGGGGCGGAAGGGGGGGGTGAATAGGGAGGGGGTCGGTGTAGAACCCCCACTGTGAAGGAAAAGTTGCGCACCCCCCTTTTTTTTAGATACTATTATTTTTATTTTGTCGGGTGAGGGGAAAGGGTGGTCCTTTTTATAGTGCATAAATTTGTAACTAACCCCCGGCCGCCGCTCCCGCGGCACCGCTCGCTACGCTCGCTTGGCTCGCGCACGGTATTATCAAAGTTCAAACTTAACCTATTTAGGATATTTATTTATACTTTACCTATTCTTCTTGTGGCATTCTATTCAATAACATAGAAAAATATCTATGTAAATAAGTATGAATATTTTTATGTTTTTGACGGGCTAGTTGGCGCAGTTGGTTAAGATTCACCTTAAGCGCCGCAGGTGGTGGAGGATATTTATTTATTATTATTATTATTTATTACCAATGAAGTTAGATAGAATATAGTATAAATTTTTTGTGTTTGTTGATTATATACTCATTGGTTGCTTACATAAAACGAAACATTACTTTATACTTAGTGGCAAAATATTGCATAGATTTTCACGATTTTGATTTTTTTTCGTAAACCAGTTTTTTCCGTAATTTTAAACTTTGTGTAAAGCCTTCTAATAATGTAACGTCAAAGTACAACTTAGCCATAGTTTATTGTGTAGGTATTCTTTATTTTACCGCGTAGGTTGTAAATATTGTATATCTTATTGTATTTAAAATGTGTGTGAGGAATTTCCCAGAATATTTATTTATTAATAGAATACTATTACGGAAATCTGCTTTACATATTTTATGCTGACATATCAGTAATTTTTTGTAGAAATAAACCAATATAGCTATTCTAGCACCATAGAATGCGTAAAAACATTTAATGATTAATTTGTCATGGTTATTGAAACATCGATCTTTTTTGCAAATAACTATGTAACGTGATGTTTAAGGACATAGGCACGCCATTATTTTTATATTCGTATGAGTGTCCTTAATCGATGTATAAAGGTTGGGTTGAGTGACGTTATTTAAAAAAAAACAAAACGTTGCCTGATGAGTATGCCAGGCTCTGAGCACAAATCTTCGAACCCCTTTTATAGCGATCGGTTGAGTAGTTGAAGCGTGAAAGCATAACAAAAAAAAATACAAACAAACTCATATCCGCTTGTGTATAATATTAGTTAGGATATTTTCATAGCGAGATTTGGCCACCATTCACAATTTAAAATAGTACGGTATATTCTGCCTACATTTACACTTAATTTTTAGCGATGGGCGATTGTTACTAAAAACAATCGAATTATTCGATTGGCCAATTTATTCGAATCATTCGAATAACAATCGACATCTTTCGATTGTTCATTATACGCTTCGTGCGGCACCGCGCATGTCCTATGCCGTGCGCTGGCTGTCCGTCCGCCGAATGAATTAATCTATTTGTCTCCGCGCTCACCCGTCGATTGTGCTTACTATTACAACCTGCGTTGCGTGGGTCAATTTTCATTCGAAAGGTCGATTGTTATTCGATTGTTTATTCGTTAGAACGAATGAATCGACAATCGAATGTAGAGTTTTACAATTGTCGATTCTTTCGATTATTTTTTTTGCTACAATCACCCATCGTTACTTAATTTTCATTTAGACTTGTCTACCGTTACATATTAGTCTTAGTATAATATAATAAAATATAGGTAAATTTAGCCTAACATGGCAACCCTAAATTGAATCACACATAAACAGCCGCCGCCATTACGGTGCCTCAGTTTTGTAATAGCGAGAGTGGAGTCCGGGTAGTCTGTGGCTACCAACAATAGTTTTGAAATACCGATAAGTTTATAAAATGGATATAAAATCAGAATAATGAAATGAAAAATCAAGGGGATGAGGGTGGTTTTTCGGTGGTTAATAATTTACCATGGTCTGTTTAGCACTACACTATTCTAGGAACAGATAACAGATGGTAAAATAATTACCTCTGGCTGGTATGGATTATTTTTATGTCTATACTAGTTCTTTCCTTCGGTTTCCTCGTTTAATTATTTTCAAATAAAAATGTTTCTTTTTTATTACCTTATATTTTATATTAATTAATTACCTAGTTACAGTTCTGAACTAAAAATATCTCTTTGCTCAGTCGTCTCCCGGCCATGCTATTTTGAAATTAAATCATAAACAATATATTAATGTCCATAGTAATGATACAGGAGAATAGGATATTATAATATAGAATGTAGGATAACGTATACCCCACAAAGGCGCAGTCGACACGGTTAAAACTAAACAGATTATAATTTTTGCAAACAAAACGGATAAGGGTATATAATATACCACTGTTTTGAATTATCCAAAATTTTACAATAATGCACTTTTATATGCAGCAAATTAGGAAAAAATAACGAGATCTTTTATGTATTTGATTCGAAAAATAACCTAACCGAATTTATGTTTGATAAAATTTCGGAAAAACTGCAGAGTGGCGGGAAACTCCTCTGTTTTCAACATAACGGTTGATAAAATTTGACATAACCTTACACTGGCAGATGACGTTTTCAAGTGTGTTGCCAAGAATTAGTTTAAGAAATTTTTTGAAAATAAAAATTAAGGTTTTAGAAAAAGCAGTATGTGGTAAAATAGTTACCATTATTTTATTACGGGTTAAATTGAAAAGGGGTTGAAGTAGGGTTGAGAGGATAAGTCTGCCGCCCATCAACATCGGGCCCGAGTAGTGGAGCGTGTGTTCTAGCCGCTCCCCCAAAGTGCCCGGGTAACCATGAGGATATCCCAAAGTAAAAAAAAAAAATAAGGGTTGAGAGGCATGTACAATGTGTCATTTGGTACTTCACGCTGCGCGCTGCTGGTCCCCTATACAGCCCTAGCTCTGGCGACCTTACACACCGCAGGCACACACAAGCACACAACACCACACCGTTCCGCACCCGCTGACTGTTCCATGATCCGCGCGGGTAGGTATTTTTTTTACTGCCAGCCAATGGGACATGTAATCTTATTTGGCTGCGGTCTACTGTAAGATGGAGTTACTTCCCCAGTTGAATTAAGGAAGCTTAAGTAATTGCGTTCGAAAACTATTTTTTTTTTCTGAATAAAATAATGATGCCATCTAGTTACCTATAGTAGATAGGTACTCAGGTACCTATTTATTTTTAGATTTGGTAATGTGGTGTAAATATCCTGACGGACGAGGATTGCTATGAGCTGTTAGATGACGAGTTGGGAGCAGATTATTTTAGCAGTTGACATTGAATACCTATATATATTTTATATGCGCGCGAATGATGTCCCGGCTATCACAAGTATCCATAGTGCTAAGGTAACCGCCAGGTGGCCCGAATGCTTATAACCACAGCTTATAACCGACCTAGTTGTATGAAAAAAAAAAACATATAACACTTTTCCATTCATATGTATCAAAAATAGGATACTTTGTTTTGACAGCATTGTTTTGCAAAATTTGAAAATAAAATAGAATAGGCGTTATGGCATACTATTAAATATTCTGTGGTTATGGCTCGCGGGCCATTTGCGAGTGGGACATAATGACTAAAGACCCGGCTAGCACCTACCACTGTTTCGGGATTGTGCTCAAACAAAAGACTATCGGTTGGGTCTGTTGGCGTTGTTGGCAATACCCCTACATATCACGTTGCACGTCGTGTGTTCGATTTCCACCCAGGACATACATTTGCACAAACTACCAAGAGAACTAAAGTTATACATTTGTGTGCATGAAGATGACTGCACGTCCTGAGTCTGGATGTATTTATTTAGCATTTCTGTAAGTATTTATTTAAATAGTTTGAACTCATAATTAGGTAGATACCACCAAAACATTTTAAATGGTTTATAGATACACGATTAATAATAAATCTGAGTTATCCATACTAGTTTATATTAAAAATGCGAAAGTAACATTGTTTGTTTGTTACCTTTTCACGAATTAACGGCTGAACGTAGGATAGATATGTACCTAGTACTGAAGGACTTGTCGGAGACAGGATCGAATAAGTTAATAAAAATATTTTTCAAAAATCACCGTTTTCTCGCTGAAAATCGATAGTACAATCTCTGCTTGGTTTGGGATCAGATAACCACAACCAGAATGTCTCAGGATATTTATTTATTTATTGTTCGATAGTAAAAATGAAAAGTCAAGTTTAGAAATCAATTATGTATGTAATTTTTATGGTTCCGTACATTAAAACGGATCACTTATAGGATCAGTTTGTTGTTCAAAGTGAAAGCCATTTATTCAATTTACGCCTGAAGGTACCACCAGTTCGTAAGTCGGCCTTCTACTGAGAAGAACAGGCAAGAAACTCAGCAAGGTTACATCACAAAAAAATATGACATAATTGGAAAAAAAGGGAAAAATCTTCGAGACTCGATTCCCGTGATTAACGAACTATTTACATACCTACAAGTCTGTATACGGAACTCTGGGTGCGCGAGTCCGGGTCGCACTTGGCACGTTTTTTTTTCCATGAACACATAAAGATGCACCTACACTTCGCGAACACAGGCACTAGCCTAGCGCACGTAAAGCACGAATTCGCGTAGCGTAGACAAACTCCGCCAATTGTCAGGTTTTTGACGAACACAGGGATTCGCATCGCGCTCGTATTGTAGGTTCGTTGTATGTCCACAATTGACATCGCGAGCGACGAACGAAGAGCGGCTCGTCTCGTGCTGGGTTCGCGTAGCGTAGACGCGCCATAAGGCTGCTTTTCCACCAGAGATGTGCTATGCTACGTTGCTGTGGATGCGTTTGATATCCACCATCATATTCATTGGATATGTTTATTATATGGAAGGATGCGTGCTATGGATGCGTGCTATGGATGTGTGCTATGGATGCGTGCTATGGATGCATGTTATGGATTCGTGTTATGGATGGTCGCGAGTGGTGTAGCTATGTGCAGAGCAGAGTAGGTACCTAAAGTAGACATGACATCGTGGAAGCAAAAAGCTGCAAAAAGTAATACATCGCATAGCTCGAGCTGCGCATCATTCTCGCGCAGCTACTTTGCGGCACATCTTCATAGCACATCTTACTGGCACAGCTATATGTAGCTGTGCGAGTGCTTAGTATCAGTGGAAACGGTCACATAGTTTCACAGCTTAGCTATTACATCTTCGCGGCATAGCTGAATAGCACATCTCTGGTGGAAAAACAGCGAATAAGGGTGGGTTAGAGGCCATAAGCGTTTATTTACCAAATTTTGATATGGAATACTATAGCTGTCGTACGTAACCTATTAAAATATTTTATTTTACCTGACGACTGATAAAATATCTATAGGTAGGTACCAAGGTACATTACAAAATCAGAGAGCGGTTAAGAATAAAATGTCATTGGAGCTTGGCTATTCCGCTTTAATGTTTTGTTCAATATTTTTTATATCAGATTTGAAGACGAGCAAACTCGCAGCCGGCCTCAGCACGTGCGCAAAGTTGCCATCGGCCGTTACATCAATCTTGTCTACCTTTGTCTGGTTTGTGCAAGCATTTCTTGGCAACCAAACTTTTGAATATCACGCTTAAGATTCTCGATTTTGAATAAAAATAGGTTTGAACCAATATTGGCGGTTATAACGTTTTGTTACTGCATCGCGGGGTGTCTTACGTAGACAATGAAGGTATTCAGAGTCTGGACAATACGAGGAGGAACCCGCTGCAGCGATTAGCCGGATTTATTTAACGGTTCCGATCTCAAGAAAGACTTCGATATCGCAGTTAGAGCGGTTAAAAAGGTAAAATGTCTCGACGGCCTATGGATGGGTTGGGGTGATTAAATAACGGTTATGCTTTACTTATATCGTTTAAAAAGAAGATTGATCACATGTGAATCCGTGGTTGTACGTTTAGGTACCTATTTAATGTATTTACAGGACCTCTTCAGAATTGTGGATTCTCAGCAAAGTAATTAGCCTTTTACTTGAGAGAAAATGTAGATAATACTTATAGAATATAAATTACTAACTGTGTAAAATTATCGAAAAAAGTATTTAAACAAAAAGGTAGAAAAGTTTTTTTTTTTTTTTTTTTTTTATCTAATTTGTAATGTAAAGTCTGGGATGTATTGTGAGAAGCAAATTAGCTTGGTACCTATCTATCCCATTCGAAGTTTCAAACTTTTAATAAACTTAGTACCTACCTATTGTATTCGCTTAATAATAAATTCTACTTGAAATTTTAATTAGTTAAAGCCTCAATTTAACTTATAATTTCACATTGCGTAGAGTCTATTATAAATAGTCATGTACAATAAAGTGATAGGGGAGTAATTATGCCAGAAAACGATTAACGAAAGTGGTTTGGCACGCGCCTCGCCCGCATGTGACGTCACGTGTTTTGTTTGATGTCACACGCCAAACCCGCAACCGCTTGCCTCGCACTTCCTAAAATCAATGTCGTGTCGTGTACAATGTATCAGACAGGGTGTCGTACACAAGTTTATACGTTGGAGGTATTATGAGTTAAGTGCTTTAGTACTCTCTAAATAAACTTACAACAGAATCAATTTGCTATAACTATCTCCAATATTAGGTGAAAACTTGAACTATGAAGTCACAGTAAAACTCGGGGAAGTATTTTACAGTAACGATATGGGAACATTATAAATTAAGTATACCTACAATAATATGTTAAACAATAAGTACTGTGATAGCAAAAAATCCTCAGAGCAACAATAATGTATCGAAGGTTAAATTAATACATAGAAATGTGGCAATAGTTCTAATACATGACATAAACTAACCTGTTGAAAACATCTTTTTTTTCAAATTTTTGGTGATTTTGACCTTAATTTATGAGTGAGGGTTAAGGTTAGGTATTAAATAAACGCTTCTTTTTATTTGCATGGGATATTTATTCAAAATAAACGATACGAAATGGTACACAAGGCGTGTGAAAACGTTTAGACACATCGCTATGATGTCACTGGACGTCACTCCTGCGGGCATGCGGGCGCCACGCGTCGCATCGAGCCGACATCGCGACACCGCGACACTGCCAGCCGAGAGTGCTCGACCCATTGTGTGAAAAATAGCAACTACACTTAAAGCCGTTTGATTTTAACAAGCATCAATTTGTTGGTGTATCTTGCCATTCAGATTTAAAATATGAAAATATGTTGATACGGTAGGGCTGCATATCCTTATAGGTACGTTTTGTTTGATGCGTGGGTCAGATACTGCTTACATTTATTTTTATACATTTATCTCAATTAGGGTTGTCATCTCTAAAATCTGGCAACCAGGACAAGAAGCGTGAAAGCCCCGGATTTTGGAGTTTGGAACCCGGACATATCAACAGTGCTTTTTTTTAAAATTGCTGAGTAAAATAAAAACATGTTTTGATGGTTGTGACTACTTGTGACTTGAAAACTTAAGTTTTCAAGCTTTGGGTTTAAAAAGCCCGACAAAAAATGAATCCTCGCCCGATGGCAACCCTAATCTCAATCGATGTATGATTAGGATTGTACCTACGTAGTATTTATCTACTCTGAGATTAGGATTTCCTTGTATCAATTATGTCTTTTGATACTCAAAGAGTATAGGTACTGTTAGTTCTAATATTGTAACGTAGTTCAAGTGGAACTAGTAGGTACCTACAAGTTTAAAGAGCACAAGAACAAATAAGAAAAGTTTTGATAGAGACATTTTTACGTTTTAAGTTTCATTTAAATACGAAGTAACTTAGGTACTTACATCGAGGAACAATCCCTTATTAGCCTAACATGTAATTTTAAAATTACTGACTATTAAAATAGGTAATTTGTGTTCAGAAAAGAAGCAAAGTAAATTGGTAACTATATTGTACAAGGAAATAAAAGCCTTGAAAATATAAGTCTTCATAACGTTTTTAGTTTTTAAATTAGAATAAAATAAAAACCGGCCAAGTGCGAGTCAGACTCGCGCACCGAGGGTTCCGTACAAACCTGTAGGTATATAAGTAAATGGTAGTATAGATAGACCTGAGTATTTGATATTAATTTCAATTTATGACGTATTAAAAAAAACTACTTACTAGATCTAGTTCAAACCAATTTTCGGTGGAAGTTTCCACCGTAATGTACATCATATATTTTTTATAGATTTATCATTCTCTTATTTTAGAAGTTACGGGGGGGGGGGGACACAAATTTTACCACTTTGGAAGTGTCTCTCGCGCAAACTATTCAGTTTAGAAAAAAATTATATTAGAAACCTCAATATCATTTTTGAAGACCTATCCATAGACCCACACTTATGGGTTTGATGAAAAAAAAAATTTTGAGTTTCAGTTCTAAGTATGTTTGAAAATCTTAATGCGGTTCACAGAATACATCTACTTACCAAGTTTCAACATTATACTTCTTATAGTTTCGGAAATAAATGGCTGTGACATACGGACGGACAGACAGACAGACAGACAGACAGACAGACAGACAGACAGACAGACAGACAGACAGACAGACAGACAGACAGACAGACATGACGAATCTATAAGGGTTCCGTTTTTTGCCATTTGACTACGGAACCCTAAAAACACATAGGGTTCATGTAGGTACTCTTCATTCCGTTCAGCCATGTTTCAGACTACAGCAATTACCGCAATTGATGACAAATTGATAAATGGTGTTAATAAAAACCGGACCGCATAACTAAATTTGTTTGTGAAGGAATTTTGATTATTTTGAAAAACTGTGCTAGTTAGGCACACCGTTCTATTTTTCCTGTATTATTTACATGATGTAATTATTTCAGATTTTTGGCTTTGCGAACTTTGGAGATCGCGGTATTCGATTTTGAACAAAACCGTTCAGAATCACCTACTGAATCGATTATGTTATTTTAAATATCTATATTAAAAGTTAATTAAATCGATTCTGAACAACCAGTTTAACGGTTTAGCATCTAATCTGTTACACGTTGTATAATGTATAAGTAATAGATTGTCGATACAGTCGGTATTGTCTCCAACTCCACATAAGTAGATAGTGTAGCGTCAAGGACCGGATGACAGACACCTCAGCCGTTCCAACTGACATATTGCTCTAAACGTCTGCAGCGATCCCCCAAATTTATATTCCGGACCCGAACTCCAGATCCCAGATAATGCCTTTACAATAACGACCCGAGATGACGACGAATTCTATTTCAATACGGAACAACTTTTTGTCACATACACCTTGAAAATTCAAATTTTAGCATTAGAATTTAAAATCGTGCAACATAAACATTAAAAAAATAATACAATGGGACATTGATTATGGAAAGAAAAAGATTTGAGAGATGATAAAGTGACCTTTAACATAGATATGCACATCTATACTATAAACGTTTAAAATGAGCCTTCCTACCCTAATGGTATCGAGATGTTATATAGTAGAAAAAAGTAAAACAGAGATAGAAAGAAACCCGCATCGTAATGGCGTCCTTTTTGCTTGAAAGTGCATCGCCAAATCGTGCAATTTCACCGTCTCAAGCCAGATGGTGGAATAAAAAGCAAATTGTACGTACACCTTGCGCCATCGCCTGCTTTCCCACGCTATCAGGGATTACGATACTCGTCGGGGGACCAACCACCTGCAAGCTAAATTCATAAGTACGAGAGACCAACTAATTAAACGTTTAGTTACACCGAAGCTTCATCTCCAGAGATGCATTAAATAAATTGCAAGCAAACTGTAAAATGAAATTAGAATTGGAACGAATAATTATAATTGCAGCTCTGAAATAGGTCAGCGTTATGAGAATTAGCTAGTGGTGATAATTGAATCACGTGAAAATGCTTCAGGATAGGCATGTTTGGATTAGATAATACATGTGCAGGTAAACTAATATTACCTACTTAGAAAGTAACATTTAGTAATCTGTAACGCTCGCCAATTCTGGTAAAACTGAGTTATTGCACTAACTAACCTAAAATAACTACATACTATTGGTATTACGACGAAAAACATTTTTTCGTTTTAAATCATGTTAAGCCTGAAATGTGGTTCTATCAAAGCTAATTTGTTTATCGAGCTTTGTGAAAACGAGCTTTCAGAAATAGAGTTTGAAGATAAAGAATGGAGAAATTGAATTCTCCATATTTGCTTAAACAACGTCAAATACTGAGAATAAAGATTTTTTTATTCCATTATGTAAATAAATATGAGGCAGACGAGACAAGTACCTACCTGTATTACTGCATGCAGATCTCGTGTAGTGTGCTCCAAGCTTATTGAACGTGTGAAAATAGATTGCATGTTCCGAAATTCAGTTCCAAATAGTTTAACAGGCGACCTTTATATAATATCGGACGATGGGGGATATATCAGAGGGATACTACGTCTCAATATGCAATAAAATTGGGAAACGTATGCGACCTTAGCCGAGAGGAGTTTTCGGTAGCACACCTGAACGAGATTATTGTATCCGCGCTATAAAAACTTCTTCTCAATCGCACCCTAGAAGGGTGAATTTGAAAAGGACCCTGAGATCGTTACACACAGTGGTAAATCAAACGAAGGGGCCAACTGGAGTTCTACTCTGATTTACATAAACAGTTTCTCATACATCCTTGTGTGGTAAAAACAAGTTGGTTATTGCGGATTACCATGTCATTTGATACAACATCCTATATCTACAGCACTAGATTTTCCATAAATGACGTAAAATATTCTGTTTTGTGATATGAGGAAGTTGTTATACATTTTCGCATGGCATAATTTTCCGTCCATTAAATTATGCGAGAACCTTTCAGAAAACCTTTGTGCCTACTTATCTTTGAAAAAATACAAGAAAAACAAGCGAGAGTTATTGGAGAGTTACTAGACTTTGATTACTTTGTGCGAAAGAAGTAGCCAGTTAATCGATTCATTTAATCTGGTTAATTAGGTCAACTAGCTACATTTACTTGGACTTTATTAAGTGAAGGCAATATATTTCTACGTGCTGCTTCTTTCCGTTGCTATATTACCTAAGTAAGCAATTGGTCGAAACGGTGACAACTCGCAGCTTTTGATACTTGGATGGATAAAATGCCGTCCGCAAAAATGTTGGTCGGTTTTACAACAAATTTGAACACTCACCTGTACGGCACTCACATAAAGGCAAGAAGGTATGTTTACGCACGAATAAAACCACCGTATTTCTGTCTCTACTTTTTATTTCCGAAACACTTGCACAGGCGTAAAATAAAATACCTCGTAATATTAGGAGAGCAGCGTGTGACGAGGCGACGTCGGTCGTGTAATGTTATTATACTTATATTTAGCCGTTTGCATGTGACGGTATCGCGTAATAAAGTTGGCCCGGCCTCATTCTGGGCGCTTAATATTAAAAGCTTAAAGCTCACCTCATATCCTTACCTATACGCTACGTACGTCCTTTGCAATCTTTCCGTTGTTGCCGCGACCTGAATCCGCTTTTGTCCCTTATGAAAAGAACGGAGGCCAGAAAGCGAGTAGGTATGTGTGTGAATAATTGAGCAGAGGGATCCTTGTACTCAGAAGTCTTAACAAAACTCATTGGAAAGTGGGGCTCGATGCACGTGCGGTACTATAGCCCCCACAGGCGCGGAGTCCATCACGCCTATGTAAAATAAATAAAATAATATACATGTAATGTTAAGACATGTTAAGACTAAGATCAATAAGAAACCAGCTCGTATTTCAGCAAGCGTACATCTTCGAAGATGTTTTTCAATAAAATTCTCGATTGGTTTGCCGCTTTGATTAGAAGGTTTGCCGTTATTACAGTACATCTATTTATTTTAATTGATACTTTTTAATATAACTGGAGCATTTTGACTTAGAGTTGTCTAGAGGACACTTGAAACATGAAAAAAATAATTGAGACTTGCCGCATTAAAATACGAATAAATTAGAGCTGAAGAAGTATCTTATATAATTTAATTAGGTATTCTGTTGAAGTCCGTTATCAACAGGCACTTCGCATTTTATTTTTATTAAGATATAATAAAGTAATTGTCAAGTTTTCACTGTTTATGCGATATAATATATCATTTCATAACACATGTCCATTATAGTACATAAAGCTGCAGACTTTGTTATTAACGTTTATGTTAAAACATTAACCAAATTAGCATGCAATTTATAGTTATTCCAATGTGCAATATAATAATAATTAACAATCAATAATGTTCTCGCGTTTAATGCCGGTATGAAGCCGACGGCTCGTTCGCGTTTCCACTCTATTAATATTCCATTTCAGAATATTAAATATAAATATAGGATATAATTACATGTTCATGACATAGTTGGAGGATTAGGCGATAATAGCTCACTGGTAGTGACGTCGGATACCCGGATACCGAGGCGAAAGTCCCGGGTTCGAATCCTACAATGAGCTTGAGCTTTCGGTGAAGGAAAACATCGTGAGGAAACCATAGCACGGTTGTATGGTACTTATGGTATCTGTGGACAAGCACCTATCCGTGTGTTCCGAGAGCTGCACTTGAGAGCCAGTTCCTTCTAGACTTTGTGTGCTTACCACCTTCGGCAACATCATCACTTACCATGGTGAGATTGTGGTCAAACACAGGTTACACACAGTAAAAAAGTTAGATTACTTACTATGTGGAAGCGATATCTACTTGAAAAAAAAATACAGCTTGTATAAAACATTGCAGAGATAATTAGGAGGTATAACAGAGAAAATTTAATGAATGAAAGTCGTAAATTAGTAAATCTAAATACAACGAATAATGGAAAGGGCATATCATCCGAAAGGGATGGAAACTACATCAGGGTAAGTATAGACTTTATATAAAAAGTTTCAACACAATATAACTTAATTCATATATAAATTCTGCTTCTGAGTTTACCAACATGTCACCGTTCCGTAGCGCTCGTGGCGTAGCATGATTAGCCGTTCTTAATCGATCGGCAAAGTTAAGCTACGTCTGTCGTGGTCGGTACCTGGATGGGTGACCGCCTAGTGGTATTTCAAATCGAGCGTTTCCGTGCTTCGGAAGGCACGTAAAGTCGTTGGTCCCGGTTATCACTTAATTGTGATAGTCGTTAAGCTAGTTGGATGCCTTCTAGGCGGCTTGAAAAATTCCAACAGTAGGTTGACCACTAGCCTACCTCCACCAATCCGCAGTGGGCACGCGTGGTGGAGCATCGCCCAGTCCCTTTCACCCTCATTTGTGAAAGGAGGCCTGTTCTCAGCAGTGGGACATTATAGGCTGATGATGATGATGATGATAACTTAATTCATATATAAATTCTGCTTCTGAGTTTACCAACATGTCACCGTTCAATGAGGGTCATTATCATTTTGCGTCACTTGCTAATATTAATACCTATACCATTTTCCCTTTCGCGAACTGCTCGCCTAGTACAACGGAGTGGATTATAGATATATCCTTTCCGTTACACTTTGTACAATACAGAAAGAAATTCTGATTGCAATAATTGGACTGTTTTACAAAAAACTTAAACCGACTTCAAAGTACACTAAGAAGTAATCAAATCCAGATCTGATGACAATGGGACCAAACGGGAAGTGTACCCTTCCAGACAAAAAAAGAATTCTCCAAATCGGTTAATAAATGACGGAGTTATGAGGTGACAAATATAAAAATAAAAAAAACGAATTGAGAACCTCCTACTTTGATTAGGATTTGATTACTTCTTAGTGTACTTTGAAGTCGGTTTAAGTTTTTTGTAAAACAGTCCAATTATTTTAAATCGGTTAAAAAGAGATAGAAAATAGGATATCATGTGCAAGAATAATTCAAAGCTAATCATACAAAACTTGATTATTCACCATGTTATGCACAAACAATAGAGGCGTTAAATAATATAAAGGGACTCCTACAAATTGAGATACGTAGAACTCATTCGGTCTTATTACAAAAAACGATCTTCATCCTGGTTTAAACCATAACTTACAAGTCTTGGATTGTTACGGTACTAACGTTGGTCCTATGACTAAAATTCGATCTTATTACAAATCGCAGACTAACGGAGGATATGTTAGTACCACAAGCTAGTCCATGATTAAATAATATCCACAGATTATCTATAGAAAACATTCATTGAATCTGACATCATTCGTTCGCACCGTTCCATTTATCTACATAGCTGATTAATTCTATAAATTATTAAAATTTAAAATAGTATATACTATTAAGATATAAATTCAAATATTGATTTTTGAAAAGATTTTGCTGGTGCAACTAAATTATCAACTATAATTTTGTTTTTGGCGTTGTTTTCACGTATAATAATGTAATATTACCCGTCAATATTACATATTAGCAACAACTCTTGCGCGTAACGGAATAAATGAAGTTCTCGCGCGTACTATAAATACGAAACTGCTACTACTAACATTAAGCAATAAAAAGTGCTTATATTATAATAAAAACTCTACAATAGATGATCAGAAGAAAGGAAGGGGTGAAAATTGGAGCGCCGAAGAGAAAGTTTGTTTTGATGTTAAAACTGTGCGATACTCATAACATTCTTTATGATAACTCTAATTTCAACCATTCTAGGATATATTATCAAAATATATTATATTCTTAGTGACAAGCAGGCCAGAACAAATTGATATAGAATTCGATCAAAGAAAACTAAAAAAGGTTCTCAACACATGTAAGTACATATAATTACTAGTCCCCATGGTTTCTCCTGGTCCTAGGGTAAAAAGTAGCCCATGTCCCTCTTTTTACCTGTCCAGCAGTTTAGGTGTGAAAAGTTAACAGACACAAGTTACTTTCATTTTTATAATTATGTATGGAATCTCAGGGTGAAACCGCAGGAGACAGCTTGCTTTTAAAAATGATGTTTGTTTGTTCAAGCATCTCTCAAAAAGTAATGAACCAATCTCGATGAAATTTGGCATGCAGACAGCCTATGGTATGGATAAAACATAGGAGACTTTACAAAAGTTGGAGATTGAACATTCTTATAATATAATTGCAGAATCAAGAATGAAAAAACTGGATTTAGAAATAGATTTATTAGAAATAGAAAGCAAGAAACACACTAATGAATAAAATGTTAGTAAAACAAATTCAAACCAAATTAAATAAACCTATGCAAAACAAGAGCAGCTTTCATAAAAATAAACTAATATCTCTTTTTTTTTCAGGTCAACCACAACAGTAATAAATAATAATCAATGAAATGTCTTAATTTTACAAAACATAATGTGAGAATGTTAGAAATTATATTAGTATATAAATTTCAAAATTGAAAATAATAAAAGTGCTAAGTACTGTAACTTAATTTTATAAATAAATAAATATAATCAATGAATATAAGTTTCAATGAACTGCCTTCCACGAACTGTGTTTTCAACTCTTGATTGTGAAAATGTTTCTCTAGCGGATGGTGTCAGGCTGCTATCATTTTAACCAGAAAATATCTCCTCTCTCATGTCAATGGCTATATTATGAAGAACTGCACATGCTACTATAGTTTTTTTGGCACTTTAAATATCACAACACATGCCTCTTAGTAGGCAGCGGAAACATTGTTTCCATAACCCGTAACATCTCTCCACTGTGTTCCTTGTACGCATGTGAGACTGGTTATACCTTTCTTCTGCAGGTGTTGTAGGTTTTAGAACTGGTGTAAATAAATATGGGGTGCAAGGATAGCCACTGTCACCCAGTAATATTCCAGAGAAAGCACCAGCCGCTACTTTTATTTGCAAATCACTGTTTCAGTCTACATTCCCGGAATATTCTGGAATCATGTACATACACTGCCATGCCACCTGGTTACTACATCCATTATTCTGAGATCAGCATCACAGACCACCTAAAAACAAATGCTTGTTTTATTTCACATTACAAAATGATTCAAGAAAGTTGAAATTTCAAATTATATACCTGCTCATTTATAGATGGATATCCTTTTCTGTTAATATATAACTGCCCCCATCAGCATCTATCTTTTTGATGCGTGATGAACCTGTGTGACATCTGTGCAATGGTTCCTGCTACTTTCTTACATATATTTGGCTGACAACTGGCTGAGACACACCGTGCAAATCGGCTGTGTTGTCTTGAATCTATGAGTAAAACAATAATAATACATTAGAAAGTTATATTGCATATTGTTTTGCTATTATTAGACAAGGTTTATAAAGCACTTACTTCATTGCGAGCAATGCGAGCCCAGCTCCGTTATGGGCAAGCCACTTGAATTTCAGGGGGTATTCGGCATTCTCGGGGATCCTGGGATATTTCAGCTTTTACCAGGTCCACTATTTTTAAGCCGAAACGCTTCGTGAATGTGTATTTATATCGAAATTCTTCGTCACACAACTCAACAAAAGGGTTCAGCCAATAACGAAGTCTTAAAGGTCGCCGGGGCACCCGTAATAAATCTAAATCGTCCATATCATCTAGATCAATAAATTAAATCAATATTATCCATTCTTCTTGTAATCAGAAAACAAAAGTAAAACAATAAAACTTAACCTCACTGTGCAATTTGACGTTTGCTAGTGACTTTAGTCCTCTGTCGTGCGATAGTCCAAAGACAAACTAGGGGTGCTGTTGGTTTATCTTTAGTACCATAATTAATCCACGAATTTGAGATAGTCTACGTTTTGTAATACGAAATATTTTAGTACATGGTTTATTACCATGTTTAATCCAGGTACGAAATTTAGTCCACGTTTTGTAATAAGACCGATTGTCTTTGTAGATAGCGAACACACGTGCATTTCCCTGGGGTGGGATGTCCGAATGTTCTCGACTTTATGTAACCGGACCAACTTATATGTGCATTCATACTGGCTATTTACTTTGACATAAACAGTGTTTGCTTTTAGTTCGGGTTATGCGAAACTGTAGTAGCGTTTTGTATTGCATTGGAAGTTTTAGTTGGACATGATAGTATTCTGTAATCTGTGTGATTTAGCTATAAGTTTTTAAGTAGGTGTCATTTTCAGACATTTTCATACGAATTTTATGTTATTTTTAATTTAACTATCATACAGGTACATAGATAAGACTGTAGGTCTAACAACTTATACGCAAAATAAAAGCCTCGTAAAATATTACAGCCTTCTAATATATATTTGAAGGCTTACGGAAAGATATGGAAACCCCACTTATGCGTGGTTTACCTACGTAATGGTTATGGTAGGTATTATTTCTTTGGGAAACTAGTATAGATATTAAAGTTCTTATTATTTACAGATAAAATATGTTAGATTTAAATATAAGTGAGAGTAAGTCTCATTTTTATTTAAAAACTTGAAGTTCTTACCAAAATATCAATGTATTTTCTTTTAAATTTGTATGTTTGTTAGAGAATAACCTATAAAAAAGCCGATGAAAAGCACACTTTTCAGTACAAGTGTACCAGTAACAATAAAATAAAAAACGATATTTGATGCATAAAGAAATTGGAATCAAGATATGTTTTCTAAAAAAAAACTCTAGAAACTAAATAAATCTGCTGCTAAGGAAAGATATAAACCAAGAGAGAGTATTGAAAGTCCCCTACAAGAATCCAATAGAGTAGCGTCAACTGGAACGTTACGGAAATGATTCCCGGTGGAAACGAAGCAAATAATAAATATACGCCAGTTCGTACAGTGCCGACTGTACCACCCTGTGCAATTGGTTCAGGAATCTAGGCTGTGTACCACTGAGGAATTTCCAACTATTTTTGGCATGACACAAACAAATTTTCTCCCAAAATTCATTCCAATATTGAATTCGGTTGAGTGAATGTTGGACGAACCAATTAATTTTGTACGACATCGACACCTACAGATGCAATATGGTCCGTTTTATGTTGTCGTTATGTTTAAGCATTGTTGTTTGATAGTTTTGGTTAGAAACTGTAAATTTTTATATTTAAGTATATGTAAAGTCAGGCTAATAAAATATCTAATACCTAGAGATTTTCATGAAAATTCTACCAACATGAGATTTGATCGAACTAGAATAGAAAAAAAATTATAGAATAGAATAAAAAAAAAACAAAAATATACTTTACCAAACCACACTAAAAATAAATGTAGTTCAATCTAACTCCCTATCGGCTAACTGGCCGTGTTTAAAAAAGTTGAATTACTTACTTGCATTATTTGTAAATACATTACAGAGCTCTGTCTAGCCAAGAAATGCCTTTTGTTGATACTTTGAAGTAGGTATTTTACCTTTTTCAACAATGTATTTAAAAAAGAACGACTGAAAAATGCTGCGAAAAGGAAGAAGCGAAGACGTGGATTAACGCATTAAAAAGCTGTAGATATCGTAGGCTGTATTATAGAAGAAATCGGATCAAAAACTCCCAAATACCTAGAAAAGACAAATACAACTAATTAAGGCGTTCTCTTCGATTTAATAGACGAATGGGCAGACAAAGTATAGTATCATTCTATTTTATACCTTTCTCAAACTGCAATACTACAATAGCACCATTGAAACTAACATTTGCAATAGTATTTGTGCAATCGTGAGAAAGTTGGCGGTGGTGGTGTAGCGTAGAATGCACCTGGCCACTTCCGCCGCAAACATATCGATTCGGATCCACGTTTAATAGATATGAACTGAATCGTATCCGCTGAGCTTACCCGTTTAAATGGAAATAACTTGAATATGCCCCGTATTTTGCTTAGAGCAGGTGTCTTTATTCTTTACGGATATTATCAACAGCCAAAACTGTTAGTGAAGCATAATCGATACTTGTGAAAGATATTTGCATAATTTTATTAAAGCTACTTATTATTCTGTGGTCTACCGATACCGTGCACTCACGCCCGTCTCTTTGCAATTATTGGAATATTTTTTAATAATTTTCTTATTATTCTACTAATATTTCGTAAATATACGAGTTTATTGCAAGTACCTACACATTAACTTTCTTATACGTATTTACATTAAAGTTAAAGGATCATTCGAATAGCCACCCTCTTTAAAGCTTAATGAAATAAAGGTCTCATTATTTTAAGCAAAGCACGTTCTCCAGTATCGCTGAAAAGATCTTTTGTTCGGCAGCAAAACACTTGGGGCAAGTCAATCGGGCGGCGACTCGGGCCCGTTAGCTTTGTGAGAGTTCGCAAATTAATGACTCACAGCATAGGCACTATGCTGCTCGAGTGTTATGTTTCACCTCCCTTGAAGCTCTAAAGAATTTTTAAGAAGGTAGAACGAAAGCGAAAGTTTAGTACGGGTTATATTTTTGTTTTGTAATCACAGTGAGGGCGGGTTTCCATTAAAATGTGCTACGAGCTTATAGCTATTTATAAAATTAATTTTCTATCACGGTAACATGCTTAATACTTTGGACATCGATTTAAGTTATAATTTGAAATCCGTGTATTCTGGAAATTGCTTGATACCTACGTATATGTATTAATAAAAATTACATGAAGTAAAAATAAGTGGTTATTTAAATCTGCTTCATTTTCAACTTTAAATTCTATTTGCAAGATTGGAATAGGGAAACGGAAAGAAAGCATTATTTTCATTGTTTCCTTGTTAAAGCGGTAGATAAGCATGCGCCAGGAAGCAAGAACTACGGCAGTTACGTAATAAAGTCACACGACAATATCAAATAGTTTATTCTTTGCTAAGTTCCAGTATTTCTCTTGTTTTGAATTGCAATTTGGCTTCGAGGCTTAGTTAAGGAGCATAATGAACCGTAGCTCACACAAACAAACATAATTACAACTTATAATTACAATTTCTATTGCCGAAATTAGTAGGCATGCATGTGAATTCGCCGCTAACGGTAAATTGTGACGCAATAAACATATGAGTAACTTCAGGAATCGTTAGCATAACAATGAAGCCCACCGTGTGAAAGTTCTTGCGACTTACCAACCCTCTTATATAAAATCACATGATTATCGTTTAAAATAATTAAATTTCAGTTACGATTACGGTATTTCCCACCGAGTGAGATTTCTCCCCTAGCAAGTACAGGTAAACACAGATAGGTAAGACGTTCGAGGGGACGGAATCAATGCGCACAAAGAACTGGGAGTCCATTGTGTGCGCTTACGCAAGGAGACCACGTGCGCCGGCGCTCCCACGGGCAACGAGGTAGGGATTTCTGGAATCATATATAAGGGTGCAATCACAACTAACGGAACACTTCCAAAATCAAAGCGCTCCAGTGTACAACACCGGGGGACCGACCCACAATCGGGACCCCCGGTGGAATCAGTTATAATTTTACCAGCAGTTTATAGTTTGTCAATTAAAAGTTCGACACGAGTTATATTAATAAATGTTTAATGTGATCAAAAACTTCACGAAGGAAGACAGTTTTGGACTGAAGCGAAGACTCGTTCAATGAATGTTTACAAGTAAGTTTTGAATGCATCAAAATTTTATATTAATTTTGCCTTTTATCGACTGTTATCTTGTTGTAAGACTTATGTTGTTTTTTTTTATCAAATGTTTGCCAATTCATTAATAAGATTATTTATTTGTTTCAGATGTACATAAGGAACGATTCGGGCATCTTAATTTCAAATGTCTTACGGTATAAAGCTGATCCATCAACAATTGTTTACATGTTGGGGTTCAAACCATAAAACAAGAAGTTGAGGTGGATAATAATGGAGCAAGAAAAGTAAAAAACTAAAGACACTAGCAGTTGTCTTTAGTTGACAATTAATCAAAGGAGAAGAACTGAGGTGACACCAAATCTTCTTTTCTAGACTCCCAAAGATAGGATACGCTAGTTTAGGTTTCGATTATGGCTATCGAATTAGTATTAGGTCTTATGATAAAAAAAATATTTGCAAAAAATACGCATTAAAGTAATTTAGAGTACATAGTAGTAGTTAGGGTAGGCTTAATTTGGTTTAAACAAACAGTAATTTCTTAGAAATATGGTTTAAATTAATCATTAGTTTACATTTTCAACAAATAGAGATAGTTTAAGGGCATCGCGGTTCTAAATCTTTGGATCATGAGTGCCTTAATGATCGGTGTTGTTGTTAAACAGTTACGTTTTATGTTTTGTCAATGAAACTTGCTTAGGATTTATCTGTTACAGTTACTGTTTTGAATCCTATCTAAATAGTTATTTGTTTACCATTACGTTCGAGTTGATAATACTAGCCTCGTTTGTTCCGACCTTTAAAAAAATACATAATTATTGTTTTCCAGTTATAACATTTTGAAACTAAAACGCTTAAGTAAAAGTTGAACTTAGGCCGACGATGTGTTCATGTTTTCTTATTGTTGATTTTTTGTTTGTATCAACCAGCTGGTCTGGTTCAAATTGTTTGTTGCGTACTTTTAAGAAATCAAACCCTTGTTCAATTGCCGTGAGTACTAACCATGGTACTATGTTATGTTTTTCATTCGTTTGTTTTTCTTGACTATTAATTTTTTGTTGTGTTTTTAAGACCTCCGGAATATCATTCAAAAGCTTGTTTCCATAGATTCACTACAGTTAATGTTTTTTTGTTATTATTATAATTCGAGCTAAAGTTACAGTACAGTTTTGATTCAAACTCTGGGAAAACAATCCGAACGTTAAAGTTATTCGTTATAATTGTTGAATTTTCTTTAGTATCTGAAATTATTAAGTTTTACTTTACCGATCACAAAATGGTTGCTCATTACTTTTGTATTTCATCCAAATCATAATTATTTGGAATATTAAGTTTTTCATCAATGATTGTTAAAGTTATTTGTTAAATCGTTGAATTTTTGTGTCATCATTTGTTGTCGTTGCCACTTTCCGTTAATTTCTCGTTTGTTCTCATTACTCGTTGATTTGTATTAAACCTGTTTCGGAAAATATAGTTATTTCCTGACTTCTGTTATTCAAACTGTTAACAATAGTTATCAATTAACAATAAACCGTTAAAGTTACTCGTTAAAACAACTTTTTGTTTGGAATGAATTCGTTGAGTTTTAATGTTTCCAATATTTGTTGATTTGACTGTTTTAATTTGAATTTTTGTTTTGTTCATATTTTCTGACTTTCTGATCATTATTCCAATTCCTTGAATTTTATCATTAGATTCTCTTTTTTTTACATAATTTACCTTATTAAAACACTTAAGAGTTCTATTTTTTCTTCAGTTTGATAATTAAATTACCGCCAACTCTCAGTCGCCTGAACACCACATTGAATTGTTAATCTTATTTGTTTTACCTTTTCGGAACAATCACAATGTGCCTTACTTACCTAAAGTGCCTAATATTGTTTCAATTTATTTGTAAATATCGTTGTGTTTCTTTTTGCCTCCTTTTAAGGTTTTAACGACTGTTTTAATCTTATTAGGATGCTCTGTTATTATCGTGTTAAGTAACTCAGTTTTTGTTTTCATTTTTTCGTTGATATTGTTTTTTTTCCTTCATTCATTACAATTATTTATACGTTTATTACAGGATTTTACTTGACTTACTGACCGACTGACATTTTATTTTCAAATGAGTTACTTAGTTGATAATGCTCTCGTTTTAATTATTGCCTAATGATTTTTTTATCCTCTTATTGGCTCAACACAAAATATGAAATGGCTTTTGTTCTCTACACAGTCGTTCTGATTGTCTAGCTAGATCAAAATAAAGCATAATAAAGAGCATTGTTGTACAGATGATCAAATTGTACTCGGCCATAACGATTCATGTTGATTGAGCATAAACGTACGAGCATAATGTACAAACGTATTGTTTACGATGATAAAAATGTCATTACGCACTCAATTGTGTTTGTTTCATACCATTTATCGTTAAACCGTTTGTTAATAGTACTTGTTAATGTTTTTTATTTCTAAGCGTTGAATTATTGTTAAGTTTATATTGTGATATTATTGTTAATAATTACTATGATGGCTGTGTTTGTTAATTTTATGTTAAGTTTTCTTTTTAACCATTGTTCACTAACCCGACATTAAGGCCACAGAAAAACTTTGTACACGTTTTAATGTAATGTAATATATTATTAATTTAGATTAGCTGTTAAACGTAGTTAAAACAGAAGCTTTGTATAAAATTAACAAAATATAGGATATTGTGTGATTGTATGTAAGTAATTTATTAGCGATGTATGATTCTCGTGTGGTTGTGTGAAATAAATGTAAAAAAAAAACTAATTTGTTTCAATTCGCTCCCAATCTCGCGTGAAGCGGTTTAAAATGACCAGTAAAGGTTGGAGCCGGTCCAAATGTTCCATTATCTGTAACCAGATATAGTTTGGTACCAGCACATGGTCACAAAACATTGTACCATGCGGTACAATCTAGATATAGGTACCTTAGAAGATTGTAGGTAGCTAGCTAGTTTCAGGAATGGAAAACAAGAAGTTCATGCAATCTCGCAGCTTAGCCTCTTCTTAATTGCTTAACTTTAAACAGTAGCTTCCTACTGTCGCTAGATTCGTTTAAGTTAACGCATACTTTTCGAGCACAAGATGCTTACTTCGAATATTGGCACTCGGAGTTCAGCACCTAAACTCAGGATAAAGCAGTATTTCTTTATGATAGTTCAATCTGTTTGCATCGTTGTCTTTTAGGTGGAGTATGCGAGAAGATATATTAAACATTTTGGATACGCTAATAGATTTTGTGCATTTTATCTTTTTTTTTTTTATACTACTTAGTTAGCAAACAAGCATATGGCCCGCCTGATGGTAAGCGGCTACCGTAGCCTATGGACGCTTGCAACACCAGGGCTGTTACTCGCGCGTTGCCGACCCTGCAGTTCTTCAAAGCCTTTTTGAAGAACCCCATGCTGTACTCCATTGGGAAAACCACGGCGGTGAGCTCAGTCCACAATCTGAGCGTCCGCGGAAGGAAGCTCCTTTGAGACCGCACAGTTCGAAACAATTCTGGTTTCAATATGTGAGGATGGACTCCCCGTCGATGGCGAGAGTTGCGATGGTAGAAGAATCTTTCACTTAATTCAATAGCTTTTAAGTGAGCATAGTGTTTTCAAAAATTTGAACAAACTTTGAAAAATAACTCCGTTCAATGTCTGCCAGATAGCGAAAAGTTACTTAGGAGTTTATTTTAAATTTTAAGAATTTCTCATATTAAGGCAATTTCAAGCATCCAACATACCTGTTTACATTGTAATACTTGCACAACATGGTACTTTCACATAAAATGTTGCATCATAACATTCTACAATGGCGTAGTTAGTTTCGTTTAGATTTAAAAATAGAGGCTATGAACTTTTCTCTTTGCTTTCGGTATAAGTACATACCTACAAGCTAAGGTAAGCTAAATAATGAAAATGTACGATCAGAAGAGATTAAAATTTTTTTTTACTGCCTAATGTGTTTTTTTTTAAACTGTAAAATGTTATTTGTCCATCAATTTCATTAAATCGCGTAGGATACTAATTTATAATTATCTAGGACAACAAGCAAAGCTATGTCCGTAAAATACGTTTAAGAGGATAATAGTAATTGTTTCTTGAACTGTGTTTTACGTCCAGCGAAGTGTAAAAGATGAAATAAAAGGTATTCGCGTCGCTTTAGCAAACAGTGCCGTCGATCCAAATATCTGCACGAGAAGCTGAAAATATAAAGGGAGCCGAGGCAAAAGAAATTTTCATCGTTTGACGTTGAAAATGTTTTTGTATTTGCGGATTAGTACTTATTTTTATTTTATGGAAAATATTCTGCATGTAAATATTGGGCTAAAAATCGATGACGCTGGTGCTCCTTCTGTTCCTACGATTTGGGGAGAAGGTTTCTTCATTATTCATGTCCAGAAGAGACAGATGATGTCGGTCGCCATTGATCACGGCTCCTCTTATCGCAATCACCATACGTTGACAATCTTCGCTCTTCTTCTGTTGTTTCTCCGTCCTCTCTTTCGTGGTCACCAATCTTCTTTGATTCATCTGAACGTATCGCACTTTTTTCTTCACCAAATTAATGTAGAAGTCAATCTGACGCTGTAAACTGTCCATTGTCCAGTAGAACTTCAAGTCAGCAAGAATCATCAGCAAAGACGCAGCGTACAAACATGCCAAGCCGATACCGAAGTAGTACAACTTTGGGTCTACCGTAGAGAAAAATGGACAGTCTTCATCGAGGGTTAAGCACTTCCAGAAATATGATTGGTGAACGGTACCACGCATACGATCCATGCTGACTTTATACTTTCACAACAATTTTTATTTCATTTATTTTGTTTATTTTAAAAGCCAGACAGGATTAGAGCTTATTTGTCATATTGACGTCTGTTAAAGATATGGTTGCTTATGGTCTTATGGTAGACTTCATTTTGTAAAGTGGAAGCTAAAAAAGTTCCAGAACTATTTAGGTCATAGACTTTATTTTTGCTACGCTAAGCAGACCCACGAAGCATGGAAGAAAAGAGACATAAAAGAGACCTCAAAATCCTTATGAACACATTTCGATAGATAAAGAGACGCATTAAAAATTACATTTTTTTTTTGTTAAAATATGGTAAAAATATAATATCACTGATAATGCATAATAGATAAACAATGTTTCGCATATCATAGACGGAATCTTTATTTCTGAAATCCATTAGAAAACGTAAACCTTTTCATATAAAATCAGAAGTAATGTTAGAATCTCAATCGATTTCTTGGTTAAGTGTTTTCTTAGACAGAATACGAATACGATACCGCAATCATCCGAGCACGACGAAGTGGCATCGCTCAGACTGACAATGGCGAATAAAAGTGCACAATGCTGCCAGAACGCTTCACTTGAAGCAATATCGAATTCCCGCGGACCGTCTGCGTCCGCGAGGAGACAGGACCACAATAGAGTGAGTACTAGAAGGACCATTTTCATTTATAACAACAAACACGCATTACGGCTCGTCAGATGGTAAGACAACAGATATACATCTAAATAGATGCCGCGAGTGTATGTACTTCGCGTGTCAAAATCTGTGCAGAAATGGGGCACAATGTTCTTCTATTGAAACTGTTTCGCGCGGACAGGGAACTCGCATGAGGCGGCATGTCCACCAGATGTGTAGCGAGGGATATGTTTAGCTGAAAAATGGGATAGCTTCATTTTCACGTTAACAATCTAATGCCAGCCTAACTAAGGCTACCTAAGCACAGGCGTGCGGATTGCTTAGCGCCTAGTGCCTAGCGAGTCACCTAGCGAGTAGGATAGTGAAACGAATATAATTGGACTGTTTTACAAAAAAACTTAAACCGACTTCAAAGTACACGAAGAAGTAATCAAATCCTGATCTGATGACAATGGGACCAAACGGGAAGTGTACCCTTCCAGACAAAAAAAAATCCAAATCGGTTAATAAATGACGGAGTTATGAGGTAACAAATATAAAAAGAAAAAAAAAAACATACAACCGAATTGAGAACCTCCTCCTTTTTTTGAAGTCGGTTAAAAATTTTCGCGACCGGCCGCACTTTGCACTTGGCGTCTAGCTAGTCGCTTAGCGTGTCGCACGTTTTACTAAGCTACTCGCTAAGCTCTAGGCGCTAAGCAAGCCGCCTGCCTGTGCGTAATCAATCTTGTGACATTACGGTAGGTACAAAAAAAGTTACACGCTTGGTTTTCATACGGATGGAGGGACTTGCGTTATCTATTTAGATTTATGTCTGTGGTTGTTACCATAGCCTACAGACGTTGCAACACTAGGGAGGCCGTGCGACCCTGGTTGGTTCAATATAAGAGGATGGGATTCTAGTCTTTGGCCGTTGTAAAAGCGGTAGAACACACATGAATTTTGCCCTTGATTATTTGTGAGCTCGGGAACGTCGATAATTCTAATGGCACGCCACTGGACCGAGTCACTAGGCCGAAGTTGGCATCGGATGACAGTATATATGCCATACAGCCCATTCTACTTCATTTGGGACCCGACTTGCAACTTATAGAAATGCAATTTTTCCCCCGATGTGGAGTACTCATAAAATCGAAGTACTGTTCCGTTATAGCACATCGAGCTTTTTCAAGCAACCACAACATTTGTTTTTGGGAATTTACTAAAAGCCCAAATAATACTTTATATTAATAAAATGCTATTTACATCATAGATATCATTTACATGCATGACTTCAATTGACTTCTTTAACCTTATGATCATTCAACCAAAGCCGCAGATTTATTACTAATAAATCACATCCTATAAAATCTTCACTACATACTTGCTTAATACTTATTTAATCTTTTTCCTTTAATTAAAGATGCGTGTTAAAATGTACCTTAGTTTTCGATCATTAAGATAGAGACAACGTGTTTCGCAGATGTGCGCGTCCGCATGGCCTTACAGTAAACGCAATGATGCCAAGGCAGCCTCTTTGGATGAAAATGTCATTACACAATACTTAGTTTAAAAAAAACTGCGGTTAGTAGTTACATAGAGTGAGATAACTCGTCTACCTTGCAACTTATTTGATCCTTCATTTGTACTTACTTGTACCTAGCTGTTATGACTAGCTTGAATGCGAATATGGACAGTGCATTTTAAATTTCACTAAAAGCAATAGGTATAAATAGAATATTTTATTAGGTACATTCGCCACTGACTGACTGAATTTTAAAATGCTCCAACGAATAAGAAGTCTGCGGTTAAAGTTTTGCTCTAACTTTGATATTCACAGAGTCGTCGCCAGTGTTCCATATTTTCAATACGACTCTCTTTGAGTGCTATTTGTATATTTTATAGTAGCAAAAGTTTTGGATACAAAAGATTAGATTCTATGCCAACATCAAAGTGATTTATGATAATAATTTCATACTTATACAGAGTGTTTTTTTTTCTAGCCAGTTAGGGCAAGTTTCTATACAAAACCGTTTAATTTAAAATTACTCAACTTTTCTTGCGATGCGATCATTTTTTCATATTTTTAATGCCACTTTTATTTCCTTCAAAATTCAGCTCATGGTTTCTTTCAGTTCAGAATTTGTCCATGCTGGCTGAAAAAAAAAACATCTATAGATTTTATACAAAACCGTTTAATTAAGAATTACTCAACTTTTCTTGCGATGCAGAGTTTTATAAGCTAACTAGCAGACCCCCCGCGGTTTCACCCGCGTATGGTTTGAATTTTCTCCTTCGAAAACCAATGCACGACATTGATTATTAGACACAACAAATCAAACACAGATATTTTTACAATTAAAACTAAAAACCTATATTATACCTACACTAAAAAATCTAATGAAATAGAGAAAACGAACTTTTTTTTTTCATTTGCGTCACACGGGTTGTGTATTTTGCCAATTTCCAGTTATATTATATAATTTCTAGTCACAATAAATCACTTTCACATAGTCCTCATGCAGTCAGTCACCGTCCAAAACTCAAAATACACGAATTTATGAAAATAAAAATGAAAACGCAACGTCACTGCAAGTTCCCGCCAAAAAGTCCGAGAAAATGAACTTCCAAACAAATTTCAAATCCTAATCCGATTTAAATATTCTTTAATATTTGACATTCCAATTTTAAAGAGCATTTCAGTTTCCAGAACAAAAGGCAGATAGAGCGCGCGAAACACGGGAGTGAGGCCAAAAAAAGCAATTAGGTACTAATTGAAAAACGCTGCTTGTTGTTAGGTTGTGTATGTTTAAAAGCTGCTGTGTGATAATTTATTAAAAAGAAAGTGTTTTCGTAAGTAAAGATTTTTAAACAAAGCAAATACAAATTCAAAAGCGAATACCAGAACGTGGATTTTTGATTTCTTAAAATTATATTTTATTATTTATTGTATTTTGGTGTGGATATAGTGGTCCTCATTTAGAATAACACCATTGTATGTACCTATATTCTACAAATAAATATTTTTGATTGATTGATTTATTGGGTTACGTAACTTTATTGCTATGAAATTCCGATTGAAATAACCTCTGAATCGGTAGAAATATTACAAAAACGGAAATGGTTCCATTTCTAATAAACCACTGTTTGTATTTGCGGTTATCAGAACGTAAAAAAGATATCAGAAAACCGCTATATTGAACCGATTTCCCAGGTATCGCCTCTCAGGTATGTGTTTTTCAATTTGTATTTCCTTTTTTGGCCTCACTCCCGTGTTCCGTTCGCTCCATCTGCCTTATTGTTTAATCTGTGAAAATCGGATTGAGATTTCAAACATGTGTCAAAATAAAAAATAAAATTTAAATCAAAAGTACTAAGGAGTATTGATATCAACTTCGTTGCAAATTGCCCTTAAAATAATTTTCTACCCATTTTTGACCCCGTTAGGCGACGATTTTCAATAAAATAAGAAACACGTCTTCCATCAATTCTGTTAAGGAATGTTTATGCAAAATTTGAAGTAGATCGGACCAAGGAATCACGTTATCCCATACAAACTTTGCCCCCGTTTTTCACCCCTTTAGGGGTAGAATTTCGGAAAATCCTTTCTTATCTGATGCCTACGTCATACAAAGAACACACGCTCTAAGTTTCAGGTCTCTACGATCAGCAGTTTAGGCTGTGCGTTGATTGTCAGTCAGTCATTCAGGACAAAGCATTTTATATATATAGACTAGCAGACCCCCGCGGTTTCACCCGCGTACGGTTTGAATTTTCTCCTTCGAAAACCAATGCACGCCGCTGATTTTTTAGACACAACAAATCAAACACAGATATTTTTACAATTAAAACTAAAAACCTATATTATATGTACACTAAAAAATCGAACTCAAAGAATCATATTTTAATTATTATAACAACAAATGAGAAAGAAATTAAATTAACTACAAATACTACAATAAAAATATTCTAATGAAATAGAGAAAATAAACTTTTTATTTTTTTCGTTGGCGTCACACGGGGTGTCTATTTTGCCAATTTCCAGTTATATTATATAAGTTCTAGTCACAATAAATCACTTTCACATAGTCCTCATGCAGTCAGTCACCGTCCAAAACTCAAAATACACGAATTTATGAAAATAAAAATGAAAACGCAACGTCACTCTGCAAGTTCCCGCCAAAAAGTCCGAGAAAATTAACTTCCAAACAAATTTCGAATCCTAATCCAATTTAAATATTCTTTAATATTTGACATTCAAATTTTAAAGTGCATTTCAGTTTCCAGAACAAAAGGCAGATAGAGCGAGCGAAACACGGGAGTGAGGCCAAAAAAAGCAATTAAGTACAAATTGAAAAACATATACCTGGTATTCGCTTTTGAATTTGTATTTGCTATGTTTAAAAACTGCTGTGTGCTAATTTATTAAAAAGAAAGTGTTTTCCTTAAATAAAGATTTTTAAACAAAACAAATACAAATTCAAAAGCGAATACCAGTGCGTGGATTACGTAACTTTATTGCAATAAAATTCCGATTGAAATAACCTCTGAATCGGTAGAAATATTACAAAATCGGAAATGGTTCCATTTCTAATGAACCACTGTTTGTATTTGCGGTTATCAGAACGTAAAAAAGATATCAGAAAACCGCTATATTGACCCGATTTCAATTCGAAAATGATTGAAATTTAGTTACGTAATCGCCCCCCCGGTATGTGTTTTTCAATTTGTATTTTTGGCCTCACTCCCGTGTTCCATTCGCTCCATCTGCCTTATTCTGTAATCTGTGAAAATCGGATTGAGATTTCAAACATGTGTCAAAATAAAAAATAAAATTAAGTCAAAAGTACTAAGGAGTATTGATATCAACTTCGATGCAAATCACCCCTAAAATAACTTTCTACCCCTTTTTGACCCCGTTAGGCGATGACTTTCAATAAAATACAAAACACCTCTTCCATCAATTCTGTTAAGGCGCTGTGTGAAGACACTTTTCGCACATTTGAGGGGGTGAAGCAGCGGTGAAGACGGCGCTCAATTCGGGGCGCCCCGCTAGGGATTGCAAAATCCGGATTTTTTTCAAATCCGGATTCAAAGTTTATCTTCACATATAAATCCGGATTATCCGGATTTTTCGGATTTTTGTATTTTTTTGCAATAATTTGTAATTTTAAACTGTACGCGTAGTTTATGCTTAATTATTAGTAGTTTGAAGAGAGATGTTCTTTTTTATTGTATTTCCATTGCTTGCTTTTGAATAAAAATTCAATTAAACTGCAAGTAATATTTAAAAAAAAATGGGCTTGTATTTGGCTACTGAGCCGTCCATAAAGGATAATGACGAAGCCTAAGGTGGAGCACGCTAACCCAAATGGAACCTATTCATTCTGGCCGTGAAAGTCCCTAGATTCTAAGAGTCAGGAACTACAGTCGCCGGAAGCAAGTTCCACTCCCTTGCTGTCCGCATTATAATTGAGGATACAAAAGAAAAATTATCCCCGTGTCTTGTGGTTCGGAGTAAAAATAGGGATGGTGGTTGGAATAAGGTTGAGCAATTCCTGCACACACTCTCAAAAATATATCCTGTACAAAACCGATAAGGCAAGCAAACGTTGACGGGCCCGTTGGCGCAGTTGGTTAAGACGTGGAGTCTTAACCTATAGCGCCGCAGGTCGTGGGTTCGATTCCCACACAGGACATACATTTGTGTGCATGAACATGTCTGTATGTCCTGAGTCTGGGTGTAATTATGTATATTAAGTATGTATTTACAAACAAAAAGTAGTATATGTATTATGTCAGTTATCTGGTTTCCATAGTACAAGCTCTGCTTAGTTTGGGATCAGATGACCGTGTGTGAGGAATGTCCCAGGATATTTATTTATTTTATTTACCTTTCTTCGATGGTCGAGCCTCGTGAGTTTCGTCATAATTCGTCTCATATTCGATGAGTCTTCTGGCTCGGCGGTTTATTGAGTCGAGGGCGAGAGCCTGGTGGAAAGGGCTCCGTTTGGTGGTGAAAAGACACACCTGCGTTATGGTGGCATTAAAAGTGACCAGATTGGCATTGCTCCAATCGGAGACTGCCTGTAATGTTACGTTCAAACGCTCTACCATGGCCTCTCGCAACAATTGGATCTATGACAACGGTGCTATCGTCTACGTACCCAAAGATACCGGGCTTCACCAGATCGTTAATATGCAGCAGAAATAAGGTTGCAGAGAGAACTGAATCTGATCTCTGTGGGATTGATTGCGAAAAGGTCCGACGAACAACCGTCTATGACTACATGAATAGACCGTTCGCTCAGGAAATTGGAAATCCAAGCGCACAAACCACCAGAGATTTCATATGAAGGAAGCTTGCTTAGAAAGCGGGTGTGTCAGACCCTTTCAAAAGTAAAAAAAATCTGAGATCAGCCGATGTACAAAATGCTTTCAGCGGTAACCCGACTATATAGAACTATCATTCTTGATATTACGTTGTGCAAAGAGTTGTTACTCGCGCCGCGCGCGCATCGCCTCCATCTAAAACTCACTGGCCGACTTAACTATTAGCTAGATGGATGAGCGGTAGCAGCTAGCCGCGTGTGAGCCGAGCGGTGCATAGATTTCAGAGTAATACTGACCTAAATGTACTGGATATTTAATGAAAATTTTTAGTTAAACATCAATTATTATCAATTAAGATTAAAATTCGAAAAAACCGGATTTTATTCTCAATATTCGGATTTATAATAGGACCCTAAAATCCGGATTTTTCAGTCATTTTCGGATTTCGAAGTATCCGGATTGCAATCCCTACGCCCCGCGTACTACCCGCGCAGTCCGCCGGCGTCCGTATTCTGTCGGAATCCTTATTCTGGTTGTTATAGATTCTTGGTACTTAGTATAAAATAGTATCACTTCGCAATGCAAAAATCTACTTACATAAATAATTGCAAAATAGGTACATAATATTCGTTTGCACAACAAAGTCATAAAATGACATTTATGTTGTTCGAAATAGGGCATGCAATATCGGGAAGTTTTCAATTCCGGAAATGAGTTCCGATACCAGAGAACTAGTTTCGGAATTAGTGAACGGTTTTTCGTTTCTAGATGATTTGGAATAAGAACAGAAAAAACTAGCAAAACTATTGCCAATATATATTTTTGAGGGGTTGGAGCCATGGTTCCGTGTTTAATATTTAATATAAGTCCGGAAAAGCTAAATACCTATATGATATAAATTATTAATTATAATAAAAATTTATGGATATCGGAATTACGATACGGAATTGAAATATGTGAAAAATAGCTGTTCCGGGATAAAAAGTAGCCTATAATACTCGGGGATAATGTAGCTTCCTATTAGTGACAGTTTTTTGAATCCGACTGGTAGTTCTTGTTATTGGCCCGTTTTAACAAACAAACAAAAAATATCTTCCACTTTTAGTACATGAAAATTAGTCCGGGATTCCGGATAATGTGAACTATTAGATATGTATCTCAACAATATTGCAATGGTTTTAAACCCCGCTTGTGAAATTCAATATTGGACTATGCGTTCATTCCGGAACCAATTTCAGAATTAGTTACGGAATTGAGTTTTAAAATAAAACACGAACTATTAGATATGTATCTCAACAATATTGCAATGGTTTTAAACCCCGGTTGTGACATTCAATATTGGACTATGCGTTCATTCCGGAACCAATTTCAGAATTAGTTACGGAATTGAGTTTTAAAATAAAACACCTTTATTCAATAAACTTGTTATAATCATCAAGAAATTACAGATGTATATCTTTACTTATCCCTATATTTTGTAAAAATTAAGAAAAAATTTAGAAATTAACCTAAAAAGCCTCCTGCGAAAAGGCACCGAAGAAGGCGCGTTTCAACCATGTTGGCCGGATCGGAAAAAAGCTATCATGTTACCTCTCTGGGAGTAAAGCTTTCTGGTCCCTTGCCAAATAGGTCGCGACCAATTTCTGCCTCCCGTCGCTGCCGCCATTGCTGAAGCCTGATGGATCACTAGCTTACACTGCTGTGATAAGGCCAATTTGTTCGCCTCTCTATTCGCGGAAAATCATGTCTAGACTCTGGTTTCCAAACACCACCCCCACTACCCACTTGCAACTGCCAAATGCCGGACATCCGTATCCGACAAAAGGAGGTTGTAAAGGTACTACGCGCTCTAGACGTGAATAAAGCCAGTGGTCCCGACGGCATTCCAGCCATTGTCCTGCGCAATTGTGCGCCCGAATTGTCTCCTGTCTTGACACGCCTGTTTCGCCTCTCACTTCGAATGGGTTATATTCCGAAAGTCTGGAAGCTTGCTAACGTGCAACCTGTGCCTAAGAATCGAACGATTGCGATCACCTCCATACTCTGCAAGACTATGGAGCGTGTATTGAATCGGAGGCTCCTGGCATACCTTGAAGATAACGAACTCCTCAGCGACCGACAGTATAGTTTCCGCCAAAAACGGTCTACTGGGGATCTTCTTGTATATGCCACACATCTTTGAAGAGAAGCCATTGAGAGACACGGGGAAGCAATTTCCGTTTCCCTCGATATTTCTAAGGCTTTCGATAGGGTCTGGCACACCAGCCTTCTAAGCAAGCTTCCTTCATATGGAAATCCTGATGGCCTGTGCGCTTGGATTTCCGATTTCCTGAGTGTACGGTCTATACGAGTGGTCATAGACGGGTGCTCGTCGGACCTCTTAGCAATCAATGCCGGAGTTCCTCAGGGATCAGTTCTCTCTGCAAACTTATTTCTGCTGCATATCAACGATCTGTTAAAACCCGGTATCTTTGGGTACGCAGACGACAGCACTGTTGCAGAGAGATACATTTCCAGTGCACGAGCCACTAGTGACGAGATCCAATTGTTTCGAGAGGCCATGGTTGAGCGTTTGAACGTGACCTTACAGGCAGTCTCTGATTGGGGCAGAGCCAATCTGGTCACGTTTAACGCCTCCAAGACACAGGCGTGTCTTTTCACTGCCAAACGGAGTCCTTACCATCAGGCTCCTACTTTCCAAAATATATCCTTGCCAATATGCGATCGGCTTGATCTCCTAGGCATAACATTAACAGCCAAAATAAACTTTGGCTGTTCTATTGAGTCGAAGGCAGCAACAGCTGCCAGAAAGCTGGGTATCCTCTCTAAGGTTAAGCGGTACCTCACGCCTGGGCAGTTGCTCCAACTTTATAAAGCACAAGTCCGGCCATGCATGGAGTACTGCTGCCATCTTTGGGATGGATCAGCTAAGTACCAGCTTGAGGCCCTCGACTCAATAGACCGCCGAGCCAGGAGACTCATCGGGAGAAAGACAGCTCAGGAGAATCATCAAATGGAAAATCATTGCGAAAGCTGTAACCCTCGTCAAGAAGAACATTGGCGTTGAAGACTCACCATGTACAGTATCTATTATTGCTACCACGACTACTCTGACAATCGTGCTAGACTGAGCAGATAATATTTTCAATCCAACTTTATAACGAACTAGTTGCCCCCCGAGGTTACACCCGCGTTCCCGCGATCAAAAGTAGCCTATAATACTCGGGGATAATGTAGCTTCCTATAAGTGAAATAAAAAAATAATCCGACCGGTAGTTCCATAGATTAGCCAGTTTAACAAAACAATAAAAACTCTTCCACTGTATAATATTAGTATAGATAGATTATGTGCATTTTATAGGGCTTATGTGCAATTTATAATAGAAATATCTAATTCCGATATTGAAATTCAATATCGGAAATCAATATAGGAATTGAAAACCTTCCGATAGTACATGCCCTCATAGATAGATATGTGCAGTTTATAAGGAATATTTGCAATGAAAATTCCGATAAAATTAATTCGGAAATCAATATCGGAATTTTACCTTCTGATATTTTGAAACCTTCTGATATTACATGTGTAGCGTCCACGCACTGACACCACTGCACAGATTAGTGACTAGTTACTCCGTAGCACTGGCTCACCACTACACCAGGTCCGAGCGCAAGCGCACGTCCAACCCGCACCGCGTCTAATGTCAGACTGGCCGGTTGACAGCTACCCCCTCTACTGGTGTACATGAGACAGTGTATTATATCTACTGTATAGATACAAACACTACATCCCTTCCCTTTTAACAAATTTTAATTATTTCAAATGTAGGTAATCAATACTAGAGATAATTATTATTTACTGATGCAAATTACACTTTTGATATTTGTAGCTTTCACCCAGTGTCGCGACAGACACGTCTTTAATTTTAATACTGATTCTAACCAACACCGGTGTACATGAGACAATGTATTATATCTACTGTATAGATACAAACACTGCATCCCTTCCCTTTTACCAAAATTTTATTATTTCCTTAGATGGTACTCGCGGTCCTTTACATGAGTGCTTGAACCATTCACGTAAACTTGGAAGATATCGGTTACAAAATCTTTGGAACATCCCTCGCATCTCGCAAACCATCCACTTGTAAAATTCTCTAAACTATGGATCCAATTCAGGGATGAACCTGCATTTATTTTTTTCTTTAGCAAATAAGTTTTTGTTAAAATGTTTGCCATGAGTTTGTGATGTAAAGCATTGTCTGAAGTAATAGGACTGGGTATTCTTTTCGTAGATATTATTCTTTTTAGAGCTAATAGACCTTTGTCGTCTTGTACTACTTGTAAATGTATTGCTCTAATCTTGCTCTAACTGCTAAACAAGTAAATAAACATATCCACAATTTAAGTTTTTTCCGTTATCCAATTTAAGTCAATAACTAATAACTATTTCAACGCAATGGGAACCTGTACCTTAGTACCGTATTAGGAACCTACGCAATATATTAGCAAACAACGTGAAATCGACTCACCAGATACTGCTTTCAAAGCTATCCCAAGCACCACCACATGGACACCAAATAGAAAGTAAGTGCTCACATGAGACCCCCGGCACCAACTGGAGATCTTAATCTTCCTAACTGATACTGGAAGAAAATAAGTTGATATACTTTATTATTTATATCCAAATTAGAAAGACTTTCTTATAAAAATACTTTTATAATCTGCAGGAATTCTTCAAAGCTACCACAGATAAATATGCCTGACATGTAACTCATATAATCAATATACTGTATTACTATTCTAATAATACTCATTCCTTATTTTTGTTGAATATTCTAATAATACTCATTCCTTATTTTTGTTGAATTTAATTGGATTTATGTATTTAATTATTACTTAATATTCTTGTAATGTTGCAATGCCCTTGCAGGGCTTATGTATTATACCACTTTATTCTTTGTAACATCTTTAACATACTAGGTACCTATGTACCTAAAATGTATGTGTAGGTGTGCTTCATGTGAAGCAGCAAATAAATAAATTGAAATATACCTGCATAGTTTATTACATATATACAGTCATGTTCATGCACACAAATGCATGTCCTGTGTGGGAATCGAACCCATGACCTGCGGCACAACAGGTGGAATCTTCCAACTGCGCACACAGGCCCGTCACTATATTTACTATAGGTAATTAAGCGCTTCCTTTAATTATGAAACAAATAGGTACAATAAAGCCTATAGAAAATACAATATTACCGAAAACAACCTGCTAATGAGAGTTCAAAGCAACCTTTATATGCTGGTATAAAGGTATTAGTGACATATTTTTAATTAGGAAGATTTGTAGCTCAATGCAATCTCTTTGTACCTTTTTTGAATAAACAAAAATCATTTATTCGACAACTCATTTATTTTGTTACCTTTGCGGAATAATTTTGGACATAAGTAGCATTTTTCATTCTATTAATCTTGTTAAAAGATAAGGAAGGTAGGTACCCAAGCATCTTATAGTTTTTCTTACATTATTATTTATTCTCTCATCAATCCATAATACCACAGGCGAAATCGTCACTTCACTTAAATAAGTGGAATGAAATGTATTACATTGGGATTATTTTGCGTAAACAACATTCCATGACGATCCAACTGATTATTCTTACTATTGTACTACTGGGTTCGTCTACTTAGGAAATGTTATAAATATGGTATAATATTTAGTACGCATTGCATAAAACTCACACACTTTTTATTGTCACCTTCCTTCCCTTTTAATAATAATTGAATTTTATTTACTGGCCTTTTACACACGTTTCTCGTACTTTATCTCGTCGCCACTTGTAGCGTCCACGCACTGACACCACTGCACAGATTAGTGACTAGTTACTCCGTAGCACTGGCTCACCACTACACCAGGTCCGAGCGCAAGCGCACGTCCAACCCGCACCGCGTCTAATGTCAGACTGGCCGGTTGACAGCTACCCCCTCTACTGGTGTACATGAGACAGTGTATTATATCTACTGTATAGATACAAACACTACAACATGCCATAAAGTATATACACTTCTTTGTGCCTTTATAAATTTTTCTGATTTATTTTCAAGTCACAAAAATATAATTCCTAGCGGTATTTTTGCAAAATAAAGGAAATTAGAAAACTACACGGAAGTAATACATAGAACGAATTTTCGGTATTTTTCCAATTCCAGAATTTAAAAAAATACAAAAAAAAAGAATTGATACAAAGAAATGAATGTGAGTTACTAATTTTCTGATAACATTTATAATAAAACGTAGGTACTACCCGTTCGCGTTGAGGCCCACGTTCATCTGCCCGCTTCCCCTGTACTTCCCCGATAGCGCTCGTTTTGTACGCGTGGCTACAGATCAAGCTATATATTTCCAATATAAGCTGAACTCTTATTGTACGGAATTCCTATACAATGCGAGATCAGCTTACACTGGAAATTTATCGCTTGATATGTAGCCGTGTGTACTACAAGTCTACAACACGTGCGCTACAGCGCGACTGTGACTGTGACTCGGGTCTCAATTTAGCGCGCACTGGTAGTACGTAACCTAAAAGCTTTTTTAATTATTTTAAAAGCACCTACTCTAATCTTTGATAAATCTGGTGAATCTTGGCGTGTAAATAGCCAAATCACCGGTGTACTTGCGTACGGGAAATGCTTTAGCACAGGCCTAAAAGTATGGCTGCCTTGTAATAATGAAATTTATGATGAAGTGACTAGAAAACGAGTAACACCACTGTGCAGTTATAAAAATCGCCCACTCACCTCTTCCATCGAACCTTGAAGCCTCTCTTATCAGGGTAAAGTCATAATCCAGTTTTTGAAGACCACAAGGAATACGAGTGGATGCCGGCCGGCAATCTTCATCCGAATATATCTTCGGAATTCACAAGCAGAAGGGTAAGATTTCTTGGTGCACCAGTCTCACGTTAGTATTTAATGTTCTTTCACTATTAATTTAATAAAAACACATCCTTCTCAATTATCTTATGAGAAGGAAAAATAAAGCAATTTTATAAAAATGTTCACTTCATCGTAGTTAAACAGGTAAAATGTCAATGGACCGAACGGAAGGGTCCACAGAAAACAAAACAGTGATTGAGAATAACAGTTCAATACAGTCATTCACGAATCTCAATAATCGGTAATTATCAGGGCGTGTAACGCCATCTCTGAGCACAGCATGTGCAACTTATGGAACGAATTCACTGAATGGGCGCTGCACTATTTACTTGTTTTCTTAATGAATTTAAATTTATTTGTATAAAGCTGTGGCGCTTCACCAAAATCATAATATTATTTTTATTTTTCACACAACACTTTTTACAACATAATTTAATTAAAAAGTTGTTTTCTCTTCTTATTTATCTTATTGCCCATATTGAATCACACACAATTTAACTATATAGCTATACAATAAAGCGGTTCCCACGGAACCCTAATTGGTCATAATTTTTTTGACGGATCCCCAATTTGATAAATAACAAAAGTGATTGTACCTTGTCATTTGAATATTTTCATGTTTCAATTGAAAAGAAAGATCAAATTATAAATAAATAATAATATTACCTACTTATAATAATTTATAAGTACTATAAAACATTTATATTTTAGTTACGACTTTTTCTACGAATGTTTTAACTCTCGGACGAAACGCGGCAATAAAAAATCAAATATCTATGATGATTACTATCAATACGCACAAAAATGGTGTATCGAAGTGTTATGAAAGCAAGTTCAACCGCTCGGCGAGAAATCTGGCATAGGTCCGACCTCCACAAGCGCTCGAGCGCGACTGAGTGGGCCACCGCTGACCGCGAGACGATGAATTTTATAGGTATTTTGGATTTGTGTAAAAGTAAAGAAAATAAATAAAAAAAACAAAACGTAGTGCGATAGATCATATTATGACTATTATTTTAGTATAATTTTCTTCTGAAAATTCTGATTATTATAGCCATAAAACGCAATAAAAGTAATAAAAAGGGGTAACTTTACGATTTTTTTCTATCTAGTAAAATTATTGCTTTCGTGTTTTGGAGCTCGCTGGACCTTAGGAAATATTGTCAACTTTCACATATATTTTTTCCGAACTAGAACTATTGCATTTTCTTTACGTAAAACCGAATCAAACAAACGCATTTTTGCTAATCTATGAACACACGGCGCCTTAAGGCATGTTTATGCAAAATTTGAAGTAGATCGGACCAAGGAATCACGTTGTCCCATACAAACTTTGCACCCGTTTTTCACCCCCTTAGGGTTAGAGTTTCGGAAAATCCTTTCTTATCGGATGCCTACGTCATACAATGAGCACACCCTCCAAGTTTCAGGTCTCTACGATCAGCGGTTTAGGCTGTGCGTTGATTCTCAGTCATTCAGGACAAAGCATTTTATATATATAGATTAGTTTTAAAATCTACGATTAATATCTTTTTAATGTTATACTCAAAATACAATATATCTGAAATTAATTCCCTTTTATTATTTATATTATATCGTTAGTTTATCCACGTAACCTACCTGATACTTTGACCACGGAATTATTTATATACCTAAGTACTAATATGGCATTTAGTTGTGGTGATTACCTGGGTACTATTTAAAATGATGACTGCTCTGGTGTACGGTAAAACTCGAATGAGTTTATGTGATAGTTTTTAGTTTTGAATAAATAAAAAAAATATTAGTAAAAGTACGATATTAAATAAAAACCAGCCAAGTGCGAGTCGGAATCGCGCACCGAGGGTTCCGTACAAACCTGTAGGTTTTTGTACCAAGGTATTATAGACCTGAGTATTTGATATGAATTTCAATTTAATACCTCTCCTCTACCTATACGCGTTCATGAGGAAAGGGGAAGTAAGTTTAAAATTATAAAAAAAAAGTATTATATGATGTAACTAAAAATTAATGCTTTTCGCAATTTTTCCATTATCTGTGCTATAAGACGTTGCTTCGTACCAAATTTCAAGATTGTGAGTTCACGGGAAGTACCCTGTAGGTTTTGAGTCCCTTGCGAGTGTCGAAAATTTGCAGCATAAACGGCTGTATCTTTTGATTGCGTTAGCTTAGAAGTTTGATTATTTCACAGCTCCAAGGCACAGTAGATCTCAGTATTTGATATGTATGTCAGCTTGATACCTCCACGCGTTCCTGAGAAAAAGGGTCTTGACAGAAAGACAGACAAAAAGTGATCCTATAAGGGTTCCGTTTTTTCCTTTTGAGGTACGGATCCCTAAAAAATAATGATTAATATTAAACCATTTGAAGCATATTGAGATAACGTAGTATCTAAGTACTTAGGCATCTTAAATAAGGAAAATGTGACAGTATTTGTCATAATAATACTATTCGTAGATATTATTTATATTTTTCCTTTTAGGTATACATTTATGGAAGGGAAGTTGAATATCAAATTAAATGTGATATAGGGAATAATGACGATAATTCTTAGCTTCAGTTTATACCTAGGCTATAAGTTATATCACATTTAATAACAATCTTTATTCTTGTTTATGAATGTATACAATACATTAATGTAATTACTTATATCTGATATCTTACCTATCTGAGTGAAATTAATGAATTTTTTTTTTATTGACTAGTATTATATTTAATTTCAATAGATAGACATTGATCAATTCATTTCAATTTTACAACTTTCTCGGAAACTTCCCAGAGTTTGCGAGCGACGTTAATGTCATCTGCTGCTTTTGCGGCTCTTGACTTCTTACAATCACTGAAATAACAACCGCTGACGTCACTTACTTCAGGAGAAACTGCTAGGTAAATACTTGTTTGCGCTCCTTCCCATGCTGACTTAAAAAAAATACTAATAAATGGTACCAGCCATTTGAACAATTTCATGTCAAAGGAGTTCATTATTTCGGTATAGATAACACCTGGGTGTAAACTGTTCGCTGTCACACCTGTACCTTTTAACAAACGGCTCAGTTCTACTGTCATCAAAACATTACACAACTTCGAGTTGTTATACGCTGTCATACCGTTATACGTCTCTTTAGTTTCCTTCTCCATATTCAAATTCTGGAAGTCAATAACGCCTCTTGTATGAGCCATCGATGACAGATTGATTATCCGACTCGGAGCTGATGTTTTGAGCAGTGGCAGCAGCAGGGAAGTCAACAGGAAAGGTCCGAAATGATTCGTCTGAATTCCAAGGAACAAACCATCTTCAGTTTTTGTGAGATCTGCTTGGTATATTCCAGCGTTGTTTATAAGTATGTCCAGTCGAGGTTCTGTTTTGATTATGCCATTGGCAAATTCTCTAACGGAGGCGAGAGAAGCTAAATCTAGCTTCCGAAAATGGATATCTTGATTACCAGTTGCGGCAATAATTGAGTCTCTTGCTTTTGTACCTCTTTCTTCATTTCTACAGGCCAGGATAACACGAGCTCCTCGGTCTGCCAAGTCCTTTGCAGTCTCGAAGCCTAATCCAGCATTTCCCCCAGTCACTATAACCACTTTCCCAACTAAATGTTTACTGCACTTGCAAATACCGCATGATAATTTGCAATATATTTTTATTATTATTGCTATAATAATATTTAATATTACGAGCGATAATAAGAACATGTTAGTCTATCAATAGTGCTCGTGTTACTGCTCGGTTCAAAAATAACAAGTGACGCGATTAGATAATGTACTTACCTTCCTATGAACCAGTGATGGTTTTATCTGCTTACTATCAAGTGATTAATAAAATTGTAATATCAACATGACTAGTATATATTTTTTTATATTGTAGGCACATGACCTTCACTTTGGTATTATGTATATAGAATTGTTGTTCCTAATTCCCATACAATTATCCGGCACGACAATATTTTTTGTTATTATGGTACTGTGCTCAATAAAATTGTTCATGGTAATTATATTTAATCTATGGTTGGTTATAATATCTAATGTTTATTTTCTCACTAAGGTGTGTGTAATTCTATGGACATAACAATGATGAAACTTAGTTATGTAGCTCCTAATATAAAATTATTCGAGCAGGATTATTTAAAAAAAAGAAGTTATGACTCTTATTATCTTTTGAGCGCGGGGCGGTACGAACCTATTTAAGTAATTTACTAATCGAACTTACATTATTATTGTTGAAAAAAAAATATTATTTTGTAAGTAAGCAATAATGTGTTATTAATTATAACAACGTACGTACGGTACGACGGTACGGATCCCTAAAAAAATATGATTAATATTAAACCATTTGAAGCATATTGAGAGAACGTAGTATCTAAGTACTAAGGCATCTTAAATAAGGAAAATGTGCCAGTATTTGTCATAATAATACTATTCATTGATATTATTTATATTTTTCCTTTTAGGTGTAAATTTATGGAAGGGAAGTTGAATATCAAATTAAATGTGATATAGGGAATAATGACGATAATTCTTAGCTTCAGTTTATACCTAGGATATAAGTTATATCACATTTAATAATAATCTTTATTCTTGTTTATGAATTTATACAATACATTAATGTAATTACTTATATCTGATATCTTACCTATCTGAGTGAAATCAATGAAATATTTTTTTTTATTGACTAGTATTATATTTAATTTCAATAGATAGACATTGATCAATTCATTTCAATTTTACAACTTTCTCGGAAACTTCCCAGAGTTTGCGAGCGACGTTAATGTCATCTGCTGCTTTTGCGGCTCTTGACTTCTTACAATCACTGAAATAACAACCGCTGACGTCACTTACTTCAGGAGAAACTGCTAGGTAAATACTTGTTTGTGCTCCTTCCCATGCTGACTTAAAAAAAATACTAATAAATGGTGCCAGCCATTTGAACCATTTCATGTCAAAGGAGTCCATTATTTCGGTATAGATAACACCTGGGTGTAAACTGTTCGCTGTCACACCTGTACCTTTTAACAAACGGCTCAGTTCTACTGTCATCAAAACATTACACAACTTCGAGTTGCCATACGCTTTCAAACCGTTATACGTCTCTTTAGTTTCCTTCTCCATATTCAAATTCTGGAAGTCAATAACGCCTCTTGTATGAGCCATCGATGACAGATTGATTATCCGACTCGGAGCTGATGTTTTGAGCAGTGGCAGCAGTAGGGAAGTCAACAGGAAAGGTCCGAAATGATTCGTCTGAATTCCAAGGAACAAACCATCTTCAGTTTTTGTGAGATCTGCTTGGTATATTCCAGCGTTGTTTATAAGTATGTCCAGTCGAGGTTCTGTTTTGATTATGCCATTGGCAAATTCTCTAACGGAGGCGAGAGAAGCTAAATCTAGCTTCCGAAAATGGATATCTTGATTACCAGTTGCGGCAATAATTGAGTCTCTTGCTTTTGTACCTCTTTCTTCATTTCTACAGGCCAGGATAACACGAGCTCCTCGGTCTGCCAAGTCCTTTGCAGTCTCGAAGCCTAATCCAGCATTTCCCCCAGTCACTATAACCACTTTCCCAACTAAATGTTTACTGCACTTGCAAATACCGCATGATAATTTGCAATATATTTTTATTATTATTGCTATAATAATATTTAATATTACGAGCGATAATAAGAACATGTTAGTCTATCAATAGTGCTCGTGTTACTGCTCGGTTCAAAAATAACGAGTGACGCGATTAGATAATGTACTTACCTTCCTATGAACCAGTGGTGGTTTTATCTGCTTACTATCAAGTGATTAATAAAATTGTAACATCAACATGACTAGTATATATTTTTTTATATTGTAGGCACATGACCTTCACTTTGGTATTATGTATATAAAAATGTTGTTCATAATTCCCATACAATTATCCGGCACGACAATATTTTTTGTTATTATGGTACTGTGCTCAATAAAATTGTTCATGGTACTTATATTTAATCTATGGTTGGTTATAAAATCTAATGTTTATTTTGCTCACTAAGGTAATAATTCTATGGACATAACAATGATGATACTTATGTAGCTCCTAATATAAAATTTATTCCTCCAGGATTATTTTTGCTAAAACAAGTTATCACTCTTATTATCTTTTGAGCGCGGAGCGGTTCGAACCTATTTACGTTATTTACTAATCGAACTTACATTAGGTATTATTGTTGAAAAAAAATATTATTTGTAAGTAAGCAATAATGTGTTATTAATTATAACAAGTTCCCTAAAAATATTTAGGAACGTGTAATGTACACTTCCAAAAACACTGTTTGATAATATGGGCTCAGGTAAACAATTTTCAAGCCTGTATTAAAAGAGCGAATAAAACACGTTAATGTAACATTGCTCGTAATTTTTCAACAGGCGTCTGTTCAAAAATGATTAGGTATCTTACAGTACCTAGCTTACATTTTGTCTGGGTATGAATAATGCCGAAGTAAATTTAAATTTGTATAAAAATGGGGAAATTAGTTTCTATCATAAATCTTCGTTACGGCTGGCTGTTTAAAGATTGTGCTTTATAAAAGGATGCTAACCTTTATAGTAAGACAGTAATTGCCCCTCGTAGGAGTTACGAGCCACCAAGTTCAACAATAAGACTTTAACAGGCTCCTAAAATGCGGCCCTCTTATTCGCAGTTTACCGGTCGCTCAACTCGATTTGCCAGAAGGCTAATTAGGTAAGTAAGTACACCTTAATTAATTTATTAGAGCATTTAATACTTCACTAAGCAATTTGTCTTTTTTGAAGGAGTATTTTTTATTACGACACGACCCTTTGAAATAAATGACAACATCCGGGAAAATTAATTAGCTCGCAAGCGTTGAAGGAATTATTATTTTCTTAGTTTATGCCATCAGCGGCTTGAATTTTTTAATTAACAAAATTTTCCTCTTCCCATGGGCCTTTTGATTACAGTAATTTAAATAGAAAATGCCCATACATAGTTATGATATACTAGCTGCCCGGCGCGACTTCGTTCGCGTGGTGCTACCCTACCCTACCTGACAGCAAAATCCCCATTAACAAAATGATCCGCCATTTATTGAATTCATTTGTTACAAAAAATGTGATAAATGAAGAACCGCTCAACCGGTTTTGTGCAAACTTCACATAAACCATCTACTAAATAGTCCGAACAAAGCCTAAACATTTGGTTTGGATAGGTGAGCCCGTTCTTGAGTTATAAAATTACAACGAAAAGTGGCATTGATTTTTATTATTTTTACTTTGGACAAAATAATTTATACACAGGTACCGCTTTACAATACCTACATCACTAACAGAAAATGCCTTAACTAAGCACTGAGAATCCAACACATTGTGGCTTCACGCAGATACTCGCGTTTAAAACTAGTTAACAAAATGTCGTTACGATGTTTCTTGGTACAAAACCATATAGCAAGCCCCAAGTAATGAAATCGTTTGATGTGTTGTGATGCGACAAATTGCGGAGCAATACAAGCCGACAACATCTCAGTCTGACGTTACCAAAACGCCTTTACTTAATACATCTACTGAGTTAATGTAGTTTCACCCTCAAAGGAAACTTAACACATCCATAATTGCTTATTATATACATTTTCATGATTCCTATAATTCTTGAAACACCGAGCCCTTTTGTATATTTGAAGCGTGGTACTTGTAATCCTATGATAAGTGTACCGAAAGTAGGGTACCCTGAGAGAGACAGAATAATATTCCTTCCTGGTACTTCTGTATGTTATCACAATAATGATATCGAAATTAATCGTACAAGTGCACTCAAGAACCTTCAGATAGATAGTTTCAACTGTAGGGATAATTCGAAGACTATTTTCTATACATTTATTTAAGGATGTACATTTTAGATAGGTTTTCTTCCTTAGTTTCTCTATTGATACTTAGGTACTTTTTTCACTCTGATTTATTAGACGCTTAAGTCTTAGCACAGGTCTAAATCATAATTGTCTCATCTAAATAATAGTCCGTTTCCGCTTGTACAAAGCTTTCGTATGCCTGTCCAGCAGGGCTATTTTAAAACGTCGGGTTCGATATCGGAAACGGATTCAAAAAAATCCGAGGAAAATTTCAGCAATTACTATTTTAATTTTCGAAAACTTTTCGATGAAACGAATTGATATTTCCCTAAAGAAACATCAAAAATATTCGAATTCAGAAATTGAAATAGTAATTACGGAAAATCGCTTCAGTAGTTTTTGAATCCGTTTCCGATATCGAATCCGAGCGTTTTAAAATAGCCCTGCAGATGTCCGAAAGTCCGGCTGTTCTTCTGTACAGTACGCATTAAACTCAACCGATTCTCTTGAATTTTGTGAGCAGGTTCGTTCGGTAATTATAAATGTAAATTGTAAATAGTGTATTCTTCGATTCGGTTTTTTGAAACGACACGGGAATTCCATTATTATAATTATCGAGGCTCGCGAGTTCTACAGCTTACAGTGTAAATTGATGCAGAATTAAATAATTTTATAAATTATATACACGAATTTTGCTTCTTTATTTTATTCGCTTTTTCAACTTTTTTTTTTATTAGCAATGACAAGAGTACCTATACTTTTTAAAAACAAGCGTTCTAAATATCATAGACATACCTACTCTTTCTCATTTGTGAACACACAGTAGCTATTAATATATTTCGCCACTAGTAGTAATATATTTGTCAAGATCCATTGTCAAATAACCAGTGTGACATAATATCAAATGGAATGGATATTACCATTACCCATTAAGTTTAGTGATCCAAATTGCCATGAGTTGATGTAGTGTCGCGACGACAAAACAATTAGGTATCTGGATTCTGGAGCTTCTAATAAAACATTAACTGCTCTGTCGTAAGCTATTTTTATGTGGTTTTGTAATACATAGGTTGTTAACATAGGTAGAGAAAAGATGACTGAAAATGCTAAATTTACAAATTTTTGGTTGAAGCCTAGTCGAGTGTAAAGAATTGACGATAGTAGACGTTTACTATCGTAGGTATACTATTGCGTTTTGTGAGATTTTATGTAACAAAGGTATAGATAAGTAAAACTAATAAGATGCAACATCATACTTTGTAGATTTTTTTTATTTTTTTAAATTTTTTTTTACGAGTTTATAATTATATACCTACATACATTTTTATTACAGGCATTGAAATATTTACAATTTTCTTTTTTTTATACGAAAAAGTCGGTAAACAAGCATTCGGCCCGATTGATGGTAAGCGGTTACCGTAGCCATATGGATGCTTGCAAGACACTCATTACCGACCCGCGCCCTCTCCCCAATGAGCTCTGGCGACCTTACTCATGCGCAGGAAAATAATAAATAAATAAATTAGGCTGTAATATTCTGTAAGGTATTCCTTCCCCATCGAGCTGGTCATTGAGTAAATAAAAGCTATGCTCTACCTCTCTTAAAATAAGTACGAAATTCTTATTTATTACCGGTTGAGCTTGCTTGCCGAGGGCTTGTCCGTGTAAGGATTAATAACGGCAATCTACGGTCCTAACATTCTAGTCAATTAAAAAAACAAACTTATTTATTAATATTTTTTCATCATCATTAAAAAAACTTAGTACATCATTAATTTAACCTAAGACAAGATAGGTACATTGGATGTACCTTTCATTACATAATAATGACTTTTGCAGAGTTATTTCGTATTTTGTGTACTTTGGTTTCTCATTTAAGAAATTTCACGCGCGCATTTTTAAAATCTTAGCAAGTGTTTGATTGTGTATTTAATCTTATACCTATTATATACCAACGATAGGTTTTATTGTATTTATAACACTTTATCGCGATTAAATTCCTACGTGTTTTATTAATTCAAGGTGATCGGTTTGAAACGGTGCGGTGCTAAACTCCAGTGACAAGTTATTACGCAACATCGTCGTCAACGCGATGCGGAGACGTCTCGCCGCGCGTACGCATGTTTGGCAACAACTAGAAACTAGTATCGCTAGAAATACCGCCACGAGGTGAACGTAGTTTGTGAACACGTACGAAAATATAGTGATAAACCGCTTACCTCTTATCTTGTAGTAATGTTCATCCACGAATGGATAAGGCACACCGCGGCTTATCATTTGACTCATTCGTGACCTCCATCCGATAACTTGTAACACTAAACTAATCATTCCTTTTGCCGAGTGCGTACTGTTGACATTAATATACCTAAATAAAATATTTGTTGAGTCGTGAAGTAACCATGGTTCTGTGGATTATTGTACTGATTACAATATTTATTGTTGCGGCTGTGAAAGTTTATCAAAAATTGACGCTCGGGATATGTCGTTCGAGTGCTCACTTGGTCGGCAAAGTGGCTATAGTGACCGGTGGTAACAGTGGGATAGGACTCGCGACAGCTAAGGATCTCGCATATCGTGGAGCGCGAGTCATAATAGCTTGTAGGAGTGTGCGCAGAGCAACCGAAGCACAAGAAGAGATTATCAAAGCGACTGGCAATACAGACATTCACTTTAGACAATTAGACTTGTCATCACTAAAATCGGTGAGAGATTTCTGTGATGCAATAATGAAGACAGAGAAGCGTCTCGATATTCTTATCAACAATGCAGGCGCCGGTGGACTCGGCAACTACAAAACAGCTGATGGCATCCACGTGGGAATGCAAGTCAACTATTTCGCGCCGTTCCTTTTGACGTGTCACCTCCTGCCTCTCTTAAAAGCATCAGCACCCAGTCGGATTGTGAACGTGTCATCTGTCATTCATAAGTATGGAGAGTTAGATTTCGACAATTTAAATATGGAGAAATACTGGAGCGACTATTTAGTTTATGCAAATAGTAAATTGTTCCTTAATTTAATGACTCTCGAATTGAGTCGACGACTGAAAGGAACGGGTGTCACAGTGAATGCTTTACACCCTGGTGTGGCTGCGACGAATTTGTTTAGAAACATACCTAATGCATTTGTTCGTAGTACGGTAGAGAAAGGAATAAGTTTCATGTTTCAAAATGCCTGGGAAGCGTCGCAAACTTCAGTGTACTTGGCTGTGGCACCTGAATTGAGAGAAGTGAGTGGAAAATATTTCAGTGACTGCCGTGAAACGAAACCCTCCAAGGTCTCTCAAGATCCAGAGTTTGCTAAGAGACTTTGGAGTGAATCGGAAAAACTAGTAAAATATACTGTACCTGTTATTTTATAGTGTATATTACTTTTAAATTGTTATCGTGGTTGTTGTTTTTACTCACAAAAAATAAATATACTTTGTCGTCTGTCAGTTTTTCCTATAATTATTTGACCTTCAACTGATATTGAACTATGTGGTAATGGAGGTTATTACTAAGATAACTTGGTATTTACAATGATATAAGTGGTAGGTATTATGATAGTTTATAGAATAGATGAAGTATTATTAAGTTATTATTATATTTTCATTGATAATAACGAGTTTTTCTATAAATTTCGAAATTATCATTTTGCAAGTTTGTCAACATTAGCATTTGCTACTATTACTGCGGTTCATTGTGAAGTTATGAGTTCTTATGTAAAGTCCACATTTATGAGGGTTACGTTGAGAAGTCTACGGCTTCGGAAACGGCAAAACTAATCTGTGGAAAACTGCTAGGTACTACCTCTGACGTAAAATATATTGAAGGGTTTTCACTGGCTTCCAGTGGCAGGAAAAAGTTCGTTAGTTACTTTATGTGGTGTGGTAAGCTCAAAACCTCAAACACGGCTATGATACGTTACTCCGCTATGGAGTTACAGTGCCTACCCTCTTACTCCATCATCACACCCTGAAAACCATATATGGTAAAATGCATCTCAAGACGATTCCAACAAGTCCAAACACCGCTAACATACGTTATTCCGTTATGGAGTTCCAGTGCCTCCAAATCCATCCGGATCTATCATCAGATCAGCTCTATGGTACCAAATTATTGTATTGTCATCGGTACTTGATAAGTGTGCAAAATTTCAGTTTAATCCGACGTTTTTTTTTTTTTTTTTTTTTATTTATTTTCATGGATCAACAAACAGTGTACACATTAAAACTATAAATAAAGATATTAACTAAAACTTAACAAATGTGACACCAACCGCGTTAACCACAAGTTACATTAAAGACTTAGCATAAAACGTGAGTTGAGTTAAACATGTAAGAGTTACATATAAATATTAAAGTGAAAAGTGATGATTTAGACATGAAACATTAACACAAAGAAATAATGTAAATAACAACGATAAGGAGCATACAATGCAAGCTTAACATTATTCATATATAGGTAATTTAATCTGTAATAATAGATGAAAACTTCCAAAATCTTGCACAAGAGCATAACACTACAGCAAAGCAAAGCAGCTTCAAGAGGCATGTCTACGATACTGATAAAATAAAAAATAAAAACAATAAGTAATCAAAGATATAAATTAATAAGAAAATACCAAGACAATATTATGGTTTATATGGTTTTGAATACATACATGCATACAACTTGAAGCTAATAAAAGCGTGTTAAAAATATGTTAGTATGAGTTATTGTCTGCGATATTTAACATTTTGAGATGAGACTTAGGGGCAAAAAATACTGAAAAAAACCGGCCAAGTGCGAGTCAGACTCGCGCACCGAGGGTTCCGTAGAAACCTGTAGGTATATAAGTAAATGGTAGTATAGACCTGAGTATTTGATATTAATTTCAATTTATGACGTATTAAAAAAAAACTACTTACTAGATCTCGTTCAAACCAATTTTCGGTGGAAGTTTCCACCGTAATAAAAACATCATATATTTTTTTATAGATTTATCATTCTCTTATTTTAGAAGTTACAGGGGGTGGACACACATTTTACCATTTTGGAAGTGTCTCTCGGGCAATCTATTCAGTTTAAAAAAAATTATATTAGAAACCTCAATATCATTTTTGAAGACCTATCCATAGACACACTTAGACCTATCCATAGACACTTATGGGTTTGATGAAGAAAAAAAAAATTGAGTTTCAGTTCTAAGTTTACCCCCAAAATTTATTGTTTGTTTTTTCTATTTTTGTGTGAAAATCTTAATGCGGTTCACAGAATACATCTACTTACCAAGTTTCAACATTATAGTTCTTATAGTTTCGGAAATAAATGGCTGTGACATACGGACGGACAGACACACAGACAGACAGACAGACAGACAGACATGACGAATCTATAAGGGTTCCGTTTTTTGCCATTTGGCTACGGAACCCTAAAAATAGCGTTACAAGGAATGTGTTTTATCTTGCCAAATCTCATAGCTTAGCTCGACATAACTTCCTCAACGTATAGGTATACAGATATCCTGCATTACATAAAAATACACAAGAGGTCAAGATGTCTCGCGTTTTGAAACAACGCTAAAGTAGTTTTTAAATCAGAAATATATTTGCCAAGATCGAATTGGTTGATTGCTTGTGTTGCTAACTAGTTTTACTTGCATGGCTATTATAAGAGAATTTGGCTTTAAGCTGTCAATTGGTAGAGATTGGTTTCACGCATGTATTAGTATGTATATTCAGGAATTGAAACCTACCTACTATTAGGAACTTACGTAATTAACACCTGCAGCTGCAACTTCTAAACTAATATATAATGTTTTCCCATTATCGTTATCAAAATCAGATTTACGAATTAGTATTTATGAATTAGTCATCGTTTCAGCATAATCATGACTAGTAAGGTATGTTATATTATAATCTATATACTTAAGTACCTATCTTCAAGTCATTGATAACAGCTAATGACTTCATCTATACGTTTGATGCCATAATTTACTAAGTCCTTTAGCAGACTTAGTATTTTAAATATTATGTGTTTTTGTAGTTTTTTAGGGTTCCGAATTCCGGAGGCACCAAATAAAACTATTAGCCTACCCGCGCACTAGGCAGCCAGGCTGTGGCAGCCAGGATAGGAATTCATCCATTGATAGGAATTCGTGCCTGTCTAGCGCGCAGGCTCCCATACGCCATATGTTCGAGTGGCTGCCGCAGCCCGGCTGCCCAGTGCGCGAGTAGGCTTAGTGTGTGTGTCTGTCCGTGCCTCCATCCGCACTTCCGCCCTTCCGTCTCAGGAGTAAAATAGAGCCTGAAAACTGACTCGTCAGTCGGGCTTAACGACTTACAAATATTATTAACTAGTTGAGCTCTGCGGTTTCACCCGCATACCCGAAGTATATACCTACCTACCCTACCCTACCGTAAAGTTTTTTTTCTAATTTTCTACGAAACTTTCTTATTTTTTCCCGTTAGAACCTAGAGATGGTTGTAATCGGTAAAGTCGTTCTCAAGTTAGGGCGTGACCAAAGGAAATAGGTATTCATTTTTATATACAGGGTGGAAATGTTCAGCCTGTATAGAGATAATAAAATAAAGTTTTGAAAGTGGTGGTGGTTGCTTGTTGTTTTGAAAGGAACCTGAGTAATCATCTAAATAATGGATTGATTTGGATTTTTGAACACTTAACATCGCGAGCAACCTACAAATAGAGGCTCCGCTCTTACTCCGTTCGCGTAGCGTGGACGCACCATTAGGTCTACTTGCCCTAATTGCATTATGCGTTTTTTATTAGACAGTAGCAGATGTAACTACTCATTAAAGGTTTTTATACATTAAGGAAATAGGAAAGAAAAGACAAATTTACGTAGAAGTTATATACATCCCTTATTTGAGCAATGATGAAATGTGAATTCTGAAAAGGCACTATCGGCTGTCATGATTTATTCGATTCGATTCGATTAGATGTAACTACATTTCCTATAACGAGTAGTTAATTAGTGGATACTAACGAGTGGCTCAATAGTTTGTATGTACAGCTTACATTAATTTATCGCGGACGTAGCTGGCGTTAAATTGAAATAATTCGGCGCGATGGTCTGCCGTCCGGTGCGGTCGGTTTATTTGCGCATAAATCTCTCGCGCGGTACATCTGATTTACAGTGGTGCTCTTTGTGCCTGCTCACCTCACTGTTTGCGGGGCTCTGTGGCGATATACTCACATCATTTTGGTTAATACCAGCTTCAATCCAATACTTTGTGCTGAACGTAAGCTGGACATCTTACTGTACCTACGAATCGCCAAAACAAAAAATATTTCATTATAAAGTTTCTCTAAAAGTGTACAACCACTTCACTCCCTATCTCACTTCCTTGTTCCCCTCTCTATCTGCCTTTTGTTCTGTAATCTGAGCAACCACAAAAATCTTTGGTACTGATTTTTATGTTTAATTTTACAATTTAATGCAGAATTGACCGTAATTTCCGAATACAATATAGTAATAATTAAAGCTTACAACGTTACAACAGCGTTCGCTGTTAGCTTTTGTGCTAATAAAGGTAATATTTTACAGTTGGGTGCACCGCTCGCGCTCCCTCATAGTGATTTGGAATGGGCAGATTTAGAAGCTGGAAAATAGGCGGTCGGCCGTCGGAAGTGCGGACAATATTAATGTCGGCAATAAGTCAGGCGCAGCCCCAGTATTTTTCTCACACAGCCACCGGGAGAACGGCAGGCGCCACTAATTAACAAGATTAGCATATTCCCTTGCACCCGACTGAAAATATATCTCATCGTATGGTAGCGCCAGTATTTTTGCCTAATTTTCATGTCGAGTACAGAGCGTAAACGATCTTATTTGCATGAGGTTTATTGGCCGTTTTTTACACTCGGACATTATATCGTGTTATCATGATTTTGCTTTGCTTCTGTGTGGCTAAAGTGAGCGTAATTAATTTGGGGTGTCCAGATTTACATAATTAGCCACTTTTCTACTTTTAAATAAACATACTGAATTTTATGTTGACTTTTAACACATGAAATTGTATTTAGTTAAAATATACTGTTATTTTAATACATTATTTATTCGTAGCAAGAGTTGGAACACAAGTAAGCATAAAAAGAGCCTCTGGTCAATGTGTAATGTCAGCCATGCTATGCTTACGGACGAATTGAGAACCTTCAGTTCATTAAAATAAGGTTAATTATAATAATTATATGTAAAAACACTGGTGTTTAAAGCATGACAGGAACCATTACGTGAAAACGCAGCGGATTTCAACGTTTCGTCGGATTAAAGGTTTCACGGGCTCGCTCTCGTGTGATCATAACGGACAAGGGGACTCCGCAATTGTGTAAGTAGTTCATTAAAGATTGAGTGATTTTTTTTATTCTAAGGGTTTTCTGAGGCACCTATATATATAGGTAGGTAACTAACAATGTTATACAATTTAAAATTTTAATATACTTTGGTCAATCTATTCCACTTATGAGTCTAATATCAAATTAACAACCTGGCCATTAAAAATCAGCCTTAAGAATAGAAACATACAGTAATCAATACAAATTCTGGTTGATGATTCTGGAAAAGGAGGCCCAACTAAGTCCAAAGACTTCTCTGGACTTGTTACTTCATCAAACTTTTTTGTGTTGACTTTTCTATCTATGACTGCGTAATAGTGGATGGATGTAAAGGATACTGGCTAGGAGCTTATAAAATGAGTACAATCAAGCATTTTCGAGGTGGTGAAGCTGAAATCAGCCAGAGGTTAGATTATTGTTAGATTTATATTATTATACCTTTAAATTATGAGAGGTAGAGCGTAGCGTTTATTCGCTCAAAGAGCAGCTCGACTGGTGAAGTACCTCCACCTTACAGAATACCGCAGCCAAACTTTGTTGTGTAAAGTTGTGTTCCGGCGCGTGAGCAAGGTCGCCAGAGCTCATCGGGGAGGGGGAAAGGTCGGTAACGCGTGAGCGATGCTTCGTTTGTTGCAAGCGTCCATAAGGCTAAGAGAACCGCTTACCATCAGGTGGGCCGTAAGCTTGTTTACCGAAATAGTAATATTAAACAAATACCTTCCTCCCTCGAAAATCATATTATTATGGATAATAAGGGGGTAAAATACGGGTGAAACCGCAGGGCGGAAAGCTAGTAGATTACCTATATAAACATAACACTATATATTTTCTGTGTATCATGTTTGTATAGGATGTAACTGGCCTGTATATTTCTGCCTCACGTCAAAATTTTAGCTCAAACTCGAACAGGGAAATGGCAGTGAACAAGCTTCACAAATCCGATGAGAGTTTGCTCAGAGCTAGCCTGTCATATACTAGTTCCTTGTTTACCAAATGTTCAAATCATATTATATATCGTAAGCATAGATCTCGATATATAAGTTGTTCAGCATGACTAACCCAACCACAGAGAAAAGAAATATAAACTCTTTTCCGTGAACCCAACCTAGGTGTCGAAAATATGCCATCTCGAAATCTCCACCCAGTATAAATAAATAAATATCCTGGGACATTCCTCACACACGGTCATCTGATCCCAAACTAAGCAGAGCTTGATGATGAGCATGATCGTAAGCCATATCCATACATGCGAAACAGGTTTCAAATCAAGATTGGTTAGTTTATTTGGGTCAACCAAAGCAGTCGCTGAGTTGGTCTGGTCCTAAAATAATCTCATACTTCCGAAGCCTTCGTCGGAGCAATTTTATAATAAACGTAAAGTTAGTTATAATATAGCGTTTTTTGGCTTATGGCTGCTTGGTAGCAAAATGCTTAAAGTTTTAATATTTTTATTATTTATGTAATGACATATTACAGTATTCGCAATCTCTTTGCCTACTTCATGTTTACCTATTTCATGTGTGTTTAGGAACACACGGGGGTGTGTGTACATTTGCATTATAATATCAGTCATATTACATACAATGGATACGACAATAAATTAAACCACTTTAACGATGGGAACAATTATAAAATATCAAAAAAAACAGCTGTTTCATACATAAGGTCATAGTGTCCACGGCAAAAATCATGAAACTGCTGTTTTTTGTTATTTCGAAGTTGGTCACATAGTAAAAGTTATTCGTATTTATGAGTAATTTGACGGGCCAGCTGGCGCGGTTGGTTAAGACTGGTTAAGATTCCACCTATCGCGCCGCTGGTCGTGGGTTCGATTCCCACACAGGACATGCATTTGTGTGCATGAACATGTCTTTATGTACTGAGTCTGGGTGTAATTATGTATATTAAGTATGTATTTACCAACAAAAAGTATATGTATTATATCAGTTATCTGGTTTCCATAGTACTAGTATCCTGTCCCAGGATATTTATTTATTTATTAATTTACGCGGTTTCATTTATTGCATTGTTGTATCCACCCTATATATTAGAATAGTAGTCAGCATGGGAGTGACGAAATTCCAGTCCTCGTCACACCGTTATGCAGTTCAGTAGACTGGTACACAATAAAATCGTAATGATTACTCATGAATTGCTAGTTCACTGATTAAATTAAATTTTCATTATAACGCTTTGCCAAGTTTTTATATGTTAGCCATCAGTATTCCATTTGACCTGTTTGCGGCAGTGGCGTGCATTTGCCAACTATTTCCGTTCATGGAGACAGGAAAACATAAAACGACAAACCGCCACCGATACGTGCAAGTGGTTTTGTGTTATTAAAGTATTTTTACTTTAATATGCATGCTGTTGTTTACTTATGAAATTTATTTATTTTTTTGTTTAGGACCACCATCTATAATGCCGTATATGAGACAAACTTTGTACTTAACTGATCACAGAACGGAGGTGACTGGGTAAAAAAACCGGCCAAGTGCGAGTCAGACTCGCGCACCGAGGGTTCCGTACAAACTAGTAGGTATATAAGGAAATGGTAGTATAGACCTGAGTATTTGATAGGAATATCAATTTATGACGTATTAAAAAAAAACTACTTACTAGATCTCGTTCAAACCAATTTTCGGTGGAAGTTTGCATCGTAATGTACATCATATATTTTTTATAGATTTATCATTCTCTTATTTTAGAAGTTACAGGGGGGGGACACACATTTTACGACTTTGAAGTGTCTCTCGCGCAAACTATTCAGTTTAGAAAAAAAATGATATTAGAAACCTCATTATCATTTTTGAAGACCTATCCATAGATACCCCACACTTATGGGTTTTATTAAAAAAAAATGAGTTTCAGTTCTAAGTATGGGGAACCTCCAAAATTTATTGTTTTTTCTATTTTTGTGTGAAAATTTAATGCGGTTCACAGAATACATCTACTTAGCAAGTTTCAACATTATAGTTCTTATAGTTTCGGAAAAAAGTGGCTGTGACATACGGACGGACAGACAGACAGACAGACAGACATGACGAATCTATAAGGGTTCCGTTTTTACCATTTTGCTACGGAACCCTAAAAAACCGCTCATCCGATGTGATGATTAACACTGCAACATTTTGTCTATACCTACTTATAGGTACATATTAAATCTGCCTACCAGCTTTAATAAAATACAATATTAAATATAAAAAGCTAACCTATGTGGCTTTTAGTAGCCACCATATCGTCACGCACGACACGATCTAATAACAGTAAATTATTCTGTGAGTAATAGAAAATTGTTCTTTCTTTACGCCCCCAAATTATAAATGACCACTGAAAATTTGTTGATAAAAATAATACATACCTTTGCTAATGGAAGGAGGATTTATGGATATGAAGAAGTAATTTAAAAGGAATCCCAATCAGGAATGAGAACACAGAGGATTCATATTCTGATACATATAAAATCAAAATTATTATACTCACTGTCCTCCTCGGTTTTACTCGTGTTCCCCGAATAAAAAGTAGGGATACTGTAGCTTCCTATCAGTTAAAGAAATTTGAGAATCGGATAAGATCGACCCTCCATCCTTCACATACAAACAAATTAACAAACTCACAAAATATACGCACACTTTCTTTATAATATTAGTACCTATATATAGATCCTATTACAGTTTTGTCATAAAATACTCAAAATGCTGTAATCTATTTCTTTATTATCTACATATATGTATATTATAATACATAGCATGGTATATAATTAATTGAGCGAAATTCATCCATCAAAAGCTAAACCCAACTCATAAAGGGGTGCACAGATATCCGGCAAATACTTTCAAGTAGTTGTGTTTTATAGCTCAAAGTCAAAGGGTCGTAATCGGCAGTTTTCCCAGTAAAAATGGGAAAAGTTTTACATCCATAAAGAGGTTATTAAATAGGACCATTAGGGAGAACTTTATCGGAAAATTCTGGTCACCCTCTACCAACAGCCGCTCCGAAGCTATAGAAAGGTTTTTAGTGAAATATTACAATAGATCATGCGCTGAGGGTCTATTGAAGAGAAATGACTTTGCACGAATTGATTTATGTTCAAGCATTTTTTCTGTATTACTATCGTGGTGACTTCGGTGTCGAGCTTTGCTTATGCAGTGGCATAGTAATAACAAAATACTGAAAAGCCACTTAAGGCTGTTGTCTCAGTAAAATCAAAATTTACGGGTTCTTTCAGATTCTACTGCTTTTCAAATATCAAAGCTAGGATTCATATAGGTACTTACTTGTATTTGTATTTTTTCCATTTCAGTCTGTACAAAGCACCGAGACAGTTTTTTGATAACTAACATTCTGTTCGATCGAAAAAAATATCAAAAATATCTTAATTTGGCAAGAAAGATAGATTCGCCAAAACAAATGAATACTTGTACAGTACTTTCTAAATGAAGCGCTCGTGGTGTAGCATGATTAGCCGTTCTTAATCGATCGGCAAAGTTAAGCTACGTCTGTGTTGGTCGGTACCTGGATGGGTGACCGCCTAGTGGTATTTCAAATCGAGCGTTTCCGTGCTTCGGAAGGCACGTAAAGCTGTTGGTCCCGGTTATCACTTTTGTTATTGTGATAGTCGTTAAGCTAGTTGGATGCCTCCTAGGTGGCTTGAAAAATTCCAACAGTAGGTTGGCCACTAGCCTACTTCCACCGATCCGCAGTGGGCACGCGTGGTGGAGTATCTGCCCATACCCTTTCACCCTGATTTGTGAAAGGAGGCCTGTGCTCAGCAGTGGGACATTATAGGCTGATGATGATGACTTTCTAAATTAGAAGAAATAATAGTTTGGGCGAGATGGATGGCGGGGAGAGATATCTTGCTCCGCCATTGGCTCATTGACGGTCAAGGCCATTAGTGCGTAACCTAACCCTTAAAATTTAGTATAAGAGCGTCTTAAATACTTGAGCACTAGGCCCTATCCCATACAATCGAACAGGAAAATAAATACTATACGTAAATACTTTTTGCATGTATGTTTGTTCCGATTCTAGGTGTAATTATCTATCTACCTATACAATATTTATTAAAAAGAAGTTTACGTAGTGTATCCGTTACACTGTTTTCCATTGTTCAAACTCTGCTTACTTTGGGATCGGATAGCCGTGTATGAAGATGTCTGAGTATATTATTATTATAATCATGTCGAAACAATGGAACCTAAACGGATTGAGCTATCTGAAACACATTAAGTTACGTCCTGGGATAGCATAGGATAGATTTTATCCCAAAATGTTCACTATAATCTTAATCCTCTATGGTTAAAACTCAGGTTTTTTCAAGTGTTACATTAATGTAGCGGGTCTCTTCGTGCACAGATTTACTATCAAAAATATAGACCCATTAAATTAATGTAACAAATAACTTAGTTCGCGATTATATAACTTAGTTCGTGTTTATATAACTTAGTTCGCGATTAGATTAAAAAGTACTATTATAAATAAATAAATATCCTGGGACATTCCTCACACACGGTCATCTGATCCCAAACTAAGCAGAGCTTGTACTATGGAAACCAGATAACTGATATAAAACATATACTACTTTTTGTTTGTAAATACATACTTAATATACATAATTACACCCATACTCAGGACATACAGACATGTTCATGCACACAAATGCATGTCCTGTGCGGGAATCGAACCCACGACCTGCGGCGCAATAGGTGGAATCTTTTACCAGACTCTTAACCAATTGCGCCAACTGGCCCGTCAAATTGTTTAAATAAATTGTAAATGGGATATAAATAAATTACTCGCCTGTTTTAAAATTAAGGAAAATAGGAGCTATGCCAAATGCTTCAGATTGCTCTCCTTTTTACAAAAAGAAAGTGTCAACAACTCTTAGCTTTAAAACAGTACATTTTTCACTTCCCTTTGTAAAGCTAAAAATTACAGTTGTAATTTTCACTGCCATCAAAAACTTCTTTAGTTTTTTTGAAAACTTTGGAATTTGTAGAATTTGTTGATTGTAGAATAATTCACGAGAATATTAAATTGAGATGAAAAGTTTTAAAACTTGTTTTTAACCTCAGAAAATGATATCTACTTACGATGTAAAAGAAGTCCTTGGGACTGTCTCTGTCTGAAGAATTCAAGTTTTACTTCAGCGTCCCACTTAATATTTGTTTACTTTAGGTTATCTTACAGAAGCAGAGGAAATTGTTTTATATTTAAATCCGAATTATTTTGATATTATCCTTTTGATAACAAACAACTAAGGAATTAACTTATTAACTAATGTATAGCCTTTGATTTTATATTTTATATAGAGATCTAGATCTTTCATAAACTACCTTCATACCTTTTTAACTAATAAAAAAGGAGGTTTTATGCACGCGTACCTATGTTTTTTTAACCGACTTCGAAAAAGGAGGAGGTTCTACATTTGACGCGGATCAATTAGCTACTCGGGAAATGACGGTAGATCCAGAGGTGGTCCCATATAAATTTAAAAATAATTTTACCATATACTTTGAAGATATGATGGAATTCCTCAACAAAATAGAGCACATCAAGCGTTACAAACGTCCATATTTAATATTATAGACACTTTATCAATATAAAGCATATCCTCGGTCAGTGACAAACTTAGAGAGATTTTGAAAATGAATATAAAATTCTTTTGAAGTCAGCGAACAAAATCTGCGCTACCATAAACATTTTAGTAGAATTGGATATTGTGTATGGAACGCGCCGTGATCTTTCTACCTCTCTAATTATATTGAACCTTCGTTAAAATATCCCTGAAAATAGAACGCCATATTCACATATGGCGGTATATTAAGCTGGTTCAATCGGAATGCGGTATAATGTAAACAGACGTTAAAGGGACCGGCGCATGTCGCCGCCGACAAAATGCAATTCCTCTACTCGTAGATACTAGTTTCACGGTAACATTTACATTCCAAACCGTTTTATTCTGTGAATCAAGCCTCCCACGAATATACGGAAAATGTACTAAACTGGTTTAATTGTTCAAACATGTGTAGCGGGTAGCAGATATCAATGGAGAATGGGGAAGCGAATTCTCGAACGTTCTTAATGGGATGTGTCTACCTATAACTAACCATTGATTGTACCGAAACGGTCTGTTTGGTATACGGTTGACAGTTTTACAGTCTGCACAATATCGTCTCAGTCCTGATAATTTCGGGTTGCAATTTCAATCAAATCTATAGGTACTACTAGATTTTACCGGTAGTAGATGAATATTTAGAACTTAGATTTGTTACTCGGATATATTCTTAGATAATAATATAAGTTATATGCTTTATGTCTTTGATCCCTTGGAGTGTCGGCAAGTCGCTGGTGTGGGATGCCACATGTGTCGATACACTCGCGCCATCTCACTTACCGGCGACTTGTATAGCTGCAGGGGCAGCGGCGGCCAGTGCGGAAATTCAAATTTCAAAAAATATGCATCGATATTTATACCTTTTTTTTTTGCCTTTTGCGGTCGAGACCTTGGGACCATGGGGGTCAGAAGCTCGCCGTTTTGCTCTCACCTTGTCTTCAAAATTGATCGAGACCTCCGGAGACCAGCGGGCGGGGAGCTTTTTCCGCCAACGCGTCAGCTTGGCTATCCAAATAGGAAACGCTGCCAGCCTTCTGGGAACCTTGCCGTTAATCGGAAGCAGCGGCAGGCTTGAGGACATTTTCTAAATATAGATTGTTTTTTGTAAATATAGATTGTATTTTGTAAATATAGATTGTATTTTGTAAATATAGATTGTGTTAATTTAAATAAAGTTAAGCTAAATAAGTATGTGTACCAAATATGCTTCATAAAACCTTAATCAAAAGAAGGCACAGTGTGAAAATTTCAAAATTGTTCGTCTCAGTTTCATAGAGCGCATGCATATAAAGAGCTATTTTGAATGCATATTTTTCTGTGCCAACGGAACCTCAAGCAAAGTTTGTTAGGAAGTAAAAAAGCCACATAGACCAGACCAGCAGGCGGTAGTGTCACACAGCGCCGCTACGGACTACGAGCGAAAAGCCTATTTTACATAATGCATGTTGCGCTGCCGCGTATCAATTACAAAGCAACGTGTCGTAGCATAGGAATGAACAATATGAATAAATACCTATATACCACACAGTAACATCTCACTGAATATGGTAGACAATATAATACTTAATTTAAAACCATCTGCACTGCACTCCACGGCAACGTAGATTGAACAAGTAACAATTAAAACTTTTACATCGCATACCTGGTATAGCTTCGTAATATTAAAGCACCGTCAGCAGTAAATCAAACAGGATATTCCGTAGCATAAAATACTGCATGGTTAGTTAGTAATAATGTTGTTGAGTAACGTGTGTCCCTAACGCATATAAACAAGGATGTGCCTCGATATACCCGTACAACCACATTCGTATCGCAGCGTTTCGAAACACAGGTTCACGGTGCAATAAAGGGGTGCACACATTATCACTGGACCGGATCAAATGCATTCAGTTTCGTACATTGAGTTCATACCACGGATATATTATACCATTGAAAGTTTCATAAATGAAAAAGCATTATTAGAAAATAAAAGAAGAATTATTAGCTCTTTTATTGAGGCTGGAGTTTGACCACAATCACAACTTGGCAAGTGATGATGTTGAAAAGCATACTTAGCCTAGATAAGTCTTCGATGAGATTCAGCTGTCAGAACGCGATTTTCAATTTAAGTGTAAGCCTAAGGGTAAGGGTAGCCTGTCAGATGGGTACTACAGAGTACCTTAACACCATGGTCTTTTTATGATGTTTTCCTTTACTGAAAGCTTGAATGAAGCTATACTTTAAGAAACTTAAGATCCTCGTCACGGTATTGCATTGAGATATCATGGCTTTATACCAGAGCTTGCCAAACTTTTTTTTCTCGTAGACCACTTTAAAAATATTCAGGTTTCGATGGACCCCCTGCGACATTTCTAACATATTCCCAAAACTCGTCAAAACATTTGAAGAACTATCAAACTTAGACCCGCGTTGAGTGTCCCGTGGACCCCTGACCGGACTTAACTTCTGCCATTAAGAAGATTTTTACTTCAACAATACTTTGTGCTTCGGCGAGAGAGCGGCTGGACTCTAGTGACATTGTGGCAAGTAACTTTAAAGCTTTGACGCTTAAGTTCTATATTCTTTCAAACTGATCATCACACACAGAGCAGTATCTCACCACAATTAATTAAACAAAAACATCTAGCAATTTTCCGAGACATTTTACAGTTGCATATTCAGCATTGCTATTTTATGTGTTTATTTGTAATGTAGCAAAAATTGTAGCTGGGTAGAGGCGTTCCTCGCTGATCAATGGGCTTGGCCGAGCTGAAATCCAGCCCGCCATTGGGTTGTAGAGACAATATAGAGGCACCATAAATAACTCTTTTTAACAACTCCGCAGAATTGATGTCAGTGGGGTAGTGGCAAAATCAAATATCTGGTATTTTCAGTTAGGACGCACTACGCAGTGTACATTTTGTTGGTAACTGATTAAAATGTCTTTTATTTTGTGTGTAGCACAATCATCCATTTGTAATTTTCCTCAATGCTTATGTATTTAATATTTTATTACAGTGAAATGATTCCATCTTAAATTTTCGTCATGGTTCTTCTGTCCTCTTTCTGTCACTTATGCGTTATTTCCTGTACTTTTTCCTACGAATTCATCTTTATAGCTAAGCTATTAAGTTCATTTCAATCACTTTCGGTTCGGCCACACTACCCTTACCGTCTACCGCCTGCTATCGCAATAATTACTTGTACGTACCACCTAAAATACCGCGTGAAGTGGTGTAGTTCCGCTAGAGCATTGACTATTCTGTGACTAGAGTTTACCTAGATATGACAATGAACTAGGCGGTAGAAAAAGTGTACATTATACGTTTCCGATAAGCTCATATTACACACTGAACACCCGAAGTGTGACCATACGCGTAAGTAATCTTCTTTGATACGCCGCCACCGGAGCTATTGCCTACCGCCATATTGATTGGCATTGTAAAATTATGACCAAATCGTAGCTACAACTAGGTATTGTTTTAATTATGGCCATAACTATTGCCATATCACGGTAGTGTGGCCGTAGCATGACAGAAACATAGATTGCATAAAAAAATGATATGCTACTATGACTTTGATGATATATTATGATTTGACTCCATCGAAATCTTTTTTGAACTCAACATAACTTTATTTTCGATAATTATACGGTAGAGTTTAACCAGTAGGTAATTAAACATTTGTAAACGAACGTAAAGATAAATAGGATGTTGAGCTGAAATGACTTGCTGAAGGCGAAGGATTATCCTTTAATAATAAGCCTCAGTATCAACAATAGCGCTCCGTTTGATATTGAAAAGATAATTTCTTCTATTAAGAATATATTAATTTGTTTCAACGCGGGACCTTTTTTGTGGTAGGATTTCTACATTTCAGGAATGGAATTTATAAAAAAGTATTTTTGTCATAAAGCGTTTTTCTTTTTGATTTGATGATTTCTCCAGGAGTAAGAATCTGTGGCAATTTACACAAAAAGTATTTGGTTTGTTACAAAATATTTTGTTGCTCGTACTTCGTTTTCGTTTTCAGTTATGTTTTGCTCAAAACTAATTTTAAACATCGTTTTAATATTTAAGTAGTTATTTGTTAGCACCCTAAAAGTTTGGTATTTATAAATAGTTACTACATAGATTAGGGTCGGCAACGCGCGCGTGATACCCCTGGTGTTGCAAGCGTCCATAGGCTACGGTAACCGCTTACCATCAGGCGGGCCGTATGCTTGTTTGCCACCTAAGTGGTATAAAAAAAAAAAAAAAAAAAAAGATTAGCTTCCATATAACTTTGGCTAGATTTTCTATATGGAATCTGAATAAACACTAAAGCTATTAAATACATGTAAACATTACATTTATTACCTATATAAGCACATTTATACATTATCAAAAAGAGATGTATGGATTGTGTGAAAGATGATACCTACGAAATAATAAATAAATAAAGTAAATGCCAATATGGCGGATAGAACAGCCCCATGTAAGAATCATATATTGCGCTGGCTGACCCCAAATAATTGGGAACTGGGTAGGCATGTTGATGATGATGATGATTTATAGTACATTATTACATATTCGTATTGTTTGAGTTTGCTTTGCCATGAAATATGTGAGTGGACAATGTGGACATGACAATGTGTGGTCTGTCTGTACGTCACACTCACAGTCAAGAGCTTTTATGAATCGGAATGTTTTTATTTTGCGCGGACGTTTTGTGCGTAGGTGCAAATATTTATGTACATTACCAACGATATATATATATTTTTTATATATTTTACCTTTTAATTTGTAAAGGCTGGCCATAAGCTTGAGTTTTGGTGAGTGATGATGATGCTGAACATGTTCAGCTTCCAAAGCCTAGAAAGGCTGACTCTCAAGTGCCGTCAACGTTCAATACCTAAACACCGGTAGGCAGCAAGCTCTCAGGAAACGTACTACAAGTATCTTACCAGCATGCAAGAATTTTCTCTCGAAATCCTTCATCACCAATCTCATTGTTAGATTCTTCACATTATCAGACCAACGCCAATCATTCCATTTTTTTTTTACATATTTTTTTTTTTTTTTTTTTATACAACTTAGTCGGTAAACAAGCATACGGCCCAGCTGATGGTAAGCGGTTACCGTAGCCATATGGACGCTTGCAACACAAGAAGCATCGCTCACGCGTTACCGACCTTTCCCCCCTCCCCTATGAGCTCTGGCGACCTTACTCACGCGCAGGAACACAACTTTACAAAACATAAAGTTATTTGGCTGCGGTATTCTGTAAGGTGGAGGTACTTCCCCAGTCGAGCTGCTCTTTGAGCGAATAAACGCTATGCTCTACCTCTCTCAAAAATACATTTGTATATATATTAGCAGCCGACCGTGAAGAATGGTTAAAGGAAAGAGAGGCCTTTGCCCAGCAGTGGGACAGTATAGGCTAATAATAAATAGGTATATAATTAGGATAACAAAGTGACACATACGACACACATTTATAACTCTTTGTATCTCAATTACAAACTTTAGTTTTGCAAACTGATGTTATAATACAACATCAGCGTGCACATGAAGCTGAAAGGTAAATTGGATGCCCACCACAACAGTTTGAGCGCCCCACGCTCATTGACTTCGGGGGAACAAAAAGGATTTGTTGTCAGCATATTTCTGCTTTTGTTTATAACTCATCTTACTTTGAGTGCATTCTGTATTATAGAATTATCTAAAGTGGCTTTAGTTTATATTTATCTTTGTTTTATTTTTGTACTGTTTTGTATCTTTGTAAATATATGAGATTTATAAATTATAAACAGATTCAAAAAGTACTTATAGTAGGCACTCGGAGTTCATTTAAATGACAAAATTAAAATCTAAGTCTGTGTAAATATGCAGATAAGTATATGAGCTCTAGGAGAGCATATTTAAGATATTATTACTATGAGCTAGCTTCATACAACATGTAAGGTGTTCTTACAATTAATGTTTAACTGGTGGCGAAATGTAAAAGAAACGCGTGTGTCCAGTTAGAATGCCTTTAATGCACTGTTTTAATCAATTGAATGTGGCGCGATCGCAGTCGCGCTATGTCAGCATTTTACATCAATATGCAAAATTGTACGCTTGCCCGTACACAACATGAAGTATTTTTCTAATTTGGATATTGAATAATAAAACTTAAAGACATTTTGTAAACAACATCCATTAACTAATATTAAGAAAGTCTCCATTAAGCTATGAAGTTTTAAAATTACAAGAGCTTAAAAACTCGCAGTTTGTGATCGAAAAATAATGCTGTTTTTACAAGGATTAATATAAAATTTCTTTTTAACTTACGAAGGGATTACAAAAATTTAGATTTTAATTAAAAATGTGATAGGTATTTATTAAATGAAACATAAAATGAAGCCTACTAGCATTTTTTTAAATAACTTATACTTAAGTGATCTTAAATAATATACTGAGTTATACTATAGCTGTTAATTAAAATAAGATTGCTTTAAGGTTTACCGCCTTATCATGCTACAAACAATTACTTAGTAGAACCTTCTTAAATATTTAAACGCCCTTGGCGAAATCTTGAAATTAGTAAGTAGGAAAAGGGAGTTTTTAAGATTGAGTATCTTCAGACTATCTCTTCAATACAAAGCTCAGAGTGCTAAAATATTCGCCATTTATTTATGCTAGCGAGCTTTGAATAATTAGTCTATGGTAAGTTAAAAGCGCTCGTGGTGTAGCATGATAGCCGTTCTTAATCGATCGGCAAGTTAAGCTACTACCGTCGTGGTCGGTACCTGGATGGGTGACCGGCTAGTGGTATTTCAAATCGTGCTTCGGAAGGCACGTAAAGCCGTTGGTCCCGGTTATCACTTAATTATGATAGTCGTTAAGCTAGTTGGAGGCCTTTTAGGCGGCTTGAAAACTCCAACAGTAGGTTGACCACTAGCCTACCTCCACCGATCCGCAGTGGGCACGCGTGGTGGAATATCTGCCCATTCCTTTTCACCCTGATTTGTGAAAGGAGGCCAGTGCTCTGCAGTGGGACATTATATAGGCTGATGATGATGATGATGATGAAGCTAAAAGGGAAAATGTTTGCGAATGTTAAAGCACATCAGTAGATGAAACAAAAGACCGACAAAGCATATGAAGGTTTTTCGTTTCAAAATTCAATTGTGTCATAGGTTTTAATAAATAATAGAATGTGTTAGCGTCAATGGCTTTAACAGTCATACATAGGCAAGTAAGTCACATACACCTTTACTATCTATAAGTTTGAATAGGAGAAAAAAACTCGGACATACACGAAAAGATTTTGACCAAATCGATCCATCGTTAGGTCGTAAATCCGGAGAAACAAAATCGAAATTCTGTGTAATGACGTTGCACCATAGCCTTCTGTGAGCCAGTTATTCAGAAACTATACCGTGCTATAACTCATTCCTGAGTATTGGAAAAATGCTCGGAAAGATACCTCAATAAATAGAACAAATGAAATATCTCACCGGACTTAAGGTATTTCACCATCATCTATACGTATATAAGTTTGATTTCACCCACCTTTTTTAGGGTTCCGTACCCAAAGGGTGCCAACAGGACCCCATTACTAAGTCTCCGCTGTATGTCTGTCTGTAAGTGGCCCGTACCTTATGAACCGTAAAAGGTTGAAATTTTCACAGAATGTGTATAACTATTGCCGCTATAATAACAAACAATAAAAGAAACGTCTTTTTAGGCATTTTTACTCCATTCTAATAATGGCAATGTAGACGCTTGAAGTACACGAATAGTCGCCATAAAAAAAAATGATTTATTGTACACCACGGAAAAGTTTATATTTCTTTTCTCTGTGTTGTACACGATCTGTCATGTGCGATTCCGTCTCGCACTTGGCCAGTTTTTTTCTACTAGTCGCGGTTCGTGTGACCCAAAAACGTGTAGCACGCAACAGTACACAGCTAACACACGGTATTGGAATTTTTGTCGCTATTTGGCCACCGTGAACGACTCTTTCAGGGCCGGCAGATAGGGCTGTGCCGTGAAAATAATTGTTGGCCCCTTTTATAGGCAAGCATGTGTGTACGCGACACCTATCCGATTTTATTAACGGTTCAGTGTACACGTGAAATCGGCACAAAGATTTTAAGGTGAGCATACCGTTATTGAAGTATGCTCGCTCTGCATGTTGGTTTATCGGAGATTTTTTTGCTTTTATAACGACGATGTGTAGATATTGTGACACAATTTCTATAGCGTAGAACTTTTTCAGTAGATTTTCGAAATAATAGCGTATCCTTTACTCCGAATTTAGTAGAAACACTAAACAGTCTGAGAAAGCTGAATGAGGTAGTCTACAGTTTTGTTTGAGAATTAAGTATAGTTAGTATTATACTACTAACTGTACTTTATAGTTATACATACAATTGGTTTACTGGTGGTCCCCACACTAGGTCGAGCCTGGCTCGTGGGGGCCACAAAGCTAGGTTATAAAAAGATTAACAACAACAACTAAAAAATAAGTAAAAACTATACTTTTAATCAAAACAATAATTCATGTGGCACATCTGCGCTAATATTCACGTTAATCTATGTCGCACGGTAACTATTCTCATTAAAGAACTAGTAACCCCTTTAGGGCAGTATAGAAAATTCAATTTACATATTACAAGAGCAAGCAGACTGGACACCTCATTATCCCATATAATGGTCGTCGCTGGGCTGCACTCCCACAAGACTTAATTACCCCTAATCTGGCATTCCGTGAATCTAACTGAAACCTCGCCTGTAATTACGGTCCACTGTTCTAAAGCTAATGGACTCGTTTATTTATCTGTTAATTACGAGTAATTCACGAATCAAAAACATAGTTTCCTACGGTAAATAACTAACTATCTTTTAATTAATAAGTCCGGAACGAGATTATCCGACAAAAAACCAAAGTCACTGACGTAGTGCAGAAGTGTAGCAGACTGAAGTGGCAGTGGGCTGGTTACATCTGTCGCAGAACCGATGATCGGTGGAGTAGACGGGTTCTCGAGTGGAGACCACGACTCGGCAAGCGTAGTGTAGGACGCCCTCCGGCCAGATGGACCGACGACCTGAAAAAGGTGGCTGGTGGTGACTGGATGGCGAAAACGGGAGATCGAGCCATGTGGCGAACCCTGGGGGAGGCTTACGTCCAGCAGTGGACTGCAATAGGCTGAAATGATGAAAATGATGAATTAATAAGTAGTAAATAATATAATTTTATCAACTATTCTAGCCGTACAATTCTGATCGCTAGATAAATGCTAATACACGCGATTGTCTTCGGAAGTTCGTATTATTATTTCGTATTCGTATATATTGTTTTTCAATTCACTTTGACGTTGCACGAGTTTTTAGCTTGTACCGAAGCAAAATGAATCGCGTGCTTGTCTAGCGCAAGCCTTCATAAGCCGGAGGCAGTCTCGTTGAAAAGTCGCGAGTAAACGTTATGATATCGCCACGACCTGCTTACGTACACTCGTCGCTTTTTGCCTGCCCCTTAATTGGAGGGGCTGGTGTAGTTCAACACGCCACTATGTACACAAGCAAACAAAAATACACCCTCGAACGTACACACCACAGACTAATATCCCACCACTGTGTAAATAGCTTTTACTAAACGAGGTTAGCGATTTTACACTAAAATAGTTCATAAAAAGGTACTATGTGTACGCTTAAGTGCCTATAGTATTATAACGACATGAACCAATTATACCACGCCTATACCTAAGAAAATCTTTTTTTTTCTCAGTTCAGTTTGGCTTTTGTTATCGCTTTTCTATTATAAAATCTACTTAAAACGAGAAAAGAATAAGGTGGCTGTAATTGAATGGAGCATGGAGCCGAGGAAACGAGATCGGTAAGTATTAGATGACGTCAATGGAAGCAAATGCATTTTGACTGTAAGCGAATTTAACATTTCGACGTTTTATTTTACCTTCAGTAAATTGGCTTTCTCAGCTTACCCTTAATTGTATTTTTCAATTCGGTTCTATTGAGACTAACGAAAAGAATATTCAATAAACAATTTTCTATTGAATATAAATTGTTTTATTTAAATTTATTTAAAAAAATACTGACATTTTTATTCTTAGTTTACTAGACTGTTTTACTTTTATCTTTATACTAGCTGCCCGGCGCGACTTCGTTCGCGTGGTGCTACCCTACCCTGTGGTGCTACCCTACCCTATCCTACCCTACCCTGAGGTGCTACCCTACCCTACCCTGTGGTGCTACTCTACCCTATCCTACTCTACCCTGTTGTGCTACCCTACCCTATCGAACCCTGCCCTGCCCTGCCCTGCCCTGCCCTGCCCTGCCCTGCCCTGCCCTGCCCTGCCCTGCCCTGCCCTGCCCTGCCCTGCCCTGCCCTGCCCTGCCCTGCCCTGCCCTACCCTACCCTACCCTACCCTACCCTACCCTACCCTACCGTCAAACACTGAGCCACACGCAAAGAGATTGACTCCCTGCCGTACGGCCCGTACCCGTGACGTGATTTTTCTGCTAATACTTATATTTTTAAACTCGTGATATCTTTTGAATGGAATGTCCGAATTGAATAATTCAAAAAGTTATATAAAGGTATTGAAGCAGTCTTGGATATGAAGTAATTTATTTTGATAATGATTAATACCAAGATACAAATAGAGAGACATTTATAGCGGCGGCATTTCAATAAAAAAATTAAAATAGAAAAACACTTATTGTGGCATAACTATAATAGTTAGACATATGGTATCCCGACACTTTTTGTAAATAATAATGTGCTCTGCAAAGTCGTAGTACATTTTTTTATTCTATCATCAATAGTTTTCGCAGCGCACGCGATGTAATGAATATTTTAGGTATTTTTTTTACACCTTGGGTTACATTATTGGAGATTTAGTAAGGATCCCTAATTTTTTTGAAAATATAATATAGCCTATGTCACCCGGGGATAGTGTAGCTTCCCAACAGTGAAAGAATTATTCAAATCGGTTCAGTACTTTCGGAGCCTATTCAATGCAAACAAACAAACAAACAAACAAACAAACAATCAAATCTTTCCTCTTTATAATATTAGTATAGAAAAATAAATGCTTTCATACGCACTCTAAATGACAACATAAACATCTATCCAATTTGCCTCTGCTTTAAAAAATATGAAACTACCTAATCTTGAGTACATACCAGCAAAGTAAGAGCGGTTATTTACTTAAATTACCTTGTACCAGCCAAAGGTTATGTGAACTTTGCACCTTGAACATTTTAATGGAAAATTTTACACCGCTAACGCAACTTTGCGGAAGGTTTCGTTAAAGACAATAATAATAACGATTTTCTTTGGGAAAGTGGAGAGCAAATTCCACAAAGGAGTTTGTTCTGTTTGTTTTTTTACAGTGGGGGCTGATGCTTCAAGAGCCTGTAGGAAATTGCCAATGAGGTTTAGTTTATATTATACAAACGTTGTTGTTATATGTTTAAAAGCTAAGTAAAAGATAAATATTCCTGAAGATATTTATAAGAGCGAATAAAATATTTAAGTTATATAATTTATAGTTTATGTATGTGTGTGTTTGTTACCACTCATAACCACTAATATAATATCGAATACGGATAAAACTTGTCACACGCGTCATACTTGTGAATAGGTGCTGCTTGTGGGGGCTGGTCTGCTTAAGTTTGCTATTTATTTACTTATTAAATATTTATTCAGTCTTCTTTGTAATTTTGCCGCCGCGCCGGGGCACGTAATTGTTTTCAGTGCGATTAGAATGTAAATATTATGTAATGAATCTAAGCTTGTTTTGAAAAGAGTAATTGCTGAGTTTATTTCCGGCTCTTCTCAGCAAATGCAACCTTCCGACCGGTATTAGAGTCAGAATTTTCATAAGTGCCTGCGAAGGTCTATTTGAATAAATGATTTTGAATTTGTTTTTTTTTGACATAGATACTCTGGAACTTTTTATCTCAGGAACGCAGATAAAACCGCAGTTAACAACTAGTTATGCAATGTTTTTGTTTTATTATGGCTTATTCAATAAAGATTTAGCCATTAATACGAAAATCTTAGTAGGTATGTAAGTCGAGTTGAAATAAGTGAAACAAAGTAAATAAGCGATCATTTAATTCAATCTGCCCGATCTTAGCGCAAATACAGACAATGAATTTAAATTTTCCTAAGAGCGGAACTTGTTAATGAAACAACCACTACGTAGCCACGACTTCGTAGCATTGATTAAGACAAAGGAAAATACTCCCTATAAGATAAAGAATCATGGCGAGATTTGTACAAAAAAAAATAAGATTTTTAGACACTTTACATTATATGCCATGCCGGCGAATCGCAACCAACACCATTATGTTGTTGTTATGTTTCGCGGGTTTTATAAAATATTTCAAGTATATTAAGATGTTGCTGGTAATGTAATCTCAACATTGGAAGTGATTCAAAACTCTCTAAAATGTTTTATTTGTTTGTACAAATCAATGCATGGATCTTGCCATGATTCTTTAAATGTCTGATTATCTGCTGTTAAATTATGGGACTATTGAAATAAGATTTCAGAGAAAAAATAATGGTATATATTATCACAAAGTCAATCTATGAATTCTTACTAAAACAGCTCATCAATAAAGTCTAATAATACATTCTTGTCTACCTAAAGGTAAAGAACTCCCTTGCATCACTGTGAAATGCTAAATAAAGTGGCTGAAATACATAAATTCGTTAGGTTTTTATCCTTAAAATGTCGATAACTAACTGAGCGTCGAGTCCTTAACAGACATTTCTCTTTTTTTCTTGTATTGTCGCCTAATCGGCACTTTGTTATTCAATTTGGAGGATTGCCAGCTATCCGCCTACTTTATAATATCAAGTTGAATTGTACGCTAAAAAAAGGCTATTGCAAACCTTTTTATTTATTCAGTTAATATTGCATTATTTTATAAGTTGAGCGATTTTGTGGAATAATTGTCAAGGCCTTACATAATATGCCTTATGGGTATTTACTTTAAACCTAATTTCAGAAAGCGATTAATATGAGTTTACATATTGTATTTACATATTTATTTAGAGTCACAGCACTATCTTCCCTTCATTTATTTTGTAAAAATATTTAATAGATAACCTAATTACTAAAATTCACCTTTTTGTGAATATTATAAGATGATTAATTTCATTTGATATTTGTATGTTACACGCTTTTTAAATGTTATGAATATATTAGGAAAGAATTATCCACGGACTGCCTTTTAAGGAAAAATAATCTACTAAATTTTCTCAACCTATTATTTTGTATAGCTAATTCGTTTAAAATATAATTTCTAGATTTAGTTAAAGTTTCTTAAGTAAAGAACGTCGTGTGATTTGAATTGTGCGTGTTAGCCAGAAACGTATGTCACGCAATGAGTTATTTACCGCTCTACATAATCTCTGATGTAACATAACGCATTTTTTATACACGCTCACGCATGTATTAAGTGTTATAAGTAGGTCCTGCATCAGAAATATAGGTTAAAATACCACGTAAAACGTGAAATAACGCTAAAATATTCATTTAATACATGAAACATTTACGTATATAGGAATGAAAGGGCTTTTTGTATGTCTGTAAAATATTTACCGTTTGTTTGTGCTGAAGTAAAATCGAATGTCAAAATAAAGGCGGTAGTTGTTGGACAATGAGAAAAGCGTTCAATTAAATCAACATTAATTTTATTTTAAGTGCTAAGTCTACAGCTTTCAATTTATTGGAAGTGACGGTGAATTGGAGTGTTTCCTTAAATAAACCAAGAACATGGTAAACAGAGATTAATTTACCAAATTCAATGTACCTATAATAAGCAAGCAATCCACGAATAAAGAAGGTATATTTAACCATTTTAAATTTAATTAATTAAACATTCTTACTTTATAACTGACGATGGTACACTTTCAGCTGAGTGGGCCGTTAAAACTGAAAATTCATAATCTCAGTTGCGAAACATTCTGCAATTTTGTATAATTTGCAATTAAATTCCAGTAACTGCGATCATGATTATTGCAATTATGTGAATTAAATTAATATAGAGCACTTGCTTACGTCTGAAGAGCCTTGATCACTTTCAAAGAGGTTATAATCTGAGTTGGCTTTGACCGGTGTATTTTAATTGTTAGAGTTGGGACGATGGCTTCTCATCGACTTAATAAACTAATCTTGAATCTTTGACTACGAATCTTGAATATTCTATTACTTGAATAAGTTTACAGTGTAATTTTAATGCAGCGGTTACTAGACGGGATTATCTTGGTTTAATATCACAATGAACTTTGTACAATAAATCAATGCGAAATATATTTGTTTGTCTATAGTGAATGACATAATTAAACAAATATTATAATATCATTCGTTTCATTAAAGCCGATATTAAAAAGCCGATTCATTAAATTTTACATCACTTTGAATATGATAATACTTATAGCAATAAATAAATATTACGTACTAACAATTTATTTGGGATTCATCGTGAGTAACCTTATTGCATGTGAGAGTTTATTTTAATGTATTAAATGTATATTTACAAATAATCTATAAGTAAGATATATAACGGATTCCTGAAACATTATCAGCCTATAATGTCCCACTGCTGAACACAGGCCTCCTTTCACAAATGAGGGTGAAAGGGAATGGGCAGATACTCCATGCATGCGGATTGGTGTCACTAGGCGGTCACCCATCCAGGTACCGACCAAGACGGTAGCTTAACTTTGCCAATCGATTAAGAACGGCTAATCATGCTACACCACGAGCGCTTCCTATTGATTGCTGAACAATGGCTGAACATTATATTCTATTATTAACCTATATTGCAATGCATTTCAGTGGGGCGATTACGTAACTAAATTTCAAGCATTTTCGATTTGCAATCGGTTCAATATAGCGGTTTTCTGATAACTTCTTTAAGTTCTGATAACTGCAAATACAAACAGTGGTTCATTAGAAATGGAACCATTTCCGATTTTGTAATATTTCTACCGACCGATTCAGAGGTTATTTCAATCAGAATTTCATTGCAATAAAGTTACGTAATCTACGTACTGAAGCCTACCGTGTTTTTGACTACTTCTGATTATCAGCTAAATTGTTACCATCTGCGGCCCAGTCATGTAGATTTAGAGCAAAATATATGAAGCTATCTCAGAGGGAATGTTCATGTACCAATCCGGAATTAAATGTATCAGATCAAGTTTGTTAATGGAAGGTAATACGATATTTAATTTGTTATACGACTTATTCGGTAAACAAGCGTATGGCACGCATGATGGTAAGCGGTTACTGTAGCCATATGGACGCTTGCAACACACGTGGCATTGCATCACTCACGCGTTACCGACCCTTCCCTCTCCCCAATGAGCCCTGACGACCTTACTTACCCCAGGAGCACAACATAAAGTTATTTGGCTGCGGTATTCTGTAAGGTATACAACTTATATATATATATTGTTAACCATACCTTATTTACTGAAAAGAAAGTCGGCTTGAACAAGCGAAATCTTTATTTACACCGTTGGTAATTACAACAAAATTAATAATGGCCACCGTATAGTTACAATATCCTTTTCTCGTGTTGCTATACCTCGATATTCAAATCCACTTTCAACAAAAATCCTTGAACATAAATCTGAAGGAGATCGTTCTTTACACAAATGTTATATTCATATTCAGAATTCAGTCCCGATTACTTCTTATTGGGGAGGTACTCTCTTTAAACGAAATAACACTATGCTCTACCACACTTAAAATGCCCGTTATATCAGTACATAATTAATAGTTTATTAGGTAGAGTTTACCTGCCAATCGAACATAAAATATTGAATTCATGATCAGAAGCGTGGCTTGATTCGTTTAGCTTTTGAATCCGTCCAAAAATAATTGGGATTTCGCGTCAGTCAATAAAAACTTGGGGGAACTGAAGGCAGCCGCTCGGGACCAATTAAATAAAACAAGTTTACAAAATCAATTAGTTGCAATGTTGGCTTTACACAAGTTTATATTGAGTTTCGGAACTCCTAATATGTCCTCTATAAGGTTTTTGCATTTAGTTAATTTTGTAAAGTTGCGTATTGGGGAGAGTCATTGTGCTATTGTAAAACTGAAAACGTTTTGTAATTAATTTTGTGTATTCATTTTACATTCGAAACGAGATTTTGTTGTATAATCAGCAGGTGCTATTGTCTCGTCCCAAAAGTATATTGTCAGTTTGCTGTGTTTGCAGTTTGCCCAAAGTATATTGAAGGTCAACTTGAGTAATTATGTAAAAAACGTAGCAACTACGCAGTAAATTTCATTCGGATATTGCTGAATAATGTATCAAAGTGCCTACATTTGCTAGACTTTCTGTTTAAATTATATTTAGTGTAAAACTATTAATCGGGGTGGTAATTATGTGGCTCTAGGATTTAGCTTGCATCCCTTGAGTAGTTGCTATTCGTGGAATATATCAGTAAATAACTATTTATAAAACATCCAACAGTACCTTTATTTGACTTCGCCTTAAATAGAGACCGCTATCGTAAAGTAGTAGTTCAAGAAGTAGGAAAACAGTTTTTTACAAGAATAAGTAACTTTGTACCATTAACGAAATAAAGTAAATTAAAAAGTAAAGGTAAAGTAAATTGGTAACTTTAACTTAATAGACAAGATGCGGACTCGTTCAACATGAAACTAATTGATTTTCTTAAAGTTTTCCATTGTGTTGCTCTGTTCTGTTGCCTTGCAAGAACTTCGACGTAATTGTATTAGATTACATAGGTAACTGTGTTGATACTTATGTCATCTTACTTTTATATGGATGATTATAACATTTTCCTATATTGTTTTACATGACCAATTCGATAAATAAGTAGGTATACGGCCTGCCTGATGGTAAGCGTTTACGGTAGCCATATAGACGCTTGCAACACACGGGTCATTACCGCGTTACCGATCAATCCCCCCTCCCCAATGAGCTTTGGTAACCTTACTCACGCGCGGGAATACAACATAAAGTTATTTGGCTGCGGTATGGCTGTAAGGTGGATGTTAGGGTCGCGAGGACGTTCAATATAAACAAAATAAAATAGCAGACTGTATAAAATAGGGTAGTTTAATCATCATCATCATCATCAGCCTATAATGTCCCACTGCTGAGCACACGCCTCCTTTCACAAATCAGAGTGAAAGGGAATGGGCAGATACTCCACCACGCGTGCCCACTGCGGATCGGTGGAGGTAGGCTAGTGGCCAACCAACGTGGAATTTTTCAAGCCTCCTGGGAGGCATCCATCTAGCCACAATTAAGTGATAACCGGGACCAACGGCTTTACGTGCCTTCCGAAGCAAGGAAACGCTCGATTTGAAATACCACTAGATGGTCACCCATCCAGGTACCGACCACGACAGACGTAGCTTAACTTTGCTGATCGATTAAGAACGGCTAATCATGCTACACCACGAGATTATTGATTCCCACTTTTACTTGTATAATCTGTATAAATACTAGTATTCTCGAATCCGCCCGATCTAAAATTACTTAAATAAAGTTCTGTGAAATATGTAACAGCAATGTCTTAACAACCCAGACTTATCTGCTAAAGCCATTCCCGAAACTCGCGGCTGCTTATAAATTATCTAGATACATCAACTAGACGGTATACATCTATGTTAATTAAGGAGCCGGGAATCGATCGATATCGCCGCCGCTTCTAGCTGATTTCATTTGAACATTTAATGGAATCAAATCGTATGCATTATCTGAAACGTGTTTCATGTCACCCATTTAAAGGGGAGCTGAGAGGCTTCAGCTCGCGGTCCCCTTCGTATTTGCATGTGAAAGCGTCAACTCTACGAATGTAGGAGGCGGACGAGCAGACAACGTAATTGCAATAAAACTCTACATTGACTTCAATATACTGGAAATAGTACCCTTCAATGCAATGAGTGTTACGTATTCTTCACTTAGTAACTAGATTCTTTGATACAGTATTACCCAACTGATAAGGCGCGTCGTGAATCTTCGTTCGCACAGAAAAGAAAGTATGGCCCCGAAGATTAATGAAAGAATGCATAAATTTACAATCAACCTTAGATCACTACTATAAGGTTCATAATACACTGCAGCTGTTAGTTCCGTCTTACTCGCAAGTCACGCTCCTCCGCACACATGATGGCAGCTGCCGACCAATAGCATTTCCCGCGGTTTGAAAATGTATCTTCTGCGCAGGTACATCGGTAAGCCATATCAGTTGGTTACTACTGTACAGAATAATCAGCGTTCCCAAGGGATTTTATGTTTTCCAGGATATTTTTCTGACAATCTTTGTGACAAGTTCAATCAAAATATCTCACTATACTCTATTTCACATACGATGAGTCGTCAAGGTCAAGGGTATTTTACCAATATCTAGTGAAATTCCATTTGATTACTCTGAAATAGAAAATTTTATGAAACCTCGCTCTATCATAGTTTTCCTTTATTACATCGAAATGAACATAACCATTGAGAAATCTAATAAAATATGTGTCACCGAACTCATGCTATTTGAAATTTACTTTAATATTATAATCTCACTATCTCATCTCACTAAACCTAACTATCCTAACTAAAATTATAAATGCGAAAGTGAGTTTGTTTGTTTGTATGTTTCTTTATTACGCTTTCACGCCTCAACTACTCAATAGCCTATGGAGATTGATATAGGCTTTTAATCCCGGGAACGCGCATGTGCGTATATATTTATTTTTTATTTTAGGTATAAATGCGAAAGTTTGGATGGATGTATATTTGTTACTTAATCACGCTTCAATAACTGAACGGATTTGGATGAGATTTGGCACACTGATAGAATATTTTCTGGATTAACACATAATTTTCACTTACTCCCATGTGACGGTAGCGAAACGGCCAAGCCACATATTTTGACTACGGTGTGTGGAGTTTGTGAAGTTAGGGCTTGTAGAGTTACGGCGTGTAGAGTTATAAGCTTGGCTCTGCATGAGATCCGATAATTATTTTACTATCTGGTCTCGTCTTGGCAAAATTTTACATGAAAATGTTTTTGGTGGGATTTTACTTCTTTTTGAAAGTGGCTTATGACAAAAAAAAAACAGTTTTATTTTGGTAAATGTTCCAATTTTATATTTTTTTTGTTGTTTGTGTACTAATACAAGCTTACATACCAAATGTTAGCTTTGATGATCATCACGGAGTTAGTGACGAAATCGGGGTTTTTTAGATATCAATAAAATATTATGTATAAGAACTATGTTATTAATATTTAATATGTTTAATAAGTTCACTAATGTCATCATGTCTCGAGAATTTTGATCACCTGGTATAATCCAAATTTGGTTTTGGGTTAAAAAAAATGACGAAGCGCTTCGAGAAAATTTTGAACGCTTCGCTCGCTTGGCTCGTTTTGCCGGAGGGAGATTTTTAATAGTACAAGACTCGTTATGAAAAGCTAAATATTTGTTTATCATATAGTAATCATAAAGTAAAAGTATAGTAAAAGTAATGAAAATTAGGATAAAATATATTTAAGAAAATATATCGAACGGTCCCCCCATTTATCTCCGAAACTACTGAAACTAACATTTAAAAATATAGAAAATAGGGCCTCGCAAAAAAATCCTAAATAAAATACTCACGGAAAACGAAATGGCCAACCCACTTGATTGGTTTTATTACTTTTATTTACTAGAAAGATCTAATGGTGCGTCCATACTACGCGAAGCGAGCACGAGCCGAGCCACGAACGAACAGAATTCGTTCGTTGTTCGCGTAGCGTGGACGGACTTGGGAGCCTCGAACGATCACGCGTTCGACTGCGCTCCGCCCGATTGCCAGCTTTTTCACGAACACAGGGATTCGCATCGCGCTCGTTGTAACGTCCACACTTGACATCTCGAGCAACGAACGAATTCGGTTCGTTCGTGGCTATATACGACATGTAGCTGTTGAAATTATTTCCTCGTGTCCTCTAATAAACAAAGTCCAAGAAAAACAAAACCAAACGCCACTATCGTAGACTGACAGAAAATGCAACCAATCGTGAGCAAACAAGAGAAAGATCGTTTATCGAATAGAACGTAGGTACTGTTTGTGGTACTGTAGCACGAGTTTCACGGAAGATTTGTTTGTTGTTTACGATGTGTGAGCTTGATTATGTGAGGGACAGCGTAAACAAGACCTATCTCATAGTTCAGTTAGTGCTATGGCACACGAGAACGATCGACACTTTGCCGATTAAACTGCTTGGTTGTCTCGATGCCGTGAGTTTCTCTCATTGATAATAGCGATGTTTTCTCTGCTCAAAATAATCGATCATGCAATAAAATATAATCTTCCGTTTTGAAATTTAAGAAAAAGGAGCTGATTTGATATAATTATCTGTCGACATTCCTATTTAATTGACCGTATCACTTGTGCTTAAGCGTCCATAAGCCTTTATAAACATCGACAAAACTGATGAACAACAAAAAAATCGATCGTGTACTACATCTAAGCCACGTGTTTACCGAAATCTCTTCCCAAAGCACATATGGTCAGGATTGCGGTTTTCTAGACTTGTATGCTGCGTTAGTCATATATCTAATACTATATACTATCTATACAACTACAATCCTCTGTGATACAACTAAGCAATGTGATGTACCTACATGCATACATATGTCTATATCCAATTAGCGCCTGCTAGATCCAAGCAGCATCTTGCAATCTGTTTCAGACCTTTGAAATTCTAATTACACATTTGTTTTGATCCTTTGGGAAAGAATCTCAAATAATTTGATTTATTCTGATGATGTTTTAATAATTATCACATATTGAAACCTGAATTGTTTCGTACTGTGCGGGCTCAAAGGAGCTTCCTTCCGCGGACGCTCAGACTGTGGAATGAGCTCCCCGCCGTGGTTTTCCCAATGGAGTACAGCATGGGGTTCTTCAAAAGGGGTGTGAAGAGATTTCTGCAGGGTCGGCAACGCGCGCGTGATACCCCTGGTGTTGCAAGCGTCCATAGGCTACGGTAACCGCTTACCATCAGGCGGGCCGTATGCTTGTTTGCCACCTAAGTGGTATAAAAAAAAAAAAAAAAAAAATTATTCGTAAATAAAAGTAATATTAATAAAGGCGCTGAAAGAATACAAATTTCTACTTGAAATTATATTGTTTAGTTATTGATATATAATTATGTCTGAATATCAAATACCTTATTACTTTGCTTCGCATAAATTTCCTAAACAAAGAACATATTTCTAACCAAATATTCAGGCTAGTTCAACCATGAATGGACTAGTAATTTGAACATAAGCTTTGTAATTAGGGTTTCGCGAAAGTTAGCCTAGCTCGGCTTAGTTTCTCATATAAGAGTAGGTAATTTCAAATCGACTACCTACGTTCTATTTAACCATGCCTAAGCTTTTTGGTACGTTACCTACATTATTTTATCGTAACGATAGAATGAAGAGCTGCTATAAAAGTATGCAAAATCTTTCGAATAATTATGCAAATGCGAACGTTCTCTCGTGACCGCAATTCACATTGAAGTACCTAACTTACCTACAACACGATGTATTCTCGCTAATATACCTCTAATGGCAGCACATTCACTCTTTATATTGTATTATTATTAAAATGCTTTAATAATGTTTGAAAATAAACAATTCTAAATACACCGTCAAATAAATACGACCGCACACCGCAAAACCATATCGGACAGATTGATTCGGTGAATTCATTCTACATTTAACAAAAGGAATTCACTGTTTAAATGTTCCTGGAAAAATATTCTTTGAGAAATAGAGCTCATTTATAAGGCAGGCGATATTGATTTTTCGATTGAATAAGCGGCTCGTTGGCTCTGTAAAATTCGACTTTTAATTCTCTATTGTCGGATGGAATGAGACTCGGTAATGGAATCAAGCAGCCGGGTCACGTCTCGGACCCTCAAACGGCTGACGGTGGAAGATAAACTTTACCTTCATTGTCAATTTCCTCAAGTCTTGAGGGTACTCCGCACGCTCGGAAACAATGAAAGAAAAGTACTTTCGACGACTTTCTGTTGACTTTTTAAATGGTGCGTTAGGAACGCACCCTATTAAGCCGTTCCAATCGCAGTTATTGACTGTCGATTTTTTCATTGGACTGTGTTTTTAAGCCGCTACTGACGGAGTATCAGCTTCACCTATTTTGGACATCTAATCGGTGTCGGAATAAAAATACCTTTGTTCCACTACTTTAGTTACGTAAACCTTATTAGCCATTAGTGAAATCGGTGACCGAGGAAAGTTTTGTGGTTTTAACAAGCTGTTCTGTAGCTCCGTACTACATACTCCGTACTTGTTTATATAACTATTACAAGGGTTAACTATACTCTGAGACATTATTATACAAATTAGAATTTTGTTCTTATACCCTTGGAGTTTGGTTTCAATTGTAATTAATATGTGAGAGATAGGTTCAAATCGGAATTGGCTTCAATTATAACTTTGTTTTAAATTATAATATGCCTTTATATTTATATTGATACATCCTACAGACCATTATTTATGGTAGGCGATTGAAGAGCCAGCATTATTTGCAATGGCTCTATAAGGATATACCACCATTAGTCGATTGTCAAAGCCTCGTTTGTTAATCGGCGGGATACATCACGCCCAGGTAAGGATTATACGAAATTAACTACAGATTAGTTAGTTCAGCGAGTGGAATATTTTATTCAAACGCCAATTGAACTAAACACGATGCTCGTGTCGGTTAACCACGACATTATTTTATGAACAACATCCACATTATGCCGAGATAATCTCCGTTAATAATTAATATTCCAACGTTAATGAGAGACTGCATCGTTTATAGGCTTTTATTGTTTCGGATGATATAATGAATTGGATGCATGTGCTATTATAATGTTTATTGATTAAGTGGATCACTTGGTGGATTTAGATTATTTGTTAGTATTTTCCATTAGTATTTAATAGATAGAATATTTATAATATTTTCGGAAGGCACGTAAAGCTGTTGGTTCCGGTTATCACTTTATAAGAGTCTTTATTGATAGTCGTTAAGCTAGTTGGATGCCTCCTAGGCGGCTTGAAAAATTCCAACAATAGGTTGACCACTGGCCTACCTCCACCAATCCGCAGTGGGCAAGCGTGGTGGAGTATCGCCCAGTCTCTTTCACCCTCAATTGTGAAAGGAGGCCTCTGATCAGCAGTGGGACATTATAGGCTGATGATGATGATTTAATAGATAATTGAAATGTAGGAATTAAAGGAATTTATTGCTCTAAGATTAGTAAGCACGTTAGCATGTTTGAAATTATGCAGACTTTTATCAGACCAGCTTTTGTCCCGCGGTTTTACCCGCGTTCCCGAGGAATCTTATTTCCAGGGATAAAAGTACGTTTAAAATATACCCTATAAATGTTTTATCTTTATTTGTTATGTTGTATCATGCACGTTGTCATGGAAGAAGACTTTTGGCCGCAGGGTATGGTGTTCCGTCGCTTTCGCGAAGAAGTGCCACACGATCGCATAAAGACATAGAGCGACTGCACTATCGTGATTGAGTAAAAACACCCACAAAATCTTCAGCATTTATGATCTTAGTAGGATGGTTGACTTGCTTTGCTTGCTTGAGATGTTTAGCCTAGTAGAGCTCAGCAGATATAGTTAGCACCAATCCAAAGCTAAATCAACATTGCATTTCACAGTTGAGCAACATCAAATAAGGCACAAATTGGTGCGTGGTCTTAACAATTAGATGCGTCAATATATTGTACCCTCCATGTACCCGTCGAAACCGATGACACTCAAAGGAGGCATTACAGTCACTCCTGTGACGCGTGACACTCATGATAAATTGCAATTGTGTCGGTCTCAGTTGGGATCATCTCCATATTTACATAAATATAGCACAATATCTGCTCTGTTAATTTTTATGCCTACTCTCTCAACCTCTTAGAATCCGAGATATTAAGTCTATATGCCATATTTTTTCGCTACGAACGCACCTATTATTACCTGAATGTTCGACAGCAAAGACAGGGTTATGTTTTTCACGCGTATCTTTGTAACATAATACATAATTTGTATGTGGGATTCTTTATACCCTCGAAACATCCCAACGGCTGGATCTGGATTCATTAAATGAATGAAGTGTCTATCGGTTTGTGCCTGCCTCCTATAGGTACCTTATAAAATTTTAGGTATATTCTGAATTTATAGATTACATAACTTGTTTTTCTCTTTTCAGTAAATTTTTATATGACGCAATCGGTTTTTGTTTCTTTATTTAATTCTTTTGCTGCTCAATGATATAAATAAACTTGGTTATAATGGAAGGTTGGCATCTTTGACCATGTTGCTGCTGTCGGTTCTGATCTATAAAATCTGTTTTTGGTAAAGAACACACGTTCACACTCACACATATGCAATTTCACGATACAGTATGTTTCATTACATTATTGCTTGTAATCAGTCAGTAAATTCTAACAGACGAATGCAAAAAAAGACCACTCTATATTTATGATCAGTAGTAAAAGCAAAACAGTAACTGTCTCCATCATACTCATAAGCTTGACCGCGTGCGAGAGAGACTTTTCAAGATGCGCATACAGTGCAACGTCACGCACGTTGCGCGCTTATTCACAGACACTACACAAGCGCAATGGGTAAATATGTTGAACCCACGTTGGGCGCAAGTGTGAAAGTTAGGATTTTTAAATGAAATTCCTTAGTCAACACAATAGATATATTAGATAGCATAATATTACAAAAGGGTGTGGTTCTATGGCCTGCCTAATTTTTACTTCGCGCAGTGCGGGACTCTCATGATTGTCTTGTGCACGAAGGTGCAGACAGGATCCGACGCAGGTGCAGGGACGTCACGGTCGGGTGTGAGATGATCTTGCCTCAGCCAGAACCCGAAGGTAAATATGGAACCCTGTAAATATCCCAGTGATGAGCGACTGGCCTTGTTTCCGTCTATGAAGTCTACGTGGCCACCGTAAGTAAAACACATAGAATACCGAAGGTGTATGAAGTGCGGTGGCAAAAATAAAAGAAGTAGAAGGAGCTCGCTAACGGATATACAATTTTAAAATACAATTAAATCTAGTTACATAGGTTACATTATGAAATAGGTTTGAAGCGAAATGATTATAAAAAAAGAACAAAGGATTGTCCGTTAGACATGAAGGCGACCAGAACATGAAAGAAGCGGTTCATCACTTACCCAATATAGGGTTCAACACTTGAATTTAATTAAAATATGTTATAACAGCGACAGTAAGAAAATATTATTTTAAATAAGTATAAAATCTTACGTTTTGCACAAATGTTATTCTGCATCAATATACCGTTTTGTTGAACTCCACATAAAACATTTTTATCCTCCAAGACAAAATCAGTATCATGTTCGTTCGTATCATTGCAACTAGAATAGTAAACAGAAGCGGGTGTCTCTCCATAGATCACTCGCAAGCAATCGCGTAAGATACATATTAGGCCCATATGTTAACAGGCGCTGTGACAAAAACCACTCGCACGTACCGTTATGTTAAACTACGAATTGATTTCCACAAGGAGACTTTTTGAGAGAGCTTTTTTTTAATCCTGGTTTCGCAAACATGTGTGCCCGGCGACATATTGCTTTTTTCATTCTTTTTATATATCCCCTCGTGTTTTCGGTTTACTAGATGTCGATATTGGGCTTTTTTTTCGAATAAGATGACGAATACCATGCGTTTTTGTAAATCTAATATAAGGCAAAGGTGTTGGTAGGTGTGAATTCCAAAACTTTAACGGAGGTAGAATTTTATTTATGCCAAATTGAGCATTCCAGTATTTTCTGTTCCGTCGAATATCCAAGTAAGCCAATATAATTTTCCAATAAACTTTTTGGTTTCATTGTTACAAAGTACCTAAGATTCAACTGAGCTTGTAAAACTGTATCAGCTGTTCTACTTGGAAAACCAGCTCCCTTCTAGTGCTTGTGACCTTATAAACGACAGGTTTAAAGTAAATTCAAGGCAGGCCGCCTTTCCAATAAAAAAAACTATTCTAAGATGTGATAAATATAAATTCTACAATTATTTCGAATTTATGCATAAAATATCAGATAAGGTGAAATTGTATGACCTCTATCTAGATATTCTACCAATAGTTCGATTACTCTTTTTAATGCGTCTATTCTACATGATTTATAATAACAAACTAAACCAATTCCAGATAACAACCGTGTTTCAAATTAGTATAAAGCGAACAAAAACAAGATTACAAAGCTCATAATCTCAATCGGAAGCGCGGTACTTTCAGAGAAAGTGTCGATAAATTATTGAATGTCGAACGTTATTGACAGCTACCGTAACATTTCGGTGTAGAACTCTACAAATCAATTTCCTTGCCGAGTTTAAAGGAAAATCCGATGTAGCGGCGGATGGTTGTTCGACTCTAGACGTACGAGCCCGGTCGTAGTGCTGAAATCAGTGCGCCCTCCAGCTAGAACAACCTTCGGACTTCGGACAACCTGAAAATTAGATTTTAGCTGCTGTTGACACATGCCCCGGCCTATAACGGCTCTCATGGCTGAAATAACTACTTTCCAATCGTGCGCCTGTCCTCATGGGCCTATTACCTACTCGTTTATCGTTTTATTAGCTTGAATTTATACGCTCGGTTGAAGATTTTGTAGAAAAATTTAATTTTTATTCTTTTTGGATGATTATATGCGTTGTGTGTGATAGTATTGAATTTTATATTAAACTTGTGTGGCTTAAAACAATATTACTTATTTTTTTATACGACCAAGTCGGTAACCAAGCATTCGGTCCACCTGGTAATCGGTTACCGTAGCCATATGGACGCTTGCAACACCCGGGCCGGGGCATAACTCACGCGTCACCGACCTTTCCCCCTCCTCAATGAGCTCCTGGCGATCTTACTCACGCGCAGGAACACAACTTCCCCGGTTGAGCTCCTCTTTGAGCGAATAAAAGCTAAGCTCTACCACTCTTAATATAACATGCAGATTTATAAAATAACAAGTTACTACAATTACATCCCCTATTTTACCCCTTAGGGTAGGAATCTTGGAAACAATCAAAATTTTAAGTACCTATGCCTGTGTTATTAAATAAATATGTACTCCACGTGGTTATTAGCCGTGCACGCAAGTTCTCCATAGCGCTGGCTGTTTAATTTTATTTTTTTAATTGGAACGTATTTATAATTCTTTTTTTTCTTTATGACATTCTTTTGTTTTTTACTTTCCCATTAGCTTCGTCGGTCACATTACGGTTACGTCACCGTCCCTCTATGTGCACGTCACGGTCACATCACGGATACGTCACGGTACATCACGGTCACACTACTGTCATATCACCCTCACGTCTTCGATAAGATAAGATAAGATCAATCGGGTGCACAGGCGCATATCTGTCACTAATAAAAAAAAAAATGCCACTGTTTCCTCGCGATGCTTTCCTATCCCAAAAGATCAATCTCATCGGAGGATTTGAACCCACGATGTCTGCCATGGCATTCGACATCATTGGTCAACTCAGTAGCTATTGTAGCTTTAAAATACATAATTGTTTAACAGGATTTAATTTAAGATAATTGTAAAGAGACCCAGTTGACCCATACGTGGAAAAATATGATTACATTTAAGCAATAAAGAGGTGATAAAAATTTACTGTCGCTCAAATTGGACAGGTAAATTTTAACAATTCCAACATTTGGGTGAATGCCAACCAATTTCATTTTAACTTGTGAATTTAATAATTTTAATGGCATTGCTCCTGTCATATCAATATCTTTGCACATAAAACAGGGTCGCGCGTGGTACTTTTAGAGAAAGCCATTTTCACCCCAACTCGAATTATAATAAGCTTTTTCTTATCTTGAAAAAGAGACCAAAAAGAGATATACCTCGACATTTATTAGGTGTACTTGTCCCCGAGTATAATCAGATAACAAATTCACTTAGGCGACATAAAAATGATGTACTACCATCGTACAAGTCAGTGTCTGAAGGCGGGACAGCGCCTAGCGGCTTAGCGCTCGTGTTAAGTGCCGCCCATAAACAAGGGACCCTCAACACGTCACTTGCTACAAATGGACTCTTTATGTCCCTGTCAAATATAAATTCGCCTGATTTCTTTCCTAATTCTCCCTTCGCTACTCTAGCTTTTTCTTTTTTCACATTGAATTCTATCGTTCAGCGCCGTTCCGCATAATAACATCCTAAAATAAACTAGTCTGAAATGAAACAATTGATTAAATAAACAAATATTTTCAATAAAATACAGTATATAGAAATTATTTCATTTGAAAACATGAAACATGCTTGGTTCAGATAAAAAGTTTTTTTAAAGTTCGCTGCACCGAACAAATCCACTGCATAGTTTGTTTTTGTCAGGCACGGTAGTTTTTGATATAAATGGTCTGGATAAAAAATGCATAATAGACAAATGTTTGTACATCCTCGGTAGAATGGAGTCGCATCGCGCCGGGCACATGATAAAAATCCGCGCCACTTTGTTAGGAGTTTTGGCGCGTACAGTGGTGTGTCAAGAAGTGCTGACTGCTGACAGAGCTGCACTCATGCTGGGATGTTTTCTCTTCCGTGCTATGTTCGTTCGTTTTTTTCCTTCTTCAGTAAACACTGGTTTGCAATTCAACCCTCGTTTTTCGTTTACTTCTCTTCAACGTTTGCATTGTTTGCAATCGGACAGACGCTGTGCTTTGTAACGTATGTGTGTTCCGTCAGCGGTTTTTTCGTATTTATTAATGGTATTATGGATACGATTTCGAATGTTAGCATTTTACCAAACTTTCAGTTGATTCCATTTTAACCTGTATTCATAATGAAATTTTAGGATTCAGTCGATGAGCAGGGCAACAGGAAAACAGAGCGAGCTCATGAAACTTATTTTAAATATTTTATTTCAGTTTAAATTTCCGTATAGCTTAAATTATTTGTCCGCGGAGGCTGGAGCCATTCCAAATTAAATTATACGCAGAAAATTTTCGGTCACATTGCAGAATTCATTATGATTTCTGTCCGGGGTGATACGTTTAGCGAGGTCGTTTTTACTTAATACCTTGCCAAGTTGTCCGCTTAAGAGCAAGCGAACCATTTAACCGGAATTCCGGGTGACAACGTGGATTCCCGTTGTAACAATTTTCTTGTTTGTAACTTGTTCTGATCCACCATCAAAGGGTGGCCCTAAGTTCGTTTAACTTTAAATAGAAATGTAATAAGGTGTCAACATTCCAGTTGACAACGAGCAATAAAATTGCGAGGCTATATGTTTCAGTTTAATTTGATGGAATTAATATGATTCTTCAACTTCACTGTGTTATTTAAACATGCCGGAAATTTTGGCTTGTTTTACAAATTTCTTTTGATTTAAAACCAGTGAAACGATGTGAATAGTTTTATAACAATATAACAGGCGGCCACCGACCGCTTGTGACGTTCAACTACCGTGCCCGACTCTAGTGCGTGAAACGGTCATAAATACTGTTTTCCATTTTTTGTGCGAATTTTATTCATTTCAATACACATTCAGTTGTAATCCAACAACCGTTTCAGAGTTTATACACAAATTTAAATGATAATAATAAATTATTATCATATGACTATTCAAATACACTCTGCTGTACTAAAGTACAGCAGAGTGTATTTGAATAGTCAATGCCCTCCGTGGCTAGTAGACGATTCAATGAACGATACCACAGCTAATTTCATCCATAAATCCGAAGGAGAACTTATCGTAACTTCTCGCCTTTGAATTCTTTGATGGTGGTAAATGGGTGCATTAGAAGTTCAGCTGCCAAACTACACTGGTAGGTACTTTTCGATACAATTTATACTCGGGTGCCGTAGTTTTGTTCCCTTTACTCGGAGTGCACTCATTGCTCTACTGAAGATCTAGATGATGGACTGTGAACCGTGGTGAAAAAGAGGTTGAAAAACATTTTGTGATTTATATACTGTGCTAGTGCTAATGACTTTAGAAACAGGGAACAAACTCTATTTCAAATTATCGCACCGTGTAGTCTGCAAAAGCTTTATACCAAACGAAGGTCAATTTAATAATTCCTATATAATATTCTGCATATATTACATAGATTATGGTACTTCGGTATTTTGTAATTAATCTGGCTTAAGAAAAGCGTGCAAGACATCATCACGTTACTTAAAGAAACCGATCCTGACGACGTGCCTACGTTTGTGGCGAAGGATCTCAACAAGCTCCCTCCTGTCACTTTCGACCATGTCGACGTTACGAGCCTGCTGAAGGATATCATTCTTCTTAAGGCTAGCCTAGTGGATGTGCAGAAGAGGTTGGATGCATCCCAAATCACCGTCGCTGATTTGCGCAATGAAGTAATAGAGTTGCGTAAGACGGTAACGGTATCTGGGTCACCATCCAATGCATCGAACGTCAACTTGCGTCGCGGAGCGGGCCTCGATTTATCGGGGTCAAGCTTCGCGTCAGCAGTTTTGTCTTCGCCGCCACCATCGATCGCTGAGTCGGCAGAGCGCGCACCGAGCGCGCCCCGCTGCCCCGCGCCCGCTCCTACGGCTCCTCTGCGTAACGCCCGCGCCCGCGCCGCACCACTTACTCGATCCGCTGACCCGCCGGCGCTGCCTGTATCTACAGCGTTAGTGCCTTCTATGAAGCCCACGCCTGAAACGGCTGATGATGACGGTTTCGTGAAGGTGCAAAGAAAGCGCCGGACAGCCAACAAGAACCGTTGCGGCACGCGACCGATGGAGTCCAACTCAATCATACGTGCCGCGAAGCCTAACACTCCGGTGTACATCTCCCGCCTTCACTACACCACTAAGGCGGAGGACATTGTGGAGTACGTACGCCAAAAAACCAAGTACACGCCGAGGGTGCAGCTGCTGGAATCGAGCCGCAACGTCAACTTCAAGGCGTTCGTGGTAGAGGACTTTTGGCCGCAGGACGTGGTATTCCGTCGGTTTCGCGGACAAGTACCACACGTTCGCGCTAAGACATAGTGCTTTTAGTGTTTACTAACATAGGCTTAAGTGTTTATATTAACAAAAAATGTTTTATTATAATATTTATGTTAGCTGGTAAGGTATATATCTATGGGCCCTAGTAGCCTGAAATAAACGAATTATTATTATTATTATTATTTAAGCACGTTTGTTCATCAATGCCCGTTGTTTAGCTCATCATTTTGATTAAGCCCGATGCAATTTAATTTTATTTTAACGCTTCAATATGGGACCTATTGCCGAGCTGTAATTGCATTATAGGCAAATCAATAACTACGGTTAATGCTTCGATGGTTGTTGCTTCATTAATTATAGATATTTGCAAACAAAACTTATAATGATAGTGAAAGTATTACAACGGGCGGCATTATCACTAAAACTCTGCTACTAGGCACAATTTGGATGGAGAGGAGTTAAAATAAACCTTAAAAGACGGGCGTGACAATAGAAAGATATAATACTTTATTGTCACACCACATGATTAAACTAATAAATACAAATATAACTTAGAACTCAGAGTATATAAATACTCTTAGAATAATAAAGTGTGACAATGGGCGGCCTTAACACTAAAAGTGATCACTTTCAGACAACTTTTTTTTTTTTATTATTCAACTAAGTCGGTAAACAAGCATATGGCCCGCTTGATGGTAAGCGGTTACCGTAGCCATATGGACGTTACCGGCCTTTCCCCCCCCCCCAATAAGCTCTGGCTGCGGTATTCTGTAATGTGGAGGTACTCCCCCAGTCGAGCTGCTCTTTTAGCGAATAAACGCTACGCTCTACCATTCTATCTGACAACAATATAACCAAAACAAAGAATAAATAAATAATAATAATTAAAATAAATTATATGATATCCTTTGTAATTACATAAATGCCCTAGTAGGTACAATAAAGTGGAACAAACGCAACCTTTACGCTACTTACAAGTTTATATTCAGAGCAAATACCTGCACTGTAAGTTTCTGCCATTCCAGCGATTCCGCGCGCACCTCAGTAAAAGACCGAGAGAAAGCATTTAAGCTAACAAGTAAAAGTATTAATCATGACAAAGAAAAAAGATATCGGAACAAAAGAGGGTACTTTTTCAAAGAAATCACGTAGCGTTGTTACATAAAAAGCGGTTCCGAACGCGAAACGTAACCGCTTAACTTTTAAACCTTATACGTGATTCAATTTAGAAGTTGTATCTCTCGACGCGCCGAGCCCGAAAACTGTCGCTGAAATCCATTCAACTTCCCTCCCATATTTTAAAAAGAATACTTCTGGTTAGCTCCTAGTTGAAAACATATCCTGAACAAATCTTTCCATCGGCGTGCACTTACATTTCACAATAAGTTTTGCATAGATTTATGTTGTGTATGCATTCTCCGATGGTTCCAATGCGAATATTATTCTGAAGAGATAAATTGTACACCGTTTATTTCTACTCACGTTTATTATTTTTGAATTACTGTTATTTATATATCATACTTACCTATTTATTTCATTATAACGTTATTAGGAACGACTTATTTACGTTATTCTCTGGATGGATAGATATCTGACAAGCTGTAGCTATACTTACAAATATACTTACCAAAGGCTAAGTAAAAAATATCAAGCACCAGTCGTACGCCTTTGACTCACTCTGCCGCCTTTCTAGGAATCTCATTGAAGATGATATAATGAAGGAAAAACTCACCAGTCAAAAGCCAAAGTCTTGACCATATCGGTGAAAGTTTACTTGCATTTGTTATCAACAGGAAAAATTTAAGAGTGCGCGTAGGAATTATTCAACCTTATTCCGTCGTCCCCATTCTTACACCTTACCACAAGATGCTGGGAAAATTTCTAAACGTACGTCGCCGACGTACAATTTATTTATAATCCGGACAGTAAAGGAGTGGAAGTTGCTTCCGAGCGTCTTGGTTTCCTGACTCTTACGATCGGAAGACCTTTAAAGCTTGTGTGCTCTATTTTCAGTTAATCTTCGTTTATGGCCTTAAAATAACACTACATAAAATAATACAATCATTACATTTGCCAAAATACGAATTGATCATGACAATATTAGCAAAATTGACTATACAGCACATTTCCTTAAATTTATTTAATTAAACAACATAATATACGATGAGTTAAAGCTTTATAAACTAATTTAATAAACCATTAAAGCTATCTGGACCAGGGGTAGCCATGATTTATAGCAATATGAGAACATTAAAAACGCATTATGAAAACATGACTTTCGGTGGAAAATTTTAACAGGGCCATATATAACCAGAAATGGATTGTATTTTAAATAATTCACAAAAAATAGTTGCGCGTCCACGAATATAATTTATAATAAAATACGACAAGAATTATTAGGTGTAAAAACAGGGTGTGTGTGCTGTTGTGAGTTCATCAATATAATAACTTTATTATGAGTCCAATTTTGGAATTTCGAAAGAAATGTCAAATACTTGACCAAAATCTATCTGAGAGCAATTTTTTGTACATAATGATGTTAGCATGATTAAGACACTATTACACCCGTATAGGTAGGTATATAGGTATACAAATTGTTCCAACACACATTATTATCATTAAATGCCCGTATTCCACAAATTAAAATATATTTTGAATAAATTATGATATACCATTGTTAATTAATACCATTACAGTCATGAAAGCTGCTTCAGGTTTGTTGTAAAGTAACGCAAAGTTCCAACAGGTTCAGGTTGGAACCCATTCGCCGCATATTCTCAGGAGATGAGTAGGATGTCGACATCCATAGCTAAATAGTTAACCGATCTCTAACAAGTTTAATTAATAGCGTTCCCAGACTAAACAAGGGATGGGACTTGTTAAAATAACGCGAGTTGATTCGTAACTTTGTCACGGATAAAGTGGTTTGTACTTAGTTACTTACCTGATGTTAAACATGAAACACAAAGGATTTCATGGTAGTTGTGGTAGTCTTGGTTGGATGATTTTTGAGTTACAAATTTGCAGTTGGTGTTGAAAATGGTAATTTCTAAATTATTATCTATTGCGTATGGGACTGGAATCGTCCCTAATGTAAATAGAATAAAAATTAACATAACTGACTGTCATTAAAAAACAATATCACATTATATCTTGAGGCCGTTATTTTGGCATGGAAATGAATAACGGTTAAAAATATAACAATTAAATCAATTGTTATAATAGCACGCGCGTCCCTCGCGAGCATCCACGTGTCCACAAAATCCGTCATAACCGCATCATGTATAAATACCACACTGCTATATTAACAAGCCATCAATAGTTCAATTAAGAGAGGTAGAGCGTAGCGTTAATTCGCTCAAAGGGCAGCTCGACTGGGGAAGTACCTCCCCCTTATAGAATACCGCAGCCAAATAACTTTATGTTGTGTAAAGTTGTGTTCCTGTGCGTGAGTAGGGTCGCCAGAGCTCATTGAGGAGGGGGGGAAAGGTCGGCAACGCGTGAGCGATGCTTCGTGTGTTGCAAGCGTCCATATGGCTACGGTAATCGCTTACCATCAGGTGGGCCGTATGCTTGCTTGCCGACTTAGTCGTATAAAAAAAAAAAAAATACCAAAGTCAATCAGTGACCAACTGTGTATGTTATGCAGATAATAAAATGGCATGTTCAGGTACACAATGAGGTTTGTAGCAACATATTGTGGGCGCGCAGATGACAAATCCATTACAAGGGTATCTGATTTAGCACGGGGATTTGTTGCTCCCAGGAGTCTTGAGACATTTATTAGGTAAAACCACGATCGATCAAAGTCTTTCTGCTTCATTAATCTTGCTCATCAACAAACACGACGTATTTTCTAGAAGATATCCCCATTTTCCTTATTTCGTTAATGTAATATTTCGTTGATGGTTATTATAATGTGTCGACATGTACTTAACTATGTAGTGACACCGATGGTGCTTGTATAGATAAACCAAATACCTTCATAGTGCTATAAAAGTGTTGTTCATGAGTAACTAATTATGGTCTTGATCACCATTATACATAATATAATATAACGTTTTTTCCTGTTATACTTTAATTTTGATTTTGATCGCTTATCACATTAGTCGCTGAGATCACTCAGCATGGTGCGTCTACGCTACGCGAACCGAGCACGAGCCGAGCCGCTCTTCGTTCGTTGCTCGCGAAGTCAAGTGTGGACGTACACACGGCTACTGAACAAGCTATACATTTCTAGTATAAGCTGACCTCCCATTGTACGGAAATCCTATTCAATGCGAGATCAGCTTATACTGGATATGTATAGCTTGATCTGTAGCCGTGTGTACATTGAGCTTACAACAAGCCTACAACACGAGCGAGATGCAAATCCCTGTGTTCGTCAAAATCTGACAATTGGCGGAGCGCTGTCGAGTGTGAGCTGTGCGAGCCGAACGCTCGTTCGAGTCTCGTAAGTATTGACTACGAAAAACGGGACCCTCTTACTAAAACCCCGCTGTACGTCCGTCCGTCTGTCTGTCAGTAGGCTGTATCTCATGAACGGTAACAGCTGAAATTTTCAGAGAATGTGTATTTCTATTACCGCTATAACAACTAAAAAAAACCGGCCAAGTGCGAGTCAGACTCACGCACCGAGGGTTCCGTACAAACCTGTAGGTATATAAGTAAATGGTAGTATAGAACTGAGTATTTGATATTAATTTCAATTTATGACGTATTAAAAAAAAACTACTTCCTAGATCTCGTTCAAACCAATTTTCGGTGGAAGTTTGCACCGTAATGTACATCATATATTTTTTATAGATTTATCATTCTCTTATTTTAGAAGTTACAGGGGGGGGCACACATTTTACCGCTTTGGAAGTGTCTCTCGCGCAAACTATTCAGTTTAATAAAAAAAGATATTAGAAACCTCAATATCATTTTTGAAGACCTAACCATACACTTATGGGTTTGATGAAAACAAAAATTTTGAGTTTTTTCTATTTTTGTGTGAAAATCTTAATTGTACCAAGTTTCAACATTATAGTTCTTATAGTTTCGGAAATAAATGGCTTTGACATACGGATGGACAGACAGACAGACAGACAGACAGACATGAAGAATCTATAAGGGTTCCGTTTTTTGCCATTTGGCTACGGAACCCTAAAAAAGAAATAAAATTAAAAATTAAATCGCCCATACAAGAACGTATTTTTTGGCGTTTTTATTTTCATAGCAAAGTTTAGCGGAACCCGTGCGAATCCGTCTTGCACTTGGCCGGTTTTTTATTTAAGTTTTCTAAGGTTTCAAAAGGTTTTATTAACAACTAGCTGTCCCCCGCGGTTTCACCCACGTTCCCGGGATACAAAATAGTATGTCCTATGTCCTTTTCCATACCATAGGCTAACTGCATGCCAAATTTCATGATGGTCCGTTGAGTAGTTGGGGGGTGAAGGCGTAACAAACAAACAAACTCACTTTCGCATTAATAATATTAGTAAGGATTAAACTCACAAAATGGAAGCCTCATTCCCATTTTCACCAAACAGTTAAGAAAGCTCAGGATACTCATAAAAATCAAGCTGTTGGAGATCAAAGTCCTGCTATTACGATCTCTATAATGTTCCTGTTGTATAGGCTGCGTGCGTCCGTGAAACTTCGTTCCGTGGAAACCCACTATTTGCAGTTAATAACTTTCATTCATTTATTAATTGTCTGAGTATTGCATGAGTATATTAGTAATAGCACAGGTAATAGTATTTTGCACTGTACAGTATAACTTCAGACATTATCGACTTCGGTTTCCAGTGGTCATATAGTTAGTTACATTAAAATAAACTTTATGGTAACGACATGAAAGTAATACTTGTTGTACTTCAACAGGTTTTTTTTTTCGTGGGGAAATCCTCATGGGATACCCGGCCGCTTCGAGGGTAGCGGCATTATGCCGGACTCGTACCGGCTAAAACCCCACGGTGTTGAACGCGTACCTGCTCACCCCTCCAAGCGGGGCGCTTTGATAGCTCGTCCCGGGGGCAGTCTGACACCTCCCCCCAGCACCCTCGCAGTGCTATTGCACGATGAGTCGTGAGTCGTGACCACATCGACTCATCGTCCTCCTTGGGGTCGCTTCTGGGTGCCCAGAGCCCCCGCTCTGATTGCCCACGACCCCAAAGGCCCCATTTAGTCGCCTTTTACGACAGGCAGGGGAACACCGTAGCTGAACAACAGGATCTACACCTCTATAAAAGTGTTGTGTACCATCAACCTCAACATGAGCGAGCTATGAAATTTTCTTCGATTTCAAATAAATGTTTTAGATATTCAGAGCGATGGCCAAATCGCATGCCAGCAGGCAGTTGATTGTATGGTTTCAGTATTTTCTATGGCTTTTATAAAATAAATTTTAGAGTACAATGAACTACGAACCCGCCATTTAAAATTAGATTCTTTATCTTCTTTTATCCACAGCTGTTGATTAACATGATATTTACCAAATGAGATAGGATTATCCACATCTAACAAAAAAAAAACATGCGGGGAGAATTATACAATACAAAACAATGCAATACAATACCAAAGTCTTTATTGTTTACACATTTTAAAATAAAACAACTAGTAAAAAAGTGCTATTAAGTCAGGTTGCCTATAATAGTTTTATGATAGGTGGTGGTAAATACATACATTTACATTGTAATTACCTATTTTGTTAATATTATAGGTTTGTTATGGAATATAGGATAACAAACAAACGCAAATAATTAAATATGTAATTTTATTATATTTGTAAATGGGTTCAGAGTTCCGAGGACAAGATAAATAGTAGGTTTTATGAGTTACATATAATTTCAGAAGAGTTATATCAATGATAATATCATAATATCAGATAATATGTTGGATTTTAGTTTTGAGCTATTTAATTATCAGAGAAATAATCCGATTAAGAACAGAGAGCTAACAATGGTAATAATATGCCATATCGAGACACTCAAACGGGTAAAGAGATACTACGTGCCATGCTTGCACAAATTCAGAGTCGAATGATATCGGAATATGACTCGGATTTTAATAGGCCACTGTAATATTAACGCAAAATCAACTCTCGAGACTCCAGTTCTTGCAGTGACTTGGTTGCTACATAACTTGTATTGCAAGTAGTCCCAAGTCAATACAATTATAATAACTTAGGTTAGGATTCCAATTGAAGAGACTTAATGTCTGCCGACTGATCACGATGAAGATTGCTTTTAAATGCGATTAAAAGTTGCCTTTGCTACCAGCTATCAAACCAATCTTCTAGTCACTAGAAGATTAGTTATAATGTATTTATAGTTGGAATCGTAACGTTAATAACAAAGAACTCATTCCATAATAAAAAGGAATGACAGGTATTTAAATTCCATTTTAAACCAGTCGTAAAACTTTTAATTTACCTGATCTCATCAATTTCCTCGTCGAATGTAGGCATATGAAAAGCGAGTATTCACCTTTTATAGATTATAATTAAGTTCCAGAAAACAACTAATGAGGTATCAGAGTAATTACTTTGGAGTTGGTTGCGTAATTAATCTTTACGTACGAGTAATAATCGATACAATATTTTTAAATGAGGGTGGATTCTGCCTCGCGGCAGATATGAGTAAATCCACTATCACTAGACTGGTGCGGAAAATTTAATTAAAAAGGACTCCATGTTATGAGGCTTGTCTACATTAGCCTACTAAGTGAGACCAAAGGGATTTTTCCCTTTAGGTTACCTGTAATCCAATTAAAAAAGAACAGAAGCGCCGCATCGCGTGGTGCCGCACCCGAGGGCCAAGGCTTTTTAAATCAACATGATTTACCGTGCAAAGCTTCATCCCAAAAATTTATCACGGATCTATTGAGATACTATAATAAAGAGTGGAATTTATTTCCAGTATTTTATTCCAGTAATTTAATTGATTGCCAGTGGTTTCCCATAGACGGGTCCGACCGGGGAGGAACGCGCTCGCCTCAAGATATTTGAAATACGCGGCATATTGAAATCCTCGGGCCATCATATCGGACGAAAATGACCTGTGAAACGCCCGCTCCCTTATTATTACGTGGAAATATTTCTAAGAAAATGTGAGGAAATTGAGGAATAATCAAATAATGTCTTCAGTGAAGTACTCTTAAGTATAAATGGAATACTCCACGCATTGCAGCAGAGTCTGAAGTATTAAGTGTGAGAAGAATTAGCCTAACACATCGATAGCATATCACACTTGCACTTTAGTTCCTGAAACTATCACAGCTCAGTGTGTAGGTACCTAGATATCGAGAAAGGAAAGGAATAGTTCGATTATTTATTATTGAAGCTACGGAGCGTAACGGAGCTGAGCACAACATCGTACCGTAATCACGCAACTCTATCAGCTTGCAATGAAAATAACTTCACAATTTGTATACTCTTTCTTAGTAATGGATCTGTTCTTTATTCCTTTAGGTTATAATAAGCACATTTTTAAATATTTATCGAGTCTTGATTAGTTTTAAAAGTAGATTTTATGACGCTTTTGAAATTACGAAACATAAAATATAAGGTTTTAAAGACCTTACTATTATTTCAAACTTATTTTAGTTCACGTAACTACTATCTGCTTATTGTGGCATCTATTTGTATAATTTATTCTATCTCATGCTAGAAATGTGTTTCGTCAAAAACGGCATAAACATAATTAAGTGTAACAGCATAGCCGCTTAGACTTGCATTCGTGCCAGACAAGTATTCCCCTGAGGAATAAATTGTCTGCGCGACCTTTAAACGTATAAACGTGAATTAAAATGTACTTTGGCAGTCGATACTGCTGTTGGTTAACATAATACGCTGGATATATTTTCTGCTGCTGGAAAATTATATTTAATGGAACGTTACGGCTTTTTCAGGCTTGTTCAGTCTACTTATTTTAAACCAGTTTTAACCACAGATCTATTATTTTTGGGTCAAAAGTATTCTATGTGTAAATCCAGAAAATTATCTATTTGTGCGGCAAATTGTATTTAAATCCTTTCAACTGTTTGCGCGATTGAGTAACCAAAATCCAAACATTCAAATTTATAATATAATTGAGATTATTCACAAGATAAGTAAAGCGACTATGTATATTTTTATCCAGAGTTACACAACCCTTAAAAGTTTGTAGTACATTCTTAATTACATCTCAATTCCGCATGCAGCGCTGAGCAATCTTACGTAACACAGGCAAGTAATGTAATCGCGTAAGTTACTGGTTTAGTGCTGTGTGCTAGCTGCAGAACAGTCCAAGTGCCGGGATGTGGGTGTAGTTAGTTCCAGTAAACAAACACACAAGTCGCTGCAATCGTGACGTGATCATCGCACAGATGCTGTACTGCTCATCGAGATATAGACGAGTTACTGGAAAAGAAAAGAAAAAAAAAATGAAACTAGCATGTTATAATCTACTTGTGTTTTTGCTATAATTTATTCACAATATTTTTCTTAGCATTAGACTGGACGTTTTTTAGTTAATTCAATCACCACAGTTTGGTGTGGAACGTTGTTATATACCAGCTTTACCCGCGGTTTCCCCCGCGTTCTTTGGATGAAAAGTAGCCTGTAATACGCGGGGGAAATGTAGCTTCATATTAGTGAAAGAATTTTCAGAATCAGATCAGTACAAACTTACAAACTTTACCTGTTTATAATACCTCTTTATGATTTAGTTTTTGGGCAAATATACACAGAGGCAAGACAATCTGTAATATTTTGTCAATCATACTAAATATCACCCATCGTATGGAGTCGCAGCATACCTGGGCAAAGCTAGCAGCTGGACTCCTACAAAAAGGGACTGGGAGAAAGAATGCTTTTAATACGTGCTTTTTTAAGTGCTTACAATGTTTAATAAAAAAGTTATATTTGAAACAATTCACTCTATATCCGTGGTTCTTGGACCACAGTAGCTGTATCTTGCACAATAAAATACAGTTTACATTTCTGCTTTGTTGTTCACTTGTTTGCTCTGCTTCAGTCCAGCCAAACCACAGGGGCACGAATGCTACTTATTCACGAAATCTGCAACTGGTATGTAAATATTTTAGTCACTAGAAATATTTGTCGGCATAATATTATATAATTATACCTACGCTTGTTTGAGTGTTTTATTACTTTGTCCATTTTTGTATTAGAATAGGAGTTATGGAAAGATAAGTAATAAGTACGTCTATCTATAGTTTATTGGTTTTGTCCAAAGTAATAGGAAAATAAATAGATTATTTATCTCATGTCAGGAAGTTCCAGCCTTTAACATTTTCTTGAAGCGTCTTTCAATTCTGAAGATCGCAATGCAACGTTACAAATATTTCATTAGTTTGATCTGTTATATTGGGAAATCTACAAGAGTATTCGAAGTTCAAAAGGAATCGCATCAATGCTTTGAAAGCAAACACTACTGAGCTTATTACACTTAGCACTTAAAATAAGTTCAGTTCATAGAGTTAGAATATTATAGAGCGACTTTACGAGAGTACGGTTTCTTTAATCTGTGGTACGGTCTGAATGCCTTCAAACGAAGTGCGCGTAGGTACATAGTTTGAACGACTAAAATACATATAATGAATGCCGATTTCCCGTTTTTTATCGATACTTTTACCGAGAACAAAGGACAAGGAATCCATATCGACATTTTGTCTGACCGTAAATCAACTAGTGGTGATATATCTGTGAATACATTTATATGGAAACTGCTCACGCTTCGCGCAAGGTATCTATCTCTCTATGGTATTCTAACTCTATGGTTCAGTTAAACTATTTCATTCAACGCTTATTGTTAGTTGCTAACTTCGTGTGCAAATTATTGGTACACCAACACTCTAATTGTCCCATTTGATACATTACAAACAATGTGTAATGAGTTTTTCACTTAATTTAAAACTTGAAACTTGGCCAGTGGCACGAAATATTTTGTGGTTGATATTCAACCCGAAAGTGTGCTCTAACCGTAATGGTTATTGCCATAATCACAACGCTTAGCATTTGGAGTTGCCATTTGTGAATTCATTTAACTTAAGCATACAGTTAAAATGTTTTGTTGCTGTGAAAATGGGAGTTTCAAAGAAGGCAAGTGTGAACTTATCGCGAAATTAAATTATTTTGGGGAAAGTTCTTTGGTCTTTAGAAATTTCACCAATTATCTAATCCATCCTTTTACCGAGGTTCTAAAGGGTTTCCTCAATATGACAAGGACACAGAGCTGGCTCTGGATTACAGGATTCTTTAGTGCAATAAAGGTAACGAGTAACTACAATTAAAGTTAGAGTGATAGTGGAATAAATACTTTTACTATACTTTCTTTATCCCAATTATTTTATTGTATATGAGTATATATTTTGTTTCATTATTATTAACTAGCTGTCCCCGCGGATTCAGTATCTCCGAAACCAGTCAATCCATTCTGGAGATTTACACTTAGATTACTATAATCAAAAAGGGTTTTCCAAACAACTTTTTTTTCGTGAATTTCGCAATGTTTTAATAGTTGTTCTGATATTCGGGGCGGATACAAATCCAACAAAAGATCATTAAAATCGGTCCAGCCGTTCTTGAGTTATAATTGGGGTAACTAACCCGACTTTGTTTTAAATATGTAAAAATATTACATTATTTGTATTCCTATTGATTCCTATCTGTGCCTAGTAATAACAAATCGCTGAGTTTAAAAAATGAGTAGTAAAAATAATAAACTAACTGTATTGATTGGCGATCAACGCAAAGCACATATAAGACCCATCCATCGAACAGGAAGGTCTGTTTGCTCAACAATTTGAGGTCGGAGCGGAACATCAAAGCGTTTTTTGAAATTCAAAGTCGGTTCGCGCCTTGGGTTTGGGTTGCGCCGTTGCTTTTGTATTTTATTTATCATTTTCTTTTCTAGTTTATATTTGATGTTCAAACGGATTGGTAGATGTGGCTTTTATGTTTCAATATGTTGCCAAAAATAATTGACATGTTTTTAGGAAGTTGAGTAATTATAATAAAATAAAATGTGACAGATTGAGGTGATTGAGTTAGGTACTAGAGTTTTTCAGAAATTGAGGTAATAGTGACAATATTTAGATTAGTTTGGATTATACATTACGCTACATTAAGCGCTAGTGGTGTAGCATGAGTAGCCGTTCTTAAACGATCGGCAAAGTTAAGCTACGTCTGTCGTAGTCGGTACCTGGATGGGTGACCGTCTAGTGGTATTTCAAATCGAGCGTTTCCGTGCTTCGGACGGCACGTAAAGCCGTTGGTCCCGGTTATCACTTAATTGTGATAGGCTTTAAGCTAGTTGAATGCCTCCTAGGTGGCTTGAAAAAAATTCCAACACTAGGTTGACCACTAGCCTACCCCCACCAATCCGCAGTGGGCACGCATGGTGGAGTATCGCCCAGTCCCTTTCACCCTCATTTGTGAAAGGAGGCCTGTGCTCAGCAGTGGGACATTATAGGCTGATGATGATGATGATAATACCTTAACAAAATTAAATAAATGGTAGAATTTTAATGAACCTTAAGCAAATGCTTAAATACTATTCATATCGTATTTTACTACTAGTATAGTAGGTATTACTCAAATATAAATCCTGGGTATATTATACCTAATGTTGAGCGATAAATAGATCATTGGTATATAATAGTGACGTCGAATACTGTGATAAAGCTTGGGTTCGAATGCTACAAAAAGCTTGAGCTTCCGCTGAAGGAATACGTCGTGAGGAAATCAAAGCACGATGGTGGCGAACTGCGTCAACAAGTACCTAATGATGTGTTCCATGTGCTAAATGCAATAGAGAACCAATTCCTTATAGGCATTGGCAATCCCCTATAAGACTATTGCTATAGCGATACTCTTTTGTAAATAATTGTATCTTATGGTGTGTCCATGCTTGGCGAACGGAGCACGAACAAAGGGATTCGCATCGTGCTCGTTGTAGGTTCGTTCGCGGCTCGGCTCGTGCTCGATTCGCGTAGCATGGACGCACCATAAAATATATAAAAGAACAATGTGCGACCGATTGACGATGAGAGATTAACGCCAAGTTTAAACCAATGGTCATAAAATCATGAACCTGTCCTTCTGCATTGAGATGAACTAAGACAGGAAATCCTGAAATTCAACCATGAGGACTACACCAAACACATACGAAAGCAATATTTTCTTTTACAAAAATAATATTCAGTCCATTTGTAAAATGATTCATTTGAATCCGAAGCCGGGCTCAGGTGCTGAAAGATAATCATTAAATTATTCAAGTGCAACATGAATACAATCCCTGACGTTTCGAGCACAAAACAGAGGTAAGGATTTATTCTCCAAATTGCTGTGAGCTCCCATACTACACCGTGATTTACGTTCTAAGATTTAGCACTTCCACTTGTATCGAAACGTTAAAACATTTGTTACTAACTGGAAATCTACAACGTATTGTTTGAGAAAATGTCCGTTTCGGAGAGATTTCTTACTTTCACGTCGCCAGTGGAAATATGTAGGGTAGCGGAGTGTTTTTCACTTTTAATTAAGTCTTATTTTTGTTGTGACTTGCTCTCTTAATCTTGTGATTCGTGACCGACAAACTAAGCAGTTGTGAACAAAGAGTATTTTTTGTATAAAGTGTCGGATATTGCATTTGTTTTATACAGTAGTAGGTATTACACTGTAAGCAGTTTTCTCTAATAGTACTTTATGTTTTCAACCTGTTTTGTTATCTGTTAATTAAAAAGTAAAAAAAAGATTTTTTGTAAATGAAATATAAATAAACAGAGGTTTTCTGAAAAAAATTACAACAATTAAGTGTGAAGTGCACATATAATATGCATTAGTATTTCATAAAGATGATCTTTTATGCGGTTGAGGCTTTTATGGTAGCAAAATATGAAACAGACCTTCACTATTATGTGAGTCGGCTATTCTATTATTTAAAGGACATGCCGCCAGCAAATTCGAAATCTGGCGGGATTCCAAATTGAATTAAACGTGAGAGCGTGGTCGGCCTACGACCGGCTACGAGTCTCCGACTGGCTACGAGGCCAGCTTCGACTGAACTTTGATCGCTTGGCAATGTGTCGCCTCGGTTAGCCCGTAGCTCGCTCGTGCCAGCTTCTTAGTGCCCCTACCTACGACTTTAATTACTAAACGATATACACATTTTAACATTTGAATGCTCGTACAGTTTTGGGCATATGGCATTGATATTAGTAATATATCTAACTAATATTGAAATAAACTAACATGGGAAAGTGAGTTTGTATTTTTTGGTACCTCTTGACTCAACGGAATAACCAATTGCACTCAGATAGAACATAATCTGCAATAGCATGTAACACTTTTATATCGGGAAAACATCAGATCCCTCTAAATATCTCGTTAAATATTTAAAGGGAAATACAAGGAAATTAACAATATTTATATGCATTTTTAATGATATTGATTTTTTATGTTATAATTCATTTTTTCCATTCTCATAAAATATCCATTCCAAAATAAAAAAAAAAAAAACTAATTGAAGCAAAAAGCCCAACGAAATACAACTAATCGAAAATAATTGGCCATCATTTAGCAGGAGGGGAGCTTTTGTTTATTACGGAAACATCAAAAGAGAAAGAGAAAATAATAATAATGAATTAATTGAACCCGTAAACAATATTGTAAGCTTTTCATTTCCGCCTCGTGAAATATAACAAAAACCTTTTTTGAGACAAAAATTGATGTTAATAAAGTCCATTAGAAGCATAATTTGGTGTAATTGTAAAAAAAATATACAGCGAATAGCATCAAGAGCGATGCATAAGTTGATAACTCAAATAAATAATACAAATGGATTATTTTTTAATGCTGCTTAGGGTTCCGTACCCGATGGGTGCCCCATGCGGGGCCCTATTACTAAGACTCCGCTGTCCGTCCGTCCGTCCGTCTGTCTGTCAGTGAGCTGTATCTCATGAACGGTAATAGGTAGACAGCTGAAATTTACAGATAATATGTATTTCTGTTGCTGCTATAACTACAAATAATTAAAATAAAATAAAATTAAAAATTTATGTGTATTACAAATGTCCCAGGATATTTATTGTTAGTATTCTATTAGTTTTGTTCAGATACATTATTGAGATGTATTGCAGATTGATTTAAAGTTTTAATATACAGGTTTTTTTTTTTCTAGCCAGTGTGGGCAACTTCTGAACTACAGTCTTTGACAAAAACGCTGAAAGGAACCTCGAGCTAAATTTTGAAGAAAATAAAAATGCCATTACAAAAATGTCCCTTCCGTTCGAAGTCGAAGTCAATGGGGAAGGCCTATGTTCAGCAGCGGACATCCATAGGCTGATATGATGATGATGAATGCATATGAATCGCTTGTGGTGAAGCATGTTCGTCGATCAGCAAAGTTAAGCAATCACCGGTATAGATGGTATCCGGATTTTGAGACCGCCTAGTGGTATTTTAGCCACTCTAGCGTTTTCCATGCTTCGGAAGGCACGTAAAGCTGTTAGTCTCGTGATAGTCTATAACCTAGTTTGAGGCCTCCAAGGCGGCTTGAAATCATCAGTTGCCAACAACTGATACTATTTCTGGGACAATTATTATCAAATACTAATAATAATAATTTTACTAATCTTTCCTTTTATTATATATTAGCCGTCTTACTAATAAAAATATGGAACACGGTTGTTTAACAGCTGTATAGTTATGCAGTGTGTAAGCCTTACACAGTTGCTATACACTCCCTTTACTAATAATCAGTGTGTAAGCGTTGTATAGTTATCTATTTGTTAAAACAAAAACGACTGGCAACTTTTTAGGAACGTTTTGAAACTAAAACTATCTAACTTTAAAATACGGGAGAAAATATGGGGAAAAATGTAATAACACCAAAAGATACCGAAAAATAATTATATAAAATATTAATCATATCATAAAAATCAGGTTTCTTTTTCTTAAGACTATTTGTATTTTAATAATTAAACAATAAAATTACTTTTAAAAAGCTTCAAATAGCTAATGGTGGTTTTGAACGGAACTGTCTTGTGCTTATGGCTACAGTAGCCATTTAACCAAAGAAGAAGAAGAAAGAAGAACGTCATTGTCAAATTACAAATATTACGTCAACAAACGAAGCAAATGGCTGTGCCAATGACTTCAAAACTAAGGATACACCTACCGGAACATTTTGCATAAAGTTATCAAAATCAAATAAATTGTAAATTTTTGTTTTATTTTATCCATAACTCCAGTATAAAACACAAGCCTTTCACTACGCAACTAGGCATTTTTATGGCAATTATAAGCAAACAATGAACGAATGAACTGTTCCGTGGACCGCAGTATGACCGCAGTCGACTGAGTAGCGTTGGCCCTAAAATGACTTTTTAGGGCCAGCGCGTTGGTGTCATTTTGTTGCGCGGTTGGCCTGGTCCGTAGTAAATGGACACAACACTTGATTGTCAGACACAGCTGATCTATTGAAATCCGCCATAATGTTCTTATACAAACACTAAACAAGGGTCCTGGCCCGTGTAAGCCCTGTGTAAATTTCCTAGGTAACTAAAACACGTGTATACAGGCTTTGTGTCAAAAATGTTTTTATTAGTAGCAATTATCCTATAACAGATGTGTATACCGCGTGTAACTTTTTATTAGTAAGGCTGTAGGTATTTTTAATTACTTGTCTGAATAGTAATTATTTATTAATTATTTAAGCCTTGCAATACATATAGTTTTTAATATTATAAAATGCTTCATTTTTATTAATTAAGACATTACAAATCATCCCATTGTTGGGCAAAGGCCTCCCTCCCCCATCCTATGCCATTTTTTTTCTCCTTGACAAGTCTATTCCAGGTCTTTCCTGCACTATTTTCCAGTTCGTCTCGCAATCTTATCTTCGGTCGTCCCTTCGCTCAGGTATCTTGTTCACCAAGCAGTACTTATTTGGGTCCATCGGTTATCCGTACATCTAATTACGTGTTCTGCCCATTCCCATTTAAGTTTTTTAGCGAATTGGACAACATAGTAATAGATTAAATTCAAGTAATTGTAACTATTTAAGTAAGTTTCGAGAATAGGTAAAATTGTTTCATGAAAAAAAAAGGCAATGCAAAAATAAATTAAGGTTTAACGAAATAGTTCATCCGAGCAATTTCCTTCTCCGAGACAGTTGACATTGTTATTAACGCATCAGGTGATACTTGTAATTCCATTCAGGTGGTGCCGCCAGGGCCAGGCCAGCGAATACGTAATCAATATACAAACCAAAACCAAGCGAACGGGCCAGTTTTTGTGGTTGATAAGATACCCTACCTGTCAAGGTACTGGAACATGTTTTTCGGTAGCCTATGGATTCAAAAATTAAGTGTAGTATATTTTTTGCTAATAAATTAATTTCCTTATCACACGTCACAAGTCATCGTTCTTATTCCCATCTAGAACACATAATTTATGTGCATAAATATGTATGTTTGTCCTGAGTCTGGATCCTTATTATATTATTAAAAGATTGTCCTTCTTTTTTTTCGTGGGGAAATCCTCATAGGATACCCGACCGCCTCGGGGGTAGCAGCCAGGTTATCCCGGACTTTTACCGGCTAAAACCCCACGGTGGTCGCCATCTGCGCTGTAGAGAGGGGGGCGGGCTCTCGTGTTGAACCTGCTCACCCCTCCACGCGCGGCGCTAAGATAGCTCGTCCCGGGGGAAGTGTGATACCTCCCCCCAGCACCCTCGCTGTGCTATCGCACGATGAGTCGTGACCACATCGACTCATCGTCCTCCTTGGGGGCCCAGAATGTCCTAGGAAACTATTATTACCAGTAACTTTCAATATGCATTTCAATATTTTATATACTAATACTAGCAACCCGCCCCGGCTTCACACGTGTTTAGGGTTGGGTTTCTTCCCGGGAATAAACCCAACTTCGAGTAAATTTCCAATTTAGTGGGAAAGAACCCGGGAATTTTCCCATTGGGTGGGAAAATACTCAAATGGTCATATTTAGTAGATTTTGCGTATATAGCGAGAAATACCTTTACCAAATCGTTTGAATAACATTTAACATGATTTCTATTAGGGTCATACTCATATCATACAATAAAAGAACAATAAAAAAAAAAAGTTGCGTTGTTTTTAAAAAATGCGACGTTATGGGGTGTAAGGGTTGTGGTGGACAGTCGGTGGACAGTCGGACAGACGGTCTCGTGCAGAAAGAGCACGTGTGCATATGTACGATGCTTATATAGCCCGTCCCGGGTCCCGAGGGAGGTGTTGCAAGCGTCCATAGGATACGGTAACCGCTTACCAACAGGCGGGCCGTATGCTTGTTTGCTACCTAGGTAGTATAAAAAAAAGTGTGATAACTTCCTCCAAGGTCCGCGTAGGTCCGCGCGTAGGTGATGTAGGTACAAACAACAGCGAGTATGATTAAAATAACAATCAAAAGCATCAACAAATATTTTTTTTGAGGAACATAAAGCCATTTGCGTATTTTCCCGCCGTTTGGGAATTTTCCCGTATTTTTCCATACTTTTCCGTATTTTCCCGTATTTTTCTTTTCTTCCCAATATTTTTCTTTCCCTGCCCATCCCTACACGTGTGCAATGCCTACTAACGCTTGGGCGTCATCGCTCGGGTACGGTATCGCGTATACTGTTAATGGTATTTTTAAATCAGTGATATCTTCTAAAATATTAACGATAATGATTTCCTGTTGATAGCAAAGATTTACATTGCCCAACGTGACAAGCTTATTTAATAAGATAAGGATCAATATAATATTGGTCAAAATAACTTCGAAAGTATAAACCCACAAAAAATTAACTCTCCATCTCATAAAAATGGTTTCTGTGGGTATTTCCCATAACCGAGAAATGCTTCGGGCTTCGAAGACTGGCTGCAGCTCTAATTATAGAATATATTTTACATCAATCTGATAAACAAGTTAATAGGGAAGATAAAGCATCTATAAAGGGCTTTTATTACGTTCGTGAGGGCCACCAAACCTCTTAAAACAATATTATTATAACCTTATTTGTCTTTTGTCCTTCTTTGACATCCGGCGTTAAAACAAGACAAAAGACAAATAAGGTTATAAATAGAGCTTGTGGTTGGCCCCCTGACCAGTGATATGTAACCACAGTAGGACGCAGTAATATATGTCAATGTTCCTGACACATTTCAGTTTGTTTTTAGAAATAGAGACTTCGCTGCGTTTGTTATACGAAGAAAGCGAGTATGTATTATTATAAGTTCACAAGTTTACAAGTTGTTATGACAACGTACATGTAGGTACTATTGGCACCTTGTTTTATAGGGTTCCGTACCCAAAGGGAGCCAAACGGGACCCTATTACTAAGCCTCCGCCGCGCGCTGTCCGTCCGCCCGTCCGTCCGCCTGTCTGTCAGTAAGCTGTATCTCATGAACCACAGTAGGTAGATAGCTGAAAATTTCACAGAATGTGAATTTCTATAGCAGTTATAATAAAAATGAAATAAAATAAAAAATTAAAGGGGCCCAAAGGGGATACATGAAACGTATTTTTTGGATTTTTTTTTGCTCCGTGTGCAAGTCCGACTCGAACTTGGCTAGTTTAATTTCAACACTTGATACAGGCTGTAGTGAGTAATGATACAAAACAAAATTATATCTTTACAAAATTAAATTGTAGGTACCCATACATTATTTGTATGCATCTGGTGTTTGATGAGCTCGAAAATATACATGTTTAGTGAAGAAATTTTCACCAAGATATTGTGATCACACTCAGAATTTGTGGAAGTAGGTACATATTATAAATCTAGGTAATTATCTTATCTTATCTCCTTACTAATATTATAAACGCGAAAGTTTGTATGCATGGGTTGTTTGTTATTCTTTCACGCAAAAACTACTGAATGAATTTGGATGAAATTTGGCACACAGATATAATATGTTCTGGATTAACACAGAGGATACGTTTTATTCCGCGAAAACATACGATCCCTCGGGAATGCGGGTGAAACCGCGCGGGACAGCTAGTATACAATAATTGCAGTAACAACTTAAAATTGTGTAACTAATATTAAAATCTTTGAATGTATGTACATTACACAAACGCAACTGCTCGTACTCAACGTTTTGATAAAGATGAAAAATTGTTTTCTTCAGCTTAAGGGGCTTCTTTGGACGATTAATCTTTCCACGAACCTATTGTTGAACTCCGCAGGAGGAACTTTTGTGTCCGAACTTCAGCTGAGATCAAAAGGTTGTGATCGCTATGATTTTTAGAAAAGGTTTCCATCCGCGCAAATAAAATGGATTCTTGAAGTACAAGCCAGACTAATCCGAGAAGTTTGATATGATTATATATTCCTCTATGACAAATAAATGTTAAGAAAATTTCATGAAAATAGTCAGTTGTTAAAAATGTCAACTCATGTGTTGGTATGATGTGAAAGTATTTCAATTTGCCGGACATGATGCACAATATTAGTAACATGAAACGAGTTCATTAGCCGCCTGCAGCTGTGCGCGATATTTCACAGCTCTGCTGTACAATTTCCGCCGTGACATTTTTGCTGCATCTGAAATATATAAAAAATATCAGCGTTTATTCAGAAGTATTGTAAATGTTTACCGGGTTAGTGTATTCCGAGTGGAAGCATTCATATATTTTGTACACTGATTCGGTATTGTGGCTTAAAATAAAATACTCTTTTTTATTTGAAGGACGATACATAAGTTATGAATAGGCACGCAAGGCCGTGAGAAAAATGACAAAAGTTTCTAGAGATAATGATAACGTTACAAAGAATAAATCACAGTGAACGAATAATTTTGTATTACATAGTTAAGAAACAGGACAAAAGGTTTCAGAGAATTTTTCTTTTAAAACACAAAATAAATGTGAAAAGTGGCACGTTTATGGTAATACAGACAATTGTATAAATGAAGGGAAGATTAATGTGATGCGACCCCTATATATTTGTGTGCGGACATTTTAGCAAGATCCGCACATTGAAATTTATTTATAGGTTCATATAAATGACACACGTTTACGTGTTTCATTGGTTCTAGGATTTATAGTAACCGAATATGACAAATGCGCGATGAGAAATTTTTAATATCGTGATCACAAACACAATACTCGGACATACCTACAATCTAATGACATATGAATTTGTTAAAATCTAGGCATTGCCCGAATAATAATGAATAAAATTATACACAACACCTACAGTCTGTTCTTGATAAAATATAATTTACTTCCGAGCCTAATAAAAAATTTAGGATATTAGTAATTTAAGTATTCGATTGGATTCGATTTATATGAAATATTATTAGCCAGTTCATACAATTATCAGCTCAATAATGAAGGCATAAAGGGTACATAATTTCTCTATTGTAAATCGGCCGAGGTTTCATTAACCCAGTGGCACTCCTTTGTGTTCGATTATTAATTATAACTCCCGAGTGGCTTTTGTTCCGTCACAGCGTTCACGACTGAGTTCAGAAGCAGTTACTGCTTTCTAGAGTAACGGCTTTCAAGTCACGCGACATTTTATATTGAAAACCCTTGACTAGCTCTGAAAGTATTATAAATCATTATAATATTTATAGGGAGGCATAAAATCTTGGAAAACCCTTATCGTTTAGGTTGAAAAATTTCATGGGGTAGAGAGGAAAATCTGCTGAACGAGGCGATCTATCATGTCGCCAGGCGATCCGCAGCCAACGAAAGTTATGTGTCTGAGGTACAAAATAATATGGCTCATATCCTTTAGTGAAATATCGTGTAAATCTTTACAATCTCGAAGGCTTTTTTATTGGAAAGTGTACTATGTACACATAATTTCCGCTTTGTTATGATTGGCTACATTCCCCTATTTTTCTCCTTAGGTACAGTTACGTAAAATATAGCATTTTTCTGAAGGTAATTTTACTCTGCGTTAAAATGATATTCTATTTATTGCATGTTTTCCAAAACGGAATGTTGGCGGACATAGAAACGTCAGATGTCAACAGATGTGATGACATCCGGGAACGTAAATTAATCTTGCAAAAATTAATTAATAAACGACGCGGATGGAATGATACTGAATGAGCGGAATAATAAAACCCAGAAATTACACATAAAAACGAAGTTATTATACTTTAAAAATTGAGGGTTTGAGGTAAGTATAGAGGGTTGATATTTTCTGTTATATATAAATGGGGTTTAATAGGCATACTCAGTGCGACATAGAAAGAAAGAAAGAAAATATATTATTTGACGAAACACATTAAAGAATTTACATACAATAATATCTAAAACAAACCAGTAAGTCTGTGCCGTCAAAGAGGATCGTCAGCTCAGCATGATTTTCAGCTGACGCCTTTAATGATGTCACGGTCGTAAGTACAAGAAAAAGAAAAAATTATAAAATAAATAACGAAAGTGTATTTCAGAGTAGAAAATAAACGTAAATAAAATAAATAACAGTGTGTGTGCGTGTAGTTAGAAATCAACGTCAATCAAGTTTTAATAAAAAATAAAATAACAATAAACGCGTGTTTCAAACAAACTGTATCGGAGAAGCATTGTACAATGCTCAATATTTATATAAATGTTATGGCTAAATGTTGAAGTGTTTAACCGACTAGAATTAGGTGTAGTCGGTTGCAGTTAGTTACAATCTCACCATGCTGGCATGGTAAGCAATATAATGCCCAAAGGTGGTTAGTACATAGAGATTAAAAGGAACTGGTATATGTTTGGCAAGGCGATATATTTTCAACTAGCCAGGTGGCAACGGCAAAGTACCGCAGTGAATAAAAATAAAATAAATAAATAAATATCCTGGAACATTCCTCACACACGGTCATCTGATCCCAAACTAAGCAGAGCTTGTACTATGGAAACCAGATAACTGATATAATACATATACTACTTTTTTATTTGTAAATGCATACTTAATATACATAATTACACCCAGACTCAGGACATACAGACATGTTCATGCACACAAATGCGTGTCCTGTGTGGGAATCGAACCCACGACCAGCGGCGCGATAGGTGGAATCTTGACCAGAGTCTTAACCAACCACGCCAGCTGGCCCGTCAAAATCAAATAATAAATAAAATAAGTATTTAAATCCAGCTATTCACGGGATTGGCATACCTTATTCTGTGTGTTTTAGTTGAGTGAGGCAAAAGACACATGTTAAATGAAATATTCACCGCTGCTAAATGTTTTTAGACGTAATAACAAATTACACTACTCAGACAAATTAGTCGGAATATTTTGTAAAGTAGATATGCTGATTTATAAACGCATGGTTACACAAAATGCAAGATTCTCAGCGATATAAAGTAGAGAAAATTTAAAGAGCACATACCGTATAATGGCCGTGTCGTTATTTAAATTGAAACTTTTATGTTCGAACACTTTTCATTTCAGGAGCCATTACTCAAACGTGTAGGTTCACTCTCAAATGAGATTTCATAATTAACGTAAGCCAGGTCGGCCCGTCAAGTGCATGTGAAAATTTAACGAGAGGAACGCGCTTGGGTCGCCACTCCAGCCAGACCTATCTCAAGCGTCATTCCTGCTAGTAATACGTACGTGGGTTTGACGTGAAAAACACTCGTTAAATAAGTGATATGAGTTTTTACATTAATTACTAGGTACGACTAAATTAATGAGTGTTGGTATGGTTGCTATCTTAAAAACATTCGAGTGTTTTACCTCTGCAAATAAGCTTGGTTTTCTCTTTAATTAAACTGCGTTTATTGATCTGTTTTTAATTAGCTTGTATGCATTTATTTAATTAGTTTTTTTATCCTCAACGAAACTCACTGACAGCTTTGTTAAAATTTTACCAAGAAGGATATTTATGTCGCGACCGACAACCGATGGAGTTACTGGCGTGTGGTGGTGAGGTGTTGTGGTGGTGTGGTGGTGTGTGGCAGTATCAACTATATAAATGTTGATCAGTAAAGTAACTTGAACTTGAATTATACAAAACAAAAAACATACAGAAAATAACTTAACTTATTTTGTTATGTTTTATTTTTTTATGTGTAGAAATAATGTTTAATTCGAAATTATAACAAATCATGAACCTAAATTCGTTACGTTTTATCGATTATGTTGGCATGTATATATCAAGAAACTAGTTGTTATTAGTTAGTGGATACTAACGTTCTTTCTTTATGACTTGTCCTGTCGTACAAACTGAAGGCGAAACGCGAAAGGATAGAATAAAACCGTTGAGGCCACTAATAATAATAATAATAATAATAATGTTTATTTATCTCCACAAATTACATTGTAAAATAAATACAGTTGACATAAAAATTGGCAAAATTCGTAATTTGTGGGAGATCTGGAGTCTAAACTAAGCCTAGGCCTGTATTTTAGAGCTCCAGGCCCCCCAATACATAATAGTGTGCAGTGTCAACATGGAGCGAGACGCGTGTATGATTGACTGTAGATTTTGTGGGGGTGTGTTTGTGTGTGTATGTGTATGTGTTTGTGTGTGTATGTTTATGTGTTTGTGTGTATGTGTCGTGTATTAGTATGAGTTTGTACAAGTCAGTACATTTAGTAGGTATACAATATATGAAACATATTTAGGAATTATAAAACATTAGAATTATTCAGATTTAAGATATTTAAGTTTTATATTATAATAAAATGTATCTATCGACTATAGTTACAATCCCACATCAAGGACGTTTTCAGTTTCAGAGTAATCTAGATTAAGTAACCATTTTTTAATTTTACTTTTGCATTCCGCCTTACTGCAATCAGCTATGGTAATTATTTTATTTAACCTATTAAAAAGCATGCCTCCCCGGTAAGGGAAAAATCTCTGCGCAAAGGAAGTTTTCACGGCAGGCAACTCACATACTGCGTAGTTTCTTCTGGAGAGAGCTATGCGTTTTCTCCTTTCCTCGGGTAGGTCGGAATGTTTAAGCAGCACAGTTAGCATTATGTACAGCTGGCGTACTGAGAGCACTTGACTCTCCTCATAGAGTTTCGAAGTGGAGAATAAACGTGGTTTGGATAAGCTTACTTTAAGGATCATCCTCTGAGCTCTTTCTAGAATTATCATCTTAGTTTTAGATGCTCCTCCCCATGTGGTGATACAGTAAGATAAAATAGATTGGACTAATGCCTCGTATACCATCCTCATGGTCTGTTTGTCTGCTACATTACGGAGTTCTTTAAAAATATATGTTAGTTTTCGTATTCTTTGGGATATAGACTTTATGTGTTTTTCAAAAGTTAAGTTAGCATCAATTTCTACTCCTAGATATTTAATACATTTAGTAGGATTTATATTGGGACAGAAACAGTTGGGACTGGGGGGGAAACTACATTTGTGAGCATATATATTATTATTAAGGTTGGCAACTTCTATTTGGTTTTTAATTGAAAAGGTAATGTACTTTGTTTTATCCTCATTTAAAGTTAGATAATTTGATGAGAGCCAATGATTTACTACATTAAATCCATCCTGCGCTAGAGTAAAAACCTCATTCCACGAGTCTGCGAAAAAAGTTAAGGCAGTGTCATCTGCATATGCAGAAAGCCGGCAGTTTTTAATGTTAAGTGAACAGAGTTCGTTTATATAGCAGAGAAAAAGAGTAGGACCCAATATACTACCCTGCGGTACTCCAAACTCAACCGATAGTTCATCACTTATGTGTTCTCCAATTTTAACACATTGGGTTCTGTTTTTTAAGTAATCTGATAATAATACCAGTGGGATTCCCCTAATACCAAGGTTTTCAAGTTTACGCACAAGCTGGGGACAATAACTAATGAAACAATAATCTTAGAACGAAAGAACGTTAGTGGAGGGCCCGCTATGTCATTACGGATGTATGAAAATATGTGCATGGTGCAATACAAGAAAAGGTTAAACATTTTAATACATCAAAATTAATGCAATATGATTCAATCAATGCGATTATGATTCAATCAATTAATTTAAAGTAAGATTTTCATGGGAAAAATGCAACTGTGAAAAAAAAAATGTTGCTATGTTCTCTCTTAGTTATTGATTGACGGGCCAGCTGGCGCGGTTGGTTAAGACTCTGGTCAAGAATCCACCTATCGCGCCGCTGGTCGTGGGTTCGATTCCCACACAGGACATGCATTTGTGTGCATGAACATGTCTGTATGTCCTGAGTCTAAGTGTAATTATGTATTTACAAACAAAAAGTAGTATATGCATTATATCAGTTATCTGGTTTCCATAGTACAAGCTCTGCTTAGTTTGGGATCAGATGACCGTGTGTGAGGAATTTCCAAGGATATTTATTTATTTGATAGCATTTGTAAACATTTTATTACAATATTGCTCTATGTGAATACTATGGCTCTATGTGAATAGTTAGTAGCTGTGGGCGTACGGCTGAACAAATATCGATGAAATACTTTTTATCCTGGAAACAAATATCAGGAACATGGGTAAATACGCGCAACGCCATCTAGCGACGACGTGCAAATGATTTTGGACTTTCACGTTAGACAATTCTTCAATCTTTGCGTGACATCCTGAGAACACGAAAATTGGTTTTCAATCAACATTCCCCATTTTCAACAACATTTATTTCGAAATCGATAGCAAGTCTACAACCCGAGATTGGTTTCCACATACTTATTCCTTATTCAAGATACCTACATCCATTATTCTCTATTTCTATCGGATACTGAAGGAAAGGTACTATTTTCCAGTAAATTGGATTCTAAATTAAAGTTGTAAAAATCATTTGCATAAAACAGATTTTTTCTCACCGTACTCGCGGTTGAAATAAAAGTAAGGAAATGAAGGCAGGTTTTCTCTTGCTAAAAATAAACGAGGCCCCATTACTTGGCCGCAATTACAAGCATTTCTCAACAGCTGGGATGCGACGTTCTACCGCTAATTAACCAGCTTGGCGTAAATTTTGGTATAAAAAAAAAAAACTTAAAAAAATATCAAATACTTTGGCTAAACATTGACTTTTTCAACGGGATATTTAGCTGGCATTTAGAATGAAGTATTATGATTATGATATTGTTTTTATTTCTTCTTTTTAATTTATGATTATTGTCATTGTTTATTTTTGCACAAGAATTGCTTTGTTGACTTGCAAACATGCTTCTCTATGTTGCATTTAATTTGTTAGAAATTACTTGTAAAGATTCAAGATTTGTCTAGCTACAGAGTTGCCAATTACTTCAATTGGCATTTGGAAAGGGTAAAGTAGGACGGAATATAGGTATTTTAAAATAACAATTATTAAAAAGTCACCAGGCCAGGGCACTTATGAAGGTCTAAGCTACTGCAGTTACCACCAGTTCGTAAGTCGACCATCAACTGAGAATTAGTATATAATAAACATGATAATTCGGTGATGTTTATAAGAATCCAGATATCTAAGATCTGAGTGCCAAATTTTAATCAAACAGTCTTTGCTCTTTACGCCAAGCTCGGGAAATGGCGTACAGTGTTTTGGATATGTGTAGGTAGTGTACTGAAGAAAGGCAAAATATCTCTTTGCCTTTAAATGATTGTATCGGAAGAGCGAGTCGATACCGGACTATCTAAAAGAAAATTATCTGTACCACCACTGCTTGTTTTTGTGTAATTTATGGATATGACTGCCACTAATTTGGTCACAATAAAAAAGTAAAAACAAATATTATATTCATGTAAAGATTTCAGATCAATTACTATAGATGTTAATTTAATGTCTTATATATGCTATGGCCTCCTCCCGTCAGTTATGACAAAAGAAAAGTTAATCGGAGATTTAATTTATTCTAAACGATAAAATAAAACAATTATTTCATCTTCAAATGAATATAATACAAATATTTTTCCATTGAAAACGATAGCGGAGACATTTCCATACATAATGCTGTAATATTAGGAACATTTTTGTGACAAATTGAGGGATCCTTACAATTAGTGCCATCGTCGCGTCTTTCAAAGAAGTGTCCTATTCAACTGGACTAATTAATGTCATAAATTTACACAAAGAGCGCTTCAAACAATTCTCCAGACTTATCATGATGGGTCCATCTTATAAATACTGGCGAGTCTTGCAATATATACTGTTTAAATTTAATTTCTAAAATTAGGTAGGTATTATGATATCTAATACCGTTTTTATACGTTGCCTAAAAATTATATACTGATAATACCTTTTGATTTTAAATAAGGAAAAGATAAAAGAGTGATGCAAATATCGCATATAGGTAGGTATAATATGACATTGATGAATTTTAGGCTGCATCTTCTCGATTGTCTACGAAACCAAAAGTGACAGTTTAATTTCTTAGCCTTTAGAAAATGATGAGCTTTTAAATATATTGTATGAACATATCTATCTATTGTATAGATGGATACAGGAACTTCCTTGTGCGTTGTTCGTTATAATTATAGGTACTAAAGTAAACTAATTGTGATTGATTTATTTATTTATATTTTACTAGTTGCGCCCGCGGTTTCACCCGCGTACCCGAGGGATATCCTACCCTACCCTACCCTACCGTTAAGTTTTCTTAAATTTTCAAATTTTCTACGCAACTTTCTTATATTTCTTTCCGTCAGAGTTTTAGAAAACTTAAAAAAAAGATGGATGAACACGGTAAAGTTGTTCTCAAGTTATGGCTGTGGTTATGGCGTGACTAAGGGAAATAAGGATTCATTTTAATATATAAACATTAGGTAATCCAACAGCGTACATAAGATAAAAATTCAAAACAATAGGTATTTACAATAAAGCCATGCCATGAACCAACAAGCTACTAATTATATCATAAATTAGGTATGCAGTTAAGCTATCAAAAACATTTTAATAAAAACCCACAGGAAATTAGCAGGTATACAATCTAAACGCCACTTATACATTATAACAAAATAAAAATCTTATATTTAGTCTACGCGAGCGAAACCGCGGACAAAAAGCTAGTAAAAAAATAAATCGAATATGAGGGGTGGGTAATGTACGTGAGATGCTTATGTTACGATGTTGTTTTAGTAAAACACGACATATTTTAGTTGCACTGAATGAAATGCATCATGTAAGCGGATCCAGAAAGCAAGGTAATGCAGGTGTGTTGTAACACAGTAGAAACTAACTTAAAGTATTGTTCCCGCTGTAAGATCAAAACCCGAGTACCTACTTACGAATGCATCTAACACAGTAGCATATGTAGTAAGTAATACTGTTTAGATTCAGTTAATAGCTTATGCTTATATTTTAGTTATATAACAGCTTATGTTGCGTCCATGTTACGCGAAGCGAACACGAGCCGAGCCTAGAACGAACAGGATTCGTTCGTTGCTTGCGATTTCAAGCGTGGACGTACTTAACGATCTTTCAACGAGCCTACAACGAGCGCGATGCGAATCCCTGTGTTCGTCAAAAACTGACAATCGGGCGGAGCGCAGTCGAGCACGCTACGAATGCTCGTTCGAAGCTCGCAAGCCCGTCCACGCTACGCGAATCGTGCTCGCAGTGTGCTCGTTCGTGGCTCGGCTCGTGCTCGGTTCGCCAAACATGGACACACCATTATGTTTACCGTGGTCAAAGTAAACGAAGGTTAATAGCGTTCGCACTATTAACTTTTGTTATCATTAGTGTTACCCACTACATACCACATTCTAAATATAAAATTGTGGCTTAAAATTGTGGTCCACCGTATATTCAGCTATCACATACCACAATTTGATCCACTTTTTACCACTGGTCTCAGAATTATTATTATTTGTTGAAATTACAGCCAAATAAGTAGGTAACTCAAAGTACGATATTTTTAAATACTAAAAAACTGAGACCGGTGGTAAAAAGTGTAAGTGGTAAGTATCGACCCCTTAACGTTGGAAGACTATTTACGTCACATCCTGTATACCATATTCCATAAATTTATTTGCTCAGTATCAGTTAAAGTATTGATCGTGTTTAGTTTTGTTCCTTATTTATTGCCAAAACTGATAAAAACAATATAAAGAGCAATTTTGTATGAAATAATGTTTAAATTTTTAATATTACGAGGTTATTTTATGTTGTTGTGTATGTACTAAAATTACAGTACCTGGGTGACCAAGCTTTGCTCGAAAACTCGGAAAAAACGTATTTTTCCAGGGATGAGACTTAGCTAAATCGATTTTTCGCCACCTAAAACCCCGCACATAGCAAATTTCATCGAAATTGTTAAAGCCTTTTTCAAGATCTCAAAACATACACAGAGTGAATTTTTCAATTGGGCTTGTTATAATATACATTAATATGCCGAGCTATAACATATACTACATCAAGCTACCATTCATGGAGACGATGCTATAATATATATTTTTCCTTCATTTCATTGATGGTCGGCCAGGCGTTTGCACGAGTTTTATATAAAGTAAATATAAATAACTTTAGACTTTGCCTATAGGTTTAGGGAAATATTGATGATCCAGTATTTTTCAGTTTACTGCTTTGTCTTTTGATTATTTTTTGAAATTGTGACAGCCAAGGAATAGAGAGGCCTAGTGATTTGCTTCTCGAAGAAGTCACAAGAGATTTATTAAACCATGCTAACAATCGAACACTGTCCAATACATTACATACAAAAAAAAAACATTTATTTGACCTTTTGCATTACTTGTTAATATTTACATATCACCTTTAACCTTTATAATTAAAACATTAACATAGAATTATGGAGTATCAGAAGGCTATGCGTATACGATACGTCAGTGCATGTGCCAAGGTACACAAATTAATATTCAGCCTGTATATCACCCGCCCACACCTGGCGTGTTGATTCAGTCCACATTATCTAGTAACGTACGGTGGCCTACAACGATGCATTAGTGCATTAGTTACCTAAACACCTAGACATATCTATGTTCTTAGTAGCTAGGCACCGACACGCGATGTCTTAACGTATACGTGAGTAGGTGTCGTGTCGAACGTTTCATGCGTAAAGTTTGTTTATAAAAGTGGTGATTAGTAAGGAACCGAAAATAAGAATAAGAATAAAATTTATTTGTGCATAAAAACCAGAATTATCATGTTTACAATGTGAAACGATGAAAGTTGCAGTAGTTAAAAATAACTGTGTCGCAACCCTCAACGCCCGTTTCCTGACTTGATATCACACAATACAAAAGCATTAACTGGTGATCATATAATTAAATGCAAAATAATTATAAAGTTAAAATTACATAAAAAATAAAATAACGACATTACTTAACAAATTACAAAGAGAAATGACAAGTAAAAATTTTAAACTTAGAAAGACCCATAGAGGAGGTGGGGGTATAAATGTTTTTTTTTTGTAAATATTATATGCGTTCGTTCGTCTACTACCGATTTGATGAAACTTTGTAAAGAATTTGGTTGAAAGTTTCTGACACCAGAAAGAAAAGGTTAAATCCGGGCAAGAGTCTGAGTCTGACCCGCGCACCGAGGGTTCCGACCTTCCTTTCTTGGTTTGGGCTTGGGCTATAACTGTAGAAAAAAACTGACTGCATAACTAAATTTGTTTGTTTAGGAATTTTGATGATTTCGAAAAAACTATGGTAGATAGAAACATCGTTATATTTTTCCTGTCATATTCAATGTCTATCTACTGTACCTAATTATTTCAGATGTTTGGCTTTGCGAAATTCGGAGATCAGTGGGGGATTTTTTTTTGTTGACATCATTCATTATTGTCAAAAACTACGCCAGATAAAAGATAATAAAAACCTGTTTTGGAATGCATGAATAAAGCCCTTTCATATCATACCGTAATTAAGCTTATAGCCCCACTTTGAAATTTCAGTCCCCCATTCCGGCTCCTTTTTCAAACAAACAAAAAATTATTTTCGAAATTATTGTGAAAAAGTAATTGTTATTTTGTATTATTTTGTAATTATCTTTGTATATAAAAATGAATCCATATTTCCTTTGGTCACGCCATAACTTGAGAGCGACTTTATCCATTTTATGAATCTTTTTTTTTATTAATATCAAGTATTCTAAGACTCTGTCAAAGGTTCTTACGGAAAAAAAATTAAGAAAGTTGCATAGAAAATTTAACAAAACTTATAGGTATGGTAGGATAAGATATACCTCGGATACGCGGGTGAAACCGCGGGGCACACCTAGTACTTAATAACAAAATTACTCTTAAGTTTGACAAGTTGATGTGTTATGTCGTTTTGAGTTGCAAAATACGTTTGATCTTTTACATTTATTTACACGATCATGAGGAGATTTTTTTATAACAGTGGCATTTTATAATTCATGGAATCTTTTGTAGTGATTAGAGACAGCTGAAAGTTGGGCAAATCAACGAAATCAAGAAATCTCTCATTCTTGTATCTGATTCCTATCAAAAAGGATGTTTATTATTCCGTGTTTCGTCCTACTCTGTATAAACAATCAACTGTTTTATCAATCAATCAATCAATATCAATATAATATAAAAATCAATGCCACTTTTCTTTGTAATTTTATAACTCAAGAACGGGCTCACCTATACAAACCAAATATTTAGGCTTTGTTCGGACTATTTAGTCGATGTTTTATGTGAAGTTTGCACAAAATCGGTCGAGCGGTTCTTCATTTATCACATTTTTATTATTTCACTTTATACGTAGCGAAGCACGTACCGGGCCGCTAGTCTTGTATATATTATGCACAAAACATTTCGAGCATCTCCTGTAACAAGTACAGTACAAATCGACGTTTGACCGAATATTTCGGGGCAAGCCAAAGGTGTCGGAAACCTAGGATAAACCAGTCATTCCGCGAAGAGGCATTAGAATATGCATATCATACTAACCAAATAAAAATTGTAAGTATTAGTATATTTTGTTCGCGTGTTATTATTAAAGAAAACTGTAAACATTGAGAACTCTATCTGCCAAGAAACTGCTATGCAGTTTGGCAGAATTAAACGATATATGTTATAGGCGGGGAGCTTTTTCCGCCAACGCGTCAGCTTGGCTATCCAAAGAGGAAACGCTGCCAGCCTTCTGGGAACCTTGCCGTTAATCGGAAGCAGCGGCAGGCTTGAGGAAATTTTCTATATATAGATTATATTTTGTAAATATAGATTGTATTTTGTACATACGACTTTATAATGGTAGTCTATATATTAAACACTTATGATAATGAATAAAAACTAAACTAATTAATAGATAAATAACAAAATAAAAATAATAATATATACAAATTTTACAATTCCTATTCTATTATATATTTTCCTAAACTCGATATTATAGATAAAATATCGAGTTTAGGTCACTGCCCGTGGGTAATGTACCCAGAAGGCTGGCAGCATTACCTCGTTGGATAGCTAGGCTAATCCTTTGTCCGAGGTAAGAACCAGCCCTCTGGTCACCAGATAACTTAACGAGGCGTGTCGACAGTTCTTTAAAAAAAGACCGCGCTTCCGGGCCCCAAGGCCCCAGAGTTTCTACACCAAAAGGCACAAATATGTAGCCGTCGCCAAGGGCTGCATACTTGGGCCTCTTGGAGCTCTCAGCTGTCGATGCCGCTGTGCCAGATGCCCTGGAGGTGGACTGAAGGTGCGACGGTGCCAGCGTATCAACACACGTCGCATCCCAGACTAAAGGTCTTCCTCGACTCCAGGGAATTAACGTCATACCGTCGGGCCTCTTGCCATCGTCACGTGCGATACCGTTCGGCTCAAGTAAAGCCGGCACGTTAACGGTAGCAAGAGCCCTGCGGATGACGTCATTAATGGCTGCGTGTCGCGGTAGTCGACCAGCACTGCGGCGGCAGGAAAGACCGTGGTGGCCGTAACTGTCGACACTCTCTCCACACGGGCAGCGGTGGGGCTCATTGGTGTTTGAGCCCAGTCGCAGACCTATTGCTAAAGAGAAAGTGTTATTTGTTAGTAAAGTGCCGACGTTAGCAGAGGGCAATGCCTGGAGCCAATAGCCAGACTCTCTCTCGGAAACAGCAAGAAGACGAGCTCGCTCTGCAAGGCTATCAGAGTTACACAAGAGGCTTGAGTGAACTTGTTTGCAGAGCGGCTCGTCCCATTGCCTCTGAATTAAAGGGTTTTCGGGAAAACTTTCACTTGGGCAAGCTGCAATCCATGTAGTTTTAGCTTCCGCACAGTCCGAAATTTCTATGTTTGATTCACCTAAAGACTTATATATAATTTTTTTGAAGAGATTGTAAGTACTGTGGCTGGAAGATAAAAATGCAGGAAGAGCTACACTGGAAATTTTTCTTATGCCTAGGCCGCCAAAACGGATGGGAAGTGTTGCCTGGCACCATGATTTATCGTTTAGAGGACAATTTAAAATTTTCACGAGGATGTCATGAATAGACTCGTCTAAGGTTGCCAATAAATTACTAAATTTCCAGAATGGACAGCATCTGAGAACATACATGAATTTAGGCACAAAAAGACAATAACGAATGATATGAAAGGCCATGTGAGAATTTATATTAAGAAGGCGGTCTGAAATATCATTAAATTTTGACGTTTGATCATCCAAAAAAGGTTTCAACGAGTCATTTAGAACAGGTGCTCCTAGCAAGCGAAGTGATTTACTATCTAAAATTTTGATGTTAGGGGCCAAAAGATTAAATTTATCAATTAATATTGCTTTGTTTTCGGAAGTTACAGAGTCGGAGAAAAAGAGTTCGCATTTGGAAAAATTTAAAGTTAGGCCGAGAGAAAGGAATGAATTTATGAGATAATTTAGGTCAGAAAGAACTGATTCAGCGTCACCTGCTAGGGTACCATCATCTAAATACCATAGATTTAGTTCTGAGGTGAGGGATGAAATAATAGGATGAATGGCGAGGCTAAACACAGCCGGCCCAAGTGGGTCACCTTGTTGACAACCGACCGCTGAATGAATAACATGGTTTTTATAAGAGAGTGTACTTGGTGTGCCATAGCATTGTAAAAGGTAGTTAAATATATCCGGGGTGTGATTTCTTACCTCATTTAAGAGTGCGGATCTGTCAACAGAGTTGAAAGCGTTTTTGACATCCACTTTCAGCACCACTTCACCACTATCTTTTTTTTGGAGATAAGTCCGGAGTGCATGTACTGCAGCCTCACATCCTCCCCGGGAACCAAAGCCAAGTTGAATAGGTTGGAATTTTGAAGATAGTTCGGGGAGGATGTGTTTGCAGCAAATTTTGGAAACGATCCGTCTGAGAGTAGTGCCAACTGCTATGGGCCTTATACCACCATCTTTCTTTTTTAAGGCACATAGGTTGGCACCGTAAATTATCTGGATAATTTCATTATTTATTTTACCAGAAAGCATAAAATTTATTAAGTTTGTTATGTCCACAAGAAGGGCCCTGCCGGCATCCCCAGTATTACTGCACACCAGATCTTTTAAATGCTGCGGAGTAAGGCCATCTAATCCGCCGGCAGAGCCATTCCTGAAAGACATTATTGCCGAAAATACATCTTTGCAGTTTGTCATAAAACTATTTGTTTCGGAGCAAGTGAAGTGAAGTGGAGCTGAAGTTGGATGTTTCTCAATGAGGGCCGAGAGTGTTTCCGGAGAGTCTGGAGCGACAACATCATTTGAAAAAAGAAGATTAGCGGCTCCTCTTAGGTCACCATCAGAAACTTTTGTTTCAACTTTTTGGAAAATACTAAAATTTTGATTCCGCCTAAAAGTAGTAATTTGGGTACAGTCGTTATCATTGTAGCAGTTTTGTTTTATATTGGTGGTAAGGGAGCCGCTACGGTCTGACTGGACATGAAGTACTTTATACGAAAAAGTTAGAAGATGTTCCCAGGCAACTATTGAATTTTCTTCAATTACCTTTTTAATGGTCTTTGAAAGATGTTGAGCTACACTTATTCGAGCACCACGGGGTATTCTTCTAATAATAAATTTGTTTGGGTAATTTGTTTTTAGTGAGCTCAAAAGTTCTATGTGAGGTACAATGGGAGTACTATTTTGGCTATGGGAGCTGGGATGCAAGGGAGCTGATAAGTTAGGTGGGCCCGAATGATCACATCGGTTTAATTTCGTGCTATGCACTTTACCGATGTGAACGTTCAGACCCCTCTGCCCTTTAAAGAAACGTGGCTGGGAGCACTGGGAACATTGTAAGAAAGATGTGTCGCTTTGGGGCTGGCATCCAGGATTGGCACCTGTCTGCGACATATATATATAATAGAATAGGATATTACATATCTACAATTAGAAAATACAATTATATTGTAAATATTACCTTTAGAAATAACAAAATATCGTATTTGGCACTGGAAAAATATCTAAAAATAAAGAATGTTACATATTGTTTAAAATTACACTCAAAACTTTGAAGAAATATTTTACCACTTCTCTGAAATATCATATGACACCAGGTTAGAAAGTTCACCAGTCAAATTGCTGTCAAAGAGTCTGTGACACCATAAAGTTACCATAAAGGCTGGAACGGTGCCGCAAGCCGGGTGCTCCGGGACATCTCCTAGGTAACCGAATTTGTATGCCGCTCCGTCACACACAGCTGATTTTGATATATGATTGAAATATCAGGTAACAATTGAGTAGGTGTAGCTATTATAAGCTTGAACTTCGGCAATATTTTATTTTTCAATACCAAAATCTCAATAGCAGCATAAATTATGCAAAATGGTACTTTCAAAACATAGCATTTGTTCGATCATTTTTAAATTATATAGTTACCTACTATTTTTATTCATCCATATACTCATCGTACAAATATTTATATCTATTTAGCAAGATTTAAACACTTTTTCTCATTATTATTTCTATTAAAGAAAATTTTAAAATAAAATTCTAGTCGGTGACATCTTCCATCATCGACTTTTCATTTTGTACATATTTGTTGTTAAATAAACTATATTTGTTAAAGTCGTTTATTAAATAAATAATAAAAATAACTCATTACACATTACAATCCTGAATAGGAATAGCAATAAGCTAAGTACGCTCTGTTTCCCATCGACATAATAATGTAAAGCCGACAGTACATTGATCTGCAATTTGTCGAGTAATACGACCTACCTACAGCTAATGCATTAAGTTGATAACAGACTAGAGTGTGTAGTGTGTACTATCTCTATTACATCTATGTAGTTAGATTATGTAGACATGCTTTCCTAGGTCTGACGCTGTCTAAGAATAAATAAAATCAATGATAATTTGATTTAGAGTATTTCAACAAAGACTCGAGATATATTCATTATTTACTAGCTTCCTACTGCGGTTTTACTCGTGTTTTCAGGATAATAAAGTTACCTATCCATCTCCAGCCAGCCTATCTAGCTATCTACAACTCCCATTTATAATATTAGCTTTAGCTGGCTTAGTTACTTATGTGATAGTTCATGAGCCCGATAGTGATAGGTGGGGCGATTACGTAACTAAATTTCAATCTTTTTCGAATTGAAATCGGTTCAATATAGCAGTTTTCTGATAACTTTTTTTACGTTCTGATAACTGCTAATACAAACAGTGGTTCATTAGAAATGGAATCATTTCCGATTTTGTAATATTTCTACTGATTCAGAGGTTATTTCAATCTGAATTTAATTGCAATAAAGTTGAGTAATCCTCGTAAGGATCCTTTGTATCCCAGAAACGCGGGTAAAACCGTGGGGGGTAAGATAGTGTCAATATAATGATGATTTCTTTAGTTAAAATGGGCGTACTCCACGGTTCAATATTACAGCCATTTTAGTTTCTAATTTACATTAATGATTTACCATAAGTAGTAAATGGTCTTTCAGATATAGTCTTGTTTACTGATTATAGTAGATAGAAAAGACAAATATCTTCAACTTAGGGAATAGTGCAAGTTTAATTGAAATCGGTTCAGTATTTTTCAAGATATGGACAAGTATGTGAGAAGGCCTGGCTTATTGATACGAGCTACGGGTGTGGTGTCAAAGGAAAAACATCTCAAAACCTTGGTAAAATTCTAGTTCATTTAAGAAAAACTAAAAGTGACGAAGTAAAAAAGTAATTCAAAAAAAAAACTACGTCAAATACACTAAAAAGTATGAAATAACTCTAATCTGACACTGATTTGAAGACAGCGAAAGAGCACGACGCATTCCATTGAAAATATTTTATCATACCAAGCATACCTGAGAACAAGGGTCTTGACAGATAGACAGACGGGCAACAAAGTGATCCTATAAGGGTTCCGTTTTTTCCTTTTGAGGTACGGAACCCTAAAAGTAGCCAATATGGTCAGATTGTCCCAAAAAAAAATAATGTAACCTTGCTGAGTTTCTTGCCTGTTCTTCTCCGTTGAAGGCCGACTTACGAACTGGTGGTAACTTCAGTAGCTTTGATTTATATAAATGCCCTACTAGGGTCTACATTAAATAAATGGCTTTGACTTTGACTTTGACTTTACCGTAGAAGGTACATATAAGTTGTTCTCTACTTTTTGATGTAGGTTAACGTGAACGCGCTTTAATTATTATATACATATAATATCCGATCCAAGATTCATTAGATCCATGAACCCTGTTATTGATGACTTTAGCTATCGCTTGTAATTAAGGAATTGTTCGCTTCATGCTTAATACCATCCCAATTGACGTTAATTCAACTAGACGCGTATCTTGTGCGAAATAAATGTACACATAAATTCAGCCGACATTTGAGAAATATTGTCTTTGTACGTTTTGTTTTGTTCTAATTTGCGGCGGGAGGCGGTCGGTCTAATTTGCCTCTTGAGATAAGAAATTCAACAATACAAGGTGTTTGCTTCACGCGTTCCCCCGCACAATGTTTTGTTACATAAATTTTATTTTATGCCGTTAAAGAGAGTTATTGTTATTGTTAAGATAATGAAATGCTTCAATTTTGTTTCATTAATAATGCTGAAGCTCTGCCCGCTTATGGTGGAAACGGAATAGGTACAATTAAGTGTCTTTACTTAATAATTTTAAAACTTAATTTGATAAATACTGACTTACTACTTACCTACATGCTATATTATCTAATTTGTATTTATCATAATATTGTAGTATATTACATTCATTCAATGCTAAATATTATATACTTATAACTAACTTAATATACTAAATACAGTCTTACTAAAATCCATATATAGGATGATTTTTTTTTTCTAGCCTGTATGTGCAAATTCTGAACTATGGTCTTAGAAAAAAGACGCTGAAAGGAACCATGAGCTTAGCATTCTGACAAATAATATAAGCGATCAATTTTGATAACTTCTAGCAACTTGTGACAAAGATTGTAATATATAATTTTGTTCGTATTTTGAAGTAGAAGCAGAAATGGCATTTTTATTTTCTTCAAAATTCAGCTAGGAATTCCTTTAAGGCGCAGACTCCTCTCGAGCAGATTTCAGTTTTCACCCTTGCGCCACATTTTCACGTAATATTTGCGGAAATTACCGGAACTAAGCATACAAAAAATACTAGCTCCCTCTATTTAGAAGTGCGTCATTGCAAGCAAACAATTCAACGTGACAAACCGCCATCTATACATTTCCCCGAGAACGAAGCTGTTTGAATTGGACACAGTAAAAATGTTAACAGTAGACAAACTGTAGACAAACATTTAAAAATATAAATTTTTATATACCTCAAAAAAAACTTTTGACGGGCCAGTTGGTGTAGTTTGTTAAGATTCCACGACGCCGCCGATTGTATGTTCGATTCCCACCAAGGATATGCATCTGTGTGCATGAACATGTTTGCATGTCCCGAGTCAGGGTGTAATTATGTATATTAAGTACTAGCGACCCGCCCCGTCTTCGCACGGGTACAATGTCATAATGTGGTGACAGTGAAGCGATTTGCGCGGCAGCCCACGCCACCCGGTCACGGTATCGCGTATAAAAAGAGGATATCCACTGCTGAACATAGGCCTCCCCCATTAACTTCCACTTCAAGCGGTTTCGGGCTGCTTGAATCCAGCAGCGCCCAGTAACTCTGACCAGGTCGACGGTCCACCTGGTGGACGTACGGTGTCCCCTTCCAGTACGTGGCCGCCACTCGAGAACCTTCCATCCCCATCGGTTATCGGTTCTTCGAGCGATGTGGCCTGCCCATTGCCACATCAACATACGAACTCTACGAGCTATATTAGCGATGGGCGATTGTTCAAAAAAAAGGAATCGAAAGAATCGACAATTGTAAAACTGTACATTCGATTGTCGATTCATTCGTTCTAAGGAATAAACAATCGAATAACAATCGACCTTTCGAATGAAAAGTCACAGTCAAAGACGCACGCCACGCAGGTTGCAATAGTATGCACAATCGACGGGTGAGCGCGTGGGCGAATAGATTCATTCATTCGGCGGGCGGACAGCCAGCGCACGGCACAGGCCACGCAAGGTGCCGCACGAAGCGTATTATGAACAATCGAAAGAAGTCAATTGTTATTCGAATGATTCGAATAAATTGGACAATCGAATAATTCGATTGTTTTTAGTAACAATCGCCCATCGCTAAGCTTTATCGAGAATTTTTGTTCTCCTACATATGTCCTCGTTTCGGATCCTGTTTCGTAGTGAAATTCCGAGCATAGCTCATTCCATAGCTTGCTGAGTGACTCTGAGCGTATTTATTAGACCAGCAGTGAAAGACCACGTCCGTGTTCCGTATTTCATCACTGGTAACACGCACTGATTGTAAACCTTTTTCTTAAGACTCTGACTCTGAGGTATTCTGGACTTGAAGATATGGCGAAGCTTGCCGAACGCTGTTTTTTTTTTATACAACTTAGTCGGTAAAAAAGCATATGTGCCTCGAAGAGGGGGCCTAGCAGCGAGCTCTGCGCCGAAGTGGGGACTGATCTCCCGCTGCCGAGCGTCGTTCGCGCTGTGGTTGAAAACGAGAGATCGTGGGATGCACTCCACTCCTTTTGCGAGCGAGTTATGCCCGCTAAGGAGGCGGCGGAACGTGACAGGGAGGACAGAAAGGGTCTGACACACCAGGCTTCTAAGCAAGCTTCCTTGATATGAAATCTCTGGTGGTCTGTGCGCTTGAATTTATTTATTTATTTATTAGTTTGCAGCTTAACAGTTTACCATTTCCTGAGCGAAGTGAATAGATAGAGTGATAGGTAGTGAGTGAATTGGTAGATAAAGTGAATAGATCATTCATGTAGTCATAGACGGGTGTTCGTCGGACCTTTCCGCAATCAATTCCACAGAGTTCGGTTCTCTCTGCAACCTTATTTCTGCTGCATATTAACGATCTGGTGAAGCCCGGTATCTTTGGGTACGTAGACGATAGCACCGTTGTCATAGATCCAATTGTTGCGAGAGGCCATGGTAGAGCGTTTGAACGTAATTTTACAGGCAGTCTCCGATTGGGGCAATGCCATTCTGTTCACTTTTAATGCCACCAAGACGCAGGTGTGTCTTTTCACCAAACGGAGTCCTTTCCACCAGGCTCTTGCCCTCGACTCAATAAACCGCCAAGCCAGAAGACTCATCGAATATGAGACTAATTATGACGAAACTCACGAGCCTCGACCATCGAAGAAAGGTTGCTTGCTTTTTACTCCAAACCACAAGGCACGGGGATTTTTTTTCTTTTGTATCTTCAATTATAATGCGGGCAGCAAGGGAGTGGAACTTGCTTCCGGCGACTGTATTTCCTGACTCTTAGAATCTAGGGACTTTCACGGCCTGAATGATTAGGTTCCATTTGGGTTAGCGTGCTCCACCTTAGGCTTCGTCATTATCCTTTATGGACGGCTTAGTGGCCAAATACAAGCCATTTTTTTTTTAAATATTACTTGCAGTTTAATTGAATTTTTATTCAAATGCAAGCAATGGAAATACAATAAAATAGAACACCTCTCTTCAAACTACTAATAATCAAGCATAAAATACGTGTACAATTTAAAATTACAAAAGATTGCAAAAAAAAATAAAAAAAAACGAAAAATCCGGATAATCCGGATTTATATGTGATGATAAACTTTCTATCCGGATTTGAAAAAAAACCGGATTTTGCAATCCCTAATCGGCACAATGATAGCCGAGCTCACTAATAGTAATTGTAAATTTACGATGGGTTCACATTCCAACTAACCGATTCAGTAAGTAGTAGAACATCGAACAATTAACCCAAAGAAGCGTAATGACGTTGATTTTGCTTGCAATCTATTCCGCCAATTTGCCATCATTGACAATGCGCTCTGATTGGCCAAGTCAAGAACACACGATAAAGTGATTGGTCCTTACAGTTCAAAATCAGCGACTAGTTTCGGAATCAGATTGCTCGGTATAAATTCTCTAAGGGTTGTTCCTCGATGTAGTAGAAACTTAGTCAACGTAAGATGTGTAATATTTTCTTTACTGGTACTAATTTTACTGTGCCATTGACACTTCACGACTACGCGACTGGACCACAATAATACAATGAATATAAAGGTATATCGGCTCGACTCGATGACTACAGATGACTCGATGACCGCAGTAGTGACTGGCACGCCCGCCCCGACTCGGGGCACCTACTGTTACCAGTATCAGTCAACCTACCTTCAATACCTTTTCTTTGATCTCAAAATAAACAACATTGAATGAGGTGTTATTTAATCAGGTAAGTAACTAAATAGATAATTGCTCATTAAAAATAATATATATTGCTATTTTTATGATTTGAAATAAAAAAAAAACACTTTCCGGGATTTGAATCATCACCTCCTTCAGTCGGCGCCTACATTAATAACCCGCACTTTAGCCCCCTAGACTACCCAAGCCATACCCTTCATAGACGAAAATAAGTATTAGTCTCTGTCAGTACCACGACATGGCTCGATGACAATTTTCAAAAGTATCAATCATAACAGATTTTATTTTATATATTTTTATTCATAACAAGCAAATAAAAGGCTCAATTGCCTTAATTTGACTAGCATGCATTTCCAGTGCCTTCTGAAGATAATTTGATATGATTTTTTACTCATTTGAGAGGGTTTTATTTTGGTGAAAATTCTGAAAGAAAATGACACAGGTCCATCTAGCAACGCGGATCGCCGCGGAATGCGAGTGAGCGCGAAGTAAAATACGCGAGTTGCAGGACAATAGAGTGCGGTATGATGTTGATGGTGCTCGGATTGAATTTGACGTAAGCGACTTTTTTTTAAATCATTATTATGAAAAACTGAATAGCTAATTCAAAAAACTAAATCGGGCGTTTATTTTCTTATGATATGTGCTATATCGATGAAAAAAATCGTATCAAAATACCTTCAGGCTTTGGATATATTTGGGAATTTCTTGATTTTTAGAGGTATGTTTGAAATTTTTTTTTATCGAGGCTTTTAATTGAAATCGTGTTTTCGGCTCGGGCGATGTGTTTGTTATAACCTTAAGTATCATATATTTCAATTTCAACACCGTAGAGTTAGCAGGTTTCATATAATTTGGGCAGCAATGTAGTGTATTTTGCCCAAGTCTGCGCCTTAAGCGTTTTTCTCTAAGACCTGTTGTTCAGAAGATGCCCTCAATGGCTTGATACCTGGATGGATTCACCTGTATACGAGTACATCCATGTACCCAAGTCAAAATAGGCTAGATATTCGTATCACTGTTTTGAGTGAAGTTAGTTCCATGTGGTTCCTGATTTACCTTTGTATTCCTAAAGACCTGAATGTTAGGAAATTTCAGTATAATATAATGGAGCCTTAGAATATTATCTCCAACTTAATCATAGATTTATAATACAGTGTGATATTCTTGGTGTTATAGCAAACTGGTTCACTTATGTTTAATCTGTTTGTACATCGAAGTGCAAGTCCTAGATACGACCTGCTCGACTGGTTTCATAATCGTCTTAGATACTGTTGGTGGAGACTGGAGAAGCTGCGTGACATCCTCGACTTAGTTCGAGCTTCGGGCTTTTATGTGATCCCTTGCTTTCTCTATTTTATGGGTGTATTAATCTTATAAATATCTATTTAATACATCGCAGACTAATAAAAAGAAAATAATAAATGTGATACTGATATAAACGGTAACCAGACATTTTTTTTAATAGTAAGTAGGTTGGTGTATGTAGTTAATAATAGGTAGGTAGGTCAAATCTACAAATTTTACTAACCTTACCTACCTTTTATGCTCTTGTTTTTTTTTGAAAGATAGCTTGGTACCGAAGACTTATGCCTAGTTATGTGACGAACAACTCTTTGTAAATAAAACAAGTGAATATTGCCATGTAATTGTCGGGAAGCCGCGATGCATGCAAACTGCAATCATAAAACAATACCTATTATTGAAGGTCTGATATTTTCTGTCGGTCGCCTCCGGCCTTAAATGGCCGGGTTTGGCTGTATTCCAATTTTTGTTCATACTTGTGTCTTTACAATTTTTTTAAGTATTGTGTTGCGATGCAATATCAAAAGATTTTAGAATCTATGTATAGAATATTGTCATCTAAGATATTTTCCATCAACTGAATAATATTTTCGAACATCGAATGTTCCTGTGTGTTAGTAAACTTAAATATTCGAAAAAGTTCAGTATTCAACATTTCATTACATGAGAAAACCTCTAGCTGCAAACAAGAAACAATATTTTACCTCAAAGTTTGATGTTACATTTAACTAGGGTAGCAACATAATCTCAAAGTGAATTCAACAAGTTCGTTTACGTACATATGTTGGGTTAATCTCTATGTACTACGTCTACGGGATTCAGCGCGTAACGTGCTTTCTATAGAGTATAACGCGGCTAAGCACAGTCGTAGCAATTAGTCCTTGGCGTCAGATGGTAAATATTAACACTGGTAATTGTACGCTGAACGTCAGCTCCCTCGATGTTCGTTACAGTGCCCACTTGCAACCAGAATACAAATGAATCCATTATCCGAAAGTGCGGAGATAGCAGATCGACACCAATATCACGTGCCGTCATGTATGCTCAAGTACTAATGTGTTTTTGTGATGCAACATTGGTTTATTTGACCCACATTTGTCGGGTCGTAGTAATTAGACCTTGTTTTTAGTTCCAATATTTAGGTTTGTTTACAAAAATTATATAGCAAACTTTTTATGTATACCAGAACTATATTTTTGATGGTAATTTGCTGTTATTCCAACGATTGGATCACCTGGCGCGTAACTTACAATGATCTTAAAATTTATTTTCCTCAATTTGTTCATTGTTTTATTTGGCAATAGTTCAGTTGAAACTAAAGCATCAAATGATAATCATATCGATGATCCGAAAATAACTTATAATACGGTGCAACTAAAAGTCATGAAACTGTTATGCCAACATTTTCTAATATGAAACTACACGTGGCACAACTTGAGACCGTCTTGCGGTAATTATGACACGCGAGTTTCAAACGCGATATATCTAACACTAATTACATCGAATATAATGCGCGGTGTTTCGATCAAAATTTCGTTGCAGTTGTTTCACCTTGTACTCTACACCTAAAACGCATGCTTTAATTTTATTAACTTAGAGGGTAAACCAACCATTTGATTTATAGATTCCAAACCATTTGATATTCCAACCATTTGATTTATAGATTCCAAAGTAATACTAAAACATATTTTTTTTAAACTAAACTATAAGCATTAAAATTATAAAGGCAATATATACATGGAAATAATTATAAATAAAGTACTTAATTAGTTACCAACGTTTCTGAAAATTGAGTTTAGGGCTCGTATCCAACCAGATCGAATCCCTCTTTGGACTCAGTAATTAGGCACTATCCAAAGCCGTGTAGTTTGGCTGTCTGTGATTAAACATTATTGAACATTCTCGATAACATGGCCCCGGATTGTATAATCATCCCATGCTCCGGTTGGGGTAAGCAGTTATTTATTTTGAAAGCAGGATTTATTTGCGGAAATGGGTCTGACCCACATTACTCAAGGGAGATTTCGCTGAATAGGATTGTAAAGTATGCTGTTCGGATTCAGATAACTTATTGTATTCGTATTTTGAGGTGCCTTCCTGTTTGTGTGCCGTCCCTGTCTTATTTGTCGTTCTTTGCACTGTCAAATGAAGCAAACATCGAGTCATGTCAATTTCGCTACGGGTGTTCGATGGTGACATTTGGACGTTTGCTCGATATAGTTTTCCTGTCCCTTGTTATTTTGCGGCAAGTTTTTGGTTAGTATATTATTCCAATACTAATATTTTAGGATATGTAATACTAAATTTATTATTTTGGAATATAATTTATGAGCTATTTAATAATAAAGCGGTCTCCATTTAATCGATTAGAGCGAATGGTAGAGACAGAAACACCGAGGTGAATTGAGGTTTAATCATCATTCAAAAGATTATTATTATTATTGATTAAGCTAAACATATTTTTCAAACACTTGATTATATTTGAATGACATATAATATAAAAGAATGTAAGTGAATCTAGAAACTAAAACAGGGCTAAGTGAATGTTAAAAGTTAACATCTAATTATAATTAGACATCAAAACAACCCTTAAACTAGAGCTTGCCTCAGGAGGTTACTAAAACAGGTCAAGTATAGTCTTCATAACGCACTGGTTACACGCAACGGGCTGTACTCAACATTAATTTTATTTACTTGAAATAAAATTGTGAAGCACGTTTATTATTTCAGTATCTTGCAAAATAGACTATTTGTTATAACTATGTTTTCGTAGTAAGATGTTCTTTTAGGGACTCTGTAAGTGTGAAAGAGATGTTGTGTCAGCAGTTTTATGTGTAAGCGAGATGTATGTGAGCGGTGATCGCCAGTTAAGCGCACTGACCGATCCGAGTGACTGTGTACATAGATTCGGGTTTTACTAATATACATTGCATTATTATAAAAAATCTTTCATTTTTGAATGTGTCAAAGTGTCTCTCAAGTTGAACGCGAAGGTATCCCCACATTCTCTATATAGGGTGACTGGTAATTAGTAAACGATACTTAGACACATGATTGTACTCATGATAAACAAAAAATTTCCCAAAGAAACAAATAGGGATAAATAACTAAATTAAATAAAAGCTGATGGTGTATTCTTATTCTTGTTAGCTCAGATTACATGGAGCTATTTTTATTTGCTTTGTTTAAAGAAAGTTTATTAAAAAGAAAGTGTTTATCGTTAAAAAAAGTTTGTTAAACAAAGCAAATACAAATTCAAAAGCGAATACCAGGCCCCCTAAAAAGGAAGCTAAGCAATATTGCTAACGCAATTCATTTTTTCGAATTTAAAGCAGATCTTATGCAACTCATCAATCCCAAATATTTTAATGAATTGAATTGTATATAATGAGTAACTATTTTACCAAAACATATTGGAATCACTTAGGATCTGCCGAGAATTCGTTTTTTTTTTTATTGCGTAGCATTATTGTTTTAGCTTCCTTTTTAGCCTCCCAAGTATGTGTTTTTCAATTTGTATTTGCTTATAAAATAAAAAAAATCTCAGCCCGGCCACATTAAAAGTACCATATTATTATTTAATTCCACTTATCACTTCGAAAATAAAAGATTTACGACTTTAGGTCTATAAGAGGAAAAAAATGATTTAGCCCGCCAGCGATGGGTAGATAGTGTGGGTGTTTGGCAGAATCTTATTTATACTTATTTATCTTAGGGAGGGAAGGTTCTACCTACACAAACAGTGAAGGGGGAGGAGGAAAAATAGTTGAGATAAAAACATCTATGGAGTAAATCTATCTAAAGAGTGAGTACAAAGCAAAATAACATATCTTAGAATTGAAATTTAGTTTTAGTTACCCAAGTAAATAATATTTAAATGAAAAAATGATTTTATATGGGTATTTTCATTATATACGCAAGGGATCAGTCAGAGCAAAAACATAATGGAATGAAAATTTCTCAATAGAAAAAAATCACAAAGATACCTCTAATATTAATTAATTTTCCTTTTTATTCGTTCATGGTGTATCTAAACGTATGACGTAGGGCTGATACTAACGATTTTTTGAATATTCTATCCTGTAAAATGATTGATAATGTAACAGACGGACTAAATACATTTTTTTTGTAATTTAGCCATTTTCTATTTCTTTGCCGTGTCCTATTGTGTGTGTAAATAAGAAACGTACGTTTTGAAAATGTATAGCCATAGTCCACCAATTCGAACTGGTGGACTACAGAGTCTACAGACCATATTTCCCTCGAGAGGTTCATGCGTGCTATACTAGTAGAGATATGCTATTGATAAACCTCTGTACAAAGTCGATGGAAATATATTTTCTTAGTTATCATGTGTTTCTTCAAAGATTCAACATCATCTAAGTATTTTCAATCTGTGGTATAACACTATAAACAACTACAAACTTAATCTAGTGAAAAAGTTATTAGCGAACCTACAATGTCTCCAACCAAGACAAATTTTAACATAGTAACAATGGAGATCGTAACCATTCCCATTAGTAGATAACATATCAGATAGAACTCCAGAATTTCCATTATCATACCTATACATCGCATACTATAGAGATATGTCAAGTAATCTCGCAGGATTTCATTTTAGTGAGCGAATTAAGCCCTTATGAATATTTCATTTAGGACTTTGTGTTCTCGCCAAGCATGGAAATAAACTCATCTTGCGGTGACGTTGGATTGTTTATGAATATATAAATATTTTTGTCCTTAAAACTCGTTATAATATTGGCTTAGTTATAATAATGTATCATATTTATGTTGCATGTTGGAACTACTACTTACTGTACATTGCAGAAAATATTTAAAAATGTTAAGTATCTTGTTGAATTTCTCGCCGGTTATTTTCGGTTTAAATAAATCATACTTTTATTCACATCCCTCCGCAACATTATTTTCGCCTAATGGCGTGGCAGTACTCCTGATAGTATTACCCGGCCGTCGATGGCTTCACTACTAGCCGCGTATATGTGTGATTTAGCGTAGGTAATTAAATAAGTTCGCTTGTAAGTATGATGTGCCTAGGGTATGGTGTGGTTGAAGGGGACTTCCATACCGGTAACTTCAGTAGCTTGAACTTCATAAGTTCCTAAACTGAACAAAAGGATTTTCTTTAATACGGATTACCAAGTATAGTATTTGTTAATTTGTCCTATTTAAATCCGAATTCAAATTGTGTTAAATGTTCCCAATGTACTGGTAAAGGTTGTATCGAATTATCCCATCAAGTAAATTTTCAACACAACACAAGTTCGGTTGATTGTTGGTTGATTAGTTGATGCCTGTTTGAATTTATCAAACTACTGTCAAGTTAATATTATTAAACACAAATTGTTTTAATGAGATTGTTGTTTGTATTTAATTATCATCCAAATTGCAAGTACTGAAAAGTTAATTTTGACTGCATTAACGTGTCACTCACTAATAATTGAAATTTTACAATGGAAATTGTGATTGTAACCGACTTCAAAAAAAGGAGGAGGTTCTCAATACGGTTGTATTTTTTTTTATTAACTCCGTCAGTTATTAACCGATTTGGAAAATTCTCTTTTTTTCTTGTTTGATAGGGTACACTTCCCGTTTGGTTCTATTGTCATCACATTAATTTAAGGATTTTATTACTTCCTAGTGTACTTTGAAGACGGTTTAAGTTTTTTTGTTAAACAGTTCAATTTTTGTACCCCGTTTTCTGCACGTGTCGCTTCCGCCGTCAAGTGCTCATTCACAGACATCCAAAAGTGACAGTGGTTTTTACTAAAAAAATATAATAATGAAAATAACAATGTTTACGAAGGAACGGTCTAACTAAACCGATTTTCTTAAGAATTGGCAGATTTGGCAGACACACAGACAGAGTGAATTTCGAATTTACTTGTAATATTAGGTAAGTATTGATAGGTTATATAAGTAATAACTTACATATTAAAAGAAAAAACTAAAACAGAGTGTAAAAGCGCCCCAAGCTTTCTTTTTTTTTAAGTTTTTTAACTGCAATTGTTTTTTGTCAAAATCAATTTATTCATATCATTTTATTATGCTACTTATACCATTTTTTTCCCCATCTCACCTTCTTTTACATTTATAGTAAGTATTTAGCTCCAGTGCCTACCCTCGGACTCCACCATCAGACTCTGACCAGCATATATATGGCCAAATTGCACCCTAACCCAATACGATTCCAATGCGCACAAACACGGCTAGGATACGTTGCTCCGCTATGAGGAGCATTTCAGTGCCTAACCTCTGACTCCATCATCAGATCCTGAAAACTATATATGGTCTAAGTTTAATTCATGACAATTCCAAAAACCTCACACATGGCTAGGATACGTTGCTCCGCTATGTAATTCCAATGCAAACCTCCTTCTCCATCATCTTACCCTAAAAGCCATATGTGGTCAAAATGCATCTCAAGACGATTCCAACTAGTCCAAACACGGCTAACATACGTTATTCCGTTATGAAGTTCCAGTGCCTACCTTCCGGATCCATCATCAAATCAGCTCGATGGTACCATATTATTGTATTGTTATCGGTACTTGATAAGTGTGCTAAATTTCAGTATAATCTGAGGTTTGGAAGTTGATGAAAATTACGTTTGAAGATTCCATTACATACATACAGGTGTGAAGCTAATAAATTCAGCGTTTTAAAAATGATCAATATAAAAAGAGTGATTCTAGAAGGATCTATCAAGGGTTTTTATGAAATTCAAGTAAGATTGATTTGCCTAAATCCAATTTCTTTCAGCATTACAGTGCCTGATTTCTCCACTAATTCGAATAAAATGAAAAGTTAAAGTTTGGCAACTTAGTACAGCCATGATTTTGTTTTGTGTTATAAGATAAAATTATCCTTATTTTATATAAGGTATATTGTTCTAATATCATGTGTTACTACTACCCTATTAATCTTAAAAAGCAGTAAATTATTTACGCTCACATTTTGTTTATGTTCATACAACTAATTAGTTTTAATATGTATTATGTACTAAACTGGGGCTATAAATTTTATAGACTTTATTATTAACGTATGTACGTAAATTTCGTACAAAATTATAATAAAGGCTCACATAATAAAACGAGTGAAATTGATGCAATATTGCAGGCTTATTACAAAATATAAGAAGGTATCGTTATAGCAGCTTATGTGTTATTTTAGACAAAATGAAAAGAGCCGGTACACAACAGAGAAAAACAGCATAACGTTTTTCGTCACAAGCTTTTATGTTTGTCCCTTTGTCTACGTCGATTGTGTTTTTGTTACGTCAGATTGCTAAGAAGTCGGTATAACGTCTACTCGATGGTATGTGGCCATCATCTTCTTTATTATTAACGTATGTACGTAAATTTCGTACAACATTATAATAAAGGCTCACATAATAAAACGAGTGAAATTGATGCAATATTGCAGGCTTATTACAAAATATAAGAAGGTATCTTTATAGCAGCTTATGTGTTATTTTAGACAAAATAAATAGAGCCGGTACCCAACAGAGAAAAACAGCATAACGTTTTTCGTCACAAACTTTTATGTTAGTCCCTTTGTCTACGTCGGTTGTGTTTTTGTTACGTCAGATTGCTAAGAAGTCGGTATAACGTCTACTCGATGGTATGTGGCCATCGTCTTCTGTCGAATCTAGTAGAAAGATTGCCAGTGTGTTGCAGACCTTTATATGTATAGCCCACAGATTACAGAATAAGGCAGATGGAGCGCGCGGAACACGGGAGTGAGGCCAAAAAAGCAAATACAAATTGAAAAACACGTACCTGGTATTCGCTTATGAATGTGTATTTGCTTTGTTTAACAAACTTTATGTAACAAAAAACACTCCTTTATTAAGAAACTGTGAATAAACAATGCAAATACAAACTGGAAAACGAATACCAGGTATCAGATTTTCAATTTGTATTTGCTTTTTTGGCTTCACTTTCGTGTTCCGCGCGCTCCATCTGAATTATTCTGTAATCTGTGGTATAGCCTATAAGAATTGTATGGAAATTTCTATGCGCCAAACATAAGTATGGAACATACGGGTAGATGATTTGTGGCAGATTTAAAATTGGGGGTGGCAGCCAATGTTGTTTACAATATAACGTAAAATATATACATTTATATAACGTACATATGTATGTATAACGTAATAATAGTTAACGCTACAGTCCGGTTTCTTAATGATCAGTACAATCAATAAAGATCTCCAAGATTCATATCTACATGAATATTTCTATCAATGTGTAAGCCGAACATTTCCATCGTTTGTTTCTGTTTTTGTTGTAGGTATATTTCCCATTATACTCAGCTAAAGACCGGCTGTTTATGAGTACCTAACTAAAAATCTACAAGACCAGTTAAATCGATGACTACCAATTAATAACTAAGTGCATACCAAAGTGAAAAGTTTTGATTAAAATCAAGTTTCATAGTGGCGTCTCAATATTGCTGATTAGAATTTGATTAAGGCGCGGGACTGCGAGAGGTTAGGCAATCCAATTATCCATGCCAAATAACGTCCAAATATGAAGTAAAACTAATATAAAACCACAGCTTTGGTCAGAATGAGAACTAATTGGAAGAAAGTTGGACTCACAGTTAGTAGATCTGTAGAAATTCTATTTTTTCGACTTTCAGTAAGTGCTCGTTCCCTAAAGCAAGATGGAGGTTTTACTATAAAAATAAGATTAACTAAAATAAAATAAAACTAGTACATTTAAGAAAAACTAAAAATGACGAAATAAAATAGTCATTAAAAAAAATATATATCAAGTTCAAAATACACTAAAAAGTATGAAATAACTCTAATCTGACACTGATTTGAAGTCAGCGAAATAATTTCAATGGAATATGTCGTGCTCTTTCGCTGACTTCAAATTAGTGTCAGATTAGAGTTATTTCATACTAATTGTTTCTTTTTTTTTATTACTTTTCTTATTATTATCATTACTGTGTGCACCGACCGTCTACACAGATAAGCTCTCGAGGGTTCCCTGCAGTCTCTAAACTATACGTGTAAATTGTTATATGGTATTTTTAACATTTTAACATTTATGTACATTTTAGATATTTTTCTTCTTTTCGGATAGGTGGCGTGTATTTAGAACTCTATATCATCAAAATCCGTGCTTCGGAAGGAACGTAAATTGGTCCCGGCTATCACTTAATTGTGATAGTTGGAGGCCTACTAGGCAACTAGAAAACTCCAACTGACTCCAGTTGACTGGCATACCTCCATCGATCCCCAGTGACCACGCGTGAGCACGCGTCTCTACCCATTCCCTTTCACCCTCATTTGTGAAAGGAAGCCTGTGCTCAGCAGTGGAACATTATAGGTTGATGATGACGATAATGATCATCAAACTCATAAGAATTAAAAATCAGAATATATTTAAATCTAATTCCCTAGTGTTAGAATCGCTTATTTAGTTGTGTTATTGACTTCGTGCAAGTGTGGTCGCTCAACGACTATCTTAGTGGACGACACAATGTTGATTTATTATTTGGCGGTGTATGTGTAAGAAATAGTTACGGTAGTTCACTCATTCTTGTTGCTTCGAAAAATGGAGTTGTTAATTAAAAATAAGTCGTGAAATTATATTTATCTTTTAAATAGAAGAAGTGCTTTCTTTTTATTTGCCCACCATCCTATTATCAGAAGCGGGATGAACAATAACTATGAACAGAGAAAGTAAAAATTCTAGACGTGGTCGTACACACCGCCGTTATTCACCTAGACGTAGTATTAGAAGAAGTTCTTCTCATAATTAGGCAGAGAAGACGCGTACATCGAGAAAACGAACCCGTTCACATAAGTTCACAGAACTCGACGCGATAGGACTCGGGAACGTGGTAAAAATTGAAATTCAAGATCAAGACGAAAAATATCGAGCCGTAGTTCCGATACAAATAAGACTCGATATAGCATAAATAGAAAATCAGAGTCTATAGAAGCTAGACGTAGGTACGCCATCGCCGCCACCACGTCTACATAGGGAAGGAGTAGGTATATCAGCTGGAATTCAGACTGATCCAGCGGGCACTAAGGTCTCTAAGGATAATGACGCAAGTAAATCAACTGGAGGTAACGATCAATTGATCTTTAATGCTGAAAATGCAGGTATGATAAATTTGCTCAATAATTATAATATGAATATTAATTTCAAAGAATTATTAACCTTATATTTGACGGGCCAGTTGGCGCGGTTGGTTAAGACTGGTTAAGATTCCACTTATCCTTTCTCCCTCCTTATGGGTTCGTTTCCCGCACAGGACATGCATTTGTGTGCATGAACTTGTCTGTATGTCCTGAGGCTGGGTGTAATTATGTATATTAAGTATGTATTTACAAAAATAAAACCTATGTATTATAACAGTTATCTGGTTTCCATAGTACAAGCTCTGCTTTGTTTTGGTAGCAGATGACCGTGTGTGAGCAATGTCCCAGGATATTTATTTTATTTACCCAAACATGTAAACCTTTTTCGCAAAATCTACACTAATAACAATATTATTCCTGAATTTGATCCGTCTGTTAAAATCTTAAAATTGGATTTCAAAAGTAAATAAACTTACAAAAATCTATGCCTGTCTGATCAACAAACATTACATTTGCCTTACCCTGTATAGAGATATGTGTCGAGAGGAGCTAGAGATTTTAAAAATAATAAAAATAATTTTACCGTAGAGTTTAGTTACATTACTATATAGTACCATACTATATACTATACTATAACCTCAGAGTAGATAAATACTCTATAACAATACTATATAATATTACTATTACAATATATATTATTATTTATATTACATGTTCTTTATGCAAACAAGTGGGTCATGTTCAAGGCAGTGCAGAACTTATAATGTCTTACAACTGTAAACAATATGGTCATCGTTTCAATCAGTGTACCTACTAAATCGATATGTAACTCAGTGCAATAAATGTAAAATAATCAACCTAGTCTGCCAGAGAAGCGTGTCATGACTGCTACTGCACAGACTAGTCAGACTAACGAAATACAAAAAAAAAAAGAGGCTAAAATTGATAAAATTCTGCATTCCATAAACTGTTATTTAGATTTCATAAGTAATTGTACACTTATTAGACAAGAAACTCAAAATATATAAACAAATACATAATGATAAGAATACCGAATCATTTCCTATTATTAAAATTATAAGTAGGTAATTCTTGTATAAAATCTTTAGGTGAAACTAATTTGACTTTGCATCTCGGTTCCGTTGAGCTTATATTTTAAGCAATGAAAGTTGGCACGGTCCGATTCTAGGTAGTTAGTCAATTTTTTACAGAACTACCCAATATTTTAATAATAAAAACTAGTCACTCCCTTGAAATACTTGACCGTTCAGTAACTTCTGAATTAGGTACCTGAAATTGAGCAAAAACAAAATAGAATCATTAAATTATATGCGTTTAAGGACAACACTTTCTAAGAGAAAAAATGCTCACTCTTCCATCCATTTATATCCTAGAAATTGCCCTGTTTGTAAGGAAAAATGCATCGATATTCGAACTAACAAAAAGTGCGCGCCGTAAAAACCAATTAGTTATACCAGAATCTAAGCTCACAATGTACCAAAATAGCCCATACTACAGATCAATAATCATATTCAATAAAATACCAAATTATATTAAAAATGAAGAGAAAGATTCAACCTTTAAAAATAAATTAAAAGACCACCTTACAAAAAAATGCTATTATTCAATTGACGAGTTTATGATAGATAAAATGGAGCAAACATAATCATAAGTTTTTAATAATTGAACGGTCTCGCGGTCTCCTACTAAGCGTCGATAATAATATAATTGTATATCAAACTTATTAATGTTTAATAATAAACTTATCATAATTCATAATGTATAATATAAATTAAATAAATAAAAATTGTATGTCTAAATAACTAACCGGTACTAACATAATTATAAATAATTAAATCTAAAATACTAATACATATTAATTAAAATAGCTAAGTAATCACCATTTAATGATGCAATGCCCTTGCAGGGCTCATGTTGTGGACTAACTTAATTATAACACCTTTATGTACTACATGATGCAAATAAATAAATTGAATTGAATTGAATTGAATTGAATTGAATTGGATATTGAAGTAACTGGTACAGGTAGTGTTACTTATTTGATATACAACGGACAATATTCAGTTTTCAATTAATTATCCCGGCTAGTTACCGTAATTATAATGGAGTTGAGTATATAATTCTGGAGGGTGTGTTAGTGGCAAAATTTAGTTCTGTATGCAAAAATAAATAAATATATAATAATACTAATAGTCTGTTAATAATAGCAAACAAAATAGAAGATGCAGTTCATAATGGCCAATGTTGTTTGAGCGTGCAATCCAATTATGAACCAATCTCTAAAACAGACAATTATACATTTAAATTTTAAGCTGACGGAATGATTTTTAAATTTATTGATAACTATATTGTAGTGTTTTCGCACGAAATTTATCGGACCTAAGATTATATAAAAAAAAAAAAAAATAGAAAATACCTTCAACTTATTAGTTAATGAAAATTTAACAGTAGGTACTTAAATATAAAAAAAAAACTAATTTTTGAAACTAATATAGATTATGTGGGTTGTAACATGTGTAATAATGGTGGCTCTGTACAATCCCACTTACAAAACTGAGCTATGGACGAATATACTCTGAGCTAGTATGAATGGGCTTTCTGGAATATTATTTCAAAAAGAAAATAATACTATTTGAAACTGTAGCTTTTTATGGTTGAAAAACTACGATGGATGAACAAACATTTTTCGTGTATGATTTGGTGACTGACTGTTATCCTTGAATACATTTCGTATGTACATTTTGGCACCTTTTGGTATATAGGTAATAATAATATTTATTTATGCTTTTTGCGATCGAGACCATGGGACCGTGGGGGTCCGAAGCTCGCCGTTTTGCTCGCACAAAAACATTAAAATTGATCGAGACCTGCGGAGACCAGCGGGCGGGGAGCTTTTTCCGCCAACGCATGAGCTTGGCTATCCAAAGAGGAGACGTTGCCAGCCTGCTGGGAACCTTGCCGCGGAAGCAGCGACAGACTTGAGGAAATTGTCTATATGTATAGATGGTAATTTTTACATATTTGTTGTAAATAATATTTTAAAATTGTGTAATGAAATTTATCATCGAAATATGATTGTAATCAGATAATGTTACGAATATTATTATGTATAAGTGTCATACCTGATGCAGTACCGGGTAGGTGCCTCAATGATTAGAATCCTGCTGTAGTTAACTGGTGAGGGTTAACCTGATGTAGTTCCAGGTATAAAAGAATCAACGTTTGTAATCAGATAATGTTACGGATATTATTATGTCATTTTAAGTGTAATATTGTCTACCTGATGTAGTACCGGGTAGTATACTGATGTAGTTCTAGAGATATTAAGGTTAAACTGATGTAGTTCCAGGCATAATAGAGCAATAATAATATAGGCATAATAGGGCTTGATGTGGTTCCAAGCATATTAGGATCAACCTGATGTGGTTCCAGGTTGTTCAATTTAATTCGACGTGGTTCCGAATTATAGGTAAATTCGATGTGGTTCCGAATTATAGGTAAATTCGACGTGGTTCCGAATTATAGGTAAATTCGATGTGGTTCCGAATTTGAGGTGAATTCGACGTGGTTCCGAATTTGATGTGAATTCGATGTGGTTCCGAATGTGAATTCGAAGTGGTTCCGAATTTGGTGTAGATTCGCTTAGATTGTATAAATAATAATAATTTCTATGCTCTAATTATGTGAATACTTGAAAAGTCGACCTGTACGTGTATTGCATAACTTTGTTGCGATGAAATTCGGATTGAAATAACCTCTGAATCGGTAGAAATATTACAAAATCGGAAATGGTTCCATTTCTAATGAACCATTGTTTGTATTTGCAGTTATCAGAACGTAAAAAAAGATATCAGAAAACCGCTATATTGAACCGATGTCAATTCGGGAATTGTTGAAATTTAGTTACGTAACCGCCCCACTGATGTAGTAGTTCTAGATGATTCGATTGAATTCGATGTGGATCCGGATTTAATCTTGTCTCGTTCATTTATACCTAGTGTTTGTAATGATGGAAAACTGATCATAATTTATCAGTTTTTCTGATGAGGTTTTTTATGTGTTTGGATATTTATGGTATAATTGTTTATGGTATTTGAAAAAAAAATATAACTGTTGTAATTCCAGCATTTTTAAGTATATAAGCAGATATAGAATTAATGGTTGTGAGTCTATAATACTCATGTGGCTCCAGAATGTAGGTTTAGTAGACTAAATGTAAATTGAAGATCTAGTTTGAGGGCAAACTATTATTGTCAGAAAGGCCGACTGTTAGAATCGCTTATTTAGTTGTGTTATTGACTTCGTGCAAGTGTGGTCGCTCAACGACTATCTTAGTGGACGACACAATGTTGATTTATTATTTGGCGGTGTATGTGTAAGAAATAGTTACGGTAGTTCACTCATTCTTGTTGCTTCGAAAAATGGAGTTGTTAATTAAAAATAAGTCGTGAAATTATATTTATCTTTTAAATAGAAGAAGTGCTTTCTTTTTATTTGCCCACCATCCTATTACTAGCAAAGTAACCGTTAAGACCGAATATGTTTTGTCACGAGCTGTTATAAGCCAGTCGTGACAACGTGTAATTCGTTATGAGCTCTTATGGGTACTGTTCATAATACTAACACGCTATTCGTAAATTTATATTATTATGAATAATAAGTATTAAATACCGGAGGTCAGATAAAAGTCAGAGTGTAGTAGGTCAACGTTAAAGTGGATCAGACAGACTCAGATATAGGTTGTTGAAAATAAACTTCACAGCCGCGATATTCTAGAAATAAATATAGTATTTCGTTTGCATTATCAAACATAGGTAGGTGCTAAGTATATAGTTATTGATAATGCGTGTAAAACACTTTCTTCTTGAAAAAAACATTTGAATTTTCTGTTGTATCAATAAAAATCATACGGTGGTAGAGATTTCCACCCATTATCACCTTCACTGATGCGGAAGGCCCATATCCGCCTGCCGCGGTACTCTTCAGCTGGTGCGGACGAAGAAAACTATGTCGCTCTCTCTTGTGCGGAACGATTATCTCAGGTATTTATAAGAGTTCGACAGAGACAAATATATATATTTCAGCTTGTAGTCAAAATTGTACGTGTTCCCCATGAAAACATCACGGCAGGCCCTTTTCAGCCTACCACGCACTGACGGGGAAGTACATCCGCTCAGTGCGGCAATGGGCCTTTTTCGGCCCGCCCGTCGCAACAGGCAGCCGGGCGCGGAGACCCGATGCCGCGCAAAGCGCGCGCCCCGCCAGTTGTATTATCTATCTGCGGGGCTATTTTAAAACGTCGGATTCGATATCGGAAACGGATTCGAAAATTTTCGAGGCGAATTTCAGCAATTAATATTTTAATTTCCGAAAATTTTTCGATGAATCGAATTGATATTTCCGTAAAGAAACATCAAAAATATTCGAATTCGGAAATTAAAATAGCAATTGCGGAAAATCGCCTCAGTAGTTTTTGAATCCGTTTCCGATATCGAATCCGAGCGTTTTAAAATAGCCCTGCTAATCTGACGTAGCGTTCGTTCGATATAATCAGCGATGGCAAGCAATAAAAGAAAAATACAAAATATTTTCTAAACAAAAAAAGTAAAAAATCGATATCCCCTTATTTATGTCTAACTATTACTATTTATGTCCATTACTACTAAAAATACTTACTAGTGCGGTTCAGGTCGATATCGGCCTGCCGCTTTCCCTGGTTTATTTCTCATTTCCTGTTTGGTAGATCCCGGGGAGAATCCTATCTACCTAAGAAACCTAAGAAAGTTGGGTTAAAGGTTATTCTAACAGTATAAAAAAAAACTATACATCATGTTTTCGCAAAGTTATAGCATTTTAATCTACCCTAGTTCTGGTGGGTCGAGAAAGACCTGCCAAACACTGGCGGAAATATCATTGGGGGCGCATTTCGACCCGCCGCCGCACCAGATGAAGGTTTATGATTTTACTTGCCGCAGCCAAGGTTTTAAGGACATACAACATAATTTGATCAACGCTTAGGAATATATTTATTTGACCCTATAATTAAAGTGCGGATCAAACAATCCCCCCGGGCCCGTCTGGCTAGAGGACATAGGCGTCAATATTGGCTGTGTACATTAGCTCATTTCTCCTGGGCTGGCCACTTACTCGCCAATTAGGATAACCATCCGTCGCAGTGTCGCACGCATTTCAATGTCGCCCAATTACTAATGCCTTATCTATCGGATACTAGTTTCGCTTACAGAATGACGAATCAAATGGAACGCGTTTTATCACGTCCCATTTTATATATTTTTTGAAGCTTTAATGAAATATAAAGCGGAATAATGACGAAGTCCAATGATTCGAATAACAAGTGGCCGATAGTCAATAACTTTGTTAAATAAAATATTCGAAGCAGAATTTACTCGAATTAATTTGATTTCCAAAAGAGTACATCTTGAGATATACTTCAAAGGTGGACTTTGTTTCCCTCAATGGCTCTCGATAATCACGATACCGTTGAAACAAAAAGTTATTTAAGTACTCTGAAAATTCTTCAGGCAAAGTTTTATTAACTCATTTTCCACTTGGTAATAGCAAAAAAGGGTTCTAATTTAGTTAAAATTTCTTTGAAAATGTATTCATACCTTTTATACTGATCATTTTTTAACTAGAGTTGTGCTCTTGATTAGTCTAGTTTATTATTAAGTATAATAGGTACATCAGTTATTTTAAATTATTATGATACTAAAAACAATTGAAGGCCTGATTTAACTATTTAAGTTGTGGCTGTTGATAATAAATACAACGGTTAATCATGCCAACAGTTTTATTTTAATAAATTGAATTTCCTCTAAAACTATTCTACCTTATTGTACCTATTTAAATTTCTATAATTAAAAATTGTAACTACCTACATCTACTGTCTACCACTATTTAGCTATCATAAGCAAACAGTCGTAAATTTTAAAGCATTATTAGGTATTATAAACATGTTAGTAAATTTTACGACTAATTAAAACTGTAATTTAGAATTTAATGCTGTCAAAACTAGTTCCTTACTCTTATTTTAAAAGTTCTAATGACATTTTACGGCTTTTAGACATTCCCAGCAAAATATTATCCGTAGAAGCTGTAGTAGAATTTTGTAACATATCATCTTTGCTAACCATTGAATGGTAATCGTTCATTTCGGACCACGCAGGATCTGACTTAGCTATTCTTTTTCTTTCTTTTATTTTTGTATATAATAAAATAGATACCATTATGAAAAACACTACAACCCCTAAAGAGCAACCTACAATTAAACCCATTCGTCGATTAAGAATTAATGATATTTCAAATTTTTTATTCGCTTTTATTTTAACTGTAACCTGTTTCCGAAATGTATTGAATGATACACATTCACTTGAAGGTGACCGCATGAGTATGGCGGCTGCGATGTCCTGAGAGATTTTTGCTGTTACATTTGAAATGCCATTGATAGTCTTATTGCCTTCTATTTCCTGTTCATCTTCATATTCCATTGGACCTTCCGATAATGTTATAATGCACACAACATAATTCATGTTTGGTTCCAGGTCTGTGATGTGTACTGATACTTCGTTCTCCTCTAAATACTTGGATTTAACCTAAAAATTGTTTCTTTAGTCATATATAAAAGAAAAAAGTATAAAGTCTTGCTGTAAAACTGAAGTAAAAGTTTGATTAATATTGGTACTTACATCTGTATGCACATCTTCACCGTAATATAAAATTTGTAAAGCCTTTATAGCAGTTCGGTTTCTTATAAACCATGATACTGAGACAGAGTTGTCCTTATGTTTGTCAACCGACAACTGAGAAATTACAGGCGTATCACACTTCTCTTTGGGATAATCATTATTGAGACAGGTTACTGCGTTGGATTTAATTGTTTTTGGATGATCCTGAATCCATACCCAAGTGTTGTCTTTTTGGCAGCTGCATATTATCACATTATCTGAAAATAGTATAAAATCTAAATGTGTTTCTTTATTAAACTTAACAAAATCTGCAATTAGGTACTAAACCTTTTATTGATATCTCTTGTATATGATTTTCTACTGATATCAGCAACTCCAATGGTATTGTTTGAAGTTTGTTATGTTCCAAGTTAACTTGTATTACTTTGTTCAAATTTCTAAATGCTGTTACAGATATATACTTAATGTTATTATAACTTAAATGCAATACTGTAAGCTCCTTTAAGTTTATCAGATCTTCATTAAGAATGTTTTGCAACTTGTTGTGGGAAAGATCCAAAAGTTTCAAATTGCTCAACTCTTCGGCAAAAGATTCCATTGATTCAATATTATTATTTGATAAACACAATGTCCTCAATTTTGTTAGGCCACGGAAATTGCTTGTCTTGAGTTGTGAAATTCTATTATAGCTGAGGTCTAAATTCTCCAAAAAACTTAACTTTAAAAATGGACTTATTGATAAGCGTCTTATTTTATTAAATGTTAGATAAAGATGCTGCAAGCTGGTTAACAATTCAAATGTAATATCGTCGACATTTGTCATGTTAGTGGCACAAATGTGTAATTCATATAGGTTTGCTATAAGCGTGTTATTGTCTAGTCTGCTTGATGTGGTCCATGTTACTGCAGGATTCTTACTGAGGTCCATATTTATTAACGAGACTCCAAACTTTTTATAAGATAATAAGAAGTCAAAACGTACGATATCATTATAAGAAATGTTAATATTTTGTATATTAGGGAAAACTTGGAATATAATCAGCGGCAATGTTTCTAATCTATTAAAACTTACATCAAATAATATCAATTCATTAAATTCTACTTTTTTTTGTGATGTTATAGATTTCATTTCATTTTTTCTTAGGATCAAATACTTAAGTTTGGTTAAGTTTTCGAGACCACTAAGTTCTATTCTTGGTAATAAATTATCTGCAAGGTCCAACGTCTCTACCTGTGTGAAATTATGTAAAGTATTGTATGGCACGTAGTCTAAAAAATTGTTACTAATATTTAATTCTGAAATCGAATTATGTACTTCGAATAGTTCTATAGGAATTGTACTGATTATATTCTGCGCTATATTCAGTCTCAATAGATTTCTATTATATTTAAATGTGCCTTTGAAAATGTTTTCAATATTGCAATGTTCTAAATATAAAACTTCTAAAAGAGGGAGTTGAATAAATGAATCTAATGGTAAAAAATCGAGAACGTTATATGACAATGACAAATATTTTAAACCGGATACACCAATGGACATTAAATCACTCGATTTCAATGAGTTGTTCTTGAGAGAAAGGGATTTTAGATTATTTAAGCCAAGAAATGTACCATTTTCTATAAGTAGTATTTCACAATTATCTAAATACAATGAACTCAAAGGTAAACCTTGCTGAAATATATTTCTGTGAAGAATTTTTAGCGGATTAAATGAAAGATTTAAGCTCCTTATTTTTTTTAGAGTATCAAATGCCATGTCAAAAATAAACATAACATTATTTTGGGATATATCTAAGTCTTCTAGCTCACTTAAACCGTAAAATGTGTAATTTGTTATATTTCTTAATAAGTTGTACTGTAAATCTAAATACCTCGCAGAGTTTAAATGTTGAAATGAAAAGTCCTCTATTATGGAAATCTCGTTGTTATTCAATTCCAGTCGAGTAATATGAGTTAAATTTCGAAATGTATTCTTCGTCAAGAATTTTAATCGATTGTTTTTCAAGCTTAAATGATTCAATTTTTCTTGTGAACGAAACATGAAATTACCAATCAAGGATAATGAGTTTGATTCTAAGTGGAGAGAAAGTAAGTTGGAACTTAATTTAGGTAAAACGTCGTTTAAATCTATGAGAAAATTATTATGTAAAGTAAGATATTTTAAGTCCATCATTTGTACAAATGCACCTGCTTCGATAAATGTTATTTCATTGTGGTCCAAATATATTTCTTCTACTTTTACTAAATTTCTAAAATAGTATTTTGAAATCAATTTTAGTTTGTTATTATTAAATCTTATTTCATTAACGTTCACTAATGACCCTAATGTATGATTGTTCAAATCAACAAAATTATTATTGTCTAACCTTACTTTTAATATATTCTTATTATTTATAAAAATATTATGTGGCACTTGATTCAAATAGTTAAACTCTAAACGCAGCTTAACTAGGTTCTCTAAATTACTAAAGCTCTCACTATGTATGTTGCTTATGCAGTTCTTATCTAACTGTATTGCATTAATTTTTCTAGAATTAAGAAATGAATCTATTGGCACATCCAAAATATTATTATGACTTAAAACAACTTCAGTGAGTGATGGTAAATTACAAAACAATCCGTGTATATGGTGCAAATGATTATTACTTAAATCTATAAAATCCAAATATTGATTGTTTTGAAATAAATTAGGATTCAATATTTTTATTCTATTGTGACTTAAATCTATTGACTTTAAGCTAACTAAAGAATAAAATGCTCGAAAGTGTATGTTATTGATAAAATTAAAATGAAAAGATAACGTTGTCAGGGACGGACAAAATTTAAGGCAGTCTTCTGAAATAAATTCAAAATTATTGGAATTGAGATCTAGGTACTCTAGGGATATCAAGTCAGAGATTTCAACGCTTGGGAAAAAAGACATCTCATTCCACGCTAGTATAAGAGATCGAAGATGCCTTAACTTTGCTAGAGCCGCAATCGGAAATGTAGTGAGGTTGTTTTCACTCAAATCAATTTCAGAGAGAGATAGTTCGAGACCAGAGAATGCTGTTTCAGATATATCACGTATGACGTTTCCTTTTATATTCACTTTCATCAGCGGAAGACCATAGAAACTGTAGCTTGGTATTTCTTCAATATAATTAGATGTTAAGTCGATCGATATCAATTTGAGCATTCCAGATAATGCTTTTTGTGGTATAAATTTAAATTTGCTCGATACAATGCTTAATGTTTCAAGGCACTTCCGTTGTGGTATAAACGTATCATCACCAATATCCTTTATGCTTGTTCTTGACATATGAATGTGCTTTATGCATACGCCTTGAGGTATAAAATGGGGTCCCAGAACTTCTTCGTTGTCGTCGAGATCATAAACAGACAATGAATGTATATCAGATACACCTTTAAGTGCATTTTTTATGTCTTTCGAGGCAGTGTCTTGGCATTCAATAAATAAACCTGAAATTGTATCTTCAATTAATATTGCTCATTTCGCTCAAGTTTATAAATAAAAAAAAATCTTACCGTCTTCAAATGTATAACATGAACATTTATTACTCCTTATTAAGTCGGGACACCCCAGGGTATTTTGAGCTCGCAAAATGGAGGGTAGAACCAGTAATAATGAAATAATTTGCAAAATACCGCGATCATTTTTCCTTGTCCTAAAGCATATTTTTTTTTTCATAGTTACATTATTATTATATTTTATTTTTACATTTTATTGATGCTTCCCACCTGGAACAAAAGAAGTCACACATTTTTCATTTTGATCGATCTAGGATATTTTAAAATATCTAAGATATGAAGAAGATTTAAGAAAATTCTATGGAATTCAGATAGCTAAGTACTTATTTATTTGAATTTGTGAGGCATATGGTATAAGGATATAAGATAACATGTTAACCTGTGTAGTATATTAAACAGATATATTCACAAAATAATAACTATACCTACAATTAATTTTCTAATTTTCAGCAAATTAAATTTTAGCGGTAAAGGTTATGGTTTGCCTAAATTTTTTATAATAAATATTTTCAATAAAGACCCGAATAGAAGAAGCGTGCCTGCATATTGCACCGGCGCCAAATGATTGGGAACTGGGCCGATTCTCGCATCTTTGACATTAATTTCGAATACACATGTATCAAAAAGCATGGCGGATTTCTCAAAAATTCTATATAAATTTAGACAGAAGACCGCATGATTTTCGCCAGATGTCTATTCGACATCGATGTCAAAAGTGAAGGTAGATGCAGGTTGATGATTTTCTCCATGGTATGTCTCACTATAGTTGGATGTATATAGACTCGATTTCTAACAATGTATGATATATAATTTGTTACCTAAGCTCCCATATGGAAATTGCAGTAACTCGATAGAAAATGGAGACAAGGAAAAGGTTGTTCATTTATTTGTTATTTCCTGTCGCTTTCTGTCTAGACGGAAACATTAGCATACTGGTTAGCGGGCTATCCATCTTTGCTTTTTCACAATTATTATACTTTCGGAAATTTTGTTGTAATAAATAATAAACCGAATAAACAGAAGAAACATTTTTTAGTCCGCGTCAGACTGACATTTCCGACTTAAAAAAATATGTAGCGTTATTATTTACTCTAATATTATAATAATATGATCAATTAATCGACTTTATTAGACTTACAGCTAGACAGACTTATTCCATATTTTAATCATTTATTGTTTTCTTTATTGACACGTAAAATGATTTATTTCCAATTAACGAATCTTAGTTAGAGTTAGATTTATTATATGTGCATTTCATTATCATTAATATTTTGGAAGATATAACAGATTTAGAATTAGCAAGACACAGTATTCGCGATACCGTGATCGGGCGGCGCGGCGCGGGCGGGCGCGCAAATCACTCCACTGACACCACATTATGAAAATGCCCCCGTGCGAAGCCGGGGCGTGTCGCTATCTATTTCTAGTTTCATATTACATAAGGGTGTAATATAATGAACCTGAACTTTGTTAATAGTAAATGATAACTAACAGTAAAAATCTAGATAGAATTTCTGAGATATCCGCCATGTTTTTCGGTAAATGTCAAATGCGATACCGCCATGTTTTTCGGTAAATGTCAAATGCGATATAGATGTTGAAGATGCGAGTATTTGGGCCCCTGGTGTCAACTTTTCGGAGGCAGTTATCAAATTCACTGTTACTGTACTCTACACAAGTGTTGTTTTGGCTAATACTGCATACATGCCAATGCCTATTTTGGTCAATCTTCCAAAGAGTCTTGTTTGCTGCTAAATACCAATGTGGTGGGAACTATCTACGAACTATCCGATAGGGTACAAACCCAAACAGACCGACAGTCATAACTGTGAAACTGCAATACTGTTGATTATATGGAACTATGGGCGTTATCTCTTTCTTTTATTGACAACGGTTTGTTAAGCCTCTAACAGCCGTTAACATTTATAAAACAAGTATATGCTAAACATAAGAGGATTTTTATTTCAAGCGACATTTGACAGCTTACGTCCATACTTTACCAAAAGGAGACACACAAAGCGAGACAAAGAGTAAAACCCTCTTGTGAAATATCGAGTACATGATACTTTTTGCAGTATCAATTTAATACATTGTGCCATTTTCATCGACGTATTTTCAAATTACCTGCCTAATCTGGGTTTGGAAGATTAGTTTCGATTACCTTTTAATCCCTACAATTGTTGGAAAAGTTTACAGTTTCTTTCATTCATATTGATTGCTTTATTATTTTAACTCATTGGTTCGCTGACATTGAAGAAAAATATGCATTAGAGTAGACAACGAGCAATCGAATTCCGCAATTAGTCAGTGATTTTGCACTGATTTTGAATAGTAAGGACCAATTGTTCGGTGCTCGCGGATGAGAGAGATAGAGAGATAGAGATAGGATTCCAGTTAGGAACTACAATTTCAAGTGATTAAGAGTTAACTCTCTAAGATCTCAGACAATACGCTACTTACCTACTTCTGTTCTATGGTTGTATCTCAAACTCTTGTCTTCATCAAATATTTTAAGCTTATAATTACTTACTAATAATACATTAGTCCAATCATACATAAACTGTGTGTTGCTAATACCAAATCCTTGTTATGTAAGTATTTACTAATTACATTAGTAAATATGTATTGTTGTTGAAGCCTGTTTCAATTAACAGTACAAATTATTCCCAGGTCTAACGTTCACCATTATGCAATAATTACATATTCACAACAACCTATATGAGTACATAATTGTATAAGAGCTATAAAAAAACGTTGCTGTTCGTAAATTTCTAGATTTTAAAAATGTCTAACATACAAGCTCATTTTTATTTTTATCGTATATTTATGTATATTGAAGGTACTTAAATTTTAATCAAACATTTATAAATTTTATATTTATACAGAAAACAATTAAAAGTCTGGGGGCACGGGAGTGCCCCCGCCAAGACGAGCCAAGCGAACCGCAAGGGTACTACCTACCGTTTCTCGAAGCACTTCGTCCTTTTTTTGAACCCTCGTAACTTGGCTTTGGATTATACCAGATAAACAAAATTTTCGGGATATGATGCCAATAGCTCTTATTCTTTAGATTTTATTGCTATCTACAAAACCCCGATTTTGTCACTGACTTTCTGATGATAATCAAAACTCTTAGGGTACTTCCTGAAGTCCTAGAAAGCTGAAATTTCGTATGTAAGTTTGTATCAGTACACAAACAACAAAAAAAACAAAAACTTGGAGCTTTTACACACAAAAATTATTACAAGATAAAAATTGTCATAAGAAACTTACAAAAAGAAGCGAAATCCCAACAAAAACATTTTCATGTAAAATGTTGCCAAGATGAGACCATATAGCTCGCACTGTTGTAAAGTTATCAGATCTCATGTAGAGCCAGCTTATAAATAACTCTACATGCCCTAACTTCACAAACTTATACACCGTAAACACCACCGTAGACACCGTAGTCAAAATATGTGGCTTGGCCGTTTCGCTACTACAAGAACTATTATTAGTTATTTTAACTTATTAGTATTACAGAAAAATAATGATCAGTAAATATTTTTTTCACCTTACGCCCATGTAACGGTAGCGAAATGGCCAACTCACATATTTTGACTACCGCGGTGTGTAGAGTTTGTGAAGTTAGGGCATGTAGAGTTATAAGCTTGGCTCTACATGAGATCTGATAACTTTTTGACGGTGCGAGGCATATGGTCCCATCTTGGCAACATTTTACATGAAAATGTTTTTGGTGAGATATATAATTAAGGATAGCGCTTAAATACTTTGGATCACGGTTAAAAAAATAACAATGACATCAATTGTTATTATACTATTGGACGCACGTCTCTTGCGAGAACCAACGGGTTGATAAATGTAATAGAGCCATATTTTTTTGGAAAACATTAATGTAACAGCGGGGAACAAACGAAAAATTCACAAATATAAACAGATTGGGACATACCATACCTACATCTTCATCTACAAAGAAATAAATAGGTACGTGAGCCTTTCGTCTTATGTTTTCTTATCTAGTAAACTTCCAAGAATCCAAACCACAATAGAATCACAAGATTATAAATCAAAACACCGCACTAATGAATGTAGGTACTAAACATTTCTGTTACCAACCTATCCAACTAAAATTATTATAATGAAATATTTATACACTTACCTAGCAAGCTTTTCCTTTGCGCTGACACACCATTCGGCGGCTAATTACAAAACTGCGTTATCCTTGAGGACATAGAGTCCATATTCGCGTCGCACACTCGGGCGAGGGGTGAGGGGTGGAAATCGGCCGTCCTCGGAATGTAAGACTCACCACGCGTGAAAAAAACTGAATTTCAATAACGTTTTAAGTATTTAACTGGTTTTGAGAAGGTTTTGTATGGTTTAGCGCGCAACAGAGAACGCCTGGGGTCATTAGAAAGCTCGACAGAAGACTGCCGCGGCGGCGCGCGCTTGGTAGGTCACCCGTTGTTGCGGCACCCCCGACCCACTATTATTATACTTTTATGACGAATCGGATTTTGCTACCCGAACATGACTTTTTGTTGTGACGCGAACGTGTAACGACTTATCTTGCTTGGATTTATAAACTTACATAGTCGTTGGTCGGTATCTAAGCTTTATTATTATATTATAACTTTTGAATGAAAATATTATATCCAACGAGCGTTAGTGTCCACTTGCACTAAGTAGTTTTTATTACCAAGACTTTTTTTTTCAATTTTTCCAAATAATAATGGTATAAAAAAATTTGACCAAATAATGATTTATTTTATAAGTAGCCGGTATCAACATATTATTAATTATAATTGTAGATTATAATTATGTAAGTTGAATATAAATAGGTATTGATTAAACTTCAGCAGTATTGTCGTGTAACAGATTTTCGATGATCTTTAGTAAAGGTGTGTTAATTTATTGATAAGGTACATTGCTTATGGAAAGCCATTCTTTGAATAATCCCCCATATATGAGGGAGCGCCGATACTCGATTTGTTTTTTTATCCTCATCTTATATTTATTTATTACGTATCAGGCAAGCATAGATGAAAAATTGTCGTGTATATTATACCTTAGATTATGTAAAAAAGAAGTAGATATACCAGCTACAATATTACTCGTACTCGTTGAAAGTGTAAAAAAAAACCATAGAAATGAATTTTTTATTACCTAATTTCGTCTCTATTGAGAATTGTAATGTAAGTATGTAAAATGTAAGTTCTGTTATTTTATTATAACTTTATATTCCTCTGTTAAATCATTTTTGTTGATTTACAGCAAAAATGATATAAAAAATTTCAAGTAAAAGTCATATTCATTTATTCTGTTTCAAAGGGCACTTGCATGAGAACGTGTAAATCTCTTACGTTGAAAATCCCCTACAAATAAATTCTGAAAACAGAAGCAAGACATCCGAGAGACGCGGATATCTCCAAGACAATTTTAGCCATACTTATGTTACCTTACATAAAAACAAATGGAGGAATCCGGAGACTTTATAACTTGGAGATCGTAAAATGTAGGTACATATTGTAGTTTTGAGGCCTTGAGGCCTAACACTGCACAGCACTAGCTGAAAGGCAGTGTTGGCAGTAAATCTACCGCGATACCCCGCCGGCACTTTGATACTCACTACATCTAGGTCATAAAGGTGGCGGCGGCTTCTCGAAAAATCCGATGAAAGTGTGAATATGCTGCCCCAGATTTCTTCAGTTGTTGAATTAAATGTAGTCTTCTGATTTACTTAAAGACAATAGTTGTTTAGGTAGGTAAAAGTTACTAGATAAGCTCAATCAAAAAGGCCAACTACGAGTCGGATGCACACACGGCGGGTTGCGTACAATAATAATAGCGGCTCTGTACTGTGTAATTTTGCTATGATATTGGTTGGTATCACGGAGAACTGAAGGTTGGTATAGGTATTAGAATTCGGTAAACAAGCTTACGGGCCACCTGATGGTAAAAACTTAAGTAGCCATATGGATGGAAGCTTGCGATGCATGAGGCATCCCTCACGCGTTACCGAACCTTCTCCCCTCCCCAATGAGCACTAGCAATCTTAATCTCGCGCAGGAACACAACATAAAGTTATTTGGCTGCGGTATTCTGTAAGGTGGAGGTACTTCCCCAGCCGAGCTGGGGCCCAAGTCTGCTATTTTAATTGTGTTCCAATGATCTTTCAGTGGTGTCAAAATTGTGCCATAATGACACTACTTGTTAGTAAGTAGACTACCAAAACTGTAAAATGTCACAATTTTGACACCACTGAAAGTTCATTGGAACACAGTTGAAATAGCAGACTTGAGCCCCTGCTCTTTGAGCGAATAAACGTTACGCTCTACCTGTCTTGATAATTAATAGTATAAAAGTAATAGTTTTACAATGATTTAATTTGTACTATTTTTTATTATTGGTTTTGATAACGCACAATGGTGAGAAATTGAAAATATAATTTAATAGGTATAGTTCCACAGAATACATACTATTAGCACATGAAAAGATAAGTGGGTACGCTACACCGTGTGCCCTTATAGTAAAGATGGAACTGGTTTTCAGTATAATACTAAGTTACTAAAATGGGTCTCGTTAGCAACTTTTGGGTATCAGTGAAGGAACCCTCAAAACCTGACATACTTACCATACCTACGTGTAACATTTTTGCATAATTAAGATAAGAAACGAAATATCACTAGGGAAAAACGCAAGGAAAGTTCAAAAGCTAAAACGCAAACGCGAACAATATTTCATATCCATAAATATCTAATTTACAAAATGGATGATATTACATTACGAATATATAGGTGGTTTTATTATTATAAATAGGAAATTTATAACTCATGGTAGCTACTCACGACACGGAGCTTTGACATGAATATATGTTGTATTGTGCTGAGTGTAGTAATTTTACTACCCTAGTAATTATATAGTCGTAACACCATCTTTAGGCTGCTTTTCCACCAGAGATGTGCTATGCTACGTTGCTGTGGATGCGTTTGATATCCACCAATCATATTCATATAACACATATACTGTACACATAGGAGCACATAGCTTAGCACTGGTGGAAACGAATTCAACTAAGATATGTTTTTTATATGAAAGGATGCGTGCTATGGATGCGTGAGCGCCTCTCCCCACACCTCGCCGCCCTCGCCGCTTCCCTACTATCGATACATCGCATAGCTCGCGCATCTTCATCGCACAGCTACTTTGATTCGGCGTATCTTCATAGCACATCTTACTCGCACAGCTACATAGCTTAGTATCAGTGGAAACGGTCACATAGTTTCACAGCTTAACTATTATATCCTCGCAGCATAGCTGCATAGCACATCTCTGGTGGAAAAGCAGCCTTATACGGATATAATGAGGTTGTACAAACTACAAAAGCATTGTTCTTGTTACGTTTATTATACTATGTATTGTGTGTGTACATTGTTCAAATTCAAATTCAAATTCAAAATCATTTATTCAAATAGACCTTCGCAGGCACTTATGAAAAGTCTGACTCTAATACTCTAATACCGGTTCGGAAGGTTGCATTTGCTGAGAAGAGCCGGCAATAAACTCAGCAATTACTCTTTTCAAAACAGGCTTAGATTAATTACATAATATTTACATTCTAATCGCACTGAAAACAATTGCGTGCCCCGGCGCGGCGGCAAATTACAAAGTAGACTGAAAAAATATTTAATAAGTAAATAAATAGCAAACTTAAGCAGACCAGCCCCCACAAGCAGCACCTGTTCACAAGTATGACGCGTGTGGCAGCCATCGCCCTCCTCGCCATATTGGAGGGAAGTGAGCGACCCGTCACACGACGCCGCCGCAAGCAAAGGCCTTTTTGTTTTATGTCATAGTAATTATTTTTACTGTAAAGTGTATGTTATTTATAGGTATGCTTAAAATCTATGCTATCATATATTCTGACATGATTTTGACATGGCTGCTAATGATTTTTCATCCCTCGTTCTCTGAATGTAGACCTAAAGTTTAGGTAGTATGGAATATTTCTTATCAGGTGAACGCTTAAAAGAAAAAAAAAATGGATAGGTATAAGATCCCGATAAAACTGCTTCAAAGCAGAGTAAAACAACTGTCTGGCACTATGTCGCTTTAAAATTAATGACATATAATGTGCGATGAAGAAATAAGGGTGGGAAAGCGAGATTATGTAAATTTTTCAGAAGTAATAATTATTTTGTGGATTATTTTGCTTTTGATACTTTCTTCAAACTCGAAATGAAAAGCAAACTCTTACTATTAATATACTAAAAGATCTCGCGTGGGATTTGTGCCTTACATCCCTTGGTTAACAATCTACTATTAGAAACGTATCAGCAAAGTTTATACAGTATATGTACATATTTATATCTGGAAGGAGTCGGTCTCTCACAGCGACTTTTCTTTTGATATTTTTCAATACTGAAAGCTCAAGCTTGTTATTTGGCTTTTGACATTTATTATGGCATCTGCTATGATCTATTATTGGCATTGAATTAAAATAGGAAACTTTTAAATATCTTCGCCATGAGTTAAAATTGATATTAGTTTTCATCTCTCCTTCTACAGTTTCGAATGAACGGTAATTTATACTTAAGTAAATAAAATAGCCACGTTTGTTTGATTATTAAACAATTCTTACAAATTCAGTCGAAGCTAAGTAATTTCAACTATTAGTCTCAAAATCAATTATTAGGTCTCAAAATCAAAATCAAAAAGTCTTTTTATTCAGTTTAGGCCCTGGTAAGGTACTATGAATGTTACATACAGTTGAATTTACCAGCTGTTCGGAATACACTTAAACTGAGAAGACTCAGTCAGTTTCATCTTCTATTACAATGGAGGTACAAATGTAATAATAGCATTAATAAATTAGCCGCTGATTCAATGGAGTTCCAGTAATAATCTACGTTGTAGACAAACGGAAACACCTAGTTTTGCATATTGCAATAACGATGCATTGTTTAGCAAATAGGCTTTGATTTATTGGAGGTATAACCATACCTACATGAAAAATGTATGTATAGCTACTGTACGATATGTCGATAATACGGGTTAAGTGTATTGTTTGTAGTAATGCCTTGGAGTGTTCAAGATGCGGTTGGCGAATTTAGTAATATTTCCAAGGCCTTTGATTTCATGGATCACTAAGCTTAGGTTTCAAAACCGAGTGAGAGAATCCGTAGCGCCCATGACACACATGATCGTGTACTGTTCGCTGATCGTATTGTTCGCTTATATAATAAAATCCAACCTTTATGTAAGTAGAATGTCTTAATGTAAATGCAGAGATACTATAAAATAGAGATTAATTAAGAAAGCCTACTAAATGGTGGCTCATCACGTCGAAAAAAGTGTATTTGACCGTTAGGAGCTTCTCTGTTTGCGGCTTCACGGCGAAGTATCGTATGTATAAATCAGTTAAATATATTTTTAATTAATAAAAACCGGCCAAGTGCGAGTCAGACACGCGCACCGAGGGTTCCGTACAAACCTATAGGTATATAAGTAAATGGTAGTATAGACCTGAGTATTTGATATGAATTTCAATTTATGACGTATTAAAAAAAAACTACTTACTAGATCTCGTTCAAACCAATTTTCGTTGGTAGTTTGCATCGTAATGTACATCATATATTTTTTATAGATTTATCGTTCTCTTATTTTAGAAGTTACAGGGGGGGGGACACACATTTTACCACTTTGGAAGTGTCTCTCGCTCAAACTATTCAGTTTAGAAAAAAATGATATTAGAAACCTCAATATCATTTTTGAAGACCTATCCATAGACACCCCACATTTATGGGTTTGATGAAAAAAAAAAATTTGAGTTTCAGTTCTAAGTATGGGGAACCCCCAAAATTTAATGTTTTTTTTCAATTTTTTTGTGAAAATCTTAATTGCGTTCACAGAATACATCTACTTACCAAGTTTCAACATTATAGTTCTTATAGTTTCGGAAATAAATGGCTGTGACATACGGACGGACAGACAGACAGACAGACAGACAGACAGACATGACGAATCTATAAGGGTTCCGTTTTTTGCCATTTGGCTACGGAACCCTAAAAACCACGTATTTAATTTAATTTTCTTTTCAATTTAAGTGTATTACGTGGTTGTAGAGCCAATTTTTACGTCTATGTATACGTTTTATCCATAAAAATTTAAGTGTCTATTTGTAATAAGTATCAAAATAAAAGCTTTTTACTAAATGCATACGAAAGTGGTACTAATCCAAAAATATCATTTTTAATTCTTTTTGTATTTCTGTCTGTCTGTTTTTTGCAGCTAATCTCCGAAACTGCTAGACAGATTTTGATGGAAGTTTCATTGACAGATAACTGATCTTATAAGGAGTAACTTTCGCAACTTTTATTTAAGAAAAATAATAAGGGTTCCGAGAAAAAAAATTAAAACCGTATGCTGTTGAAACCGCCGGGGTCAGCTAGCGTAAAATATGTTTGAGTTAATGAGTTTGAGTCTGTGAGAAGTACCTAACTGTCCGAGTAAAGAAGAAAATATAATTTTATAAGAACGTGTCTGTAAATAAATTTACAAAATTGTAGTAACCCCCCGTATCCATGACTGCTGAGTAAAATTTACAGAGTTAGATGGTATGTATCTGTGAGTAGCCTGAAGTTGCAAACTGGGCGATAGTCTGACACTTCGACGATACTCCCAGTAAATTTAGCTGGTGGCCCCACAGCTAGCCGGATCTAGGTCGGCATACTTGCCTTGTTAGGTCACTATCTGCTTATAAAAACTGGGCTACGTTGGTATATTTAGCATTGCTAATTGCACTCGAGGTTTTCTCTTTATCATCGAAGTCCTACGTCTATATTTCATAATTTATTTATAAACTCTGATATTTTAAACGCTTTTATGTTCTTTTGTTCGTTTTATTAGATCCTTATGATGAAGTGACATAGTTGTCTAATATTATTTTTTCTTTATTTCAGATGTTAACGAGCAAGCATCTCATCATCATCATGCTATGTCCCAGTGAGCACAGGACTCCTTTCACAAATGAGGGTACAAGAAATGGGTAAATACTCCACCACACGTGCCCACTGCGGATTGGTGTAGGTAGGCTAGTGATCAACACTGTTGGAGTTATCAAGCCGCCTACAAGGCCTCTAACTATAGCTTAACGACTATCACAGTTAACTGATAGCCAGGACCAAGGACTTTACGTGCGTTAGGAAGCATGGAAAACGCTCGAGTTGAAAAACCACTAAGCCGTCACCTATAAGGATACCGTCTACACCGGTGATTGCTTAACTAAATTTAAACCTTATCGGTAAACCGATCGATTAAGAATGGCTAATCAAACTACACCACGAGCACTTCGCAGGCTGTCTATCTGATGATAATTATCTTCCGTAGCCTCAATGCCAGGTTGATTGTCAATCTGTAGCCAATTTTTACAAAATCAGAAAGCTTGGATTGGCCGGAACACACCGATAGATGCTTGGATTTTGAACTTGCGGGTGGTACCCAGGCATAACGGACGGTTGTACAGTACTTCATAGTAGGTGATTAAGTTATGACATGTAATAGTTACCTATACGATATTTTCACTGAAAACTCAACCTCATTTTAGGATTCGAACCCACGACCTTCGTCACGGCATTCGACGTCACTATTATAGTTCCTTTTTTTAAAACACTTATTGAATTGTCACATAATTATTCTAAATAAACTATCTTATGTTTGGTCAACTGCTTATACCGAAAAAAAAGAACATTTCCGTAAAAATATCCCGTATTTTTCTTTTCTCTTTACAACAAAAGGTCATTCTGATGAAGCCATTGCCAATATTGCCAAAATTGCGCAGTGTGCGCCCTACTTCTACGTACCTAGCCATGGCACATTTTATTTTAACCTTTAAATGTGACGCTGCCGCTGTGCTAAAAATATATGGATTTTATGTGGCTTTTCTTTCTGAAATATTTATTGCTCTTTCTACCAGATAATGTAGATAAACTTACTTAGCGATGACCCTACCGACTCTTTTTTGTTTATTTGATTGAAGTTTCCTCGAACACAAGATAATAAAAATATATGTAACGAGTCAATATGGATTGATTGAATAAGCTTTTGCATTAAATATCATTACAACATTTTTAATATTATTCACATTTTTAACCGACTTCAAAAAAAGGAGTAAACGATGTTCTCAATTAGGTTGTATGTTTTTTTTTTTTTTTTTTTTTTTTTATGTTTGTTACCTCATAACTCCGTCATTTATTAATCGATTTGGAAAATTCTTTTTTTGTCAGGAAGGGTATACTTCCCGTTTGGTCCCATTGTCATCAGATCAGGATTTGATTACTTCTTAGTGTACTTTGAAGTCGGTTTAAGTTTTTTGTAAAACAGTCCAATTATTATACCTACAAATGTAATCTAGTAGGTAATTAATGAATTATAAATATATTATAAATTAAATATAACCATTCCGATAGTTGGCTAATATTATACTATCATTTATTCAGAATAAACCTTCAAGTCAAAGTAGACTGGTGTAGCTTTAAATGTATCCAATTTGGGACAGTCTAAAGCCTAGATAAACTGGGCGGCTGCTTGATTGCATCTGGATACCTATACGAAGCTTTATTTTTGTTCCAACATTAAATCAACTCTTCATTTTAATCGAATTTGTTCAATAAACTCATTGATTATTTATTTTAGAGCTTAATAAATAATTCAACACACTTGCTCGTAAAGTGGCTTTTATTGCACCGATTTTAGTAGGTATCATAAGACATCTTATTAAGAACTGGTGCTTTTTAACCGACGCGGACGAAGATACGGAAAAACGGTATGATCACGCATAACATTTTACAGAGTAGTCCGATTTTGATAATACGTCCGACTAAGTCGGTAAACAAGCATACGGCCCGCCTAATGGTAAGCGGTTACAGTAGCCATATGGACGCTTGCAACACACGAAGCATCGCTCACGCGTTACCGACCTTTACCCCACCCCTATGAGCTCTGGCAACCTTACTCACGCGCAGGAACACAACTTTACACAACATAAAGTTATTTGGCTGCGGTATTCTGTAAGGTGGAAGTACTTCCCCAGTCGAGCTGCTCTTTGAGCGAATAAACGCTACGCTCTACCTCTCTCGAAATCGGATAGGGTAGGTATACCTCAAAGTTGGTCCCATATAAAAAATCAAAAAATGCTGAGTTTAGCATTACATTAAAAATAATCAAAAATTAAGCTTGTAGTAATTAGTAGATTATAGCCACAAAAAACTGAAAATAAAAATAATATACCATTTAAATAACTGAAAAGAGAAAAACAAGCTCTTAAATCTATAGAAATTTGAATATAACTTTGGTTTTTACTTTACATTACCGCACTAGTGTTTTATGATATTATCTCAATTATGTAAAGTTATACCTCACTGCAGATGATATGTGTGTAGATGAAGCATAAAAAGCAGTATGACAGACAGCGCTGTCAAAAAACCTGCGCGCCATATTTGTTAACGTTCCCATTGACTACAAGACTGTTTTTTTCCTCGCAAGTGTGTTTAAAAACTTCGTATGACACGCGTGTGTAATGAACAACTTTGCACACATGTATCATAATGTACTATATCCATATGACATGCTGTAATATCACTATTTTACATTATATCGGCTCAAAATAATGTGTATAATCAAACATGCAGTTTAAAACAAAAATGTGTACCTATGGTAAACTCTAAATGGTCCCATTAAATTACTGAATATATTCTAAATGTAACATTAATAATAACTTATTATTGTTTTAAAGATAATATGTCACTAAAATGTTTAAATTCTCGATAGGTAGGTACCTATTCACTAAAATGGTATCTCTTCATTCATAGCAATGAAAAGAAAACATACAAAAGTTTTGTACCTACTTTACCTGTCGTCTGCTGAAATTGTTCGATTATTTAATGTCTCCATAAAAAAATAAGCAATCAAACAAATTGCTACCTAAAAGCTTAGAGCCTAAATCATAATTTCCAATCACAAGTAATTTCAATTCAAACTTAGCAGCTATCTATGTAAAGTCGTATCACGCAAGGCTCATCGATTGTTGATTCAAACGACTTGTCGCGTTCGTTCTGAGTGAAGGGAGGTTGATATGTACGCGTTGGCACGGCCTCGGCATTAAAGAGAAACTGCGCGGCATAAATTTGCCAGTCGGATCTGTGAATTAAGTGGGGTTTTATTTGTTGCGTCACGTGCTGCGGGGAGGCTTTATATCCTACGCCTATTTAGGGGCCGGTAAACTTTCTAACATTTCAAATATATTTTTTTCAATGTGAAAAGGTACTAATAATGGAGAAGTGTCTCGTCGAAACCGTAACGATTGCGTCTGGTCAACGCAATGAAATATATTGAAGTTATCCGTGGGCTCGGGTTTTCCGCTGGCTTGCGGCGCTTTTCATTTCCCCAAAGCCGCAAGGTAAAGGGTTCACACGTTCTCTGTACCGCGGTTGCAATTTCCTTTTGTGGCGGTCATTCGTTAAATTTTCATCGGCCGGCAGGGTCAAGTGCGCATACACCGCCCGCTTGCGAGCTTTATAATTTAATTCGTGCCGGATATTTCACGCTCATAAATAAAACAATCCAAACTAAATTTATGTTAAATTTATAATTCATAGCAGCAGGCGAAAGTTCTGCACATACCAGTTGTTTAAAAATGAATAAAGGCAATGACTGTTTAGTTTTCAATAAACACAATGTTAATTGTTAAATATTCCTGCCAATAAATTGAAAGCTTGTTTGTGATTGATAGATAATTGCCTATCAAAAAAGATGTAATAAAAGTGATATTCCAATCCAAAAACTCACTCACTCACGTAAAACTTCTCAAAATCACTTTATAAATAACTAACAGCAATATTCATTCCTTTTTATTTTAGCCCTTGATACATCGTGTTAGTTTTTTTTATTAAATTTAAATTAATTTGCAATATAGTCAGAATGAGGTGCTCTCTTAATTGCTTCGCGAATCGTTAAATCCACATGTAATGCTGTTTTTACTTTACTATAGCAACGTATTCGCATACTTTTTTTATATCTTATATACGAACAAGTAAATCCGACGCAATAAAATTAAATGGAAATAGCAGTATGAGAAAGCGGGGCAAATAGTTATCGTTGATTACTCGCCTTTTACAAAGTCGAGTCACGTTAGGGATGTAATTTTGCAAAAAGGGGTGATTGTAAAGTAGAAGCGAATTGGTCCATCTGGTGAGCCTGATCGCTGTTCACCCGCGGACTCGAAGGCGTCGCTAAACGACTTAACTTTTCCCATTTATACTCACATTATTCCTATTAACTTCGTCGCCACTTTAGAATACTCACTTTTCAAGTGCCTCTGCTAATTACAGGTGCTTCAATTAACGAGTTATATCGTAGAATCTAATCTAGACTCGGTAAGTTATTTAACAAGTTTCAGTTGAACTTTTGACAAGATTTTCGTGGTGTAAATCAATATTAGCTTTTTGGTTAAAGCCTTATAATTAGATTACTAGTGGCTATTTAAAAAGTACCTATTTCTTTTAATTATTAATGTGCTGTGCTAGCTACGTAATTTTACAGTATTCTGATATTGTAGTGAATATTTATAAGACACACAAGTTGTTCTGTAACATTTTGGCTATGATCTCCATCAGGTAGGTTGGCATATTTCGTTGCAAAGACTCACAGTATTCTTGTATTGTATTCTATATTGTATTATATATCTTGTTGCTTACACCATCAGAATTCCGCCACAATACGCCAGTCAGTTGTCAGTAACTTGTCAGTTAATGAAATGTGCTCCACGTAAAAGGTTTACACGATTGCTTATCGCTGTATATGTCGCAGTGAAATAGAAATACCCAGTATATATAGCTATACTAGCTTTTGCCCACGGCTTCGCTAGCTTTAATTTAGATTTTGTTAATCAATTCAGGTCGACACAGGGAGCATAAATTCAGGTAGTGGGTCAGTGCAGGTACAGCTTAATAAATATAAAAAAACTACATCAATGCAAAATGCCATGATCATCGGATGCCGGACGACCGTCTTAAATTAAATTGACTACCCTTCCGGAATACTACTTTTATCTGGATAATCGATTGAGAAGTTAAGTCATAAAAGCGTGACAAACGAACAAACAAACTCACATTTACATTTATAATATTATTTAGGTTTGATACACAGCGAAAACATATATTAGAATAGATTGTGTTTAAAAAAACAGAAAAATTTCACTCATTCTCATTGTTTTAAGTTTTTCCTATATCCTATGCTTTTCTGGGTTAAATAGTATGTATATGTGCTAATCTATACATATAAAATGCTTTGTCCTGATTGACTGACGGATCAACGCACAGCCTAAACCGCTGATCATAGAAACCTGAAATTTGGAGGGTGTGTTCTTTGTATAACGTAGGCATCCGATAAGAAAGGATTTTCCGAAATTCTACCCCTAAGGGGGTGAAAAACGGGGGTAAAGTTTGTATGGGACAACGTGATTCCTTGGTCCGATCTACTTCAAATTTTGCATAAACATTCCTTAACAGAATTGATGGAAGACGTGATTCGTATTTTATTGAAACTCATCGCCTAACGGGGTCAAAAAGGGGTAGAAAGTTTATTATAGGGGTGATTTGCATCGAAGTTGATATCAATACTCCTTAGTCCTTTTGATTTAAATTTCATTTTTTTATTTTGACACATGTTTGAAATCTCAATCCGATTTTCACAGATTACAGAACAGGGCAGATGGAGCGAACGGAAAACGGGTGTGAAGCCAAAAAAGCAAATACAAATTGAAAAACACATACCTGGTATTCGCTTTTGAATTTGTATTTGTTTTGAACACTTATTTAAAACAGTACGCGGGTGAAACCGCGGGGGTCTGCTAGTTTCATATAAATCTGATAAGCCGTTACGGAGCTGGGTAGCGATAGACACACACTTTCGTATTTTAATATTTATATTGTATAATAGGAAATAGAATACCTAGTAGGACTTCAATCACTATTAATAAACACAAAATAATCACAGTAGGTATTCTTCTCAGTATACTTCAAAACAAAAAACTTATTCAGAATTCGAAAGTTAATATAATTTCAACTAAGTACGCTATTCATATCTCCGCTTACTTATGTACGAAGTAAAAAATGTAAAATATTAAGCTAATAAAGAATATTTTCTTATGAAGAGCTGCTCCACCAACATGCTCGTTTTAATACGCAACGCTCACTTTCACGCTCGTGAAAATACGGAATGTCATCTAAAACTCATTTTACGACTTGATTCTGATCTCAAATACTAGGTAGTGATAGTATTTCCCACACTGTATAAATAAAAAATATAGCAAAACATATAGATAGATATATAATACTTTATTGTTACACCATTTATGTACGTGGGCCGTTAGGGTGCTGTTAAAAAGGAAATCCAGAGTCTATTTTAGAATGTTCACTAATATATTAAACGTTCCACAAAAGTTTCTTAAGATTAAAACTTATATTTAATTAATATTAACGCGGACGATTAGTCCAACCGATGTTAGGTTGGAAAAAGCCACGGTAAACCGTAACACTCGCGGTTCTCACGGAGCGTAGGACATCAGACACTATGCTGAGTATTCGGTAATGATAGAAGACCGTGTGATTAGGGATCCGCATGGAGATTCCGTAATACACCAAAAAATATTATTACAAACAAAATTTAAAAATAATAGTTTAAGTGTTATAATGGGCGGCCTTATCACTGAAAGTGATCTGAACCAGGATCCCAAAACAACTTCTTTGTCAGTTTGCTCAATTATATAGTTACATTATTAGACTATAGAGTTAATATACATGTATAGTCACTACATTACATATATCATAATATAATCAGTTCATTTATAGCTCTGACACAGTAGGGTATTTGACAGTGTGAAAAATAAATGATATAAAACCGGCCAAGTGCGAGTCAGACTCACGCACCGAGGGTTCCGTACAAACCTGTAGGTATATAAGTAAATGGTAGTATAGACCTGAGTATTTGATATTAATTTCAATTTATGACGTATTAAAAAAAAACTACTTACTAGATCTCGTTCAAACCAATTTTCGGTGGAAGTTTGCACCGTAATGTACATCATATATTTTTTATAGATTTATCATTCTCTTATTTTAGAAGTTACAGGGCAAACTATTAAGTTTAGAAAAAAAAAATATGAGAAACCTAAATATCATTTTTGAAGACCTATCCAACTTATGGGTTTGATGAAAAAAAAATTTTGAGTTTCAGTTCTAAGTATGGGGAACCCCCAAAATTTATTGTTTTTTTTCTATTTTTGTGTGAAAATCTTAATGCGGTTCACAGAATACATCTACTTACCAAGTTTCAACATTATAGTTCTTATAGTTTCGGAAATAAATGGCTGTGACATACGGACGGACAGAAAGACAGACAGACATGACGAATCTATAAGGGTTCCGTTTTTTGTCATTTGGATACGGAACCCTAAAAACACTATTCAGTGTATAAGACATCAAAAAATACACCGAAACGTTATATGTTGTACCTAAATTTTAAGCTTTTTTTTTACCAGTTAAACCAATAAGAGTAGGTCAGTTGACGCTGTAAAATTGTGACGTCACCTGCTTGTATTTCAAACTATCGTTTTTGACATTTAATTTAAAGTTGCTGAGTTGAACTGTCGTCAAATACCCCATTATATCTATTCTACGAGATTCGTAGCCTTCGTAGGCTTCGTAGCACTAAAATAGATGTAACCGTTAATATTATTAAAATTTCTTTAGTGTTTCTTTATTTTGCAATAGAATGGTATTAGGTATTATGAGTATCAACTGGGTTTAGACTTTTATAAAAAACTATGACTATGAATAAAAATATTGATATGGATACTTAATTAAGCTATTTGCACGAACTGCTGCAATTGCAATATCAGTATAGTATAGTATAGCAGTATAGCGCGCTTTTACCAGAAAATCAAAATTTTGTCATGTATGCTTGGTTTAACCATATTAGGCTATTTGGTCAAGGAAAGGCTGTATCGTCAAATATAACAAGAATATACTTCCTTGCTAGTTACACCTAAATATTTCAATAGAAAATGTTATAACCAAGACATTAATCATACAAAATAATGGAATAATAAAAAATGTTACGTGGTTAACATAATTATGAAATCGCGTGATTCTATTATTTTATAGAATAGCCTCACCTTAGTTTAATGTTTGTTGAATACCTAATTCAATAGAGCTAGTTCCCCTAACAATTTATATTAAACTGTGTTCTAAGTTTTTGTCCGTAATATTGTTAGCGTAAATTACGGATTTTCTTCCCATGTTTGTATAATAAACTGTATTATTATATTATATTATATTATATTTAGGTACATTTCTATGTTAACGAACATGTTGTTGAAGCTCCTTGTTACTAATCAACGCATTTTAATTAAATAATTAAGCTTCGAATTATGAACATCTCTAAATTTAATTGACCAAGATAAACATTCTGTATACCTACTTATATGTTTAGTAAATTTTTATTTTGTAATAAAATATTACAAAACCAACTATAAAATGAGTTTGTTACAAGACAAAGGCGCACTCATTCATACATTGGTAAGGTGACACATCGGGGATGCATTTTTAACCGCCTCCACATTCAAAAAGCATCTAAGTAGTTTGCGAAGAGCTACGTTGCGAGTAAATGAAAAATGTAAAAAAGAACGTTGGAAATGTGAGACAGGAACGAGATACAAGGAGCACTAATGTGAAGCGATGCTTTATTGTAAAAGACGAGACTTAGATGTGGCAATTCTTGATTTATCGAGGATAAAATAGTAAGTAAAAGGATACATCATTTCGATTAATTTACTGATTTAAATCATCCTTTTTAGGTTAAGACTTTAATAGCAAAAACAGAACCCTTAAGATCACTCTGGTGTCCGTCGTTCCGTCTGTCACAGAAGTTTCACTCGAAGACCAATAAGCGACGTAGAAACATGAAATTTGTAATAGTGATAGATTTTGACGACGCGCACATATGAGCTAATTTTAGATTAATTTCAGGGGTAGTTGGATGAAAAAAAAAAAGTTTAAATTAACATATCGTGTGGGGAGATATTTGTAAGGATCTTAAATATATATTTTTTACAAGTTTATGTTCAGTCTACAATTTTGTTTTTAATAGGATTAGTAGATATTAAGTTGTAGATTACAGGAAAACTGCGGATAATTTCGACAATGGTTGCGGCAAAAAAAGGATTTTCAATAAACTTTTCTTCTTTTTTTCTTTTTGTTAATTATATTTCTGTCTGTCAATCCTTTTGTGTATACATGTTTAGAGTTACAACCTGTCCTTGTGTTTCTGTAATGTATATGTATTAATCTATTAATGTCTGTAACTTGTTTTGTATACGTATGTAATAAATAAATAAACGTAGGTACTTACGATGACCTTTTAACCTATGATCAATATCAAATAAAAAACACTCATATTGAACAAAAAAAAGTTCTTATGCGGAACATATAGTGGAGATTAGGTTTGTCTTTTACATTATGTCATTTAGATGAGCTACCAAAGGTGTATTAATTAAAAACGCGAATAAGAACGCCCGACACTCAGACAAAAGATTAATTTGGCTTATCGTCTACCAGTCCGAGAGTTTTCTTAGGGTAGCATTGAGGCTATATGAGCAGCCAAGAAAAAACATAAAAATAAATACTTATTTTTTTGGAGATGAAATTATGACAGTTAAATCTAACTGTAACTCTATTGGTTCCTAATTAATTAAATATTATCGATTCATGTAGAATACTGATAAAATAAAATATGTTTATTGTTTGTGGAGATGTGCTTGATAAAAATAAATACCTTACTACAAACAACTATCAAAATATACATAACAGGTAAGCAACAAGCCTAAGTAAAGGGAATCCCACGTTTAGCACCCTTCTCAAGGAAATAGCCGTTACCTTGAATTAGGTCAATGTCTTAGCTAAGAGCATTCCCACACAGAACTATAATGTTGCGGGTAAATCTGAGGGAAACCTTGTGTAAGCTAAGACGATTCTGTTGGGAGTTACATAAACATGTCACATTATGGTGTTTTTGTTTTGTTGATTGATAGAAGCCATAGTTACAAGTTTTTCTCGTTTCTTTATTTATTGCACAATGTAGGTAAACAAAATAACATATTATATTTTGTATATTATATTTTGTAGGTATACATGGTCCCTGTTAGGGGATTGCAAAAAATATTATACTTAATTATTATGCATTACATTAGACATTATAGTTATTTCCTTATTTATTATTGCTAAACATATTTTTATACTTTATACCTACATGCTACATACGTTTTGCTGTTCTACTTGACTTAACTGACCTTATCATTATTTAAAACATTTTATTACTTTATCATCATCATCATCATCAGCCTATAATGTCCCACTGCTGAGAACAGGCCTCCTTTCACAAATGAGGGTGAAAGGGACTGGGCGATACTCCACCACGCGTGCCCACTGCGGATTGGTGGAGGTAGGCTAGTGGTCAACCTACTGTTGGAATTTTTCAAGCCGCCTAAGAGGCATCCAACTAGCTTAACGACTATCACAATTAAGTGATAACCGGGACCAACGGCTTTACGTGCCTTCCGAAGCACGGAAACGCTCGATTTGAAATACCACTAGGTGGTCACCCATCCAGGTACCGACCACGACAGACTTAGCTTAACTTTGCCGATCGATTAAGAACGGCTAATCATGCTACGCCACGAGCGCTTCTACTTATATATGCGCTTATTACTTTATATATGCAAATAAATATCATTAATCCACGCATTAATCCTATAATATAATTTTGGCTACAAAGCTTTACGCTTTTCGTATACAATTTATAAAATGCTAGATTATAATAACACTCGCAATACAGTAAAGTAGTTACGGTATACAAAATATTAAATATACAATGCAAAATAAAAAAGTATAGCGATTATAATATAAAAAAATATAATACAATCATGGCTTCAAACATTCGACTATGAAGGCATTGAAAAAATGTTAATGGATCTATATTTTTAATGATCACAAACTTATCCAACACATACACAAACCCCCATACACAAACACACACCCCCACACACGTACACACCCCCCACACACGTACACACCCCCCACACACGTACACACCCCCCCATACACACACCCCCCCCCCCACATGCACATATGGTTTGTATTATTTTTAAATATTATATTCAGGGTATTTTTTTACATAAATTGAGCATAAAATTAGGAGACGGTACTGAATTCTGTAACACAGGTTTAGACCAAGCACAGAACTCAGGGACTTCGATTAATTTTTGAACATTTTATTTATGTGATTAAAGATTTAAAAGAGATTTATTATATTTCGAACCCTTATATCACTGCTATTGAATAAATTGCGAGATAATAGACATGTCAAAAATTGATTGTTCTTATTTCAGTGTCCTGGGCGCGCGGCTGTCCTGCTGGAAGCTTGCCAAGATGTAACTCTCCAATACCTTGCCAGTTTTAAAATTGGGCAGAAGGCCTTCTTGTATCTATACGTTTATGTGTATTTATTGATGTTATTGGAACTAAAACTGAGTTAATAAAAGGCTGAGTCAAAGGAAAATAGGTATTCATTCTGTTCTTTGGTCTTACTTGAGTGAAAGATACTTCGAGAAACAAAAGATTTTTAATAGTTTTAATACCTTGTCAAGTAAACTAAAACAAACAGAATAAATGATTTTAGGTCTTTTTAGCGACGTGAATGTATACTTCTTTAAACGAAATTCTGTTTCAGGAAGATGTTGAAAAAACTTTTCAGACTCATTAATATTAATGGCAGTGAACTTGGCTGCACATCAACTCTCAACTTTTTGACGTCAAAACAGTTCCAACATGGCTTTATTTTTTTTCTCTTTTGGACTTTCCCGTTTCGTTAATTGGTTATACCTATGTCCTTTATATTTATAGACTTAATACGTTTTGAATATCACATATAATTCTTAAATTATCAGCCTTTATCTAACCACTATCTACACCGTCATATGCAAACAGGGAAATATAATGCAAGAATGTCACATAGGGACTTGGCTCGATAAAGTAAAATTAAAGTATTCATCATCATCATCAGGCTATAATGACCCACTGCTGAGCTCAGGCCTCCATTCACAAATAAGGGTGAAAGGGAATGGGCAGATACTCCACCACGCGTGCCCACTGCGGATCGGTGGAGGTAGGCTAGTGGTCAACCTACTGTTGAAGTTTTCAAGCCGCCTAGTAGGCCTCCAACTAGCTTAACTACTATCACAATTAAGTGATAGCCAGGACCAACGGCTTTACGTGCCTTCCGAAGCACGGAAACGCTAGATTTGAAATACTACTAGACAGTCACCCATCCAGTTACCGACCACGACGTTAGTAGTTTAACTTTGTCGATCGATTAAGAACGGCTAATCATGCTACACCACGAGCGCTTCTCGATTAAAGTATTATTGAAGCGAAGCTCGGAAGCACGTTCAAGTAACACATACTCTTCTTCTTCATTACATCTTTTAACTTGTTAGTGCGTGTTGTTTCCAATATTGTAGGTAAGATTGAGTACAATAGAATAGCTTGATAAATTCGATTTTAAATATGCTTTTGTCGGGTTGTTACACTACAACAAAATATTTTTTCTATTCTTTCGTTATATTTGCCATGATATAATATATTTCTGTTTAAACATTAAACATGGATGGCGTTTCTATATTACTACTAGTTTCCGAGGTAAAAACAAAGTTGTTTAAACACAAGACTCGACTCCAGCCGTTTTCCCTGGGGCAATTAGATCTGAAAACTCGCATTTACCAGTAAAAGGTATCAGTTACTACATAAATAAAAGGCAGGTTGCATTCTTGTTGTTATATACATGTACGTGGTTTCCTAACTACGTAGGTACCATAGGTATATTATATGTATGTATGTCACCGGGCGGGACAAGCTGTGGCTCTGCCTGAATTATTCATGAGACATATGGACCTAAAGCAGACTGGATTTCAGATGAGAATTTTAAAATATCTATACGAAGCTTTAAAAATTGAAAATTGTTTTATAAAGTGCAATATAACATAGCGTGTTCAACCACTGACGTGCTTTTTTATAAAGAAGACTAGATTTTGGTGTGATAAAAATAAAATGGACTTTTTTTCCACTCTTTCACCTACAGTTCATTTAGTTTCTAGTTTAGCTTATCAAAAATATAACTTTATATGTTATCGATTTACAAGTGATCGCTTTATACTTATATGAGGTCTATCATCGATTAGGCTACCAGAAAATGACAAAGTGAAGACAGAATGTGATAAAAGGACTACGACACCTGCATATCCTTATTATTGTTTGTTTATTCTATTTGTTTTATCATTATATACTAAACTGATTTCCTAGTTAACAAAATCATTAAATGTTCATTTATACGAACCTAATAGTAATATAATACGCTCGAATCAGTCTTGCAACAGCGTATCTCCTGAGAATGCAAAGTCACATTTTTACATAAAATCATCAAGTATCATCGACACAAGGTACCGCATCGGGAAATTGAGATTCAAAATTTGCGTTAGAGCATCGAACTTTGTTAAACATTTTAATTTAAGTTTATAATTGTAATATTGTTTTGTACGTAGGTACTTCCCCAGTTCGTACTTCTGCGGTATTCTGTAAGGTGTACCTTACAGAATACCGCAGCCAAATAACTTTATGTTGTGTTCCTGCGCGAGTAAGGTCACCAGAGCTCATTGAGGAGGGGGGAAAGGATCGGTAACGCGTGAGTAATGCCTCGTGTGTAACTTGCAAGCGGCTTTATGGTTACGGTAACCGCTTACCATCAAGAGGGCCGTAAGCTTGTTTATCGACTACGTCGTATAAAAAATAAAATAATATATAAAAAAAACTATAGAGCGTAATTAGCTCAGTACCTATCGAGAAATTACAAACTCTATTTTCTGCTTGGTCAAGTTTCATCTAACTCAGAGAAACACGAATCGAAGAAAATAATTAATGGATCCTCGTACGTAGTTTGTAAACAACTAAGACGATGTTTTCGTTTACGTTTAAGTATACAAAATATAGAGATATTAATACAGTGATAATATAAGAATAATAAAAAAACCTTGATTAATTATTTTGTTTCTACTGTGTGTGAGATGACAAATAAGAGTGAAGTACCAGCTGCATGTTACAGTCCGTAAGCTATTCCTAATATATTTAGTATCCAGATAAATACTTACTATACCCACAGATTGAGGCAGGAAGTAAATTTCAGCTTTGTCAAATTATAAAGCTGGGCATTCATGTCGCAATTTACATTGCCCCAATTTGCATGCCTAAATGCAAGGGTTTCACCACCATGATCCCAACAGATTTAACGTTACAAGGTACCTTTAGTATGAAACAGGGGCTTAATTGAAGTATCTTGCTCACTATTCGTCATTAAGCTCAAATTGGCGTGAAATGGCATAATAAGTAAGATCAAAGACAAGACATTGATAAATTAGATCTATTTTTAGCCCCTACTCGACGGCTTGAGATAAGGAATTTGGGGAATGTGTGGGTTGCTTTACTCTACTGAATTAATTAATTGATACATCCACTTAAGTCGGTGTTCGCTTCCTGATCGTAAGCTTCATTGACTGATCGAGCCTTTGTGTTTTTAATTTGGCTCCAAGCCTAAGTAAGATTGCGCCCAATTAATTTTATCGGACTTGTGAACAATCAGTTTAAATACTTATTTGATGTTAAACAAAAAACAAAATTTCATGTTCATAATAAACAAAACAAGCAATCACAACAAAACATTTAAATCTTTTTTTGTATCAAAACACTAGAATCACTTTAATATTTAATAGCACACATTTATTCAGTATCTATTATGAAGATTGTATCGGCTAACAAGATTCGGCAGCCGTTTGATTAATGGTTTGGCGTCACGCTACAATTTAGTCAGGTGGCGTGTTGGAAGTGATAATTTACTATCAAACTTAGTTTCTGGTGTATGAGCGCAAACGGGCTGCCGCTGTAAGTCCAGATATATGGTTTGAATAACAAAACTAGTGATGCCTCATGAATCGTGTGACAAGTCACACGTAGTCCGTAGTCCTCTCAAGAGAGGACTACGGTTATGTTTGATTATTATGTTACTTTTCATAGATCTGAAAAGTAAGCTTGTAGCAAAGTGCAATTAGGAACGATTTTTTCATCGAGTTGTAATTCATAATTTCTTCTTTTGGACTATTGGAATGCACAAATTCTTTAATGTAACAATATATATTTACAAAAAATATGTACAAATTAAAATCTATATAATTAATATAATACGCCCATTATTTACAAACTAAAAAAAGAATAAAGTACAATTATGGGGTGTCAAAAAATTCGTCCACATCGCTTTCAACTGGAAACGTGCCGGCAGCATTGCCACGTTGGATTGCAATGCTGATCCTTTGGCCAAAAAAAAGCTATTTAATTAATATATTTTCTTGTTGCAGTAATTAATATTTATTAATTCTCCCAAGTAATTTTAAAAAGAACAACAAACTCAGTTTGTGTAAACTTTCCATGTCGCAGCACTAATGAAAGTAGCAAGCCTACAAAGCGAATATATGGGGGACATTTCAAATGCTTAAAATGGATTGCAATTGAAAATGTATATACCTACACGCATGCAAGGATTTATAAAGCGTGCATTATTGGAATATCGTCGCTATCGTAATTGTTAATTTATTAATTTAAATGCCTTAACACTATTGGTTCGGTAAATAAGTTCGTAACGTTTGTTACATGTCTAGAAAGAAAGACATTATTGATATTGACCCCCAAGGAGAAGGTGAAATGTGTGCTCTAGCAGCTGCGCTTAATCTATTTACTTTTTAACAATATTTTTTTAATTAGCTAAAATTTTATCTAAATACAAGCCAAGAAATTTATTATATCGATATCATTTACCGTTGAAACATAAAAATAGCTTTCAAATATTACGTATGAGTAAGTTGTGTATGTTGAATGTAGTTAAAGAACCTTTTTAATAATGATATGCTGGGTTTTCATTGTGAGTGGGATTATGAGCTAACCTTAAAACAGAGGTAACGTTACATTACGTTATGTCAGTTTGAAACTTCCTTAGCTCACCAAATTGAAGCCGTGCTCATCCGTATAACGCCTCGAATAAATTACAATATTGTACAAAAACAAAACCGACTTTCATAAAAATTTACTTACGAATAAAAAGTTATTTTTCACACAGTACGTATAGTGTATTCAAACGATTTTCGTGCTTTTTAGCCGAAACATAAAAGTATTTACAAATATAATATGTTTTTATGTTCACAGTGTTATCTCAGTTTACCGCAATATAGAATCCATTTTCAGATAATTTATTTTTGTTAGTAAGGTCCAGCTTGATAACGCGGGGGCTTTTGGGAAAAAGATCCAGTGAGGTAATAAATAAAATTTAGAAGGGTGGATTATGTGGCGACCGTGCGTGTTTTAAGTGAAGGGTTTAGTTCCATATTTTATGTCTTACCTTTTCCAATCACTTTTTGGGGGATGCAACCACTTCTTTATAATCTGGTTAAACTCTAGACCTCTGTCATGTGGTATTGTAGTGGTAGATCACATGCTATTTGTATTCAAACTGCGTGGAAATGTTTTGTAAAGACTAAGGGCCTCTAGCCTACTCATAGGGTAATGCTTTTGAATATCTTAGTATAAATTAATTAAATAAAATAGGTACTTGCGTCATAATCATTTCGGTCACCAAATCATGACTTAGTAGTTTTTTTTTATTGACAAGAAGATTCCGGCCCTAAGCCTTAGCACCCTTACGCGGGCACATCGGCGAGCAAGCTCTCAACCGGGAGGGCGCCCCAGTTGGGGCCATAAGTTGGGAGCTATAGATAATGATAAAATCAAGATAAAAATGGCGGAACCCATTTAGATCTGCCAGTTCTGTCATATATTAAAAGGTAGGTATAACTAAATAACCAGGACTTATTTTTCAAACCTAAGCATTTTTAGTCATATTTCTTTCTAAAACAACATAACTACTACTACTCTACTTCAAAATATAAGTTTTAAAATCATGATGTAGGTATTTGATACAATTTTATAAAATTTATTTTCATTGGTGACCGTAGAAAGGTAGAAATAATTAATATCATAAAACCTACCTTTTTCAATGAGGACAATATACGGAAACAGCTTGTTTTACAAATTAATATCACGTTGAAATAAGAACGGTCAAAAATAATTGTATTGGTTGTGGACACAACACAATTCATTCGATTATATTACTGCTGGCAACCCTAATTTGCCCCCAAATAAGGCCGTTACTCCTTGCCTCGACGAAGTTTGTTGGTACAAAAAGCCTTCTCCCCATTTTTAGGGTTCCGTAGCCAAATGGCAAAAAACGGAACCCTTATAGATTCGTCATGTCTGTCTGTCTGTCTGTCTGTCTGTCTGTCTGTCTGTCTGTCTGTCTGTCCGTGTATGTCACAGCCATTTATTTCCGAAACTATAAGAACTATAATGTTGAAACTTGGTAAGTAGATGTATTCTGTGAACCGCATTAAGATTTTTACACAAAAATAGAAAAAAAACAATAAATTTTGGGGGTTCCCCATACTTAGAACTGAAACTCAATTTTTTTTTTCATCAAACCCATAAGTGTGGGGTGTCTATGGATAGGTCTTCAAAAATGATATTGAGGTTTCAAATAAAATTTTTTTCTAAACTGAATAGTTTGCGCGAGAGACACTTCCAAAGTGGTAAAATGTGTGTCCCCCCCCCCTGTAACTTCTAAAATAAGAGAATGATAAATCTATAAAAAATATATGATGTACATTACGGTGCAAACTTCCACTGAAAATTGGTTTGAACGAGATCTAGTAAGTAGTTTTTTTTAATAGGTCATAAATTGAAATTAATATCAAATACTCAGGTCTATACTACCATTTACTTATATACCTACAGGTTTGTACGGAACCCTCGGTGCGCGAGTCTGATTCGCACTTGGCCGGTTTTTTTTTATTCATTTTGTTATTCTATTATTCAGTTCACTAGAATTGAAAAGTGATGGAAAACTTTTAATTATATCCTATAGGTACTGGCGTAATAATAGGTGAAAGGTCTCAGCCCTTACATTTACTGCCAGTCAAATTAATTGGACTGAAAAAATCTTGGAAACTCGGTATACATAGGTTTTTGTTTGTACGAAAAGATATTTTTCATTCAATTCAAATTTTTATGTTGCTTCAGACTATCTTTTGAGTTGGTATTCATATATAAGAAAATAATCTTTAGTGTCTTTTATTAATTAATAATGGTTGAACGACTTTCTGCTTTACTTATGCTATGAGGTCTTGCTTCTTGCCGAATTTCATCACTCTAGGTCAACTGGAACCCGAAGCTTTTGATGAGTGCGGTTGCATCTCATGCACATGCTTATGCTTATTATGAAGTGGAAAAGCATCAGTGAGAACAGACGACGTTCTATCGATCTACTACTTCCACCCCAGCGCTGGATGTATTATTTCCCAATTCTGTTCAACATCTACACAAAATTAATAAAGAGAATACTCTCTAGAAGACAAGACACATAACTTTCTGAGGTCTAAAAATCTCAAACGATGACACCATCTTATTGGCATCAAGTTGTCCGTGTATAGAAAATATTTAGCAATGAGTTTGGCCTAAATATCAACCGCAGTGGGACCAAGATGATGACTGTCGACCGCACCAACAATAATTCGCCAGATGTCACTGTAATTGCAAACTGTATAATAGTCCAATCATATACATATCTGTTTCGGTGTATGCACAGATGAGATCAAGAGGCGTATGTCTATATGTAGGTCATTTATAGATAAACTTAGAAGGATATGGAAGAACCGAAATATAACCAAAGCCACCAAAACCAGGCTCTTCAGAACACTTGTGTTCCCTATATTTCTGTATGCTGCGGGCTACGGAGATGTGGACTCTTAAGAGAAAGCGAGAAGAAGAAGACAGACGCTCTCAAAATGTGGCCCTGCAGAAGAATGTTTGGAATATCATGGACATACTCGTAGTTCCGTAAAAATAAGTCCATAGTCCAGGAACTCTGTATTAAACAGCGTCTATCCTCCGTAATGCAGTCTCAGATCCTAGCTGTCTTTGGATACACGTCGAGGTGCAGAGAGTTTCCATAGAGTGATTAGTAGTGCAGGGTAGAGCAGAGGGTACCAGAGCGCGGGCTAGATTATCCATGCGATGGACCAACCAAAACAGGCGGTCCCATCAACGAAAGTACCAGAAGGGCCGCAGTAGGAGGCGTGTTGTGAAGCGCGCCAAAAATCAAGGTCAAGACTACCACAAAAGTAAGTTGTAAGCAAAACTTCATAATTACTATAATGGAATATTTAATCTTATCTTTGTGGTTTTCATTAAATAGCTGCATCCAAATAGGTTGTAACCCCCTTTATGGAGACCTGTAGGGCTACTGGGGATGAAAAATATGGTGCGAACGTCGTGTTTATTTAAACAAGGTTTTGCACAGGCCTGTTATTTATTAGTACAGATAAATTTTAGCCCTTAGCTCCGACGGGTGGGCGCGAAACATTACTGCGATCGATGATATCGTGAGAGAGCCTTAAATATATCGTAGGCCCTGCATGTACTGACTGATATAACAATATATTGATAAGGATATATTATGTCAACGTATTTTTGTGAAAACCGTTAGTTTATAATCTACCTAGCGAGATTGTAAACTCTCGATAAATTGTGAACTGTACCATATTGCTTGCAATATAACCGTCATATTGTGAACAATCCTTGATTGGTCAGTTTTGGCAGTAGTTCGTTCTGTGTCCATAGAGTTAGAAAACAAACATAGGAGTTAAATAAAAGAAATGCACATAAAGAGAGCGTCATCGTAATCATAATGTTTGAGAGCAAAATTAAACAAATAAATAAATATGTTGGGACCACAGAGAAAAGAAATATAATAGAGACGCTATGCTAGCGGAGCCCGCGCGCCACACATGACATCAAATGGGCATATATCAACCAAAACACGCGTCAACGCTTCGTAGTATCCGCCATACTTAGCAGAGGTGCGTAGCTCCGCGAAAAATATTAATTATGTCGTGATGCGCTATTATTTCATGTAGGAAACGAAGTGAGGAGTCGGAGTGTAACTCAAGGAGGGATTTCCTTTCATCGATGAGTCTACAAACCTTTATTTCATTGTGATATTTATAAAAATGTATTCAATATTATGATAATTTTAGGTGTAAACGATAAACTCTGATACTACTGCAAGATTATACATTGAAGGCAATGTACTCACTTTATTTGTACGCAAGGTAGCGAGCGCAACTCCGCACGTAATGTATTGCGTTCTTTTCACATTCGTCGTGAGTCGTGACCTGTCGTGACCCCAAAACACGTGGATCGATAGTTTTGTTCGATCAATATCGATAAAATTCATCTTTTTATCACTGATTTGATTAAGGCAATAGTTGAAAGTTATATCAATATCCGCATTCATCTGTTAAAATTAAGCTTTCAAAACGAGAATTTCGAAACAAATAAATTTTATTTCAAGGGCAATAAACCGTGTAAAAATAATTTTATTTTAATTTACTTCATCATGTTAAACGTTTTTTTTATACAATTCAGTATTCTTAGCACAATTATTCTTATCGAACGTGAATTTTCTTACGGAATTTCAAAAAATAATTCAATTTAATATCGACGAAATTAAAATATCGATAATTTTATTGATATTTTATCGATTACTTTCGCTGCATTAAGCGAATAGCAATAAGTGTTGCTACTCGACGCCAGTCGACGCAGCTATTACGCAATTATCAACATTATGTCTAATGCGTTTGAGTTCAAAATTGCGTTCCATGAAAATAACGCTATCTAGTGCCGAGTGGCAGAACTTTTTCGTCGATTGAATCTAGTTAGTTTGTAGATTACAAAACGACGTAAATACTTTGTACGCTATAGAAAAATAAATTTTATGTTAACGAAAAAAGGTATATTTTCATATGTATGACCTGTGTGATTAAAGCTATTTTTGAGTAAAATAGAAACGACCAATCAAAAGGATTGTTTATTTGTAGTACAATATATGATTTAACATTTATTTGTGTGAGTTTGGCGACGCTGGTTCCGATACAAATTCTAACGCATCGCCCTTCCAGTGTATTCTCTTTTCCGTGGTTGGGACATTTCTCACACGCTGGGTCATCTGATCCCAAACTAAGCAGAGCTTGTAGGTACTATGGAAACCAGATAACTGATATAATACATATACTACTTTTTGTTTGTAAATACATACTTAATATATAATTTATTTTATTTTATTAAATGCATGTCCTGTATGGAAATCGAACCCACGACCAGCGGCGCGATAGGTGGAATCTTAACCAGAGTCTTAACCAACCGCGCCAGCTGGCCCGTGAAATATGTCAATCAATAGGTATATTTTTTAAGAAACAATAAAAACAATCAATTACTACGTTACGTATGGCCAAAGATGGCGGCGCGGGACACATGACGTTCAAGCAATCAGCGCGCAAGGTGCGTTCCGACCATGAAGCAAATATCCAGTGCTTCATGGTTCAGACGCATTCAAGTATGATGCCAATACTACCTGATACCTGATGTAGTCTTCACCCCTTTCGGATAGATATACCCTTTCCGTTCACGTTCCGATCACGTCTCACGTTCATATAGGAAGAATTATTTTTGGATAAGAACCTACATATATCATTTAGAATCCAAAAAAAGCTTGTTCCAGGAAAATACAAAATATTACCAACATAATAAGATTGATGTTTCATTAGTGTTTAAAAACCTTTTACCTCATAAACGATGTAAGTTGCAGGAGAGTTTTAGTGCAGTTTGGACTTGATACCTGTCTATTCCATACATTTTTCAATTACCAATGATCATCAAATTCAGATAATACAATATGTAATTCGGTATTCTTACCTAATAAATAAAATGTTTTAAATAAATGAACGAGACCAGAGTCCTATAGACGATTGACAGGTAGGTATGTTGCATGTTTGTTGTGCTAAAATTACATCAGATGCCAAAGTTCACTTAGGCATCTGATGTAAGCTAAGTACAACAAACATGTCATCAAATAAGACCTATTCGTAGTAAAAAGAACCAGAGAAAATTGTTCCATAGTTCTTACATAAAATAACGTATTTACGTATGGAACCAATTTCATAAACAGACTTCATAAAGCAACGTTTACTTTCTGTGAAGCTATTACAACGCCGTTCAGTGTCGTGTGAGAGAAATTATTCGGAGCGAAGCCATTTTAAGGTATTTTAAAGCCCCTTCGAAACATGTTACAGTCGTTTGCAATGACAGCTTTACTTTTACTTACATTTACTTGTATAAGTACGTACGTGGAGAAAAAGTTTCATATGAAAAGTGTGCTTTATGTTTATGTCTACTTTCTGAGTGTTTTTAGATCGCTACATACTGCTCCCTGTTGCGTGCATGAGTTGCGTCGGTCCAGCAGACGGAGGCATCGTAGGTACACAATACTTAACTTTGTTTGATCTCCAATTAAGCCCAAGTTTCAGTGGCATCCGTTAGTATTGGTAGAACACACTTTCTAGACCTTAGTCTCAAGCCTTTGTGAATTTCACGCTTAAGTTGAAAAGTAAACTTCTTCTCTGTCTAGTAAACAGTAGTATTGTACGATAGTAGTTGAATTATGCTACTTATGTCGTCAATACCTCGTCCGTTATTCAGTAGGGCTTCCCACTAACTCCATGCAAGTTAACACTAAAACTGGGACTTTGTTAAATTCCCACGGGATTGGGAATAAAAGGATCTATCTGCGCGTAGCCATAAGCGAATACGTTTATCCTAAATATACACAAATTAGCATGTGTATATTCCTACAGAATACATTATTATTTGAAAAATTCAGATGAGAACTTTCAGAAATTCACGGGTAGGCAAAGGGTCCCTTTTAAACCAAAGTAAAGCATGCGAAAATGTAATTAAGAACAGTGGGTTAATTTCCCTTTTACGTGCCTATACGAATTAGCGAAGTTACAAGGCAGGTATTAGAGGATATACACGGTATCCCGCGCCTAATGGACAATCTAAAACTGTGTGTTACGTATTATGAACTTCATAATATTGCTATGTTTCATTATAATATGTAAAACAAGCAAAATTACTTTGTTATATCAATTCTATATTAGCCCAAATCCTTTATACTCTGTAGATTAAATGGTTTCACAGTTTTTTTTGTAAGTTATCCCTTACCTAGGTGATTAGGTCATTTTATTAGTGATCCAAAAAGCTTAATTTGAACTTATTTACGAGTTTGGTTTACTATATTGTTATTTGTTATGTAAAATTAATCACAGCGGGTAAAGTCAATAAATTTTAACTCTCTTATTACAAAACATGGTTTAAAGCAAACCCAGGCGTTACAATAGCCTCCTATCTTTTTGATATTAGAAAGTGATTTTTGAGTGACGGGTTTCACTAAACCTGCCTTTAATAATCTTTTGTGCTAAATTTTGTTGTTAGCCGTAAGTTCAAAACTCAAAAAACACACGAGCAAAATTTACTGTTCCAAGCACCGATCTCTTGAAACAGCATAAGATTTCCCACGCTCAAATAAAACCTATTATTAAATCAAGTTCAAAAATCGCACTTAAATCCGTTTGTAAATGGTATTCCCTTTGCGCTCCTTTGTAACGGCTCACAATGAAACACTGGTGTTGGTAAGCATTTGGTTTTAATTGTTCCCGTTGCTGGTGAGCACCGACCCACAATCTGTTGGTAGAAATCGGCGGGCGCAAAACTTTCCTTGTCGAAATATCGTTGTTTATTGTTCCCGCCGAGTACGTGATCCGATTCACAATTGTTCAATTAATGACACGTGACTTCAAACGTCTCCGAATAAATTAGGAAAATACTATTGGTAGGTAATTTTTGATGAAATAGGGCTCATACTCTTTTTGATAATGGCGATGATATTTTATGTTAGAATATTTTTTTTTATCTCATTAGTGGTTAGGTTTGATTACTAAAACTACCTTTATCATAGTCCAAAATTGGTTTTGTGCAATGAAATGAGTAACTGGAGCTGGAAGGTGTGGCCTGCCGCCAGGAGTAGAGAATTGAGGCCAATAAGTCAATATTACATAATATAGCATAATGTTTACTCCATGATGAAAAAGTGAATATGTATTCGCTAAGATAAAATAACATTTTCATATTTCAGAACAAATAACAACAGCGTAACTTTAACATGGAAAGTTATATATTTGACAGAGACAAATAATAATATGTAGAAATGAATCACAAGATCCTTTGCCGCTTACTTTATTGCCTTATATATACTGTATATCCTGATAATTGTTATATTAAATTTTCCTTTGAGTCAGCATTGCTCAAAGGATTTGTTTCCTTTTTAAAGCACATATTTTGCCTTGTACGTAAATATTTAATGTTTTCTTTGCCTGTTTTATTACTTTACATAGCATTGATATTAAAAGAGCTCAATATTTAAATGTCGTATTGTAAAATGTAAGCAGAGATTGTGGACTAAAACGTACCGGAGCACGATACACTTTCCTTATAAAAATATTCTTTAGCAAAGGCGGAGAGGGCGTTTTCTTTATTCACGGTACGCGCACCTGCCGCCGACTCGAGATGCAATGAAAATTTGTCGTCTTCTTGCCAAATTTGAACTTATTCTTTGCAAAAGCAGAGCTGTTTTAGCTCTCCCGCTCATATTTTGATGATGAATACTAGAGAAGTGCTATTTCATAAAGTTTCTTATGACCGAAATGAAACTGCACGAGCTATATTGAATCACAAAACAGCCTTGATATGGATTTTACGAGTATGTTTCGTAAATGCATATTATTCTCCGTGTTCTGAATAATTTGTATCAACAATTTAACCAGTCTCATGTGTATTGTCCTGACAATCATTTATTTCCACTAAATCTTTGATTAAACATGACATTATTTAGTTGAATTTCAATGATACGAGTAGGTAGCCCAATCGTATATACTGTGTTCTGTTGTATTACCAATTTCCTTTTAGTTAATAACTTATACTAACTAACTAATACCCCCCACAGCTAAAACTGTAGAACTGAAAAATCTGAAAAAAAATACTGGCTGATAAAGGACTGAAATTACAAAAAAGAAAAAAAACACGACCATTTTGTTCAAAAACTTGTTTTCGAATTTAAAATACTACGAAACCCATGCATGCAGTTTTGTTTTTGACTACGAGTTTTTCATAGAGCTTCCCCGGCGTGCCCTTAACAACTCGCCAAAGTTTGATCGCGTTGCAAAAAATAAATGAGAATTTGGTTAGAAATTAACATTATTATGTGTCAGAGATTTTGGAAAAATACCCCTACATAATGGGATGAAAGTTTGTACCGACGGATGAAGTTATTCCTGGTCAGATTTATTTGAAACTTTCTTATTGACACAATTATTGAAAACACACTTTGACATCTTTAAATATTTTAATTTCTACGTTTGAGAAGGGTGCAATGTTTGTATGTGGATTGGTTTTTCATGATAAGGAATTCAAGTTGTTTGTGGATTCTAATTATAACGTTGATGTGTACTAAAAAGGATTGTAAAATCCAACTTCTAAGGAGCTAAAATAAGGAATTGCGGGGCCTCAAGCTGGTATTACATCTAAATAAAGCGATTGCGGAAAGATTTCGCGATTGGACCGGCCCTTTCCACGTGACGCAAAAAACTGAGTAGGTAATGGTTACTCCACGTTGGGTGAGCCATTGATCGAGGTATTCCCACCAGTCCACCTCAGCGAGACGCAATTTAGATTTAATATAAAATGTAGAGTAAATTACTAATTGTGTGTTTCTGTGGAAGCTTTAATTAAATATTCCTTTAATTCATATTCAGTCTGAGGTTTTATTCTGGAACTACACTGCGTGTATTCCGAACACGCATTTATCCGTTTTTTTTTATTGAAGAGCAACCAATTCCGTCGCTGATATTTTAATTTTTGATATTTTTAATACTTTCCCTCCGGCAAACCGATATCCAATGAGGGTTTTCTAAACGTCAATAAAATTATTAGTATCTAAACTTTCAAGAGTAAAGTCCACAAATCTGGAGACGTGTTAAAAAGAATTTGTCTTTATTGCGGATAGAACACGGCAAAGGCGGCGACAGTGCTGCGTTATGCATGAGCTCGGTCGCACCTTCGCTTCCATCTGGACTCAGCGCTAAATTTGTCCATTCTAGCCACGAATTTTTCATTTTTTTTCATTCGATATTTGAATAAGCCTACCATTTATGCCTTTTGATACTGTTTATCTTTACACACAAAATCGCTTATTTCATATCTATACTGGGTGGAGATTTCGAGATGGCATATTTTCGAAACCTATGTTGGATTAGTCGTGCTGAAATTTTTTTACTATGGGACAAACACTGAATTCTCAAAAAAAAAAATTTACTTTTCATACATTATGATCGAGCAAAGTTGACATGTCGTAAGAAAAGTAATAAAAAAAAATGATAATTCACTCTTGGTCCCATAGTACTAATAGTAAAAGTTGTTCAAAATGACTAACACAACATTGGTTTCGGAAATAATAATATGCCATCTCGAAATCTCCACCTTTTATAGTATTTATATTAATATTAATATATTTAGGCACCAAGTAGGGTTTTTATACTACTTAGTCGGTAAACAAGCGTACGGCCCGCCTGATGGTAAGCGTTTACCGTAGCCATATAAATAAATAAATAAATAAATAAATAATAAACATTTATTTCTCTACACAAAAGTTAATACAAACAAAAGTGCATACGTACTATGCGAACCTGATTTGCGAGAGACTGGTGCCTGTTGTAGGTTTTTTTAAAAACCTGTAGTACAAGTCACCAGGACCCCACTCCACGGATTAATAATACGTTTACATCATTAATAGGGCATTAATATTTAAAATATTCTAACAAAAACAAAAAGTAGAAGTACGAGAAATACATATAAGTAGGTATAATAATATGTGTAAGTGTGTTTAAGTGAATGTATGTGTGTATGTGGGTGCTTTAGTGTATATATGTATGTGTGTTTGTAGAAGTAGTTTGCTTGCACTGTGCGCGGTTGTCGTAGTTGAAAATGGAGTGACATATTTAACTTTTTTATTTTATTATTTGAACTTACATAGGGATCATAAAGGTGAGTTAAGTAATTGCTCTGTTTCTAGGTAGTCGAGTGTTTTCAACCAATTAGACACTACATTCTTGCAACTAATTTTGTTTAGAGGGTAAATTGATAGATTACCGTTTAGTTCGTTGTAGATATAAGGTCCAAGGAAGCAGAAAAAATTGTGAGAGAGACTGGTGTGGAAAGTTTTAATACGGCAAACAGTGCCCTTCCTGCGCTTATTTTTTATTAAATTGGGGTCGTACGGTAATTGGGAGTGTTGTTTGAGTGTGATACGAAGTATAAATGTCTGTCTGACCGTAAGAACATTCCACTCTTTGTAGAGGTCCGTTGTAGGAAAACGATAGGGAAGCCCTGCACCTACCTTCAAAATTGCTCGGTGTGCCCTTTCCAGTTCAAGGAGATTGGATTTGGCTATGCCCCCCCATGAAGTTATGCAGTATTCAATTATCGATTGGCAAAGAGCACAGTATACCATAGCGATTGTTTTGCGGCTGGCCACTTGCTTTAGAGCCTTAAATATATAAATCAACTTACGCAGCCTTGTACAAAGAATTTCAATATGCGGTTTGAAGGTAAGTGTCTGATCTATAATCACACCTAAGTATTTTATTTTATCAGTCCTTTCTAGAGGGGGACACGTAAAGCAAGAAGAGACAGAGTTACATCCGTGTGCAGTAATGGAAAGACTTGGAGGTGGAAGAAGATTTGAACGATGAGCGAAGGTTATGTATTTAGTTTTAGCAACATTGAGCGTCATTAAATTCTCTTGTAGCCAGTAGCAGACTCTACTAAACCCCCTCTGGGCAACCAAAAAGACTTCATCCCAGCTGTCTCCGCTAAAGAAGAGTGCAGTATCGTCGGCAAAAGTAAGTATATTACCATTATGTAATTGTAAGTTGCACAGTCCATTGATATAAGCTAAAAATAGCGTAGGACCAACAATACTACCCTGTGGTACCCCATAGCTTACCGGTTGTTCCTCGCTAACCCACTGTTTGATTTTGACTTGCTGTTTTCGGTTAGTAAGATAGTCGGTAAATAATTGGAGGGGAATTCCTCTTACCCCCAGCTGTTCCAGCTTAGTTACAAGGCGGGGAATAGAGACTGTGTCAAAAGCCTTGGCTAGATCTAGGAATACGGTCAGACACTTTTTCCTATTATCTAGATTATCCACAATAGATTCTATAAGGCTATGAACCGCGTCACTAGTTGACAAGCCTCTCCGGAACCCAAATTGTGAAGGAGAAAGAAGTTTATTGGTTTCTAAAAAGAGTATTAGGCGTTTATTCATTAGTCGTTCTATGATTTTTGACATAGTAGGAAGGATTGAAATAGGTCTAAAGTTATTGACACAGTCTCTATCGCCATCCTTGTGTATGGGTTTGATCAGCGCCGTTTTAAATGCCCGGGGAAATATACCAGTTGAGAAGGCTAAATTGCATATATGTGTAATAGGGGTGACTAATATGTGGGCGTATCTTTTAATTAAGTTACTTGATATTTGATCTAGTCCTACTGCACAATTATCTTTAAGACCAAATTGTGAAGGAGAAAGAAGTTTATTGGTTTCTAAAAAGAGTATTAGGCGTTTATTCATTAGTCGTTCTATGATTTTTGACATAGTAGGAAGGATTGAAATAGGTCTAAAGTTATTGACACAGTCTCTATCGCCATCCTTGTGTATGGGTTTGATCAGCGCCGTTTTAAATGCCCGGGGAAATATACCAGTTGAGAAGGCTAAATTGCATATATGTGTAATAGGGGTGACTAATATGTGGGCGTATCTTTTAATTAAGTTACTTGATATTTGATCTAGTCCTACTGCACAATTATCTTTAAGACCGTTAATAATCTGAAGGATTTCAAATTCATCAGTAGGAAGTAAGACAAGCGATTTGCAGGGGGATAACGGCGTGTGGTATAAGCTGCTAACGTTTGTGTGGACACAATTAATATCTGAACGCTCAGCAAGATTTTTCCCTACCTCTGCAAAGAATCTATTCACCTCATTAATGCTTTCCACCGGATTTGTTGCTGATAGTAGACAGTGGGAATGATCCACCGACTTCCTTTGGCCACTAATACCTCTAATAACTTCCCACAGCCTCTTCTTATTATCTTTAGCGCTTTCAATTTCTTGTCTCTCAAAATTTCTTTTAGCTTTTTTCAGCTGAGCCGTGCAGAAGTTCCTATATCTCTTGTAAGTAACCTGCAGTATCTCATTTTTAGGATCTTTCTTTAATTTTTTGAATAAGTTATCCCTATTTCGCATGCAGCGTAGCAGAGCTGAGGTGATCCAGGGTTTATATGTTCTTTTCCTATTAGGGGTTTTAATTACTTTGGAGCTTTCTTTAATTGACGAGGTGAGGTAGCTGATAAGGATCTCGGTGGCCACATTCACATCACTAGAATTTAGAACAGCCTCAACGTTTAGATTGTTGATACTATTGTCAAGTGTAACGTAGTCGATACGAGTAATTGGTTTATTTGTACGTTTTAATTGATTTTTTAAGTTTATGGTTAAGGCAACACACTCATGGTCGGTGATAGAGGACTCGCAAACGAAACATGTCGCATCAAGTTTAGTCTTCATCATCATGTGGTCTAGACATGTAAGACCATGCGTTACCATGGTATGCCCTGGAAGTAAACCGTGGCTCGCCAAGACATTTAGGTATTCGTGAGATCGTTTATCAGAAGTTTGAGGGACAATATCGATGTTTATATCACCACATAAAATAATGTTTTTAAAGTCATGCAATTTTGAAATAAGTAAATCTAAAGAGTTCACAAAGCTACTAACATTATGTTGACTAGGGGGTCGGTAAATCCCAATTATGCAAGTTTCACCATTAACTTTCAGCAAGATACAGTTCGCATCGCAGATCAGAGGTTCCTCAAACGAAATATTGTTAAGTTGGTTACTGTAATATATGACAACTCCTTCATTTTGCGTGGTATGAGATGTTGATGCTATGTGATTGTAGCCGTGGAGTTCCGGAATAAATTTGGATTTTTGAAGCCAACATTCTGTGAGGACTATAACATCCCAGTCTATTTGCGATCTTGAAATAAGGGTTTTAAAACTAAGAATGTTACAGTTTATGCTTCGGATATTCTGCGAGACGAGATTGAGAGAGCCGTTTTTACCGCTAGTTATAAAGCTTTTTATATGTTCAATGTCGCATGTGACTGAATTTGCCACGTTCAAGGAGTCCAAACCCAAGTTTATAGTTTCAATATTATTTATACCCATCAGAGTTTATCAAACAGAGAAAACAATATTTTTCTCCATTTAACAAACAAAATGTTAATTTAATGTTATGCAATGGGTTACGTGGGTCTGGTAATACACTTAAAAGTGGCAAAGCAATCATAAGATACGACATTTTAAGAAGAGGTTTACTAACATTATAAAAATAATATAGTTTATAGTCACAATGTGCAAGCTTGATGTAGTGAGTGTAATGTGTATGTGAGGTGTGGGTGAAGTGTTTATGCGTGAACTGGTACTGTATGGTGAATTGTGTATGTTTACAACATTTAGGTCTCCGAATAAATAATAAAAATAACTGATAAAAAATAATGTAGCCAAGTGCATAAAAAACTATTTCTAAACGTGATTTTAAGAACCAATTATTATTATGATCCACTGAGACTAATAATAAATGTAACAAAAATACTAAAACTAGTCATTCGAAAATGTTTTGGAAATCAGCTTCTTCGTAGATACGGACCGGTGTGACTCCTTCCTCCTTTTTAACATACAACTTGCCATATGATGTCCATGCTGCAGATAGTTTTTTATTCTTTACATTCTGGCGGGCAATGTAGTATAGGCGGCGAATCTTACTTGTCAAGGATTCAGAGATAAATATTGTTTGTTGAGATCCAACCAATTTTATTTCAGTTGTGTTGAACTGGGGCTCCTTTTTTTCGCGTCGGGTCTTACTTAGTATTTTATATTCTGAAATCAAGTTCTCCTTTCTACTGGTACATGTAAAGTCTACCACGATTGATCCAGATTTCGAGCGAAAGATGTCCCTTATTTCCTGGTTAACTATAGGGGTTTCCAGGCCCAGCGCCCCACCAATGTCCTTCACGATGTTAGTGATGACCTCTTTATTTTCGTTTATTTGTACAGGTATATTTCGGATTTCTACAGTTGAGTTAAGTGAACCCTTTTCAAAGAATTCCAATTTATTCTGAAGTGTCGAGATTAGTTTCTTGTTTTCAATATTTTCCCTCTCAAGTAAGTTTGTTTTTACTTGAAGCTCTTCATATTGGCTGGACATAGCGCTGACTGTATTCTGAATATCTTGATTCTGGTTTATGATGACGCTCATAGCATTACTTAGGGACTCTAATTTTTGATCCTGTTGAACCCTAAATTCAGCAAACAAGGATTTCATTTCTGCATTGAGCGTAACTGTGAGGTCGGGGAAATCATTACAACGTTTTTGTCGTTTAGTTACATTTAAATAATTATTGTCTGATTGGCTAGCATTAGTGGTATTCAACGCTGAGTCCGAATTGTAGTGGCTCATAGGAGGTGTTTTTAGGTGTGCCTCTATACTCGGTGGCGAACGTTGGACCGACATTCTTTATGTGACAAACAACAATTTTATCAATCAGTGAACTGTATATAATTATTGTAGATTGCAGAAATAATGTCGAAAGGAGCAAATAATTAAAGTTGGACAAGGTTGGTCTCGAACTCACGACTCTTAATACGACGCTACCTTTGATGACATGCGCAATGCGCTGAGCCACCGGTGCTTGCTAGTTAGTGGTGAAAAACTTGTTCTATAAGCGAGACTGATGCGATTTTCGACAATTTATTAGTCAATGGTCAGGTAGGTGCCACAAATGGTACCGTTTGTGTATCGGAGTACCCTTTTGATGCACAATATTTATTCACTTTGATTTCACTATAAGTTGTTTACTTTATTTGCGAATATTACTTTAGTTTATACACTAAGCACCAGTTTTTTAACACTTATTCACAGAAAATAACTTTAGGATCAGTTGGATGTATGATGAGTATGAAATAACTTTTATAAATATTTTTAATAAACGATTATTGGCAGAGCACTTCAAAGAACGTCCTACTTAGATGAGTGCGCGGCGGGGGGGCCATATGGATGCTTGCAACATGCTGGGCATCACTCACGCGTTATCAACCTTTCCCCATGAGCTCTGGCAACCTTACTCATGCGCAGGAACACAACATAAAGTTATTTGGCTGCGGTGTTCTCTAAAGAGGTACTTCCCCACTCGTGAACTGAAAAAAAGTTCTAACATGTTTAATCAAATGTGTTATTGAACACTCACCTGAGTGTTCAATGTAGATGCATATCTAAATACTTAAATGTCATTTTCATCTTAGTAGATTTCCTCCTTATACATTTTTATAGGTCTTTCTTCTGAGGGTGAAGGTCACATGAACAAATTTTCCTTGATGCGCCCAAATTGTCCAGCCACTCGATTCGAATTATTAGCTTAATTTTCGTAAGTTATACTTATTATTTGATTTGTGAGCACGTTATTCTTTAGAAATGGAATATACATACCTGAATAAATACTATATACGTTGTTGACATACCGAAAATACGGATGCAGCGTTTTGCTTCCTCATTTGTAATGCGGACAGCAAGGGAGTGGAACTTGTTTCCGGCGTGTGTGTTTCCTGACTCTTACAATCTGGGAACTTTCAAGGCCAGAGTGAATAGGTTTCTTCTGGGTAAGCGTGTTCCATCTTAAGCTTCGTCATCGTCCCTTATGGGCGGGTCAGTGGCCAAACGCAAGCCCATTTAATTTATATAAAAAAAATATAATGTACTATATACCTAGGTAAGTGATAATATGATGAAAATGCCAAAAACATGTTTTATGACAGAGATTTAGTTTGTCCGGATTTTAATAGGCCCTAATCGGGATAGGTAATCGTTATGCTTTCGTTAAACATTGCTATGCTTAGCGAAACTATGAGTTTTCATCACTTAAGTGGTACTCAGCGTAGCCTAATATGTATGCTGTATTTGCATAAGCCCACAGTTTAACGCGACACTCAACCAGGTACAAGCTAAGTCAATGTTACATAGACCGTATTATTAATCTAAATTATAATCTAACGTATGTAACGTAAACTATTTTCTCGGGAAATAATAAAATAATTGCTCCAAAATAGAAACGTATTGAACAACTTCTAATGGTCGACATAATAAACGCATACTATAAACGCACAATAATGAGTTATTTTACTTTATTATCATTGATATAAACTCTCGAATATCGATTGTTATTATAAATAGAATATAATAGAATAAATGTATTTGCCAATATAATTTAAAATTAAACAATGTTATTATAGCAATAGGTATGAACAGAGAAATCGTTACAAGCGTATTATTCATAGGACAAGCTTCTTAATATCAGAGGCGATATGACAAAGTTAGCGAAGAGACATAGAATAATTGAACTCTAAACGAAATGAACTAAATCTTGATCACGTAGCTCAGATATCAAAGTCTGCGCCAAGAATCTGGATCTTAATGAGAATCCAGCACTAATTGGAATGCTCGTTTCATCCCGTCTTGTGATAGGGGATTAAAACTTTATTATTTACTGAACGATCCTTACGTGACACACATAGTGCGATCGCTTATTAAGAAGGTATTTATAATCGCAAAGAGAGACTTCCTTAATGTATTCTGTGTTAATATTTCACTGTAAAGAGCATCCGATACTCAGAATATATCAAGAGACTGGGCGTTAAAAAAAACCTCTCATTTCATATTACGAAATGTAATCAATAACACGATAGCTTCACGATAGCTATAAGTTAAATAGAGAACTTAAGACACTTAAAACCTGAATTGGTATTGCATACAAATTGGATTACTTATTTGTAATCAATCAATGATTGAAGCGATAGGGACTTAAGTAAACAGTTTCCAGTCAGACCCCTTACATGTTTAAGAAAAAGGCTCGAATAGCTTATCCAGGATCGCCAGTAAAGCGGAATGTCAACGGCTTCGGCATCAATCACTTGCGATGCCGGGGATTACTCAAACCGGAGCGTCATCCTCCAACGGCGAGGCGACGCAAATTTACATAAATAAGCTCATCTGTATTCAACAAGCAAGCCGAGAGGAGCCCATGCAACAACATGTGGCATTCAACTTGCAGACCTCTATTATTAATTGTGGACAAGTGACGCGAGGGAGCCATACTCCGAACTACCCACTCGTTCGGACTCCGTACCCACCACCGACCTCATTGTTTATAGTTTAATGGCACCATACTTCAAAGCTCTTTAGTCCCATTTTGTTTATTGATACATATTTAAGCCACATATGATGCTTATCCTTACTCAACGGATTACTCCATTTTCTGTATTTAAACTAATGTACAACATTCAAATACCTTTAAAATGATTCCAAAACACCGTTAAACTTACTCGTGGCAATTTATGAGTTTAAAGCATTTCAGCGCTACACAGCCGCAAGTAACCGTGTAAGAGCGCTTCATAATAACACAGCTTAACAACAGAGTTAACCCCGAAGGTTGCTATTAAACAAGTTGGTCGTAGATTTAAATTTTGAGCTCGTAAATTAACCCTTCATCCTTTTGAAATAGCAAAGGGATTGGGCCCTAATGGTCTATTTGTGAAACGTAATGGGCCGGCCTGGCCGAGCATATTAGACAATTTGGACATATTCTGACTTCAGTCTATTCATATAGGCGTTTTAATACAGGATCTTTATCGAAAAGGTCGCGAGGAACTCACAAAAGAGTAACGTGACTATCACAAAGGCTTTTTATGTTCTCCGTACCGAACTTAATGTAATAATGTTGTTTTATGTGAAGTTAATCCGTGAAATTAAGTGTCTTCGAATTGAAAACTGAAAACCTAGACATGCTTTTAGATCAACCTTTCCATTAGTTTCGTCCTATCCTATATTTAATGCTTTCTAACATCCAAATAAATCATCGTTAAAATATGTATATATAAAAAATAGTATATATAGGTTTTAATATTATTTTCTAATTTAGTTTAGAAGGCCTTTCTACAGAGACTTGTGTCCAAGTAGGGTTTATAAAATGGAAAAATGTCTATTGAAATTTGTTTTTTTTTTAAATACCACTAAGTCGACAAGCATACGGCCCGCCTGATGGTAAGCAGTTACCGTAACCTATCGCCGTTTGCAACACCAGGGGTGTTACTTGCGAGTTGCCGACCCTGAACTCACGCCCTTTTTGAAGAACCCCATGCTGTACTCTATTGGGAAAACCACGGCAGGGAGCTCGTTCCACAGTCCGAGCGTCCGCGGAAGAAAACCTTTTAGCCCGCACAGTTCGAAACAATTCTGGTTTCAATGAGTGAGGAAATCTAGTTTAATAAATAAAATGGTTTGAAGTGAAAGTAATTATAGTGCCTTAAATGAGAATATTCCAAATAGAAACGGTGGCCCAAATCTAAAACAAACATTTTACAGAATCAAAAGATTTAAACGTACAGCTGGTTTCAAAGCCTCTCTAAAACTCAATTTAATCGAAGACAATTTCACTGAAATATCCTAAATCTGGGTAAGTGGTACTTTTGTGATCCACTTTGACTACATTATGGATTAAACGCCCACAGAGATCGTTCATATAAACATATTTTATATTATGTTTTCCTAATATATATTTTTTGAGTTGTTAGGATATTTATTGAGCATTTGCTTATGTATTTCTAGTTTTTATTTTTTTAAATAGTCATCAGAAAATCTCAGTAAGGGTATCAAATATTAATGATGTCTCGCACGTAAGTTAGCTACGGAAAACTTATTGTAAAGTGACAATCGGCAGAGCACATCTGCCGATTGACGCAGAGGACCGGATACTGTGGCATAATATTGAGGGAGGCTTTTATCCATTAGTAGACTTCTAAGGGCTGATGATGATGTAGATACAATAAGCATGAGCATGAGCAAGGAAGAGAGAGATTTTGAGAGAGGTAGATCTTAGCGTTTATTCGCTCAAAGAGCAGCTCGACTGGGGAAGTTCCTCCACTTTACAGAATACCGCAGCCAAATAACTTTATGTTGTGTAAAGTTGTGTCCCTGCGCGTGAGTAAGGTCGCCAGAGCTCATAGGGGAGGGGGGAAAGGTCGCGTGAGCGATGCTTCTTGTGTTGCAAGCGTCCATATGGCTACGGTAACCGCTTACCATCAGGCGAACCGTATGCTTGTTTACCGATTTGTTGTATAAAAAAAATAAACATGAGCATTTATTTTGGTGAAGGGATATTAATCATCGGGAAAGGAAAGCTAGCTGACTTCCACAGACAAGTCAGTCAGCAACTACAGGTAGGTATGTTTGGCATTAGTACATGAGAGCCTTTTTATATCTTTTGATAGTGAATCCCAATCATTGTCACTTACCATGTATGGTTGTGGCAAATGTATTTACCTAACTGTAAGTGTTTCTCAAAGTGTCCATAGACAAAAAGTACCCAAAGGACAAACCTAATTAGGCGTAACAAGTTTCTGAAGAAAGTTCGAGCGATTGTTACAAGGGCTGTCACCAGAGATAAGATCTGACACTGATGTAATTGAAAACCTTACATAGCGTACCTCCGCCGAGCTGACGAGTACCTATATAGCGAGGAATCCAACATGTTGTCTTTTTGTCTCCTTTTCAATTTATTCCGCCCTATGTTAGTCCATAAAATTGTATCGGTGTTTTCCCAACAACACGTTCCGTTGTTCACAAAGTGCACGGCGCGGCACATCTGTGTTTTATGAGCGAGCCGAACTTGACAAAATACACTTCATAATATGATTTTTAAGCCAATACGCGTTTGTGGCCAAAGCTTCCTCGGACCTTTTTTCAAACACATTTTATAACGTGATCTGAATACGGTAAATTAGCAATGATAAATACGATTTAATGGACCGACTGGTTAGGGTGGCTTAATTAAGGATATGGGATTATGTTACCCAAAAAAGGACACAAAGCATTCATATTTTAATGGTCACCGCTTTTTATTTAAATTCCAGTAAATAATCTTTGTAAGATTATTTTATACTATTTTTTTTATGACAAAAGCCCTTTGTTGGTAGAGCTGTTTGTAATGAATATATTTCTACTACGAGTATGAGGTGTACTATTCTCATCAATTAAAAGCACAAGTTTTATGTATCACATGAGCCATATATGTAATGGTGCGGCTATGCTTGGCAGACCGAGCACGAGCCGAGCCGTAGCGTGGATGGGCTTGCGAGCCTCGCACGAGCGCGATTGTCAGTTTTTTCACGTACAAAGGAATTCGCAATGTGCTCGTTGTAGGTTCGTTCGTGGCTCGGCTCGTGCTCGATTCGCGTAGCATGGACGCACCATAATATATCAACGGTGATAGGTTATAACAACTTTCTTTCTATAAAAATGTGACGTAAAATTAATGATGTAAGCAGTCTTTTGCATTTCATCAGCTTTCATCACGTCATTACAGTTATTGAGAATATGAACGTAAATAAAAGCCCGGTGGAGCTCCGTCGCTCGGTATATTTGAGACGCTTATGTAAATCTCGTTGGTGCGTGGAAATGTATTCACGCCTTCTGATTTTTATGGTACGGTATGTGCAATTCACTGAGGTGTATGATATATTTACATTTATCAGCAAGTATCATATTTATTTGACTGAAAGAATTGGTATATTGGAATGATTTCTTGACATGTCTGTAAGTGGAGGGTTGGTTAGATAACGACGATCTATCTCACCTGAATATAATTTTGAGTTGAAATACCTAGTTAATTATTATACGTAAACTATATAATATACATTTTAGTAATTATCTACCAATGAGCAGCTCATCCCATCTGAGCTGTATGTGCTTACCAAATTAGGACATGGTAAAGCGAGTTCAAACGCAAGCCTCATTGTAAAAAAGTGCTAATTTCATAATGAAATTACTGTTACCACTTCTTTACTACTAAATCAAATTACTCTAATAAAAAACCCTAAATAACAATAACAATGCAGTGCCATAAACCAACAATATTTTATGTTCATAAATAAATGAAACCAAATGGAAAGTTATGACACATCCAGCATAAAACATCTACAGAGGTCGTGTAATATCTACCTTAAATTCGCTTAAATTACATTGTGTGAATCCTGTGAAACAGTTGAATTAATACTTCGCGACTTTTTTTTTGTAAAAAGGTCACACTGACATTGTTGATCAGAGCAGAATGAAACTCAGTTTTTTTTCTGTATGCATAAGAATGGTGTTTGGTCACAATCTCAGCATATCAATTAAAAACGGTTATGCTACTCAGTGGGGATTCATATTATTATATTATTGAAGTGAAAACATCTTTAGCGGCGTGGTGCACTTTTTTTGTGATGGGTCAAAAACACAGGAAACGTGACCTAATCGAAAATTCGTAAGACGGAGGGAGAGTAGAACGCCGCCGTGCCTGCCTGTGATGCCTGCGCCTGCTGTTTCGTTTTTGCGCGAATGTTCGTGTCTGTTTGTGATACAGCGTACCAAATAGTTCTGAAGTGTTTAAATTTTTAATATAATATAAATTTTCATGTTTGTGTACGATAGCGCAATAAATGAATATTGTATTTTACCACATAAATGATACTTTTTTACTGATACTTAAAGCAATTCGTGCAAAATTATTCCTTAACCATTCCAAAATGCACCACGTTAATATTCAAGTTTTCACTTCTGCCGGCACTCCCGGAGTGCAACCCGTTGTTTTTTTTATTTATTTATTTAGGTTACATACCTGCAGTCATGTTTACAAATATAAATAAAAACAAAACAATAAAGTAAGTATAGACCTGGTCCATAAAATACATACATATTATCTATTATTATAGGTACATAGCAAAAGAGAACATAATTTATACACATTTTACATTATAATATAATTAAATATTCCGGAAGAAATGTTCTAACTTATAGTGAAAACTGCATCAAAATCCGAAAGGTAGTTTAGAAATACTTAGCGGGGAAACAGACAGACAAAAATAGCGACTTTTATTTTTTAATATTTAGGGGCACAAAAAAAATTTCGTTGCGCTTAATTTTAAATCTGGCACATAGAAATTAAAATGATAACGAACATACTTAAATCTCAAGTGAAGTTCTATCATTATTATGTCATCTGAAGACATTAAGAATCAATTTGTAGTAACACGTATTGTTTCACCAAAAAATTCCTTTAAAAAATTCTTCAGACAAATCGGTACAATACCTAAAATAATGCTATACAAATCCTCAGAATATTCAATGCTTATTCATCACAAAAGTTGTAAGAATAAATTTATTTATCGAAAAAGTTACAACGTAAATACAGTATAATTGATTAAATTTTCGTCTCGTCTAGTCACACAAATTGTATTAGGATCTTCAGTGTCGAAGTAACCTAGAATCTAATTGTCATAATTTAGGTACATAGTAGTCACATTGAATAGCATTTTAATAGGTGATTCATTGGCCTCTCTTTTCTTTTAATAAGGTTATATTGATGACGGGCCAGTTGGCGCAGTTGGTTAAGACTCTGGTAAAGATTCCACCTATTGCGCCGCTGGTCGTGGGTTCGATCCCCACACAGGACATGCATTTGTGTGCATGAACATGTCTGTATGTCCTGAGTCTGGGTGTAGTTATGTATATTAAGTATGTATTTACAAACAAAAAGTAGTATATGTATTATATCAGTTATCTGGTTTCCATAGTACAAGCTCTGCTTAGTTTGGGATCAGATGACCGTGTGTGAGGAATGTCCCAGGATATTTATTTATTTATTATTTATTATATTTAGGTAATATTTGCAAAATTTATTTGCATGTAAATCTAATATAGCACTAGCTGTCCCCCGCGGTTTCACCCGCGTTCCCGGGATAAAAAGTAGCATATGCCCTTCTCCATTCCATAGGCTATCTGCATACCAAATTTCATGATGATCCGTTAAATAGTTGAATCGTGAAGGCGTAACAAAAAAACACTTTTGCATTTATAATTTTACTGACAACTGACTCACTGACAAAATATTAACTTATTTGCATTATACAACTGCTGATAACTGACATTAAACTTTGGACCCTATGACTCTGATCATTACCTATCATTTATTTTAGTAATTTATGTCGTAAACTTAGTATGTACCTAGCTTTTAAGTATATCATTGCCAAATAAATAAAATATGAATTAAACTTAAAAAGTAGTCTATCAATAATGTTTATTTTAGCCAATAAATACAAAATTAACTAAACTGTTAGGTACCATGCTAAACAGAAAGGAACTGATATTCGTTTTTTCTCTAACCATTATCAGGTTTCTTCAAGTGCGGATCGCTATTTTTCTTGAAAACTCCTTTTTCGTCAGGGTTTTTTTATTAAACTTTAATACTACTCAGATATTCGTACAATGTACACAACTATACGTAGGAATATTTCAAATACGTGCGCTACGTGTAGGATGGTATTTAGGGTATGTACCTAAAGGTTGGCCAGCCCCATTACGGTAGGATGATAAAAACGCGGCAGAAAGTTATTCTGAATGCCAGGGGTGGTCGAAGGTTTACCTCCGCCACCGATTGAATTTCAGAAACACCTCTCTCCATCCCTTGGTCACATAATGTGCGATCTTACCCGTTTGTATATATTTTTGTTATATCTTTTTCGGATCCGGTCAACACATTTCTTTTAAATCAACACTCGTAAATAAAATTCATATTTAAAAGGCTGAACATTATCCCCCTTACTCATAAAGCGCTATTTAAGTAATATACTGTTTAAAGGGTCACGTAAATAACGTCACTCTATTGTCATTGTTAAATAACGTTTTATGAGTAATGGGGTATATGTTGAACCCACTATTCTTAGGAATTCAAAATAAACAAAAAAGCGATTAAAGGTAAGGTCCAATCAGTCTTAGGAACTGCCAGTTTCTAAAAGCAAAAATAATCAAAGTTAATCACTTGTTGAAAGTATACCTGTCATTGTCAATGACTTCTGGAATGACAAAGACGGCAATTTTGATTTGGCGTTCAGAAACAGGCAGTCAGGTAGTTACTGAAACTTGACCTAATTCTTCAATTACTTGAGAAAATTTAGACTTGCCTTTTTAGCGTCCCTTCAAATTGTTTCAGAATGAATTTTCTAACTTACAAGGATTAAAGTTACAAGGGTCTTTCATTAGCTAACTTGAATTACGCAAGGGAAGAAATATGAGCGAACTTCGATCATTGAATGGGAGACGCCCGAACGCCTTTAAAAAGAACATAATATAAAAAGCAACTCAGGCGTATATAATATTTTTCAACACATTCGCTCGTAAAGTGACATTTATTGCACCATTTTTAGTATCGTAATGCAGCTTATTAAGCACTAGTGCTTTTTACTTTACATTACCGCACAGTTTTGTGATAGGTATAATCCCGATTATGTTAAGTTTGTACTTCAATGCAATTGATATGTGTGTACGAAGCATTCTTAATGGGGAGGCACAGATAAAGCTAATCTCAGATGGCGCCACCCTCACTGGTAACTGTCATTGATATTGAATTGATGGATTTTCATGAATTTCAATTAATTAAACCAACCAGTAACCGGCTTTTATAATAAAATCGTTAGGTTTGAAGTGATAACTGCATAATCTTCCTATGAGCTTGGTGTCCATTTTTTTTTTATAATCCACGGCTTTTTTCTTTTGGATTGGTGTAAACCTTTATTATTGCATTAAAATTCACTACAGAAAGGCATTATAATGATTGAATAACTTATTTGATAACGAATACGTAAAAAATTTATGGTGTTCGACAGATAGACGGCACCAGCGACTATACGACACCTAGCGGGATAAATTGTCAGTGTGCCTCCTCATTTAAAAGGGTACAGGTCGGTTAACTAAAGCTGGCACGTTTCAACACATTTACACCGTCTCTCTCGCGCAAAGTCAAGCTTATGAGTATGAAGGAGACAGTTATTGTTTTGCTTTTGCTACTGCTCATAAATATAGAGTGGTCTATTTTTGCATTCGTCCATTAGACTTGACTGATTGCAAATTTATGAGTACTGTGAACGTGCCAGCTTTCGTTAACCGACCTGTAAATGGTCATTACACACATGTATCATAATGTACTATTATCGTGTAATCATGTGTATCACAAAATATGTTCTTCAAATATTATTGTTAATTTAGATACCTATCATAAAAGTAAAGAAAATTATGTATCTACGTACACTATTATATTAATTATTTATTTGCAACAAATAAAAATTTATTATATTGAAAATTTCCTCAGGCCAGCAACGTTTCCTCTTTGGATAGCCAAGCTAATGCGTTGGCTGAAAAAGCTCCCCGCCCGTTGATCTCCGGAGGCCTCAAACAATTTTTATGACAAGAATTTGAAAAATTTATAATTTGTTACTATAATAATTAATTCCAGCAATATCCCTTCATATATTATAGATGTAAAAGTATTTTGATTTATCCTCCTTTTTTTTTTATACCTAAGTGGTATAAAAAAAAAAAAGTGGCAAACAAGCATACGGCCCGCCTGATGGTAAGCGGTTACCGTAGCCTATGGACGCTTGCAACAACACGCGCGCGTTGCCGACCCTGCAGAAATCTCTTCACACCCCTTTTGAAGAACCCCATGCTGTACTCCATTCATCTACTTCCATCTTTTGGCGTCATAGCAGGGCAAAGCTTAGGGGTGTTTTTTTTATAGGTTTTGAGATTATCATAGGCTACTTTTTATCGCAACGGGAACGCAGGTGAAACCGCGGGGGTTTAAAAATAACTATATTCAACAACTCGATAACAATTTTGATATTTTTGTCCAAACTTTTGGAGTGCAAAATACAAATAGATCTTTTGCATAAATATGGCGAAAAATGTTTCTGCTACTACCTACTTAAAAACTCACCAACAATGACCGGCAACCATATTATATAACTACTGAAATGACTCAAAATGCAAAAGTTACTTTTAAAAGTAGGCGCTGTTTTATAACGGGGGTGGCATCATTAGAGCATGTCGCATTCCTTCAGGGCACCATAACTCTGCCAGAAATTAAGTAGAGAGTTCAGTAGGTACCATCACGAAAAACTGTAAGTAAAAGTTAGGCTTTTGAATTATTTTCAATGCGTTTTTGTAAAATGTATAAGTACGATCACTCTTAACTTTTTCATGCATAAGCACAGGCGTTAGGTACATATCGGCGCCAAAAAGTAATACTGACTAAGGTATACAATGCTATTTTAAAAATTTCAAATCTGCCAAGAATATATTTAGTGTAATTTTATTGTTTAAATGACTTTGATTTCTTGAATTATTTCAAACTTTATAAAATTAATTAATCAAAGAATATAATTTTTTCATATTTTATAATCACTATTGAATTTTTATTACAAACAATTCAGTATTTTAATTGACATATCACTCTTTGATTTTAAATCAACCGGAAGTTGTTCATTTTTAACCGACTTCAAAAAAAGGCGGAGGTTCTCAATTCGGTTGTATTTTTTTTATGTTTGTTTTCCTCATAACTCCGTCATTTATTAACCGATTTGGAAAATTCTTTTTTTGCCTGGAAGGGTACACTTCCCGTTTGCTCCCATCAGATCAGGATTTGATTACTTCTTAGTGTGCTTTGAAGTCGGTTTAAGTTTTTTGTAAAACAGTTCAATTATATTCAAAATAGTGTTTTGATCGTTGTGGATAGATTCCATGCACATAAAAGCAATAGTGAGCGGAGCTTGTAGATCCATTCTGTGCTCAGACGTGAAAGAGTAACAATCTTGAGTTAAATACAAGCTTTTTAATATTTAATTGTTAAATTTTCTAATCTATTTTAATTATTTACTCTACCTGTTGCATAAATAGATACTGTTAATATGAATAAATATGTTTTCAATACACACGGCGATTGTCCGCCGACATACACATGAATAGCCTTTAAAAAGTTTTAAATACTCTATAATCTATCTCTCTTTGCTTTGCTCCATAATCTAATGATGATGATGAATCTATACTCACCCTATAAGTATATAGGGTGAGTATAGATTCATCATCATCATATATACTTATAGGGTGAGTATAGATTCATCATCATCATTAGATTATAGAGACACTGCTGGATATATATGGCCGATGTAATTGGACAATAGAGTTTTAGTATTCTAACCCCCTTATTCATAATCGCTTTTTAACTAAATCAGTGTAATAGTGTCCTCAGTCTCACTCTTTCGTTCACCAAATGTCACGTGTCAGATAGACTTCAGAATTTTAGCTAATCAACGTTTGATAACTTTATTATGAATAAGGGGGTAACTATAAATTTGAGTTATAGGAGAAGGCATTACTGAAAAAAAAATGTATTTAACAGTAACACAAAATTTACTACCAATAACCTAAACAGTGTGACTTGCGAACTAAAACTTACCAGTAAAAAAACTAGTTTTGGTTAATTATTTAATTATTTGATTAAATCAAAGAGTTATACGATTAAATGTAACTAAAATTATTTTCCCGACAACAAAACGTCAACTTACATAACTAGTTTTGTAGAACCTTTTTTTCAGTGTACTATGAAATACGCTTTTTCATGCTCCATGCTATGTTCCGTAGATTAACTAGCGGGGGCATTTGGGGCTATGTAAACCAATCGATCATGCAATCAAACTAATAATGATGCACTTCACTGTTAGTAAATCAAAGAAGTGTCACAACTTACGTAACCCGTACAGGTAAACAGACATATTGTGTGAAATTTTGGCACGAACCACTGGCGATATATCAAGACAACATTGACAAACACGACTGCACTGCAATCGCGGATGTCCCTGTCTGCACTTCCGCGTTGCGATGAGTAATAACCCCGTCTGTGGACAAAACATATACACGGTGTAACTATTGGGACATGCTTTCCGAACATTAATGTCATACTTGAGACGTGACTTGCAACGCTGCGGGTAGCATTTTAACTTTATAACTGTTATTATACAATTCTATATCACTCGTTGGAGATTTTCGTAGTTCGACTACAGATATTTCACCAGATACACCATACCACCGATAAACAACAACCATTTGGTTTGATGATGGTGAAGATTTTTTCACTCAAAGCAAGCGTAAAACAGATCTGTGTACACTATAATATAAGCATTCACTGTAGATTTAACGCTCGAAAAAAATATTATTTTTAGTACCTTCGGCAAAGATGTAGTTACTAAATTGGATTTAGAAATTGCAGCATTAATAATAAAAGCCAAACGCTATTTAAAATTAAATAGCGTTTGGCGTTTTGTCTGCTAAATATGCTGTAACTGGCGCTGAGAGCAACTTTCAACAAACTGCTTTGCCTATTCAAGTAGCTGTAAAATTTAACTACATGGCTTGTAAACATGTCCTGTATTTTTTTTTGTTTATTTTGAATGGCTATTCATTCGGTACTATTGTTGGAGCAAAATGTAGTCTATGTTGCATTTCAGTATAAGCTCAGCCATTACGGTGCTAATGAGTAACACATCCATACAAACTTTCAATTATATTATTTGAATTTAATGATTAATAAGAAAATCTATGAATGAATGAATGGATAATATTATTATTTATTTTCCAGAACATAGGTTATAAAATATAATATAGATATTATTAAATAGGTACATAACTTAAATGAAAACAAGGTTTATTTTAATTCTCAAAATATGACATTCAAGATTATATATATGTATATCTATACATATATAAGATTTATCATTAGGTATAGATAAGTTGATGTTTGTTTTTGCGCTCACGTCGTTATGCAACATTTTTCCCACATTCTTTCTTTGTCTCATATTCTTTGACGCAAATGGGATAAAGGTTATTATCTGAAGGCAGTGTTCATGACTAATGTAGCAAATAAAATCTTATCTGCGTATAAATAATGTCCAATTTGTATGAAACATGCTACATGAGGTTGGACTTATTCATATTATATCACCATAACCCCTACCGCAATCACCACAGAGATCGATCTATGGCAATCACTATCACAGTTTGGAAGATTGTACTGTATATTTTTGTATTCCATATTTGTACGTACACACTCAACACCCAGTTTCACCTCCTTAATACGTGAGTTGGTTTTAAGCAAGTCTAACAAAACTGGTTTTAAATATAACCATCACTTCCTAGCGTCATACAACAAAAAGAGTCGGGACTACCTTAAAAGCTGGGTTTGATTAGACTTGGCTTAAGCTATATCATGTAAAATGACAGGCCAGGAGGGTCTAAAATCTTTACCCAAAGGTTCCATTCATAACGAAGATGAAAACTTATTTAAAATTCCAACACTACTAGTATAATAGAAATCGCGGGGTAGTAACTATGTAGTTTAAATTTATCCTTATTCGGCAACTAATTAGGCAGTACGATAAGTTTTAAATAAGATTTAGAGTAGGTAAGTACCTACTTAAGCCCATTAAGATGCAATCAGTGTGCACTTCGATTAAACGACTTAAGTTGTTTGAATTTATAGCAACATTCGTAGATTTATTTATTTAAATACTCGAGTCTGAAAGTAATAACAATATGTTTCGAGTTATTGGACGTATAACCTTGATGTACTTGTAAAAGTTGATCACCTGTATTTTGGTCAGTAAAATCGTAAAAAAGGATCGTACCTACTCATTGAAAAGTAAACCTTAACGTGAACAAATACGATCTAAAATAAAACTTAGGGTTAAAGAGAGATAAATATTGTACATAGTAAACTAAGCAAAACATTTTTATTTTAATGCTAAGTTAGCCGTTATAGTTTTTCTCCCAAAAATGTCTGGGTCTGCAATCCGAAGGCTTAATAAAAAGGTTTATGCTTTTGTCATATAAGACGGCAAAAACCTGACCTCACCAACGCACATCTTTAGCGTTTGTCCATTGTTCTGATTTTTATTTAGCACAAAAGATTCCTTCGCCGCCATTTTGGTAGGGTATCCCATTACGCATGCCAGGAAGTATGAGAGCACAAAGGGAATGAAGGAACGGTGTGGGACGGCCCTCATTTATTTATTCAGGACCTCGCGGAGAAAGTAATTCATGCGTGTTTATTAAAAAGCGAGTGGTTTTATCGACGGAATAAATTAGAGGATACTAAGGGACGTTGTTTATCTTGAGTTGTTATTAAATCTTATTTTCATTCTTATTTCATTGACGGGCCAGCTGGCGTGGTTGGTTAAGACTCTGGTTAAGATTCCACCTATCACGCCACAGGTCGTGGGTTCGATTCCCATACAGGATATGCATTTGTGTGCATGAACATGTCTGTATGTACTGAGTCTGGGTGTAATTATGTATATTAAGTATGTATTTACAAACAAAAAGTAGTATATGTTTTATATCAGTTATCTGGTTTCCATAGTACAAGCTCTGCTTAGTTTGGGATCAGATGACCGTGTGTGAGGAATGTCCCAGGATATTTATTTATTTATTTATAAAATAATTTTGCAATATCGGTTCTAAAACACTCCATACTAAATAGTAACAAAACCAGATAATAACTAAACCAAGGCAGTACACAGAATATGTAATAGTACCTTATCTATAGAACAAGTAGTTCCAGAGAAATAGGAACCACATAAAGCATTGAAATAGGAATACCATCTATGATGTTACAGAGAAGTTACAGCTCTTTTGGTTCAAAGCATTGGTTTCTGTATTAGCATCGTATCTGTGTAAGTTATTATATCCATATGAATATGACTATACGAGGAATAAATGGAATCGTTTTTAGACTTACCCTTTGGTTACACGCGCATAAAACTACTAGTTAGGTACAATGTTGGAATAAAATGAAATGAAGTAAGTCTAAATAATGATCACATTTTAACTCTATTTGAGAAACTCAATAACAATTTTTCTTATATGTATCGATCAATCAATGGAGGTTTAACCTTTTTTTATGCTTATGTTTCAATACTTTTAATGGGAGACAAATAAAAATCTTGAGATCAACTTAAATGTGACACTATTTTTTGAAGTCGGTACAGGTTAAAAGAATTTAATTTTAAGATATCAAATAATTCAAAACGGAATTTTAATTAGTGAGTGGAAATAAAATTAATGACTAGTTAGCTATTTATCGGTGAATATTTGATTAAACTCTCCGTCCAACCTTTACAGGGTTGCTTTAATTAATTCTTAAAATGTTTTTTCAGTCTAAGAAAGTAATTAACGGCGTAAAAATTCGATTTGAGTAACATTAAACCACTTCAAAAGGCAAACATTCCAACTTGAGCCTTGCCTATTATAAGGGAAGGAAGTAACTTTGTTCATGTTTTTTGAGCAGTCTTTCCCAATTTCTTTATATTTTTTGATTAAAGGTAACCTGTTGATAAATTGTGATATTAGGATAAGATAAGTTTTTGCGTAAGATCCAGTTTTATTGTCAACAAAAACGATATAACGGTATATAGTTACGACTGTCTCCGATGTGATTATGTGCTTTATAAGCCAGTTTTATAAATACTATAATTATGTACTGTTGCCTTTACCGGTGCCTACATTGTTATCGCTTTGGATAACCAACCTACGTCAAAATTCGCAACCCTCGTCGCGTGAAACTGACATTTGATTTAATGATATTTTTATTATTTATCAAGTTTGAGAAACATGCATTTTCAGTTTTGAAGTAAAACAACATGTATCTTCACTTCTTATAATTTTAACGATAATTACATACTTAAATGAATTGCAAAGATATTACCGCAAATGCGTTTCCAATGGGTAAGCACAAGGTATTTCGTTCAATGTCCCGATAAAAACACATGCACAACAACTGAAAGCTTAAAAATAAATTGGCGTAGGTTTTATAAACAGTTTGACTTCAATAACCCGACCTACATAAAGCCAGTTCAGTGTTGCTTGCTAATGGAATCGTGTCGCCGAGCGCAACACCATTCCAGATTAACTTTAATTAAGTGGATGTTATTTGAAACTTCAGCCTGAAGGAAATTTATCTCGTTATATAAATCTTTAACACGGTATAGGATAGACATGACGTTTCAATACGGTCGAGATGCCCCAATAAATGAATAAATAAAATGAAGGCTTCAAGTCCCATGGGTCGAGTTTTGAGAAGGAGTTACCTAAGCCGTGGTTGTCTTAGTCGAGGTATTGTCAAGAAATATTTGATGTATCTCCGATCGAACTGAAACTCAAATATTTTACTAGATATTTAGTATAAAACCTCAGTTTAATATTATATTTGAAACGGAAGATATAATAATTCTCATGATCATTCGGGTAATAGTGATGCAATGTTTCTTTTTTTTTATATCACTAAGTTGGCAAACACCTACGGCCCGCCTGATAGTAAGCGGTTTCCGTAGCCTGTGGATGCTTCCAACACCAGGGTATCTCTCGCGCGTTGTCGACCCTGCAAAAATCAAAACCCTGATTAACATAAAGAAAGAAATAAATCAATGCACACGAGTATCATACCACATTTTTAAACACACTTGCGAGGAAAAAAACAGACTTAAATTTTGCAATAATTGTCACTTTACGAGAGAGTGTGTTGAAAAATAAATTATAACAAAGCAATCAAGCATAGTATACGTACCTAATCCGGTATACTCTTGAATTATTCTAAGCTAAGATAAAGAAAACAAAACAAACTTCCTCAGATTCATCCTCGATGACAAATTGTTGGAAATTACAATCGAATGTTCACAAACAAATTCTTGTTCGCTTCAGAATTTTGCAATTCCAATGGATACTAGCCAGGTAATTTGAAATGAAAATCGCCACAGCTCGGAACTAAATACCTGAGCGTTTAGTCGATAATTAAAAATGCTTTAGAAGCAAAGAACACGTGCAACGAATAGCTTTGAAATGTGGTTAATTTTCACTTTTACAAATAAGAAACATTACATTTAAATACACACACACATAACACACTTCAATCTTTACAAACTTTGAAGGTAGACAGGTTCTTTTTCTACATACAATAGGTATAAAAGAAAAACGGTTAAATTAAGGGTCCAAATTAAATCTCTTTGGTTGGGGGTAATTTTATTTTCACTTAATTAGTTATTAACTAAGTGTAGTTAGTAGGTTTATTGTGTTGTAGGTACTTTGTGTATAATTTACCAGAGCGACATCATCAAATTTTGATAAAGCGCTTTAATAAAGATTAAAAAAAAAAAAAAAAGTGTGTTTTAAAACTATATCTCGACAAGTTGAAGGCAAAAACATGTTGTTAGAAAGGCAACGAAACAGATTGTATATAGAATAGAATAGAATACATTTTTTGATCTAGGCTTGGTCCTTTCAGCTTACCTTATTCGGCCGCATCATCACTTAGGTACCTACAGTTCTTATTTAACTCTTATTTCTAGTAAGGGAATGAAAATGAAATATTGGGTAAGTATATTGAACACAGCAAATCTTGGTGCGGTAAAAGTTTCTGAATTTGAACCATTATCCGGCATTGAAGTAGATTTATAGAAAACTGAGACTACTTAACGCAAACTTAAAGTTTTAGGAGGCACGTTCAATGAAACAAACAAGGGAAAACATTAAATTACATGATGTGTGTTGTTTAGGCTACAGGTGTCATAGAAATTTTCTTATAAGTAAAATATAGCCTTAGCCTAAATTTCATTGGGAAATCGAGAAAAAAGGTTGAAAAACAGGCTGACTGTCCGCTTGATGGTAAGTTGTCATCGCGCTAATCCCTGTAGAGGGTAGAGGTCTGTTCACGCCTTTTTTGAAGAGTCTCGTGTCATAGCGCTGAGGGAAAATTCAATTCAATAAAACCGTAATGGGGAGCTCATTCAACATCTGAGTGGTTTGCAGAACAATGGACTGAATGGTTGCATCGATTGGGCGGTTTGGAGATATGAGTATGTCCACTCCACAGTGTTGTCGAGAAGAGTGTAGGTAGAGGTCGAATTCTCTGTAGCACTCCCCATTATGAAGCGTGGTGTAGGTTCAAATCAAGCGTTTCCGTGCTTCGGAAGGCACATAAAGCCGTAGTCCCGGGTATCACTTAATTGTGATAGTCGTTAAGGTAGTTGGAGGCCTTCTAGGCGGCCTGAAAACTCCAACAGTAGGTTGACTACAAGCCGGCCTCCACCGATCCGCAGTGGGCACGCGTGGTGGAGTATCTGCCCATTCCCTTTCACCTTGATTTGTGGAAGGAGGCCTGTGCTCAGTAGTGGGACATTATAGGCTGATGATGATGATGATGTTGAGACTCCCCATTATACAAGCGGTAGAACACGTAAGTCACCACAAAGGCAAGTGAACCCATAAGTGTCAGCGGTCTTTTTATAATATCAACCATTGGAGTCTTGTGAAAGTCCGTTTGGACTGTTACCATTAGTACATCCGAATCTTAATCAGAAATTTAAAAGCAAACAATTTGTAAAATATTATCTAAACAGAGTACGGACCACGTGTCTGTAGTAAGTAGTTTAAAACAATAAAAAAATTGGCTTAGCTCTCAAAATATCTGGAACTGGATATTACTCGCAATATTAACTCCAAGAATTCCGATACCTACTCCTTTTTCAGACTTGTAGGTAAGTATCTTCTTCTCGTAAAGAATTATAAATACAGCTAGCTCAAATTAAACAAGAGTAAAATCATTCCTGTATAATCTCGGCCTGCAAATTCACTTTGGCCAGAGCCATAAAAATGATACATTAGAGTACTTTGGGCCCGGAACGCCTCGAGGTTTAGAGGCCTGAGGATCTCGGCATCCGTAGGGAATGCGTGTCCCATAAACATAATCGCACTCATCAGCTGTTGCCTACATTGATAGCAGACCACGCGTACATACTATTTTTATAGTGTCCCATTTACGAGCTATGATAGAATTTGCTTTCATATAAATTTTTACGATCAGTTGATCGCGATCAAGAATAAAAAATATCTGATACCCATCTATTGTTATGCTAGCCGTAAAGTTGCCCATAACTTTTGTTCACAATGTTATGAATTGCATTGTTGACTGCGGTAACCCTCTCGTACAAAAACAATCATAAAACCTATGGTTTAGGATCCCTGTTTCAGAACTGTGTGTGAAATATTATAATGGTACGTATGAATCCTAATCCTAACTAATATTATAAATACGAAAGTGAGTTTGTTTGTTACGCCTTCACGCCTCAACTACTCAACGGATCATCATGAAATTTTGCATGCAGATAGCCTATGGTATGGAGAAGGACATAGGCTTTTTATCCTGCGAACGCGGGTGAAACCGCGGGAAGAGCTAGTAATAATAAAAAGCTAACAATTGAACAATATTACAATGTATATACCTACCATAAGTAGGAGAAACGAAAGGAATATCTTTTATTTGGCAAATAGAAATCTGTGAAGGTACGTAGATGGGTAAAGTTTTCAATACGTTTTGTTCCCAAAACTATGAGCATAACACCCAGTAGTTAGGTATACTTTTAGTCTAACAAAAATAATAACATACGCAAGAGAATGTCTACGCGTACCTCGTCACTTTGATAACTGTACGGAACATGAACAAACTTTTCTGACGTTCCGACATTCTTTACTTTATTTTTCTTAGAGAAAAAAATCACAGTAAACTCTCTCGGAAATTGAGCTTCTCGTACCTACAACGTATTATCCCTATAAATTTACCTGACATCCTCAATATTTCAGACATTTTCACCAACCTAACCTTTTTAATAAATCCTTATGTATACTTACGAGAGAGGAATGCCTGTAGGCTTCTTCTTTTTGTATTTTGCAAACACATTATTCGTATTATTATAGATCAACCCCATACATCCCCGCAAGCTATGGGACTGCCCTTTATTTACAACTCTTTATTTTATTAAAAATATTTATTTATCTTACTTTATTTTAATTCGGAATGCCCTAGAGATATTATTTCATTACATACTATTGATAATCTTTTGCGGGCTGCGGCGCTTTTTTTAGCTTTGTTTTTCAATGTAACCCGACATCTAGGGTATATTTGATCGAAGGGCACTCAGCATGAAACTATACACACTGATTTCAGTACTTAGTAAAAAAGTTTAATATACAAAATATGCTACCAAGTTCTCTGTAAAATATGAATTTCCAATAAAAAAAAATTGCCTTTATCAAATATTTTTATTTTACTCCAGTCTCCTTTGTAGAGACTAATATAAGAAAAAATTGGCGTCTTTCCCAATTATGGAGAAAATTGAATCACTTAAAACCTAATATTAGACAGGTAAATAAACCAACTACGTTTTCTTTGAATCTGACCTGAATAAAATTCCTACAAAAAGTTATTTCTAATATACCAGAAAACCGATAAACCCCAACAAGATTGTAAAGTGAAAAATGAGTATAAAAAATGTTATTACAAAATCATACTGTACTCCGAGTATGTACCTACCTATCTCAGATTACAAAACAAGGCAGATAGAGCGCGCGGAACACGGGAATGAGGCCAAAAAAACAAATACAAATTGAAAAACACATACTTGGTATTCGCCTTTAAATTTGTATTTGCTTTGGTTAACTAAATTTTTTTTTATTTAAGGGTTTTGTCGCCAACGCGATAATGTCACCCATTTTAACTAACTTTATTTAACGAAAAACACTTTCTTTTTAATAAACTTTGTGTTAACAAAGCAAATACAAATTCATTAGCGAATACCAGCTATGTGTTTTTCAATTTATATCTGCTTTTTTGGCCTCACTCCCGGTTTCCGCGCGCTCTATCTGCCTTTTGTTCTGTAATCTGTGGTACCTATATTTTACAGTTTTGGTAGTCACTAACACAATAGCGTCATAATGGCGCCATAATAGCTTTCCGATGATTTTACACTGAAACTGCAATATTGCCACAATGATCTTCTAGTTGCCGGTTTTTACAGTTTTTGTACTAAAATTATTTTCAATCATTATGAATCCGTATGAATTACTAGACGATTACGATTTTTTCATTTAGTTTATTTCTTTTCATTTATATAGATTTTAAGGTTTTTGTTTTTATATTTTATTAGATAGTTTTCAGAATAGTTACATACGTATTTCGCAATTTTCATCCAGTATCAATGAATTCGCAAATAAATTACTAGACTGCGCACATCGGCTCAATGATAATGGAATTGAAATAGTATAAAAACTACATAATTTTACATAGATACCCATAGATATAGCATTGTTACTTTTTACTTCATTAAGGATTTTTTTTTGGATATTGCTTATTTCTGTTTGGCTGAAACAATGCGTATTGTATATGCGTATTCTCTAACAAACGGCATCAAAATGTTATGACCCCCAGATAATTATAATAATTATAATAATTATCTTTATCTTACCTACGTGGTGTTAGAACATGGTTAGAACTCAAACGACGTCATTAAAACGTAAATATGATAAATCCAAATGTCAGTTTGCGTGTTAATTTGTTACCTGTTGACGCCTCAGCTGCATAGCTAATCGTTATGAAATATGGCTCGCCAATACATAATCAGCTTGAATAACATTGGTATAGGACACTTTTTACACCGGGAAAACATTAAATCCCATTAGAAACGGGGCGAGAAGTAGTACATAATAGAAACAATTGCAATCATACGATAAATCACATAATAAGTAAAGATACTTCCATCTGCCACACTTTGTAACAAGTTTCATTCAACAGACACTAAATAAATACAGTTGACGTATTTTATAGCTAAGAATAGTATAACTCGTTACCTACATAAATAATGTGGATTAACTTTTACACCCCACTCGTGTAACCCACATTTTGATGTCCTAGTTAAAGCACAACACACATAAAACGAGAGTAAAACGTATCTGGGTGGTATAGGTGTATGTAATCAGTCCATTTCAATCAATAGAATGTGAGTAAAGCAAAGAAATTGTAACTAATGGGCTCGTTGGGTACTGTGATGAATTGTATTTCCCCTGAGGTCGCTGTGTCACTCAGTGTCATCCCGCGATCGCCAACGATTCATTTATATTGATAGCAACATTAATGGGATTTGGGTATTACTATATGATATTGTACCTATTATATTTTATAATCCGAAAATAGAAGTATGTTATTGGTAGTTCAGGAGGGAAATAGAAATGTGAGATATGGTTAGGTATATCCGTGATTATCTGAAGTTGTTAATTCACTATATTATTATATAATACAACACACACCATGATCTCGGTATACAGTTTTTTACTACATACAAATTTTAAGAATATCTAGTACCTACAGTAATTTGGGAGATAAATTTAACGTCATAAGTACTACGATGAAAAAATAAAAAGAAACTGTATTAACTTAGCATCACCCAGTATTAATTTAAAACAAAAAAAAGAAACATTGGTAAAAACAATTTATTAACATTGCGGTAGGAAGTCAGGGGGCCAACCACAAGTTCTTAAAACAATATTGTCTTATTTGTCTTTTGTCCTGTTTTGACGTCGGATGTCAAAGAATGAAAAAAAAACAAGGTTATAATAATATTGGTTTAAGAGCTTGTGGTTGGCCCTCTGGTGTACCATGCGCTGTTAACTCGTGCTTTCACTGCGGAATATACGATTACTTCGCGGCGTCGCGCGTCGTCCTTGCATCGTATCTTATTGCTGAGGAACGTGACCTTTATGTATCATCTCCTCACGAACTATTATTGCCATCTGGTTCTTATTCTGCTGTGTACATAGCAGCACATATAGTGATGTTGACATAGACATTAATATTACTTTCTGAATTATGTTCTGGGAATGTTTTGGTGGAATACAACCACCGTAAACCTAACTTGTCAAGATCGAAAGCAGCGATTATTTATATAATTTTAAATAAACTTTAGTTTTAGCAAAATCAACTACATTTATTATGTTTGTTCGGCCTTTCAACTGACTTTTAATAATGAAATAGCAGAGATTTATTTCTTCCAAACAAAGCCATAATCCGGGAGACAGTGTACCTTTTGCAACATTAAACTACAGCATTTTTATGACTTTACTAATTGAGTATTTGTATTTTTGGTATGAGAAACTCTTATATTATTATTTTTATTTAGTATGCTAAAAACGCACTTGTTTTCTCACAGCTAGAACCGGACCTGTGCTAGCTATCGATAAGCTTTTTATTGTATTTTGTTTTTACTGTCGATAGAATAGTGTTAGACTTAAATCGTATTATGATATGATAATATAGCCCGCGGTCTCACTCGCTTTCTTGCCATAAAAGAAGCCTATGTCACAATCCGTATCTAGTTTTTTAGTCGTGAACATTAGCAGCTACCTACTTTTGTATGAACATTTGGAAACTTCCGCCGCGCGCCGCTAACTTGTAAATCTATCACGTCTACACTAAGTCACCTATACACGGTTGGTAAACAGATATTTTTTATCGTGCATTTGTATCACAGCTTCTAGACTATTGTGCAACTAAAAGAAACAAAAGACGTCCGAAGTGACGTGAGCTGTACATACCTAGGTCAATCCGTGCCGCCCACTGAGTAAGGATGATTAATCGTCGTGGGGAGTCCGCAACGAGAAAATAACTATTTCTCATCTTTTCAAAAGGCTGTCCGAGCAAAACTGCCACAAGCAGTCGTGTTAGAGCTAAGTGCTTACACATCGATTTGCCTTCAATGCTGATTCTATTAGGTGTATAATTGCCATTTGACGTGCACATAATTTGAAGTGCACATAATTTGACGTGCACATAATTTGACGTGCACATAATTTGAAGTGCACATAATTTGACGTGCACATAATTTCACGTTGGTAGATGAGTACCTACTTATAACGCGAAGTAAAATACTGATATAAAATATTTACTTAAAACTGGGTTTGAAATTTATAATCTTAACATTAAGCGTAGCTGACAAAACCACGAATAAAACTTATGAAGTTGGATAAAACTTATATTATGAAAATAAAGGTCAACGATCTGCTGCAACTGCAACTCACTACTTAACTTACGTACTTACACTTTTAAAAGGAAAAAAATATATAACAAACTAATAGCATGTAGGCAGTTCGTCTTGGAGGGCGGCCATCTCACTTCATTAGTAGTTCAAAGATGTCGTCGTGCAATATTACAATTGCATCTTTGTATTGTGTAGCTGGTAGAGAATCGGCTTATCTCGGCACAACATGCGCTTAGTCGGGTACTAGCAAATAACATGGGACTCCCGGCCTGAGCGCAGCTGTGCGACTAATTCTGCATAGACATGGCGACACAACAGATGCCGAGGATAATATTGATTAAATTATATCATATTTATCCATTTAATTAAATCGGAGATAATTATTATTGTTAGGACTAGTCAGTTGTCAGTTTATAGGAGTAAGGTGAATAAATCAATGACAAACAGAAGATAATTGGATAGGGGTTTTGGTCGTTTTTAGAGCTGCGTACCTAGGTACCCAAAGTTTATCCAACGGTACCCTATTACTAAGGCTTTGTCGTCTGTCTGTCACAGGGCTTTACGAGTATATTTTCAACCGTAATAGGTAACTTGTTAAAAGTCAAAAAATACTTAATAGTATAATAGTTATAAACATGTCAAAACTCAACGAGCACCCCATGCATGAATCTTTTGCTCCCGGAACGTGATCTTATTCTAGTGCATTGCATACTCTATTGTAAAACAATAAAAATAATGAAAAGGTATTTTTCACATACCTTTATGAAAGTATTGATTTATCTGAATACATAGGGTGACTGGTAATTAGTAAACGACACTCAGACACATGATTAAACTAACGATAAAGAACAAATTTCCAAAAAAAAAAAACTTGTCCCCATCATATTTAGTAACTAACAGGAATAAGAATACACCATCAGCTTTTATTTAATTAAGTTACTTATCCCTATTTACAAACAAAATTATAGCATTACCATTTATAAGTCTTTTTTATTCATTTAACCACTGTACGGACCGGGCGCGCACTATCAGGGGCCCAAGTCTGCTATTTCAATTGTGTTCCTCCAATGATCTTTCAGTGGTGTCAAAATTGTGCCATAATAACACTTCTGTTAGTAAGTAGACTACCGAAACTGTAAAATGTCACAATTTTGACACCAGTAAAAGTTCATTGGAAGCGCCATTCAAACAAGAAGTCAAGTCAAGTCAAGACAATTGAAATAGCAGACTTAGCCCCCAGCTGTTAGTCGCTTGACCACGTTCACGTCCCCGTAGCGTAGTGTTAAGTAATTTTTTATTTTTTTGGGAAAGTTGTTTTTATCATGGGTACAATCATGTGTCTAAGTGTCACTTACTAATTACCAGTCACCCTATATATTGGAGACTAGTTATACAAGAAAGATATACTCACTCTAAATCTACAAGAACTAAAATAGTCATACCAATATGATAATGATATTTCCTTGCAGTTTTACTTTACCTGGTACTTAAGTTCTACCATCAATAAACGAAATGTACTCATCTATATGTGTATTATAGAACCAATGTTAAGACAAAGAAAATTATAGATCCCTTTTCAACTCAAGTTTATGTTAGATTTATGTAGCTATACATATGCATGTAAGTTTTGTTCTCACAGTTTATGTAGGTAACTTAGTAAGTCGTAACAAAGCGCGAAAGTTGTCGCGTGTCTGTATTAACTTGTGAATTCACATAAACTTGTTTAACTTGCCGCACTGAATAACAAATTTCACACTTTACTTTGACGAATATAACTAAGGTACTTATTATTCTGAAATTTACGGTGAATAAACATAAATTGAGGGAGTATATGTAACTTTTCACAGTAACACAGAATTTGGTTACAAAAGATTTATATTATTGTACTAGCTGTCCCCCGCGGTTTCACTCGCAGTCCCGTTACGGATTAAAATTTGCCAATTTGCCAATAATCCATGAATACTGCGAGTATTATGGAGATTCTGAAAATCATTAATTCGGCTTCAGTATCGCTCAATAAGTACCCCTCACATATTTTTTCTCAAAAAAAAAAAAACAATTTTCTAAAGGCTTTTCTAAAGTTTTTTTTTTTGTAAACACAATTGCCAAATAAGACTTTACGGTTTATACAAATGAAATAATTGATACTTTTTCAAAAAGACTAATTAGGCCTGGCAAATACATATGGAATATAACATCTGCCAAATGTCCACTTCTTGCAACATAAAAAATGTGAACTTTTCATCGTTATTCTTATGACATATTTCCGGCGATATTCCTTATGACATGTCTCGGATTATGCGTTTGAAGTGTTGACAATTCTTCGATTTGTTACCATATACGTCCCTTTAGACAGTTCTACAGAAAAATGTCAGGAGCTGTCTAATCCAGTGATCGTGGAGGCGAATCAATTTCACAATTTCTTTGTTAACCATCTCAACAACAATTCCTATTCACTATTACAGCACTACCAGCATGTTCAAATACGTAGGGCTCGACTACTCTTGATCAATCTCCAAACGAAACTGTTACTCTATCTGTAAAAAGAAGAAATATTAGTGAAAATTTCCTAACTCTACTTTAAATAGCCGTTCGTGCCCGACATCCATTCATTTAAAGAGTAAGAGCTGGAACTCAAAATACAAGTTAATTCTTACCGTGGGTTCCAGAGCTCAATCAACACTTTTATTTTTGTTTTCGCATTTTACTGTAGCTATAAGACAATAACCTTGTACTTAAGTGTTTGTCCAACTAGAAAGTCAATAAACTTTATTATTATTATTATTTGTATCTAGCCCGGGTGAAATATCCAACTTTTCCGGTATGTTTTCCGCTTATAAATACCTAACCTTCCCCAGCCTGCACACAACAACCTACCAAAGTTTTATCAAATTTGGATGAATAGGAACGCAAAGAGGACAAAAATACAAACATTTAATTATATAATCTACAAACATTATAAATCATTTGTTTAAATAAATTTTTTTTTATCTAGGAACTACCTTTCAGCGCTTAATTGCCGAGTAACTGAAAAAAAATGAATCGACTTCAAAATGCATTAAAAAGTATGAATTAACTAATCTGACACTGTCTTGAAGTCAGAGAGCAAGAGGGTCTACTACGAAAAACGATAGGTACCTATAGTAAGGGGCACGAGTCGTGAGCACAGTTTGACACCTGCACCCTGCGCAGTAGTTAATTTTCGGTCTGTTTGGCGGAATGAAGCAGGGGGAAGCTCCAAGCTGCACACGATTGGTTCGTCAATCGATGCTCGTCGTCTGTTGGATTCTCACGTGTCATTTGGCTACTGTGATATGGCCAAAAGTGTACATGCGCGAGCTTGCCCCCATTACTGCCTATCTGTGCTCACCATTCGTGCCTCATACTGTACACGATAGTCCGATGATCGTTGTCAAATATTAACCAATAGAATTGCAGCAAAACTGACGAGACGTAAATTTTGTGTAATTCTACTGGCTAATTGATTGACAACGATGATCGGACTTTCGTGTATCGTTTTAATTTGTAGTATCCTCCTCAGCTCTTAAGTTCATCTTAAATCCGCTTCATGCTTGCTATAAAGGTGGATGCATAAAAAAGAGGTGTAGACTTTTTGTATAACAAATTTTGTGTGAATTTGTCAGTAAATGTTTGGTAAGTAATCGTTCATTCGGTCCTCGTGATCACAAACGCAAGTTCCGCCGCAGGTAATACATAATGCAGTTGGTCATTATTCATCGATCATGATTTATTCATCACTACCTAGTTGTTATCATCCATTTGAGTAGTCTTCGGTTTTTGCAGATTACATTTCTACCTTATTACGAGTAACTTAGATATTTTTGTAAAGTAATTAGCATAACGACAAATTTGCATTATCTGAATGAATTGAAATGCAGGTGTGTTGTGGTTGTGTGAAGTGCATTGAACCCTCTCATATAGTTTATTGACCTACAAACGAGTATAATATTTATTTTATACAATATTTTACATTTATCTACAAATGTGATAATTGGATATTTCAATTAATTCTGACTTTCAAATTTATCCCGTGAGAACTACTAGGTAGGAAATATAAAGCTGGATGCTATTTCATTTTACTTTTTCATAAAGTCAACGTATACATAAACTAATATACCTATTTGTACGTAAATGAATGGAAAAATTTAAAAGTAATTAAAAAAAACCTTGTCAAAATACATTAAAAAGTATTAAATAACTCTTTTAAATTTCTTTTTTTTTCGTAATTTTTAGCGTTTTTTTTTATTACACACTAGAATTTGACCGGAACGAAAAGACCGACTTGAAAAGAAAAGGGGAAGATAGATGCTCTAGAGATGTGGTGCTGGAGGAAGATGCTCGGGATATCGTGGACGGAGTTTCGGACCAACGTGTCCATACTCCAGGAGCTAGGCATCACGCAGCGTTTATCGGCCGTAGTACAGTCGTGCATACTGCAGTACTTTGGGCATGTTTCTAGGCGGGATAATGACTCCATTGAACGGCTGGTCATACAGGGAAAAGTGGAGGGAACCAGATCGCGCGGCAGGTCACCTATGCGCTGGTCTGACCAAATTAAATCTGCAGTGGGAAACCGCGTGTCTGACTGCACCAGACAATCTGCCAACAGAGAGAGATGGCGGGAGATCGTGCGGAGAGCCGTGTCCGCCTCTATCACCGATGTGGACGCCTCAACGTGACCACGACCACTCTGCCAAGAGCGAAACGACAGAGAAGAAGAATTTGAACAAGATTTGGAGATGTTTTCGCTTTGATACCACATCAGTAACCCGTAGCTCGTATCAATAAGTCAGGCCAACACACGTATTGGTCCATATCCTGAAAACAACTGAACCAATTTTAATGAAACTTGCACTGTTCCCATGTGAAGTAAATGTAAGCCAATAGAAAAAGAATACTATTTAATAGTGTCGGAGAAATGCGTCAAATTTTTCAGTAAATTGTTTGTAATAATTTATATGAATAATACTGTATTATACATTAATTATTATCACTAGACACCTGAAACTATTCACGGAGTTTCAGGTTACAATGAACTGCTGCACAATTCGGTATTATTTAGAATTATTGAAATAATTTTGGATCAGCTTCATGGTATCAATCATATGAAACTTTACAATTATAAATAAACTTTATGATACAGTAACATAACTAAATCCAACGTACGCCGTTAGGTAACTAAAACAACAAATAATCTAAATATACGTAGTCATTAAAGGTTATACACTATCGTTTACGCATCACATGAACTCATAAATGTTTTCCTGTATTGAAGCGGGCATCACAACCGAGTCTATTATTTTTAGAACAGGATTCCCTACCATGAGTTACTGGGATACTTCGCACCCGGCCATTGGAAGTGAATGAATTACTAGCAAGCCGTTAAACTGAAAATAGATCACGGAAAAGTCATACATCTCAGTCGTTGCCTAATCGCAAATCTCATATAGGTGTTCCGCATGTATTAATAGTTTAATTGTTGATTTAAGATTGATTTTTCATAGATAATTTGTTCAATTTTAAACATGCCAAGCCAAAATTAGGTATATTCTATATTTACCTATGACTCTAGCAAACAAATCCATATCAATTGTAATATAATATTACTGATTATTAATATTTGTTTCCTGTTTTATTTCATCAATATTATTCCTAGAATTTGACTTTCGTAAATAAATAGTTAATCTAAACGGTTATTCACCTTTCTATATAATTGACCTAATGAAAGATCAAAGTAGGTACAAGTATGTATGCAAACGCAAAACAAATGTTTGTCTAGCAAATGTTTTGAACATATGCTACCGAGTGAGCATATAATATTTTAATATTAACTATTAAAAATAGAAGAATAATAATATAACAAGAACATTTCAACAGTGGACATGATGGAATTAATAAAATATATTTTTCAACACACTCGCTCGTAAATTGACATTTATTGCACCGTTTTTAGTATCTTAATACAGCTTATTACGCACTACTGCTTTTTACTTTACATTACCGCACAGTTTTATGATAGGTATAATCCATGTTATGATAAGTTTGTACCTCACCTGCAAGTGATATGTGTGTAGACCAAGCATTCGGTAAAATAGTTTGACAGCTCACCGCTGTCAAATAAAAAAATACTTGCGCGCCATATTTGTTAACGTTCACATTGTGAGGTTGATTATTGAAAAAAATACAAGTCTGTTTTTTTCCTCGCAAGTGTGTTGAAAAACTACGTATGACACGCGTGTGCATTGATTATTACACTCTCGGCTCAACTTTGCACACATGTATCATAATGTACGTTACATAAGACCAAATATATTAACTATAAACTACTCCGTATGATTTTCTGCATATAGTAGGTAATTTTTAACGAAAGTGGCTTATGAATGAAAGCGTTGCAATTTTCCAATATGCACACAGTATTTTTCTGTGCTGGTAATTTCGTATAGTGACGCTGCTTGTGACAGGCCATTGGCTGACTAATATTACATAAATATGTACGAACCACGTTATACCTATGTTGAAATATACTTACTAGACAGGCGATTAACGTATTCTAATGGTTTGTAATTGAATATTATTTGTGTTATATTTTTTTAATTAAATGTCCGGTATGGATTGCAAAGTCTCTTTAATTTTCTTTTTTACCATGTCAGAACTTTCACCTAAGCGAAAACAAAAACTGACTACTATGTTTCAACTAAATCGGATAAATGATCAACGTACGCATAGGAGCCGAATAAACACACTAACATTAATATTAATCAGAAAATTAGTTTGCAAGAAAACAAATTAACAGAAAATTGCCGACCAGATCTTCAAATGAAATACAATAATAAATGAAGCAGACGCGTATATTAAATCATTTAACTAGTACCACAACACAAAGACGCATCTAGTAATCCAGATACATATAAATAAATCGCTGAATGTGAGAGCACTATGCGCAGACAGCGCGGAGCGTTCAGAGGGAACTAAGCGCTTTGGCGCTTTGTTACGCACAGGATCAGCCGAGAACATGCCGCAAGTACAAGCAACCCATAATACAATACAAAGCCACAACACTCCGATGTGGAGGCCATGTACACAATTTGTGGTTTTAAATTAGCATATTACCTAATATGCAAGCATCAATACGCACAAATCGTGGTAATGCATTGTTGTTTCCAATGATGTAGGTATTGTTTTGTGTATAATGTAAATGTAATAATGTTATTTTTAGAAAGGTAGAGCATAGCGTTTATTCGCTCAAAGAGCAGCTCGACTGGGGACGTACCTCCACCATACAGAATACCGCAGCCAAATAACTTTATGTTGTGTAAAGTTGTTATTCTGCGCGTGAGTAAGGTTGCCAGGGCTCATAGGAGAGGGGGAAAGGTCGTTAACCCGTGAGCGATGCTTCGTGTGTTGCAAGCGTCTATATGGCTACGGTAACCGCTTACCATCAGGCGGGCCGTATGCTTGTTTATCGACTAAGTTGTATAAAAAAAAACATGAGTAAATTTACACCTAAAAATATTATTTTATTACTCCACAGCTATTGGTAAAAGTTTCACGTAAAATATAATTTCTTATCAAATTAGTACTTCACTCATACGTATACATATAAAACGACGCGAAATATTTAATTAATTGTTCTGAGAAGGTATCGAGGCATGAGTTTGTCCATAATCTCATTATGGTTAGTGATTATATCTACTTGGGCACTTACCCCTTACTCATAAAGCGCTATTTAACTAATATACTGATTAAATGGTCACGTAGATAAGTCACATTATTTGACAATGACAAAAAAGTGACGTTATTTACGTGGCCCTTAAACAGTATATTAGTTAAATAACGTTTTATGAGTAAGGGGGTAAAACTAAATTTTAACAACAAAATAAATAATACTACGTTGAAAGTCGCTCTCACGGAAATTGATATAACTTAACAGATGCACTAACTTTAAGTGATAATATGTTAAGATGCAAGTACGAATCTAAGAAATATGCGAAGTTTTCAAAAATGTCAATATGTTGAATAGAAAACGGCAATTTGTTATAAGTGTCGTCGTATAAAGTTGTGCAGTTTATGTGAAAAGTTGCAGACACGTTGTGGGGCTCTAGTGCCTAGCAGCAAACTTGAGGACAAGTGCTGGCGACGTGACATCCTCCCATTTAGGGCCCTGAAATCTTACCTAGACAAATATACTACACGCTTTACTGGAAGTGGGTATAAAACCACAACAATAAAACTATAACGCTTTGTGAATTTTGTACATGATTGTACTAATTTATCATTGTGTATAATGTTTCTTTTGAATAGGTACTCTACATTTTTGGTTACAATATTTCGTAGAAATTCGTAGCACTTTTCCACTTATATGATGGTGCGTCCATGCTTGACGAACCGAGCACGAGCCGAGCCACGAACGAGCACACTGCGAACACGATTCGCGTAGCGTGGACGGGCTTGCGAGCCTCGAACGAGCGCAATTGTCCGGTTTTTCACGAACAAAGGGATTCGCATCATGCTTGTTGTAGGTTCGTTCGTGGCTCGGCTTGTGCTCGATTCGCGTAGCATGGACGCACCATTAGAAATGTAATATCTTAAACATATGTGATTATTATAAAAGTCGCGAGTTATACTGAATTTTAACTTAATGTGTGCCCCTAAAATATATATAATTCTGTAGGTATACCTTTAAACTTGATAAATGTTTTCAAACCCTGTCGACGGCCACACCGGAGTGCATGTTTTCAGCAAACATCCCTATTTGAGTACCAAGCAATATCTAGAGCCTGGTATGTTCGCCTAATGGATCATGTATTTGATCTTCACCCGGTGTCCGACCAGCCGAATGTCTACCAGTTTAGATTGAACCAGCAAATACTGCCTTAGATACGATTTTATCGACTTGTTTTTGATATCGGCTCTATTCCTAAAACGGTATATCAAACTACCTAGCGCAGCCTTCAATTTACATTTACTGCTTCGGTTCGATCATCGTTATCACAAATAGGTTATAAATATAGTGTGGCGGTATTTCGCATTTTCTTTTATTCCGTTATATATTATTTATTTTAATAAAAATACTATATTATAGATCGTTTACAAATGTTTCTGAAGAAACACAATGATTAATTAGAATATGTCCACGAATATTAATACAATACATTTCCATAAATTAACAGAAAAACAAAAGAATATCCAATTTAAAAGGCAACCGCAATAATTTCAGTTAATAAGAACGTGTAACGTAACACAGCCGAACGGAGACAAAGAAAACAACAAATCGCGCAAAATAAATCCATTATACTTATTCCAAAGACAATAATTATTATCCTATTACGAAAGTAAATGAAGAAATTTGAAGATTCCCTCCCGGTAATTTGTTCTTTCTGTTCCAATTACACAAAGGAATGAAAGTATCAAAGTACAAAATGTCTGAGGAATAAACTTGGATTATTTTTTCCACTTTATTTCCTCTTTCGGGAAATTGACATAATTATACGCAAAAGTTATGATGGAGTCATTTTCTTAATTATATTGTAATGCCATGATTGACGTTTTCATTTGGAAAGTTGCACGTAAACATTTTGTTATTTCCATTTATATCTTTTGGAACTCGTTAATTAATACTTAGATATTTACTTACATTGTGTGTATATCCGAATAAAGGTTGTAGTATCCGTTAATTTTTAATTAAATAAACTGGCGTTCGTATCAAATTTTGTAACAAAAACTAAGTCCATGTACTATGTAAATTGTCTTGTAGTGAGCCTTTTATAATGACGCTCTTTCAGTGTTCAGCCGTGATACAACGCTACACTACTCCACTACAATGGAATAAAACTAACAAATGTAGCCCACAAAGATATGACAGTGCTTCCCTACATTTAGAAGAGCTTACATAATGTAAATGTACACACAACAAATAGGTTAGTATTTATTCAGAGAGGTCAACCCGGAGAGAGCATTGGGATCGGGTATATACAGGTTGTTTTTCGCATTTCTGTTAGTCCAAATAACACCAAAGATACTTAAAATGTTTGAATGCAAAATTTCGAATAAATTAATTAAGGTTTCAGATACTGGAACTTGCCATCTTCATTAATTTGAGGTACTTTTTCTCTAGCGCCCGTTGACTTACCCTGTATAGAGATTGTATCGTTGTCTATAAATAAAATGGCAGCTTCTACTAAAGAAAGAGATTTAGTGAGTTTTTATCTTTTTTATATTTGTTAATAAATGTTCGTTACCGTACATATCTTTAGTAGTCATAATAAAATCATAATGTAGAGAAAATGCTAGTTCTAAAAATGCATCTGATAGCAATATTATGAACATTGTTGATATTATGTTTTCTATTTTTATCCAGTTTTAATCTTTCCTCTTTCCGTGCAATATAAAGTTTCCTCTGTTTGCTGTATTGTTTCCACAAGCAAAATAAGATTTTTTCTTATTGTTACCAATCGGAACTGTATGTATATGATACTACTGTATGACTCAGATTCTATTTGAATAATAGAGCATTTAGAGAATCGGATTCATTTTCAGCCAAAACAGCCACTAGAAGACTAAAAACCTTTGCAGGTAATTTTCACTCAATACATACTTATAAATAGTGACTGAGAAAAGTAGTACCTATAGTTTTTTTTTTAGTAAAAAATACAAAAAAAATCGCAATTTTATCATCTTATAAAGAACTTAAATTTATAACATATGATACAGATTCATTTTAAAAGGGCAGTTCATTGACTGTGAATTTGAAAAGAATAAACTCATTATTAAGGCGACTGAGACACAATCTATCCTAATAATATAATAAAGCGGAAGAGTTTTTTGTTTGTTTGTAATCTCACGAATCTCACGGGCTAATCTCTGGAATTACCAGTCAGATTCGAAAAAATCTTTCTCAAATAGGAGGCTACATTATCCCCGAGTGAAACCGCGCGGGACAGCTATGACTTGATAATGTGGTAAGTATTGTATTTCAATTGCCAAACATTATAACTGTTACATTACAGACATCTTTTGATGCACATACTTTCTACATATTATTCCTCTCTTATTATTTTTTACCAACCCTGACCATATTCCAATCCAGCGCTTACAGCAAATTAGTCATATTGATGCACGTGTATGCAATAAATTCAAGCATAATAGTAACGCTTGCAAAGATGGCCATATGAAGCGTAGCGGCTGCGGTACAGCAAAGTTGTGCAATTACTGGATGCAGCGGGATTTGGGTGCCCAAAAACCACATAGAGGTACTTATACCGTCTAGAGGAACGGGGCGTTTTCGTCTCTACACGTAGTGAGTATTTACCCACCTCATTAACACATTACCTTTGTTAGTTTCACTTGCTTCTGAAAGGGCTATTTACGAGAAACGAACTAGATCATCAAAATTAAGTTATTCGCATACATGTATAATGTGCTTGTAATGTTTCGGGGCTGGTTTACTTTGTACGAGCAGCTGATTCTCATAATACGGATTCAGTGGAAAATGAATAAAGTGTTGATTTGCAAAGGGTTTAATTTAAGTTGTTTATGAAGAGAAAGTTTTATTTTTTTACATAGAAATAAGTTTAAGGAAAGATCATACTTATACCTATATTATTATTTTCAGTTTAAGGGTATTTCGAACCGGTGGTAAGTTCAACTACTATATGTACCAAGTTATCGTTCATAAGTGCCTTACCAGGGGCCTAAACTGGATACATTACTTTTTAATTCTGATTTTGAGTTTTTTACACTGACTCTAGTTTCCATCCACGCTCAGTTTTGTCGTATATGAAAAGAGTGCTCAAGCACAACCTACCTTCCCGTTTACAGAATACCGATGCAAAATTAATAGGTAATTCAATGTATTATACACAAAAAGCCTTTTAAATATTCGCAGATATTGAACACCAAGTTCTTTTCACAAATACATCAAAGGAGTATTTTGCAGTTTTTTTTACATAGAAAATGCTATAGCTAAATTTAAATGCCGTAAAAATAGCAAAAGAGTCTATTCGCATGTCTATATTCGCTCCCAATTCGCTGTCAGTATCATACTCTCCGGCTTGATTGGACCGTGAATGCTAACAGTACAGAGCGTGTAATTTAGGGTTGAATTCACAGAATTCTCGTCCACAATAATTGATTATCGAAAAGGTGTGATCTATTTGATGGAGGTAGTCCGAAAACAATTTGAAAAATAATTTTAAATCTAATCTAAATCCATAGAATTCTATCTATAAGAATCTATAGAATGAAATATTTATTAACAACAAATATGTACAAAATCCAATCTATATATAGAAAATTTCCTCAAGCCTGCCGCTGCTTCCGATTAACGGCAAGGTTCCCAGAAGGCTGGCAGCGTTTCCTCTTTGGATAGCCAATCTATAGAATTAATCAAAATATTGAGGGTATGTCCATAAACCAAAATCATACGTTTATCGAAATATTTTCTTAATTCATAATAATAAACCTAATCCATTTTATAAAATGTTCTCGGAATTCTATTTAGCTCGATTAAGGGTATAGTCGAAAACTTCAATCTTGCTGAGAAAAATCCCTTTTACAGGAGCAGTATTATGAAGACGGTGGCTGAAAGGAGTAAATGGCGCGAGATAATCCGAGCTCTTAGTTCTACGTAGCTGAAAACGAATTTATTGCCCCTCGATACTCATAGCGACGCGTTTTATTGACACCTTTAATAACGCGCCGAAAATAGTCGCATTGGTACAGTCACGTGCACAATGTTTAACACTTTAAATTTTAAACTGTCATGGAAATGGGCGTTAAAAATGGCACCATTCAACATTTTGGTTTGTCGCTTTTTTCAGTTACATTTCTGTGTCGACTCGGTGGTTGTTAGAGTCTCGGGATCGGTGGAAGCTAAATCCATATTCTAAGTCCTTAATATGATCTTTAATTTTACTATTTATTTGTCCTTTTTAAATCGCATATAAAAACAGAAACAAATTATCCATGGTTTTTTTTAAATATTAGAATGCAGAAGCGGCATTTTGCGTTTACCTGTCAAAAATAAAGAATTCCATACGTAATTCCGTAAGGCAGCGCTGAAATAGAACAATCGTAAAAGTAAGTCAACTAGGATGAATTAGATTTTCACCCTGACAGAACTTTAGAAAATAGACAAAAATCTGTGTTGTTAAAACTTGCACGTAAATCTGAAACGACTCATTTTATAGATTCGTTACCCAGTTTTTGCGTTTTCGAATAAATGAATGGTAGGGAAGTAACATTTTCACGAAGCCAGCTGCTATTTCATTGGGAACTAAAAGTTTGCATTTCATACAACTTTTCTTTTGATCGTGATTTGCTTAATTGAACTTTTTTTTTGTGTGCCTTATTACCTATTAGGGAATCGTATGTGTTCCAACATTAGGTATTGGTGCCGATTCTTTTGTAAATTGCACTAATTTTAATCTCATCGCATCTCTTTCTTACAAAAATTTTGCCTGTCTTTGCCGTTCTCATTTGCGGGTAAATAGACGTAACCAACTATGATGGCAACTTTTAAGTTGAAAATATGCATTGGACTAATTGGACAGGACTGAGTTTCGTACATCCTTCGTTAGAAAGAGATATAGTGACACTAAATTAGTTTAGTTGTGAACAACAGAATCAGCACCATTATTGAAACTCAATGGTTGGTTTGTAATCTGAATTTGTCGCCAAACGTTTGTTCTTTCACATGTTTGTCACTAAAATCGTGTAATTTATTATATAACTGCTGAAATTTTTCTGTGTTTTTATGTATTCTATAGCATTTTTTTTTATTTCTTCCTTGTGTCTCATTGAACATATAAAAATTTTCGGATCATTTTCTCCCAATGGAATTCGAAAATTAATGGGTAAAAACACTTTCATTGTAATTCTAATTATTTGTTCGATCCAAGATCCAATTGACGAGCGGCTCCGTTGTTGCCATAAAAAATTCATGCCCCACTCTCGTTCTGCCCATCTTACCCTATTATAAGTTACAAACAGCATAGTAATTACTTCTCTTGGCAATAATCATTTTAATTGCTACTTACATCGTGGTTTTATAGATACGTAATAAATTTCGAATATTGACTCCCAAACGAGTTTGCTGTATAGTTTTCTTGAGTTGGTTTTAATCCGTACAGCGTTTGATTCGAAGTGTACAATATTTGAAGCGCTCGTGGTGTAGCATGATTAGCCGTTCTTAATCGATCGGCAAAGTTAAGCTACGTCTGTCTTGGTCGGTACCTGGATGGGTGACCGCCTAGTGGTATTTCAAATCGAGCGTTTCCGTGCTTCGGAAGGCACGTAAAGCCGTTGGTCCCGGTTATCACTTAATTGTGATAGTCGTTAAGCTAGTTGGATGCCTCCTAGGCGGCTTGAAAAATTCCAACAGTAGGTTGACCACTAGCCTACCTCCACCGATCCGCAGTGGGCACGCGTGGAGTATCTGCCCATTCCCTTTCACTCACCCTGATTTGTGAAAGGAGGCCTGTGCTCAGCAGTGGGACATTATAGGCTGATGATGATGATGATGATGTACAATATTTAAGCATTTTTCCCGAAATCTTTTTTTGTATGTTATCGCCAATTAATCCAGTGTCAAAGTATTTATTATGATATTATTGTTGAACTCCAGAAAGGGCGAAATGGTATCAATTTGATTATCATAATGGTCATCTGATTCAGATCTGGACATTATTTAAGTAATTGAATAATTCTACAAACCAGTCACTATTATGCGTGTCAACGCGCAACGGTAAGGCGCCGATCCCACAGAGTTCTATACTTCTGCGTTCACTGTTATCTATGCAGCGCCTTTAAAAGTAAAAAAAATGTATGAAGTGTGATCGGTAGCGAATATTGCAGAACTCTAGACAGCTTGCTGTGTGCACAATAGTGAATGCGGAACACAGAACTCTGAACGCAGAACTCTTGAACTCTCTCTTTGGGATCGGCGTCTAAGAGGCCGGATGTTAAGTGCTTGTCCAGAAGGGGCGAAATAGTGGCGATTCACTCGCGCGAATGTATTAGAGCCTGGGTGGGAGCCAATACATTGCGTCCACAAGCGTCGTGCGATTTTAAAATACGCGCGTAAATCGCGTCCTCTTCTCCGGTTCCCCCATACTTTCACTCGTAATACGCGCGATAGAATCGCGGCATAACCGCCACCTCTCGACAGGGCATGGACAGGGTCTAAGTCTTTGATCCCGTGGAGTGTTGGCCGGTCGCTGTGTGGGATGCCACAGCCAGATGTTGATACACTTGTGCTATCTCACATACCAGCGACTTGGAACGTTGCGGCTGGTGCGGAAAATTAAAAAAATATGCATCGATAAGCCTCTCTCTGTTAGAGAGTATCGGTCGAGACCATTTCCTATATTTATATTTTCCTAACGATTTTAATTTTGATAAAATAAAGCCATACCTATGTGGCCCAAGGCCTAGCTTATTTCACTTATGAAAACCCTATGAAAATCCGCTCAGTGATTTTGCAGAATAGCTTTTTAATTCTGTTAGTATAGGATAGTTTTATTATGTTTTGATAGTTTGTTTATTGTATTATTAGATTAGTTGTAATAAGGTAGGTTTAGACTAAATCTTGCTATCATCAGCACAGTAGGTATTTATTCCCCTGTGCATAATATAGTAAATATTAGATATTTTCACATCTGACGCACAACATCCCTTTGCAACAAGGTTGGTTGCTTGAATTTTTCATACCAGGAAACGTACTGGGTAGGGTGAGTGGAATATGTAAGCCAAAACCTTATAAAAATTGTACGAAAATTATGTAAAATGCATGTCTGAGAATCGTATCGTCAAAAATAATTTTCCTATGAAATACTACACAGGTATTTGTTTAAATAATTTATGTAACAAAAACACGACAAAAATGAGATAATATGCCGTACTAGGTAGGTAAAATGGTGACGGGTAAAATTATATGTATAAGGTAATGTGGGATAATTTTATCATAGTGTACCTACATAGGTTTGATATAATTCTACATATATTTTTGTAATTTGAAAGTAGTAGCCTACCTACTACTTTCAACCCTTATAACTACCGTTTCTGCTATTTTATCTGCATTTCTAAGGGCATTCATATTTGCCTGGGATAAAAGTATATTACATTTTAATATTTTAATAGATCATTCTTCCGATCCGATCCCTTGAATGCGATGCGTGGCTGAAAAACATTTTTACTCAAAATTCTCGTTCATAATATTTGTATCCCGGATATTTTAGTGTAACTAATGATGGTAAATTCAACTGTAACGTTTATTAGTGCCTTATTAGGACTTACACTGAACATTACTTCTTGATCTTGATGTTTAGTTTATTCTAGAGACATTGTGAGATGAAGGTAATATTTCTCATGTAAGGGAATGTAAACTCACCAAACAATAGACCATTCGAAATATATATTATTCAATAGTAGAGAGTTAGGTGGCGGCAAACGTTTCATTATTCTAATGCCTGCGGTGGGCGGTGCCTAGGTAGGCCAGGTGTTGCGAAGTAAATGTAAATATTTTATTGTGGAGGCACAAACAACGCCTGAGAGATCAATAAAATTTGTTTGTTTTGTAAAATGCTCTCCGTTGTCTGCTTTATAGATTGTGAACATGAATTATTCAAGCATACGAATGGAAGTACCAAACCAGTCCATTTGTTTTAATGTTATGTCTGATGAAACATACACTTCCCAGACCTTTTTACGTAGAAGCGATGAAAACGATATTTTGATGAATTTTGTGGAATTCGATATTCGAAAGCAATTTGAATACCTTTTTGTACCATCCATTATTGAGTGTTAATGTCTGCGAATGTATTGTGTTTGAACACATTTATATATTGTTAATGTTATTAACATCGAATCAATCAAATAGCTATCGTAATTACTGTCGAATATAATTTGTTGGAACTCGAGTCTTACGCACGAGGTCCGATTTATATGTTATTGAATTATAATAAATATATTCTCAAAACACTCGCTCGTAAAGTGACATTTATTGCACCGTTTTTAGTATCTTAATGCAGCTTATTACGCACAAGTGCTTTTTACTTTACATTACCGCACAGTTTTATGAAAGGTATATTCCCGATTATGATAAGTTTGTACCTTGTAATTTAAACGGGTAAAATAATTTTACAGCTTACCGCTGTCAAAAAAAAGATCCTTGCGCGGCATATTTGTTAACGTTCTCATTGTGTGGTTGATTATTATCATAAAATCTACTTAATACAAGTCTGTTTTTTCCTCGCAAGTGTGTTGAAATACGTCGTATAACACGCGTGTGCATCTCTCACGCGCTTAATACCGCCTCGAGTGTTAATAACCAACTTTGCACACATGTATCCTAATATACTATTAATTAAAAAGATGTCTGTATCCCAAGCTGAAGAAATGTTTAATTCAAATTAAATATTGTAATTAGTTACTTTGACTATCAGTTTTGCAATCTAGGAATAATTACACAATAAATTAGCCCCACTTACCTTCGAACATCTAAGAGGCACTTTGATCGAACTGTTGTGGTAATTCCAAGCTCCGAGATGATTGCGAGCAACTAGCACACTTAGGTACGTAGAGCAAACAGTGCTGCTAGCTCGAAAACTCAATTACCGACGTCGCCGTCACCAACGCGGGATAAACATTAAACATCACCCATATAGGGCGTAGGGGTGTCGTGCATATCTTAAAAGGATTTATGTCATATTAGGTCATGTGACGCATATGCAGCCCGTATTTGCGATAGCTCTCGCTTCAACGTGACAACCTTGTCGGAGATAAGATTGCGTAAAGTCAGAGGCGTGCAAACTCAGAAATTACGTATGTATCTGCTTTCCTTCCCTTCCTTTCCACGTGATCACCAACCTTTATATAAAATTGTATCTCTCTTAGCGTAATAATGATGTTGCTCTATGGATTACCAGTACATCAGTCTGTCTGCACGTCATGGTATAAGTTAATAACTTGGCTCGCGGTAAAAAAATTGCAATGACATCAATTGTTATAATAGGACGCGCGTCCCTCGTAAAAACCAACGGGGTAGTACTTTTCTAAAAAATAAAATCAAGTCCGATGATAATATGATAACTGCTGCTGTAAATTGTTAGTACTTCATGGTAGGTAATTAAACAATTTAGTCAATTGCATATAAACATTATTTGTTATATGTCCGTAGCTTTATGAGTAGGTCCTTAATATTGGAAAACGCATCGCATCGCGAAATTGTAAATCATAATAGCTGTAATGGTGTGTACTTACCATTACTATTTACGTAATACGTATAATAGTAATGGTATGGACTACTATGTACCTATGGATTTAATAATTCTATTGAATTACTGTTATTCGAATGTACATTGTGGGGGCCTACCCCTTTGCTTTTTTGGATTGACATAGGCCATTTTTTATCCCTGACGGTAATAGTAATATGTAATAGTAGGTAATAATAATATGGTCTTATCATTTAATTTTATAATAAATATTTATAAGCTATGAAACATCACCCATCAACCTCTCCTTTTCCTACTCGTATTTACTTATAGGTTACTTATAGTGCTAATAAGCTTTACTGTGCTTGAACACTTCATATGTAGCAATTATAGCAATTAGGTACTACAAACGTTGTTACGTTTTGTGTATGTAATAATGCGTTTATTGTTTTCAGATTGCAATAATTGCGTTATTAGTACTAGAGATGATTGTATCAATGACAATTATGTAGGTTGCTTAATCAGTTTTAATTAGGTATTGCCAATATGGGATGTTTCTAAATTAATAGGTCATAATTGAAACATTTAAATATATGTTTCAATTATGTGATCCCCCTAGTATAGAGATTTTTGAGAGGTAGAGCATAGCGTTTATTAGCTCAAAGAGCAGCTCGACTGGGGAAGTACCTCCACCTTACAGAATACCGCAGCCAAATAACTTTATGTTGTGTAAAGTAGTGTTCCTGCGCGTGAGTAAGGTCGCCAGAGCTCATAGGGGAGGGGGCAAGGTCGGTAACGCGTGAGCGATGCTTCTTGTGTTGCAAGCGTTCATATGGCTAAGGTAACTGCTTACCATCAGGCGGGCCGTATGCTTGTTTACCGACATAGTTGTATAAAAAAAAAAGCAAATGTCTATAGGTGGCAGTGACCACTTGCCATCACTTTATCTGTCTGTTTAATGCCCTACTGACATTAAAAGTATGTGCTGTGCAAACATCGGCCCGCCTGATGGTAAGCGATTACCGTAGCCTATGGACGCTTGCAACACCAGGGGTATCACTCGCGCGTTGCCGACCCTGCAGGAATCTCTTCACACCCTAGTCGCACCTAGTTGCTCGCATAATTTTAAACAAAAATATGGAGTTTATTTTACTTCTTTAGCAGACTTTATATCTAATAAGTACAGATAATCTATGTAAATTGAAATAAGTAATAATGTGTATGAAATATATTTTTTAATTTCGCGTGCTATTTTCTCGAATGGCTGAGTCTGTGGGAATGACGTTACATTTTGCATTCACTAACGAACGCGTGCAAAGAGCGGCCACGTGCGGAAAATTTGAATATAGGGTATACATAGTCAAGCTTTTCGAGTTTTTACACTCCTGAAAAGAAACAAAAGCTGCATTAAAATAGCTTGAGCGCTAACCGGGTATTATCCGTTCTCAAATTAAAGTGTAAAATGTGGAAATAATTTTCCTGAAAATAAGATAATACCACAAAAAAGATATTAAAATAGCAATTGCTGAAATTCGCCTCGTTTTTTTTAAAATACGTTTCCGGTATCGAATCCGACGTTTTAAAATAGCCCTGCTGATCCCAAACTAAGCAGAGCTTGTACTATGGAAACCAGATAACTTATATAATACATATACTACTTTTTGTTTGTAAATGCATACTTAATTATACATAATTACACCCAGACTCAGGACATTACAGACATGTTCATGCACACAAATGCATGTCCGGTGTGGGAATCGAACCCACGACCTGCGGCGCTTAAGGTGAATCTTAACCAACTGCGCCAACTGGCCCGTCAGTATGGGGTGGTATGGGAATATTTTGCAATACATTTGTCAGTAAAATCATTTGTATCTTTTTTTTAGCAAAGGTATGGAGATTTTGAACAACTTAAAGAAATAAATTTAATTTCTTTTCATTTCAATAAAAATAATAATTATGTGAAAACGGGTTGTCCCCAAAAAGTGGGCCGTGGGGGCAAGGCTCCTCACGGCAATGTCTTAACTGCTTGTCTATAGCACGGTACAAATATATATTTTACTGTGTCTATAGCACGGTACAAATATATATTGTACTGTGTCTATAGCATTGACTCAGGGTGGATACACTCTTAAGAACTACAACGCGTAGGTATTATGAGGGATTATAACTAATATGGATTATAATAATAATAATAATGTGTTTATTTCATAATCAATATCATTATTACAAAAACAAGGTTGGGGCCGCCTAGTAAGTTAATATAAACCTGTATCAGGAGACCCCCGGCCCCGCTCTTCCATAACAAATATATCATATTTATCCTAAATGGAAACAAACGTTTACAAAATAATATAAAAGGTACATAATTCTATTTTAAAGTTGAAGTTAGTGACAATATTAATAAAATATAATTTAACTATATTTGTAGCTAAAAATATCTGTGTATAAGTGTGTGGTTGTAATATGTATGTTGTGTTGGATTAATTGATGAAGTTAATATATTAAATTAAGAAATAGAACAAGCATCCAGAATTGTAGGTAAAGCTCAACTCAATGGCAAATAATATTAGGCTACTGTTATAATATCTTGTTTGACCTGCAGACAAACCCTGAGTTAAATCAAATTCTAAACATGAATTCAAACTAAGATGGCTTCATAATATTAAGATTTTCAAAAACAAATTTAGTAACATGATTTAGATTTATGCTGGATCAACATTATTCCAGCTTTTTATCAATTTTTAGGGTGTTGTACGTCAAAAGGAAAAGAAGGAACCCTTAAAGAATCACTTCGTTGTCCGTCTTTCAGTATGGAGCTGTGAAAAATCAAACTTCTAATGGAACGCAATCAAAAGATACGGCTATTTATGCCGCATATTTCGACACTGGCAAGGGAATCAAAACCTTATTTACAAAAGCGTACTTCCCGTTGACCTAGAATCATGAACTTTGGCAAGAAGCAATGTCTTAACTACCGTAACTTACCACAAGTAAAGGGAAAATCCGAAAGCCGTAAATTTTTAGTTACATGACAAAAAATGCAATAGTATATTTATTAATTTGCAGTTGGTAAACTGAGCGCGACCTGGGGAAAACAGTTTTCCAATGGCAAACTTAAGTTTGTCCCTCAATCCAGTTTATTTTTTCATTAGAGCAATGTTCGGTGCTTTTCGGGAAAAATCTTCCAGACTCGATTCGTCGATTAAATAGACGAACTATTTGCCAGTCAGCATTTGGAATTTTTTTAATCACGTGTAATTGAATTATATAATTATTTTCTTTTTTCCTTTTTCTTATCGTATTTTTATTAATAGGTATTCACTTCTTAATTTTTATATGAAGGTTGAAATTAGACTTCAAATGACAAAATTGATTGCCAGATTGCCACGATCGAGATGATAAGACTGTCTGCAAGCTGGGTTTGTTTTAGCTTTGAGCCATACCTTATGCAAAGCAATAGTTAGGTAATATAAAAAAAAAACAAAGGGTAAGCGGTACGATGTAAAGGTCGGTAGCAAGTTCCTAAGCTAAACAGCAACGCCTCTCGCACGTAGACGTAGACTTTAGTACCATTTGCACGTCATTTTGTAAATGAACTTTGCGTTTCCGCATTGTTGGTTCCAGCATGTCTAAAAATGTTCTGAATTGCTGGATGCTGGGTCCAGCAATTTCAATCCCTATTATTAACAACATTACAGTTGTTTTTAGGTTTATTGTTATTTTAATATTTGCACATACGTTTTATTTAAATTTATAACAACTCTACACATCTTTAACGAACTAAACGAATAATATTATATCTTTTTAAATAACTTTCAATTTAACTAATATAAATTAACACACAATTCATTATAATAATTTAATTAATTGTGCTTTGAGAGATTATATAGGTACAAAGAATAATAACTAGGGAAACGCGGATGTCGCCGTGCGGCGCCTTTCCCAATATTTTGGGATTAACCCCTTTTAAAATTAAGTTTTTAGTTTCCATTTTACGTGAATATTTTTAAGTATTTTATAAGCTTAGGGTCGGGGTGGACTGTTACACACACATAGACGTTTAAATCTTTTATATGAGGATGGGTATGGGTATCGACTAATTAACTATAATTTCAATTTAAAAAAATAGAGTAAGTAGATTATATTGTGTTTTTTTACCAATATGAGTATGACGAATGAAACTTAATTACATTTGAATTACCTTAATATAATATAAAATAACAACCTGCATGTATATTTACAATAAAATATATATTTATATGAATAAACATCACAAACGGTATCTGTTACAACCCAAAGATGTTGTTAGACAGAAAGCAACCATTTATCTTAGCACACTCTGCGTTATCCATGTTAATACGCATATTCCATTTAATAAGGCCATAAACAACAGTCATAAGTAAAGGCAACAATTAAATTAATTGCATAGAGTAATAAATTCAATTGCTTAAGTGCGTTCCGTGGGAAAATAAACTTGATTTATACATAACTTCTTAAAAGATTAAAACGGTGACGTATGCAAAATTGTACAGTCAAGAACACTCGACAAAATATAATTCTTAATAAGCTACGGCATGACTAAACAAATTAATTAAACACAGGCCTTATTTGTCGTATTATCGTGGGCTGCATTAATTGGATTCCGCTTCACGTCGCACTGTTTAATCAATTCAGGGATAAACAAGCGAACATTACACATAGACATCGCGTTGTTGTCCTGTAGCCCTTTAAACAAAACTGTTTCGCACAATCCACGCGCCCCGCTCTCCCTAAAATTATTTACCTTTCATTCCGTTCACTAAATGAGTAGGTTTATTGGATTAAGTCCAGAAAGCTTTACCCTTAATTGGGGCTTTCCGACAAATAACTTTTCTGTTTTCTCAAACTCGGACAGCTCTTAAATAATGCTGTTAATTAAATTTGTGCACAAAATTAAATAGATTTCGGTAGTTCGTTAAAGTAGTTTGCTAAAGTTCGTGTCCACATTAGATCCTCCTCTCTTAATGAACGGTAGTTAAGACTTGATTTTATATCCAAAGGACGGGTACATTTTATTAATCTTCGAGGAATGAGCACAAACTTTATTTGAACCCAAGGTAAGCAAACGAATTTATTTCCATCTTCGAGATATGGAACACTCGTCTAAATTATTCGTTGATTTAAAATGAACGAAGAATGATTCAATTGTCTATAGAATTGCTTGCATCCTATTGCTAATAAAGAATGACACGTGTCGTCGCAAACTACAATAGGCTTAGGTAATAGTACCTATCAATAGATATATTCATGCTACAAATAAGCTTGAGAACATTTCTGTTGTACCATTTGTAGAGCCTCCTTTAGTACCTAATAATTGTACAAGCGTATAAACAATATACGCGATATTGTTTATTTATATGCAGTTAATTAGAAGTGTAGATAGTAAAATATATAAAATGTATAATTTAATTATACATGTAATTGAATAGTCCAACTCTTTGGGCATTCGGTACTTACTAACATACGAAAAGCTTTTAGTGCGTACGAAACTACTTACCCACCTTCCACTTCGTTCACAAAATGAATTTCATTGAGTTAGCCCTTAAAAGCTTTAGGAGCAATTTAATCATTACGCCAAATACGATTTGTTAAAATATACTCATAGGAGCCCGATAGATTCTGTGGTAAAAACTTTTGATTACTGGCTAACGATTCATGAACTTAATTCAAAATAACAATCTCAATTAATCTTTGAACAAAAGCGAAACTTATCCTGATAAAAACGTTCAATAAAGGACCAACGTTAATTAGTTCCTTAATAGATCTACAAAACGCTAAATTCAAAATATTCACTGTTTCGAAGATGCTGTAAAATAGAATCGTTTCTTTACAACAACTTCTATAAACACTTCTTAAAGTGAAGTTATTGTGAAGTCAAAGTATTATCAGCCTAGAGACGACGTAGTAAGGACCATTCACTGCGGCAGTTACTGGCTAGTAGGTGCTTATATAAGTTTTTCTACGTTAAAGTAGGTACATTGGGTGCAGTTAGCACGACACTAGGAGCGCCAATCGACGTTGATAAAAACTTCTTCTCAGCTACACAAACATCCGGGACCCGTGCACTCAATTACTGGAGTTTGTTGCACGAGGAATTTCCCACATCCTTTTTTTCCTGTCCTTTTACTTCCCCCTGTAACAGCTTATTAACCTCGTTTCGAGATTGAAACTAATATTTGTTCCGAGTAAACGAAATCAGACACTTTGTAGAAAACTTTATAATAACAAAGCCGGCCAAATGCGAGCCAGTGCACTGAGGGTTCCGACCTTCCTTGGACGTATATTTACTGGTTCGGTCCGTCACTGTTGTTAAAATCCGGACCGCATTACTAAGTTTGTCTGTGAATGAATTTTGATGATTTCAGAAAAACTTTGTTTTTTTAAAACAACGTTATATTTTTTGTAAAAATACGAAAATGTTTATCAACTGTAATTATTCACACTTTTCGCATTGTGAACTTCGGGAATAAGGGGGATTAGAATTTTTTTCGGCATTTTTCATCATACGTCAAAAAGTACGCAACATAAAAGAAAACAAAAGCCTGTTTTGGAATATACTCGTACAAATGACAGCCTTTCATAAGATTTCAGAAGATCATTGGTACTTATAAATAAATATAAAAATATCCTGGGACATTCCTCACACACGGTCATCTGATCCCAAACTAAGCAAAGCTTGTACTATGGAAACCAGATAACTGATATAATACATATACTACTTTTTTGTTTGTAAATACATACTTAATATACATAATTACACCCAGACTCAGGACATACAGACATGTTCATGCACACAAATGAATGTCCTGTGTGGGAATCGAACCCACGGCCTGCGGCGCTATAGGTTAAGACTCCACGTCTTAACCAACTGCGCCAACTGGCCCGTCATATAGTCCTACTTTGAAATTTCAGTGCCCACATTCCGTCCCCATTTGAATCGGAGAATCTTGGCATACCTTGGAGATAAAGGACTTCTCATCGACCGATAGTTTGGTTTCCGCCAAAATCGGTCTACTGGGGATCTTCTTGTGTATGCCATACATCTACGGACTGAAGCCATTGAGAGATACGGGGAGGCAATTGCCGTATCCCTCGATATCGCTGAGGCTTTCGATAGGGTCTAGCACACCAGCCTATTCTATAAGTAAGCTTCCGTCATATGGAGTCCCTGAGGGCCTGTATGCTTGGATTTCCGATTTCCAGTATGCACGGTCTATAGGTACAATTGGTCTTTGGCGGGTGTTCGTTGGACCTTTTGACAATTAATGTCGAAGTTCCTCAGGGTTCAGTTCTCTCTGCAACCTTTATTTCTGTTGCATATTAACCGAAGATACAGACACAGCGTGCATCTTTATTTATAATGCGGACAGCAAGAGAGTTGAACTTGCTTCCGGCATCTGTGTTTACTGACTCTTACAATCTAGGGTCTTTCAAGGCCAGAGTGAGTTTCTCCAAGGTAAGCACTAAGCATACTCCATCTAAGGCTTCGTCAACGTGGGTCAGTGGCAAAACGCATGATGTCTGGGCAATATAAAGAAAAAGAACAAATCAGTGATAGGATTAGTGATTGCTGGAAATACACCTCTATGACAGATGGACGGAGTGGCACTATAAGGGTTCCTTTTTTACCTTTTTGGTTCGGAACCCTAATAAAATTGCTGAAAATATATCAATAGCTTCTCATGAAATTTATGTATAAAGGTCAGATTAAGAAAAGGATTCATGTTGAATACTTTATTATTTCTTTGATAAATTGTATTTCCGTTCCCTAGAGTTGAGGAATAGAAACTACGGAGCTCGAACTAAAACTAATAACTTACTTAATGTTCCGAACGGCAAGTACTTAATGAGCGTTAAAAGGTTAAATAAATGGTTTTAAAATTAAAAAATATATAAAATAAACAGATTTCCATGTATGCAGTATACGCAATTCATATCACCTCAAGTAAATGACAGTCTAAATTAAATCTTCATGGAATCCTTCATGAATAATAAAACACGAAGACATATTTTGTGAGAGTTCTCAAGCGTATTCCTGCTTCTACTTATTTCCCGAGGGATGAGTCAACTTATAGAGGACATAAGTTGTGCCGATATCGGAAAATGTACAGACACAGCTCTGAAACCATACCTACATACTGTTTATTTATTCAGGCTGCGTGATGGGTTCTAAATTGTAATTATAATACATGCGGAGATCAGAACAATACTGATTCAAAGGTTTAAAAATAATTAAATAGTTCAAAATATGAAATGAAAATGAAATTATATATTTGTGTAAAATAAGTAGTATGTGCTTTACGTATAACATAAAATGTTAGAATTAGGGTTCCTCTATGCCTTTTGGGCCTACAAAATAAACAACAAAAACCCGCGTGCTCTGTAGCCAAACGAGGAATTCTTATAGTTTTGTCATTTCCAATTTCCATCCATCTGTCCATCTATTTCACATTCTACTCAAAGACTGATTAGTAATAACTTTATTTATATATTCTGAGGAAATAGGTATTTAAAATTCCATAGTTGAACGTATTTTTGAGGCCTACTGTACTCCCCAACCGTAGATGGGGATGAGGGGAAGGGGGGTGATATTTTTATAAGCTACATTGTAAAATAAATATATTAAAAATAAAAAAACTTTATCCTTTGCATTTGCGAAGCTTAAACTTATTCAGAATTAATTAAAGTTGCGTGGGCCGCAGTATGTGTGTCTTTAAGAGTAGAGCCAGTACCCCGAGTGTAAAGAATTGTCGTTTGTAAACTAATTAGTTTACGCATACGCTGTAAAACTGGATCAGTTGTTCATTATTCTAACGTCATGAATGGTATCTTAAGAATTTTAACTATTGATACGACGTTACATAGCTTTTTCATAAATACGAGGATTCACTAAACCAGTACCGGTGCAGTAGTAGGTACTTTTATACGTGTTTTGTTGTTTTCCTGCTACCTGGAAGCGGTTGTATTTTAAAACATTAAAACAAAAAATAAGAGATCAAAAATGCGGATGGGAACCATAGGGGTCCGAAGCTCGCCGATTTGCTCACACATTATCATCCAAACTAATCAAGGAGCATTTCCGGTATCGCATTAGCTTGGCAATGTTGCCAGCCCGCTGAGAACCTTGCCAATGATTAGCAGCAGCCTCAAAATATATCTTCTTATTTTTAAGTTTGGCATACATACCCATATTAGGGCTTACTTCTGCAAGTGCCGAGTTATATTATTATTTCCATTCACAATAAATCACTTTCACAAAGTCCTCAGTCAGTCACGGTCTATAAAAGTCATGTTTTACTACAATGGTGGTCATTGTACTAAAACTCTTCACGGACTTTTTGAGGCAACTTGTAAAGTCACGATACACATAATTTATTTCATTTCACTTCACTGGTGTACATTGATTGATCTTTATTGGATAAAATATCACCGACAATATGCAATAAAACGCAAAATACACGAATTTATGAAAATAAAAATGAAAACGCAACGTTCTGCAAGTTCCCGCCAAAAAGTCTCAAAATATATTATCTTAATACAGAAAGTATCTTGTTTGTTTATAAATTGTTATGTAGGTATCATTAGATACCGGATAGACAGACCTTCCTTCCGCGAACGCTCATACTGTGGAATGAGCTCACTGCCGTGGTTTTTCCAATGATGTACAGCATGGGGTTCTTCAAAAAGGGTTTGAAGAGATTTCTGCAGGGTCGGCAACGCGCGAGTGATACTCCTGGTGTTGCAAGTGTCTATAGGCTACGGTAACCGCTTACCATCAGGCGTAAATTTTATTGGTATAAAAAAAATAGAAATAAATTTATATAGATATAGGTTATTTTTAAATTAGGGATTTCATTTTGAATTACTTAGGCACTGAAAACTGTAACGCCGAAAAAATTTATATAATTTATAACCACAACAAGCTTTGTACATTGACGGAGGGAGACAACATGCAACGTGCAAATTCTATTTATTTAAACCCCTCGGGAATATGCGGATAGAATATTATTCAGGACTTGCGCTCAGAGAGCCAATCGAAAAAGGTTTTAAAATATTTACGTAAAGCTTAAAAATATTATTTAACGTGACATTCCTATTTGAACACATTTATATATTAAATTATGATCTTCATGGGTCATATGTTCGAGATAACGCATTTCGAACTCCAGTACTTTCGTAACTTTCGTTTCAGTGTTTCGAATTTTGACATTACAATGTACAATCACACTTTGAATAGAAGGATTAAGTATTTTCCTATAATATCCTATAACGTACGTTGACAAAAATAAGTCGATATGTGGGTTTTAATACATTAACTTTAATATAAATAGTTACTACTTATCGACGGGCCAGTTGGCGCAGTTGGTTAAGAGTCTGGTAAAAATTCCAGCATTGCGCCGCAGATCGTGGGTTCGATTCCCGCACAGGACATGCATTTGTGTGCATGAACAAGTCTGTATGTCCTGAGTCTGGGTGTAATAATGTATAAGTATAATATCAGTTATCTGGTTTCCATAGTACAAGCTCTGCTTAGTTTGGGATCAGATGACCGTGTGTGAGGAATGTCCCAGGATATTTATTTATAATTTATTTATTTATCCATACATAGATACCTAAAATAAGAAACGCCTAAGACTAAGAATGAATATTTTTAAAACATCACTTCAATCGTTCAATCACTCTACAAAGTTCAATTTAAAGCTTTATTTTTAGTAGGTACAACTAACGGCTAACATTAGAGACACACAATTGCCAAACTTTTATCTCTACCACTATAAAATCTTGTCCCATTTAGCTGGCAACCGTACAATTTTAATTGCCCACGTTTTCCACCTGTGTCTGCTTCGTTTGCATATTATTAATTAACGTCAATTGTGCTAGAACATCACCGAGTAATACGTGCTAAGAAAAATAATTAATTAATGCACCCGTAGAACATCATAGCGTAACACACTAGATACAATCTCAGTTGAGTGAGGAACAAACAATGAAAATATTCGTTCACATATGTCTGTCAAGTCATGCATTACTTATTGGGGAGGGAGTGTATAATTTCATTGGTAGATATCTATTAGAAATTGACTATTAAATTGATTTGATTTGTGGGAAAAGAAATGTTATTTTTTTTTTATAAATAATTGAACTGTTTTCCAAAAAACTTAAACCGACATCAAAGTACATTAAGAAGTAATCAAATCCTGATCTGATGACAATGGAACCAAACGGGAAGTGTACCCTTCCAAACAAAAAAATATTTTCTAAATCAGTTATTAAATGACGGAGTTATGAGGTAACAAACATAAAAAAAAATACAACTGAATTGAGAATCTCCTCTAGAGAATTTTTTGAAGTCGGTTAAAAATGAATTTTGATTTTAAAATATATTTGATTTTATAATTATTTCGTCGGAAAGTCTTTACTGTATATGGAGCTACAATAAGAATGAGGTCAATGGCTTGAAAAATCACCCAAGTGCGTTAAGGATTACGCTTTATAATAATATGCAGTTATTAAGTCAGTAAAGTCTGTACAAAAATATCAAGATATTGTATGAATATTCTCGCAACTATGATTAAAAGCAGGAACAGTTCTTATGAATGAGACGCTGGTGTTTTGAATAAACATTCGGGTTCATGTTTTTGTTTCATCTATTCTATTTTCATAATGCAAAACGGGTTATTTGCGTAGCTCTTCCGGCCGGCGCGGGCGGGATGCGGCGACCGTCGGACGGTAGCAAACAAGAAGTTTCTTTATCGCGTCATTTGCCGACGCCAACGCCTCGGCTGCTTAGACTTGAATAAAAGAGAGTAAGAGGGTTAAAATGAACCGATTTGCCTAGTTCAGTTTATAAGTCATAAAATGAAGTTAGAAACCTTTTGGCTAATTGTATTGGTCATTATTTATTTACGGTGCTGCGGAACCCATTGTACTTATAACTTAAATTTAACAAAAAGTGCGACTAATAATAGTTGATTTTAGAGTCTAAAATTTTAACACAATTAAGTAGGTAAATATATTCATTTTTTATTTCTGAAAACGTTTGTTACATTTTTTTTTATACGACTAAGTCCGTAAACAAGCGTACGGCCCACCTGATGTACTAATAACTGAAATGTACAGTACTGTAAGCGGTTACCGTAACCATATGGACGCTTGCAACACACGAAACATCGCTCACGCGTTACCGACCTTTCCCCCCTCCCCAATGAGCTCTGGCGACCTTACTCACGCGCAGGAACACAACTTTACACAACATAAAGTTATTTGGCTGCGGTATTCTGTAACGTGGAGGTACTTCCCCAGTCAAACTGCTCTTTGAGCGAATAAACGCTATGCTCACATCTCTTTGTTTCTCTTAATTATAAGGTAGAGCAACAGTTAACAAACGTAACATAAACTAAACGTATAACCAATTGTAGGTATACATCATATGCAACAAATAAAATTCAGATTCAAAAATTTATTGCATCACATTAATTTAAACACAACACACACAGTTAAATGTAGGTAGGTATAAACATGTGGCCTCATCTAGGGCATTGCAATACAATCATAGAAATAAATAACCTAAAGGTAATACAATACAATATAATAATTAGACGCACCGCAACATTTCAAGAAATCTGTCTGAAAAAAAATCTTCTAGCGAATAATAACATTTATTTATCAATATGTCTTTTAAGTAATAATAATAGAGGCTACAGTAGCTTAATTCTCTATTCAACTAAACACCGATCAAGTGCGAACCGAACACGCATGGAAAGGATTACTTAGAATTTTATTTTCGTTTAGATTTTCCTGGAAACTTTGAGTGGCTCTATATTCACTATTTTTTGGCTAAGTTATTTTTATTTTGAGGGGAGGGGGAGACTAATGTCCTAAAATATCTTTTCCTTCAGGAAAATGAATGAAAAAAATCAAAGTTTGTAAATTTCGACATTCATAGTTGAATGTTAGAAAGATCTAAAAAATAAGTTTGACTGACGGTGAGACAACCACGATAGTGACTATATAATGAAACCCGGGATGACAAGGATTCTAACAATACCACAAACTTGACAATTGGTTCAAGCATTTAGAAGTTAAATTGCAATAGAAACTGATAAACAATCATACATAACGATGAAAACAATACGCTTTTTTGGGCAAAGGTATCTTGTAAATGTAACACGTCTTTACCTTTATACATTCATTTGAAACTTTAAGGTTTTATCGTTCTAGAGGTTTTTTTCAGATAAAAAAACAAAACAAAACAGTTCTGAAATTATAATTAAGCCACTTATCCTGTTTAAAACATAAACCTATACAAATAATAGACAGACCTAGATGCAACGCATTCATGTAGAACAATTAATATTCAGGGTATAAATACATAGATAAATTAAATTGTGAAATGCCTAACATCCAACCTTACCGACGCGGCAAAACGTCGTAAGATATTTCAACTCGCCTTGAAATAACACTTAATGATGATAGCGTGAAACACGGCCCCTTCACCTTCTTTTAACCGTAGAAAATAAAAACCAAAACAAACAGATGTTTAAACGAAACCGTACGTCTATTAGGGTTCGTCTGATCGTCGGGTGCATGTCTAACACATTAGCGGCTGACTTCAAACTAATCAAGAACACAGTCCCGTTCGCGTAACGCGTGTACGATGTTCGTAATTTATTAGCGTTTATTCCCATATAGCAATCTGTAGGGATGCCGTTCTATTACGCAGACTCCGTCGAGATCCCTGCTCCAGTCCAGTCAGCTACGGGAGTGGGGACGCAGTAGTCGCTCCAGATCGCTCCGGTTTCACTGAAATCCACAACTATATCGAACTCGACTCGCGGCTCGCGGTGCGCAACCGAGCAGTGTTTACTCATCAAGTTTGATTTGTTTGCTGGTACTGGTTAACCGAACTGGGATTTCATGTGTCGTTCGTATTGGAATCATGGAGATTGAGATAACTTGAAACTTTATGTCTGAAAACAGAGTGGTGAGTGTGTTTATCAATTTGTAAATTGCATATATTTTTGCACGGGTACATTTAAAATGTGATAGTTACTATTATTTAATTTATCCGGTCGGTTGAAGTTAGTTAGCTACCTGTTAGTGAATGGTAATGAATCTACCGTCCGTAGCTTCATTTAGGTACTTTCAGTGGGTCCGGACTACTCCGGACTCCGCGTCCGGTAGAACTTTTCTTGCGCTGCTTAAATAAAGTTTCACAAAACCGATGGACTTTCCTTTTTAAGATTGATTGGATTTTTTGTGAAACTAATTACAGATTTAATCTAACTTAACTTAAGGATTTTGGGTTCTTTTAATTAGAATTCCTTAACGGCAGTTTTTTTGATATGGCAATGGGTTATAATGGTATTATAATTATATTTATAATGTTATGAAGCATTAATGAAGTGAAATAACAAAGGAGATAAATCTTTGTTCCTTTTTAGACAAAGGCTATCTCATAAATTGGTAGAGACGATAATATTAATAGCGAAAGTTATAGTCGCGTCGAAAGTAATTAAGCGTCTAATAAAAGTGGCATTCGCGTGTTCCGTCGCCAATATTACGGGAATCCTTACAATGTTTCTCATATAGCGTATAAATAAACCTTTATCCATTTATATTCTAACCGGCAACGATATTAATTATAAGTCACAATCATAAATAAAATATACTGCAATACATGTTTAATTTATAAGGCTTGATTACAAAATTACATGCATAAAAAAACAATGCATCAAACCAAAAAAAAATAGTTTCAAATTGAAAACTGAGCACCCTATACGTAATCTATTTCCGTTGGTACTGATCTGACATAACGATGCGGTTATGTCGTAACATCCATTATTGCACACGTGTTAAAAATAAACTTGTTTAAGTTCAAAGAGCAAATGCTCTCTATAAGTAAATACCTATAAAAGAACATATTATCTATACGGTAGTATAAGGCAAGTGTAGTTCAAATGACAAGCTTTGATACTCGACACTCGTCAAGTACCGTTTCTCGGCGAGTGACAGATGAGGACCATTTGTTAGCCTAAGAGAACGCTGAAGCCATTTTCAGTCTTATTTCAACGAATAATTCAATATATCCAGTTACAGTTTCTTGTTCATTAAAATTTATTTTCATGTCTCGTACTCTGAAAGAAGATCTAAAACAATCTAAGAAGCGGGATGCAAATGATACTTTACGTACTAGGGAGGTAAAGTACAAAAAAGTAGTCATACTTTACTGAGCAGTGGTCATAAAACCTATACAGCCACACTTCGACAATATTATATATTAATTGTAAATATTTTCATAATTAAATGTTTTTATTATTATTATCTCTTTATTTATTGTAGATCTTAAAACTATAATAAAACTGTACGGGCTAACGACCGTACAAAAACATTAAAATTAAAAAATATAATAAAAAAATATTGTAAAAAAAAAAGTATTTGTTTATAAGGGTTGGGTATCCTCTTCAAGGGTTGGGTCAGCTGCACTTGAGATCCAGTTCCTTCTAGGCTTTGTGTGCTTACCACCTTCGACCACATCATCACTTACCATAGTGAGATTGTGGTCAAACACAGGCCTATACACAGTAAAAAAAAAAAAAAAAAAATCCTATAAAGAAATACTTTTTTTTATTTCTATAAAACTAATAATGTTATAAAAAATTCAATCCTAGTATTCCGCCGCAGCGGGGTAGGTCCCCAGCTACCGGGGCTTAGGGTCGCAAAGAGAGGAACCTCCTGACGATGCGTGCCATATCCAGAAGTACCGCCTTCTGCATCTGACCTTTGACCCAGCCATCTAGCGAGAGCCTCTCAAAATGTTGGTCGAGCGAGACTCTTCGCTATGAGACCGTTCGCCGAAACAACTATAGGAACAATGATCTTCGAATCAACATCCCACATGGCGCTTACCTCATGAGTCAAGTCAAGGCATGTACCTTGACTTGGCTCATGAGCTGGCTCAGCAAGTGCTAAGCTCGTCTTTCTCGGCCTTCACGAGGTTCTCGTCATGGGGAATGGTGAAGTCAACGAGCACTGCCCGGCGCTTCGATCGATCTGTCAGCACAAAACTACTATTGTTTTATGTTATGTTATGTGCGTCGATTTTTGATAAATAAATGTATTTTCTTTCTTTCTTTTCTTTCTTTCTTTTTCACAACATCAGGCTTATTGGCTACAATAGTCCTGTCCGTGATGACAGATCGATCCCAATATAGCGTAGCACGACAATTTTCGAGAACTGGCGCAGGTGCGTACTTATAGTACAGTATTTCGGACTTTACAAGGCCCGTATTGAAGAGCAAGTTGCCGGTGGATGATTCTGGCTAATAGGTTATGTCTGTGCAAGTACTCGCCATTAGGAAGATGAGAACAACCGGAGATAATATGCCTGAGTGTCTCTCCTGGACGGCGGCATGCTCGACAGATGTCGACCATACCGTCCTTAAAGGTATATTCTCAGACAGTTATTCGTCTTGACAACTGCGTCTGCAATTGCACAGAATAAACCTTCGGTTTTCCCAAAGAGGTCACCAAGGCGTAGCCAGTTCACCGACGCCATGAAGAATCGCCCGTGTAGCTCCTCAGTCTTCCATACGTCCCTGCGTTCCTCGATACTTAGCACCTATGTTTTGCGCCAGTTCTCTTTTGCCAAGGATAACGGGGTGGGGCTCCTATCTACTACCACCACATCGCGATGCATCCCACACTCGTTGTCAAGGAAATACTTCCTAAGACTGCACACCTTGGCGTTTAAAAAGTCACAGCCTCCACACTTACGCGGGATTTACAGTCTCATAACAGACGAGCGTGGGTGTAGCATGCAATGAGTTGTGCGCAGTTATTATTATAATAGTTAATTTAAATTTTAAAATTATATTGTTATTTAGACTTTATACTTGACTTTAGTATAAATTATACAAAATATAGCAGAAAAAAATCGATTATGTGATTTAAGATCACAATTAAAGCATGTAAAAAAACTGGCAGGCATTATGGCGCTTTAAAAAAGTAAATGTTATATAGTATGCGATGAAGAAAAAAAGGGGGGAAGGAAACTGAGATTAGTGAAAGTTTTTGGGAAGTGATTATTATTTTATGCATTATTTTCTTCATACTCGAAATGTACTCTGTAAATGTACTGTTTTCTTAATACTTCTACACACGTCTTTTTGAATATCCAATACAACATAATTAAAACGAAAGTTATAAAATTAACAGAATAAAAATGTCTACATCCGATACAGTAAAGAGAAAGACCAGACAAGGAAGTAACAGAACAACGACGATTAGAACTTGTAGATTAAAAAAAACAAACAATTGTTCTAACCAAAAGGGTAAGACCCAGCTAAACGATAATAGTATTACGACTACACCAAAAAGCAACACTGATAAAAATTACCCTTACGACCACCTAGAAGAACATGTAAAATCAATTAATAAACAGAACCAAATTGACGTCACTATGGGTAACGCAAAATCTATTTTACACGAAAATTTAAAAGCAGCTACCTCATTTGATTTGGAAACGTCACTTTTGTCCAATAACTCTTATTTAAGAAGAAGTTTACCAGATCTTTCCACTCGAGATGACGATGATATAGAGGAACTAAAACAAGCAAATTCAGAATTAAAATTAAAACTAGAAAGCGCACATACAGAAATTGATAAATTAATTTTAGAGAATAATGCTCTTGAAAGCAAACTAGTCGAAAAAGACTCTAAAATAAATCAATTGATGCAAATTTGTTCATCGACGACAAAAAAAAGGAAACCAAATAAACCACATCCATCAACGTCTGGATCAAAAACCAACGAATTAAACATTTCATTATTTGACGAACCTATACAGTCATCACAGGAAGTTACAGAAAACGTCTTACCGAAAGAAATATCTTTATCTTCCAACTTGCCAACAGAACCAAAACAGGATATGTTAAGAACCATAGAACCCAATAAACACAACAATACCCATAAGAAAATATGGTTATTTGGTACTCATCAATGTGTCGGCCTGGCTTCTGCCTTACTACACACCAGAGAAAAATCCAATTACGAAAAATATTGCGTTACGTCTTCAACTAAACCATTTGCATTGTCTGAACACATCCTAAAGGACTGTATAAATATAAAATACGACTCGAAAGACAAAGTTATTATTTCTGTTGGAGAGCATGACTCTAACCCCATGAAAGTTATTTTGGAATTGTCAAACACCTTAAAAATCCTCAATGGTAAAACTGTTATAGTACTAAGTATTTTAAAAAATAATTACCTGAATGAAAATATGTTAAATAGTAAGATTCAATTATTGTGCAAAAATTTTAATGACTGCCACTTTGTAAAATTGGACCACACCTCACTTCCTGAGATGTGTAAAACGATAAACTTCTGTATAGATTGCCTAGACTATGATCGTATGTACGTTAATAACTATTACGAACTGAATAAACGTTTGCAGAGTAGTATTAAAGTTAAGAAGGCTCACAATCAACCCAAACAAACATGCTATAACTCAACAATAAAAGGAACAATACCATTCTACTTTACCCGAAAAACAACAAAAACCATAATACCGTGCGATAAACATAATATGAATAAACCTATAAAAAAGACGATTCTTGACTACTTCCCCAAAAAATCAACAGCAGTTATGGATAAAACAAAAATTATTAATTCAGAGGTCATGAACACGAATCTTTTTCGTGGATAAGAAAGAAGTAACTTTAAAAGTATTACATCAAAATATTGCTGGCGTATTAAGTAAAAAAGATTTACTAGATATAACAATGAGTAATCTTTGTGCATCCAATACATACATAGACGTTCTATGCCTATGCGAAACGTTTATTAAATGCGGGGAAGAATCTAACCTAAAACTTAATGGATTTTGTTTGGCAGATTCCTTTTCTAGGAGAAATCAAAGACGCGGTGGAGTATGCATACTTTGTAGGGACTACATAGAGTATAAAAAAATACAGCTTCTGAAAGATTTGACTTCCGAAAATTTTTTCGAAGCATGTGGAATAGAAATCCCTCAATATATGTGCATAATTATTTGTATATACAGAATACCAAACTGCAATCCTACAATATTCCTAAATAAATTAGAAAACCTACTGACTAAACTTAGATCCAAGACAAAAAAAAGGATAATAATCGTTGGTGATTTCAATATCGATTTGCTTAAAATCTCCAATACAACTGCAGAATTCACAAGAATGGTACAGAACTATAATTTCAATATACACATTAAAGTACCTACTAGATTAAACGCATGTCTGGATCAAATCCTAAGTAACATTCCTGAAGCCAGGGGAGAAGTCCTCCCTCTTGGTCTATCTGATCATGAGACAGGTCAGCTTTTGACAACACCTATTGGAAATAAGCACATACCACCAAAGTTTGTCTATATAAATAAAAGAAACTTTAGCCCTGAAAACACTGCCAAATTTATCAACCGTCTGGATGAACTGACTTGGAGCAATGTATATTCTGAAGTAGATACGAATAAAGCTTTTAATGAATTTCATGAAACTCTAACGCTATTTTTTGAATTATGTTTTCCACAAGATAGAATAAAACTGAGTAATAAACCTAAAAAACCCGCATGGATCTCGAATGGTATCAGAATCGCATCCGAAAAGAAGCGCAGGTTACGATTTAATTATTACAGAACTGGCACCTTTGATAGTAAAATAAAATATCAGAATTATAATAGATTATTTAAAAAGTGTATATTAACGGCACAAAAACTTCATAATGACACATACATAAACAAAGCAGAAAATGTATGCAAAGCCTCGTGGAAAGTAATCAACAATGACATTAATCCTAGTAATCATGTAAAACATATAAATAAAATAAAATATTCTAATAAAATTATTAATAGACCGCATGAAATTGCCAAGACATTCAATGATTATTACACAAATGTAACAAATAATAATGAACCCAATCAAATTAATAATAATATTCACACATTTATTGAAGCAAATAATGATTGTATGTTTTTAGTGCCTGTCGATAGTGACGAAGTTTATAAAATTATAAAATCTTTAAATAATACACTATCAGTAGGATATGATAATATTCCTACAAAAATATTGAAATTGTGTGCGAATAATATATCACCAGTACTGGCATATGTTATAAACTTATCTTTTACCCAGGGTGTATTTCCAGACAAACTAAAAAAAACTATTATAAAACCTATCTACAAAAAAGGTGATAAGGAATGTCTTAGTAACTACAGACCTATAGCATTGATACCAGTCTTGTCGAAAGTAATAGAAAGGGCAATGCATAAGAGAATTTGCTCTTTTATTGAAAAGTTTAATATTTTAAATTCTGAACAATATGGCTTTCAAAAGGGAAAATCTACTATACATGCAGTCTCCTCTCTCATTGATAAGATAATACAAAATATGGATAATAAAGTAAGAACTACAACCATCTTCTTCGATATGAGCAAGGCTTTCGATTTTGTTTCACACAAGTATCTGTTGCGCAAGTGTGAATTATACGGTATACGTGGCTGCACAAATGATTGGTTACGTAGTTATTTAGGTGAAAGAATGCAATTTGTTGAAATCACTAATATAGATGCTAACATGGAAGAAGCCACCTTTCAATCCGATCTGAAACACAATAAAGTAGGCGTACCTCAAGGCAGTATCTTAGGACCACTGCTCTTTTTAATTTATATTAATGACCTTCCTCAGGTGACAGAGTATCATTGTACAATATACGCTGATGATATTTCTATAGTGGTCCCTGACGATAGAATTGAAAACTATACCGATCGCCTAAACATAACCATTAAAAATATTATTGATTGGCTGAAGGTTAACAATCTCATGGTAAACTTAACCAAAACTAAATTTATTCAATTTGTAAATAAGGGTGGTAAAAAGAACAATTTGAATTTAACATTTAAAGGTGAAGCTCTAACTGAGGTAAATGAAACTACTTTCTTAGGTATTGAAATTGATGATAAGTGTACATGGAAACCACACATAGACAAAGTGTGCAACAAAATCAATAGATTTGCGTATGCCCTTTGGCGATTGACGAGACTAAGTAGCAAACAAACTGCTCTAAAAGCGTATCATGGTTATGTAGCTTCAAACTTGAGATATGGCATTATGTTGTGGGGTAATTCAGTAAGAATTAATAGAGTTTTCATAGCTCAGAAACAATGCGTAAGAGCAATATGTAATGTAAATTCGTGGATAACCTGCAAACCTTTATTCATAGAACTAAATTTACTTACAGTACCATCTCTCTATTTATATGAGATCTGTGTTTATGTTAAAATGAATCCAAAAATGTTTCTATGTCAAAAGGATATATGTTCATTTAACACTAGATTTCCAAATAAACTAGTTTTACCCAAATCTAAAACTAAATTATATTCCAGAAACTGTTATTGTATGTCAGTTAAAATCTACAATCATTTACCAGATGCCATAAAAATACTGCCATGTCGCAGGTTTAAAATAACTCTCAAGAAATGGCTAATTATGAAATGTTTCTATTCTATTGAGGAATATTTAAATCAGAAGATTAATATGTAATGTGGTGTGCAAGTTTTTTTTTTGTGATTTGTATAATAAATTATAGTACCTACCTAATTTAATAATGATTTTAACAATTTAATAGTCTAGTATTCAATAGTTCAATTAATTTATTTAAGTTGACATAAAATCTGACATTCCACCTATTAATGTTTTCTATGAACATGAATGTGTATGTGCCTTTCTTTTGCATGCCGGAAACGGTAATGTGTTGGAACTAAATAATGTAAAATTAATGACATCTTTAATAACCCACATTTTTAAGCAAATAAATGAATTTGAATTTGAATTTGAAAAGCAAAGTGCTTAACTCGGGTGTAAGCTACAAAACTCACAGTCCTTCCCTTGGTTAACAATATATTGTTTCAATAACCCGTTGTTGATCATTTTTAAAATAATATAAATGATGTAAACTGTTATTTTGCTTACAAATACCTGATTAATATTTATAATTAGTCGATTAAATAAATATAAAGTGAAAGAACTCGTATGTGCGCAATTTTTATGTTAAGACTTTTTTCAATTATTGGTTTTCAATATTGATTTTATTAATTAATAATGTTTCAATTGATTTCATTGTACAAGTATGTAGTTGCAGAGTTACATTTATTTTTGAGTAGATGAGATACATATAGATGTGTGTATATACGACATAGGTTTTGTTGACAATACAAACATACATACATACCGTCTTCATATCTTAGTGGGTAATAAATTACAAGTTAAACAAAGTAATCCCATCGCGGAAAGTCAGGGTTGACTCATTTGTTACGTAAACAAGCACATACGTGTACCTACGCCATTTACACGATATAGGTCATTTCTACGTAAAAATAATAGAATAACAAGCGAATATCGCCCGTGCCATTACGAGGAAAGAATTCTAATCACCTTCGCCATAAAATTATTTTATAACCGTCCTCCCAAAAAGATAGCGGGGTAAAAATATAATCTACTGAAGCAATTTACCTTATCTCGGCTGTTTTTTTTGTCGTTGCCGTCTTTTAGGTGTTCAACCCTTGCAATTTCAAAGTGCTTAAGCTGGTTATTTTAGTAAAGGCTTGTAGCTATATTGACAAAGTACATAAATAAATATTAGGTGTATAATTAAATTTATTTTAGATTACGAAGTTGGTAAACAAGCATACGGCCCGCCTTGGTAAGCGGTAATTTAAATAAAACACGTTTTTTTGCCATCTTGGCAAAATTACCAATAATTGAAAAATGAATGTAACCTCAGATAGCGTTATATTATTTACCTGTCTCTCCTTAATTAAAATGGATGAGGAAATTTTCAAATTAGATTTATTCAATTCGCGCCATGTTTTTACAAATAACAGTCACAGTAACATTATTTACGTCAATGCTCAAAGTTAACAAGAAAAAATGATCGATCTAAATTATTCCGTTTTTACCCGACTGACCCGGAAGGAGGGTTATGTTTTTCGAGTGTATGTATGTATGTATGTATGTATATATGTATGTATGTCTATTTCTTTGGCACGCTCTGCAGCCTAAACGGCTTGATTGATTTAAGCATATGAGGTGTCCTTAGATTCGTCTGAACTGTGGGAGTGTCATAGGGTATATTATTTTTATATGGCGTCTACGGATAAGAAAAGAGGGGGGGTATTAAAAACAAAAATTTCGTTATTATAACAATATGGGTATCAAATGAAAGCTTGTGAACCGCCCATTCCATATATGTATATATTGTAATACTTTTGTGCTACCATTTTCACGTAAACTGCAAAAAACCATGTTTAATGCAAGGACAGTACGTATAGGTACTATGAGCGGTTACCGTACGTAAGTTCTCTGTAGTTGTGATGGTTGGTAGCGTTACTTTACCGTAATAAATAAATGAGCGGTCATTTACTTACTAAAACTTACAACTCATTCTGTATAAAACTAAAAAGTCTGAAATAAATTAAATTATCAAAAGAAACAAAAAACCCGACTGCGTAAAACAAAAATTAACTGAAAAGAGAAAAACAAGCTTTTTAATCTATAGAATTTGGAATATAACTTGAATGTTATAAGGTATTGCAGTCGGGGATAAATAAATATTTTAAAAAAACACATACTTCGGTTATTGGTTTGTCCCCGACTGCAAGACCTTATAACATTCAAGTTATATTCCAAATTCTATAGATTAAAAAGCTTGTTTTTCTCTTTTCAGTTAATTTTTGTTTTACGCAGTCGGGTTTTTTGTTTCTTTTAATAATTTAATTAAGTTATTCAGAAGCTTGGAGGGTGTGATTTTTATACACGTACTTACCTATTATTTATGTATCTACAATATTATTGTTAAATCACAAAACTTTTGATGTATTGGTAATCCTGCGTATTCTCTCATATTATTCCGAGACTACTTATATTGAGTTTGAGAATCCATTAACTTTTTTTGTTTTTGCTTTGCTTATTCCCATTTCTTTTCACAGGTTTCTTTCAATCTTCATTTAGTTTCGAATACTTTCAGCAATTTTTCATCATATTTATCAGTTTGATAGACGAGAGCTCTCTATGTTCGTTACTTGTATGTGAATAGCGATAAAATAAGCTTATTTTGTAGATTGAATTGAGAAGAAACAATCGATCTCAAACAGCTTTCAAAGTGACATTGAACAACAAGTGTCACGCAATTCATTCACTTGAACTCAGCAAGCTAACTTTTCCGAATATATTGGCATTGACGTGTCGCGGTTTGGGGAGTGATTTGAATGAAAAACTATTTCGCCGCTCAATTGCGGAAGTTGTTTTGTGAAACGCGTCATTTTTTATTATATTGTATTGGAGCTTTATTGACATTCAGTCGGAAGCTCATCATCGCGGTTACAATATTTGGTTCAAAATAAGTGGTTTTAGGCGGAAATATATTATTCATTACACACTGCCATTTGATCCCAAAGTACGAGCACCAACCTGAGCAGAGCTGTGAATGGAAACCAGATAATTTCCCTTTAAACAATTCCATCTTTTAAATTAAATAGATACTATTATCCCCACATACGGCAGTGTGTCAGAAGTCGGCGGCCCATGTGAATATTTACTCAACCCCAAACAACATTTGCAGGAGTGAAAAGGTGCTCGACTTTTCCAAAATTTTGCTTCGGTAATGTTGAAGCCTTAAAATTAATATAAGTTGGATACTAAAGCTTTAAATGCCACAACGGATATAACTAATGTCCATAGGACGGTGGGCTCTCACCAACAGGTGGACCATCAGCTTGCTTGTCAGCCTTCTGCCATAAAAAAGGAAATAATCAAGCTTTATCCTATAAGTTGCGATAAACATTTTCTACACACTTGTACTATAGTACCACAGTACAAAACGTTTTCCAACATGAGATAAACGTATCAAAAGAAACATAGCCGCATTCGGCGCAGGTTCATACAACGCTTTTGCACGAAATTACGAAATATGTCCTACAACATTTGCTACGGCTAGCAAAATGTTACCCCAGTAAACACGCGAAGACCTATAATCGCAATAATAAGGACCAATCCACCAATCGAGAATATTGCGTAGTACATTAGAATACCCTTAAGTTCATTAATTACCCTTTACAAAAACCCATACACAAAATTTACCAAAGTATTTTAAATTGGAGCATAAAACCCTCGATACCGCAGTTAATGAGATGAGTACAATTTTGTTTTACCCTCATTTACATATTGGACCTTCGAGTATGAAAGTACCAACCACATTAAAATAGTTTAACTTTATAGACTAGATACCTACAAAAACATTTGAACTTACTTTAAACAACTAAATTTAAACCATAAAATAACAGCACCTTTAACAGTTACTTTGCTATATTAATATTTAGAATAGAGTCCTCATAATATTATTTCTAGAATATATTCTACGTTATTTTAATTACTAGATTTCGTCCTGTGGTTTCACCCCCGTTGCTAAGGGATCAATTGTTTTCCCGGGTTAAGAGTAACTTTAAAACAAATGTCATGTATTCCCGAAAATTATACGCTACGAAATGAAGTTACGTTTCAATTTTCATGGCTCATTGACCAGTGGTTACATAAGTTTTTAGTCAATAATTTTGACATATATCTACTGCTCTATATCAATTTACAAGCGGAGATAAATGAGCCTAGAATCCTACTTACTTTAAAAGTTTCACCCATCAACTCCAGTACCGTAATCAGCTATTCAAGCTACTAATTTATTAATCTTTAAACTCTTTGAGGTGGACTGTACGCAAACGATGTTTCCAAGCGCCCGATCGGCGCTCGTCCAATTCGTTCGCCTTTTACGAACCGCTGCCTGTAAAATGAAACCGCGGATATCGGGAACCTATTGTGTACAGGCATGGCAACTTCACTTTCAAGATTGAAAAGGAATTTATTTATATATTTATTCTAGCAATTTGATGAATACACGAGAAAATAGATTATCAGATTTCCAAATATAACAAAGAGAGGGTTCTATATAAACGTAGTACGATTTTGTTCTCTCTTGTTATTTCTCCCATTTTAAGGGTAGTTTTCATAGAATTAAACGGACAGCATAATATGTATTTTTGTTGATAAGTTTTAATAATGTTACATTATGTGTAGATAATTTGTATAAATATTCTTTGCGAATAATGTGATAAACATATACATAATTAATATTTATTTTTTGCCAAACCATTAGTATTAGTCTCACTGAAGAGTAGCTGATCACATTAGTACCGTGTCGCATTACGCAATTCACGGTTTTCATACAAACTGTCAAGAGATTTTTAATAGATTTTTATGATAAGGTACATACTAAAGTAATAGTCTTCATTTGGAGCTGACTACAGATCTGATTACGAATGAAAACTACAGAAATGAGTAAGCTATAGAAAGAGAAGACAATTAATCGGAATACATTAACCAGTAGATTAGTGTTCTCAGTTCTGCCTTCGAGAGGCGATGTATTTGTCAGTGTAATCATCTTTTCATGGGAAAAGGGGGGACTATCGTAGACGCACGATTTAGTAATCGCACTATTAACTGAAATTGCGGGCGGAAGGCTTCATTATTGGGCTGAGACGTAATCATTCTTGACTGAATTTCTTAATCCCGGATGGGTCAGCCCGACCCGACGCTACGCAGCCGCACGCACAGTCAACCTTATATCATAATTACATGACGTTGTCGACTTTCTCACTTCATCTCGTTTTCGCAACCGTTCTTTCACAGGTAAGCCCTAATATTGTAGGGCGAACTGAGTATATATATACAACATGTAACGGAAAGGCTATATCAATCCGAAAAGGGGTGAAGATTACATCAGATATTTCATCTACACTGTATAAAAAGTTAAAGCTCAAAATAAATGACTCAAAATTCAAAATCATTTATTCAAATAGACCTTCGCAGGCACTTATGAAAAGTCTGACTCTAATACCGGTTCGGAAAGTCGCATTTGCTGAGAAGAGCCGGCAATAAACTCAGCAATTACTCTTTTCAAAACAAGCTTAAGAGAAATATAATATAATATTAATTTATATATAATTTGTAATCTACACTAATAATATAATATTAATATAATAAAGCGGAAGAGTTTTTTTGTTTGTTTGTTTAAACGGGCTAATCACTGATAGGAAGCAACATTATCCCCGAGTATTATAGGCTAGTTTTTATCACGGGAACGCAGGTAAAACTTTTGACGCTTAGTTACCAACCTAAGATGTCGTACACTTTGCGTTACACGTTGTATAAGCCTGTGTTTGACCATAATCTCACCAAGGCAAGTAATAATGTGGCTGAAGGTGGTAAGCACACAAACCCTAGAAGGAACTGGCTCTCAAGCACATCGATAGGTGCTTGTCGACAGATTTTTCTACTTGAGGGAGGGTGGTAGCCATCTAGGTGGGTGCTACAAAGCCTACCACCATGCTATGGTTTCCGCACGCCTTTGTCTCGGCATTCGACGTCGAGACTCGAGACCACTGTCTGATCTATCATCGCCTTAAAATAAATTAAACTGTAAGTAATATGTTTATAGTATGATAATTAAAAACCATAAATACTTCTGTTATTAGTACTCATTCTAATGCAAAACTATTGACATACGCCTCAAGTGCGAATTACTTAATTACCATCCCACAGACGCTTAACATTGATAGAATAAATTAAAACAGAAAATTAAAGAGTTCTAATGGTACCTACGGTCTTATGGTGCGTCCATGCCTGGCGAACCGAGCACGAGCCGAGCCACGAACGAGCACACTCCGAGCACGATTCGCGTAGCGTGGACGGGCTTGCGAGCCTCGAACGAGCGCGATTGTCAGCTTTTTCACGAACAAAGGTAGTCGCATCGTGCTCGTTGTAGGTTCGTTCGTGGCTCGGCTCGTGCTCGATTCGCGTAGCGTGGACGTACCATTATATAATCGAACCTTATCTAGGAACACAGAAATAATAATTCAGTAGATAAAATATATTTTATTTCAAATACCCTTCATCTTGTTTATTGAGGCATTAAATTAAATATGTCAATGTAAGGTACGAGTACTGTGCTGTGATCAAAGAAAAGTATATTTTATCCAAGCAACATGTTTTGATATAACTTAACTGTGTTCAGTCAGATAAAATTACATTACATTACATATATAATTATAATTTTGTAAACAAGCTTGTAGATTGGAATCGGATGGTTGATAGTCTGGCCTTGAAAGTCGAGATTGTAGAAATTCGTGACTGCTACCAAATGTTGGGCTTCGTAGTTCTTGTTTTAGAGATTCAAACAGGCTTGCAATCCCAATTTTTTATTCTTTTTATTAATTAGAAAAAATATTTATTATCATTGTTTTTTTTTATTTACTTGCCCTTTTCATCATACCAATGAAACCGAATCTTTAAAATAGAGCAACAGTCTCCCAGCATTCGTTACCTTTTATGTATATGGGTTACTGGATGAACGAGCTCATACGTGTAGTCCTTTTTTCCGTGACTTAAGAGCCTGTCTGCTAAATTTCGCCGATTTCGCTGATATACGTGAATTTACAGACGTGATTTTACGGTTCAAATAATATATGTATATAAGTTTTAATGCACAACATGAACGATCATTTTAATTATTATCTAATAAACGAGCTTCATTTTTAATTTTATTTTTAGATTTTTTTAATTTTTAACTTTAATATAATAATTTTGAGTAAAAAAATATTTAACTTAGTCAAATTTTAGAGAAAATGGGCGAAGAATTGCTTTTGATTTCGACTATTTAGAACTCCCGTTCATTAAAATTATAACAATATAAATAAACTACAATTAATAAACAAACATTTTCCTGAAAAAAAAAAGTTCAATAGTTTCGCAATAAAAAATCTTTTAAAAAAACCTATACCTCGCATTAAATAAAATAATAAAAATAAAGAGGTAGCTCATTCATTAGATCATAATTAAAATTATATTTTTAGATTGTGAATTAAACTTGTATAAATACAGTATTTTAACGGTAAAATCACGATTTTTAAATCACGTAAATCAGCAAAATTTTGCATACGCCCTCTTAAGTGTTAGTCCCATATTAAAAGTTTGCCATATTGATGAATACATACTTCCACCCCCACAAGTATGTCCTTGTCACCCTTACCCTTACTATACATAGGTGTAGGCAACTTTTGACTTAAAACTTTATAGCTATTTAAACAGTTTAAACAATAAACTTTCTACGATCCGTAAAAGAGAGTGAGATAATAGATATAAATTACATCAGTAGCTGTCCATCCAGTGAATAGAAAGGAAAGTTTCTAATTAAGATGATTCATTCACAACTTGGCCATTGTGAGGATTGGATACTTGTAAACTTTTCCAATCACGAAATCAATGCTTCAGCTCTTTGGCTAAACAATTTAGCGAATAGTGATGTAGACACAACATGGTTTAATTCGCACAATTAGATTTCTCATTTCAAAATCATTTGTATTTAAAAAGGCGTAAGGTTCAATATACCTATGAATTATTTTTATATAGATTTTTCCTAATAAATCAATGTATTTTTTTCCAAAAAACCAATGATTTATTAGACAATACTTTATTGCACAACAAAATATTCTTTCGAATTTTTGTACTAATTATTGAATGTAATGTTTTATGTTGTCGTAAATTAGTGTTTTACTTTTTAGATAAGTTTTATTTTATACAAGCTATTCACCGCATTTCAACATGCGTTCCCGCGATGGAAAGTACCCTATGTCCTATTCCAAGTCTACTAGTCGTCTAGTAACTACCAAATTTTAAGAAAATCCGATCAATTGTCGATCTTTTGCATTTATAATATTACCTAAGGATGTATGGTATACATCCAAAAGTTTAATTATGTTTACATAAGCGCTGCGTTACTATAACAACGACTGACTGAATGACGTCAGCAATCAGAATAGATTGTGATAATCGAAAATAAACCTCATACTACGGAGCTAAGATACAAATTCAATTGTTTCAATCTCGTCTCAAAACTTGACTAATAGTTTGATAGATCTATGAATAATACGGATCTTAATGTTGTTTCCTACAACCCAAAAGTTGTCTACAAGATATGACTTTAACAAGAAAGCCCCTTCGTTCTTCGAACTTCTCGTTATTTCATATTTATTTATTTGATTAAGAATAAGGTCTACTCTACGTTCTTACAAATAAACAAAACACATAAACGTAATGGTGCGTCCTTGCTTGGCGAACCGAGCACGAGTCGAGCCACGAACGAGCACACTGCGAGCACGATTTGCGTAGCGTGGACGGGCTTGCGAGCCTCGAACGAGCGCGATTGTCAGTTTTTTCACGAACAAAGGGATTCGCATCGTGCTCGTTGTAGGTTCGTTCGTGGCTCGGCTCGTGCTCGATTCGTGCATGGGCGCACCATAATATTTTGCAGGTTTGAACATAGAAATTTGAAATTGAAATACAAAAACCGGTTCAATCTTCGTAATACAAATTCTCGAACAAAGAAATTTGCGCCAGCCAGCATACACATATTCTCGTTCACTACAATAGCAATATGGCTCTACCATTTTCATAAAACACGTGTTTTCTTCATAACATATTCATTCCGTTTTTGCAAACTTATTCTTTAAATGCTGCACAATGTCTTACCAATATTACCGATACTCTACTCAAAGACACTATCCACGGTAAAAAAATAACTATAAATCCGTGTAAAATAATCATTATAACAAAGCATTAGAAAAGTCTATGTTGAATATAATTAATTAATAATTAGACGCTCAATTTTAAGTTATAAAATAATTCAATTAATCATGTTGTTTCTTCGTTCTTCTCTAGTTTGTGCTCTGTTCTTGGGCACGGATTTTCTTCACCTCTGCTAAAACTTCAGCACAAACTCGTGACAAAACTAAGAACTCGCTTACTATTCGTTGCCCACCGTCCAGCTCCATGATATCATATTATTGTATTGTCATCATTATATAAACTTGCAAAACTTTAAATAAGTCCCATTGCAATAGGCTGAACTGGCCTATTGCAATGGGACTTACACAGAAAGGTTCTGCATTTTCTTAGGTATAGCTTAGTGAAAATCCCATCATAATCAGATTATCCGTTCCCATGATTAGGCCAATATTAACAGTTGTCAGTCGTATTTTGTTAGCAACCGCACCGCAGCTACAACTACTAAAGATCGACCTAATATTAAAAAAATACTAAATTGATGCTATTCATAAATCTTTGTCAGCAGTTTATTTTGTAAAAAATATTCAAGCATTACTTATGTTTATGACTTTTTACCATATGAAATGGGTAAAGACATAAATAAAAATGTCCCTGCGCTAGCAACTTCACACCGCGCTGAGTGTTCACTTCGCGGCGTGACATTTTGGCGGAGCCAAGACTCGTTGGCACTATTTATTTGCACACACATCAGCGTATGGCTCATTTGATACTTCACGAGATTTAGTACCTACTGCGAATTGCGTACCTACATTAAATATTAAATAAAAATTTACATTATTCACAAAATGTATGGCCAATAAAATTTAATTAAGCGACATTAACAATGATGAATCGCGCACTGCTGGGAGCATTAGCGTAATTATATTGTGATTTCAGAATAATCGCTTGATGAATGGCCTCGTGGCAACTTCTACTTCTGTTAGATTGCTGTTATATTAATTCGTAGTCGCAACGAACAGCTTTGTAGCGTCGCTATAATGATTTAATCTAATTTTATCTTTTAATTACCCGCTGTGAGATTTAATTTCTTCCATCGTTTAAATGATGTGACGTAAAAAACTGTGACTGTGTAAAAAGTATAGTTATAGTTAATTGTATAAAATGCACATAAATAATTCGAACACATTTTTAAATCAATCATAAGAAAACATCAACGGCGAGTACATCTCACACCTTCGATTCGCTGACGACATAGTTGTCATGGCGGAGTCGCTGCAAGATTTGACGGAGATGCTGACCGGCCTCAGCAATTCTTCTAGGCGAGTGGGTCTCGGGATCAACTTGAGTAAGACAAAAGTATGCTTATTAATCATATTAAGCATGACTGATAAGTATCTATGAAAGATATTATAAATTCTTATGAATTATGAATGGAATATCAGCCGCAAGTGTTGAAACATTTTTATTACAATACAAGATATTTGACGGCTTCTTAAACCACGTGTAAGAAGAAGAATCGTTAAAAATCACTTATTCGTCCGTGATAAAGAACGGAATATAATCACATTACTAAAAGTAAAAGCCTTCGATGAGATATTTTCTTTCGACAAAGTTGCTGCAGCGGCCGCCCGGGTATATTGCTTTGATAAAAGTTAAGCTAGAAAGGTAATTTTGTACCTACTTTATTATTTTTCAGTGCCCCACAGGGACGCTTTGTCTGAAATAAAATGTTACTAGAACGGATCGATTTTTCATTTGGCTTATTTCTGAAGACTTAAGTTGTCCTTTACTTACATAATTTACTTCCTAAGTTTCTTGATAAAGTTACATGGACTGACACTTTGCTCACTCACTTAATGGATTAAGACTGAAATCTAAAGCAACCTCATTAAGTAAGATCATCTTTATTTTAAGTAAAATATTATTTGCATTTTGTAAAATGAATAGAGAAAATTGATTTTTCGTGCTAGCATTTAAATTAACATTTTCAAAATAATGTGTTAACATTTGTATTTTAATTTATTTGTATTTTAATTTAGGTTTAGTTGCATGAATACGTACTTAGGATAATGGAAATGTAAACATTAAACAAAGAAAATGGGTAAGGGGCGTCAGTCCCACGGCACAAACCAATTAATTAAACCTTTTTCCCAGTCTCACACGGAAAGGTAAATTTGAAAGCGACGTCGTATTTCCTTTGTACCTATCATTTCTAAGATACACATACATTTAATTTTATGACTTCAATAATTATTATTCAAGCGTCATATTAAATTCAAATTCAAATTCAAACATTTATTGCATCACAGGTATGTTTAAACATGTGGCCTCATCTAGGGCATTGCAATACATTTATAGAAATAAATAACCTAACTATACAATACAATACAATACAATACAATACAATATAATAATAAGACGCACCGCTACATTTCAAGAAATCTGTCTGAAAAAAAATCTTCTAGCGAATAATAACATTTATTTATCAATATGTCTTTTAAGTTTTTCTCAAAATGTATGTCTTTATTTATGTCTTTAATGATATTTGGGATGTGATTGTAAATTTTTATTGCCATAATATTTGGGCCGGAGCTATGCATTTTTAACTTAGAGGTTGGAAGTATTAATTTATGTCGAAATCTAGTGTGGTCACGGTTCGGGTTGTCAGCTTGTTTATTGAAAAAATTTGGATATTTTCTTACTACAGATCTCAAGAATATATATGGATGTCAGAGTTAAAATTTTATTAGATTTAAAATGTGGATGGCAACTTTCGGGAACTCTAATATTTACAAGTGCGCGGATGCACTTCTTTTGTACTATAAATAGGTCGTCCGCTTCGACACTGTTTCCCCATAGTATAATACCATACCGGAGCCAAGAATAAGCGTAAGCATAGTAAGCCACGAGTGCAGTTTTAATATCGGTAGTCTTTCTGAGCTCTCTAATTGCATAGACCAAACTGGATAGTTTCGTCTTAACTTTTTGTATATGTGATTTCCAGTTTATGTTAGTATCAATGTTCAACCCTAATAATGTCATTGTATTCACACATTCTAATTGTATATTATTATAATGAAATTTAATGTCAAGAGGAGATTTTTGATAGGGCCTAAATTGCATAATTTTTGATTTGGAAAAATTAATGTTTAAATTATGATCTTTCATCCAATTATTAACTGTGGTTAAAATATTATTTAAATTCCTATTTATGTCATTAATGTCATTAGATTGTGTTAGTAGGGATACGTCATCGGCAAAAAGGACACATGGGTCTGTTAGTATTTTTGGGAGATCATTTATATAAATTAAAAATAGTACACAGCCGAGCACGCTGCCTTGGGGTATTGAATTATATAATATTGAAGATCGTGATCGTACCGTTGAAATTTTCCCAGTTACATTATCAAAATAGTCTATTTGTACCATTTGTTTACGGTTTTCTAAGTAGGATTTAAACCAGTCATGTGCCGTACCGCGTATTCCTATATCATAAATCTTATTTAATAAAATATCATATTGAACAGTATCGTACGCTTTTGTCATGTCAAGTAGTATACCTATTGCATATTTTTTATCATTTATGATGTTAAGAATTTGATCGACATATTTGTAGACCGCCAGAGTAGTTTAACATACGTAAAAGGTAATTAAGTAGGTTAGCATAATTTTACTGAAAATACCGAATTGAAATACATATGAGTATAACTATCAGTAATTTTATTTGTACCCAATATGCAAAGATATCAATTGCTTTAATTTTATTTATATTATCGCTCGATATTTAACCATTTTAAATGTGTTTATTACCTGTTTAATTGTAGAAACACAAAAACCGTCAATTTGGGACTCCGAATGCACAATGACATTGAAATGACGTCGTATCAATATGGGCATTTTTACTCGACTTTCCCGTTTGAAATGCGGAATATACGCATTTCTAATCGCCATTCATATTCCGATACTGCAAGGAGAAGAGCAATCACAATGCCCAAGCCTAGCAGAGAACCCAATTTGCCCATGTTATAACTTTAAAGAAGGTACGTGCACAAAAACCTGATAATATATTGTGATACCGAATTCTTATAATTTACAAATTGAGGAAATCATCCTTTTTTTCCAGGACTATTTTTGGAGTGCCCAAGTGCGACCCCAGGCGTTGTAAAAAATGTGCTGTCAAAGATAAGAGGAACCATTCAGTCGTTATCAATTTATGATCTGGAAAGTTCAACGACGGAGCTTAAGTCTGATCTTTTTCCAACAAAAATAAAAATAACCAATTTACAAATTTCACAGTCGGGCATAAGTAAAATAAGCCCTAATGCTTTCGCATCGCTGCGGGACTCGTTAGGATCTTTGAGCATCATTTCCAGTAAATTGAACAAAATTCCGCATGAATCATTCTTCGAACTCAACAACATTGAAGCACTTGATTTACAGCTCAACGACATCAAAGACGTACAAGCAAACACATTCAGAAGTCTCAAGTTGAAGAAACTCAATTTGAAAGGAAATAAAATAACAAATATTTCAGAAAATGCATTTCACAACTTAGAACAATCTCTGACAGAATTGGATATGACCGAAAATTTTCTCAGCGTTTTTCCATTGAAATCTTTAGACAAATTAAATAAACTCAATAATTTGAGACTGGCTTGGAATAAAATAAATTCAATACCCGACGATACAACAGCCACAATACCAAATTTACTGACTTTAGATCTAAATTCCAATTATTTTACTGAAATAGAAAAAAAATGGTTTCGTTGTATGCCCGGTATAAAAACATTAACATTTTTTAGTAATCAAATTCAAAAAATTGATGATGAAGCATTCTATTCTTTGGAAAGATTAGAGACCATTGATTTGAGCAGAAATAAAATTACAAAATTAGCTAAAGGTATATTTCAAAGAAATCGTAACATTCGTACAATAGATTTAAGTCATAACCATCTACATCACATAAATGGTGTATTTTCAAACCTTCACCAACTTTCTGAAATATTTTTATCCGAAAATAACATTCTAGAAATATCTGAGGATGCATTTAATAATGCTGTTAGCTTGACTGTTCTTAATTTAGAACATAATGCAATTTTGAACTTACATCAAAGTTGTTTTTCAACTTTACACAATTTAACACAACTACATATGGGAACAAACTTTTTGAAAAAACTTCCTCGTAATATTTTTCAATCAAATCGTAAATTAGTTACTTTAAGTCTAGATAATAATGAAATTAACGAATTAGATGAACTAATATTTGATGAACTTGTTGAATTGAGGGAGATCAGATTGCAAAATAATAAGTTAAGTCATATAAAAAGAAATGTATTTAGCCCGTTGCCTGGGCTTCTGGAGTTACATCTACAGAGCAATTCCATTCAGACCATAGATTCACATGCATTTATTACACTGAAAAGCCTTCAGCACGTTAATTTGCAGGGTAACCGTTTGACAACAATAGGAGATGTGTTTCCAAACAGGAATTCCTCATTGGTATCAATACAACTTGGTGTAAATTACTTGTCTCTCTTGAAGAACAGCTCTCTAAGAGGGCAAGTGAATGTGCAAATAATGTGGCTGAGCCAAAATAATATTAAGGTGTTGACCTCCAATCTATTCAATGATTTGTTAAATATTCAGAGGCTGTATTTAAAAAATAACAGTATTGTACATATAGAGAATAAGACGTTTATGTATTTAAAGAAATTAAAGTTTTTAGATATAAGCAATAACAAGCTTATGAAATTAAGCAATGAAACATTTTTTAATCTTGTAACGTTGGAAGAACTGTATCTTCAATATAATAATATAAATCAAGTTGCCAAAGACACTTTTCAATTTTTAATTAAACTTAAAGTTTTAGACCTGTCTTATAATGAAATAATAATTTTTGATTTTGATATTTCAACACTTCCAATCAAACAGCTTCGGTTAAATAAAAACTCAATATCAATAATTGAAGCAGACTCTCTCAAAAGTTTGCCAAACTTAAATGAATTAGAAATGAACAATAACCTCTTAACCTGGGAGGATATAATACAAGTTCAAATACCTGGCTTGAAGTCCCTGATACTATCAAGTAATAATTTTACATTACTGGAAAACAAGACATTCTCACATCTTCCCTCACTGCAATCTTTGACTTTAGACATGTCAAACATATCTCAGTTGCCACCTGCAACCTTTATAAAAAATCAAAACTTGCTTCGAATAAATTTGGCGTTTAACAACTTAAAAGATCTGCATAAAGACGTTTTTGCGTACACGACGATACTACAGGAATTAAATTTAAAAGGAAATAATTTTACCGAATTTCCGCACGTGGCACTATTCAATATAACATCTTTAGAAATTTTAGATTTGTGCCACAACCAATTACATAGCATAGATTTTTTTAAATTTATAGGTTTGCAAAATTTAAGAACCTTAAATCTTTGTGACAACAGAATATCAATGTTAAATGGCTTTAATTCTCCTTCTCTTAAAAATTTGGTAAGTTTAAATTTAAGTAAAAATATGCTAACAGTTCTTCCACCGAATTTTTTTCAGCATTCTTTAGGCCTTAAGGAAATAGATTTGTCGCATAATCTTTTTAAAAATATTCCTAGTAATGGTTTGTCCGAGTCGGTGCTTCCTGCTCTAACAACACTAAACATGTCATCAAACTTGCTGGCGCAATTGTTGCAAACATATCCATCAAAATTATTTCCTCTTTTAGAAGATTTAGTTGTAATGAATACAAACTTGACCATTATTACAAGTAAAGATTTTGAAAATTTTCCATCTCTGAAGAGGTTAATATTGACACAGAACTCTATAATTCGACTATCACCTGGAGCGTTCTCAAAACTTCATAGTTTAGAAAGGCTAGATTTGAGCCAAAATAAATTAGAAAACATTCCGAGAGAGAGGCTTCAAGGATTATATTCGACCCGCATCCTGAACATATCTCACAATACTATAAGAGACTTAGAGGAATTCACATCAGATATGCACAGCTTACAAAAGTTGGATATCTCATTCAACCACATAACCAGAATAAATAGAGATATATTCCGAGGCCTCCAGAGTCTCACAGAACTGTACTTGAGCGGTAATTGGTTGTCAGTAATATCTACAGACGCATTCCGAAATCTGAATAAGATTACATTTATAGATTTGAGCCGCAATTACTTTGAAGTTATCCAGATGAAAATGCTTTTATCATTGGAAACCCAAATAAAAACTATATCTTTTAATGGTACGTAATTTTCATAAAATATATCATAAATGTCAATTAACCCTCTGTAAAAACATACAAATAATACTAATAATTACTTGTATTTGTTTTAGAAAACCCACTGACATGTAATTGCGAGTCCCAAGATATATGGAGATGGATGCAAGATCACTATAAAATTGTCATTAAGGGTAGCAGTAATCTACGTTGCGAACATCCAGAAGAACTTCATGGCTATAGTTTCATAGAATTACCATCTCAGAAACTATGCGACATACCTATCGTTATCCGAATCGCCATTCAAGACATCCAAACATATTCCATCGTTGTATCTTGGCAGAGCCGCAACATAAGTGGGCTAAACGGATACCAAGTGGCTTATTTTAGTGAGCAAACTCCAACCATAGTAAGTACCTTCATTATTTCAATTTCAACTAAACAAATAGGTATATAAAATGACATATGTGCACCTGCACGAAACTGAACGCTTATAATTTTTAGTAAAGCGTTGTATAAAACGCGCACCCACGGCAACCATTACAACAAACATTTGAATACAAAGGCTGTGCATCACTTCAATGGACCATAAAAAATATTTATGATTCTCGCCTGTGGATGTTGGGCTGTGCTGTGAATCCATTTAACTCTTCTCTTTTAACAATGGCCCATACTCAGAAACTTTTTTAGTAACCAATACAACTGTTTTTCACTTTATCGAACTACAGTTTCATTTTCACCTTTTCATTTCAGATACGAGGAAAAATTTTGAATGCCACCGCTAGATTCACGAGACTTCATCACTTAACACCAGGCTCTAGATACACTGTATGTGTTATGGCAGTAGGTAACTTCGCAACATCTACTACAACTGGATCTTCAATACCAGATGCAAGAATTGCTCCTTCACCAGAAAACTACAGTAGCAATTTTTACGGAGATGAACTGAATTTAAATTATTTACGACCTTACATGAACGACTCTCTAACGAGCAAATGTACCAGTGTTAGTACAATAGAGATATTTGGCGCTGCTTTAGATAGTCCATTCTCTAATACGTACATGGGTATCGCAGATATATTGACAAGAAGATTAAGTTTAGTTGTGGGATGTTGCATCGGATTCATAGTGTTCGTCGTTTTAGTGTCTGCTCTGGGTTATATAAAAACTAAAAAACGTCAAGTTGTTACTAAAGCTGAAGTGCAACAGGCCCCTCAGTATATATCGTACGATAACTTTAACACACCAACAGCTGAGGTTCAAACAACTGATATGGATATTAACACTATAGCTGACAAAACGAAGACGCAGTGTAAACACGAGTGAACGATATTCGTAACTACGTGCACGTTTCTCAAGTTTGAACAACTTAAAGAGCGATATGGGATCGGATTTTTCCAATTTGGTTCCCTTATGAATAGGACGCCACTCTCGCTGGGATGGATCCTTTTATACCTTCATCGTCTTCGTTGAAACTTCTTTAGGAACTTTGGCAGACAGGAATGAATTATTACAACTACGAGCTATCAATAACGAAATGTGTGATAATCGAAAAACTTTCGCGTCACCAGGGTACTTTTTCACTCCGAGCTGAAATAATTTATTACGTACAGAATTTAAAACTCACATTTTACATGTTGGTTATAAATGGTAATAATTTAATTTAGTAAAATATCCATTATTTTATTTATGTTTTCGTGTTCAATAAAACGTGTAACGTTGCCTCTCGTTGTGTATCAAATATAATTCTATTGTGATTACTATCAAATAGTTAAGTGTAAAATATTTAGAATAATTATAATAAAACGTTATGCATAATAAATTTAAAATAATTATGGTGACTTGGCTCTAGTAGTTATAGGTTTACCTGTACTGTAAAAATATACATTTCTAAGGTAACTGTATTATTAGGTAATGTGAAACGAATATTTATACTCTGAAAACGGAAACTTCTAAGATTATAGTAATTATATCTAGATAAATTAAAGTAACTAGGTACTAATTGATGATATCAAACTCGCGTAGCGTAATGAAGAACAATGTAATAAACTTGTGTTGATATATGTTTTAAATTCATCGCAATCCATTTGATATAGCATAAAGACTGTAGTATTGGTAATAAAAAAATTAAAATATTGTCTTTTCTCATTTGCCTCTAGTTTTATTACGAATCCAATCTGATATATAAAAATCATATTTAATTGATAATTGATATTCAATCCATAATTCGGATCACATATTAACAATGATCCATATCTTCAAAAGAAATTATTTCCGATGTGATTTTTTTGCCATTCTTGACATTTTTCGAAAGTCCGGCTCCCAGAGAAAGAAGCCTCTAGTTCTTTGGCAACCGTGGTTGCCTGCCTCGCTGATGTACTTACATTTTGCATTATCAATTACTTTTTTACTTAGATCTAGATAGCTTTGAACATCCGCTACGTATAATGAGCTTTTGGCGGTATCTTTGTGAGTTTGATTTACCCTAAATCCCTTTACCAAAAAGGTACGACACGACTACGACTCTAGGCGAGTCAAAAAATCTATGGTGCGTCCATGCTACGCGAAGCGAGCATGAGCTGAGCCTCGAGCGAACAGGATTCGTTCGTTGCTCGCGATTTAAAGCGTGGACGTGCTCAACGAGCATACAATGAGCGCGATGCAAATCCCTGTGTTCGCAAGCCCGTCCACGCTACGCGAATCGTGCTCGCAGTGTTCTCGTTCGTAGCTCGGCTCGTGCTCGGTTCGCCAAGCATGGACGCACCATCTTTGATATGTTACATAGCTAGACATTAAATTAGCAGTAATAAAGCAGCTTCAACGCCAAAGTAGAATATCAAATAATAGTATTTTTTTTTCAAATATGGTGTAGAATTTTCCTGAATGTAAATACACTTTCTAGGTAAATATATGCTATAAATAATTCTAGGTAAACTTCTACGCCCATAAATGTAACCTTGGAAGTAATTTACGAATACGAAAATTCGTACGCATCAATTCCCAAACGTTTTGTTCTCCCCGTACATTTCGTTCAAAGTAATGAACCCAATCTAATCCGGGTATAACGTTTCAAGGGTATATAACTCTGTTATTGATGACTATTGGGACACAATCAGATCTTTTTTATTGCAAAAGCAGAATACAATACAATGTAAATCACGTACACAAGGAGTTAACTGTCCTTTATGTCCATCTATTTTGTACGCTGGATCTATTAAATGGATTAAATGAATTATTCAGCGGCAAGAGTCGCGACCGAGCCATTTCTCGAGAGGCCCTATTCATCCCAGCCTCTAACAAAATCCTTGAACAATAAAGATAATTTCTACTAAATAGTTGTCAGTTGTTGATGCTCTTCAGACGATTTTAGAGGATTATGAACTTTAATTGAGTGCCTTCTAGTAAGGAAAAAAAAGAAGCGTTTCACTTGTAAATAATTATAGGAATTACATTTCATCATCACCATCATCATCCACCTATAATGTCCCACTGCTGAGCACAGGGCTCCTTTCACAAATCAGGGTGAAAGGGGATGGGCAGATACTCCACCACGCGTGCCCACTGCGGATCGGTGGAGGTAGGCTAGTGGCCAACCTACTGTTGGAATTTTTCAAGCCGCCTATGAGGCATCCAACTAGCTTAACGACTATCACAATTAAGTGATAACCGGGACCAACGGCTTTACGTGCCTTCCGAAGCACGGAAACGCTCGATTTGAAATACCACTAGGCGGTCACCCATCCAGGTACCGATTAAGACAGACGTAGCTTAACTTTGCCGATCGATTAAGAACGGCTAATCATGCTACACCACGAGCGCTTCTCTACATTACATGAATTACATTTATTTAGTATTTATTAATGAAATAAATTTTTTTTGATACACATAGTAATATTTATATACTTGTTTATGAGCTTGGGATACATTATTGGAGTTTTCAAAGGGACCACATTGTTTTTAAAATAAAATATAGCCTTTGTTACCCGGTGATAATATAGCATTCAACTGGTGAGTCCCGGTCCCGTAGTATTTTTGTATATCCATTACAAACAAACATACAAAAGTTTTCTCTTTATATTAGTTTAGATATTAGCTCCGTGTTAGCTGACACCATATTCACGACGGATAAGTAAAAGTAAGTGAAACTATGTTATATTTTATGGTTAGCCTAATCTATGGCCAGTATGTGTATGTTCCATATAAAAGGATCTAATAACGTTTTCGCATTATTTGTTATATTTCGAACAAATCAGAACATACTGCGCCATATAACGCACGCGGATATCATTCCACGTTCCGCACAAATAAATGAATTTATATTACCAACACACGTACGCACAAATACAAATACCACATGAAATGTTAGTAAGCACACACTACGAGAGAATATCAGTCAATAGTCAGGAGGGTAAAGAATATAATTGTCGTAGTTTTTGAGAGAGGTAGAGCATAGCGTTTATTCGCTCAAAGAGCAGCTCGACTGGGGAAGTACCTCCACCTTACAGAATACCGCAGCCAAATAACTTTATGTTATGTAAAGTTGTGTTCCTGCGCGTGAGTAAGGTCGCCAAAGCTCAAAGGGGAGGGGGAAAGGTCGGTAATGTGTGAGCGATGCTTCTTGTGTTGCAAGCGTCCATATGGCTACGGTAACCGCTTACCATCAGGCGGGCCGTATGCTTTTTTACCGACTTAGTTGTATAAAAAAAAAAAAGTTTCTTTTTCAACACTTGTAAATAGTCAATCAAAATGGTTAATGAAATCTCCCAATACATCCTTTAATATTTGAAAACCGTTTTACAAAAAACTTTAACCGACTTCAAATTACGCTAAAAAGTAATCAAATCCTGACCTGATTACAATGAGACCAAACGGGAAGTATACCCTTCCAAACAAAAAAAGATTTTTCCATATCGTTTAATAAATGACGGAGTTCTGAGGTAACAAACATAACTGAATTGAGAACATCCTTCTTTTTTTGAAGTCGGTTAAAAATATATACACATAATTTTTGTTGGTACACCAGTCGTATAAGCAATAAAAAGGTAGTAGGAACAAAAAGCTTTTGTTTTACTGTCATGTTTGTTATTTAAGGAATGCATAAGCGCTTACGCATTCGTGTTGTGAAATCTGTTCGACTGGCGGTGGCGGCCGCTCTTTGATATGCCCACATTTCCGCTGTGGTTGCCACAATGAATCATTGACGTTTCTCTTTGAATTTCATTCATTTATCGCAAATCACATTTATCTTTGAATGGTTTATGCTATGCTAATTCTTAGTTCTAATTTAATTGTAATTATCGAGCTTATAAAATATGATTATGATCGTCAATTGCACGTCAAATGCTAACAATTAACTAGACAATCAACTAAATTTTGTCTCATAGTTAGTCACGCCGGGCACAGGATTCCCCCTGTGGCGGTTTATTTGCGATGATCTCGCTGGAATCGATGGAAAATTTAGGACTTATAGTGTACCCACTTACCCACGATATAGAGACGTTTGAACATAACACTATACCATCGGTGGTATAGTGTTATGTTGTTAAATTGTGTTACTGTATGATTATCCGTGTGGAGTTTGGCGATATATTTGTCAAGAATTTAAATAAAATTATGAAAGGCGCGGGATAATTTTGTAGCGGTTCAGGCTCAAGAAAAAATCAAAAGAATATCATAAAAAAAACAAAAGAATATCGGAACGATTTTTAATTACACTGTATAAAGTGTAATTGTGTTCCGATAAAAATTTTTTTTTACAGCCAGCGCCATCTATTAAAACTGGCGGCTAACTACTGGATATTATGAGGTAAGTGTTATTTTGCCTACTCTTAAAAACTTATTTTGGATTTTTTTGGGTAATGCATGGTAATACCTATAAAACTATGAATCATAATAAACGAAACTACAGTCCTTAGATTATGTCATATGCTAATCGTAGAATTTACGTACTCGTGCAAATACAAACTAACATATCAGACCAAAACTGTACGTCCCAACTAAACGAGCGTAAACTGACCCAAATATTAAATGTACAATGTTTCTTCAGAGGAATTTCATAAGGCCGTCAGTGCCTAATGTTCCTGAGAAGGACAAAGCCTCGCATTATTGAGACAAAGACGCATTCAACACGCTCGACCCAAATCACGACCAGAGTGACCTAACAAGTACGGAATCACACTCATAGAGGTACGCACGCATTATTCATTTCTACTCATGTGGCAAAGATTAATTAACATGTTGGTATACATGATAACTGTCATTAAGAGTGCGTATAAAGCAAAACAACATCTTTGAATTGAAATGTACCCATGTTTATAATATTTAATTGAAAAAATATTTTTATTTGCGTATTTTCATTACATACGCAAGGGTTCAGTCTGAGCAAAAATATAACGGAATGAAAATTCCTCGATTGAAAAAAATCACAAAGTTACCTCTAATATTAATTAAAATTCATTTTCATTCGTTCATGGTGTATCTAATTAAGACAAAAAATCGATAAATAATATTATTAACTTATGACCTTTTTTAAATATTCTATACTTTACGAGTTATTTAGATTAGAAGCGCTTAGTTAACGCTATCGCCATCTCATGCCACGCGAATATTAGACATAAGTTTGTTTCACCTGCCAGTCGCTATATTTTCTGGCTTTATCATCATCATCAGCCTATAATATCCCACTGCTGAGCACAGGCCTCCTTTCACAAATCAGGGTGAAAGAGAATAGGCAGGTACTCCGCCATGCGTGCCCACTGCGGATCGGTGGAGGTAGGCTAGTGGTCAACCTACTGTTGGAGTTTTCAAGCCGCCTAGAAGGCCTCGAACTAGCTTAACAACTATTACAATTAAGTGATAACCGGGACCAACGGCTTTACGTGCCTTCCGATCCCCATCCGGTCACCCATCCACGTACCGACCACGACTGTAGTAGCTTAACTTGCCGATTGATTAAGAATGGCTTATTATGCTACACCACGAGCACTTCTGGCTTTATACGCGCTCTAACATAAATTATGTGCTACCCATATAGAGTATAATTGTATCGAAATCCGGTATAACAAAGGTATGTAAGTAGGTATGTATACCTAATCTAGCAGTTTCTCTCGTAGTGCAGTGGCAAATGGAATTAATTATAATATAAAAGATAGGTAGAGCATAGCGTTTATTAGCTCAAAGAGCAGCTCGACTGGGGAAGTACCTCCACATTACAGAATATCGTAGCTAAATATCTTTGTTGTGTTTCTGAGCTTTGGGAGGAAAGCTCTCGTGTGTTGCAAGCATCCAATTGGCTACGGTAACTGCTTACCATCAGGCGGGCTGTATGCTTGTTTACCGACTTCGTCGTATAAAAGAAAACGATACGAATAAGAATTCCCATCATCATCATCATCATCATATCAGCCCATGGATGTCCACTGCTGAACATAGGCCTCCCCCATTGATTTCCACTTCGAACGGTTCTGGGCCGCTTGCATCCAGCGGCGCCCAGCGACTCTGACCAGGTCGTCGGTCCACCTGGTGGGAGGTCGTCCCGCTCGGCGCTTTCCAGTACGTGGTCGCCACTCGAGAACCTTCCTTCCCCATCGGTTATCGGCTCTTCGAGCGATGTGGCCTGCCCATTGCCACTTCAGCTTACTAACTCTACGAGCTATGTCCGTCGTTTTTGTTCTCCTACGAATGTCCTCATTTCGGACCCTGTCACGTAGAGAAATTCCGAGCATAGCTCGTTCCATAGCTCGCTGAGTGACTCTGAGCTTATTTATGCGGCCAGCAGTGAAAGACCACGTCTCTGTCCCGTATGTCATCACTGGTAACACGCACTGATTGAAGACCTTTGTCTTCAGACTCTGAGGTATTTTGGACGTGAAGATATGCCGTAGCTTCCCGAACGCTGCCCAGCCGAGTTGGATTCTTCGATTAACCTCTTTGTCGAAGTTGGACCTACCTAATTGGACAATTTGTCCGAGGTAAACATACTCGTCTACAACTTCGAGAACAGTGCTCCCAACAATCACCGGCATTGGCGGAATATGAACATTTGACATAATTTTTGTCTTGTCCATATTCATTTTTAGGCCTACCTGTTGGGAAACTCTGTTGAGGTCATTGAGCATGATGTTCAAAGCTTCCAGCGATTCCGCCATTATAACTATATCATCGGCAAATCGAAGGTGAGTGATATGTTCGCCATTGATGTTGATGCCATATCCCTTCCAGTCCAAGAGCTTGAATACATCCTCCATTACAGTGGTGAAGAGTTTCGGGGAAATTACGTCACCCTGTCTTACACCCTTCTGCAACTGGATTGGTACCGTACTCTCGTCCTGGACTCGGATTGACATGGTGGCTTTGCTGTACAAACACTTCAACACTTCGATATAGCGATAGTCAATTTGGCATCGCTGTAGACTCTGTAACACCGCCCATGTCTCGACTGAATCAAAGGCTTTCTCATAGTCCACATACGCCAGGCATAATGGCCGATTATACTCCTCAGTCTTCTGTATAATCTGGCGGAGTGTATGTATGTGGTCTATGGTACTAAAGCCTTTACGGAAACCGGCTTGTTCGGGAGGCTGGAAGTCGTCAAACCTACGTGCGAGACGATTCGTAATGACTCTCGAAAACAGCTTATAAACGTGGCTTAGGAGGGAGATCGGGCGGTAATTCTTCAATAGGGCCTTATCGCCTTTCTTGAAGAAGAGCACCACCACGCTTCCACTCCATACTTCTGGCGTTGTACCTTCGTGTATGACGGAATTAAATAGCTTCTGAAGGACTACAAGTACCGGTTTACCACCCGCTTTCAGAAGCTCTGTTGTAATTCCGTCTTCACCCGCCGCCTTGTTGTTTTTAAGCTGTTTCAGAGCCATTCTAATCTCGTACAGGCTGACATCCGGGATATCTTCGGTGTAATGTCGGGTCAACTTGGCTCTTGCGTCACTTACCGGTAATGCATCTGGTTTCTGTGACGAGGTGTACAGCTGTCCATAGAACTTCTCGATTTCTCTCAAGATCTCAGGCTTTGACGTAATGATGTTGCCGGTATCGGTCTTCAGCTTGGTCAGTTGGCTTTGACCAATAGACAAATCTCTTGCGAACACTTTAGAACCTTTGTTCTGTTTTATTGCCTCTTCAATACATGAAGTATTAAAGAGGCGTATATCGTGTCGCATTGCGTTTGAGATCTGCCTATTTAGCTGCCGATATTCGGCTGTATCAGCTGAAGACTGCAACTTCATTTCACGTCGTCGCTTCATGAGTTTGAGAGTCTTATCCGAGAGTTTTTGGGTTCTATTCGTGCGGTGGGTCTTAAAGAACTTTGATCCTACCGCATGGACAGTTTCCACGAGCCTGTTGTTAGTATCGTCCACCGTCGCGCAATCATCTAGGCATTGGAAGCGATTATGAAGCTCGAGCTGAAAGCTTTCAGGATCTTGGATATATGCAGATTGGGGTCGGAGCGTGGACTTTACCAGACGACATCTCTCCACCTGGATGTTCAGGTTCAGTGTGCCTCTTACTAACCGGTGATCGCTGCCGGTCTTAACCCTGTTGATCACAGAGACATCACTGAAGATTTGCCGCTTTGTCGTCAAGATAAAGTCTATCTCGTTTTTGGTGGATCCATCGGGGCTACTCCAGGTCCATTTCCTGTGTGGCCGCTTTTTGAAGAAGGAGTTCATCATAAAGAGTCCCTCCAACTCCATGAAGTCGGCCAACCGTTGCCCCCTAGGGTTCCTCTGCCCAATTCCAAACTGCCCCACTCTCAGCTCATCGCTATTCCTAATGCCTAGCTTCGCGTTAAAGTCCCCCATCAATACCATATAGTGAGTTTTAGAGGCATGTATGGCTCGTGAGATATCCTCATACAATGTGTCTATCTCATCATCTGGGTGTGATGAGGTCGGAGCGTATACCTGGATGACCTTCAGCGAATACCGTTTGGTAATTCTGAGTATCAGGTATGCGACTCTCGGTGAGACACTCTCTATCCTCACTATATTCTTGATGAGGGGCCTGCGGACAATAAACCCGACACCACCCTGTGACAGGTGATCACCCTCTCGGTAGTAGAACAGGTTACCGGATTTAAGGATTATCGTGTCCTCCCCCTCTCTTCGGACCTCTGATAAACCCATAATATCCCAGCGCAACCTGTCCACTTCTTCCTCCAGCTCAATGAGCTTCTCGTCGGTTCTCAGAGTCCGTGCATTATATGTTACCAGGTCCAGTCGTCGTTGTTGGTAGCCGGATCTCTGCCGGAGACTCTTAGCACCCCCTGCCCCGCCGTTACCGTGACCGCTACCGTAGCCCGGGATAGCGGGGCCGCCGGGGACTGGGGGCCGTGGCTGTGTTTTTGTACAAATCATTTGAGGGGTATTGCCGTAATCACCACGCTTGGCAGGCGGGTTGGTGATCGCAGTAGTGATGACGTATCACAGATGGACGCTGCTGCCCGTCCCCTGGTGTATTCCCTTAGTCGCCTTTTACGACACCCACAGGATTAGAAGGGTTGGCCCTATTCTATGCCGGGAGCCACACGGCTATTCCCATATCCTTGTAATATTATAAGTTTGTGAGTATGGTTTCTCAATTGCGCTGTAATATATGACTGTATTGTACAAAAGGTAAGGTACAAATAGAATATGGTATATTTTTTATACGGGAAAATGGGAAAATCCGCGGGCAAAATCAAACACCGGCTGTCAGAGAAACGTCAGTGGTCTAATGGGGCATATATCCTAGTTTACTTTGTCCGAGGTACTTGTAATATAATATGGACCCTCGACGCTCCGCAACTAGGTCAAGCGTCGAGTGATGATCTCAGGATATGACAATTCTATATTTGAGTGGTTACGTTACACCACTTTCGACTATACCATTTCCTCAAAAGTACAAGTTTTACTATTTATAAAGCAATATTGCCCTTGTGTCAACACAAGGGCAATATTGTAGTCCCATGATCAAGCATGCGGAAGCAGCCGCGAGTTTCCAGTGGGACAACAATGAATTTGTGGGGGTTTGCATAAGGCATTGTAAATAGGCAGGGCTCCAATTCTACTAAATTATGACAGTTGGATTGCAGTCGGAACGGAATGGTTAAGCTTACTAGATACGGCATGCCATTCGCAAACAAAACGTGTTTGGCTCAGCAACCCAGAACTGTGCTGTGTCACACTAATGGCATCGTTTTGTATACCAATTGTTTTACTTTGCGAAATATAATAGATTCATAAAACATACTTGAACACTGATACGTTCAAGTGTACATCTATGAAACTTACCACACCTTTTACAGATTGATAATAAAGTCTTATGTATTTGTTGGCTATTTTTAATGAATGCATGACTTAATATTAGTAGGTAAATTTCAATCTGGATGCAGGAGGACCTTTATCTGTTCTTTCAGCACAATCTTTAAGAAAGTATCCAATGTTACAATATCGTGTACAACGTGGATTACGTAACTTTATTGCAATGAAATTCAGATTGAAATTACCTCAGAATCGGTAGAAATATCACAAAATCGGAAATAGTTCTATTACCACTGTTTGTATTTGCAATTATCAGAACGTAAAAAGTTATCAGAAAACCGATATATTGAAACGATTTTAATTCGAAAATGATTGAAATTAAGTTACGTAATCGCCCCGCTGGTCAATGATGCCGATTCTGTTGTAAATCGCACTAAACTAATTTAAGTCACATCACATCTCTTTCCTACAAACATTATTGAAAAACGATAGAACATATTTAAAGCGGTCAAATTTGTCTTTGCCGTCTTCATTTGCGGGTAATTAGACGTAACCGCGATAGATGGTGACTAAATTTATATTGAAAACAAGCATTGGACAAAGGCAGGACTAAATTGCTCACATCCTTTTCTTATGTTATTTGTTAGAAAGAAACATAGTGAGACTAAATTAGTTTAGTTGTAAACAACAGAATCAGCACTAATATTTGCCTATGGCATCGAAAATTTTATTGCTTTGCTGGCTGAGTTTCTTACTGGAATCTTCTTAATTATACTAATCTACATACATAAAAGCAAAATATCATTCACCATGGACGTAGCGAGGTACGGACAGGGAGGGGCAGCTGCCCCCCCCCCCCCTTAGAAGAAAGTTACCTCCACTGCTCATGTGAAACTCATATGTTCAAAACAACGATCAAAACAATATAATCTAGGATTTTCTTCGTCTGCCCTCTATATACAATCCTGGCTACGCCCTTGCCATTCACTTATTAATCACGAAATCTCAGGTGTCAAATTTCATCGCAATCGTTTCAGAGATTTAGGCGTATAGGTAATAGACAAAAGTTACGAAAGTAGCTCCATGTTCATGATTTGAGCATGGTTTTTTTTCCTGGAAAATCTATGGAACCTTCGTCCGCAATCACCATTCATTCGAAGTAAATCCAAGAATACTTATATATAATAATACTACCTACCTCTAAATATTTGACCTGGAAACATTTGACACTATCACATAGGTAGGTACACAAATGTACAATCCTTTAAGATGGGAAAGGCGTTTTTGTGAAAAATCCTTTTGATCTCAGTTCTGTTTACGTGAAAGTGGGAATGTGATATCGGACCCAATGCTGGAACGCGTTCTCTGCGCAATATGTATGACGTGACATCTGACCAAATACGAGTCGGTACCCACCTACTCGGTTTCATGTTTTGGAAAGGCAAAAGAAAAACGTCAACTGCGGCCTCGGTGACAAAATATTGGGACGCAAGTTCTGTGTAAGTATAGTATATTTTATTTTCCACAACCGTGAAAATAAAATCCTTGTATGTCAAAGTATGGAAACGAAAATTATGTAACAAGAAAACATTATTGAAAATTCATACAGCACACGTCTTTTGATCGATTAAACTACTATCTCAACTATAATAAAAAGCCTATTTCTAATATAAAAGCCTATTTCACTTACTCTATAGCTTGTGTGAGTGACGCGCAATCAAACTCTGTTTGTTCATTTAACAAAGCGACTAGGATTTTCAGTAACAACAGCCTTTCGGACTAATCTCCGAATAGGACGTGTTGACATTGTGACAGTTTATTCAACTGTTTTGATATGTGAAGGCCCTTGGCGAATTGGCAAATACAAGGTACAACAGCTCTGTTCAAACAATATTATAGTCTGACTTGGTTTAGGACAGGATATGTCTCTCAGTCTACGTCAACAGAACATTATGTAGTCTTGTTTTGAAATACCTTGCGGTAGTGATGGAGCAGACATTGGTTATTGTCTCTTGGGTAAATTCTAAAATATTAAAAGTAGGAAATAATAACCAGTAATTGGAGCTATTAAAATGTAACATGCGCTTCAGAAGACATCACCGCCTCGTCAAAATCGTATTAAGTTGCACACATAGCAAATATTCATTGCTAATATCCTGTCATCTGGCCGATTTCCTTAACGTGTAATATTAGGAACATAATTTGCTGCAACATCTGTGCTTTCCTCATTTATTTTATAATTTGCGTCGAGTTGGGAAACACATCACGCTAATAGCCCATATTTTATGTACCTACGTACACACGGCTACCCATCAAGCTATACATTTCCAGTATAAGCTGACCTCTCATTGTATGGAAATCCTTTACATTGCGAGATCAGCTTATACTGGAAATGTATAGCTTGATGTGTAGCCGTGTGTACCTAATATAAGTAAGCTATAACAAACTGTTATAAAGTACGCTTCACATCAATGTATAAGCTAATAATTCAATGCGTAGCTTAATTAAGATTTTATAATTAGATATTTGTAGTATACGCCAGAATATCTATCGCTCAGCACATACCAATTTTCTTCTAAGATCACATCACCACGCCTATCATAAGAAAAAAGAACTATCCTATCGATCACCTAGTTTCCGAGTTTTTATGTATAGTACCTAGTAAATGGATAGTTTAATAAATTTTCAGGGGAGCTATAGGAATTCCCAATTTACCTTTACAGATAAAACAATAAAACAAGTGCCGACGAACAACAAACGAGATTAAATTTCGACACGCAACCGCGATAAAATTGTAAGAAGCTTACTGAGCCTTTATATAAAGTTTTTCTTACTTTATATATAAAGGCTAAAATTAATACGAAAATTATCTCTGAGAGGGTTTGGTCATTGGTGGTTTAGATTCAGTCTCTTTTAAAACAATAAATTTAATTTATTTTTCTCGTGATAAATATTTTTAAATAAATTTAATAATACACGATAGCTCAGATTACACACGATAGTTGGATCATCGTTGTCAATATTGACCAATAGAATTGCACGAAATTTACGGGTGTCGTCAGTTTTTGCTGCAATTCTATTGGTTTGAAAATAATGATCGTACTATATCGCGTATCGTTTTTGGAATAGGCTCTCAAAGTCTGTTGGTACCTTAATATAATTTTATACTTTTAGCGGCTTGCCATCAAAAATATAGTCAGCTATCATTTGGCCATTTTGGCGGGCCAGTTGGCGCAGTTGGTTAAGACTCTGGTAAAGATTCCACCTATTGCGCGCCAGGTCGTGGGTTCGATTCCCGCACAGGACATGCATATGTGTGCATGCATATGAACATGTATGTATGTCCTGAGTCTGGGTGTAATTATGTATATTAAGTATGTATTTACAAACAAAAAAGTAGTATATATATTATATCAGTTATCTGGTTTCCATAGTACAAGCTCTGCTTAGTTTGGGATCAGATGACCGTGTGTGAGGAATGTCGCAGGATATTTATTATTTATTATTTATTTCTAACGTGTCAAAGTGTGAAAAAGCATCTCTGTGAAATTAACCCCAGTTCAATCCGTAACACAGTATTTCCCGTATCCGTAATATAGGTAGATCCTTTCGCGGATATTCTCATTGTAGTGTCCGTTTTGTGGGGATATTTGTAGCATTAAACCCCTCCACATAGAACTGTAAGTATTCAATGTCTTCAAAATTTAAATTTTTCCAGTTTCTGTTTGTTACTGTTTTATCCGTATGTAGCTACAGAATATATTTCAATTTTAAACGTTATCGTGTAAACTGTTTTATATAGTTATTATTTGATAACTTTATTTATTACTGAATAAATTATTTGTACCTACACATAATGTATTCAGTTGGTTTAACATGTTGATTTTTAACTGCCTACATCGAACTTGGACCATTAAATACAGGACCATACATTTTCAATTTATAGAGGTGAAAATCTTTTTTAAAACCGGGAAAGTTTCATCGAATACATATTTTGATATTTGAATTTCTTGCTGGAACAAAATATAAATATCTCTTTAAGTAGGTAAGCGCTGTTTAAAAGCGTCCCAGAATTATTTGCACACATCTCCAACACTGTCTTTGCTTAGTAAAAGGACGATGTTCAAAGGGTCTCAGGCTTTGACGAAAGTACATAGATAATATTAATACGAACAACTTACTACAAACATTTAATCGCGGTCAAAGGATTATCTACCGAACTAAATAAATGTATTTTACTGACTGGGAACATTCTGCGTCAGGGGTCTCTCCGCCTCCTCTTTTTGGAGTATCAATAACATAATATTATGTTCCTACTTTCATTACCTACTTCGGTTTACTCTTGCAGAGTGATAGTGATATCAGCTTGGTAATAATATGGAGATGCAAGGTGGATCCCATCTCTATTTAAAAGGGAAGATCTTCCACCAGCCTGGGTCATCGTACCGGCGGACCGCGGTCCAACTGTAGACAGTTGAATTATGACAGTTGTATTATAAGCAGATTTTCTAATAAATTTCGTCAGCGCGATGCAGGATGCTGTGGCGCCATCTATCGTTCAGCGTGTGAACTATCTTAGTGTAACTAAATAGCTGATAGATTTTGCTACAATTACAATATACAAAAATATAAATAAATAAATAACAACTAGGATAGGTACTCAAAAGGAAATAGCGTAGGTGCTCAAATGGGAATACTTCCTTTTTTTACATTGTATATTGAAATTATTCCGGCCATGTTTATTTTTATTTCATATTATTTCCACTTTCTAAATACGTATTTTTTGTTAATTATATGTATCTCGCGAGGGACGCGCGTCCTATTATAACAATTGATTTCATTGTTGTTTATAATTTGATTCTTCCTAATGTATTGTTTTACCTCCAAACATATTTTTCAAACTTCAGTATAATTTTTGAATAATATACCTACACTTCTGCTCGCTATTCAACGAATAATTAAAAATAGTGTATAACTGCGGAATCTCTCTAAAGTACTATAACTCTGGAACTCGAGTAACTCGATTTAAAGTTTACAACGAATAACCAAAAAGGTTGTGGTGTAAATGACTCACGACATTATGTAATTTTAGGTGACCGCGATCAAAAGTTTTAATGAGTTAGTGACCTCAAACGCAAAGACGGGATACTGTCAGCATAATAATATAGTTCATTTCAAGAGCACATTATACCTACTGTGGAACATCGTGACATGATATTCAATAAGCATGCAGCTAGGGGTGGGATTTCGCCATGATTAAGCTATAAGACTTATCTTTATTTGCCGTAAGATACAAAAATATTTATTTATTGTGGGACGAAAAATAGCTACAATATAACAATACCAATTAAATTATGTATAAAAGAAATAACAGTATTGCAGCCTAAGAACATTAACCGCAGTTAACTATTAAATATAAATGAAAAAGAAATATTTTTTATATAATGGTAAGGTAAGGGATGGTAAGCGGTTACCGTGGCCTATGGATACTTGCAACACCAAGGGTATTTCGAGCGTTGCCGACCCTGCAGAAATCTTTCACACCCTTTTTGAAGAGCTCCATGCTGTATCTTGGGAAATCCACGGCGGGAAGCGCATTCCACAGCCTGAGCGTCCGCGATAGACAGCCTTTGAAACCGCACAGTACGAAACGATTTCGTTTCCAAATTGTAAGGGTGGACTTCCCATATATTGCGGCAGTTGTGATGGGACAAGGTACCCGTGGGGACATCAGGTCAAAACAAAATTCAGAACACTGGCCATTGTACATACAAGCGGTAGAACACACATAAGAAGGCAGTCTCTTCTCAGACGGGGCTCTAAACGGTTTGTGCTCTCGTGAACAACAATTCTAATGTCACGTTCGCCGAACCGAGTCTGATGACCCAAGCTGGTATCCAGAGAGTAGTTGAAGTGCATTAGGTTTATTCACACATGCTTTTATTAAATGGTACCTATTATTATACATTACTTGTAGTGCACAAAACGCATCACAATCGTAAAACTTTATAATCAATGTTATTTTCTGTTGAAAAACTACTTTGTTAATAAAGAACTATACACGCAATTCAATTCCATTAAAGCAAGAAATTAGTTCTTTCTAACTCAATTAGTTGATAATTATATTTATAACAATCAGTAGCACCCCAGCTGACGAGCTCGTTCTACATAATAACAGCGTCTTAACATTCTCATAGCTAAGCTTGACAATTTACTATAATAGAAGCTAACTGTAATGTCTAAATCTATTAAATAGTGTGATCCTGTAACTCGGTGTTTAGGAGTGCAAAAACAATACGAATAAATACAATTATGCATATCATGCAATAAAGTATTCAAAACTGGTCAAAGATGTTATATCCTGAGCGAAGTTATAAGGTAATAATCGTTTCCTAATATTATAAATGAAAGTGAGTTTGTTTGTTTGTTACGCCTTCAAGCCTCAATTACTCAACGGATCATCATGAAATTTGGCATGCAGATAGCCAATCATATGGAGGGAGAATGGCGTAGGTTTACTTTTAATCCCGGGAACGCGGGTGTAACCGAGGGGGACAGCTAGTAAGGTCTCGTCAGATAACTCATGAAAATTAACCATTCAAGCTTGTAAACGGTGGCAAATATTATAACAGTTAAAGAAAATGTTTACCTACCATAGCTTTAAACAGACGAGCTGCATATGGTGTACAGATACTTCCAAATATTGACTCTAATCATATGAAGGAAACAAATGTTCCAAAAGCAACCGTATTATACTTATGTCATCAACTATTGCGTACCCTGTTATCAGAATTTTCACTTCAAATAATAAAGTCGGTTTTATAAATTCATACAAGAAGTTTTCGGCAATCAATCTTCGCAATCAATTTCCAATATCTGCATAAGGTACCTACCGAATACCGACGCTCACGTCAAATATTTTATGAATAGGGCTTATGCCGAATAAGCGATTTTCTTGGAAAAAAGTTCCTCAAGTGAGTAATTTAATATCGCTCAGACGCTTAAGGGTGTTTGTAGGGAATCGGTCAATATTAATCGGGCCCACATAGAAGATAACTCTGATTAGACCTGATGACATTGTAAGGTAAGGGTTTGGGAAAGAACTGTAACAAGATGTACAAGTAGGTTAATACAATCACAAACACTGAGGACATAACAAGTCAAGTTTTGTTTCTCGCATCAGTAGCTATCCCTTCGCTAACTGAATAACAACAATAAGAGGAAGCCTGCCCTCCGGTGAAAGGAACTAACTCCAAGGCAATCTAATAAGAAATCGGACGATAAGGAAAATGTTTCATTGACATCGAATAAATATAGTCAATTCTGTTTTTGCGATAAACCTATTACATAATACACGCATACTGTTATTATCGAACACATTTACTTAATTATAGGTGCAAACCCACTTATAGCTACAACATAACTCATGTTTATTGGATGTCATAAATAAGGAAAAATACGCGATACTCCCGCGTTCTTATCAAGTATTTAAGCGCTCTCAAATTGCAATGGAAATTCATTCCGTTGAGACTTTTTGCTGCCTTGTTTTCAGAAATGTAAAGTACCTACTTGGATGACACCTTTCGATGTATAGCTGCAGAAATAAATAACTGTAATAGCTCCAGACTATAGCTCAGTAGTTGTGATGTCAAATGCCGTGGCAAAAGTCGTGGGTTTGAATCCAACTTATTTACCATGGAGAGAGTTTTCAAGGTAAGTACCTACATCCACAGAACAAAACATCATGAGATATTGCAGATTTGAATTGACGTAAGTAATAACGAGACGGTTTGAAGATAGACGTTATACATATTTCAAACTACGTATAAGATAATTTAAAAATATATAATATTAAAGCCTTGTCTAGACACAGAAAGCCGATAACAAATTTTAATATACCTAAAGGAATTTAGTAAGCGGGTGGAACGCTGAATAAGTATGAAAAGATCCACCTCAATGACCCTGTAAAATATTAAACCATGTTTTCATAATCATAGTTCATTATCTACATAATTAGAATCAATTACCGCATGTATGACAGATCATCACTTTTTGAGAACAGGGGGCCAAGTCTGCTATTTCAATTGTGTTCCAATATGTTTGTGGTTCCAATGAACTTTCAGTAGTGTCAAAATTGTGACATGTTACTGTTTTGTTAGTCTACTTACTAACATAATAGTGTCATTATGGCACAATTGAAATAGCAGACTTGGGCCCCAGTTTGACTTATTTGTTGTGTTTGCAATTGTCTGGACAAGGTTGTCATGTTGTAAAGATTTTTTACTAGCTAACTTTCTACTATAACTAGCCCTCGAAGTGGATTTATGGGGTGTTAAAGTTTGCATTAAAGTAACCTACATTGTTCAAATTTCGAATATAATAATCGAATAAAGAATCGTGAGTTTTTGGGTTTCTCGCAAATCTGCCCCTCACGGGGCTTAAAGAGGTAATTATGCATAAGGGGAGCATTTAACTAAGTGTCTCGGTTAACTCAGAAATTGGTATACATCGGTTACTTTAAGGATTTTTGGAAATACCAACCCGTTGGTAAATTAATAAAGTAAATTAATACAGAACCAAGTGCTCGTTTTTAATGCTTACAGACTATGGCCAATCATCATCATCATCAGCCTATAATGTCCCACTGCATAGGCCTCCTTTCACAAATTAGGGTGAAAGGGACTGGTCGTGCCCACTGCGGATCGGTGGAGGTAGGCTAGTGGTCAACCTACTGTTTTGTTTTCAAGCCGCCTAGAAGGCCTCCAACTAGCTTAGACTATCACAATTAAGTGATAACCGGGACCAACGGCTTTCCGTTCCTTCCGAAGCACGGAAACGCTCGATTTTAAATACCACTAGGCGGTCACCCATCCAGGTTAAAAATCGCTTATCATGCTACACGAGCGCTTCACATGGCCAATACATTCTACAAAAGTTCCATATCGTAAATAAATCAATAATAATAATAAATAAATATCCTGGGATGTTCCTCACACACGGTTATCTGATTCCAAACTAAGCAGAGCTTGTAGCAGAGAAATGCATATCCTGTGTATGGGACGACCTGCGGCGCGATAGGTGGAATCCAACTGCGCCAACTGGCCTGTCAAATGTTTACCAATCAGACGTGCCTAACTAAACAATTTGCAGTTGTTATGAAATTAAATCGCAAGCACGTCAGTTGAACCCAATCAACCACGGGACAATTTCTCCGTGCCGCTTGATTTGGTTAGCGTCGACAATGGGCTTACAACCGTCCGACGACTGCGCTAACGTCGTTAAGCTATAAAAGTCTCTCGTGAAATAAAATTCTAAACTTGGTGAGCGCGTTTAATTTGTTTGGTCTAAATAGTTTTGAGGTAATTACGAGATGCACAACGGAGGATCCCAAAAAAAACCAATATTTAAAATAAAAGAATATACTTTAATTAAATTCACAATGAATTATTACTTATAAATAAACTTAATTTAAATCGCGCGAAGTCGACCCGATAGGTAGGTAATCGAGCTAAGAGCGTTCGCTGTACTTAGTGACGTCCTTATATAAGTTCGGATTGGTTTGATGTTGCAATCCGCTTCTTGGTTTATGGCGGGGGGTTGTAGAAGATGTAACACCTCCCTCGCAAGATGAGCAACTATTTGCTGATATCTACAGCGAAAGTTGCGGCTCGAATCTCTTCAGATGAGTTGGTTCCAACCTCCTTGGTTTTCTTGAAACGTAAAGTTCTCGTTCTATTTCGAGACATAATGTACAAAAGTACAACTGCACCCAATAATCCGATTACAAAGATGTACAAAGGAATCGTTGTGTGGTAGATTGCCGATGAATCGTCCGCTTCCAAAGAATTGACGACAGGTGTTTCCATTGCAATTTGATTCTGAATGTTGTGCAACTTATTAAGATCGATTGAATTAAGTTGGTAGCTTTGTCCGCTCTTCCGAGTAATATTATTCATCCGTGGGAAGCTAACAATTTCAACACTGGTACCTTTAACTCTGTCTTCAATGTTAGTTAATGTGAATTCTGACGATTTGAGCTTGCATAACTTCGGTACTGTTGCTAAGTAGCTGCCTTGAATAATTTGGTATTTTTCATGTCCGCAGGAAATCTGAACTTTGGTGGGCTTCGGAAAGGAAACTATATAGTGTTGGCTATCAAGCTCTGTAAGAGCCTCCTTATACAGAGAGATAGGCGTGACTTGGCACGTTTCATCTACCTCCTGTGAATAGATAATTTGATAGATGCAATCCTTATCAGATCTCATTTGATGCTGTGTCTTCTGCTCACAAATGTGCCACGTGCTAACCTTCGGACATTCTGTCTCTATGTACACAAATTCCTTAAGATTAGTTGCTACGTAAGGATAGGGTGGAATTATGACTTCGAGATTTTTATTAGGTACTGGACAAAGTCTATAAAGTTGAAAGGTTAATGGTAAGGTAATTGGGAAGTTAAGGACGACCACGATTTTCTTGTTAATGTAATATGAACCTAAACTAATTATATCATAGTAGTTCCTAATATCTAAATCGATTACTTGATCTGTGCTATACAAATCTCTCAATTTTCTTAACATAATGTTTATATCATAAGTGGATAATATAGAATGGTGCAAAGACATAGTGCGACTAAAAGCTAATATATTTTCTATCCTAATAACTTCACTGGACAACTCTCCTACGTTATCATTCAAGATAACGAACAGTTGCGCAACGTAAGCATATCGCGTAGCGCTCTCAGTATTCGAATTAGTCGTATTAATTACGTAACTGAGTGCATTATAAAGTTTTAACTGATTTGCGGTTAAATTACGTAGTACTTGAGACTGCTGAATCGTATACTCTTTAAACAAGGAGATATGTTGATTAAACTTTTTTTGACAAATTATTATTATTAGATTTCAATATTTTTAAAGCATGTTCGAACCTTAAGGCATCGTCATGATCAAGATTACCGGAAATGGACTTAATTAACGTACCCAGTGGGTTCAAAAGGCCTCTTCTGACTCGAGTATCGGGTTCAAGGGTTCTAAGCTGTAATATAATTGTACTCAATTTATCGTTAAGATAATCAATTTGGCTTTTAAAATAAAGTAAATTATATTCAGACAGTCTAGATGTAATGTCAGTCAATTGTAACTGTAAGGTAAGTACTTGTAGTTCTATTTTGTCCAAGTTAATGTCACGTAAAAAGATATGATGGTGAGAAATCATTTTCGTGTCTCCCAATTTATAAGGTAATATCCCAGGCCCATTGTCCAGGTTGTCAAGTCGGATCTCTTGAGCTCGGGCCAGAGCCGTCAGCATTAGTAGGTACCTGTAACAATGTATCGTCGTTACGTTTCTTAGGTCGTTTCAGTCTAGATTTCGCTACGGGTCCACGTCTACGAGAGGTGTAAATATGAATAGGTAAGTTTGCAATAACTTTGTCACGCGTAAATCGTGAGGCAAGTTTCTGTCTCGCGGCTGTTGGGTTTCGTACATATATTTCTTGGTCAGGTGTGTATTCAATCTCGGGTTCCCTATGAGTATTGCGTTGAGTCATTATCGCTTCGCGTTCAGAGAGTGATGATTCATGTATAAGTTCGTATACCGTTTCCATTCTATTACGGTGGTCTTGCATATATTGTTGCAATAATCGTTCCGTCAAATTTAAGTCTGTAGGGTCACGTGGGTCGAAATGCCCAGTAATTAAATCAAATGGTCTACATTTGGTCAAACTATGTGTGGAACTGTTATATGCCAGAAGGGCGTAAGGTACTAAGTTATCAGCAGATTCATTCTTATGTTTCAATTTTAAAATTCGGAGATGTTCTAAAAGTGTACTGTGGAAACGTTCTATCGCACCGTTTTCATTGGGTGTATGAGCAGCAATTAGATGATGTTGTATTTTATGTAAACGTAAAAATTCTGTTACTACTTGATTTGTGAATTCAGTTCCTTGGTCAGTAGTTAAGGACATTGGGAATCCGTGATGTGAACTAAAAGTTAACAATGATTTTACAATATTAGGGGCTGTACAATCAGACATACGATAGGCTTGAGCAAATTTAGAAAAAGTATCTATAAGTGTGAGATATTTTTCATGTTCTATGGTTAGGACATCTGCGTGAATAACTTCAAATGGTTTTGACGGTGGAGGAACAATTTTGAACTGTTGGCGAATGGGATTACAGTCGTATTTAGCACAACCACATATAGAACATTGATTAATATAACCTGTTATATCTGATTTCATTTTCGGCCAGAAGTATCGTTGTGATAAAGAATGATGTGTTTCAGTAATACCACGATGGTTAGTTTTACCTTCGTGATATAAGCGTATAATATCCTGTTGTTTCAAATAATCGGAAATATTCTCAATTTGTCGTTTAACAAGTATTAAATTCATCGAAGAACTTTTAAATGTTCTTTGAATAATCGGAATGATGTGAAGCATCTTATCAATAGGCTGAACTAATATTGCTGTGCGGATTTTCGGATCAACGTGCTCTTTGATAACTTTAATAATTCCTTGTTCGAGATCATCTATGGACACATTAGTTGAAACGCGTAAGTAACTTTCGAATGGCCTCGAAACCGTGGGCCTTGATTTAGGTAAGTTGCTTGTTATATTAATTATTATTTGTCTACGGTATTTATTCAACGGATCTTCACTTATAGGAATCTCAAGAATTAGATTCTCTGCACTGGTATGAGCAGTTTCTGTAGATGATCTAATACGCATTTCTGTTTCAGATGCTGACAACGTAGATGAAGTCGAACGACGCGTTTGTACCGCAGAGGGGTCATCTAACGGGCTTTCTGACGGGGCACTGATGGTTGATGACGTGCTGTGATGACGCGGGGCTTGTGACGTATTCACTATCAATGAAACGGTTTCGTCATTATGTATTTGAACACGTGACAGAGCGTCAGCATTTGTATTACATTTACCTTTTTTATATATTACTGTGAAATCGAACTCTGATAATTTTAATCTCCATCTTGTTAAACGTGAATTAGGCTCATTAAGATTCATAAGCCATTGCAATGGTTTATGATCGGTGACTACTTGAAATTTTCGTCCGAAAAGGTAGGGCCTAAAATATTTGGTAGCCCACACAATGGCTAACAACTCTTTTTCGATGGTTGAATAATTTTGTTCACTAACGTTAAGAGTTCTCGATGCATATGCTATAGGCCTGTCTGTTCCTATAGAACCTTGAGATAAAATTGCACCTAATGCAACGTTCGACGCGTCCGTAGTAAGTATGAATTGTTTTGTGAAGTCGGGATATTGAAGTATGGGGTCGTTCACTAAAAGCAATTTACAGTGTTCGAAACATTTGACATATTCAGGGGATAGGCTTATCTTAGCTCCTTTCTTAAGACAAGATGTAAGGGGTTTTGTTATTCGTGCAAAATCCGGTATAAATTTCCTGTAATAACCTAAGAGTCCTAAAAATCCCTTAATTTGTTTGGTAGTTTGTGGTATGGGGTACTTTGATATGGCTTTAATTTTGTCAGGGTTTGGTTTTACACCTTGGGGAGTAATAATATGACCTAAGTAAGGAGTCTCACGCTTAAGAAATTCAGACTTATCCATTTGGATTTTAAAGTTTGAATCTCGTAAACGCTGAAATATCTGTTTAAGATTAATCATCACTTCCTGTAGGGATGTCCCGAATACTAAAATATCATCTAGATAAACAACACAAATTTTATTCAGTAGGCCTCGAAGGACATTGTCCATAACTCGTTGGAAGGTTGACGGTGAATTCTTGAGACCCATGGGCATTCTAAGAAACTCATAATGACCATGCTCTACATTGAATGCTGTTTTATGGATATCTCCAGGGTCCATTTCCACCTGGTAAAAGCCACTAGCTAGGTCTAAAGTACAGAAGTACTGGCATTTACCTAATTTATCTAAAATATCAGTGACGTTCGGAATCGGATATTTGTCATCGACTGTCTTCTCGTTTAATTTACGGAAGTCAATGACTAAGCGCCACTTTACTTTGCCAGAAGCGTCACTTTTTTTAGGTACGACCCAAATCGGTGCGCTCCAAGCGGAGGTCGAAGGCCTAATTATGCCTTGATCTAACATTTTCTTGATTTGAGTTTGGACTTCCTCCCTATGGACGTATGGATACCTATATGTTTTACTGTGAACCGGAATTTCGTCGGATGTATGTATACTATGTTTAATTTGGTTAGTAAATGTTAGCGACTCATCTTCAAGGTAAAATACATCTGAATATTCCGTACATACCGCTTTTATATTGGCTGTCTCTTCTGCATTTAAATGATCTATGCGCAAGCGCGATAAGACTTCGCGAGACCGACGAGCATTGTTATTGTAAGTATCATATGACACTGCGGGAATAGTATGTTCGTTAAATATATGTGCGTTAATTGGTTCAGATAAATAAAAAATAATGTCACTGTTAGTAGGATTAGTAATTTCTAAAATAGCACGGTTATTTTTTGCCTTGGTAACGCATTCACTAATATAGCATTCACCTATATTTTGTTCGTTGATACATATATCACCTTTAGTTATAGTAGTTGGAACTCGAATTAACTTTGTGGATTTAGCTGGAATAATGTTTTCGTATAAATTAACATTCTGAGACATATACATATGTATGGGATTACAAGCAGATTTAGTGATTAACTGTCTAGATCCTAAGTCAATTTTTGCTGACCATTTCTCGAGAAGATCGCAACCTATAAGACCATCAAAGTAATCGTGGAATTTATATACGTATAATTTAATAAAATCGTTATCTTGAAATTCATTGAAACAAGGTAAACTATACCTTGTTGGAGTGTTCATTCTTAGTGGTTGCGTGTACATTCGTCACTATAAATGGATCATAATTGAGTGCGAAATTAGGGAAATACAATTCAGTAATTTCTGGTCCTATAAAAGACTGATTGGCTCCTGTGTTGATTAAAAACTTTAAAGGTGGAAGCTCCGGATTTATTATTATTTGTATATAGGGTAATTGTCTTTGACTATGAATATTTAATTCTATCTTAAGGTATCGATTTTCCGATCCTTGGAAAAATTTTGTTCTTGGGACTCGGTAGTCGTTGTCATTCCAGAGTCAACGTTATGGTCAGGGGCTGACAATTCAAAGGTTTCAGGAGCTACATTTTCGGTATAGTCATAGTTAGGTAAGTTACTGTCGTAGTCATCATACATCTGATAATAATTATCATATGGATTATATAATTCTTCAGATGTATAATCATACTCATTATAATAGTTCATCAAAGGGTCATGTAATTCATTATTATTTATTTGTCTATTTTTAAAATAATTTCCTGGAGGTGGATTACCGTGGATTCTCCAGTCATGCCCACTTGGAGATAGAACACGAGCTACGGGGTGGCTAATACCACTCATCGGCTGAGGGTAATTATTCTGTGGGGCTCGGATAGGCATCGGCTGACGAGGAGTTATTTTAAAGCCAGTAGACATGTTGGACGGTACCGATTTAAAGATCTGGTGTGTTCTGGATGGATAAATTGGTACTGTGTGTCTGTTGAACTGTGGGTTAAATTGATTATTGAACCGTGGGAAATTAGGATACTGCTTTGGCATTTGCGAAGGGTATTGGTTAAAAGGTTTTAAAATAGGTATGGAAGATGAGTTTGGTTTCTTTATAAAACTTTGGGTGTTGTTTTTACTTTGAAGATAGATTACATTCAATTCTTCTTGAGCAAATTGAAGTGCTTTTTCTATTGTTGGTGGTCTCATGCACCGTATACGTGAACCAAGGGGTTCGTCAAGTCCTTTTAGGTATGTCTGTAGAGCAAGTTTACTGTACAAAGTCCTTTTAGCCTCTGTCGTCGTGTCAACAGTCTCATGTAATTCTATGTAAGTCATTATGGTACAAAGTAAATTGCGAACACGTTCATAGAAAAGGTAAGGGGTGTCCGATCCCTGAGTCAGCTGAGACAAGTCTGTATAGAGTGCGGCTTCGTCCCTATGGTCCGAAAAGCTATTCACTAGTGTATTCCGTATGTCATTCCAATTTTGTGGAATGCCATTCGTTGCTAATGTTTTGGCTGCGGCACCAGTTATTTTATTGACGATACCGTTCAATAAGGATAAGTTGGTTAATTCGTTCCCGGCTGCGGGATTGACATAAGTTATTATTAATCTATCACATAGTCCTAAAAATCTAGTCAGTGTGCTAGGTGTGCCATCAAATTCAGGTACAAATCGCAGGGCTTTATAAATTTTGTCTAACATGGCATCTTGACCTTCCATATCTATATCTACTATTTCTAAATTACCTAAATTACGATTAGCGTCTCTCTGCGCGATGCGGAGGGACGTCCTAGGGGTATCAGTTCCCCGGTTTTTCCGTGGATGGAAAATGTTGGTAAGATTTTATGGGACACGCAAAGGAGTAGCAACCAATCGTATCGGAAATATTGTGCAACTCACATATACATTTTCCACGACGGCGGCACTGAGTCATCAATGGCTGGATGAGCGTGTGTGGTCCGCTGGTCTCCCGGTTTTAGGATTCGTCGAATAGCGTTAAAACACTGATCAGCACGTACAGTTTATCACAGTTTCACAGGCGAGTCTATGATTTTAAAGTTCACTGAAGATAGTTCGACGCACTGACTCGACGATCCTACCGACTGCGCCAATTACGAGATGCACAACGGAGGATCCCAAAAAAAACCAATATTTAAAATAAAAGAATATACTTTAATTAAATTCACAATGAATTATTACTTATAAATAAACTTAATTTAAATCGCGCGAAGTCGACCCGATAGGTAGGTAATCGAGCTAAGAGCGTTCGCTGTACTTAGTGACGTCCTTATATAAGTTCGGATTGGTTTGATGTTGCAATCCGCTTCTTGGTTTATGGCGGGGGGTTGTAGAAGATGTAACAAGGTACATAATGTTATTTTAATAATAAATACAATTAGAATGTTTCATAAGTCATTTGGTACCTTTCTTCAAAGAACCTGTAATTATTTATTATTAGGGTTCCGAACCTCAAAATAAAAAAGCGGAACCCTTATAGGATCACTTTTTTGTCCATCTGTCTGTCCGTCTGTCAATACCCTTTTTCTCAGAAAATGAAAATAATATAAAATACTCAGGTCAACAATCCCTTGGAGCAGTGAAAAAATTAAACTTCAAAGTCAACGCAAAAAAAGATACCAGCGGTGATCGTCAAAACCTATAGGGCACTTCCCGTTGACCTAGAATTATAAAATTTGGCAAGAAGCAAGGTCATGTAGCACAAGTAAAGGGATAAATCCGAAAACCGTAAATTTTTAGGGACATCACAAAAAAAAAATATAATCGAAAAAAAGGGGAAAAATCTTTTACTTCAATCACGGGAATGGAGTCTCCATTCCCGTGATGAACGAACTACCTACAAGTCTGTATGGAACCTTCGGTGCGCGAGTCCGACTCGCACTTGCCCTTTTTAGGGTTCCGTAGCCAAATGGCAAAAAACGGAACCCTTATAGATTCGTCATGTCTGTCTGTCTGTCCGTGTATGTCACAGCCATTTATTTCCGAAACTATAAGAACTATAATGTTGAAACTTGGTAAGTAGATGTATTCTGTATTTTTACACAAAAATAGAAAAAAAACAATAAATTTTGGGGGTTCCCCATACTTAGAACTGAAACTCAAATTTTTTTTTTTCATCAAACCCATAAGTGTGGGGTGTCTATGGATAGGTCTTCAAAAATGATATTGAGGTTTCTAATATCATTTTTTTCTAAACTGAATAGTTTGCGCGAGAGACACTTCCAAAGTGGTAAAATGTGTGTCCCCCGCCCTGTAACTTCTAAAATAAGAGAATGATAAATCTATAAAAAATATATGATGTACATTACGGTGCAAACTTCCACTGAAAATTGGTTTGAACGAGATCTAGTAAGTAGTTTTTTTTTAATAGGTCATAAATTGAAATTAATATCAAATACTCAGGTCTATACTACCATTTACTTATATACCTACAGGTTTGTACGGAACCCTCGGTGCGCGAGTCTGACTCGCACTTGGCCGGTTTTTTTTACTAGTTCACTAGAATAGGATAATATATAAAGAAGCTAACATGAGAGTAGATTTATGAACTGTATGCCGTTGAAAATATCATCAATGCAAAAATATCATCGAGTGTTTTGGTCTGCAGACCAAATGGAAAGTGGATCAAGTAATTTTAACTAATAGACCCAAATAAGTATCTTCATCCTAATTGTATCTCATTATCTCTACTATCCCTACTTAATTACTTCTCTACTTACCTACCCTTAATAAGAACATAAATGCGAAATAGTGTTTGTTGGAATGTTGATTTCTTTCACGTAGCTTAGCATGTAAGGAGGAACTGCTTGACGTGATATTTTGGGTAAGTTCAGATAGTCTATGGGTTGGAGAGAGATAGAGGCCACTCTTTCCTTCAACGGTAACGCGGGTGAAACAGAGGAGGACATTAGGACCTACCCTCCACTCTCATAGCGATACATACAGGTGTGAGGAATGTCCCAGGATATTTATTATTATTATACAGCAACCTTATTTGTTTACAGTAAGTTTCATCTTTATTATTATATAACTAACCATAGGTTTAACAGATACCTAGTTAATTTTGCTTTAACACTCGTAAAAGTCAATAGCTGATTAAACTGGCAAATGTAAATGACAGAGAGTACTAACCTAAACTGCAAAGTTTTTCTATCAATTAACATTTTTTTCCATATATTCTAACGTTTCTTGACACAAAAACGATTCAGTCTAAGTAGAATCAGTGGAGTTGATGGTAAAGGGGTAGGGGTAGCTACTAATTAAATAAATCCGCAGGGAAATGCTCATAAATCATATCACCCACGTTTCCCTTAAATCAATGTCGATGGTTAATATTCTCACTACAAATTGAAGCCTGTAATAGATATTAATTGGTCGAAGCAATTGATGTATGCTTGTAGCTAAACCTAATACATCGAAATTAATAAAGTCTTCAGAGGTAGGATAGGAAATAGATCAAAATGTTATTGCGGGACTATAGTCAACAAAACCCCAATTGGTTTATATTTATGTATACTTTCAGAAGACTAATATGAAATAGCCTAAACAGAATCCGATCTCGGTATCTTCATAGTTTTAAGTAAAAATTATGAAAGCTATATTACAGGAACTTAGCTATGTAAATTGAGGTGCGATATCAGCCAGGAACTTAAAGTTAAATGACATAAAACGAATGATTAAAAACTTCGAAGCTTTTTTGAATATTGCACTCATGGAATTTGCTTATTTATTACGTAATTTCCTCTTTGTTCCTCCTATAAATCTTCTTCTCAATTTTAAAACAACTCGCTATTTCTGGATGTGTGTTTACCGTCATTTAGAGTAGGTATTTATTTCATCTTGGTCTTAAGTATACTATTATAATACATTTACATTACATAAAAAGGTAGTTCAGAAATATTATGATATATTGCAATTCAGTCGTAAAAAGCTTTTAGGGTGCTGAAGAGATATAGATACTAGTTACCTATATCAATGTAATGTAGATACTACAGAATTGTAGGTCGTAGAAAGACCTTCAGAAAAGTCTGCAATATCCATGATAGTGCGATGCATAGTATATAAAAAATAATAAGTTCTTTGTGAAGTTATAGGATCATTCGCCGACATGCTATTTACACATTTATAGATCCGACACGGGTGAAGCCGGGAGGGTCACTAGTCGCTAGTAATAATATAAATGTATGTTAAAAATACAAGAGCAGATTGTTTGAAACATTTACAGTATCACATTCCTGTGTGGTCGGAGTTTGATCGGAGACCGTGTAAATTCGCGAGCGTTGCAAAGTGTGCGGAGCCGGGATAGAAGCGCAGTAATCCATTGTTGCCTACCGGCCCACAATGGATTCAAGTTTAGTCGATTAAACCCGGCACCAAACACTCGCCACCTACGGGAAAAATGTGCCCGCGCACAATAGGAATGCGATGCAAGGATTTGTGGACGCGAAAAGAATCGCTGCTTTGAGCTACAACCGACCGCGCCGTTGTTACGTATTCATTTATTACAAATTCTACGATAAAATGGAACAATATATTTTCTTCCAAAGCCATATAGCCCAATAAATTTCACGGTGCAGCACTATGATTAGCAATTATAACTCAACAAATACAGGTTGTAATTATAGGTATAAGGTGTAAAAACTGCAAAATCAAACCGGCGGCATTCCCTGGATGGAATGTTATCATTTACTTCTAACTCTGAAATTGAGAAAAATATATAATCATTAAACTTGAATTTACTAAAACACTACCTGGAGATCACATTTAACCTTTTGCTTGGGTAGTGCACATTTCTGTAAAATAGCAGACTAGCAAATTACACAGATATGCACCTTGCATAAATAAACTATTTTTAATTATATATTCTAAGTAAAACACGATTAGGTATCTGATTCCAGTTATTATCATGAAAAAGAGAAACTTGTTGTTTCAACGCTAGCCACAATGGAACAATGAATGCATTGTTTTTGACACCAACTATTCCAAACACTACGAAATTATTTTGTAATACTACTTATTTCTGTTATTTTTCCATAAAGTGATGGAGTGAAAAGCCGAGTGTGAAAATTTTCTACGTTTTTTTTTGTGCTTGTCGTCTTCAATGATTGCCGATGCAGTTCAACATTTCAATTTACCAAAAACAAACTCTGAAACTATTGTTCGTTGCATTGCTCTACCTCAAGTTTTGATTTAGTATTCCACGTTCGTACTTTAAACAATCGTTCAAAAATGTGAGCACTTTCTTTGCAAAACAGATACGAATCAAAGCAGATGATTTTTTTTGCACAAAACCAACTTGTTTTTGGTTGAGTACGAAACGTTTTCACCAAAAAGAGCAGTTTCGCCCACGAGTGTTATTTTATATGGAGTTAATTTATAAGCGCTGTAGGACCAGCGAGAGGTTTGTTCATAATTAAAGACTTACCTCTTATTCATTCTCTTACAAAGGCTGTAAAATTAAACCTGCATATTCGTATACGTCCCACATTTTTACACGGTACGTGCTCCACGTCATAAATTAGGTCTACAAAAAGGGAACATTATGAGCCACGACGCTAGAGGCTCACCTTTTCTCATTATTCTACGTTTTCATTCCGGATACGAATAGAAAATTGGGCATTGTTAAGCAAAGACAACTTATTATGGTGTAGGTATTCAATTAATTTTAAAAGGTATAAGTTGTCCTAATTAGAACCTTTATTTACATTCACAGTGTAAAAGATTATGAAAGTGCACGATAATATGTGTAATAATATTTTTAACACAGTTTCTCGTAAAGTGACTCTTATTGCACCGCTTTAAGGTTCATAATGCACTCGTTTCTTATGATATAATTTGGATTATGTTAAGTTTATACTTCACTGCACGTTACATGTATGTAGACGAAACATTCTTAAACAGTATGACAGCGCGTCGCGCTGTGAAAAAAAAAACCTGCGTGCCATTTTCTATAGGTAAATATCACATCTCTCGGCTCCCTTATCGCACTCGCCTACGAATCGGCGCTACGAGTAGGCGCTAGAGATCAAACGGATATCCGGTAACTATCCGGTATCAGTCCTATCCGGCGGCCAAATTACTATACGGCCTGATATGCGCTTGTATCCGATATCCGGCCAGATTAAAATATGAAATATCAAATTTAGTACCTACATAATTAATTTATATCCTATCACTTAACAGATTCAATCAGCGATCACAAAATTTTAATTCTAAAGCTTAGAAACTTTATTAGTACTCATACTGCACTAAGGGCAAACTATGGTGAATGAATACTTATTTCTCTGCATTAGGAAGCAACAAGCAGTTTCGCTTGTTTTCATAAACAAGGCCAGCTTCAAAACAAAGTCTTACGCTGTACTTTCGCACACCGTTACAGGATGCTGAAAGATAGATTTTGGCAAACCCTATTAAATAATAAGATATTGTATTAGCTGACCACCAAATATAAGGCTCACGATTGCGATCAATTCGCACTGACTTAAGATAAAAAAAAAACAATCTCATGTGCAATGGCACTTCTTTCTTCATGGTGAGGATGGCTAGTATTGTTTTCATTTGCTACTTGCATTAATCTAATCCCAGAACGTGTCATAAGTTTCGCGAGATAAATTAAATTCGCTCATGAACGAAGTCTGACCGATCGTTCGTGCCGCGTGCGCCACCTACGCGAGCTCACTTCTTGTGATGCACCAAACAGCAATTTTCCGCCCGTAGCAATATCCGGCTATCCGGCTACTACGTTGGCCGAATATCTGGTATCCGGTATCCGGCCAAACAGGTATCCGTTTTATCTCTTGTAATGACCAGCTTAGCACACTTATACCATAAGGTACTATTTATCACTAATTCTCTGAAAGATGGTTGTATTCGATTCGAAATGCGGGATATAAATTCGACAGAGGTAAGTACCGAGCGATGCTCCATTACATTTACTAACTAGTCAATCTTCTAGTTAAATGAAATAGAAAAAAAATGTTCTCGTTCTATTTTGTAATACTCTATTTTATTTATATTTGTCGATGTGAAAGAATGTGACTTACGTGTAAATTAATTTTAGTCGAAATATATCAATCGATCTGGAAGACTGAAAATTACGATGGATGCGTTTAAAAAAATTGTCATCAAGTTATTTCATACATGCGAGTCCTACTGGTATTGCGACGGTTCTGTACGTAGTACCTCCTTAGTAGTACTTGTACGTAGTATTTATATACCTACTCTGAGGTAGTACGTAGTATAGTAAGTAGCACTTATTTTTTTCTCTTGGACTACTTTAAGTAAGTTCATGAAGATTTTTTTGAAATAATAATTCCGCATTAATTATTATTATGTTGTGATTACCACAGATTACAGAATAAGGCAGATGGTCCGCGCGTTTGCTTTTTTGGCCTCGCGCGCTCTATTTGCCTTTTGTTCTGTAATCTGAGCATAAAACATATCCAGGAGTATCCCGTTCCCGCATCCCCGAAAAAAAATGTTGTCATTTAGAATCTCAAATATATATGCGGCCCGTATAAAGATGTTTTCTTTACTTTTACAATTTATAAGTACATTTAATATGGCCAAAGTTCAGGCAAAAAGCTGATTTTCGGAGGCCTTTACTGAATTTGTTTCAAATTTTATTTTAATTTTCCGTGCATACAGACCTAGATATAGTGCACAAGATACCTATTTGCTATAAACATCAAATGAAAAATATTTTACGATGCCATAATTGCTCTTAAGGACGGACAGATGAACAAGAAAGTCATCTTAGTATAGTATGTAGGTATAGGGTTCACTTTCCATTTTTTTTTTAATAAGACCATCATCTTTAATTTACACGTAAATATCTTAACCTAAAACATAAAACTACCGCCAATAAAAGGTCTCCACTAAAAATAATTTCATAAAGACGAAATCATCACTAAGAAGAAGTGACATTCATTCTTTCATTCTTCCGTGGTAAAGAACCCTAAAAATAAGCAAAAATTTACATAAAGCTATCAGAACATAATAATAAACTTCCAATTAAAAGGGCCTTAGAAAGAATTTTCTTTTATTATTCCGTTACTTGAGAATGTCTCATTAAAATTTTGGTAGAATAATGTCTGGTGGTCTTGAAGAAAAATACAGATAAATTTATATGCCGACCGGGCCTGCGGGGATGGCTAGGGAGCCATTTTAACGTCAATCACTGGAAATTCCATAAGAAAATTCAGCATTTTTAGTGAGGTGAAATTGTTTACGCTACTTTAATTTTTGATGTAATAAACACATCGTGTAAACAAACAAATTCCATTATATTTAATTATGTGGATTTAGTCTTAACAAAATGTTTTCAGCATCGTTAGATACTTCCGATGGTATACAATTTTATTTATGGTACAACATTTTTTCATTACAAATAACTGATTATAATAATCTAATCTCTTTCATAACAAACATTTTTGTTTACTATAATGATTTTAATAAACCCAATTAGGGTTCCGTTCCGAATGGAACCATATAGTTGCGGCAGCTTTGTGCGTCCTTTCGTCTGTTCGGCGATCCGTCAATTCGGCCGCCTTTCCGATAGTGTCATGCTCCTGACTCCTAAACACAGTAAGGTAGAGTCTATAATAGTACATTATGATACATGTGTGCAAAGTTGGTGAGTCGTGAGCCGTAGGCGAACGCGATAAGGGCCGAGAGTGTAATAAATCAATGCACACGAGTGTCATACGAAATTTTTCAACGCACTTGCGAAGAAAAAAACAGACTTAAATTTTGCAATAATTGTCACTTTACGAGCGAGTGTGTTGAAAAGAAATTTACACATTATATAATGTATTTTTTAAGCGTAAAGACGAACAAATGCGTCATTAACAATATTTCTTCATTGTAATAATATAACTTTTATATTAATAAGTATAATAATAAAAGTAGTATAATAAGTAACAAGTTGACCTGGTGAACTTCGAGCCACCTTATTTTTTTATTTTTGTGTTTTTTCACTTTATTTAGCAATCCTCCTGGTATAACAAATGTCCAAAGGCGGCGGTGACCACTTAACACCAGGTGATCCGTCTGCATGCTTGTCAATCGGTGGACATAAAAAAAAAATTAAATCACCCTTTTTTTTGTTCGTAGAGCTTGTACGTAGTATTTATATACTCTGAGGAAGAGCGAACAAAAAAAACAATCGGTCAAGGCATTTTTGAGTTTTAGCGATGCTAACTAAAAGCAAATGATATATTAGTAGTGTCCAAACCTCACATGCATTTAACGATTGAGGTTTTTATGTTGGTTGGTTAACAGACATTACGGTTAACTTAAAAAAACAAAGATTAACCTTATCACAAAATGGGCTCCAGATTAAAAGCTTACGAGATAAAGTAAAAAGAGCAACGTTTTAATAAGCTGAAAACAAAGTTTCGGTATTAAAATTTCTTCGCTTCAGAAACGCCAGTTAATTTCCGAGATTATGCGAGTGGTTAAAGAAAAACTTTGTGGTTGGCTGGTGCCGTATCTCTACCGGTAGTTTCATCTGTAGGCCCACATATCTCTTTGATAACTACCAACGTAAATTAAAATTTGTAATGTAGGAAGAAACATCAGTAACTTTCACGCGTTCTTTTGGCTATCTTTCGTATGTTAGTACTTTTTTTTATACGACTATGTCGGTAATCAAGCGTACGGCGCGCCTCATGGTAAGCGGTTACCGCAGCCATATGGATGCTTGCAACACACGAATCATCGCTCACGCATTACCGACCTTTCCCCCCATCCCCTATGAGCTCTGGCGACGTTACTCACTTATTTCATTATATCAGTAAGAGCCAGTAAGAGGTACAAATCTGTCAATATGTGATTCACTATAGATATTATTGTTTTAATTAACAATAACAATAAATATATGAAATGGAATATTATGTTTCTCTATCGCGTTTCACATGCTTATGTGAAACGCCAAAGGCAGCCCATACACTTTTTCCGGAGCTTATATCCTAGGGGCGTTTACTCTACCATTTAAGATTGTGTTTTTATACCGTCCTCCACATAAATACGACCCCTGACAATCTAGTTTATTTTATACTGAATCCAGTGAAATTGAATTCTACTCTATACCGATAAAGCCAATGCATAAGCGCTACTGAATTCACATAAAAGTGTTTACGAACGGGGGCGTTCTGGTTTTTTACTTGAAACATATATGCACTTAGGTTAGTACGCAGGAGATAAATTTTCTTAGGTTCTATGAGACGCATACGATTAATGAGACTCGTTATCAATTTTACATGAAATATAATATATCTTCTACTCATCTTATTTTCCAAGAAGTAGCTTCACAATCGGTTCATTTGCAGAGATCATTAGCGATGGGTCAATGAGTTCATTATTCCTGACCGTTCGATAGCACCATCTGAAGAAACCAACAGTTCTTTGTAAACAATAGAATTCGCAAGTACATTTCCTATAGGCTTTGATAGCTGCATGGAAGTTGGTTATATTGGATGTATTTATACGGAAAAGCAATGATGGTGCCAACAACCGCAGCTTTGCAATTTCATTTCACAGTGATTACTAACGAAATCCCGACTGCGACTGACACATGTGTGATACCAAATAGTTAAAGCCTATATGGAATGTTAAAATACGGGTTATTGTTAAGACTAACGTAATTATGCCAGACTTCTAGGAAAAAATGCATTTTAAACGTTACTGAAAACTAATATTTTTCTTTATACTACTAAGTCGGTAAATACGGCCCGCCTGATGGTAAGCGGTCACCGTAGCAATATGGACAATTGCAACACACGGATATAATAGTAGATTATGCAACAAGGGGATAAAGTAGTGTCTTACATCACCGGCTGAATTTTTTACCCTGAGCGTAATGAGTGACTGTAGAGTTAGCGTAGCGAGGGCAGTATATATGTAGAGTCCTGAGTGAAGCGAGGGGTTCAATCATGCCACTCAAGACGGAGACAGACTTTATTCTCGAGGTGAATACTCCACTTTTCATTCCTTCTGCGTTACAATAAATACCCATGGCTACATAAATACACATCGGACACAGCTTAGATAAAAGAAAACAATAGGAGTCATTTAGTTATTTTTTATTTTTCCGGTATTAGATAATTAATAATCCCTAAAGCGTCTGATTTGATAATTTCTGGAGTGAAATCACTATCGCTTGAAGACATATTTGTGTCAACGTAAAAATGATGTTTTCAACACACTTGCTCGTAAAGTGACATTTATTGCACCGTTTTTTGTATCATAATGCAGCTTGTTACGCACTAGTGCTTTTTAATTTATATTTCCGCACAGTTTTATGCCGATTATGTTAAGTTTGTACCTCAAAGCAATTGTATGTGTGTAGAAGCATTCTTACAGTTTCAAAGCGCCATATTTGTTAACGTTCTCATTGTGTGGTTGATTATTATCAAAAAATCTAGTCCAAGAAATACAAGCTTGTAGTTCCTCGCAAATGTGTTGAAAAATGTCATATGACACGCGTTTGCATTGTTCACTCTCGGCTCTCTAATCTTAATACAGGCTCGCCTGTAATAACCAACTTTGCACACATGTATCATAATTTACTATTTCTTTTGTTATACTTATGGTGGCCAGTTCGATTTTCGAATAAACATGTTTCTATGCTAAGAGTTTGGTTTCATACGAATTTTAACGTTCTAAATTCAAATCACATTATATCCCTTGGGTATTTCATATAAAGCCTTGCTTTACTTTACCTGACCTAACCTAAAGTAAGTCATTAGAGCCTTGTGCCTGCAGTCTCTACATAGCGCTATCTATGTAGAGGCAACAGTACGTACGAATTCGGTCTTAGAGTCCTAACGATCTGATTATAACGATATTTGGTAGTCTCTACTGCCAAACTATCGATTTCCATCGCCATCTTATTGAATTTTCGCAGTTTTAACAAAATCATTAGCCCAAAATGTAAGCAAAGGTACAGCCATAGGCAGCTTTGTCTGAATTGAAGTTTTAAGCCTCTATGATTTATTGGTGTTTTAAGAGGCAAGACAGTAAAAACTTACAATTAATCATGGCGGAACATTATTTAGCGTGGGATTTGATTACAAGGGTAATGCTTATTAAGCTCGTAGGTGAACTTCAACCATTTTTTTCAAAGACTGCCTTACTTACTATACTATGGTTTATCTATGGAGTCCGATATGGGCGTTGTTTGAAAAAAAAAAAAAGTAGAATATATATATCCTGTTGTATAAAGTGATTTCATTTATTTATATATTTTTTTTTATAAGATAACTGTTTCTGACACTGTTTTGAAGTCAGCGAAATATTGAACACGTCGCTCTATCACTTACATCAAATAAGTGTGAGATTAGAGTTATTAGCTGTCGGGCCAGCTGGCGCGGTTGGTTTAGACTCTGGTTAAGATTCCACCTTTCGCGCCGCAGGTCGTGAGTTCGATTCCCACACAGGACATGCATTTGTGTGCATGAACATGTCTGTATGTCCTGAGTCGGGTGCAATTATGTATATAAATTATGTATTTACAAAAAAGTATATGTATTATTATATCAGTTATTTGGTTTCCATAGTACAAGCTCTGCTTAGTTTAGGATCAGATGACCGTGTGTGAGGAATGTGCCAGGATATTTATTTATTTATTTATTTCATACTTTTCTCCCCAACGATTGTATTTCCTTTTTTGCGCAGAAAAATTTAGGTCAGGTCTATTCTTCAAAATAATTCGATTTCATTTCATTTACCGATTGAGGGTAAACCAGGAAATCTATTTATTAACCTACTAGCTGTCCCCAGCGGTTTCACCCGCGTTCCCGGGATACAAAGTAGCCTATGTCCTTCTCCATACCACAGGCTATATGCATGCCAAATTTCATGATGATCCGTTTAGTAGTTGAGGCGTGAAGGCGTAACAAACAAACAAACAAACTCACTTTCGCATTTATAATATTATATATATATATATATATATTTTCACAAATCAGGGTGAAAAGGATGGGCAAATACTCCACCATGCGTGCCCACTGCGAATCGGTGAGGTAGGCTAGTGCTCAACCTACTATTGGAGTTTTCAAGCGGCCTGGAAGGCCTCCAACTAGCTTAACGACTATCACAATTAAGTGATAACCAGGACCAACGCCTTTAAGTGCCTTCCGAAGCACGGAAACGCTCGATTTGAAATACCACTAGGCGGTCACCCATCCAAGTACCAAGCACGATGGTGGTAGCTTATCTTGCCGATCGATTAATAACGGCTTATCATGCAACACCACGAGCGCTGATAATGCTAATATATTGTTGTTTTATTTTTTCTGGGGAAATATTGGGACATTATATACAGGGTGAATTTTTAGCATAATAGTATAGCTATTTGAACTTCTGTAGGTATGGTTCATCTATTTTGTTTCATAATTTTACATTGTATGTAAGTTATTTAAGTACCGTTTAACTTGAGTAATGTTTGATTTTATACGAAACACTTTATTTTATTTTCCAATACAAAATGTCATTTCGGTGTAATCGGTGAATGATTATCATCGTTATAAAATGAAAGCCTTCTACGAGTCTCAAGTTGTTGAATTGTTTTTCAAATATTCAAAACATAAAATGTAAACTAAAGTATGATAAGGATGTCACGCAATCATTTATCCAAAATGAACTTATCAAGGTTCAAGAAGATTACTACGGCACAAAAACGTATTTCTTTATTTCCAAAGCAACTGAATGAATTAAAAAGCTATTACCAACGTTCAGATATAAATCATTCAGCTTCCGTTGCAACATTCGCTCAGATGGTTTAATTTACATCGGGGGTGAGTTCCGCTTAATTCCCGATCCGAGCCGCTGCCAAATTTAACGAGTTGTTGACTGCATACTCGTGGGCCCACCCCACAAATTATACACAGATGGATTGCTCCGTCAATATTTAAAATGTTTGCTAACTATATCAAAAGGCCCATTGTGAATGTCATTTATTTGGAGCCTTTTAACGCAGCATGAGATCGTTGCGATCGCAATGTCACTTGATTGATATGGCAGACAATTAATGGAAAAGAGTATTTATTCCTCACATGATAAATATATTTAACGGAAACAGGAAAATCCCTCAGTATATTCATTACCATCCAAAAACATAGACATGAAGAAATATCCCCAATAGATAATGGATTATTGGATGCGGGCAGATAATGATGATGACCACCAAAAAACAATATAATGAAAGCACAGCCTTGAACATTGAAAGCGATCTTCTATTTATAGTACCTACCTACTGCGGCAACAAGACCCAATTCACATTGTTTGCTCGCTCGAGTCAACGCAATATTCCACAATTCGTTTCAAAGGAACATTCCGACTGAAAACACATTATTAAATTATATCCGTAGAAATATATATTCACAGTACCTATATCTTATTTTTTACCGGAGTCCCGTGGGAATACTTATAAAACAACGATCAATCGATTTACCCGCATAAATCAACGTAAACGAGAGAGCGCTAAACGCAAATTGACAACTCAACTGTCGTCTTGGCTGCGAGTAGGGTCCGCGGCCGCCCCTTATAAGAAAATCCATAGGGTCTAGTCGCATATCACATCCACTTATCCTTTAATAATATACCGGGTGATTACTATTACATAAAATGCGTTTGCGTAAATTAAGGCGATATACTCATAGTCAGATATTAATGGTAAGTAAAAGTCATCGTAAGTCGTTTTCTTCGGGCAGTGACATTAAAAAGAGATTCATTGCTATAGATATAAAACAATTAACAAAATTATCTTTAATAAAATATCCATTTCTGTTTCATATACATCAGATACTTACACAATTATTTTATTGAATCTCATTCAACGAAATGAATTTCATTAAAATATCTAACTGAATATTTATTTCAGTATTCAACAGACTGAAAAAACAATATTATGAAAGACAACATGGAATTGAACGGTTCATTTTTTAGACAGTAAAAATAGCTTTTGTTAAGGGAACTTCACTACCATTTAAAAAAGAGCAATGGCCGTTAATAGTGCTATTATCGTATTATCGCGACAGTCGAGCGACTTGATTGTGTGAATGAGAAAATGTATGGTGACTGATTTCTGTTCATTTGCAGCGAACCATTAGGTTCGGTGATATCTTATCGCAATAAGCTCACAGTGGCTCGCATCATAATACATCATCTGTGATAACAATAACGTGACGTCGCGTCGCCGAACAGTCTCCACGCCGCGCCGCCCGCGCCGCGCTATACCATTTGAGTCGTTAAAACAATCGTAATTAAGTCTTTAATTTATGAGTCGCTACGACTAGACGTTAATTTTATCTTACACGACAATGACGAGTGATTTCAAAGTGTAATTTTGTTTTATATTGTTAAAGCAGAATTTCAACATACATACACTGTTATAGATACTCAAAATCTGTAGTTAAAACTAGATGATTCGTTAAAACTTTTTATTCCTCAATAAGACATAAAAGATTTTCAAATAGAAATTTTACCATCCGGTTTTTTTTTCAAAATAAGCTATGTTGTAACGAAGTTAATACTTTAAAGCACTTTTCAGAACAACTTACACAGTTTCATAAAAAACTTCAACACGTTGTTCAGAATATTATCAACCACTTCGTGTGGTTTTAATAGTAGTAAACTCTAATGATTTATACGGAAATTTTTAATTTAGATATTTTTGCAATCTGACGGACGACCATGTTACGGTAATTTTAACAGAGATAAAATCGCTTGTTGAAATATGCTCTGAGTACCAAACAAAATAAAAGTAATGCATTCATTCACGACGATACTCAACTGTACATTACATTAAACCTAACTCAAATAAAGATACACCTAACCACAAAAAAAAAAAGAAACAATACCGAAATAATGTTGCTATTAATACATAATCAGGAACGCAGACATTATTAGTATACTACGACGTAGCATTTCCAACAAATGCTACGAGTACTACGAGTGCCACGTCATAGCTCGTAGGACCGAGCGTCAAAACAATGACTCGGACTTCTTTAAAGGGGACGGGAAAGGTGGCTTTTGCATTCGTAGTTATTCTCGCCTGGAACTCGCCATTATTATGTAAATTGACGAAGCTCGTGTCATAAATAAATGAGTATGGCAGACAATAACGCTTAGACAGACCTGAATACTTCGACCTTTAGCAATTTTGGCTACCAGCCTAACGTCGAATGTCAATGTGGGAAAATATAATATTCCACACACTCATGACATGACAAAGCAAAAGATCTGGATAAGTAAGTAGTGTAAATATTATCGAAAACCCGATCGGCATGAGATACAAAGATAAATAAAGATAAATCGTCAAACAAGTTTATGTTAATCCCGTAAAGGGTCGACTGAGATAAAGTCCTCGGGGATTACAGTGTCGTAACTCGGCTTAGAACGGACACTCTTGACACTATCGGCCGCAATATTCCGCGGATTACTAGAGGATTACTATTAGCCACTGCATATATGACTCTCCTAATTAATACTTCGCCACGGAAAGTTTCAGTGAATTGAACGCCGCTCCACCGAGCTGAGTAATACGCAAATGAAAGATTTATTGTGCTCAATTAGTTCACTTAGTATTGATTACTTTGGATTCTTCTAGTGCCGGTAAGGAATAAATGTTTGAACAGACCGAAACCAATCAATCAAATAATATAAGCGCCGACGATGGAACGAAAATGAGAATTGGCAATTTTAAGATTAAATTATACTTCAGGTAAGTAAAAGTAATTAAGGTATGAAAATAATTTCAAAGAAAATATCTTATTCTGTAAAATATTCTGAGAACTATTATAATTTACCTAATAATCGTGCAGATTTAGAAATGTAATCTCTGTTTGCCGAAATTGTAGGTATGTACGCCTCAAAATTAAATATCAACCATCAACAGTTTTTCAATTCATAATAATAGTGGTACGTGAATTTAAGTTGTCTGATGCAGATTTTAATTCCTTTTTTTTATTTATTTTTATGTCAAGAGGTTGACAAACAGGCAGACGGGCCTCCTGATGGAAAGTGGTCACCGTCGCCTATAGACATTTGCAATACCAGGGGGATTGCCAATGTGTTGCCGACCTTGAAATCCTGATTATCTTCTTTGAGTATTCCACTGGTTTTTCGATAAACCATACAAAGAAAGCAAGATTTTTTTTTATTGAACTACACATAGTACAATAATTAAAAACAAATAAACAGTACCTATTGAGAAAATATTAATATAAATGACATAAAAATTAATAATGCGACAAAGAGGATGTATATGACTCACTAGTTGCACCCCGCGGTTTCACCCGCGTACCCAAGGGATATATTGCTTTCCCGGGATAAAAAGTGCTAATGCAGAACATATTCTATCAGCGTGCCAAATTTCATCCAAATCCGTTCAGTTGTTGAAGCGTGAGTAACAAACATCCATCCTAACTTTCGCATTAGGTAGAAAGAACGTCGCCATACTACACGAATATATAAAACAGGCCAACTTTAATAGGCTGCTGCGCGCAACAGAACAGCTACGTTTTACGCTCCCTCTGCGTCATTCTGCTTGTCATAGTAACGTTCATAATGATAGCAGTTGTTGAAATATTCCAATTCCAATTAAATTAAATTCGGGAGAAATTTAAATATTTAACATTATTTTGCAATTTTATTTATTTTTATTTAATTTAGCCCCTAACAGTTAGGGGCAATTTTTTTCGACGCGTGCACAGCTTCGACTCTCAATCTGGATGTACCCTTAAAGATTAGGGAGATTAAAGATAAATATGTAATTTGCACAATGATGCCGCACCTATACCTAACATAACAAAGTTCTGCAGAATTATTACTATATAATTGGCCAATTACGACGCAAAAAGTGCTCGCATACTCGGAACTACTACAAACACACGAAGTAATTTAGTACATCCCACTAAGTGCAAGTTCTGCGAAAGTAATTATCGACCCAATTAATAGGTAAAAAGGCTCGGTAAAAGGCCCGCTGCGGCAAACATGGTTACGTCCGCCCAAACAATTATGTTTGCATCCGGTCCATTCACATTACCCAATCAAGTTACTTGCAAGGTTTCTAGGCTAAGTAATTATAAAATAGAAGTAATAGATTTCGTAGTTATTATTGAATTTGATACCTAATAATAATGATTGCATTATTTTATTGGTATCAACAAAACAAATAGATCAAAAAGATAAAAAAAATAAAAAGATAGATTTTTTTGAGAGAGGTAGTTCATAGCGTTTATTCGCTCATTAACTGTGTTGTGTAAAATTGTGTTCATGCGCGTGAGTAAGGTCGCCAGAGCTCATAGGGGAGGGGGGAAAGGTCGGTAACGCGTGAGCGATGCTACTTGTTGTGTTGCAAGCGTCCATATGGCTACGGTAACCGCTTACCATCAGGTGGGCCGTATGCTTGTTTACCGACAAAGTTGTATAAAAAAAATATATATACTAACTAATTAAATTAAAAAAGTGCATTGATGTTGATGATGATCGATTGAGCTATATAGGTATGTATTATAGGTACTTCTGTGGTGAAAATGGGTGTGACCACGGTGTTACAAATATATGTTTAAAAACGCCATATTTTTTAATGTTTTGTATTTATATTTTTAGGTACTTCGTGCGGCGCAAGACGAAAGTTTCTGGAACTGCCCACTCGTAATAAAAATTATAAAAAAGTAATTGCGATATACGAATATGGAAGTTCTGCTCACAACTGTCGTTGCGTTGCGTTTTTATTTTTATTTTCATAAATTTGTATATTTGGAGTTTTATTGCGTATTTTTGGTGGTATTTTACCCAATAAAGATCATCCATGTGCACCAGTGAAGTGTAATGAAATGAATAATGTGTATCGTGAATTTTCAAGTTGTCTCAAAAAGTCCGTGAGAGTTTTAGTACAATTACCACCATTGTAGTAAAACATGACTTTTATGAAAGGTGATTGACTGACGACTATAATGTGAAAGTGATTTATTGTGACTGCAAACTATAATACCTATAACTCGCCACTGGCAGAAATGAGCCCTAATTTGGGCGTTGGTGATGAAGCCTCATTTCGTCAATGCATACCAAGTTTAGTGAATTTAGAAGTGCTACGTGATGATTTACGTGAAGGTCCATTGAAGGTCAGCGGGCGGCTGCGGTTACTGGATACACGACAACTGATTTGATTTAAATAGGTTATTGATAAAAAAATACGTTTCATCAAATTCGTACAGAATCAGGCATTACCTACTAATTATTAAACAATAGGCATTTATAATACAAGTTATGCGATAATTATACCATATTATGTCATAAACATAATGATGTGGCCGGATTAATGAGATATCGGGAAATAAGTAGTTTGGATGCTGAATATAATTTGATAGTCAAATTACTTGAATTTCAATATACTATATACTATAATAATAAACAAAATATGTACATGTTAACGATATTGTGGCATGGAGCTGGCAAAAATAACCAGAGCCAGCGTGGCGCTCGCGACTTTTGACGCTGAATAATTCATTTAATCCTTTCAATATCGCCGGCTAAGACGTCTCAATGACTCTATTTTTTTTTCCATTGTAATGTTCATTTTTTCAAAGAACAAAAGGTTGTCTAGTTTAAGAGTGGCTACTAATGAAACTATGTATGTGTACTGTGTATCATGATGATGGTGATCATATGCGATAAAATTTGTTTAGAAACTACTATGAAATAATGTTTTGGAGTATTCAAATTTAGTGCCCGGTTTTGTATCGCCTTATGTGTTGCCAATAACAAAGCTTATAACACATATTTTAAGTGTAATAAATAGTAATTGTGATATCACTGTGAGTAGTTCATTACAAACGAGTGCTTGTAAGCCCAAGCCGTGAAAGATTTCCAACTTCACATATTTGTGAGAAAAAAGTTTTGTAAACACAGTGGTAATATTAACACAATATATTCGTAATTAACTTTTTTTCCACCCGTGAAGGATATATGTAAATATTTAACGAAATAATATTATTAGCGTCAGTGTATTCTGACTCTACGAAGAGACTAGCATTCTAACTGATAATTATTACATTAGCATATCTTGTTTTGCTGACACACCCCATCACATACGCAGTAAGTTGCATATTTTGCAGTTATTATAAATTTACATTAATTTCAGCTGGGTGGTTACATAACAGTAATTACCATCAGTTGATCTTCTCACGTTTCCCGGGGAGAAACGGGGGAACAAATCCGGGGTCGGGTGACCCCACCATTGTGGTATCAATATCGCCGTGTGTAAAGACACACGTGTCATTGGGGTTTGTCTAGACGACATGTTGGGAATTTGCACCGACGTACTCGCCGGCCTGTTCATCTTCACGCCCCCCGCGTGATCGGCCGGGGAGACACAGTGATTAATTTTAATACAAATGGGAACCATGCAGGACCATGCATTTAATCCCGTAACGGGCAGCATGAGTAAACAACCAAACCAAAATCCACGACTTGAATGTTTAGAAGAATATTAAATTCAATATTCAATACATCGACAAAATTGCGAAAACACTTCTCTCCACCGAATTCGAAATATGAATATTTCTGATAGCGCGAGGGTTTACGCACAGGATTTGGAATCAAACTATTGAGATCAGTTTATTGACAGTCCAAACATAGGTACTTTTAGTATATTATGGGTTTATTTGAAATTCCATTAGTACAAAGATCTATAGAAGACCCGTAGCTGGTGGGAAATACAGGACGGACGGGCATTATGCCCCTTTTCACCGAGGCATAAGTTTTTTTTTGTTTAGGCAAAGCTCCTATTTGTTCATCATCCTTTATGTGAATAGTATAAAAATATTGTAGTTCCTAACGCTATGCAATTTCAAAACCTTGTCAATTCTTTAGAGTCAACATTTTTTAAAAGAAAAGTTCTACCTTTCTTGAAAGTACAACCCTAATCAATTACCATATGGAAGTAGAGTTTCACAAGATTCTGCGATCGTCCCATTAAGCAAGGATTTACTAAATCCCACGGGATAATCGAGGAACCGCTGGGCGAAAAGTTCAGTTTGTCTACGAAAGTGTTAAAAAATCGATTACTGTATGAAATTAAGTAGTGTATAAAGTACCTACTAGCTGTCGAGGAAGTTAAAAACCAGTTTATATAACTTTGATGTTCTCTCTTATTTTATTTTGATTTCAAAGATGTTTAGCTAACTGCGTATTTTTCTTATGTTTGTCTGCTTTCTCCGAAATGTCTGTACCGATAATTAATGTCATCTTTTCAAAACCTAAGTAGAGTTGATTTACTCGATAACAATATAATAGAACAAATGTGTGGTGTAATGATGTTTCAGTTGGATCCAAACTAAAAGATATTCAACATATTGAAACCCACTTAGGTTTCATTCAATTTAAACTTTTAATAAGAGAGAAAAGTTTATTCGTCACTATTAAAAATACATGCTGATTTTCCACAAAGCTTTTTATTTGAATGCGCAACAGCAAAGACTTGCCTGGTGGGTGGCTGTTTTTCACGTATATCTTTATATGAGGTTATATAACATTGAAGCATGTCAACGGCTGGATGGATTTTCATAAATGTATATGTGGCCGAAGGTTGGAGGACCAGCATGGCGCGGCGGGGGCATCAGGTTCATATTCAACCTTCTGCGACACGTATGCTTTCCGCTCCAATGCTTGGATTAATTGGATTGAATGTATTTTATAGAATACAATTTTCCTATCGCCATTTAATTGACATATGTATAATGTTAATAATAACAGTGATCAATATAATTCGTTTTTTTTCTCTATTTTTCTTTTACTTATTTATTTCTACATCGATTAAATCTTTTAGTTCGCATTTCAAGCCAGTCGGTTTTTTAACCTGCCTCTATAGGTAAAACGTGTTGTTATTGTTGTAGATTGTTTATTTAATTGTTATTGATTCTCGCTCCCACATATTTTTTTCAGCAATAGTATCGATGAGTTACGTATAAAAAGGGGAAAGTGTATAGATACCAATGGTACACTTTGATTGATTAAATAAATTAAATAATTTCGTGAAAAAATATCGTTTTGATTTTTCCATATAAAATGCTTATTCATATGTAAGGGCCATAGAAATAAATATACCTAGAAAGAACGTTGCCATACTACACGAATATATAAAACAGGCCAACTTTTACAGGCTGCTGCGCGTAACAGCTACGTTTTACGCTCCCTCTGCGTCATTCTGCTTGTCATAGTGACGTTCATAATGATAGCAGTTGTTGAAATATTCCCATTAAAATCGGGAGAAATTTTAATATTAAACATTATTTATCAATTTTATTTATTTTTATTTGATTTAGCCTCTAACAGTTAGGGCCTATTTTTATCGACGCGTGCACAGCTTCACCACTCAATTTGGATGTATCCTTAATCAAAGGGCCTAATATTTCTCGCTTCGCATAACATATTTACAAAAGAAAATAATAATATACCTTCGTTCAGTCATCACCAGACGAGTTGCAGCTTATAATTTTATAACAATTCAAGCGTTTTATTTACTTTGTGATTAATTTAACCGTTTTAAAACTCATGGGACAAAACCGAGTACAGTAAATAAAATGCATTGGGATACAGTTCGTTAAATTGCATTGTTCTTTGTTCGTTAATTCACAATATTATTCAATTGTTAATTGCAAACTATGATTGTTAATTTAGAATCACTGACTTGTCCAATTTACATACAATTTATTTAATTACAGTTTCATCATACACTGATGACAGTGTAATTTACGACATTGTTAATATCAGAGTATTTTTTTTTGCGAACAGTGACTCGCGAATAGGACGCGCGTTCCAAGGGCAAGTGACAGGATCGAACATTCTTGAACAACGTTATTTTTGTATACCAATACGGGGTGTAATATACCTATAACAAGACTTTAAGATGAAAATTCTGTACAATAATTTTAATTAGAAAGTAACTCAAAAACCTCCACCTCGAGAACCCAATGGATCGGCGGATTTCACATACTTGTGAATTTAACTTCTAGAGATAACGATTTTCCTTCACCGAACGGAAAGTGAACTTAAACGTTTTAAAACTCTGTCAGAGGTTTCTGCAGCCGCACTAAACTATTAGTGTGGTTGATACTGAGCCATCACGACTTTTTATTCGACGAAGGCGTGCGGCCCGCCTGATGGTAAGCGGTTACCGTCGCCATATTGACGCTTGCAACACACTGGGTATCACTCACGCTTACCGACCCTTCCCCCTCCCCAATGAGCACTGGCAAATTTGCTTACACGCAGGAACATAACATTAAGTAATTTGGCTGCGGTATTCTGTAAGTCTGTACCTTTCTCAAAATATATTCAGAAAAATAAAACTGTATTATAAATAAATTGGATGGACAGAAATTCATGCTAACTAATAGCAACGCAGAAGCGAAATTCAGCTTGAATAAAGGTACAGTCAGCAACATAAGTAGCTGAACAGATCCAAACTTACAAACTACCTGTACACTATCCCGTGATATGGAAAGATATGTCTAAAAATCTGTCTGGATCTGTACAGTTACTTACAGTGCTGACCGTACAATAGACTTACTAGGATAACAGACAAGTTCGCGTCTAGCTAGACTCACCACTGTGACTTCTGTTCTACTGCACCAGCATTTACTGCGGCGGCCACAAATTAATTCTGAGCAGTGAAGCTCAAAGCGTCCCTGGAAAACTACATTGTACTTAAACCCACAATAAATTTAATCTGTATGAATCTACAGTAGGTAGGTACTAATAGTCAAAACGAAAACTTTTTACATGCTTTGTAATTTTTTTGTATGAATTCAAATTCAGTATGGGATAAAATCCATAGTAGACTTCGGCAGCGGAATATTTTATACAAATCAGTGATAAAATTTGAATTGGAATATCACGTCCAAGCAAAGAGTGCATTGAATCTGAATAGTCAACTGATTTCTGTGATGCTTACCAGAATTATCATACTTGCTTCTAAGAAAGAAAAGCTTTAGGTACATACATTCCAACGTTGAATATAAAACATGTCGTGCTACCATATTGTCTCAATGACTTTAATTGGGTAGGTACTGAACGGATTGAGATGACACATGGTATTTGTATAGATCATATTTTAGAATAAAAGGAACGATACTTTTGACTCGGGGTACCTTGGAATCGCGAGATGGTTCCAAATATATTTAAATAAATGTCTAGAACTGCATCCAAGCTAAGAAGTACTTCAAATTATATTTGAACAACAACTTAAGCAAATTCTCTCGCTTCCCATTTCTTAAGTATGAAAGCAAGGGAAATCTCTAGAGGTGAAACAATAAATCACCCGACACAGCACGTTTAACTAGTACTTATTATCTGAAAGAGGTTTTTGTGCTTCAAGACTTCAAGACGTAGCGGCAACTTGAGTCTGACATGAACTCAACCATTCCGGATTGAATGCTCCAGAGACATTTAAATCTAGCTAAAGTTTTTTCTTTGACTGGTGAACAAATTCAGAACGTCCGCTCGTCCGTCCCAATTTCCCAAAGCGAAAAAGTTTAAGTTTATATAATTGATGTTATTAATAGCACCTACCTAACCCATTACCCACGCTACTGACTCTAAATTTCGTGCTGTAGTTGTTATTTATATGCAAAGCAAAATTTTAAATATAAAATGTATTCCCATCCCATTTTCAAAGCATAAGTTCACGGTAAAGCCAAAGTTCACAAAAACAAATATCTCAGAACTCAAAGAATAATGTAGAATAAGTAAAGAATTAAACATAAATGTTTTTATTTTCATCCTTCAATGTGAAATTTTTTTTTGAACTTGATTAACAAATAATAGAAACAAATGAATCTAAATATTGTACAAAAACCCTATTTTGATTGATATGTGATTACGGTTTTAAGCCCCGTTACGCAGCTTAAAAATCGTCCCTTTTGACAATTTTGACAGCAAAACTTTTTAATTTTGCTCTCGAAATTGTCGATGTAATTTTTTACATCGATATCTTCGAACACTAAAAACAAACCTACGGGCCAGGAGGGGCGGGAGTTGTCACGGAGCCGCGTAGTCAGCGAGAAATGGAGTAACCCATTTTAAACTAGAATGAATTGCACGTCGTGGACTGCAGGTTCTCTGGAATGCTGCCCACTGACAATGGTGGACACACGGTCTTGCTGGTCACCTAACAAATTTTTTTTTTTTTTTTTTTTATACCACTTAGGTGGCAAACAAGCATACGGCCCGCCTGATATATTCCCCGTACCTATTAATTGCTAAACAATCCAGCATTCTTGATGGTTTGGATTCTTTACTGACTGATAGTTAAAGAGTCTGTGCTTATGAGCAACTGAGTAAATACACAATGTAGACTAAGGGTCGTTTACACCGAGACGCGAAAAAAAAGACAGGTAAAGCGAAAACGGTCTAACAAAATTAATAGAAAAATATGTAATTTTTTGTTTTTTAATAGGATTACTTTATTGTCAATTTAAATTTTCTGTTGTTTATATATAGCGTTCCTACTCTTTTTAAAATACTTTATGTGTTTGGCTTATATAATGAGATTCGTTTTGGCTATGCATGCTGTGAATCTATGAAATAAATAAACAATGAGTACATGCGTGACAAAGGACAAAACAGTCTTAAATTAGTGCGACAATTAGGACGAGAGAACAATTTCTTCCTACACGATCTTGGTATTGTTTTCAGACTTTTCATAAGTGCCTGCGAAGGTCTATTTGAATAAATGATTTGAATTTTGAATGATAATCAAGGCAAAAAATAAACTATCTATTGTTACTATAGTTTTAGGTCGTTGTTTTTTTTTGTATTGAGTATCTTCTAACGCCCAGCTACTATAACTAATGAGTAAAGGTATTAAACCTTAGTTTTAATAACGTGATTTAAAAGCAACGTTTGAAGGACTGATGACAATGTAAGCAGACTTAAAGTAATTGTTCACAAATCGGCGGCGGTGTGTCACGCGAAGCGGCAGCAGACACGCCCCGGTAACTGGGCACAAACTACCGCACCAATATTGACTTTTGCTCCTTGCAACTTCCTCATTGTGTCTCTAATTATTTTTTTTATCGATTCAAATTCTCCATTCCAATTTTCACATAGTGCACGGAAACAGATCTAACTCATTCTCTATTTTCATGCTTAACACTCAACATACGTTTTATACTTGTAATGTAACTTGTGGTTAACGCGATTGGTGTCACATTTGTTAAGTTTTTTAGTTAATACCTTTTGTTTATAGTTTGAGCTGTGGTTTTAGTGTGTACACTGTTTATTGATCCGTGAAAACAAATAAAAAAAAAAATGGTACACATAATTTTAATGTACGAGTACATGTATGCATTATTTGCTTTTCAATCGCATACAGATGCTCTCATAACTAAATAGCTCCGTAGTTATTTTATAAATAAACATTTCCTTTAGCCAACTAGGTACTGACTTTAATTGCTAGCAACGCAAATATAACAACACAAAATAGACAATAGATAAACAATATTGACCTGTAGTGATGTATCAAATCATGTGATAGCATCTCCGATAGTGAGTAACAATCACTCTAGTGGTCCACTCGATTGATCCCCACCGAATTGGTATCCGGCTTGAGCCAATAAAGATCTTTTTGCCAATTGAATGGGATCAGACATCGCTCGGGACGTAACATGGATTACTGCAAGTGGATATACCCTATTAGTCGTGTATTAGGTACGAGGCTACCAGGTTTTCATATGTCACATTATTAATGAGATAGCATTATTAAATTCAGTCCCTTACATCTCACCACCAAAACCGAAATATGCGATGTACTTTCGATAAAACATGAACACTTCTAAATGGAAATTCCGGAGTTAGGTTCGTTAACAACCTAACTTTATTCATTAGCGTGTATTGTCTACCGAATTTATTCGTCAGGTCGAACACGGCGAAACTCTGACAACATTTTGCGCTCCTTGAGACTTCACTAAATATTTTCATCGTATTTTGCGTTTATCTTATGGACACAGAATGCGAACTTTTGTCGTAATTTAACAAGAGTTTAACTCCACTTCGTCAGTGTATTTGTTTATTCACGTGTAGGTAATTTTGTTCAGGTATTTACGTATACCTACAAAATTGATTATTGTCCCAACTCACATGTTGGTCCCAGGATATTAATGTTATTTAAAAAAGTATTTTCCAATAAAAGGTGATCTTATCGTGATTTAGGTTCTACAATATATGTATAATATTTTATTGAGTCCCTTGAACCCGCTCCCTGAACGAGTATTATGGGCCTTAACTCGCAAATATTTGACTACAAAATATTACAAGATGCTAAAGAAACCGTTCTTATCATAATATTTGGCTAACAAACTTACGATATCAGGGGGCCTACCACAAGCTCTTAAAACAAGGTTAAAATAACCTTATTTTGCGTTTTCGTACCATGACATCCTTAAAAATAAGCTTATTATAGGCATAAAACAATATTGTTTTGTTAGCAGGTTTGATGACGTCACCTCTATTCGTTCATTCAAATCGTACCATGATGTGTCTTTTGACAACTAGCATTATGGTTTTTATGTCAATTGCATATATCAATCAAAATATAACATTATATACGCGACGAATTATCCAAATTTATGATAAAAATATCTATTATTATAGTGATATAAAGTCAGTAGATCGTATTTATTTAACTTATCGAATTAATTGTGTATCTCTAGCCTTCTAGCTTTTGCCATCTAGCATTTCAAGATGGCAAATGAATATGAACTATTTGTGTTTTTGGAAGCAAATAGAACCAAAGAAGCCAATAATAGATACACGAAAGCGACGTGGTATGCATCTATGCTACGTGAGGAATCAACACTTTCGCATGCAATGGACCAAAATGCCATTTGCTATCGAAACCATACGACCGTATGGGTTTGAAGCTCACCGAGTCGCTCGCATATTGTCACCAAAATAATCGAGGCCTCGGGCGGGGAGCTTTTTCCGCCAACGCATTAGCTTGGCTAGCCTGTTGGGAACCTTGCCGATAATCTACGGCAGCCTAGAGGAAAATTTATATACGAGTGCTAGATTGTATTTCATTTATTTGTTGTAAATATTTAATATCGTATAGATTAAGCTTTACTGTGATTGTACTGTGTTCATAAACGTTTATATACACATAATGTTTCATTGTATGACCTGCAACTACAGTAGCATTCCTGACAAAAGGTAATAAATAAAAATGTGTTGATTCCTGTGGTAAATTCTTTATTCATATAATTTAAAGACAATAGGTACCTGCCTAGACTATAGGTATTAAGACTGAAGTGCCATACATAAATATAAACCTACCTAGGTATATATTTATGTATGAACTTTGTCTCAGTTTTTGTAATGACCAAGAAGTGCTCCATTGCTTTGCTAGTTGAGGATTAGGTACCTATTTCTCTCCAGCACATTTCTTAGAGTAGTTACTTTGAATTCCGGCGAATTCTTCACTGCAAAATGAATAAAATAATACTTGTATTACTTCTGTTTGTAACCATGCCATATTAAATTTCATTCACTGAATATCACTATTGAACGGCGGCCCCTTGCCTTGTTTTCATATTGACCTAAGTAATATTAATTCAAGTAATATAAAAGTCGATATACATAAAATAAATATTTGTATTATTTCAAAATATGTAGTGCAACAGGGCACATTGAGTTTCAAAATTCGTGCGTCACAATTGACAAGTATTTTTTTTTGTCCCGTTCCATCCTATAGGGCCATCATCTTCTCTCACAAAATAACCTTATTGCCAGACTGTTTTGTTTTCACCTTATAATAATATTACTTTGATTCGTACCATGAGCTCAATCGTTCAACATTGATATAACATTGCTAAGTGCCGAGAAAGAATGAATGATTTGTAAGAATTTGTCTATGGCTTGCTACAACCTGATAAAAGATAAAAAGAAATAACGATATATTAACTGTATAGTGCCATTTCTTTCACACGTTGGACCGAAATGATTTGAGGTTCTTCATCTTTTAGCAAAGTATTAAATTAAACTAATTGTAAAGTATAAGTAACTAAAAGAATAAAATATTTTCGAGTAATTTCTATAAAATGCATACAAATATTTTAAAATGTTATTATGAAGAGTAAGGAAATTAATTGAAAAAATATATAGACTGCCGACTCTAGATTATCAAATGAAATGAATCAGAACAAAATATTTACCTGTCATTCTTGTCATACTCAAATGTCTAATAAAGATATCCAAGATATTTAGTTATTAAATATATTTGTTTATGTAATTTAATAACAAACAAAGTGCAATCAATATGGAAACATCTTAATAGTATATTCGACAGTAATATTCAGTGCATGAAATTTAAGATGTCATGGTTATAAACATTTGTAAGTTGCACAAATGTTGCAATTCATTTTGTAGAGTTGTAGCCGAAGAGTTCGCCAGAGATCCAGTCAGCAGGTAGAAATGGTTAAATACAAACAGACCAAAAATACTGCCTTCAATCGATATCTACAAGCGAAGGAGTACTCTCAAAAAAGTGTACGTAGATATGGAGAGGTAGATATGGTCTGGTCTAAAGTGAAGTCTAAGAACCTATAAACCTATAAACGCTGAAATAAAGTTTGAATCTGTATCTGCAAGATTGTTTAATGCCATACTTATATTGTGTATAATTATCTTACTCTGATTAAACTTATGTGAATAAAGAATGTAGGTACATAATACTTTCGTGTTTTTATTCATTGTGTTATTGACGGGAATCCTACTGTAGTTGCAGGTCTTGGAATTAAACATATTATGTGTATGTAGGTATATAAATATATGCCGCTGTTGTCGATCGTCGACAAGGTTCCAGGTTCAAGCTCGTTATTGGCAGTGTTTCCTCTTTGGATAGCCAAGCTAATGCGTTGTCACAAAAAGCTCCCCACCAACCGGTTTGCCGAGGTTTTGATGATAATGTGTGAGCAAATCAGCGAGCTTCAGACCCCCACGGTTCTATCCACAGCCACAAAGGCTACAGAAAGTTAGGTCCAATGGATGTGTATTTTAGAATTTCCCGCACGGTTACATCTGCTCTGCAACAGTATAGCAGTTTGTTGTGAGTTGAGTTTTCAATACAAATATATAATACTTAATTAATATTTTACTACATTAGATGGTTAAAATGATTATCTTTATAGATTATTATAAGTCTGTCGTCTGTCCGTCTGTTGACAATAATATATTCCATCCAGGCTTATGTAGGTTACGACCAATTTTAGAAAATTTGCCAGAGAATCTAGGTAGTTTGGATTCCAGGAATACAGGGACTACTCTGTGTACTAACACTGCAGGAAAGTTAACTTTATGGATTAATCTGGGTTTATTCGATGTACGTTGGTTATAATGAAAACAGGATATTAATAGTGGGTAGGTACCTAAATGAAAAGTCACTAAATATATAAACACGCTATTTAAAGCTCCGCTTCATCTAAATAAAACTAAGGCTAAGGGTCGAGGGATCGATATTACTCCGTGGATATTACTAACGTAGATGCATAGTTGTGTAGTGAACGACAAGTGCAATTAAACACTTTATAAACAATCGGTTATATTATTTTGGGATGATACCTAATCTCGCAATCCCGATATATTCATTCTATAAGTAAATAAATTCGATATAATTACTTTATATGACACTATAATAGATTTTTATAACATAAATTTGGAAAACAATGTTATTTTCAGCTTGTAAATACAACGTATATAAGATTGCTAAATTTGACATTAAAACAATAATGTTAATTGTCAAAAGCTTATAAAAAATAGCTCATGGTACGAATTGAATGAACCATTATGGTAAATAAACAAGGTTGTTTTCATGCATAAAATAAGCTTGTTTTAGGGACATCATGGTACGAAAAGAAGAATAAGGTTGTTTGAAAGAGCGAAAGAGTATGGATGAGTGACAGAGATGACAATTGTTAAGAGAGAGAAAGTTGCTTAGGCCCATAGCGTTATTTCTTTTCATCTTTAATGAGCCCATAGACAAATTCTCAAAAATCATTCGTTCTTAGCAGGAATATAACAATCATATAACAATAGTGTATGGTAGAGGTCATGGTACGAATATAAATAAGGTTATTATATGCTGGAAACAAAACAGTATTGCAATAAGGTTGTTTTGTAAAAGATGGGGGTAGGCCCCCAGAAACAAATGAAACGGATCGGGTGTGAACAATCGATGGCATATTAAATCCGATGACATATTGAATAAAGTTATCGACACATAAGTTGGTGATGTTCTCGAGAATTTTGCCATGCGTCTGAAAACTTAACAAATGACACCTTGTAAAAGTTTCAAGCTATGAATTATTCATCACATTTCGACGACGGTTATTGAAAACGTTAATACTTTCTCCTTTTGTCATTTGCCCATTTATTACTTTCTGTTTTTGTAGGATGGTTTAATATTGTGTTAATTTTTAGTCTACCTAATATATTTTTAAATTTTATATTTTAAAGTTAAAGTGTTCGAATTTTATTTTAATTAAATAACCGCGGCTTAAATACTTTTAAAGCGAATACGAATTATTAGATTTCGTCTTCTGACTTTGATAAAAAAGCGAATATTGTAGATATAGATCAAATTATTCAATCTCTGGAGTAAATTAGATAGTATTGCTGCATAATCAAAGTATCTTAATAATATATTCTTAGTAAAAAAATTAAGTCGTGCTATTTTTTGAACAAGCAACTAGATTTTTTTGTAATTACTCTTTATATTTTCCCTTGAACCAAATGGCGATGGCACGTCACGATAGCCCCATAAAAAAATTGGTGTACGTCAGCGTCTTTCTTTACAACCACCAGTCGTTTTAGTCCCGTTTTCTAGATATACAATCTGAACCAACTAAACTAAACTGAATGAAGTAACTGTGTAATCTGGCGAACGCACTCGTTCATGATGCTTGATTTTGTTCCCAAGCGCTGTACCAAGGGGCCGCGCGGGGCGGGTCAACGTTCATTAATTTTATCACTGACTGTCTCACTCACTCACTAAGCGATCATCAAAATTAACAAGGCACTTCTAGGAGACCCACAAGCATATTTAACACAGCTATTCTAATATATTCAAGTATGGACTTAAAACTAGCCTAGACTTACCGACGCCGCGAGCGACGACGTACGGAGCGGCTCGGCTCGTCTATCGTAGACCCACCTAAAGGCGGGCTCACGCTCCATTGAACTCTATATAATTAATTAGCTTGTAACAACATAATATCATAATTACGAAAGATGTAAAATTTATAATACAGCTGAATTACTCGTAAACTCAATGAAAAGCCCTTAGGTTCTTTGATGCGCGCCGGATCGGTCGGTTCAATGCGCAATGGCTTGACAATCGAAGCGAGGAAAGCATCGAACATAAAAAAATTAAAACGCGCTCTCTCCTTCAATGCCTGATTGAAAATATTTACGGCAAATTTTAATCATTCTCAGACTGGATTGTCAAATTCATTTGATATATCTATGAAAATTGCATTGCCATTATTCATTCAATTTCAATAAATATTTAATCATGAATTGAAATTATAAGTTTAGACTTTTATTTCTCTCATTAATTATAGAGAGAATAATATTTAAATTATTTTTGTTCTTTATGAAATGATTCCATGATTGTGTATGTTTTCTTACTAATACACCATCAAGTTAGTAAGTAATTAGGATAGTTATGTAATAAAATTAACATAGCTATTGGTTCGTTAATTCCTGTCTGCATTGTTTGATAAACGCCAAACATACCAATACGAGAATACTTTAGCTGTGAATTTATCGAATGAAAATAAACTTACTATAATAATAGGACTGTTTTACAAAAAACTTAAACCGACTTCAAAGTACACTAAGAAGTAATCAAATCCTGATCTGATGACAATGGGACCAAACGGGAAGTGTACCCTTCCAGTCAAAAAAAGAATTTTCCATCGGTTAATAAATGACGGAGTTATGAGGTAACAAAGATAAAAAAAAAAAACATACAACCGAATTGAGAACCTCCTCCTTTTTTGAAGTCGGCTAAAAATAACGTATACAAGTATACAACATATAACAAAATAAATAATACAACGGAAATGTAAGGAACGTGTACCGCAATTTAGTTTGCTGAACCTTTGTATAATTTGGCGAGATTAGGATACCACTCGGTTAGAAAAAATACCGCATTTTTCTACTGGTTTCCCGACCAACAAGAAAAATCATATCATTAATATGAAGTAAAACTGTCGAGAGCAGGGCATAGAACTGACAAACAAGCGTGACAGCCTTGAATATTTCGAGTAGGGACTAGTGGGCATAGATGTTTTTGTCCTCCGTTTCTATTGTACAGGTTGATCCATTCATGAACTTTATCAATGAAAGTTGAATACCAATATTTGTTTGAGACAGAATTTAGAAATTTCATGAATACTTAATAAAAGTTAGATTTAGCTATATACACAGACTATACTATATCTATATAATATATACTGAAGTAATATTTACATATGTTTGAACTACTATTTACTAGGCCGATTATAAAACAATGTATTGATTGATTATTGTTATTCTTGATAGGTAGAGCATAGCGTTTATTCGCTCAAAGAGCCGCTCGACTGGGGAAGTACCTCCACCTTACAGAATACCGCAGCTAAATAAATTTATGTTGTGTAATGTTGTGTTCCTGCGCGTGAGTAAGGTCGCCAGAGCTCATAGGGGTATTAAAGAAATCATAGAATACAATAAGTAAAAGATGCAACAGTAACAACCGCATTAACTTAATCTACGAGCTGTTGTCTATAAACTCTGTACACCACTTCGATTTTGTCATCGTTTTACGGCTACATAAAACCTTGTACATACTACGTAAGCTAACTCTGTCTCATAGCATCAACCCTGTCTACTCTTTACTGTCTATCAATTACAATGTTGGCAATAGCAATTACTTGCTGTAGTGTTTCTGATCAATTTATATACCTTTCTCTGTCCCGCTATAAATAGGTTGGTGGGGATGGGTCGATAAATTACTATTATAGGCTTGAATATAGTATAATTAAGTAATGGGATCAATAAAACTTTAAACAAAAATAAAAAGTCGTTTTTTTTAAAAAGTTATTTTCTATTTCTCAATTTATTATTTTTACTAGGGTGCTCAACGGGACCCTATTACTAAGGCTCCGGGGTACGTCCGTCTGTCTGCCTATAAGTGGGCTGTATCTCATTAGCCGTAGCAGGTAGACAGCTGAAATTTCCACAGAATATGTTTTTCTATTGCCGCTATACCTAATAACAAATAATAAAAATGAAATAAAGTTAAAAATTAAAAATTAAATTTGTCTTTTTTCTTGTTTTGACGCTGGATGTCAAAGAGGGGCAAAAGACAAGTAAGGTTATTTGAACCTTGTTTTAAGAGCTTGTGGTACGCAACCTGGAATCATATGTAGAAATTCCATGATTTTATCAATATCTTCGAATAAAAAACCTAATTAACTAGCTATACTAGTTACGCTGTAGATACTCTACAGAATTTCGTAGCACTCTAAACAAAAGAACTAAAGTATTAATTTTACCATGAAGTGGTATAACGGAATTGTGTCATTAGCAGACTTGTGTCACGTACGGTAAAACAAATACCCTAATAAATAACAAAATATACTTGATATATCAAAAATAAGGTATATATTAAAAAAAATGCTTTTTAAATAACATAGCATGTTAGCTTAAATAGAATAGGAAAAAAGTGTATCCATATTGTAAACATCACACTTTTCGTTACGAAGCCAAATAGTACGTAGATACTAATAGGGTATCGTATATGATACAATTTGCGTAAAGGATTATATCATAAAATCCAATAAATGAGCTTACACAAAGTTTTTTACAAAAAAAATTTATGTCTTTAGACGTAAGAGTAGGTTTCCAAGATTCGCGGGTTCACGGACGGATACGTCCATTACGTATCTACTCGCATGAACATCAAAATGGGAGAACTTGAGAGAGGTAGAGCATAGCGTTTATTCGCTTAAAGAGCAGCTCGACTGGGGAAGTACCTCCACCATACAGAATACTGCAGCCAAATAACTTTATATTATGTTAAGTTGTGTTCCTGCGCGTGAGTAAGTACCAACAAGTAACCGCTTACCATCAAGCGGGCCGTATGCTTGTTTACCGACTTAGTTGTATTAGATCAAAAAAAAGATCGCGTAGTGAAAACCTATAGTATAAGGGGAGATCGATGGACGTTTTTCACGTCCTGCTACTTTGCATGTACGGCGCAAATCAAACCTGTGAAATAAAAAAACATTAGGTACAAGTTAAACATAACGTTCTACCTCAGAGTGAATATATACTACGTAAAAGTTTCTACAATACAAAAAAGGCTTTTAGGTAGGTATACTTTGGACCTTAAATTTCACTATCGTTCACTGAATGTTTGAATCCACCCTAAAACTACGAAATAATATGTTATTCATTAAAATTGTATCATATTATTTCAAGTGATCGTAGTTATTATCATGTATCTTTATGGTTGAAATACACTAGAATTATCATATAAATTTTGGTTTCTACAAGTAAAAATATTTTAAGGTATTTTATTTGTAAATTCGCTATGATGAAATATTCATTTCACATTTTCACGCAGATCCATCCGATCAGTCGAGCGTGAAATAATGCAAATACGATAAAGTTATGACTTCTTTAGGGGTATGTATGCGATTGGTATCAGTTACCTACAATCCATTTTGTTTTGCTCATATCACAAATGTATACCGCGTGTAACGGCAGGGCGAAATAATACTTTAAGAGCATACCTATAGGGTAGCTTATGTGTTAATTTTTAGTCAACTTAAAACTCCCTGACCCTCAACAGTTTCAGAGAATAAGAATATTAAAGTATACATCAAAAATGTTAAAGCTCACCACTGAAATTAGTAAAAAAAACACACTTGATTAAAGCATTTTGAATACATTGAAATACAGTAGCATCGCAGTATATTTATGCAAATATATTATTTGTACATCAGAATATTAATATTTTTGTAAAAAAAAGTGACGTGCACTCTTTTAATACTAGAAATAAGCATAAACTTGTGACCTCTGCTTATAGACTCCAAAAAGTGCAAGGTTCATTTTTAGGACTGAGTATACAATTTTATAATAAAATCCCTAATAAAAGTTTGAATTTACCGTCACATAAGTTTAAGGAATGTATTAAGGCCGCTTTAGTACAGAAGGCTTACTACAATATTACCGAATATTTAAATGATAAAAATGCTTGGGTGTAGCGCTCGCTCTACAGGAAACATCTGATGTAATAAATTTAAGTTTGATTTTGAAAAGAGTAATTGCTGAGTTTATTGCCGGCTCTTCTTAGCAAAAGCAACCTTCCGAACCGTGCATTAGAGTATTAGAGTTTGACTATTCATAAGTGCATGTGAAGGCCTATTTGAATGAATAAATTATTTCATTTCATTTCATTACATTCACAGCAACCATTCGGTTCCATTCAATTAACAGCTAGGGTTCCATCATAAATTCATTTTTTTTAACTAGACGTACAACAAATATGTACAAAATACAATCTATATATAGAAAATGTCCTCAAGCCTGCCGCTGCTTCCGATTAACGGCAAGGTTCCCAGAAGGCTGGCAGCGTTTCCTCTTTGGATACCCAAGCTGACGCGTTGGCGGAAACAGCTCCCCGCCCGCTGGTCTCCGGTCCTGCAACCAAAACGAAGACAAATACACAGACTTAATGTTTATTATTAAGTTAGGTATGGCATAAAAATATGTGTTTCAATTCAATATGTTTATAAGTGATTCTCGACTCTGATACATGCAAATCCATGTATATTGTCATTGTATTGGTCAGCAGTTACACGTTGTATAAATAAATATGCTTGGTAATTTTTCACATACGACCTAGTGTTTGTTATTCGGAAACTACATAAAAGATATGCCACATATACTACTAAATATATAAGCTTAAAAACAATATACTCAGACTAAGACTTTACAGATACGTTCATGGATTTGTAATATGTTTGTCCTCAATGGGTATCGAATCCACGACCTGGGACGTGACATTCGATGTATATATCTAACATGGATGCCAACCAACCTGACAATATAAAAGTGTGACAGGTTGAACGAGAGACAAAATTGATGATCCATGTCGGCGAAGCCGCGGGCAAAAGCTAGTAGAAATATATTTTCGTATACTAGACATGCTTAATTTTTATACTATAACACCTTTATTTTCCTTAATAGTTTTGTTGTTCATACACTCAATGTTTTATTTATAGAAAATAAATTGTCTACGAGTCACTAAGAGAAGTCGTGTCGTGTCTGAAGTAAGTTTCCTTTTTACGGAAATAGAAGACGTGATCTTTTTGGCTTTAATCCAGTGTTCGTGAGCCACTTTTTACTAGTACATTCTATTATGATATTATTTTGTTGCTGTCTCATCTATTTATTGAAAATAAAATAAAAGTGCACAATGATGCTGTTTCTGTTGCAAATCGCAAATTATTTTAAATTACATCTTTTTTACAAATATTATTGAAAAGGGATAGCAAATATTAAAACTGTAAAATGTGATCAATTTTGATGGCAACGAAATTCACTTTCAGAACGGCAATTGGTTTAGTATCAGAATAATCCAACAGCTTGTTCTACTAGGTAGTATAGTACAACATTTTTTATATCCCTTTCTAATGTTCCGTTGTTGTTAGAAATACATATTAGTAAATTAATTTAACTTTTTAAAACAACACAATCACCACCAGTCCCCACCATCTACATTGCAATGAACATAAGGTTTATGTTCATGGTAAATGCTTCCTCAGAGTGATTGACGTATTCAATAAAAGCAATCTTCAGTCGCGACAGCTCCCGTCTCATAGGAACAGCATTTGCATGAGGTAGTAGGTAATTTGAAAAGACCCTGACATTGGTGGTATTATGTCTCATAAATATGGAGCTCCTTGAATCCATTATGTTGGTCTAGTGAAACAGACGTTTATCTTGGTCTTGAGAAACAGTTACTTTTTGATGATATTTGGCATGCAGGTAGCCTGTGACGGAGAGAGACAAAGACTATTCTTATCTTAGTAAGGCCTGTAAAAACCGCGGCATGAAAACAAGTAGTTAATTACTTTGCAAAATTTGCTTATTTTATGTTAGAAACTAGCTTCAGAATCTCTAATAATAATTACAAATTCTAAAGCCTTGATATAATTGTCGAAATATGGATTTTGCAGTGATGCGATTTTATTTCATCTGACTACTTTCGTAATAACCTCTTTAGTGTGTATAAGCAGTGGAATAAAGTAAAGATAGCTCAAGTTCAATCTATTCTGGAACCTACTGAAACGAACTTAACATGGCATGAAATTACATAATAAGAGTACATAATTCAATGTGTATACGATCGCCGCTTCGCTCGTAACAATGATTTCCGGTTCCGTTATCAAACGCAACATCGTAACGTACCAATCTAAATTAACGCTTAGTTTCGGAGCTAGCTAATTAGCTTTAGTGGCTGTAACTTCGTCCCTCCAGCTTCGTTCACTGGTAACGACTGTTGTAATTTAATTTTTGCCATGATAGCTTCGGCGTAAATCGTCCGGCGATGTCCCACGACGCCGATAAAAAAGTTTCAACGCTCGTTTAGAGAGTAAACATGTGTAGGCTTATTTCACTAGGAAATAAAACGTACATTTATTTTATTTTTACATTCACAGGATTAATGGCGGTCATGTATGGTTGAAGCTATCTGTTTTACGAATTCAATTGGTAGTGGTAAGGATTACCCAATAAATCATTGATTTTCAACACTCTTTTTAGTGTGACTTAGTAATATGAATAAAGCAAAGTATTATACTGGAAAGAGAAGAATAACTAGTAGATATACTGCTCCAAGAAAATGAGGTAAGGAACTTGAAGCTATGTATATAATGTTTAATTGGTATGATGATCTATTAGTATATATAGTCTATATTTATTTTATTTATATAGCACATGGGTACTACAAAGATAACAATAATAGAGAAAAATAGTACCTATATATTAAAGTATACAATTGATACAAACGATTGTTCACTTTTGAATCGAATTGAAGCGCTCGTGGTGTAGCATGATTAGCAAAGTTAAGCTATGTCTGTCGTGGTCGGTACCTGGATGGGTGACCGTCTAGTGGTATTGCAAATCGAGCGTTTCCGCGCTTCGGAAGGCACGTGAAGCCGTTGGTCCCGGTTATCACTTAATTGTGATAGTCGTTAAGCTAGATGGATGCCTCCTAGGCGGCTTGAAAAATTCCAACAGTAGGGTGGCCACTAGCCTACCTCCACCGATCCGCAGTGGGCACGCGTGGTGGAGTATCTGCCCATTCCCTTTCAACCTGATTTGTGAAAGGAGGCCTGTGCTCAGTAGTGGGACATTATAGGCTGATGATGATGATGATGATGATTGTTCACATGATACTCGTACGGAATATACAGGATGAATTTGTTTTCTAGCCAGTGTGGGCAACTTCGGAACTACAGGTCTGAGAGAAACAAGCTGAATTTTGGGGTTCCTAAGCTGAATTTTGAAGAAAATTAAAATGCCATAAAATTTATTTACAAAAAATAGTATTTTCGGATAAATTGAATATTTTCAAAAAAAAAAACGAAATTCTGCTTCTACGTCACAATATGAACAAAATATTTATGACAATCTTGCTCACAAGTTGCTAGAAGTTATCCAAAATATAATTTTATATTTTCCTTGACCATGGTTTTATCCTGCGTAAAGTTTGACGAGGTAGAGCAGCTCTCGCAGGGACCTCACTATGTTTAGCCATGAAGAATTAGCTCTTAGCATTCTGACAAAAACATAGAGGTTAATTTTGATAACTTCTAGCAACTTGTGACCAAGATTGTCATACATAATTTTGTTCGTATTGTGAAGTAGAAGCAGAAAAAGAAAAAATGCCATTGAAAAAAACGAAATTACAATTTTTTTTTTCATTTTTTTAAAGCCATTTTTATTTTCTTCAAAATTCAGCTCGGGGTTCCGTTTCAGCGTTTTTCTCTAAGACCTGTAATGTCATCAAAAAACAAATCCATTCAACAATATTACCAAAATATTATATATAAGCTACAAACTTACATGATTCTGTATCTAATACAATTTAGACTCAATTATCTGTATATCACAGCGAAGCGAATACACAACGTTATAAGGGAAAAGCTAAGAGGAAAACGAATTGAGATATTACGAAAAAGTGTAGTACCTATTTTATTATGTGGAAAATATTATGGATTTCAATTTCAAGTAAAACGACTTAAATGAATAATTAAATAGAACGCCAGATAAAAAAAAACCTGAATGCTTTGAAATATATATACGCTTTATCATATTTTATGACATAAACTCATAAGAAAGCATATTTTTTTCATTACCAGAAAAAATCTTCCCTGCGGGTCCCGAGTTAGCTTAACCTCCGCCCTTTTCCCGTCAGACCCTCGAAAAAAGGTCACTTGTGCTAATTTTCGAACCCACAAAAAAGGTTTTTATGAATAGAGTTATTTTTTTATTGACAAATTGGATTTCTATGACGATTGCAATTGACCAAGTAGACATATATGCTTATTGTACCGTGAATAATTTGTTCACTCCAGTAGAAAGAAAGCAAAATCAGAGACATTCTGCATTCATTGTCATGCATGACAATAAGGGATAAGACAAATTAGTTTTGGAAAGGAGAGGACGGTAATGGATGGTAAAGGCGCTATTCTCATGCAGGGTGCGACGCCGAAGCTCCTTGTTAATTTTCCACGTCCTCCCTAATGGTAAAGTAACACACAAAGTTTCCTTCTCGAATCAAAGACGCCATCACTGATTGGGGAAAGGCAACCGACCGTAATACCCATAAACATAGGCATACAGACGGAGAAAAATATAGATTATAATATGATATAGTATATAATATCTTTGTGGAAGACTCACCGTAGTATACCACAGATTATTATTAATAAGTTAGTACATAAGTACCACTATTATAAGCTTACATAGTTATATGTTTTACATAATTGTAAGCCAATGTATGTATAAAAGCACAAATAGGTGTGTAATTTTTGTGTGTGTGGATTTTCATATTTTAATTAAAATACAGAAGTACAGATTTTTATTATTATACTTTCATTAATTACATGAAATGGTAGCCAATTGATCAATGATGAGGATTTAACCTCAACGCGCGAGTGATACCCCTGGTGTTGAAAGCGTCCATAGGCTACTGTAACCGTTTACCATCAGGCGGACAGTATGCTTGTTTGCCACCTTAGTGCTATAAAAAATATATAATGTAGTAAAATTGGCATGAATTCGTAAATCGATCGCAGAACGATTTATTATAGATAATATTCATAAACATAGCAATATTTACCCAAGTATTTGCTGACAGAAAAAAAATACCGCTTCTATTGTAACAAAAATTCGTTTACTTTTATAATATTCCTTTGTAATGATCTCATTCAAATAAAGATATCTACGGCGGTTTCGCAACGTTTGTCTTTCAAAAGTGCTCTTTAAGTCTCCGAGTGCCCTCAAGGGACTTTACTGAAATATATAGGTACCTACTGTGTATTTATTTTACAGCTTTACATGGATGCGGGCACGAATAAATACTAATAATCTATGTACTCTCTTCTTTTACATTTGCTTTCCTTACACATCACTATGATCAAATATTCATCAACCTAGTTGTAAGCCATCGGATCAGTTAAGTCAATTTATACAAGCGTTTCTTTACCTTTCCTTAATTACTTTGGAAAACCACTTTTATTTGAGAAAATTATGTCAAGTTCAAGAATGTTGCAGTCATAAATAAGTCGAACGATAATAATGTAGATCAAATCCTGATAAATATTTAAAGGTCTAAAACGGTAAACTTACCTTTACTTACCTTTGCGACGATTAATACTTATTTTTTAGATAAATAAGTTTGTAAACACTCGTCAGTCAGTATTACCCAAATGAGCCTGAATTTGTGATACTAACTTTTGTTCTATCATTACTTTACAGTCTTCAGGTATATAAAGAGAATTCTTAAAGAGCTCTTTACAAAGTTTTGTCCTTGCTTGCTAACAAAAAAAATCTATTTCTTATTGTAGCCGTACCAAATTCACTTTACTCTTGTTGAATTAATTTAAATAAATAAAAAGATCTACAGTATCACCACTAAAGATATCTACTTATTAATTAAACATAATTTATGTATTTGCAAAAACGACCCATTTGAAATTGAATCATGTAACGACTAATTCAAATAATGTCTCTTTGTAAAACAAGCTCAATTCCCATGTTTATGTTAAAAGTTTCGAAATTACAATACACGCCGAGCCAACTTTGTTTAAAATCTAAACTGGTTACGAATAATGCAAAACCGATCGTGATAAAGCTAAAACTTCGAAATGACACGCACTCTGATTACAATTTGTATGAACAGATGTAAATCTTATTATCAAAATGTTATTTTATACCTTTTAAATAGATATAGACTGTATATAATCTCTATGTACTGTATAAAATTGGTTTCCATTTACATGAACTTTCACAATTGCGCTCAATTTAATTCAAAACACTCGCTCGTAAAGTGACATTTATTGCACCGTTTTTAGTATCTTAATGCAGCTTATTACGCACTAGTGCTTTTTACTTTACATTACCGCACAGTTTAATGATAAGTATAATCCTGATTATGTTAAGTTTGTACCTCAATGCAATTGATATGTGTGTAGACGAAGCATTCTTAATTTAAACGGGTAAAACAGTTTGACAGAGCATAGCTGTCAAAAAAAAAACCTGTGCGCCATAGTTGTTAACGTTTTCATTGTGAGGTTGATTATTATCAAAAAATATACTCCAACTAATACAAGTCTGTTTTTTCCTCACAAGTGTGTTGAAAAACGTCGTATGCACGCATGTGCATTGATCATTACACTCTCGGCTCCCTTATCTTAATACCGCCTCGCCTGTAATTACCAACTTTGCATACATGTATCATAATGTACTTCACTTGTTTATAGCACGAGTCAAATCTAGCTAGTCCATAACGGAATAATTAGCCTCACATTAATATGACGTATACATGCATTCATTACGTAAATGCATAGCTTGTATGGCTTCACGTCAAAAATGAAGGAAACATAAAAGGTATTTCTAAATATAAACTAAAACATTCGATCTCAGAGTAGATAAATACTTTTCGATTAAAGAAAAAGTTGTTTCTACGGAACTATAATAAAGTGTGGCCCGAATTTACCAAAACATGTGATCCGTTATGTAAATAATTATGAATTGGACTCCGAGTATTGTTCAGCACGATCATTCCTTACAGCGATTTCGCGACTTTCTCATAGGAAATATTTGGCAATAATACGGATTTCAATTTTAGATAACGCTAAGGAATACTTGTAATTGCTCAAGATATATTCGGGTAGAAATCCTTTGGCAACCACAACATTTTTCTGTAATAAAATTACGAATCTAATTTGAAAGACATTAAACCTCTAGTTCAGTTTGTAACATCAGGATTATTTTTAATGGTTTCATTTATATGTCATTTATCAGCCAGGAATAGGCTTATAATCAGCGAAGGGGTGAGCTGAAGACATGTGGCGGTGGATAGGCCATAACGCGTGTCATGACAAATTTTTGGCTTCCATAGGTTATATTTTATAACTTGATCTTACCAATGTACAAAATCTTGTTATATTTCAAGATAAAATGTTTAGTGTACTCTACTCTTCTATTATCCTTGGTCTGACTTATCAACCTGAAGCTACTTTAAACGACAAAGTTAATTATCTAGAAACAAACGTCACGAAGTGCCTTTGAAAAAGATGCCTTATTTAAAGATTATTTAAACGGAAAATTAGAATTTCTATTTCTTATCAGTATCATGAGTTTCAAAAAGTCGACGTCTAAAAAAAACTACACAATTGATGCAATACTTAAACTTTCGAGTAAAGTTAACCCACCGCTGGTAGCGTTAACATAATCTTCCTATTGTACTATCTAATATTATAAATGTAAAAGTGAGTTTGTTTATTACATTTGATGGCTCAAAGCACAACCAATCGTGTTGTTTGGAACGCAGTTAGATTATAGCCTGGAATAACATATACCTGATACTATCGCGGGAAAGCTTTAGATCCCTCGAGGACGTGAGTACAACCACGGGTAATAACTAGTTATAAATATCTTATATTTTTCAAAGGTAACTTTTGTTCTTTATTTGATTACAAATAGCAATACAATATTAGGACAAATATACCACATGTAGCGGCAGAGGGAAATAATACTTCCAGAACATAAAGGGTAGCTTTGGGATCAGGGAAGCCGCTATTCAAGAACAGGTTACCGGAAGAAATGCTGGAGAACATCCTCAGCATGCCCAGGAGGATCACCGCATGTGTGCGAGTCAGGAGAGGAGTTATATTGTATTAAATAAAAACCTTCTATTAATATATTGTTGTATTAGTTTGGTAAAGAGATCTTTTCTTTCCATCAAATATCTGTTACAATTACATTAGGATTGAATTACTCAATTTTTGTTATTCAAAAAAAAAATAAAGTTTTCCAACAGTGTATTTCTATTTAAAAAAGGTGTAACGTGAACACTTTTTATTGATAAAGTAAAATTCAAAAAATGATATATTTTTTGCTAGTGATCACAAACTTTTTCGACGTGTGTATAATTACACGGTATGAAATCTAAATATACATAGCCAGTGTCTGACTGCATAAACCCGAACATTATTAATGCATGTAATATCACACCACACACTCAGCACTGTCTCACATTACGAGCGTGTAGTGTTGCCAAATTTGGCATTTTCTGCATCTACTTACGTTTACATAATATTGTTTAATAGCTCTACATTATTATTATAGTGTTTCGAAATGCAGGTTGTATCTTTCAAACAATCGTAACACTTACAGAGTGTATCATGTTTAAAATATGAATTTTCTTAGTGTTATATAGAGTAATCTTTCGATCCTTTTTTAGGCTATTGCGCGCACAGAGGGGGTCTGAGATTTGGCATAGTTAAAGTTTATATAGAGAAGAATGCTATTTTTTTTTATAATAATGCATTAGAATTACATTATTTTAATAAAAAAAAAACATGCATTGGACACACAAACATTACAAAAAACAAACTGAGAATAATGTCAAACAAGTCATAGTTTGTTTCTTATATAAATGCGTAAAGAAAATTTATTTAAACTTAAAATAGGTCTTCTCTCATTTATATTCAATCTTTAAATTAGGTAAGAAGTTAACGTTATATAATAGGATAACTATTGAATTGCGATTTCCATAATATTCTAGCATAATTGCGCAAATTGAATTGGTACTCAAACCAAAATACCGCTTTGTTGTTAATAAACTCCTATGCTAGTTTGAACTGTAATTCCAAAACTAACTTTAACATTTTAACAACGCAAATAATTTGGAAAATTGTTTCGGCTCGGTTAACTGTGTATACTGTACGGTGTAAATTGTTCCCATGCTTCATGGTACTCGTTTTAGGCAAGATTATTTTGTGTGAACTAATATAGAATAGGGGTATGTTGGTTTTAACAGTAACTAGCTTTCATTCGCGGCTTCGCCCCCATGACTAGGTCACTGCAGGCCCGTAGCCAGAATCAATGTACGAGGGGATTAAAATTTTCAGAAAATCCAACTATCCTACTATCCTCTGCCCTGTGGTTTTGCATGCGTTTCTAAGAGATAATGCTAACAAACATACCTGTACAAAATCGAAAATTAAATAAAGTATCATTTAATTCGCCCTCGTCTAGTCTAACCTTGCCTGTTATCTACGTTGCTCATATCCAATTATTTCAAATACCTAGTCAGTAATATATATACCTACATGTTCATTATCGGAGGCTACAAACTATGAAGAGAATTTTGTTCACGTGAAACTAGTGAGCGAACAATGAATACGATACAACGCTGCCGCCGGTTTCACAGGAAATGCGCCGCCACCATGGTAAACTGTAAGCGTGTGACGCGTATTGATAACAGGCATACCATGCTACAGTCGCACTCCCAACTAACTCTCTTTCAACAATAGCTTTCTGCTACGGTTATTGTACAAAAAAAGACGGCTGATGTTTTAAAAGGAATAAAACATAATCTATATATATAAAAATGAATTGCTATTCGTTAGTCTCGCTAAAACTCGAGAATGGCTGGACCGATTTGGCTAATTTTGGGTTTGAACTATTCGTGGAAGTCCGGGGAAGGTTTAAATGAAGGGTAGGGTAGGGTATTACGCGAACGAAGTCGCGCCGGGCAGCTAGTAGTAAATAAAATAACTTTCGTAATTTTTCGGTACAATATCAAAAAATAAATGTGAGAGTAGATGATGCCCAAAGATCTGATCTTGATCATAAATAACGCACACTTTATCTTACTAAAAGTTAAGACATAGGTATACGTATTTTACAATGACATAGCGTGGAACACAGGGCCGTTTGGAAGACAAACGATCACTGCCAGCTAGAGTAACACACGTGTACTATTTCGAACTTTATACGTCACCATAAATATTGTAGTCGGTGTAAGAAACAAACGCATTATGTAAGAACCCCTTAATGCGTTATCTATAACCTAGTTAGGTGTTATGGACGGTCATATGGATCGAAAAAGATTTTACGATCTTGTACCTGTACCTACGTGCGGTGGTTACAGAAATGATTCAGCTCCGCGTAGGATTTATGAACTAGCATTTACATGTAGGTTAAGTACCTACCTATCTACCTCATTATACCACTATTTTTCATACATAGGTACTAAGAAGCTGTCAAGTCGTCATTCACGTAAAGAACGCTGTTTGATTTATCGCTTCAGAAACCACTTTCCAAGTTTATTCAAAAAAATATCTAAGGAGTACCTATATTAGCACTAATAGTGAAGGTGCCAGCATTTTACAAAGGTTTTTTAAATATTTTTCTTTTTCACGCACTTTTCACTTTAAACTTTGTCCTAAGTCTCAAGGCAGTTATCCCCGAGATACCCGGAAGGATCTCCAACTTGTTACGTTCGGTACAGGGGAAGCTTGCGGCCCAGCTTGCGGCGAGCTTGCGTGTCACTAATCGTTTGCGGCGCGTGTCACTGGACACTTGGTCACACCAACGAGTCCACTGAACCGAGGGATGCGAATACAACACATAACACAGTTATAAGAAAATATATTACAGAGGAAAATTTTACCGTGAAAATTAGTTTCACGTGAAACAAAATACATAATTAAGTAAACATGATAGGTACACTCAATTAGTTAGTATTTTAATATAGCACTGATATAATTTGGGAATTACGTTCCAATTAACATTATTTATACTAGATTAGGAGATTGTATATTTATAATTGAGTATATTGACGTAGTAATGCTTTAAATTTTACAACCTGTGTATTACAGCCGTTTACATCATCTACATATTAACTTACATACAACTACTCGTATGACGCTATTATATCAGTACCGCACAATTATGGGTCTTTAGTCATTATGGCCCACTTCCCAATTGCAAATTTTAGATATTTAAAAATTTGATTTAGGAGATAAACCCTAGTAAAAAACAAATGCTATGAAATACATTCAAACAGAATATACGGGCAACAGAGATAATTATCATAATAACATTTCAAAAGACGAATACGTGAGTAGAGACAAGTTCTCAAAAGGATTTTACAAAGATTGTTAGATTAAGGTAGGGATTAATTTCAGCTGGAAAAGTTTCAAATCTCTAGACACGGTGAAGTTCTTGACTTCGGGGAGCCCACAGATAATAGTTGAGTTGCAAGTTTAATTACTTCCCGTTTCAAGTGCGGCCGCTGACGTCACGAATAACCACTAGCCTCATGATACGCCGCAGGCTGAAGAAACTCAGACACGCAATGTGAACTAGACCTCCTACCGAACCTAACCTCGCTCACACACGAACTTCGTACATTGTCTAAGTTACCTAATTCATGACATAGCAACTGCGTCTATAAACTGAGCCTAACGTTCATAAGTGCCTTATGAGGGCAATTGAATAAATACTTTTTGACATTTTTCAAATTTTTGCATCCACGTTTACTGAATTAAAATCACAACCAACATGTCACCCGTCAATAAGGATCATTATAATTTTGCATTTGTGTGTGCGTCTAGTACCAAAAAATTGGATTACTGTAATGGATATACAATTTACGTCACAGCCTATATAAATTAATATTTTTTGTTACCTCTTCTTCTTGCATGCATGTCGTGAGTATGAGAAATAAAGAAAAACTTTTGATCACTTACTATGATCATCATCATCATCATCATCAGCCTATAATGTCCCACTGCTGAGAACAGGCCTCCTTTCACAAATGAGGGTGAAAGGGTCTGGGCGATACTCCACCACGCGTGCCCACTGCGGATTGGTGGAGGTAGGCTAGTGGTCAACCTACTGTTGGAATTTTTCAAGCCGCCTAGGAGGCATCCAACTAGCTTAACGACTATCACAATTAAGTGATAACTGGGACCAACGACTTTACGTGCCTTCCGAAGCACGGAAACGCTCGATTTGAAATACCACTAGGCGGTCACCCATCCAGGTACCGACCACGACAGACGTAGCTTAACTTTGCCGATCGACTAAGAACGGCTAATCATGCTACGCCACGAGCAACTACTATGATACAACGGCTTAATTTATTAAAGAGGTTTTGAGTAAAACTTACATGCATAGGTAAGGCTCATTAAAACTTTTTGAAAATTGTATAAGTTTCAGCTTTTTTTTGAGATATTTTTGAGATAATCTGAAACAAACTTTACCTAGATAGGAGCTTGGAGCAAGTGCTTTTCATGTTATTTTGTTAAACTATTTAATAAACTAACACTACTTGTTAGACTCATATAAGTGGTTGTTTGTTTAGCGTAGCGTCGTCGCAAGGACGTATACCTACGCTGGTAATGAGAAGATCGTCTAACAATAATATACTCAAGAACGCATTATTCTCTATGATAATAAATTATGGTCTAACCATTTTATGCAATCAAACTTTCTCTTAATTTTTCATTTACTCATAATATCTATCTTTTAGCCCATAGAGATACTTACAAAATTTTATTTGTAGATTTTGTTTAAATATATTACCTAATACCTTAAAGTAAATAAATACTATAAATGATAAAGAGACAGACTGTATGTGTCCTAAATAAATATAAATAGAGTAAATAGGGTCTGAAATGAGGACAATGGTAGGAGAACACGAACAGAGACAGTCGTCATAGCTCGTAGAGTTAGTAAGTTGAAGTAGCAATGGGCAGGCTCCATCGCTCGAAGAGCCGATAACCGATGGGGAAGAAAGGTTCTTGAGTGGCGACCACGTACTGGAAAGCGCCGAGCGGGACGACCTCCAACCAGGTGGACCGACGACCTGGTCAGAGTCACTGGGCGCCGCTGGATACAAGCGGCCCAGAACCGTTCGCAGTCGAAATCAATGGGGGAAGCCTATGTTCAGCAGCGGACATCCATGGGCTGATATGATGATGATGAAATAAATACTACGTACAACTAATACTATGAAAAAAACCAGCTTATATCACTGGTAGTCTTAGAGTATTATGAACTTGTCAGAATGTCGAACATAATGAAACTATATACAGTTCCTCTAGACTACAGACGGATTTGTCAAGGGAAAAGGAACACGCGAGCAGATTCTGAATATAAGACAGATAATCGAGAAAAGTCGGGAGTTTAACAACCCAGCTGTCTTATGTTTCATTGATTACGCCAAGGCTTTTGACTGCGTTCGGTGGGACAAACTTTGGGAGGTGCTAGGTGAAATGGGGGTGCCTAAGCATCTGATCGGGCTTATCAGTAACCTATACAACAACAACCGTTCCTTTGTTCGTATCGACACCGACTGTTCTACTGCGTTCGAAACGAAAAAAGGCGTGAGGCAGGGCTGCATACTCTCACCGGTGCTATTCAACATATACGGAGAATACATCATCCGAAAGACACTGGATGAGTGGACTGGAGGTTTTGCTGTAGGTGGGAAGAAAATCTCAAACCTCCGATACGCTGATGACACAACTTTAATCACCACATCAATGGAGGAAATGGAAACGCTACTGAGTCGTCTGGAAACTGAGAGTGAGGCCATGGGGCTATCCATCAATAAGAGCAAAACAAAACTGATGGTGGTCGACCGAGCAGGTGTACTCTCAGGCCCCAATATTTGTCAGGGCATCGAAACGGTGGACAATTTCATCTACCTCGGCTCCTACATCACTAACGATGGCAGTTGTGTCCCAGAAATCAAGCGTCGGATGGCCATGGGCAGAGATGCGATGACACGTCTGGAAGTCATCTGGAAGAACCGAGGCATAACAGAAAGAACCAAGATGCGCCTAGTCCGTGCCTTGGTTTTCCCCATATTCATGTACGGCGTGGAGACATGGACTATCTTAGCTAGAGAGAGGAAAAGGATTGACGCATTTGAAATGTGGAGCTGGTGGCGGATGCTACGGATACCGTGGACAGCTAAGCGCACCAATGTCTCAATCCTTACGCAACTAAAAGTGAAAGATAGACTATCAACTATTTGTCACCGCCGTATACTCTCCTACTTTGGCCACATAGCGAGACGCGGTGATGAAAGCTTGGAAAAGTTGGTCGTTGTTGGAAACGTCGAAGGCAGGAGATCACGCGGAAGATCCCCTACTCGATGGACGGATCAACTACGGGAAAAAGGTGCCAAATTCTACGACGTGGTCCAGTTAGCCACCAACAGAAGTCGCTGGAGGCAAGCCGCCCACGCTCTATCAAAGACGTCCGGTGATCACGATCTTCAGCCATGAAGAAACGACCACAGAGAGAGAGAGACTACAGACCCTATAAGCGGTCGTAAGAGTTTACTACTTTCATTTAAATGTCAGTACATATATTGACGATTACTATTCAGATGTTGTTGCGGGTCGCGGCTAATTTGCGCCCCGAATTCACTGATTAAGTCTGGGCGTGTGGTTTAATTCAATACAAACAGTGACGTAAAACTAACCCAGCTATTCTGTGCCCAGTTTGAAATGTGTGTGTGCGACTAACACACAACAAAGCAATAAATAATGCAATAACATATAATGCTCGCTTCGAGGGTAAATGGATTTCGTGTAGAGAAACTTCATAATACCTATGATGCATGTGTACGTATGTACTTACCCTTGTAACCGCGCTAACAATAGGCCTTGGTTAGACCTACATTCGGCTGGCCTCGGTCTACCTTCTATAAATTTTATTGTAGACATTTGAATTACATAAACTAAGCAAAATGTTTACTATTTTAATCTATTATATTGGATTATTTTATAAAGCGGTATAAATGGACTACCAGCTTTTACAATAAAACGGTGAGTTGGACTCGAACACAGAGGGTTCCTTACATTAATAATAAAACAAACGTAATTTTGAGGCTCCATAAGTCAGATACGATGATTCTTCAAAGATATACAATCATATCGTAAAATAGTTACATTTTCCGCCGCTTGATCTGACAGCGCTTTGTTTAGGCGATAAATCATGGTGGTGGTAAACAATGTCGATTCAACTTTAAACGCAAATGAATAACTGGAGAAAAAATGCAGTAAAACACAAAGATTTTCATAGGGCATCGTGCCTCTACCCAGATGGATAATCCGCCTTACTAAAGCATGACATTTAATATCACTCCGCTTGAGGGGCCTTCTGAGCAAATCGCTCTCTGTTCGTACTGCGCACGGCTGTCAAATACTGTCAATTCCGGCTTGTTTATTTCATGTTCCCATAGAGGCGACTATCCTTCTGGACGTTTTAAATTCTTTGGTAAAACATTCATACGAATTTTACCTACTAATTTTACCTAGCGCAACGTGAAAAACCACAGAGTTCAATTTATGGGTAGGTGGGTACCCTAAATGAATGACGTTTGTCGATTTGCCCATACACGTATGACAAACGTTGACAATTGAACAATATGGCTGTCATGAAATGCCAATCCATGAAATTGTTGTTCTGATATTATGATGGATTTCACGATCGGACCACGACATATGCTACGTTCATTGGACAAGATCAAACTAATTGGAAACATAACAAGCATGAAATACCAGTATATTATGTCAAACTATGCATCCCAACGAATGTATGTGCTGTGTTCTGTATTTTGGACGGACATCGGGGCACAGGTATTCGATACAAATATGAAACAGAGAAACGTTCTAGCTAACGAACCCATGCCAGTTTACCTACCTCTGCGCAATTTAACAATGCATTCAGTGTTAACATCATACTGACTGATTTGGATAGGTACATAGAGAATGTTGATCTAGAGATTTTCAGTACAATTTGCACGAAATACACTCGTACTACTGTACTGTACTGTAACTACTTCTAAAACATAGATCTTTGCGATAAATGTATAACGTTATACCATGCGAAATGTAGAATTAACACGTCTGAATATTCATAGGTAATGTGATCGCATTAAAATTTTCTGCTAATTTCACAATATTACATATATTTATATATATGAAAATTACGGCGTTCTTCAACAAATGTGAAGAGGTTTTTGTAGGGTCGGCAATGCGCGTTGGTACCCTGGAGTTACAAACGTCTTATCTCTTACCATCAGGGAGCCAATTCTCATTCACTCGAATTCATCACTCGTTCGTAATAAAGTTCGAACTCGTACTTTATTCGAGTGAAAATCAAGTTAGGCTATTCTGACAATTTCGAAGCCGCCGTTTTTTCTTATTTTTCGAGGGCTAGCGCTCGAACTGCTTCGACTGGTCGGGACCGTTCGAAACGTATTTCGAATGCGAACTATCATACACCAAACAGTTAGGCTGTCATTTCGAAACGTAATGACAGATAAATCTAAGGATTTCCGTTACGCACAGTCAATGCTTTTTATTATTAAATTATAATTATTTAATAAAATTGATTAATTTATGAATTCCGGATATATCAAGATATAAAAAGTGTAAAACGTTGTTTTAAATATGTCATAGTCATTCATATCTTTTTGATATTTAATTTAAGATACGTACGTACGCATACGTTAACAAAACGCAATTATCAAGTGAAACGAAATGCATCGTGCAATTTGTATGTATCATAATGGCAACATTTATTCCTTACACTCGAAATTATTTCGAAGGTTAGTTCGATTAGTGCCGAGAATACAGGAATCGAAAAATTGACTCCGCCCCTCGAAATTTTACGGTCGAAATTGCACTCGTATTGCAAGTTCGATTCGAAGGCTAGTTCGTGGGAAGTGAGAATTGGGTCCCAGGTGGGCTTGTTTGCTGCCTAAGTAGTACCTACTTATAAAAGATAATTGGACTGTTTTACAAAAAACTTAAACCGACTTCAAAGTACACTAAGAAGTAATCAAATCCTGATCTGATGACAATGGGGCCAAACGGGAAGTGCACCCTTCCGGACAAAAAAAGAATTTTCCAAATCGGTTGATAAAAGACTGAGTTATGAGGTAACAAACATTAAAAAAAAACAACTTAATTGAGAACCCCCTCCTTTTTTTGAAGTCGGATAAAAACGAAAAGTACCTACATGGAACTGTCGCTTTTCTGAATCAAATTTTTCAGTTAATCGCGACATAGTATCACGGTGACAATACCAAAATACTTTTCGCAAACTAACGATATTAATATAATTGTTTTATACTCATTAAATAAATTCCAACCAAGACCTCCATTTTGACTAGTTTCAGCGTAGTGTAATGTTCTCCTTTGACCTCTTAAATATCACTCCGTATGACTATAATTTGGCGTAAAATTTGCAATTGTCCGCAGAGTTAGCAAGCATCTTTAGGTGCCAGTTGGTTTGTTTATAGGTCATCGCAAATGACTTATCGCATTAGTGTTTTGCATGCATAAACTTATGTTACGAGCGTGCAACACATACAACTGTATATTGTAGGTAGGTACCTAAACAATGTGAGTACCTTTATTTAACCCTTCCTACTAATATTATAAACGTGAAAGTTTGTATGTGTGGATGTGATTTGAGAAGATGTTTGTTACTCAATACAATAACTACTGAACGGATTTGGATGAAATTTGGAACATAGATAGAGTATACTCTGGAATAACATATAGGATACTTTTTATCCTTCAAAAACCTACGATCCCGCAGGAACGGTGATGAGACTGCGGGAGACAGCTTGTCATTTGATGTAAGTCTTCCACAAAACAAAACCAGTTATAAATAATATAGGTTATGCCACGAATATGCATAAGTAGGTTATGAAGCAATATGATCAAAGCTAGTTACGCTTGAACGATACGTAATTATCCGAAGATCCCATTCGAATAAAGCATAATATAAACGAAGAATGGAACAAACAGAAACCCCACAAACGCTAAATGAAAGAAGTGCAAATAGCCTGCTCGAGATTCAATATTATTCTGTGCAAATTACACCATCGCCATTGCCTTAAGATTTGGGGCGTTTGCAGTAAAGGGAACAAGCCGAAATGAAGTCAGTGCGTCCAATTGGATAGCATATTTTAATAGGTTCTGGCGTCGAGCCACTGTCGACGACACGCCTTAATGTTTTCCTGTTTCCCCTCTAATGTGGCTACTTAACGAACTAAACTTTCTTATCGAACAAACCAACAACTCTCTGTTGAGTTTCAAAGTAATATCATAAAATAACTACGGCCTTTTGTTATTTGCCAAAAAATGTGCAGCGGCGGGACTGTTAAAGATTAAAGTTGAAATTAATGGATAAGTTAGATCCTTAGTCTTCTACTTGATTAACTGAACTAAGTTATGGCATGGTTAGAATCTTCCTTCTCGGTTTGTTACCTACTAATTAGTAGGTGAAATATTATTATTATGAGTAATTTAAGATTAGAGAAGTTTAATAGTATTGTTTATTTGATATATCCTTATGAAGGGAATAGGGAAGGGTTTCTTTATACTAGCAAAGACACCACACAGTTGTTGAGTATGTATAAGTCTTGTAGTATAATCTTTTTTTAGTTCTTCAATTTGTACCATCTAATTTTTAACTAAATAACAAAATATTTAATCTGCAGATTAATCATAGTCACCTACATAGCTCAAGTTAGTTTTATGTTTTTCAGAAGATAATATTTTGATGAGAAATGAATATCTTATAGGTAATATCTCATGAAGGTAACTTTAATAATTATTCCTTTACTATAAAAACATTCAAGCATTTTGAATAATAAAAAACCCATTTGTATTTTATTCCATCGAGCGATCCTCCATCCCGTCCATACAATAAGACAGCTTGATGGATGTGATCACGACGTTTTGTTGGATTCCAAAGGACCTAACGAGCAACGAAGAATTTTATTTATTAAAAATGCTGAGGGAATAAGAATTTAACAATGATACAACCACCGACCCATTTCTCCGTAACATCTAGATATAAAACCTAAGCTGCCTTTATTAATAGAACGCCACCGGCTACAATTTATCGTTAAAAGTAACATAAAAATGGGATGAAGACAAAACAACAATAGAGATAATTCCTAGGTAAAAAAATAATAATTCTAATTAAGTTAGGTTATCAAAAAATATTGGACATGTATTTTTTGCTTTGCCAAATCATTAAAAAATTACAAAGATAAAGGGATTCAAAGGTCGGGAGTGGGGGCTCGTGAAGTAAAAAGTATACTCTACGTGACGTCACGCGGAACTTCATCACGCGATATCTTGTATGATTGACAAAAGAAAAAATACGTGTCTAATATTTTTTGATGATGTAATAGACTTAAAGATGTAATGTAAAAGATTACGGACTAAATAGATCTTTTTAGTCATCTAGCCCATTACGATTTTAAGATTTTCTCAATGGATCCGAATAACTTGATAATAATAATTAATACCGCGATGTTTTATTCCTACACTACATAAAAATAATTAACAATATTGTAGTTACGACACGCATATAACAAACAACAAGTTGGCAAGCAATGTGCATGAATACAATAACATTAAGTGATGACATTTTATTGTCGCTGTTGCATTAAGATAATTGAGTGTTAACAGAGCGGCGGATTCGAGCGAAATGAATTAGCGCGACTTATACAAAAGTGCATAAAACAAACAAGTTATGAATGGCTGCGATGCTTATCACGGCTACATTGTGCCAGGCAATTTTCTGAGCGGCTTATATAACAGAGTTACGAGTGCGTTATTCGGTAATATATGGATTTCATTTGGTTAAAAGCTTTATACATTTGCTTTTCCAAATGCATTTTCAGTTGCGATGGCGCCATCATTAAAATTATCCTGTCACGACCAACAAAATTATCAATAAAATCCGACTTGAATAAAGGCAATGGCTTTTTAATATATGGATACTGTTTCTGTAATATCGAAATGAAAGGCCATTTTCACGTTTTAAAGGTTTCACGGTGTCACGATATTGATTGATATCTTGTTATTATAATTTGTACGAGTGCAATGCTTGGAAAAATATCATTTTTCCAATATCGCATCCAGCTCTTTACGGCTTAATTACTTAATAAAAGTTGTATTCATTCAATATAAAATATTATTATAAAAAATCGGATTTATCATCTAATTCACCAGTTGTAATATTTGTAATAAAAGTTTGGTTAAAAACAACGACAATTCTTGAGACATAAGTGTTTGTGGGGCCAAAGATTGGGCTCATTGCCCTTACCTACACGGACAAATCGGCGAGCAACATAAGAGTGTTTTAACTTTACTTTTTATTATAGCCAAGTCCAATACTAATGCTAAAATGTTACTTAGACGTAGCAGTTAAAGAGATTTTGGTAACTTTGGCTACGATGTGGCTGACAAGAACAGATGATGAACCGTAAGGTAGTATCAAACTACCAAATTAAAGTAATATCACTTAACTGCTATATTAATTTTCTTTCACACTTTCTATACTGTATTTACTATTATGTTAGGAATACCTATTTTCAGCTGTTTCACTTTTATATGGAATTGTTTAAGGGTGTATAGGATAAAGCAGCGTAGGCCTCGCTCGTTAAATCGATGCAACGAGGGATGTGTACTTAGTGACTATGCCGGCCACAGATTACTGATCAGAGCCATGAGCCAGCGGAGCATGAATCTCTTTGTTAAAATCAAAACATAAAACAACTTTCTAAATTGGTTATTTAATGAGAGATTGAAGAGCCATGTATATGAGAGATACGTTAAAAATACACGAGATTTTTATTATTATTTGGGTTTCTTTATTGATATAATAGACGCAAACAAATACTGACGCAATAAAATCAATTCAGCAAAAACAAACAAAAAAATCCTAACTAATTGACCTATCAACGCACAGTGTGGACCGCTGGGGTTTATTTTGAAATTTAACTCACATGATCCTTATATAACAAGGTATATTCTACTAACATACTAAGACATGATTTTTCAAATTTTAGCCCCTAAGGAGGTATTATAGGTAATCAAGGGTTAAACCGTGAGTCGGAGTTCTAGTATTTACTATATAAAATATCCTAATTACTTTATATTTCTATACGCACATATAATTTCCAATGCCTTCAAGTTTATGACGATATACTTGTGTACTTATCTGTTTTGTACACTAACCCCCTTACTCATAAAGCGCTATTTAAATAACTGATTAAAAGGTCACGTAAATAATGTCACATTATTTGACAATGACAATAGAGTGACATTATTTACGTGACCCTTTAAACAGTATAATTAGTTAACTAACGTTCAATGAGTAAGGGGGTATAAGTACAGGATAATATAAGAGGCTAGTGTGAGTTTCACATTTATCTGGTTTCAGATCCATTGCTCTGATTACTGGCTCCGGATAATTTGATAGTCGACTGTGCCTCAGATAGGACGTGCGGTCGGTCTATCAATAAAGTCAGCGAATCATCCCGGCACAAATCAAAGCCCGACACTGAAACTAATTACAGAGGTATGCTTTGACTGAAAGATCTAGCTAACTTATTGATCAATCCAATACAAATTCGTACGTGAACCAACTATAAATAACGCAGTTTTTGAATATCATATCGTATAATAATTTGTTTTCAGTTTAATATCGGGTCTAATTAAAAAAATAACTTCGGCGTTTCAATCAATTTGCGTTGACAATCACGACAAGACTCTTTATATTACTACAAACAAATATTTCGATTGCGATAGTTTAAAAATGTAGATTTGTTTCTGAAGTAACGACAGCCCCACAATATTGAAAAACTATTAGGTACCTACCAAAAGTTTATCAAAAAAATCAAAATCAAAAAGAATTCCCTGGCCATAGCATAGGGCATAGGCCCTTATAAGGCACTTATGAACGTTAAACTCTACAAGAATATCAGCAAGTCCTTTTTTTTTATCACGATATTTTAAGAATACCGCAGCAAGAGAGCTTCCTTCTAACTAGAACAAAAATAAATTACATGAAATACATTTCGTCTGAATCAAACTACTCTTGTGTCCTACTTATTTGTCAGAACAAACAATTGGACTGATCTACGGGCCTGCGGGCATTAGTAAAGGCAAACAAATCATTCCAATACACAAACAAGTCAAATGCATATTTAGAACACCATTTCCTTTATTATCTCGTAAAATAATACTATATTATTTTTCGGAAAGATAATTCCATCTAAGTGTTTAATTTTAAGTACTTTAGCTGACATGAGATTTTCAATTTTGTCGATGCTGCATATTTCGATACCTACGTAAATCTCACGAGTATTGAATTGATATTTTCGATGAAAATTTATTGAAATAAAAAACCGGCCAAGTGCGAGTCAGACTCGCGCACCGAGGGTTCCGTACAAACCTGTAGGTATATAAGTAAATGGTAGTATAGACCTGAGTATTTGATATTAATTTCAATTTATGACCTATTAAAAAAAAACTACTTACTAGATCTCGTTCAAACCAATTTTCAGTGGAAGTTTGCACCGTAATGTACATCATATATTTTTTATAGATTTATCATTCTCTTATTTTAGAAGTTACAGGGGGGGGGACACACATTTTACCACTTTGGAAGTGTCTCTCGCGCAAACTATTCAGTTTAGAAAAAAATGATATTAGAAACCTCAATATCATTTTTGAAGACCTATCCATAGACACCCCACACTTATGGGTTTGATGAAAAAAAAAAATTTTAGTTTCAGTTCTAAGTATGGGGAACCCCCAAAATTTATTGTTTTTTTTCTATTTTTGTGTAAAAATCTTAATGCGGTTCACAGAATACATCTACTTACCAAGTTTCAACATTATAGTTCTTATAGTTTCGGAAATAAATGGCTGTGACATACACGGACAGACAGACAGACAGACAGACAGACTGACAGACAGACAGACATGACGAATCTATAAGGGTTCCGTTTTTTGCCATTTGGCTACGGAACCCTAAAAATAACATGACTGATATTAAATATGCCATTTAACATTTCTCTCTGATCTCTGAGCAACAATTTTGAGTATGTCACCCACATGTGCTGCGTGATTGACGCTTGATACACACTGAACACAAAAATATTGAATATCACCAATAAATTTATATCAGACTACGTCAGTCAGTAACGTAAATATGTATTGTGGTCCTACTAATATTATAAAAAGTAGATGTAGATTGTCGTTTGGATGCTTTTTAACCGACTTCTAAAAAAAATAAGGAGGTTCTATGTTCGAAATATTTTCTTTAGAACACGACACACATTTGACACACTCTTTCGCCGATGTTCGGGACACTTGTTGTGTTCAGGACATTTATTGTTACTTTATGATTACGTAATATTTTGTTAAAATTAAAATGTTTAGAAATAAGAAATATTAAAGAGTTTACTCACGAGTGTACAATGATTACCCTTAGAATACGTATCAACATAAATTGTATAGTAAATAAACAGTACTTGAACCCTAAACATAGGTAAAAGTCTAGACAAAGTCTAGGTAGAACTAAGATTTACAATGTACTTTTAGAATCGTGAATAACCCTCTACAAATGTAAAACTTGTTACACGATAAAGTTAGTATTCATGTTGAAACCTAAGTTAACAAAAAAGTGTTAACATGTCAACAAAACACTCGATTAGGCATAGTAATCTAGTTAGAATTGTTTCGTAAGCACCATATGTGCACACCAACTATTTACTATGTAATTACTGTATAAACTCGCATTACCTAACGTAAGACCTAGATAATAAGTTTTACTACAAGCCCTGAATGAAACCCTGATCATATTTTGAAATTTACGTGATTTTACCCGGAACTATAAATATCAACAATAAAATTTCCTTATATATGCGAAAGGGAGACAAAATGTATCGGAGAACCTTTGGAGATGTGGTAACCGGACTACACTTTTTGGATTAGATCCTTCTAGAACTTTTAAACAAGGTTAGCGCTATATGCAAGATAGAGAGGTTACTTAAATGCACTTAAATTAGACAAGAAAAAGATATGTTTTCTCTCGTAAAAAAGTTACTCGCTCACTGTGTAAGTCGTATACACAGCGATTATAATTTGCATATAATCAGTACATTTTTCTCATTTAGTATCGGATTCCATTAATCGATTCCAGGACAGCAAGTATCTACTAAGTATAGTAGTAGTAGTAGTCAGACAGATGTCACAGTAGTAGGACAGTACCGGGACAGTACCAAGTAAGGCAGATGCCAAGTTGAGATTACCATCAAGTAGTATAACGTCAGGCAGATGCCACAGTAGCGGCTAGTTAGTTACCCCATCGGTAAACAGTAAGGCAGATGCCATAGTAGCGGCTAAGTAAAAATATCAGTGTAGCATCAGGCACCCATTGTCTACGTATATTTGTGTAAATCATCTATGTAATTTAAAAAGTTTGTTAATTATTGTATTCAGACAGATTGTCACAGAAGTGTTAAAGTTCAATAAATAAATCGTTTATATACCAACCATACGGCTTTTCATGACGCCCTTGGCAATCCAGCAAATAAAATAAAGTACGGGAAAAGGGATCTCACGATTCGCGCATTCGTCCTAAGCGGCGTCTTATTACACGAGGTCCCCGGCCGCCCGTACATTTGGTCCTTCGAGCCGGATTATCCAAGATACTGAACGGCCACAGCCATGGTTGGTACCAGATCAACTACCGCAAGAGGCAGATCGCAGAGTCGCGATGGCGACGCACCGCCGCCAGCACCTGCAGACGATCTGGCCACAGATGCCGCCCCAACGGGGAGTACTGCCCCTACAGTAGCACCATCGTCGAGTCGTACTGCCACTGCTACTGAAGCTACCCTAACCTCAGGGTTTACGACTACTACTACCGAAGAGGAAACCGGAACCGATCAACGACAGGCCCCTGATGACCGAATCGAACGCAGCACCATCAGGGGAAATAAGTCAACAAAGAGTCAACGAGCGCGCCGCATAGCTCTGGCTAAAGAAGAGGTAGCAAGACTGAGACTTGAGCTAGCAATAGTTAGACTCGCCGTCATAGACCCATCTGAATGGTCTGAAGGTGACGACGTAAGATCCGTGTCCATCAAATCCACTGAACGGAGGGTGGACACAGGGCTAGACAAGAGTCAGCGCCTGCTTGCTATTTCGAATGAGCCTCAACACCAGCCAGAGCACCGAGAGGTGGAACCGAATTGTAACGCCGCACCTGTTGCGGCACCATATCCATCCGTAGCTACGCATCCAGTCGTGCTCTTGGGCGCAACCTCGGAGACTCAGATGACTCAACAGCAGTCAAAAGTTGACAACGATGAGGGTAATAAAGGAATCCCTCAACACTCTGTACAGGGTAATAAAGGAATCCCTCAGAGACCAGAAGCGCAGATACCGACGGGAATAGAAGCTGCAATCACCCCGTATTCTGCGCAACAGAAAATAGATTTCAGTGAGTTAGCGTCAGCAATCACTATTGCTGTAAAGGCAGGTCAACGCGCAATGCCGTCGCGTTACCGATTCGAATTACCTGCTTTTACTGGCGCGCATCAGGATTGGCTGTCATTCCGAACAGCGTACTTCGAGTCAGCAACTGACTTTTCGGAAACCGAGAATATGACCAGACTACGCCGTGCACTTAAAGGACGTGCTAAAGAGGCCGTTGAGAGTCTGCTCATTAATAGTGCCAATCCCACTGAAGTAATGAAAATATTGGAGTCCCGCTTTGGAAGACCGGACTCAATAGCTCTCGCAGAGATGGATCGACTTAGGAACCTGCCACGGTTCACGGATTCATCTAAAGACCTTTGCATACTGTCAAGCAAGGTCACGAATATAGTGGCGACTCTTCGTGCTCTGAATAAGACTACGTACTTATACAATCCAGAGCTGACGAAGGTCACGATCGATAAGCTAACACCGACACTTCGATATAGATGGTTCGATTTCTCCGCCATGCAGCCCAAAGAGGAAGCAGACCTGCTCAAACTCACCCGATTCCTCGAGAGAGAAGTGGAATTATGGGCACCCTACGCTCAAGTAGAGGTCATACCCTCGACTTCACATACAGAGCCAGCTTCGCGCAATCCTTACAAGCGCACTCAACGTACGCTAAACGCTAATGCGAACGTTGATAGGAAGCCATATAGATGCTGTATATGTGAACGAGAGGGACATTCGCCGCCAGACTGCGATAAATTCCGTGATGCCGACATCAATCAAAGATGGGATCTTGCAAAGACGCACCGACTTTGTTTCCGATGTTTACGATACAGGAACAAAACGCATAATTGCAAGCCGCCCAAATGCGGCGTCAACGAATGCCCATATAGACACCACCACTTACTCCATTATGAGAAACAAAGGAACACGAGTGATAGAACAGATAAGACGGAAAAAGTTACGTCGACTTGGCTGCCTGTACAATCGCAGACGTACTTGAAGGTACTGCCTGTACAGATTTCCGGACCGGCGGGAGAAGTCAACACACATGCGTTGTTGGATGATGGGTCAACTGTGACTTTGATCGACGCCGACTTAGCGAACACAGTCGGCGCTTATGGACCCTGCCAACCAATGCAAATCGAAGCCATAGGAGGAGCAGAAGTACCTGCTTCAGCATCTCAACGCATCGCAATCACCATCAAGGGTGCAACCCGGCAACACAAGATTTACGCACGCACCATAGAAAACCTGAGGCTATCAACACAGACAGTCGCCGACGAAGACCTGGACGACTGCCAACATCTGATCGACATACGAGACGCTTTGAAGTTTGTAGAAGCCAAACCAAAGATACTTGTCGGTCAGGATAATTGGAACTTACTACTAGCCTCAGAGGTACGAAAGGGAAAGAAGAACCAACCAGTAGCATCACACACTCCGCTTGGTTGGGTTCTCCATGGTGCGCACACAAGGTCGCTGGGAAAACGCATCGACTTCGTTCATTACTTTACGATGAACGAAGACATGGATGGACAGTTGAAAGATCACTTTGCGATCGAGGCGTTGACGATCATACCGAAGAAGCCGCAGACTGATCCGGAACAACGTGCACTCAAACTCGATGAGTGCACCACCCGAACGGAAGACGGACAGTGTAAGACGGCGCTCCTATGGAAGAATGATAACATCGCGATGCCATGCAATTACGACAACGCGATGAAGAGGCTTATCACCACCGAAAATATTCCAGAGCTGAAAGAAAGGTATGAACAGCCGATGACAGCTCTGATGGAAAGGGACTACGCTGAACCGGCTCCACTGGCGAAAACGATTAATAGGACGTGGTACCTACCACACTTCGCCGTGGTGAATCCGATAACGCCGGGGAATATCAGAAAAGTCCACAATGCTGTAGCAACACCAAAGGGAGTCTCACAAGACGAACCCCCTTTGACGGAACCTGATTTGCTGCAGTCGTTGCCAGAAGTACCCACGAAACTCAACGTCGCTGATGATGCAAATCGCGACGTAGAAGAGTCAGAAGTCCTGAAGGACGATCCGAGTACCTGGCCAACCGAGAAACCTACACAGAAAGAACTGACTGATGAAGAGAAGACACTCAACATCACCGAGAAGCGCGTGAGACCGAAGATGAGCCACGTCGTTCCTGACGGCACCCGTTTCTACAAGTGGGAACACTATCTCCGCGCTACAGCCAGAGTCTTACAGTTCATCAACCTGTGTAGGCGAAACAAACAGCGTGCACGTCACAAACACACGCTGAAGAATAAAGAGGCAGATCTGGATTGGAAACGCAAGAAGAAGAAAACTTAAAACCGAGGTCAACAGCTGCCAAACCCGATGCAACAGCAAGAAGATTCATACCGTTGGACGCCATCCTTCTAAGAGAAGCCGAGAAACTGCTGGTACGAACAAGCCAAATCCTTCCCTAATGAGATGGAAGACTTGAAGAACAACAGGGCTGTATCTACCAGCAGTCGTCTGCGCCCAATATCTGTCGCTTTAGTCGACGGAATCATTTTGCTGAGGTCTCGCATCGGAGCTACGAAGAATGTTGACGGCCTCGAGAAGTCTCCACCTGTCCTCGACGGAAATCACATAACAACGAAGCTGTGGATTGAATATACCCACAGACAGCTGCTGCACGCTGGCGTAGAGGCAACAATAAACGAATGTCGCCAATACTATTGGATTCTACGCCTACGTCCAGTCACGAAGATGATGGTCCACCGATGTTTACCATGCCGCATTCGAAGAAATATGCCGTCACAGCCAGCCACAGGAAACCACCCCCCATGCAGACTGGCTCACCACGTCAGGCCCTTTACATACACGGGTCTCGACTATTTCGGCCCGATGTCAGTCACAGTCGGGCGTAGTCGCCAGAAGAGGTATGGGGCACTATTTACCTGCCTCACCACACGGGCGGTTCACCTGGAGCTGGCAGCATCCCTGACGACGGACTCTGCGGTCATGGCCCTGCGAAGGATGATAGCACGGAGAGGATGTCCTACAGAAATCTGGTCAGACAACGGGACAAATTTGCGTGGCGCTGACAAAGAGCTGCGTCAATCCATCGACGCAGCCACTGAAGACGAAGCCACCAAGAGGATGATATCCTGGCGTTTCATTCCGCCAGGAGCTCCGTTCATGGGAGGAGCCTGGGAGCGGCTGGTCCGATCAGTTAAGACCGCCCTCTCAGTGATACTTCAAGAGCAACATCCCCCAGAAGAAGTACTCGCAACTCTATTGGTTGAAGCGGAGTACACAGTCAACAGTCGTCCCCTTACGCACGTGTCTACAGATCCTGAGGATGAAGAAACGCTGACCCCCAACCACTTCCTTCTTGGCGGGTCAGCGCGAGTTCCGGCACCAGGCACCTTCAATGAAAAGGACCTCATCGGCAGAACACACTGGCGAGCTTCACAACATCTTGCCGACCGATTTTGGGCAAGATGGGTGAAAGAATACCTCCCCGATTTGCAATACCGGCGGGAGCCACACGGAAGAGGCGCGGAGATCAAGATTGGAGACGTCGTACTAGTCGCCGACGACAACCTGCCTCGCAACACATGGCCAAGAGGGATCGTCGAAGCCATCTACCCCGGAGCTGATGGCATCGTAAGAGCAGTCGACGTGCGCACCAGAAGCGGAACACTACGACGTCCCACGAAGAAGCTGATCATCCTGCCCACCGAGCCAGTAGTCCCTCAACCGGAAATGTCTTCATCGACACCGTAGTCGAAGAACGGCGGGAGAATGTTCGGGACACTTGTTGTGTTCAGGACATTTATTGTTACTTTATGATTACGTAATATTTTGTTAAAATTAAAATGTTTAGAAATAAGAAATATTAAAGAGTTTACTCACGAGTGTACAATGATTACCCTTAGAATACGTATCAACATAAATTGTATAGTAAATAAACAGTACTTGAACCCTAAACATAGGTAAAAGTCTAGACAAAGTCTAGGTAGAACTAAGATTTACAATGTACTTTTAGAATCGTGAATAACCCTCTACAAATGTAAAACTTGTTACACGATAAAGTTAGTATTCATGTTGAAACCTAAGTTAACAAAAAAGTGTTAACATGTCAACAAAACACTCGATTAGGCATAGTAATCTAGTTAGAATTGTTTCGTAAGCACCATATGTGCACACCAACTATTTACTATGTAATTACTGTATAAACTCGCATTACCTAACGTAAGACCTAGATAATAAGTTTTACTACAAGCCCTGAATGAAACCCTGATCATATTTTGAAATTTACGTGATTTTACCCGGAACTATAAATATCAACAATAAAATTTCCTTATATATGCGAAAGGGAGACAAAATGTATCGGAGAACCTTTGGAGATGTGGTAACCGGACTACACTTTTTGGATTAGATCCTTCTAGAACTTTTAAACAAGGTTAGCGCTATATGCAAGATAGAGAGGTTACTTAAATGCACTTAAATTAGACAAGAAAAAGATATGTTTTCTCTCGTAAAAAAGTTACTCGCTCACTGTGTAAGTCGTATACACAGCGATTATAATTTGCATATAATCAGTACATTTTTCTCATTTAGTATCGGATTCCATTAATCGATTCCAGGACAGCAAGTATCTACTAAGTATAGTAGTAGTAGTAGTCAGACAGATGTCACAGTAGTAGGACAGTACCGGGACAGTACCAAGTAAGGCAGATGCCAAGTTGAGATTACCATCAAGTAGTATAACGTCAGGCAGATGCCACAGTAGCGGCTAGTTAGTTACCCCATCGGTAAACAGTAAGGCAGATGCCATAGTAGCGGCTAAGTAAAAATATCAGTGTAGCATCAGGCACCCATTGTCTACGTATATTTGTGTAAATCATCTATGTAATTTAAAAAGTTTGTTAATTATTGTATTCAGACAGATTGTCACAGAAGTGTTAAAGTTCAATAAATAAATCGTTTATATACCAACCATACGGCTTTTCATGACGCCCTTGGCAATCCAGCAAATAAAATAAAGTACGGGAAAAGGGATCTCACGATTCGCGCATTCGTCCTAAGCGGCGTCTTATTACACGAGGTCCCCGGCCGCCCGTACAGCCGACTTCAAAACAATGTCAGATAAGAGTTATTTAAAACTTTTTAGTGTTCTTTCAATTTCTTTTTCTTTTTTTTATAATTTAAATAAGGAAATCGAATGATTCAATACCTTCATTATCTACATTTTCCACAAAGAATTTAAAATGTCAGCACGATGCCCTATGAAAATCTTTGATTTTCCATTAGAATCTAGATCACAACGCCAAATTACATAATAATTTACATTTACTTTTTATACTACCAAGCCTAAGAGCCGCCAGGTGGTAAGCGGTTACTATAGCCCGTCACATCCCATCACAAGAGACGCTTGCAACACCCGGGGCAACACTCACGCGCTACCGACCCGCACCCCCTCCCCAACGAGCATTACATCTACACAAGTTTGTGTTAGTTTAACATTTTTATTTACAACAAATATGTACAAAATACAATCTATATATAGACAATTTCCTCAAGCCTGCCGCTGCTTCCGATTAACGGCAAGGTTCCCAGAAGGCTGGCAGCGTTTCCTCTTTGGATAGCGAAGCTGACGCGTTGACGGAAAAAGCTCCCCGCCCGCTGGTCTCCGGAGGTCTCGATCAATTTAGATGACAAGGTGCGAGCAAAAAGGCGAACTTCGGACCCCCACGGTCCCAAGGTCTCGACCGCAAAAGACATAAAAATATAATTGGGTCCAATCGATGCATATTTTTTGAATATTGAATTTTCCGCACTGACCGCAGCTGCCCCTGCAGCTTTACAAGTCGCCGGTAAGTGAGATGGCGCGAGTGTATCGACATGTGGCATCCCAAACCAGCGACTTGCCGACACTCCAAGTGATCAAAGCCATTCCACCCGGTCTCTCCGCGAATAAATAAAATAAAGTTTATGTTATTTCTATGCAATATGTAAATATTGCGTTCGCACTGACGGCAAGGATACACGTATTCTATCTTAAACTCATCAACCTGTTCTTCCGTCTCAAGATAGGTTATTTAAAAGTATGTACTTAGAGTACATAATGCATAGCTCTACAGAACTACAAATCCAATTTCCATTCAGGTTCCGGGGGAATCGAATCTAGACGCCGATTGCGGCCACGGTAAGAGCCGGGTTAAATCGGATTTTCACTTTACCTATATTCTTCCTCAACCGATTAATTATAAAATCCAACTAACACTGATTCAACACACTAACAATACAAATAATTACTTTATTTAATCAAAAAGACTCCGTAATAACATAATTTCTCATATTCTCTCTCATAAAATAAGGCTTGTGGTCTCTATATAAATATCCATGTATTATGCAACGGAAGCTATGCCCCAAGGGTTCTAATCCTCGGAAAACATTCTTTAATAAGCTTCAAAGAAGTTTCTCCCTATAAAAAAATCATTGGTTGAATGAAATTGACTTTCTTTGCGGCATGAAAAGGAATCCCAAAAAAGTCTTGGCCATTCACAACGGTTGGTTTACTCCAGGGAGTTGAAAAGTTACCTATATGTACGCCCCAGGCCTTTGGACAGACACGAAAAATAGGCAAATTTTGTTATGTTACCCTGAAATTCTGACGTCAATAAAATAGATTCACTGATTCAATTACTTTCTTACCACGGGAAAGTTCATCACCATAATTTAGTTAACCAAAAAATACTACTCACCAATCTTGTTCCTTATGTGTTCTACACACAAATACGCATTGATCGACTCTACCACTTTCCTCCACGTTAATTGAAGGCACTTGCTGATTTCTTATCAAAATATAATTATATTTGATCCACGTGTAATTTATATCGAATCGATTTGTGAGAAAAAGATAAATAATACGACGGGGAAAATAAGGTGCGAGAGAGGTACCTTTTACCAACTTATTTTTCCGTGTTGAACGAGCATGAATCAGAGAAAATTGTCAATATAATGGTTCAGTTTATTTCATTGAAACATCTCATAAATACAAACTCAATATGCTGTATGTGACCTAATTAATACAACACCTTTCAAAAGTATCAGTTTAAAACTGAAGGTTTCTTTAATATAGAAAATATTACAACGTTATTTCATAGCCACTCTATGCCTTTTATATTCTTGTATAATCTAAAGTGTAATCTACTACACGAAATACCTGAGATTGTCCCTAAAAACCCGCTTAAAACTAAAAGTAATTTCTATCTACCGCGGAAATATTTTGTAAGATCTTTTTTACGAGTAGAGCAGTAAAGTAGATAAAAGTAAAACGAGAGTGTAGAGCGAGGCGCCCGCGCCGCGCCGCCGCCGAAAGGGTTTAATCAAAGCGGGCTGCCCCGACGACCAAGGATGTAGTAAATAGTCCATACAACCGCCCCGAATCGCACCAAGATTTTCAGTTCACTTGAATAGATAGCTATATAGAATTGCTAGAAGAGGCTGTGAGGATTCTCAACCGCTCTTCAAAACAACGCATGCAAAACATTATTCTATACTAGTTGCGCTCCGCGGTTTCATCCGCGTTCCCGAGGGATATAGTGATATTAGTAAAGTTGTTTAATAATCATGTCTATTTTGATTTGTTGTTGAATTTTAGTTAAAGTTGTTTAATAATCATGCCTATTTGTTGATTGATTTTTGGGAACCCACGGTAGTACCCGCCTGGCTGTCTACCACCCTCAAGTTGAAATTATGTTGCCAAATGTCTTTCTTTATTAAATTACAAGTTTGTAAATTACAGGGGTTGGGACTCTCCTTTTAAGTTTATAAAACCTGTGTTAGGGGAGACCCGCTCTTCCGAATTTCATTGTAAAACTTAACAGTTGACAATCAATTCCCTACTGGGTTACTTAATTTGTAACACAAAATAAAATTTATATTAAAATCACTTCAAGGATAGCTTTATATCCCTTGTATTAGGCGCTTTATATAATCCTCGCAGTCGAAAAAAACAAGATGCTGGGGAACGAGATATCGAAACGACACTTCAGTTTCAGTAATCCTGTTTTACTAATGTTAATGTGATAATATAAGGAATTAAAAAAGGAAACGAGAGCTTTTTGAAACAACTTGTAATATAGTAGGAGGAAGAAAACGAGACGATCGACGACATACATAAAATATCGGCGAAAGATAGAGACAATTGGAGAGATCTCGAGGAGACTCGAAGTGGGGTCACATGTAGATATTTTCTGTATATTATATTGTATACGAAGAAATAAAACATCGGTAAGTACGTTATATATGTTCCGTAGTCGGTACAAAACCGGACCTTTTCAGTAATAAAGTGTAAAAGACAACCCTCTTTATTATAAAAGACTTACCCCCTTATTCATAATAAAGTTATCAAACGTTGATTAGCTAAAATTCTGAAGTCTTTATCTGATACGTGACATTTGGTGATCGAACGAGTGAGACGGAGGACACTATTACACTGATTTAGTTAAAAAGCGATTATGAATAAGGGGGTTACTCAATAACATACAAAATTCAAAAATTCAAATTCAAATCATTTATTTAAATAGACCTTCGCAGGCTCTCTCAAGAGTCTGACTCTAATACTCTAATACCGGTTCGGAAGGTTGCATTTGCTGAGAAGAGCCGGCAATAAACTCAGCAATTACTCTTTTCAAAACAAGCTTAGATTCATTACATAATATTTACATTCTAATCGCACTGAAAACAATTGCGTGCTCCGGCGCGGCGGCAAAATTACAAAGAAGACTGAATAAATATTTAATAAGTAAATAAATAGCAAACTTAAGCAGACCACAATATGAAACGCGAACAAAAAAATATCACCCCCACATCAAACGGAAAGCATAACTAGCAGCAGCTCTCAGCTTTGTGTCACTGATAGTTTACGAGTATGGACCTAACAGATAGACGATTACTAAACCGAGTTCCTTGTTTTTCTGTACGGAACCCCAAAAATATTTATTATTATACCGTAGTAAAAAGCATAAGGCGATTAGCGGATATTCAAAAACTCTTAATATAAAAAGTGTCTGAAAGCCGGATGGCGATCCATAAATATTTATTTCGTTTACCGCGTCAACCGATAAATTCCATAAATTAATCCGGGATAGATATCGGTATGCAGCATTTCATCCGTATCCGATAAGTCGCTTAAGCTGTTTAGTCGAGTGTGCGATATACAGATCGTGTATTTTCGACATTATGTTATTAGAAGTGATTGGAAAAACATTGGATTAAAATATGACTCTAACTTTACTAATTAATTAGCCAATTTGACAAAATTGATATAAAATGTGGCTGAAATTCCTCTCAGTGTAAAATATGGTTGTTTAATTAAGAGATATTAATAATGATAGCGATTAATACATATAGGCAATTGCTCGTTACCTTACCTCATGAATTACAAAATAAATTATTTTAAAGACGTCTGCAATATATCGGAAAATTCGAATAGAAAAGTGTGACCGAACTTTTCCATTAACTTCAAGAAGTAGGTAGTTTAAGCCAAGATTCAGCAAATATTACCTTCTCTTTACTGCGCTATTACATTTTAACGCAATTGACAGACTCTATTAAAAATCTTTATGAAATAAATTATTTTATTTCCTACTTTTCAATATTTATATACTTTCTTTATTGTTCGAGTACCTCCTCCTAGCGCCACTAAAAAAACAAGATTCATTAAACTGTATCCTAAGGGCAGGTTGTATGTATGAAAAATTTACGTAAACTTTAGAAGCTAGTGTTTAGAATACAAAGAGCTCTCATATACCTACACTTCCGTATGCATATGTTTTACACAGAACACAATACGCTCTTCAGGTATCTGGTGCCGAACTGCATAGAATACCTTTTCACACTAGTACCACGTACTGAAAACGTTGGCACAAAGAAAACATGACCTAACAGGAAATCTCCGCACTTTAGTGAACACCTGAGCACTGTGCTAACGAGGTTGGATGCGTGCAGCAGGCAGCACTCTACAGTTGACTACTAATTAAAGGCAATGACTAATTATGACTATTCAACTCATTATAAGTGTAGCTTCGCATAAACACTTCATATTTGCATAACAATTAGCGGCTTGGTACAAAATTAAGAGCTTTATGGATATTTTAACTCGTTATATTTCTTATTATTTCAAGCAAAACGAAACAAATGGTACATATCCTCAGTAGGTATTTACAATTAGTCTAAGTCCATCTACGCTACGCGAATTCGTGCTCCAAATATGCTCGGATCGTGCTTGGTTCGCGTAGCGTAAACGCATCTTCAGGATTTCAAAACGTTTATTTACAATCGAGGTAACAAGCAAATCCAAGCTTAACACACTCAAAACTTTATTCCACTCCAAAATACATTATCTAGGTCAGTACTGTATACATTAGGTATTTATTATGTTGCATTTTCAGATGCACATTAGTGAAGCTAAAACTTCGAAATACACTCGAGCTAATAGAATTCAATAGAGTCCACCCTCCTCATCTAGAAGCTTTAATGTGCTTGAGCGTGTAGTGCACTGGGTTATTGGATTGCCTACCCTCCCTTGAATTCGTTACACAGCCCTCCCAGAGGGCCGCCCGCGCCAGTCCGCCAGCCCGCCACTTGTGCAAATCTTGCCACATTTCGTCGACGTGAGAATTCCTCTACCCATTCGTCGAATCTTTCTGACGGGAGACGTTTTTATGTTCAATCGTCGGAGGGAAACGGAAAGATGTTGTATAAACAGCTATAAAACTTGTACGAAAACGTGTCGAGTTGGGTGTAATTTACGTCGTAAGATTTTCTACCAAATGTTTGTGCCATTATATTTTAGTCTACTGATATTATTATAGGTAAAATATAACCCTTTTAACTGGGAACCTTATCATTATCGGAACAGTTGGCGCAGCTAGTTAAGATTCCACCTATTGCGCCGCAGGTCGTGGGTTCGATTCCCACACAGGATATATTTGTGTGCATGAACATGTCTGTATGTCCTGAGTCAGTGTAATTACCAATTATGTTAAGTAAAGTAGTATATGTATTATATCAGTCTGGTTTCCACATTACAAGCTCTGCCTAGTTTGGGATCAGATGACCGGGTGTTGAAATGTCCCAGGATAAAAAATAATAGATATGCACCCATGCGTGAATCCTATGCTCCACAATAGATCTTGTCAAGACATAAACCACATACTAACGACAACATTATCGGTGAAATATAAATAGTAAAAAACCAATAGCACTTAACAGTTGTTCGTTTACACTCGGAGTGCTGTTTGAGAGCAGTATTTAGAATGAACAATTGCCTAACTGTTAGCACTTGGCAGTACTCATAGAGCTTGTCTGTGGGATACAGGCGGGGCTTGAAACAACACACCTTAAGTACCGCTCTTTGAGCACGCTCGATCTGTATAAAATGAGTTTTAGCCGCACCCCCCCATGACGTTATGCAATAAGTCAGGATGGATTGGCATAGTGCTACATAAACCATTTTCATAATGTCTGCATTTTGGTGTGTGGTGACAAATAAAGATTATTATTATTATTATTATTATTATTACTTATTGGTAATAAATCATCGTACTCGAAATAATTTGGAGCCTATCGGCTGGAGTGTTTGCCGATGAAATTGAGTTTTTCGGTTTATTAAATCTGTTCGTGTATTAATTAACTTAGGTACTTGAACAAACATTGAACACACGTCGTGCACCCTCGGGAGCGCTATTTAACAACATTGGCATTTTTATTTTATATCTCCCTTTAGGCTGTGTTGTTAACTTATACCGATACAAGGTTATATACACCAAAAGGTTTTCATCAAGGATATACAAGGAATAAATAATGAAAACTTGCAAAGTTATGGCTGGTAGCCAAATCATGGTCTACATCATCACAGATTGCCTGGTAGAGATCAATTTCAGTGATAAGGCACTCATTGTAACACTTTCACTATAATCTCAGAGTAGATAAATACTACCCCCCTTATTCATAATCGCTTTTTAACTAAATCAGTGTAATAGTGTCCTCCGTCTCACTCTTTCGATCACCAAATGTCACGTGTCAGATGAAGACTTCAGAATTTTAGCTAATCAACGTATGATAACTTTATTATGAATAAGGGGGTAAGTCTATAATTTTATTATCTGTATGAAATTATTTTTGGCGCAACAATAAAGTATAGATAACACTTCATCCATCCATCATGATTTTACTCATATATTGTTGTTATTTTGTTTGTTTGTGCGCCTAAATAGAGGAATAGAATTAGATTCGTGATAGGACAAACCTAAAACATTCCACGTAAAATGAAAATTCAATATAATTTCAATGCGGCTCATAAAGTGGATAACCTCCATAAACGATATCAATAACCCCAATATAATGTTCCTACCCTCAATTGAACTCCAAACAAGCAAAGGCTACAGATCGCAAGTGACGCGAGCGACCCATGGAAGTTTCTACCACAGGGGGATATTTTTGTGGAAATTGTACCTTTTAATATGTTCCTCATCTTCATTGTATTCTATTTTACCTCTAAATCGTCCATGGAAACATTTGTGAATAGTTCGTAATTACGATACCAAGTAAATTATTTTAAAAAATGTAAAAAAAAAACACAAACTAGTAGTCGGTATTTGAAGGGCCACGTCCTTGCCACATCATATGCCCTGAGCACTGAGTCGGAAATGTTCACAAAAACAATGATTGGGAGTGTTTACTCCACGCGTGCGGCAAACAGTAGCGTCATCAAAAGCAATCACCTCTATCACGTGTGTGCAGGAAACTACGCGAAATATAACAAAAACATACATTCTGGTACCTACGACATGCACAAATGAATGAATTTATTTCTAGTGTTCTTTGAAAAGTTTTCCGTGTGCCAGTCTGCACAAGAAAGTCGAAATAGTTCTGATAATGACACATGGGAAGTCAATTTCAATAATATTATTATGATTGAGATGAAATTACTGAAAGAGTAGACATGAAATAATATAACCGCGTAAATGTTAAGTTAAAAATACTATAACAGGTGGAGATTTCGAGATGGCATATTTTTGAAATCTATGTTGGGTTAGTCATGCTGAACAACTTTTACTATAGGACCAATAGCGAATTCTCAAAAAGATTTTTTAACTTTCCATAGTAAATTTCAACCTTGCTCGATCATAAGGTATGAAAAGTAAAAAAAAAAGAGTTTTCAGTGTTGGTCCTATAGTAAAAGTTGTTCAGCATGACTAACCCAACATAGATTTCAAAAATATGCCATCTCGAAATCTCTACCCAGTATAATATATAAAATCTTTCACAACTTCAAAGGGATTTATCCTTCTGGGATATGATCTTAATCCTTGTAACGGCCGGTTCACACATGTCTCCGTTTTACTGTTCCGTTTTATCGTGTACGTTTTTTTTTCGTCGATGGCGTATGTAGTTGTATGAGCGACTTCACACATGGCACAGTATTCTGTATACAGTAAAAAATATCGTTCCGTAAAAAAATTACATTCCGTTTTGTCATCGAATACTGGACGACGGAACAGTAAAAATATACGGATACGTAGAATTTTAACGGATAGATACTGTGTGCATGGCGGGCGGTGTGTGCGGGGTGTAGGAGGGGGAGTGATGCCACAGGTTTTGTTTGACTCACATTTTTCTGTTCACACATCGTCATGACGGATTCGTTGAACGTTATACCAGTAGATATATCTATCAGTACTAGCTCTTCATACAAACGGCCGGAACGCGAGTCATACCTACGCGCCACGATTTCGGTTAGCTTTCGGTTCGCAAACAGTCGCGAATGCGCTGCAGTGACGAACGAACGGTGTGATGGGTTTGTAAGCAGTAAGCGTGCGATTTATGACAAATATTCATTGAAATAATTAAAATAATTACAAGTAAGTACAATTACTTAATATGACAAAGAGAAATTATAGTAGACTATATTGTGCTTTTTTTGGTTGCTTGACTTCGTCAATAACATAATGCCTACCTGAATTCATAAATAAATAAGTGGATGGCTGGCTTGGGTGAAAAAAGTGACTACCTACGGTCAGGTTAAAAAAAAGTAGTAGGTAGTTCCTAGGCTAGGCTTTCTACTTACTACTACATATACTTAGCTATTTACATATATTTATTGAATTAGACGAAATATTATTATAAAATGATTGTGAGAGTAATAAATAGTAGGTACCTGTACCTAGTAAGATTTACATAATAATTTACTTTTTAAGTAAGATTTTGCAGTAGGTAGTTAGAGGTTTTGATTGCTGTAGGTAACGCACACGCGATGTAATGGTTGATATTAAGTAACGTTTTCAACGGTTCGACATCGGATGGGTGACCAAAAAAATTGTTATTTCGATTTAGAGTATAGAGTATTCGAGTATCTCCGTGCTGTAGGTAATGGGGTCATGAAAAAATATATATTACTCGTCTGTTTCTTCCAGTTTATTGAACACTTTGTGGCAACCCTGCCTGCAAGGCCCATACGAAATACACGCGGCCGTGTCCCTTCCCGATATCTATAGGTACCATATACCTATAGATACTGGCACACTCGCGTCGATGCTGGACGCATATTGCACACGGCACCAACGGCGGCACACCTTCTCCCCGCACTCTCCTCTATCCCCGCGCACCTCACCGCTACCCGCGCGCACCTCTCGGAAGCCCGCGCTCACGCACCCCGCTCGCGGACCACATCACCAGTCGCCTGGACGCCTTCCCCGCGATAACTCACGTTTCATGTACGCGTGCGAGCTCTCATCCGAAGCGGCGCGGTCACGGTCGTGTTCGAGTACCTAACTTGTAATTATTTACGGCTCTAAAATAAATGACATTGTGAAGTGATTCGGTGTTTAATACGACCTCGAGTACCTACGCAATATCTTCCTATTTCATTCACAAAAAAAAATCATTTTATCAAATAAAAAATATAATTATATAAAATCACAAAACTAGACAAGTAGGTAGATGAAATTAAAATACTGTAGGTGGGCAGCCCTTTCGCGTGTTCACGTACCGTGCTGCTGTAGGCAATTATAATCAAGAAAAGGGTCGAGTCACTTTACTGTTTGATATATCTACTGTGGTTATACGGTGCCTATGTGTGAACAGCGCATAAATTTATGACGTATCCGTTAAAAACGTACCAGTAAAACGGACTCCCATGTGTGAACGGGCCGTACCACAGTAAATTACAAATATAAAAACTAATATGTTTATTGGTTTTCTGATGTAGGCAGATTCAGTCTACGAATATACGTTAAACTGTTTAGATGTCTCTCATTGCTCTTCCCTTTTTCCCGACTATAGGTCTGCTTAAGTTTGCTATTATTTACTTATTAAATATTTATTCAGTCTACTTTGTAATTTTGCCGCCGCGTCGGGGCACGCAATTGTTTTCAGTGCGATTAGAATGTAAATATTATGTAATGAATCTAAGCTTGTTTTGAAAAGAGTAATTGCTGAGTTTATTGCCGGCTCTTCTCAGCAAATGCAACCTTCCGAACCGGTATTCGAGTATTAGAGTCAGACTTTTCATAAGTGCCTGCGAAGGTCTATTTGAATAAATGATTTTGAATTTTATACCAGCATAATCCTAATACTCTTCGGGTTTTAAGATAAATTGAAAAATAAAAAAAAAACAATTTAATGTGATTAACAGTCAGTTGCAGAAACGTTCTTTAAATTTTAAAGTCGGCATTAAATACTAATATTCCATTAAACTGTTGCACAAACAGTCATTTGACTAATATTTTATGCCTCCTTTAAATTTAACTGATGAAGTGTCAAACGATGCTTTAAAACCTCATTTACGTAGTTTTATGTTGCACAAAGCGGCATTAGTAACTAAAGTTCCATTAAAATGACAGTTCTTTAGATTAAATTTAAAAGGTCAAGAAGCACCCATTAAACACATTTTATCTAAAAAAAATAGATTAAAAAAGTTTAATAAGTGTTTAATATGTGTCTATAAAATCTTTCATAATTTTTGGACATCACTGGGATGCAGAAAGATCGCCATTATAGCTTCTTTAAGAAATGTAGACATTAACGCTAATGAGTTCATTAGTTTAAAGTTGTTGCACAAAACTACTTCATGACTATTTTAGGTTCATTAGCTTAAACGTCAAAAGGAAATGTGACAGAAAAGATGTCAGAAACATTGATTATTTATTGTTAGATTGATCAATATCCATCAAGGTATATTCATACATTTATTAAACTCTATTATATTCTATTTTATCTGATTGATTTACTTATTTGCATTTTATATAAGCTTAAAAAGGGGTAGAACATTTCACGTGCATACTAAAAGTAATTTCTGCACACTAATCAACAAAATGTAATTTCAAACAATACAATATTGTCACACAAACGACACAAACGTATTCAATGACAACTCAACTGACATTGTGCGGGGGACAAGATTTTAGCCACCAACAATTGGGGGTCCATTTTTTCACCGCGTTTAATGCTTAGATACCTTTAAGCAATCTATACATTTACATAATCAATGGTCAGAAATATCAATGTAGAGAAATCATTCATTCCATTCGTTCAATGTTGCCATTTTATTGGGATTTGTAACTGAGAACATACTTTTTGACGTCTTTAGCTAAAGAACCTTTAATTACGCCTAAAGTGGTTTTGTGCAACATCTTTAAACTGACGGATTCATTAGCGTTAATGTCTTATTACGTAATGAAGTTTTAATGGTGATCTTTGTGCAACCGACTGTATAGTAGCATATATATATTCTTTATAATTTTAATGTTGTTTTAGTTTATTTTAAAAATTGTTTTTCTTTTGTAATTAATATAATGTTTTGGATAAACAAAAAAAACACTTCCATTTCTGTAATATTTCAATCAATTTTATAGTTTCAATCTTTTTTTCTTGGTCTGAGGTTTCAATGGGATCATTCACAATATCCTTTTATTGAAAATAATTATAATACCTAAACCTATTGAAGTTAACCTAAATCTGCCTTTCAAACAATCGTAAGAAATAATAATATCGAGTGGCCTATACCTAGATAATTCTCGTAGAATTCTCTGTCTGCTCCACAATCCACCGAGGGAATCAGACTGAATCAGTATATAATTTGACAGTGCCACTTTGACAGTTGCCATCCCCAATCTCAACCAACGACAAGCGTTTATGTAACAAAGGTGCTGACACATTAAGGTAATAAGGGCCCTGGAAGGATTTTCCGATAATTGATTGTTCGTGAAACTGTCAAGTCACCAATATTAGGCGATCGGTTTCTACGGTTATATAATAAATCTTTATAAATTATATTGGTTCTAAGCGAGCCTATAAAATAGTTAAATACCGATCAATTACGTTAGGAAAAGATAATCGAAACAATAAATCTTCTTCAATATAAAAATTTCAATATTAGATAATAGAATTTCGTAAACCGTTTTAAAAGTTTAGTATAATAATAATACACAATAATGATATATGTGTGCAAAATGTGTGCAAAGTTGGTAATTACAGACAAGACGAGCCACAGATGAACGCTACTTAACTTATCACTAAACTGTGCTGTAATGTTAAGTAAAAACCACTAGTGCGTAATAAGCTGCAATAAGACACTAAAAACGGTGCAATAAATGTCACTACACGAGCAAGTCTGTTGAAAAGAAAGTTATTTGTTTGACTTACTTAATAAAACTTGAAACAAGCTTTTAGCGATTATTAGAAATACATAGGATTTTACTGCCATCTAGTAAAAACTGCCGTAAAAACTTCTAACTGTCAATGTGCTATAAAATAATCGTAAACTTCGACTACTTTTCCTTTATCATAATAGTCTTTTTCAACAATGGAAAATATGAAAGCTGGCCGTGGAAAGTTATATTTTTGTATGTTAATTCAAATCTCCGAGTCGAACTGTCTACAACGGAAAGTTTCAAAATTGACGTTTTGTTTACCTTTGTTTATATATGATTCGGATTACGTACGCCCTTTCCACTATTTCGGAACCCAATTTTCTCTTTAGTAATATTACGTTTTCGGGCAGCGTAACTCGCCCCGCGTAAAATCATGTGTGCTGTAGCAATCGCACTGAATTTCAACATCCCGTGTTATGCAGCGCTACGGAAATCCATTGAAATGTTAAAGGCTGCTGCGGTCCAACTGACCAATTGATTTAAAAAAAAAAATACTTAGTTTAGTTAAACCATCGTGCTTTTAAATATTACATACAAAAAATAATTTTTCATGGGTTTCTGATTTTTTGCATAAACACACTTTACTAAACCCTATAATATTAAATTATTTAGACAAAAAGCCTCCAAGGAACACTCTCATAAACACGAACAAGGAATTCCCAAATTTTCGAGAAATTGGGTACCTAATAAAATCACTCGTGTGGGTATCCTAAACCTCTATCTAGCCCTAGTCTGTGAGTAAATTTTATTAAAATTTCGGCATTAACGCACCCCTTGGGTGGACAGGATGGATAGGGTAAGGACGCACGTGGATAATTGATCACGTCTTAATGGTGGCGGAGAAGGGCTCTAGCCACCCTTCGCGCCCGCCCCACCAGATTAAACTAATCTGTTATTACTTTCCCGACAGGTTTCACTTTGTATACTATAAATAATAAGAGAGCCAACATCTTTTCTTTTAAAGAGTCTTAATTAGGCTAGGTAATATAAGCGGCGGCGTTTTGCGTAGTTTTTTTTTTTTTTGTAATCGAGTTTAATCACTTTGTAAGTAGTAATCACTAAGTTAATCTTTGAGGTCAGTTAGAACTACCATATTTCATAGAGAAATTAATGTTATTGGAGATAAACATTAATAAAAATATATTAATTAATATGGTACCTACATGCAATTATTATTATTATTTAATTAAGTTTTACCCTCATTAACAAAAACGGTTTTGTTAGTTTATAAGGTATCTATGGGCCTTAGTTGCGTGATAATAAACGAATTATTATTATTATGTTATATTAAGTACTAATATGGCATTTGGTGGCGGTGATTACCGCCCTATTTTTAATGATGACTGCTCTGATGTACCTACGGTAAAACTCGAATGAGTTTATATTACACCTTAACAATGTAGGTATTTATAGCTTTAAGTTTATAAATAAATAAATAAACACAAAAAAAACTGTATTTATTCCGTCGACGTAGTTATGCCAAAAAAGGTTTAATTACTTTTATATCGCTCGTATTGATTTCTAAGCAATATTTGTATCCAAGGTTTAGTTTATTCAACGTTTTTGTAATCCGTAACACAATAGATCTGGAATTGCGCCAACGGCCTGTTAAATGCCACCAACCAACTACTCTCGTTATGTTCTTACCCAATGAAAACATTTAAAGTAATTTATTTCTTAAGTTAAATATATCATATACAATATTGTGTGCACAACGCGGCAACGTTCATCTATGAATGGGTACCTATAAGATAATAGAAACAATGAATGATGTAAAACTATCCTCATAAATTCTTTAGAATTTGTTCTAAATCTATTCAAAGTAACTAAAAGTTGTCTTCATTCCCTAAATGTAATAAAAAAAGCTACTTAATATACCCAGACATGTCTTTGTATGTACCTACTTATAAATAAATCTACGAGAACCACCCATGAATACAGAAAAAGGTCAACCGTTCAATCATTTAAAAATAACTTATTTTCGGTATAACGACATTACCTACAGAGAAATAGGTCATTCCGAACATTCGGTTAGCTTAATAGAAACATTAAACTGTTAATAGTCAGTAATAGAGAACGAAAGGTTCGGACAGTTGGTGCGTCGATTGCGCGTGAGTCGGCGGAAACTGCTTGTAATTAATTATTCGGCCCACTAAAGGGTCAGCCACACTACTGCCAAACCACAGCCTGAAATGACCTGATTTTCTACTGTTAGGGGTAAGTGGGTTATCGATTACATTAGTGTGAATTCTTTTTGGTTCTCATAGGAATGATTGAAGGAAAACTAGAAGGAAAGTTTTTTTTTCATATAGCTAACATCAATGTTAATAACGATATAGTCATTTTACTTAGGTAATCATAGAAAATTACTAGTTAAGAACGTATATCTAGATACGTTCGCAACAATAATTGGACTGTTTTACAAAAAACTTTAACCGACTTCAAAGTACACTAAGAAGTAATCAAATCCTGATCTAATGACAATGGAACCAAACGGGAACACCCTTCCAGTCAAAAAAAAATCCAAATCGGTTAATAAATGACGGACTTATGAGGTAACAAACATTAAAAAAAAACAACCGAATTAAGAACCTCCTCCTTTTTTTTAAGTCTATTAAAAACAAGGTCATACCATTATAAAAATAGCAGGCCATAGTACGTGCGTGCTTGATTAATCAATCTCCACGTGGTAAAATGAAGATAGGTATAACTACTGACGGGCCAGTTGGCGCAGTTGGTTAAGACGTGGAGTCTTAACCTATAGCGCCGCAGGTCGTGGGTTCGATTCCCACACAGGACATGCATTTGTGTGCATGAACATGTCTGTATGTCCTGAGTCTGGGTGTAATTATGTATATTAAGTATGTATTTACAAACAAAAAGTAGTATATGTATTATATCAGTTATCTGGTTTCCATAGTACAAGCTCTGCTTAGTTTGGGATCAGATGACCGTGTGTGAGGAATGTCCCAGGATATTTATAACTTATATTTATTATTTAGTCAAAGCCCCCTACTGGCTATGCTCTTGGCTTTAATTTTATTTTGACATTTATTTTATTTATTTTGCACACTTTTTTGCTACTGTTGAATGCCTGTCTTCATCACAGTACTTATTATTTAGCACGCATTACATATACACATTACATACCTATATACTTACAAAACCAAGTGCCTAATTATCAAGCGGGCCGTATGCTTGCTCGCTAACTAAGAAGTGTTAAAAAATATATATATAATACTAGCTTCTGCCCGCGGCTTCGCTCGCGTGGCCTACAGAAAACAAATGACATATTTTTCTTCAAAAACAAACGTAATAAGTGCTCTCACTCCCTCTCAATTGTTTTTTTTCTTGTTTAAGCCCTATTGACTCTGTTAGGCATCTCCCATTTCGAAAAAACTATGATACACGTGACCTTTCTTAGTGGATACTTACACTTCACAAAGAACACCCTTAAAATTTCATGTCTCTTGGACCAGCGGTTTAGGCTGTGCGTTGATATATCAGTCAGTCAGTCAGGACTTTGAATTTTATATTCTGATGACTATATTGGCAATTTTTTTCCAATTTTTTTATTTACAAAGTTAAGTGTTAATAATAATACACAATCATAAAAACACATGAAAAAACCAAGAACTTAAAGTACGTGTGTAATCATATGTTTTACAGAAAATTCAACCCCTTGGTTGAATTTAATTTGGGTTGGAATTTCGAAAAACACTTTCATATTTGATACGTACACTTCACAAAGAACACACCCTCCAAATTTCATGTCTCTAAGACCAGCGGTTTAAGCTGTGCAATACTGTGCATTGATATATCAGTGACTTCCCATACACAACTTCATCCTGCTTTTCATCCCTTTGAGGGTGGATTATCAAAAACGCTAAGACACGTATGAATTAATTTTCAGTCTTCAGCCTAACCACAAAATTTGAAGATCCTAACTTCAAAACTGACGGACTTTCATACAAACTTTCATCCCCTATTTTACCCCCTTAGGGGTGGAATTTCGAAAAACCCTTTCTTAATGGATACCAACTCTTCACAAAGAATACACTCTCCAAATTTCATGTATCTAGGACCAGCGGTTTAGCGTGTGCGTTGATATATCTATCAGTCAGTCAGGACTTTTAATTTTATATTGTGATATTTATATTTTTTTTCAAAACCTTTTTTTTTATTTACAAAATACGCAATCATAAAAAAGCATAAAAAACCAAGAACTTACGTGTAATAATATGTTTCACAGAAAATTCAACACCCGTTTCACCCTCTTAGGGGTGGAATTTCGAAAAACCCATTCATATTTGATACGTACACTTCTCAAAGAACACACCCTTCAAATTTCATGTCTCTAAGACCAGCAGTTTAAGCTGTGCGTTGATATATCAATCAGTGATTTCCCATACACAAGTTCATCCTGCTTTTCATCCCTTCGAGGGTGGATTATCAAAAAACGCTAAGACACGTATGAATTAATTTGAAGATCCTAACTTCAAAACCGACGGACTTTCATACAAAATTTCATCCCCTATTTTACCCCCTCAGGGGTGGAATTTCGAAAAACCCTTTCTTAGTGCTTACCTACACTTCGCAAAGCACACAACCTCCAAATTTCATGTCTGTAGGACCAGCGGTTTAGCCTGTGTGTTGATATATTAGTCAGTGAGATCCAATACACAACTTCATCCCGCTTTTCATCCCTTCGAGTGTGGAATTATCAAAAACGCTGAGACAGGTATAAATTAATTTTCAATCGTCAGCCTTAACACTAATTTTGAACATCCTAACTTCGAAACTGACGGACTTTCATACAAACTTTCATCCCCTTTTTTACTCCCTTAGGAGTGTAATATCAAAAAATCCTTCGTTAGTGGATGCCTACACTGTATAATAATATATTTAGTGGTGTTTAATGTGGAAATGAAGGACTTGTATAAGTAACTTCATCCCTCTTTTCCCCCCTACGGGGGTGTAATTATCACAAACGCTCAGACACCTATACATTAATTTTCAATCTTCAGCCTAAACACAAAATTTGAAGATCCTAACTTCGAAACTGACGGACTTTCATACAAACTTTCATCCCCTATTTTACCCTCTCAGGGGTGGAATTTCGAAAAACCCTTTCTTAGTGGATACCTAAACTTTACAAAGAATACACCCTCCAAATTTCATGTCTCTAGGACCAGCGGTTTAGGCTGTGCGTTGATATATCAGTCAGTCAGTCAGTCAGTCAGTCAGGACTTTGAATAGGTAAAAAGGAGTTATAAAAAAATTTAAAATAATAAAATTCCGAAACAAATGTGTCTGAAACTTTACAAAAACACAATGTGAAGCTATTACATCAATGAAATAAAAATGTAAAGCCGTCTTATTCTTATTTTCAAAACCTGACAAAACCTAATGGAAATGGAAATACAATTTAACTGGAAACAGGTGTTATACAGCTTTACATCCACGAAAGCTAAATAATGAAACGTATATTAAAGTTTCTTCCTTACCTACGAGTATTTTTGTTGCTACACAATGAGATAATGTTGCAAATTTTGTATGTGCACACAAAAGGTTGCAATTTGTATGTAGCCTTACGTCCTTCCCACTGACCACGGACCGTTAGTCCGCGGTAATACCTCGACAAACTTACTGATTAAATTTCCGCACAAACCGATAGCAGCAATAAAATACCGAAATGCTGTAACGACTATCGGTCGCAACTAATTTCGTAAATATACTTCGGTAGACACATGTAAGCTGTTTTGAACAACCTGTGAATGTGTCCGTAATAAAATTTGGGTTAAGTGATAAAAGAAATAGTAACAGTGAGACATGAAATACACAAAGGTACAATATTTTTATTTGCTTTCGGAAAACGGCGCGGCTACAGAAAAATCAACTCACGGGCTCCTCCTGGTACTTGATCAAGTCAGTGAACGATAAAAGGATTTCTCCAATAAGCTTCAACTTACTATTAATATTTATATATTACTTAAATAATAATAAAAAGAAATCTTTTTTATTATCATTTAATTTGTTATTAAATGAAAATGAAAATGAAAATATATATTTATTTTGAAAAATACACACAACACTACAAAAATATTATAAATATGAAACAAATAGCACATAAAAAAAACAAAGAGTAGTGTTGTGTTATATCAAAATTGGTCAGCGACTCAGTATAACACAGTTATCCCGAAACCGGGTAACAGCACTGGTTTTCAGTCGCTGCCATTAGTGACATCACGCACAACTGGACAGAACACGAAAGACATAACAGTTAATTTAACATACAGAAAAAGACATAAGTGGGTAAACGCACGATAGAACAACAAAAAACATACAATCGGACGGAAGAATATATACATATCATTATTTAAATTAACATAGAGAAAAAGACTATTTGAATTAACATAAACAGAAAAAAATGTGAACATATTATATGATAGAACAGAATTAATAGTTTAATTTAAAGGTAGGTACATAATAACACCCCACGATTAACATTTAGCAAAACAGGCAGACTAGACCAACTATGAAAACCAAATAACAAAATTACCTAATTACATTATTGTGATTACCTTGCATGCCGAGAGAACATATTCCTATAACTTTTGCAAATTCAAAAAATAAACTTTCAGTCGTTTACTAAATAATTTTATTACTTAGAATAGCGTTTCGTTTACTGAAAAATCTGTGCTAAAACAGTACGAAATCCCCTTTTTTCAGTAGGGGTGTACTACTGGATTTCGAAAGAACCTTCTAAACATCAACCCTAAATAGAAGATCGGTGCGGAACGATCTTTATTTGAATATGTCAAGACAGTCCAAGGCAATATAGCAATATATAAAGGAAAATGTGGTAAGCAATAAATGGAACTGTCGATTCTACTAGATGGGTTTATGTTTTGAAGCTGAAACGATTTCCGTGTTGCCGTGTTGTAGCGACTGGCAGATGAAACAAACTTATAAAACTTACGCGTTATAAGTATTTGTTAACGTTCTCATTGTTGGTTGATTATTATCAAAAAATCAACTTAAAAAAATACAAGTCTGCTTTTTTCCTCGCAAGTGTGTTGAAAAACCTCGTATGACACGCGTGTGCATTGGTTATTACACTCCCGGCTCACGCGCTTAATACCGCCTCAACTTTGCACACATGTATCATAATGTACTATTACTTGGGTAAATATCAATTCTATGGTATGTACCTAATTTTGCTTTAGACGCACTCTGAAGTAGTGGAAGGAGTTAGTAATAGGTAAATAGTAGATTGTTAACCAAAGGCTGAAAGGCATAAATCTAATGTTTAATCGGGATCATAAATCACATACTATGTTAAATCTTATATAAATTACTAGCTTTTACCCGCGACTTCGTCCGCGTAGAGTATTTCATTTTTCTAGATATGAATAATTGTAACAATATAGAGCTTTGTTCATGGCTTTTGCCCGCCACTACGTGTGATAGTTCAGATAGTTTAGCTCACACGTAAGCATGCTACATACTGTTCAGTCCTTTAGAAAAACACTGAAGAAGCAACTTCTCGGCTTGCAATAATCAAATAATTTTTAATTTGCTAGAAGGTACTTACTTCATAAAAAAAAAACATTACACAGTGATCCTTAATGCCGAGCATGGTAGAAGCTGTCCATTTCCCATTCATAACACTATTTTGTTTCACTCCTTTCAATATTTCACTATTATTTATTCCACTGAATTTACTAGGTAAATTATTTTACTGGATTAGTTTGTTGAACTTATCGCAGTATTTTATTGAACTTAAATTTATCATTTTTATTATATAAAAAATTATATTAAGTTTAGTAGGTTATTCACAGTGAATACTGTTATTTTTTTATGTTACATACCCACTTATATTCTTTCGTTTTTCTCTAATACAGGTCGGTTAACGAAAGCTGGCACGTTCACAGTACTCATAAATTTGCAATCAGTCAAGTCTAATGGACGAATGCAAAAATAGACCACTCTATATTTATGAGCAGTAGCAAAAGCAAAACAATAACTGTCTCCTTCATACTCATAAGCTTGACTTTGCGCGAGAGAGACGGTGTAAATGTGTTGAAACGTGCCAGCTTTAGTTAACCGACCTGTACCTTATTTAAGTTTGTGTCGTCACTCTAGTAAAGGCTCTGCCAGAATACCAGCGTTGTACTGCTTTATGAGCAGTGCAGCTTTATGCTGAGGTAGGGGCCTTGGGTTAGGGGCCCACGCAACAAATTAATGTAATGTATTTCCTTCATGTGTGTGTACGCAGATCATGTACGTAGAATATGTTACTGTCACTATATAAATATGTGTACCTTATCATTGTGGGTCAATAAATATGTTCTCTTTCTTTTCTTTCTTTCTTTCTTTCTTTATAAAACTGGCCGTGGGAGAAGCATTCCTATTGCAAATCAACTCCATCATATTCCTGAGTTTATCGCTGTGATTTATTATTAGTAATCAAAGCGAAACAAACCTTGATCGGGAACTGCAATCTCTCAAATTCAAACGGAAGGTGATTTGGGATCAATGGTATACGCGGCACGAAGACTTTTTCTGTGACATAGCACTGTGGAGTACTTTGTTGTATCCGCCTGTCTCGCAGCCAGACTCTGGCTACCACCCTCGAGCTGTAAACATATCGCCAAACATATTGCAAATGCCCATAAGTATAGATTCTTACTTATATTACTATGAACCGCCTGCTTGCTTGTCAGGCGTAAAAAAACATAAATAAAACATTGATTGGTCCTTTTTTATATGTTGATTTTATAATAGTACAAAAGAGGCACGATGCCCTATGAAAATCTTTGGCAGAAATTTATTACTTTGTTGTTTACAAAAATGATCATGGGTGTAGATAAAGTCTTGTATGCAACTGTACATTATTAGGAATTAAAACCCTCATGTGATACTATTATAAACCCACATTCGTGTTTTAATACCCCTTATTATACAACAGTAGCATAAATAACTATTACTCAATACTAGATCTATAATAGCTCTCTGTATATATAATTCCATAAACTAGAAGCCTATAAAGATTCTTTGGCTAACCCTTTGATATCAATATCTAGGATAGAAACCTACATCAGGCCAACTATATCGTCGATCAAAAAGCCGCATGAAATGACTGGCCCATTCTACTACTACTTCACTCGGGATATCCTGTTTCTCCAATCCCTGTCACTTGTCCATTTTGTAAAATTTTACGTTATGTTTTATTCTGCAAATACAAGGTCGGATGACTATTTCTTTGCGGATACTAATAATCATGCGGGTCGAGGATGCTCGTTAGAGGCTTGCATGCATGTTCGTCCACGAACGAATCCTGTTCGTTCGTGGCTCGGCTCGTGCTCGCTTCGCGTAGCATGGACGCACCATTACCTTAAGTAGTAATCATTCGTATGCCAGTTTATAAGTATTTAGTTTTGCAACAATCTTCAAACGAAGCAAAAACGAATTAACATTCATTTGGCATCGTCAAACGATTGAAGTTTGCTTTCAACAGCTGCCAGCCGAGTTGTGAACACTGACTAATATTGTACATCTGTCAAACTGTAAGAATACGCCTCTAACAATGCTATTTTACCGTCAACGAAACATTTGAAACTTCAAATTTATTCCATACCCTCAAAATATACGGTATAAATTCCCATAAAGGGATTTGTCGAATAGGAAACGCAATGTGGTCGCCGGGAACCTCGAAGTTGATGGGAAAATGGGGCGGTAGAGAAACGAAAGCCTTTCAAAGTATCAACAGCAAAGTATGGGATCTTATTTGCTTAATATTTCCTCACCAGCGGGTTAAGATTTGTTTGGCAAACAAGTCAATCATGATGGATAACAAAAAGCATTCCCGATTCGATTAACTGAAAAAGTATTGTTACATTTTATCCATCTATTATTCAAACTCCATTTATTAACTTCCAGTTCAAAACGAAAATAATAACGTATGGGTGTGACCGTGTGAATCAGGAAGAGCCTATTTTCTAAAAATATCAAGAGTTATTAAAAAAAACTAGAAGTTTGGAGAAAACAATTTCTTTTGTTACACAAATATTTTTCTCGTATTATTCAGCAAAATAAAACATCTTTGCATTTTTTTCTGCATGTGGTGTACCTATCAAAGTTTATTTTTTTGATATGCGCTGCATACTATAACGGTTAGAAAAAGCAAGATTTAAAAAAATATCTATGCAGTAACTTAGAAAATCATTTTACTTAGCAGGTTCATACATTTAGAAATAAATTGTTTAGATACCGAAATCAACTATTAGGAGTAGGAAAGCTTAACTAATGAAAAAGCACCTGAAGTAGTGCTCACACCGAGCAATTTATTGCCAGCACTTAGCAGCCTCCGGCGAGCATACGCGTTAAGTCAGACAGTAAAGTGGCCACTTGCCTGAACCAACACTTAAAATATTTCTTCTTTATGCTTAGGCCGAGCACAAAACGGTTGAGTCTCGGTTGTCTCACAGAAAACTACCAATTTAAAAGGATATTCTTTTTTCACTCAATATTAACTTACATTTTATAACGATCGCCGTTCTGCTACGCTGCTGAGCATTTATATTCCAGATATAATATTGTAGATAAAAGTTAGAATTGTATGTTATGCAATATCCGTTTGTTTTTGTTATTGTAGATTTTCCAGTTCCATTTAGGTTCATACAATACCGTTCGAATAAAAACGGATGAAAAAAAAATGAAATATTAAATACAATAAATAGGTAGGTATATATATACGTACGTACTATACTGGGTGGAGATTTCGAGATGGCATATTTTCGAAACCTATGTTGTGTTAGTCCTGCTGAACAACTTTTACTATGGGACCAACACTGAATTCTCAAAAAAATATATTTTACTTTTCATACATTGTGATCGAGCAAAGTTGAAAATGAAAATTTAAAAAAAAAATGAGATTTCACTATTGGTAACATAGTAAAAGTTGTTCAGCATGACTTACCCAACATAGGTTTCACACAACTTAACATAATTACGAAAAACAGAAATAAAAAAATATCAGGTAAAGTTATAAGTCAGCATGGCGTCGGTACAACGGTGATTCTCGAATCAATTTACATAATACACGTAGCGTATACTTGAATTTAAAAATCAGCGACGCAAGAAGGGATTGTGAGATAAAGTTATCCAGGTTTTATCCCACGCTCGCCGCCGCCGCCGCCGCCCCACGTATGCAAAGTGACGGGCGGCCGAGACGCGGCGGGCATAGCCTGCTTTTGACATAAAATGCACACTAAAGGGTGAGCTCTAGCAAATATCTGTACCTATTCTCAAAGACAATGCAAAATGCATACACTTCAAACATTTCCTTTGTAAAAATAATATTTTATGTGGATAGGCAGCGAGTTGCTTACTGAATGGAAGTTCTGGGAATCGTGGCGGCAATGTTTACTTCCACGTACATAGTGGCTCTACAAACATGCTTAAAAGCTTACTTTTTTGATACACTTAGAAGAAGTCGTGTTTACCAAATAAGTAGGTACAACGAACATGTATAGTATTAAAAATATACTTTCAGGCTGCTGAAGGCTCTGAAGATATGTTTTTAATACTACATGTTGAACCTATTCAATAATGTGCACCTCTTAGAGCATTATATAATCTCATACTTTATAATAAGTATTCTAAGGTAACTTTGGTTTTATACTACTGAGTAGGTACCCTTTTGACATTTAAATAAATGAACGTTTATTTGTCTCTAACATAAAAATCCCATCAAAAACATTTTCAAGTAAAATGTTGCCAAGACAAGACCATATGGCTCGCACTGTCAAAAAGTTACCAGATCTCATGTAGAGCCAAGCTTATAACTCTACACGCCCTAACTCTAACGCCCTAACTTCACATACTCTACACACCGTAGTCAAAATATGTGGCTTGGCCGTTTCGCTACCGTCACATGAGAGTAAGGTGAAAAATTTATTCACTGTTAATTAATTTTCTGTAATACCATAGTTCTTGTAGTAGATCACATACTGTGGTCTAGTGCTCAGCCATGGCTGTGGATAGGCATATCGCAAAACCGCTGATTTTCTGCATTAGCCTGACATAAAATAATGAGTCTGCATGAAATTATACAATAATATTTAATATTGAAATAAAATAAAAATTAATAAACTACAAGTACCTAATGAATTCCTACACTATATAGGCCATAGATTTAAGTTCTGTTAAAACCCGAAAATTAAAAGCGTTTATCATAAAAGGTATTTTAAATTTGTCTTTTTGATATGGTCAAATCAGTTAAATATTTGTTGATAGGATCGGAAAGGTTAAAGGTTTCGCACAACGGTGAGGTTGGCTTAATATTAGGAAAAGCGGGCTGAACGAATAATTTGTCTACCACGCGTTTTGTCACAACACGGCCAAACACAACACAGAAGTCGTGCTCTGAAATAATTTACAATATGTGCGGTATTTTAAAAACATTATTTTATCTTATTTCATTATGAATTTCAGAAACTGGACGTACACATCGGTAAATAATGAAAAAATACAGACCACATTTTAGAAAGTATGGTAATAAATAAAAAATGCAATCAGTTTTTGCTATCAGTGACTCGCGGGGTGCTCGCGGGACACCCGACAGAAGCAAAAAGCAGGTATGTAATTTCTAATTTATTTAAACATTATAAGAAGGGCTTTATTTACAACAAATATGTACAAAATACAATCTATATATAGAAAATTTCCTCAAGCCTGCCGCTGCTTCCGATTAACGGCAAGGTTCCCAGGAGGCTGGTAGCGTTTCCTCTTTGGATAGCCAAGCTGACGCGTTGACGGAAAAAGCTCCCCGCCCGCTGGTCTCCGGAGTTCTCATTTATTTAAACTATTTTTTTACTCACTAAATAAATAGATACGTGACAGCCAGCAATAAGTTATCACAGGTTCGTTGCATCTCTTGCATCGAACGTTCGTTAAGAAAACAACATTGATTTAAAAAAATCGTGGAAAGTATTTTACGCATAATTATCAAACAAATTATTCTAGTTTGTAAAGCAACATCTCTCTGTGTAGTTTCTGTCGTGTTTTCCGCAGACGAGTGCATGCGGTTAAGTGAAATTATGTGTCGTACGTGCCTCTTCGCTCAGTGACGCCTTTTGGGAAACAAAACTTGTTCAAAATACCCCCTCTGTTTTGTGTTACGAACAACAAAATAATTACGTCCCTCTTATATTGCACTGAGAGTTAATAAGAGGTAGGTTTTTTAAGTCATGCTGAACAACTTTTACTATGGGACCAATGGTGAATTGTATTTTTTTCTTAACTTTCCATTGTAGTTGTCTACCTTGCTCGATCATAATGTATGAAAAGTATGCTGAACAACTTTTTCTATTTTTATTTATGAAAATTTTTTTTTATCATAAAGTATGAAAAGTAAAAAAATATATTTGAGAATTCAGTGTTGGTCCCATAGTAAAAGTTGTTCAGCAGGACTAATCCAAATTAGGTCTCGAAATATGTCATCTCGAAATCTCCACCCAGTATTGCAATGAGAGTTTATATATATCAAATCGTATAAGCATTGCCTCATTCCATCCTGTCAAATACAGTAACAATGGGAAATAAAAGCAACTCAACCTTATTTGTTTCCGAACGGATATATCCGGAATGACTTGCAAAAGAGACAAAAATGTTTATCTTGTCCCTACAATAACGTGCAAAGAAACTGTTACCGCTACTTCTGCGAAGATTAATTTCTCCGTGTAACATATGAAACATTTGTTATTTATTACGTAAGCTGAGATAATGCCGTAGTTATTTTATTGCAATATATCGACACGAGAGACAGCCGCCGTACGATATCCACCTTCGCGGTACGAATGGCGGGCGTACCGTAAGAACGTTTTATTTCCCAGCTCTAGTGCAATATCGCAGATAATCCCTATTTCTGCAATTTCTGTCGGTATTCTCTTTTTGCTACATCGTGTAATATCGATTACAATCTTAAGTTGAGTGAGAAACATTAGCGAAACTAAAAACCCCGGTAAGCTGTGCAAAAGATATAATAAAAGGTCGTTCCCTTGCGGCTCCAAGTTTATTCTACCTATTTACCACCTACGACAAGTACAACTAACTTACAAAGTATCTTAGCGAGTAAACGTAAGCATTATTACAAGAGCTGGTTATACGTTCCCCTGATTTTGTTGCAAAGTAAAGTTGTCAAAGTTTGCTTTCCCCTTTTAGGTAAATATACAATCCAAGTGTCCATGTTTGTCCGCCTGGAGTTTCAGACCCTTACACCGGACATAATTATAAAGCCGAAACTTTATATACAGCTAAATGTATGTGCTAAAAGCAAAGTTAAACTTGGTCGGGTCGGAAATCTATCCAACGAATCTCCCTATACAAAAACAAATCATAGAAACGAGGTTTCATCCATTATTCATCATCAAATTCCAATTAATATTTGACTATATAAACCGAAAGAGCATATGTTTTGAACCCACGGACCCCACCCACGGATGACTGAACCCACGGATCAAATACGGTTCATCTAAAGTGTTCCCTTACAGACAATCAGTTTTCATTTTCGTCGTACTTCCTAAATTGTTGTAATAAATTCCAAATGATTATAAAAAACTCTTTGAAATATTTGAACACGGTCTGGTGAACTCTACCGACCATATATAGTAGCTGTTTGTCGCTCAAATGTTTACCGCTCTAAGTTTGTTGCCCTATAACTAAGTAGAAAAAATTCATCACGGAAACATGGTCGGTGGAGTTAGAATGAATTTGTCTTCGCATACATAAATCCCAGCACTTTTCTCGATTCACGAAATCTGCCTTGAGTGAGATCGCATAAGGAAAAAATGTGTTTCATTCAATATGTACCTACTCGTGTAGGAAAAACACTTTAATACAACTGTATTCACAAATGCTTTACATAAATACTAATATAGGTTGAGCTAAAAACTATATACTTATTTGCGAATTTACATTACCAGATGCGAGTTTATTAGTAAATAATTGTAATAAAGTAAATGTAAATAACTGACCAACCTAAATAAAATAACATATTTACGCGCTTTTAAGATTAATTATTTACTAAACAAGCAGTTTCATCTCATAACCCACTAATTACGAAACATAAATCTAAGAAAACATAACCGCTGCATATTTTCCTTTTTTATATAAAAGTGCCTTATTTATTCAGACTTAAATGTGCATAGTATAAAAAATGGCTTGGCTGCGGCTGCGTGTGACATGAGAATTGCAAGTGCTGTAGAAATGTACACTCGTTTTGAGTTTGAGCTGGAGTGCGCTGCATAAGAAAAGAAGCTTTTATATTTAACAGGAGCGCAGCGCTGCGCTCGCTGCCCGGAATGGGATACAACTCTTTGGGTTGAATTTTAAGGCCGGTTGTTTCTCTTGTGCCATTCACAATAGTAGAGATGCCGCAGATTATCCGCCATCCTGGTTCCTTTTACATATATCAACTGGATGTATTATTTTGTAACGCGTGAGAAAAATCTAAAATGCAAATGTTGTAAAATGGATGTTGTAGGTACAATCGAGAAAATACTTACACTAACTGAAATTCAACTACTGATTGAAATTATGAGATATTATACAGACATAATCTTTTAACATAATACTAATATGATTTGTGTAATAGTTCAACATTTGAATCAATACAGTTTTAGATTATTTTTTTTATACTACTAAAGTGCAAACAAGCATACGGCCCGCCTGATGCTAAGCAGTTACCGTAGCCTATGGACGCTTGCAACACCAGGGGTGCTAATCGCACTTTGCCGACCCTGAAGAAATCCCTTCACGCCCTTTTTGAAGAACCCCACGGCGGGGAGCTCATTCCACAATCCAAGCATCCGCGGAAGAAAACTCCTTTTAGCCCGCACAGTTCGAAACAATTCTGGTTTCAATGTGTGAGGATGGACTCCCCGTCAATTGCGATGGTGGAAGGTAGCCGTGGGCATCTCCAATTAGATATAGAAGGGTATTGATTTTTGTATCGCCAATCGGTGTTCTGAATGGCAATAAATCTTTGAATACATTAATTAGTCGTTGAGAGCGCTTTAGCTTGCTTTCGCCAATTTTCCCATGTAAGGGTGTAAAACTAATCAGAGGCTAACCTTCCTTGTTCTTCATGTCAGTTAAAAAAAACAGTAATCAGTAAAGATTACTGTACTGTAGTTAGTAAAGTCATAAAACGCATGAAAATCTACGTCTTTTTTTACGGCGGGTTCCAGGCCGGAATCATTTTACTTAAATGTATGCAATCAGATTTTCATAGATATCAACCAATCGATGGAATGATAGATAGTCTCTCTGGTCTAGGGGTCCGGCACGCAATTTTTTTTATTTTTTTTTTGTACAACTTATACAACTTAGTCGGTAAACAAGCATACGGCCCACCTGATGGTAAGCGGTTACCGTAGCCATATGGACGCTTGCAACACACGAAGCATCGCTCACGCGTTACCGACCTTTCCCCCCTCACCTATGAGCTCTGGCGACCTTACTCACGCGCAGGAACACAACTTTACACAATATAAAGTTATTTGGCTGCGGTATTCTGTAAGGTGGAGGTACTTCCCCAGACGAGCTGCTCTTTGAGCGAATAAACGCTTATGCTCTACCTCTCTCAAAATACGCAATATGTAACTGACATGAAATAAAATAGTAAACGTGAGTTAAATAAAGCAAGATATATATAATAGTTTCAGTCAAGACTCAATCCCAATACATAATTTAATACAGTTTCCGTTGCGATGTCACCAAAACCCTGTCAAGGTACCTGCTTATGAAATATCATTATTTACTTTGTCAGGCAGGCAGTGAGTATACTTCGGGTCATTTATGCAGCGTTAATAAGAGAAGTTTCTGTCATTGTAAATACGCCGCTGTAGTTATTAAGCCCGGCAAGAGAAGTAGATGCCTACCTATAAACCATAGCAGGTAGTTTGAGTGATTTCAAAGTTATCAAATGCTACCCTGATAATAAACTTTCAAATATCGAATGATACTAAATTAAATACTTCTATAATTTAATTAAATTAATTTAATTTAATTTAATATTTATATATCATGAAGCCTGTGAGTATCATAAATTACTATCCCTAGAACAACGGAGGAAATCGCTAGATTTGTCATTGTTATATGACATTATTAATGGCAACATCGATAGCTCCACAATTGTTGGTCAAGTGGCACTTCAAGTACCAAATAAAAGGACACGCATATCCAACAAATCATTATTTCACGTGCCATTAGTTCATACAAACTATGCTCAGAATTCTGTGATCTTGAGAATGCTAAGGCTATATAACAAAGAGTTTTCTTCATTGCAATTATTTACACAATCTAAAGTTGCATATAAAAAGCACGTAACACAGATACTAATAGGCATGGAGTGAAGGGTCTATCAATGTTTGAATCTAATTTTGTTAATTTGTTTTATTCTGTTTTTATAATATAATATGCACTCATTCATCCAAACACACACACACCTACACACAAACTCCCACTCACCCACACTCACACACAAACAATATTCCTTATTCATTATTTTTATATAGAATTTTGTTTCCTTAAAATTTGTAATTCTTTTTAATTTAAACTTTTTATTTTTAGGTACTTTGTTATTTTTGGTCTGTAAACCGTAAATTTTAAGCATAGTAATGGAACTCTGTAATTGGCAAATTAACTAAACAAAATGTTATAATAATATTATTTGAAATGCTGTAGATCGTTCCTTTTGATTAAATAAATAAATAAATAAATAAATAAAAAAATGTATACAAAACTACTAAAAAAATAAACATAGAAGTAATCTCTATACATAATAAAATAAATCGACTTCCTTCAAAATACACTAAAAAGTATGAAATATAACTCTAATCTAAAATAAATAAGAAATATTTTCAATGGAATACGTCGTGCTTTCGCTGTGTAGTGAAACTAGTAAACTGCGGAGTCAAAAACCGTCGGATATCATTTTAAATTAACGTACAGGTAAAATTCAGGATGAATAATGAATATTTCTCACGCAATAAAAATGTACAGCATGAAATACAATAACCACGTGTTTGACTGAAATGAATGCAATCGTAATACTCTATTGGAAATTGTATAAATTATGCTTCATTCCACGAAATAATTAACTTTTATTATTGTGAAAACTTAATATGTTTTTTGTCAGTCAATTTATAGCTATCATGTCGTGAAGGTATACCTAAGTAAGGATATGCCAGCTTGCCAGATGGTTAAAATTAAAATAGCTGTTCTCATTGTACGCCCCTTTATTAACTCGAAACCATGCCGCATTTCCACGGGTCCATTTTGCAAAAACCTTTTTAGTACTTACGCCAGGCTAGCAGCTTACTGCATATTTTGTGTTCACAATAAAAAGGACGACATAAGGGTGAAAATAAAAATGCTAACGTTTCTGCTTTACCCAACAGTTTGAATAAACATTTTATTTACGGAAAAAATGTTAGCTAAACTTCGCCTCTATAAGGCAAGTAATACGGTCAAATATTTTCATATAAAGAAACAGACAAAAAGGCAGCATTAGTAGGTCTAATACGCGTAATATGAGGACATGAGAAGCGATGTGTATCACGCCCTCACAAACGTACTATCGAGGCGGACGTTGACGTATCGCGACTGAGAAACTCCGATCCAATTTACGAACCGAATCCGATGACTGTCCCCTGGGAGACGCAGTTTCATGGAATAATTTTAACTGGGATGAAGAAAATTCGATTTAATCGCAAATATATAATTCTCTTTTTCAATTCTTCAACACTGGAATTTAATGATTACAAGCGGATAAATTTAGCGACACACCGACAGTCCTGGCTGTAACGCGCTGACTCCGGCCGGTTGCCAGCATGTTGAGAATTCTGGTGCATTCTTCAGGTGTAAGCTTAAACAAAATTACAGCTTGAATAATAAATATTGAACACTATCAATATGGTTTATATGACAGATAAGAAACAAAATCAAAATCAAATGCAACATTTCGTAGTTCCATCTTCGAAAGTCTCCCTTTTTCAAATTTGTTTCTTTTTATGACAAAACTTTACAATAAATAAGAAGTTTTAATATCTTAATTTAAGGAGTATTTAATTGTCTATTAAACACAATTTATTTCATTATGCTAGCATTCTTAGTTTCCGAGATTTATAGGTTTCTTTAAGTGACCCGGATGCATTGCCCTCGAGTGTATAATATTAAAAAAGAACTCCAAAGTAATAATATATATATAAAAGAAGGAACTTACTGACTGCGACATATCAACGTATAGCTCAAACTGCAGGGTCTAGAAGAAAACCAAACGAGTTGCTTATATAAAGTAGACAGATGACTATTTTATAGTATCCTTAGTAGATACTAGAAACGGTATTTCAAACTTCAAGCCCTAATAGGAAAAATGGATCGCGGGGAAATTGCAATAGATTTACATGTAATTAGCAACCGAATATCATACCTTAGGTAAAAATACATAATTTTATACATATTTTTACCTCCGAGAGATAAATATCGAGGTAAAAGGTCGAGGGGAAAATCAAATGGGAATGTGGGGACTGTTTCGTGCAATGAAGCGAGAATGACTGATAAGTTACGTTACGAAAAATTTACCGAGAAATTTTCTCGGTAAATGCTTGAGGCATATTTCAGCTTATTTGAAAGTTCAGTTGGGTATCTTATCTTATTGACTTTGCCATCAAAACTTTGTTTCAGTTACTTTGTTCTTTTGAGGTGAACTCCGTAACACATGGTAAATAATGATAATAATTTGAAGGAAACTCAATCTGCGTACAAAATGATATAAGTCGTTGATATAGGTCACAGATATAGGTACATTTAATGAGGTTACCCAACGTAAGTTTTGAGGCGTACCATGAACATTAGGCATCCGGCAATACCTATCTATACGAGATCCAATGAGAGTAGCGATATTGGTTAGTACGACTACACACCAAATAACCCGGTCAAAGTTCGTGAAGCTCATCGCTCCACGCTATGTAAGTTCGTCTAAATGTTGTGTAAGTTTAATTAGAATTCCTATATGGTGGAGCGCTTGCGCGTCCTCATCTGACAAATGAGTCTATCTAACGTCTTTGCCGCTCTCGTGTTTAATGAGAAAATAATGTTTGTCTCGAATGTAACGCAAAAATAATGTCCTCGGCCAATGGACTATAGATACGCTTGCGACGCTCCTAAACTGGATAGATGGATTTGTGATGACTCCCTTTAATACAATGGTTTAGATAAGCAGGGTAAGTGTATATTTAACATTTTTATCTAGATTTATTTATTTTTGCTGGCCGCTGATTTAGTTTAGTACTTAATTTAATATTTTTGTGACTTGACAGAATATAAATACTGGAAGTCTTACAACAAATAAGGTATCGGCATATTTTTTCATTTTGTTCTGTGTTTATGGCTAGTCTGTATTACCTAATTATAAGATATTAATTACTTGCTAAAGTGCTCTCTGCATACGTGTATTTGCTGTTTAATTCAGTGCTTTAGACTTCACTTACTGACCTGAAGGCATCAAAGGCGCCGCATAGATTACAGTAAACGCGGAACTCAGAAGTCTGAACGCATAACTCTCTGTGTGGGATCGGCGCCTTAGAAACGAGCTATTTCTGCGCTCTACTTTGATAAAGGTATCATTGCCTGATCAACTCATAATTTATCAATTGAATTTCAAACGTACGTATCAAAAAGCCGCATAATCTTATAATATAGGGTCGGCAATGCGCGAGTAACACCCCTGGTGATCAAATCGTCTATAGGCTGCGGTAACCGCTTACCATCAGGCGGGTCGTATGCTTGTTTGCTACATAAGTAGTATAAAAAAATAAGTACATAATTATAATAGGTAGGTAATTATAAGGTAATTAACCTTTTTCCTAATAGGAAGGAATTCGTAACTTTTTTATTATGAACTAGATTCAGTCGGCGGTTTCACCCGCATACCCTACTCTATCTACTTGTTTTCCCAGGATGAAAAGCATCATATGTGTTAATCCAGAATATATTCTATCGTAGTACAAGCTCTACTTAGTTTGGGATCAGATGACCGTGTGTGAGGAATGTCCCAGGATAATTATTTATTTATATGTGCGCCAAATTAAATCTAAGCCGTGGTATATGCGGAGTCACAAACATCTAAATACTTAGAGAGAGTGAGATTCCATTTTAAAACTAGTTACTTGTGCTACTTCTTTTGTTTTTGTTCTGAGATTTATATATCGTCCATGTTAAGTCAACATATCCTTTAAGTAAAGTACGCCGCTTCGCCTTAAATGGCTGATTAAAACTAGCTTGAATAAAGTTGAGAACTAAAAATAAAACAAACCCCTTCTACCTTAAAATGTTTGTAACGAATATTAAACAATGCTATCTCAAACAAATAGAGACCTTATTAACTATATTTGGAAGGAAATTTAATTTTGTAGCTTTTATTTCATATTTTAACGTAAAAATTACAAAATTATACATTATAAATTAAAATATTTTTAAACGTCTGTATCCTAGGATGGTGGATTTGGTATTAAAATCTACCGGAAACATAGCTATTCTAGGCATGCGCGGCAGAATGTCAGAGACAGTAGGTACTAAGGCAATTAAAAAAAAGAAATTGTAGCTTGCTCTCGTAAACCACTACCGCATTTTATGTGGCAAAAACATGTGAGATACACGAAGCGACAGCAGTAGTAATTTGTTGTTTTATCTATCTGAGAAATGGTCTAATTTAAAATAAATATTTTCTAATACATGCTTTTTTTGGTGTCTGTACTTGCATTGTCTTTCTTTCAATATACTAATGTATACCAAATATCAAGTCGATCCGACCACAGGAAGTGGGTGAAAATGAAAAAGCTTGTAAAATACCTTGTCGATAGGTCATAAGTCATAACCATAGACTTAATATATTTTTGCTACGGTAAGCAGACCTCCGAAAAGTGGAAAAGAGATATCACAATCACAATCCTTATGAACATTTGCACAAAAGAAAGAGACGTATGTCTACACAATTATGACGTGAGCCCATTTTTATTTTTAGTAAGAGCCCATATCTTCCTAAGTATTTTGTTGTGATTTCACATTTTAAAATAGTTACGATCGTGCAAATACAACTAGAAAGAAAGAAGAAAGAAAGAAAATTATATTATTTTTCCAAAAACACAAATGAATAGTAAATATAAAAATAGAACAGTAAAATAAAGTATAAATTAATATCGAATCTGTGTGTTCGGAAAGAAAAGGCGGCCGACTCAGCCTAATGTTGAGGTAGTACTATTAAATATTCTGTGGTTGAGGTACCCCCCATCGCTGATATTCTGCCGGCGCCTCGTGAGTGTGCGTCACGAAAATCAGTAGGAAGAGATCAACGAGTGTTTTTTCTTTTAAAATTAAAATAATCGAACAAATAATAAAACCTTATTAACCATTATATGGATGAAAGAACAGTGTAGGTATGTTATATATATTCTGACTTGTTCCTTGAGTAATTGTGAAGATGCATAGAAAGAAATAACCCACAAAATTATACGTTTCACGGGTATATAATACTTATTTTTTCATTGGGATGTTTTCAACTATACCTGTATTTTATCACAATATTATAATTTTTTACAACAGAATTATTTATGTATAAGTATATAAAAATATAAGTATGTACCCTACACAAATTCCTAACACTTATTGTGTCGCTTTTCGATTGTCTCTGTTTATCTTGTAGACACTATACAAGACATTTTTGGTCATACAGTGTGTTCAAAACGGCAACAATTATAAATCTTTACGTCTAAACACACATAAATTGTTCTAGAAATAGTTTAGAGTAGTAAGACAAATATTTTGAATTTTATTACAAGGCCATAAGACTCAAAATGTAAGAGATTAGTAATATAATACTATTTAAAAATTACAAGTCATCATATGTGAACATATTGCTGAAATAAAAAAGTGAGGAAACTCACAAGAAAACACAAAGAATAAAATTGTACTCTTGTTTTCATATTGCAGTATTTTTCAGATAAGTATCACAATTACAGAATAGTTCGCTCTGTTATTAAACTTCGTTACTATAGCACGCCCTCGTAAGATATCATAACTGAAACAAGAAAACAAATGTTCCACTAATAGGGACCCCCCAATAATAACAGTAAAAGGACTCGTAGCTTATCTAGATGGCATATTTGGAGGATATCCAAGCCATTTAGCACAACACGACAGAAATACCACTTTAGACCCAAAAGCAAATGACGTGAAAACATAGATATTTATGTGCAGTGCTCTGTAGATTATGCTGGGTCCAGGCCAGTACAGTAATCTGACGAATAAGTATGACGTTATAATACATTTTATAAATCACCGACTAATATTAGAAATCTGAAAGATAGTGTTTGAATGTATTTGGAGGATATTTGGTATAAAGATAGTTGGTATAAAAGATAGGATGCTTTTTATCCCGGAAAATCTTAAGGTTATTCAGGAGAGCGGGTAAAACTGCAATGCGGAAGTAGGACGTTCTTTTTATGTAATTCACAATTTAATCGTGAAGAGAAGGAAGAATCTTTCAATATGCAATATGTATTCAACAATTTTATCTATGGATTCAATTCATATCTGCTATTATCTTTATATATAAAATTCTACTGTACGTGTGTATGTCACTGAATTCCTCCTAAACGGTTGGACCGATTTGAATGAATGCAGTCGGTATCTAGGGTATATTATCGACTGCAGCGCCATCTGCGCATCGGTCCAGCCGTTTAGAATTAACTCCCTGGATAGTTTAGATAGGGTAGGGTAGGTTATATTAGCACCACAGGGTAGGGTAGCACCACGCGAACGAAGTCGCGCCGGGCAGCTAGTTCTGAATAAATAATTCCAATAATAGGCGACTCCTCCGCACCACCCTCCAAGGTGGGTGATAAATCGTGCAGGAATTTAACTGACGTCGGCACATTAAAATTGCATGAGATAAGCTTCACTTTATAATAAAATTATTCATATACCGAGCCCATTGCAGGATCTTCTTAATTAAACCTGGGCAGTATAATCTCCGAGGTTCATTATGGCACATATATTTTAAAAGAGCCGTAATATTATAATTATGCGCATTTTATCGGCGAAACATGCTTCTGAATTTTTCTACTATAATATTATACCCATAATTAAATCTATAAATGATCTAGATTTTTTTTTTTATGAAATTAAGAAGAAACATTTTTTTTTCATGACCATGGATACAAAGTCCTTCAGTCGCATACATTTTATTTATAATATCACTTTCGTATCTTCCGCACATTAACTTTCAGATAGTCCGCATTATCAGTCACCGTCCAGTCATGTTTTAGTAAAATGGTGGTCATTGTACTAAAGCTTTTCACGGACTATTTGAGGCAACTTGTAAAATCACGATACACATACCTTATTCATTCATTTCACTTCACTAGTGCACATGGATTGATCTTTATTGGATAATAAAAAAACTCAAAATACACGAATTTATGAAAAAAAAAATGAAAACGCAACGTCACTCTACAAGTTTCCAACAAAAATTCCTGTTGAAACAATTAAAGGACCAGTGATGGATTCGTAAAAATTTAAAAAAAGTATCCCCTATTCATTTGGCTGGTTTTCATACAAACACAAAGAAATAAGCATAGTTACCGTTGATGGCCAGTCACAATAATCATAATGGGATCATGCAATTTATTGACTATTACCGCATTTATGGCGGCCCCATAACGTAGAGACTGTGCCATTCTATCTAATGCCATTACCGTATGACGCAAATGTGCGAGTAATACTGGTAAATCCCGTTGAGATCAACTCCTTTGGTCCTTACCCTATAGCCCTCTGACGACGCTATGGCTCCTAACTTCACTTGATCTTACGACTTGGTATTGGTAACTTCGTACTTAGTTCATGAGCCTTTCATACGACAGACACGGCTATGGGGTTATAGTTAGGTTATACAAGTATCAGTTTAGAGAAAAGGAAGACGAGCTTATCAATTAGTTAAACCTTTACCTAATATTAAACGTGCAATATATGTATATATTTATGTTTTGAGATCTCGAAAACGGGTCTAAGGTATTTCCTATTGGGAAAATCCGTTTTTCCGAGTTTACGAACAAAGCGCGGTGACCCAGTATAACTTTGAATCTACACAAAAATGTTATCTTTATGTATGTATTAGGGCCATAATTCTTGATTGAATATGACCTGAAGTTGGTTAAAAATATCATTTTATTTTATATGAGGCGCCGATCCCGCAGATTGTTCTGAAGCTCTGTGTTCAAAGTTCTGCGTTCCGCATACACTATTGTGCATACAGCAAGCAGTCTAGAAATCTGAAATATTCGCTACCGATCACACGTCATACCTTTTTTTACTTTTAAAGGCACCACCGCATAAATTACAGATACTTTTTTTACTTTTAAAGGCGCCGCATAGATTACAGTGAATGCGAAACCCAAAACTCAGAACACAGAACTCCAGAACTCTCTCTGTGGGATCGGCATAGAACATACATAACTTTATTACTGACAGTAATTGATAAAATAAAATCCATCCATGTTCCTTTTATTTACGTATACCTATTTTGATATAAATTCATGTACGAGTATTAATAACGATTGACCTGTCAATTAACGACCGGTTGCAAAACATTAGGCAAAGCCTAAAATTAGGTACCTACCTAATTGACCAATTCAGTAATATTCATATATATATCTATATTTTTTATCCCGTATAATATAAACTTCATGGTAAAACAGGTGAGTTCAAACGTTCTAGAATCTCGTTATTCACTTTGAGACCGATATCTCCTCCAAAGCAATATTCAAACTACCTCACTAGACAAAATGACACTAATTATAATTAATTAAACGTCTGCCACTCCATTGTTTTAATATGAAAGTTTCAAACTGAAACAAGATGTCCTAGTTGTTATAACTTGAGCTTTTGCTATTAAATAGTTCTTTCTTAAGGGAAGTTATTAAACAAGTTGAGAAGTGAAACTTACGTCGTACTTATTATCTATAATAATAAATACACGTAAGGTATTGATTTCAATACAAACTAAGTCTTTTTTATACCACTAAGGTGTAAAACAAGCAAACGGGCTTGATGGTAAGCGGTTGCCGAAACCTATTGACAACTGCAAAAATATCTTCGCGAAGGGGTTGATTGAGAGGAGGCTCTGCCGATCTTACTGACCGCAGGAACACAAGATCACAGTTTGGCTGTGGTCTACTCTAAGTTAGGTACTTTTACATAGTTGAACAATCTTTATTTACTACAAATATGTACAAAATACAATATATAGGTTGTACGTAGAATATTATTTACTCTTTGCTATATGAATATATACAATTTCCTCGAGTCTGCCGCTGCTACCGATTACCGACAAGGTTCCCAGCAGGCTGGCAGCGTTTCCTATTTTTGGCTTTTGTGTAATATTAATGTTTTCTTTTGTTTTTAAAGAAATACATTATAAAATTGAAGCGGACTTTTGATTTAAGAATAACCATAGAGTTAGAATATTATAGAGCGATAGCGTTAACAACGTTACCTTCTGCGATGCGTGAGCAGTTTCCATATAGATGCATTCACAGATACATCGTACACTAGTTGATTTACAGTCAGACAAAATATGGATATAGATTCCTTGTAATTTGTTCACGGTAAAATATTGATAAAAACGAGAAATTGGGATTTATTATAAATATTTTAATCGTTCAAACTATGTACGCGCACTTCGTTTAAGGTATTTAGACCGTACCATTGCTCACGGACCGTACTCTAATTTAGTGGCTCTACAATATTCTAACTCTATGAGAATAACGAACGAAGAATGAAGATAAATACAAATATTTTTACTCAGTGAATTAGCTCAGAGGAAGTCAGACCTAAATACCTTGGTACTTATGTACATGAGTCATGAAAGCATTTTGTTTACTCGTATTGGCCTCTAACTAAGCTCGTTAACATCACATTAGGGTATGAAATACAACGTTCATTATGGTACTATGAAAGCAAGCAGTATTTTTATTATGCTCTCACTATTTGCTTTCTCAAATTTTTCACAGAATATTGAACAGAGGAAGTGAAAATATTGTAACCTAATCAAATATTAATTAAGACTACATTCATTTTTAAATAAGATTTATTTTCGTATAAATATCAAAATTGTTTCGTTTATTGACATCTTTTGAATTGATAATGTTGTGTTTTTTTTTTTCATTCCATTCTTCTTATTTAGACAAAAGGGTCACAGTTGTACGGCCTGTAAAAATTTCGATCGGTTAGCTCCTACAGACCAACAACAGAATTAGTCATGCATTTTTAGCCCTCTGCGCTCGCCAATTTATACGCGAACCCATATGTGTAAAATCCTAACACCATCTAGTAGGTAGGTAGGTACTTTCCAAAAAAACACAATAATCACACTCACTAATAAAATAATATAATAATAATAATTTTTCATTCCGGGGAAATATTAACCCCTCGGGAATGGAAATCCCAAACTAAGCAGAGCTTAATTGTACTATGGAAACCAGCAAGGCTATTTTAAAACGTCGGATTCGATATCGGAAACGGATTCAAAAATTTCCGAGGCGAATTTCAGCAATTGCTATTATTTTAGATATCGAATCCGAGCGTTTTAAAATAGCCCTGCAGATGACTGATATTATACATATACTACTTTCTGTTTGTAAATAATTACAACCAGACTCAGGACATACACATAGGTTTAATATTGATATTGTGGAATTCAAATAAAGAATATGAATGAAGAATATGAACATGTTCATGCACACAAATGCATATCCTCTGTGGGAATCGAACCCACGACCTGCGGCGCGATAGGTGGAATCTTAACCAACTGCGCCAACTGGCCTGTCAATGGTATGGTAATGGTATAGGTACATAGGTATACTTACTGGGTTGATACTTTGAACAAACCTATGTTCGGTTTCAGTATTATAGTTTGAATGTAACTTTTTGTGGAAAGGAATTAAATATGAAACTTGGTGTAAATATTGCTCAGAGCAGATGAATTTTCCCATTCGCCATTGAATCCGCCCAGCTGTCTGCCTGTTGGTAGGTATGTCAGTTCATTACGTGGTCCCGGCTGAACCGATATAGATGAAATTTGGCTGCGTAGCTTGGATCATAGCTAGTTATACATATACTATATCGCTTTTTGAGACCTTATCAGTTGAAATATTGTTGTTACTTACCTTCGCATACCATTTCGCATTTTTTCTAATATCTGCCATATACGACGTCGGGAGGTTCAGGTCTTGACCTCCAGTAAACATTTTTTCTAAAATCAAAATTAATATTAGCATATTTTTGGATAAACTATTTTTAAACTCGGTTATAGCAAGTATATAAAAGTTCAAATTAAGATTAAACAAAAATATCTTTGAAAGGAACTACTATTAGAACTTAATGCTATATGATGCTCAATGATAAAGGCTACTGATGATGATGATAAGAATCAAGTACCTTATAAGTACCACAAATACTAGATGATACATATATCAAAATTATACTGCTACACTGAACTCAAAATAAATTAAAACATGTAGACAACTCGGCACGGAATGTGCTACGCTACGACTCCCTTTTCTAAATGATACAATAGAGCGCTCACTCTTGTATAATTCCCTCCTCCTAACAAATTCTAGTATCAAATATAAGAAAACGAGCGCGCCAACTCCACTTTGAGAGTTTGCAAATTCACCAAGCTATATATTTAAGTATGTTGATGAGTAACATAGTATTATGACCGTATGCAAATTTTATACTAGGAAAATAGTACTACAGGGCGGTCGTCGACAGAATACGTTTCTGACACATTACTAAGTAATCCTATTGAGATGGTACTTTCACAGGAAGGTTCTTAGGCAGAACTCAGCCCAATATTAACAGGTGTCAGAAACGCATTCTCTCGGTGGCCGCACTGTTACAGTCAGTAAGAAAATCACCTGAATCACACATTCTGGGCATAACCAATCGCCATCAGGCGGTGAATCAATCCCCACACAAGTAAAATGGTACCACTGCAGATTACATTCTGGACCATCGCATCCTATCATCTTTGCGTTTGATACATATTTCCCACAAAAACAATAATCTGTCTCCCGCTCAGAATAATACTGAGAATCATTAGAGTTTGCGTCATTATCCTCCAGAATGTCACTGTCGTTTATTGGCAATACGTGGCATATATGAGCTGCATATCGCCAACATTTGAGGCCACACTTCTTGCACCAACAGCTCTCTGTGCCATGTCGCCAATACAAATGTTGCAACAAAAGTTTGTATTCATAATAAAACATACTGCAACTGCCGCAGGTGAACACAACAGACGTTGATTGTAAAGAAGACATTAAGTATGTTGGTATTAATTTCCTTAAAGTGTGTTTGATATAAAATTATAAATCTCTTTATTATTTAATGCAATACATATTTCAATTGATTCACTGGATTTTTATGCACTATCATGTGATTATAGAGTATATTTATAAACGTTTTATTCCAACAAGAGATAAACGCACCCTAAATTGATAAATACTCTGAACAGTAAGGAAATGTTGAACATAATGAATGCAACATTTTATAAATCTTCTAATTTATGTGGCAGCAGATAAAATCACATAATAGGTGATCATTTAATGAAAGGGTGAGTTAATCACCATTTTAATGTAACGGCCAAATAACTAATGACCAGTGTAATCGTTTAAACAACTTTCTACTTAAATTCAATGTAAATACACTTCCCGAGTTAATGGACATTAAGTAAGCTATCTAATTAATTTATTTTCTTAGAAATAACAAGTTTCTAATTATGAATATTGACTGACCTTTATTTTTTGTTCATGAACAATACAGCTTTAATGAATGTATTTACGATATTAATGTTTTTGACATTATAATTAAACCGTAGTCAACATGACGGAAGATGAATTAAATGAATTATCAAATGTACTTTACTAACTTTTGAAGCCCTGTGTAAATAAATTCAATTTTGTGGTGCGGCCATGAACCGAACCACGAACGTTCGTTCGTTGTTCGCGTAGCGTGGCGTGGACGGACTTGCGAGCCTCGAACGAGCATTCATTTCACGCTTGACTGCGCTCCGCACGCTTGTCAGTTTTTTCACGTGCTTAGGTTTACGTATCATGTCCATGCTACGTAAAAATACAAAAAAGCCCCCTTTCAAACCCTGAAGGGTTTTAATTTCAACAACACCGATATACGTTGATAGTATACACAACTTCATCCCCATTTTCAGCCCTTCGGCTGAACATACAAACGCCGAGACTAATATAAATTAATTTTCAATCGTCAGCATTTTTTTTTTTTTATTTATCCTAAGTTACACCTTCTTTAGTGTTCCCTATTCATGCTACAATCTAGCCTTAATATTAGGCTAATAAGTAATTTATATTTAACATAAACTTCTATATTGACTATATCTAAGAATGTGTCCATTAACACTTTTCTTATTGTCTCTATTAAGGGGAAGACACTTTGTTCTTGTGTTCTTTATATGTAGCACTTGGACTATGTTACACTATTTTAACTATCACTACACTAACTGAAACGGTTTAGTTCTTTTGAGTCGTCTCACTATATCTGTGTGATCGAGGAGCTGGATTGCCTCAACGTTCACATGATGATGAAGCCGGTTGTGGTGAGCTTCTGAATATTTTTTAATCACTGTCTGTACGAACTCTACTTTTAGGTCCCGATGGAGGTCGACATTTCTGATGTCCAAGGGGCATTCACTATTTCCCTCAGTACCTTGTTCTGGAATCGTTGGATAATCAAAATATTGCTCTGTTTGGTGCAGCCCCATAGCTGTATACCATAAGTCCATACTGGCATAAGGACTTGTTTGTATAATACAAGTTTATTGTGTGTTGAAAAGCTTAGAGTGTTTTCCAAGCAGCCAATACAATCGTCAGCATAAACACAAAATTCAAAGATTCTTACTTCAAAACTGATGGACTTTCATACAAACTTTCATCCCCTATTTTACAACCTTAGGGGTGGAATTTCGAAAAATCAGTTCTTGGCGGATGCCTTCGTCATTATAACTATCTGTATGCCAAATTTCAGCCCAATCCGTTCAGTGGTTTGAGCTACGCGTTGATATATCAGTCAGTCTCGATTTCCTTTTATACACAGAAAGAAGAAGAAGAAGAAAGGAGAAACAAGAAGAGGAAGATGAAGAAGAAAGAAAAAGAAGAAGAAGACAGATTAATGACTCTAAGGCGATGATAGCTCAATATTATTGACGTTGGATGCTGAAACGAAGGTCCGGGGTTCGAATCCTACAATGAGCTTGTGGTTTCGGTGAAGGAAAATATCGTGTTGAAATTATAACACGGTATGGTAGGGTACTTTGTAGTACCCACCTGGCTGGCTACCACCCTCAAGTTGAAAATCTGTCGTTTTGTTCCGACAGCTGCACTTGAGAGCCAGTTCCTTCTAGGCTTTGTCTGCTTACCACCTTCGGCCACATCATCACTTACCATAGTGAGATTGCGGTCAAACACAGGCCTATAAACAACACATAAATAAATGACGATTTGTGATGGAAATCTAACAATAAAATTATTATGATGGCTAAAAACCATTACACTTTCCAAACGCTAATGATATATAGGTATAATAGGCTGTCTATCAATATAATAGCCCTCGTTTAGCTTCGTTCTCCGCAAATGAGATTCAATGAATCATTTATTTTCCATTTAGAACTCCACAAATGCGATGGAAAAGTTCAACAACCTGTCAACGAGGCACTATCAATAGGCATCCCTTTCTTCAAAGTAACTCGATTTGAATAGACTCGCACTAGTTATATTTTTAATAGAACTTATATAAAGAATCGAGTACAAAGACGATGCCTGCTTTGAAGCATCTTACTTAGATAAAGGTTGGTCTTTATTCAATTCGGATGGGTGGGTAGGTATATTGTACTCCTTGTAGTCTTCGAGAATCCATCAAGGATTACAGCTCTACGTACTTTTTATTTTTATTGGCAAGGTTCTTCATATCATGTGAGTAATTTGGATTTAATTATTGACTCCTATTCTAAGAATACTCAGTGTTGGTATTTGTGATTCATCATCATCATCAGCCTATAATGTCCTACTGCTGAGCACAGGCCTCCTTTCACAAATCAGGGAGAAAGGGAAAGGGCAGATACTCCACCTCGCGTGCCAACTGCGTATCGGTGGAGGTAGGCTAGTGGTCAACCTACTGTTAGAGTTTTCAAGCCGCCTAGAAGGCCTCCAACTAGCTTATCAACTTTCACAATTAAGTGATAACTGGGACCAACGGCTTAACGTGCCTTCCGAAACACGGAAACGCTTGATTTGAAATACCATTAGGCGGTCACCCATCTAGGTACCGACACCAACGGCGGTAGCTTAACTTGTCGATCGATTAAGAACGGCTTATCATGCTACACCACGAACGCGTATTTGGGATAACAAAATATAAATACACTTGCGAACCCCCAGTTTCGCCCGGGTGAGGATTATACCATCCGTCGGTTTATTCGGACGTGTCCGGCTTTTTGACCTTCTGTCTGGATTTTGACAGGATTTGTCATTATTCCGGACTTTTCGGCTCTTCATAATAATAAGGTTGAACCATGGTTGAAAAATCGTCACTATATTCTCTTTCAAAAAACTGGCCAAGTGCGAGTCAGACTCACGCACCGAGGGTTCCGTACAAACCTGTAGGTATATAAGTAAATGGTAGTATAGACCTGAGTATTTGATATTATTTTCAATTTATGACGTATTAAAAAAAAACTACTTACTAGATCTCGTTCAAACCAATTTTCGGTGGAAGTTTGCACCGTAATGTACATCATATATTTTTTATAGATTTATCATTTTCTTATTTTAGAAGTTACAGGGGGGGGGGACACACATTTTACCTCTTTGGAAGTGTCTCTCGCGCAAACTATTCAGTTTAGAAAAAAATGATATTAGAAACCTCAATATCATTTTTGAAGACCTATCCATAGACACCCCACACTTATGGGTTTGATGAAAAAAAAAATTTTGAGTTTCAGTTCTAAGTATGGGGAACCCCCAAAATTTATTGTTTTTTTTCTATTTTTGTGTGAAAATCTTAATGCGGTTCACAGAATACATCTACTTACCAAGTTTCAACATTATAGTTCTTATAGTTTCGGAAATAAATGGCTGTGACATACGGACAGACAGACAGACAGACATGACGAATCTATAAGGGTTCCGTTTTTTGCCATTTGGCTACGGAACCCTAAAAATATGGTGAATCTGTATGTAAATTTAAAATTCAAACGTGCGGCCAATGATTTGAACCATTTTCGTGAGGAAACCTTATGCCAGAGAAGAACATGTATTGCCTAACTAACATGTTTATTTGGACAACGTTTAATACCACGTCGTCCAAAATAGCTTCAAAAAGAATCGTCATCATCCCATCAATTTACAAGACAAAAATAAATGACCACAGAGATAAATGATGATCATACTCAATTTAACAAACAACATACTCCGCTAAGCAACAAGAAAAGTTCCCCATTCGGGATCATTATTACAAAGGATCTATAACAGTCCACGAATAGGAAAATAGATCCGACGCCCTTTGTTATAATAGTAAATGTTTGGTGAACAATTTTGCTACAAAACAGGTCATCCCGTTGGCTCGCGGATTGGACTTCTCCTACATATGAAATAAATTATTAAAAGAAACAAAAAACCCGACTGCGTAAAACAACAAATATCTGAAAAGAGAAAAACAAGCTCTTTAGTCTTCGCTTCCGCTTGTACAACGGAGAGTGTTCTAAAGAATTGTTCGACTTGCCCACGGCTAGCTTCCACCATCGCAACTCTCGCCATTGACAATGAGCCGTGGTTTTCCCAATGGATTACAGCATGGAGTTCTTCAAAAAGGGTGTGAAGAGATTTCTGCAGGGTCGGCAACGCGCGAGTGACGCCCCTGGTGTTGCAACACGAATCTAACGACACCTCATAAATATGTTTAAATTCGTCAAGCAGTTTAGGCTGCAGAGCATGCCAAAGAAAAAGACATACATAAATACATACATACACTCGAAAAACATAAACCTCCTTCCGGGTCAGTCGGGTAAAAATAAACAGTATCTGCGAGTCTAACTAATTAAACTAAATCTAGATGTAAGTTAAGTTTTCTGATAATCTTATCTACATCCAATAAAAATAAAAGGAGTAACGTAAAAATCAAGGAAGATATCTCTTAGCAATATCTATTCAGTAACGACAGGGCACATCGTGGAGACAGTAAAAACAGTGCGCAAACGGCTGTCCCCAACACGCCTCGACATTTGCCTTGAATACGAATATATCTGCGTCTGACCTCATTCAATATCCTTTTTCCAAGCGAACAGTTTTATCGTCTTTGTTATTTCCACCCAATGAACACTAACCCCTTGAAAGGAATGATTGTGACGTGCACACAAAAATCTTTGTACTCCTTAAGCTCGTAAATCCCTTAGAAACATTTTATATTCTTAAAATCTTATACCTACGAGATATTGAATAAGGTTTATTACGACAGTTTGAGAGATCTTGCAATGGTATATGTAAACGATTTTTTATTTAGTCTAGCTGAGTGTAAAAATTGCCAACAATATGTGATGTTTCGATAAAAAAATACAACCTTTATTGGTTAATAAATGGGAATCGAATGAACCTCAATGGCAGTGACGTGATCAGGTTAGTAATACGAAATCTATGAGCCTCCAGCCTTCGTGGTGGAATACAGGAACCAAGTCACGTGGTCATATTTTAAAACGATATCTGTAAATCAATTTTGTGACTTTTGTATAAAGGTTTGAAACCACAATCGATTCACTATTTTGTCTGTAAAGGGAATATATATAGAGAAATCAATCCTAAGCATTACTCACAAGCTGCGAGCGATCATGTGGACTACGTAGAGATGAGGTACGGTGATAAGCAACTTTTCTTTTCTGTTCCTTATTTTATCTTTCACTAACTTCTTAGGTAAATTAATGACCTAACTGTCAATTTTCGCAATAAAATAAATTCTTTATTTTTTCTGAGAAAAAACTGGATCAAACACGATAGAAGACCTTATTATTATTATTATTCATAACACAAGCTAAATCTTATTGCCCACCGCAGGTAATTAATACTTTATCAAAAATTCATTTCAATTCAAAAGAAGTTTTTCTAGTAACATTTTACATGAACATTTCTCTCATTTATAAAGTTATCGTTAGCAGAAAACGTTCCGCGTCTTCGTGCAACAAAGTGCTTTGAATCATCTTCGCTGAGGAGCCAGTTAAATGAAGTTACCAACTATTTATGCTATCTAAATAAAAAAAAAGTTACAAGATATCCCGCGAGGCTTGAGAAAATATAAAATATATTTGTTATGTTTGAGTTATTTTACAGTCGACTGCTCACTATACCAGTCGGTACGGCATCGGCAGTCGCCCGAGCATTCTTCGACGGAGTTGTCGGAAACTTTGGAAAGTTCTACACAATTCATCGGCATCACATCGCCTTACTTTGGATTAAGTTTACAAAATTTTGTGTTCGCTCCGTCGATTCCTGATTTATTGTTGACTCTATTCGCCGGACTTGCATGTTGACTTTCATAAACATATCATGTCGACACATTTGTATGACAATCGAAATATTTTGAATGATATAAAAATTATAATTATTATTTTAATAGAAATCAAACTTACATAATATTTTTAGGTTTAAATCTGTTTTTGATTGAGTATATTGTTAAATTACCTACTTAAGGTTTTTGTTGAAAGATACAATTTTCTAACAAGTTTTCACTGAAAAAAAGGTTCTACAAAACTAGTTATGTATGTTGAAGTTTTGTTGTCTGGAAACTAACTTTAGTTACATTTAATCTTATATCTCTTAGATTTAATCAAACAATTTAGTAATGAACCAAAACTAGTTTTGTTACTGGTAATTTTCAGTTCGCAAGTCACTCTGTTTAGGTTATTTGTAGTAAAATTTTGTGTTACTGTTAAATAATATTTTTTTTCAGTGTTTCTAATAAATTAAACATAAACACAGACCGTTTTCAACTAAAAAAATCATCATCAGTTTTCTGCAATTCGGTGTATTTTGACAACGATGATCGGACTATCGTGTATTGATCTTCGGAGTAGACCCTCAGCCTCCTGATCAGATTGCCATCAATAAGTTTCTATGGTTAATCTCGTGCTCTTCAGACCTCGAATTAGGGTTATCACAGCAAATAAATTAACGTCGAGAAGTTCCATGGCCACCTTCCGACTTCATCATCAACCACTGAACATCACATAGGGTATACATCAAATTCAAGGAGCCTAAACACCACCCACTTCGTAGCTCCGTCATAAGACCAGCTCCATGGTACCAAATTATTGCATTGTCGCCGAAGTAACAAAGGTATGTTAACAGTCAGCTTAATCGGATGTCACCAAGCGCTTAAAAAATGGATTCAAGAACGACATACAAACGAAACTAGTTAAAAATAGTTTTGCAAAATATATCTGTCCTTGTAGCATTTTTAAATAAAATTTTCGTCAAAGCCATTAATAACAAAGGTATTTCCAAGAAATCTATTTTCTGTACTTCTTTGTGCATGAAATCAAATAAGTACAGAAGTTAAAGTTAATTGGCAGTATCCTTTAAGTTGTGGCGATGTCGCAGTTTAATAACATTGTTATCATTTTATTTATTCTATGTGAGATCTGACAACTCTGTGACAGTGCGAGTAAGGGTGAAGAGACTTAGGGTGCAGTATTATTTTTTATTTATTTTGTATGTTGGTTTTGTTTTTTGTACTAAAAATAAAAACTTGCTCGCAAATTATTTGAACTCAATACAACTAATTTTAGATAGGTAAAAAAATAATAATTCAAAGCTATAATTTTCGTGAGCTACAATAGCTTTTCTATTTCAAATATAGATTTGATGTCGATAGATTGTTGACAATAACAGGATTTTGAAGTCTATTAAGGGTTTAATGTTGCCCTAAATTACTTTTGGACAGCTTTGGGCTCGAAACTCGCGATATTTAAAATAACATTGTAATTTACATTTGTTAAAATACTAGATCACACACAACTATTTGAGAATAAAATATTTATCTAAGTAGGTAAGTACCGCCAGTACAAATGGATGGTTGAACGAAATAAATTTATTGCTCTTGTGTGTTTACTAGTTTACCTGGGGAAACCTAAAAATATCAAGACAAGGTTACTTTTAGACAAATAGAAACTTACCCTTGCGTGTTCCCTGTGGACTATGCCAAACTTTAGTACAGTTACTTGGTATATATAGGCTTCTGACAAAACAAAATGGAGTCTAATAGGCATAACCCTTTGTGTAATAATAAGTGCAGAGTAGGACGTATATTATAATTATATTTGTATGTACCTATTTACATGAACAGGTATATCATACGAGTAAATATTGCTTTTTATAACTAAAGTAAGTAAGCCGATGAGACGAGATAAAGTATGTAAGCAAACTTACAGGGGTTCATAACATTTTTATGTAAAGAAATTACAAATTATAAACTTCCTATTTTGATTGTTGTCGTCTGTATTAGAAGAAACAATAAGAATAAAAACAAAAACCGGCCAAGAGTCAGAGTCTGATCCGCGCACCGAGGGTGCAGTCCGACCTTGCCAATATGTTGGCAAGCCTGGGGCTCTACCGCGTAAATTTGGTGGTAATCGTAACGAATACCATTAATGAATTTCATCCAATCAGGGCCATCATCTTCGCGTCGTAACGCGTGCGCGTCATTGGTTGAAATAATTAATGGTGTTCGTTACGATTACCACCAAAGTTGCGCTGTATAGCCCCTGCTCTTTTAACACCCATATCGCGCGGAGGTAAAACTAACTTACACTACAGTTATTGTTACCACCACATGGCACCACAAATAACAATACCGTTCTCTTGGGAAATTTCATGACCTATTCTTTGCTTATAAAATATTTAAAAAAACACAAAGGAACTAAATTACCATAAGCTTTTAAGATCGACCGCTATTCATAAAATCAATTTCAGCAGATTGGTTTTCTTTCCGTTCACTGAAAACGAATAGATAGGCACATAGAAGAATTCAATTATTAAAGAAGTTTGATTGCAAATAGATAAGGTTTGAATCGATTGTACGTAGCTACCTAAATGCAAAACTTTTGTTGATTCGTTGAATAATTCAATCGTCGAATTCGGGGAATTAATACAATGTGAACGATCCGCAGACCCACAATAATTCAGTATTTTATTGCAGAATCCCAAGTCTTGCCTGAACGCAATCCGGTGGAGAATCGCCTATAAAAACACGACCGAGCAACCCTTTTAGGTAAATATTTATTTTCTTATCGAAAGTTTCGCGCTTTAAAATATCTTCCAATTTTTTCATTGCCTTTTCGATACTTAAGATTAAAAAACGAGTAAGATTATTTATTTTACAGTTAAAATTAATTTAGGATATTAATAAACTCAATATATACTTTACACTCCCTTTTAAATTACTAATTGGTAATTCTTGAACTTTGCAGCAAACAGATATTATGATACAAACTCTATTAATACTTATTATACAGACGATTTTCTTATTCATAGGACGTATTAAGAAAATTAACCTTTCTAACAATAAGAACTCTGAACTTACCTTATGGTGTCCCGCCGGTAGCGGTAGAGCCCAAGCTTCCGGCGGCGGGTAGGGCCGCAGGGAGAGGAACCACCGGACGATGCGTGCCGTATCCAGGAGTACCGCCTTCTGTATCTGACCTTTGATCCAGCCATCGAGCGAGAGCCTCTCAAGATGTTGGTCGAGACTCTTCGCTATGAGACGATATCGTCGAATCAACATCCCACATGGCGGTTTCCTCGAGCGCCAAGTAAAGGTATTGAGCTTGTACTTCTCGGCCTTCACGAAGTTCTCGTCATGGGGGATGGTGATGTCGATGAGCACTGGCCGGCGTCTTAATTAAATTAATTAAAATAGACGGAAATAAGTATACCTAATATTATAGTTATAAAAAGGAATATAAAAAAATATATAATTCTTTGGATCTATTGTTCCAGATCGCTACACCGAGGATTACTTTTCGAGATATTACTTTGTTGCTATCACGAAAATATAAACCATTTTCTCAACACACGATATAAAATAAAACGAGAATATTTTCTACGTCTTTATCCGAAATTATAGTATAAATGAGATTAACCCGTTAGTGAACTAAGGCACCCGGGCCGAACCCGGCGCACCCGAAGGCGGCGAAATCTTCGCCCGCTCCGCGCCCGCCCCAGCGCGTAAACGCCGTATAAATAACGTTTTATGACATATTAAATTCCGCTAAACGTTAAATATGCCATTTTCATGTTTGAAGTGTTCTCTAAGAGAAAAATATTAATCTCAAAACATTGAACATACATTGAAATACGACTCTTGATAGTAGAGCTTTTAACCGCTTTCATATTACCTATCTACTTACTCGTGTGTCCGCAGATTCTTTTGCTACGCTACCTATATCAAAGGGGTTCGCTAGTCTACAACACGTATTTAAAGTTATTATGCGTATCAAAGGAAAATATTAATAGTTATGACTACACATGACATGATTAAGTAGGTGTGTACTCTCATACTCTGCTTCTCAAACTGCTTAGCAGTATTTACTGTATGTTATGTGCAGTCAATTATGAATAAGATGATGCTAAGGACGTAGAATGCGTATAATATATCCATGATACTACAATTACTTGACTTTTGATAAAAATCAAAGTAAAAACCAACGACAGTGACATCATCGTTTCACAGCGCCATCATGCAAATTTCATATCGCTCTAGTACCCACAAAAAAATCTCATTAAACCGGCATAACGGTAACAGACGAGTAGCATATGCACGACTATACAATCAAATAGGTACTTCACTTTTGCGAGGGCACCCCAAATCCCTTTTTTCGTACATCGTAAACGTAAGATTTGAACATTGACTACGGATAGAATGGAAACCACTTAAGTAGATATACCCGACATCGAATCAAAAATCCTTTAAGATGCTCTCACTGGCGCCGTAACAATTTTATGATGCTGCACTTTCATTGTTATGAATTTAGGTACACACTTTACGGCAAATTGTTTCTGCTATAGAGCAGTCGCAATGATCTCTTAATAATTATTATATCTATGTACATAAACATAATATTATAGTTACAGCCGTGAAAGGCAGGGATAACCACGATTTAAACCATTTCTACACTAGCGTTATATCGGCGAGGCGAAGACTAAGCAATTACTTATTCAAATAATTCAGTGCGTGTGAATTGTATTTCAGTAGGTATTATTTGTCATTGTTTGATGTTAATGAGTTAATAATATGTTATTGATATTGCCATATTATTGTGTTAAACGTGTGTTACGTAAATGGTCACAGATATAGTTCTTATACTGGCATATATCCGTGAAGACCTGTTATACTATTTGTTTTTGTGCAGCTGTTGGTCTTCCTACAATAAATAACGAACCTAACGATGCTCCGACCAATAGATCTATAGTACCTAGATCTTTCCATAAATGAAGCAATCCAGCTGGTATTAATACGAGTACTATAGTAGAGTGGCGCGGTAGAAATAATATATTAATTGACTCACACACGTGAGGTCAAACATCTTCATTCGAAGGAATATTAAGTACTTCCCGCTAGGGTTATTCACTCTTGTCACTAGAGTTTATCCGATTATTGGATACCATATCTGTTTATCTATATCAAGGGTGGCCAACTAGTCCATCGCTATCGACCGGTCGATCGTGGCAAGGCAAAATATATAATTACGTAATCACAAACTTCTGCACGCATCATCTTGTATCATTTTTCAATCGCCGTTCTTTCGTTATGTATCCTCTCTTCTACGCAGCATAGCTCTCTTTAGTTTTAGAAGTATGTAGGTAATTGGTAGATCGCACAGGGTTTCGTCCGTAAAAAGTATATCTTGTATCTAATCAAGTCGGTCACCTCAGGTCTATATAATATCATCAATGAGAAGATATTCAAGAAGAAAAAATTTCATGGTATTAAAAAGTACACGTGGAGTTTCTGGAACAACGAAGGTATCTTCTCGTTATATTGTTGAATTACTTGGTTATTAAAAATGACAATGAACATTGTGAGCACTGAAATAAGGTTTGGTTGTAATCTCGCTACATTGGATCAGATAACAGTGTGCGAAGAATGTCTCGGAGGATGTTTTATATTGTTTCTCTACTGAACATTTTAAATAGCTGCAGAAGTATTGTTTCAACGACAGTAAGTTTGAAACAGCGTGGCACTATGGTGGTACTATACTAAATACACAAGAAACGTCAAAAGATATCGGGGAATTGTGCTCTTTCTATCTTACGTGAAGTGGATACTAATCGTGCTACTTAAGTTCTACAAAGACTTTTGCAAAACAACTCTAAAATATAGATGCAAACATCCTTAACGAGAAAAACAAGGTGGAATGTAAAAGATAATATTTATGTCTTACTTGAAACTTGGGAAGCCACTTACGATGCAAAATCAGGTATTCACTAACGGTACCTTTACAGGTAGGGCCATATTTCAAGATACTCGTAGCCAGCAGTTTTATTTTCGCCTGCGTCATCGGTATAGGGAAGATGAAAATCCGAGAAAATCCTTCAGGGACGCCAACATTAGCATATTTATTAGTATCATCCGAACCGAGTCCGCGCCACAACACGATTCCGTTATCAATAATGACTTACGCGGAATTATAATACATTTTATACATATAACCCAATTATACCTACTTACTTAGCAAATTATTCGTAACTCAATTCATCGAGAGCACAGGGACCAACTACCAATAGTTATAAGTTGTTACTTTTCACTAGTTACTTGGAATGTTGGAACCTATGCAATTCAATAGTAGGTATAATAGAAACTGTCTCAGGAAGATGTACCTACTAATACTTATGCGGGAAGTAGGTATGGATCTGTTATTTGTTGTATAACTTTAGAAATTATGAGTAGCTACATATTATAAATTACCTTTGTCAGAATATATAAATAATATCCTGGGACATTCCTCACACACGGTCATCTGATCCCAAACTAAGCAGGTGCTTGTACTATAAATAAATAATAAATAAATATCCTGGGACATTTCTCACACATGGTCATCTGATCCCAAACTAAGCAGAGCTTGTACTATGGAAACCAGATAACTGATATAATACATATACATACTTTTTGTTTGTAAATACATACTTAATATACATAATTACACCCAGACTCAGGACATACAGACATGTTCATTCACACAAATGCATGTCCTGTGTGGGAATAGAACCCACGACCTGCGGCGCGTAAGGTGAACCTTAACCAACTGCGCCAACTGGCCCGTCAACTATGGAAACCAGATAACTGATATAATACATATGCTACTTTTTTTTTGTAAATTCATACTTAATATACATAATTTCACCCAGACTCAGGACATACAGACATGTTCATGCACACAAATGCATGTCCTGTGTTGCAATCGAACACACGACCTGCGGCGCTATAGGTTAACCCCCTTATTCATAATCACTTTTTAACTAAATCAGTGTGATAGTGTCCTCCGTCTCACTCTTTAGATCACCAAATGTCACGTGTCAGATAAAGACTTCAGAATTTTAGCTAATCAACGTTTGATAACTTCATTATGAATAAGGGGGTTAGACTCCACGTCTTAACCAAATGCGCCAACGGGCCCGTCAAAAAATTAAACGATAACTTATACCTACAGAGAAATTGAAATCATCTCTACCCAACAATATTACAAAAATACTGGTGCTGTGCTACATTGTAATTTAAAAAACGAAAAAAATAACAAACGATATAAAGTTAACTGAATTATTTGCATACATCAGACAAGGGAGTGACATTGGCCCGGGTCGGGCGATGGAGCAACAGCGGCGGCGGCGGCGGGTGGAGCCCGACTTGCTCCACAGTCAGAGCACGTAATGACCTAAAAAGAGCTATATTATTTTAGATCGACCCTTGTTGCGTGTTTCAAAACAAGAGATAAATAATATAAAGCTCCAAATAAACCTGCATCCCCTTGATTCACGTTAAATATTCATGAGCGATACCATAAAATTATGTGTTTAATTTAAAACCATTATCATGTTATCAATAATTTAATTATTGCCACTGCTCGTGATGTAACACATTAATTATAAACAATGAAAAAACCACGCGAACGGCGTTATTCATGCGTTTCATTGATTACGTAGGCTGTACACACGGCTACCGATCAAGCTATACATTTCTAGTATAAGCTGACCTCCCATAGTACGGAAATCCTATACAATGCGAGATCAGCTTATACTGGAAATGTATAGCTTGATCTGTAGCCGTGTGTACACGTAGGCTTACTACTCATAAAAGAATAATTGTATGTTTTGCTCGATGAAACTAGTACTGTGGCTAAAACAAAATCATCCAAAAACGTTTTAATTATTTAATTTCTATAAAATTTATAATTTTTACTATATTTTTTATATACATAACTACGAAAACCATGCATTGTTTTGATATCTATAATAGCACCATTATGATACGTCATGTGTGCAAAGTGAGTGTAATAATCAATGCACACGCGTGTCATACGACGTTTTTCAACACACTTGCGAGGAAAAAAACAGACTTGTATTTTTTTAAGTAGACTTTTTGATAATAATCAACCACACAATGAGAACGTTAACAAATATGGCGCCAAAGAATTTAAAACGTCCAGAAGGATAGTCGCCTCTATGGGAACATGAAATAAACAAGCCAGAATTGACAGTATTTGACAGCCGTGCTCAGTACGAACTGAGAGCGATTTGCTCAGGGAGCCCCTCAAGCGGAGTGAAATTAAATGTCATGCTTTAGTAAGGCGGATTATCCATCTGGGTAGAGGCACGATGCCCTATGAAAATCTTTGTATGGCGCGTAAGATTTTTTTTTATACTGCTGTTAGCTGTCATTCTATTTTATCCGTTTAAATTAAGAATGTCTGGTCTACACACATATCACTTGAAGTTAGGCACAAACTTATCATAATCGGGATTATACCTATCATAAAACTGTGCGGTAATTTAAAGTAAAAAGCACTTGTGCATAATAAGCTGCATTAAGATACTAAAAACGGTGCAATAAATGTCACTTTACGAGCGAGTGTGTTGAAAATAATATAACTTAAGGGCGGTACTTGTGCATAATCGATTAAAGTTTTGGGTTTATGTCGTCCGCACATGTTACGTTTAACTACATTTTACCTACATCTTCAATAAAAATAATGTTCCGTCCACACGTGTCGCAGGTATTATGCAAATATAATGACGGGGGAGTGGGGACGGCTGGCATTATCCACTCTCCATATTCCGAACGCTATGCTATTCCCGCAATCCGCAGCTTTCCACGCTAAATATACATTATACCTTTTGCGACGTTCTTTCAATGGTGTCCCATGGTGCGCGGTTTCCCGGACGCGCGACCATTTCACAATATAAGTTATTATTTAACTTCAGTAGTTATTGTATCAAAATTTAATCGAAGCTATTCAAATATTATCATGGTAGCTTGATTAAAAATAATAACAAACTTCCAAAATCAAGTTAGCTTGCTCGTTCGCTGATGGACGAGTGACTCACCAGCTGCGGCCGCGACTTCGCCGCATGGCCCGTATTGATTGATCGTGGCAATTAAATTATTATTTCATTGGAATTCCGCCCGGCGGGTTCATCCGCGATCCCCTATTATAGGCTTAGGGGTCGAATTTCGAGAAACTCTTTCTTAGTGCACCCCAGTGTAGGGCACTCAAGGAATACTTAGTCATAATGTCAAATCTATACTAGGTCCATTGGCTTAGGGCATGTTTAGGCTGTGTTTTGTTTGTCAGTCGGTCAACGTTAGAGTCTAATGAAGTTGATTGAGACAATTGCGTTATCAGATGGAGATGGACGTTGTGCTATAAAAGTTTCAACACATGCAATGTCTCCGAAGAAAAAAAAAGTAAAATGTAAGAGAGGTGACCACAAATTTTAACACATATACATAAAAAGTATTTTTTTATTTTTAACTCACTTTTTTTTTTTTTTTTTTTATACAACTTAGTCGGTAAACAAGCATACGGCCCACCTGATGGTAAGTGGTTACCGTAGCCATATGGACGCTTGCAAAACACGAAGCATCGCTCACGCGTTACCGACCTTTCCCCCCTCCCCTATGAGCTCTGGCGACCTTACTCACGCGCAGGAACACAACTTTACCCAGCATAAAGTTATTTGGCTGCGGTATTCTGCAAGGTGGAGGTACTTCCCCAGTCGAGCTGCTCTTTGAGCGAATAAACGCTATGCTCTACCTCTCTTAATAACTTAACTTTAATTAAACAATAGCTCAATACACTTTCTAGTCACATAGACAATAACCATTCCGGAATCAAATCAATACTAACAATCAATCAATAATATACAATCTTATTTTGTAACACCGAGCTTTGATTTCCCCAGCTCAGTACATCATCCGATTTCGGGCTATAAACTAAACTCCATTGACTTTACCTTTTGTCCGTTTGTCCGTATCATTGTGTGCTTCGGCAAGAGGTGGTCGTATGCAAATATAATTGCGGCCCGGTGCAACGGACGGGCGCGCATTAGTAGCGCTTTGTGCGGGAATGACTCGGTCCATTTCACACCGCTCTGCAAATTAGCCGCTTTCCAGTCTACTGTTAGCTACGCCTAGCCGGATTTCGTTATAGGTGCTCGGAGACCAATGTAACTCACCAATGGCATAAAACAATCTCCATCTCCCCTTTCATACACTGATTCCAATCACTGTTCGAATTGGCTTCTGAGAAGACATAACACTATCAAGTTGTCTTAGATCCATTTCTAAAGTAGGTATGTAATTTTAACAAGAACAAAAATATTTGAGAACGAATATACGAGTATTATTTAATAATTAAACCTTTCTTTAAAAGAAGTCTCGAGTTTTTTTAAATGAAAAAAGACGTTGCCATTGGATTAATTCATGCAGAATATCATTAAAGCTTGTGCGAGTCAAACACGGATCATTTTCCGCGCGAATGCCGGCCGCTGCATACAAACAGAATCACAGAGTGAGCGCTAAATACGACCGTGTTCCAATTAACTTTGTCGTGGAAAAAAAAAACAGAATTAGGGCCCTGTTCACTCTTTGCATTTTCCCAGATTGTGAAAGCAACCATGCGAGTGCCACCACGCGATTTCCGAACCAAGTTAGTTTAAAATTTGTTCTAAATTCAAACGAAGTCGGTCTTTGTAGTTCCCTGTGGACGCAAGATAAGGCTATTTCGAAGGTAAATTCTGCACTTGTATAAGTGTCGCTTCATTGGATTTGAATTAAAACATTTGCTGCCTTAAACTGAAACCATAGTTGTCGGGGTTCAATGCGGAGGAAAAAGGAGAGTGGCTATTTATTATTTTATATATTTTAGTATTTATTTTCGCTGGCAAATCAGATTATCTATACTAATATAATAAAGCGGAAGAGTTTTTTTGTTTGTTTGTTTAAACGGGCACTACGACTGGAACTACCAGTCGGATTCAAAAATTCTTTTACTAATAGGAAGCTACATTATCCCCGAGTATTATAGGCTACTTTTAATCACGGGAACGCGGGTGAAACAGCTAGTTATGGATAAAACTCATCCCGAAACGCGAAAATGTCATTAAAATAAGTCAAAACTTTGGCATTTATCTAAGCAGTTACCAATTATTTAATCCATTTGTGTTAAGTAGGCTTTGATCGCTTTAAAATGTTTATTTTGCGAGCTTTAAAGTTGTTATCTCATAGAGCGTTAACTGGGGAGAGCAAGTGTTAGGTAAATATTTAGCAAAACCTTGTAATCCTTAGGGTTTTTGCTCGGCGGTGTGGAGAGCGCCGCGGCATCCCTTTGTCCTGTGCTTAGTGGAAACGGCCCTCTTATCATTGCGCTTTGTACGTGATGATAAATTATTACCGCACCTCGCTATTTTACCAGTCACTGGTAAAATGAAACAGTTAAATAGTAATTTGGATCATAAATAATCATTATTAACAATTAATTGTGTAATCAAATCAATGTAATAAATTAGATAATTAATGTGGATCAGTTAAGTCAGAGAGGAAAATGGTCGCGCATGCTTGAACCAAAGAATTTAAAACGTCCAGAAGGATAGTCGCCTCTATGGGAACATGAAATAAACAAGCCAGAATTGACAGTATTTGACAGCCGTGCGCAGTACGAACTGAGAGCGATTTGCTCAGGGAGCCCCTCAAGCGGAGTGAAATTAAATGTCATGCTTTAGTAAGGCGGATTATCCATCTGGGTAGAGGCACGATGCCCTATGAAAATCTTTGGCTTGAACATGTTTTCACGTTTAATAATCACCTTTATCGCATTCAATTGTTATCTTCGCTCTTTTGTTTATGCATTTTACCTAGTAGAACTAGAGTATTTTGCAACTCTGTTTGAACTAAACGTCATGATCTTGTAGGTAGCCAGTGTAACGACTGAAAATCCATGTTGGCTATACCCAATTGTGGGATAGCAGTGTTTTACTGAGACGCTGATTAAGTTTGGTCACCCTACACTACTTTGTTTTTATTTAGATTTTGCTAGATAATTCCCAAGCGTACTTTTTTTGGGTTCAGTGCCCTATTACTAAGCCTTCACTGTCCGTCAGTTAGTCCATCTGTCTGTCGTAGACAGTTGACATTTTCACGAATGTGTATTTATTGCACTATAACAACAAATCAACAAATATACAAGAGACCTCTTTACTGAAACCGTATTGTTTTGACCGTTTATATTTTCGTGTGCGATTCAGACTCGCACTTGACTGGTATTTTTAAATATCATTTTCCCTTTTCTAGGGAAGGCAAAAGGTTCTATCTAGCCCATACAGGCTACACTGATTTGAATTTTTTGTCCGATACCTTCCGTGGTCCTACAAAATAAGTCAAAACGCGGACGAATGCTTCGGCGCCCCCGTATACCCAGCTGACAGCGACAGGTAGGAACACCGTGGAGTTTTAGTCAGTAGGAGTCTGACATCCGCTCCCCCCGGAGTGCCCGGGTATCCATGGGGATTTCCCAAAAAATCGTTATATGCTCTACCTCTCTTATATTTTCCACTTCTGTAAGTACGAAAGGAAAACCGCGCATAACGTAGAAACTTTGTTGTGTAGAGTTGTTTGTTGTGCGTAGACCGGGAAAGATTTCTGGTGGAGAAAAAAATAATGCCTACTCTCAAATGTACTGCATTTTTAATTGTGCACTCAGTAATTGAAAAAATATTTTCAAGTCTGCAAACTTAAACTTTTTATAGGATAGGATAGGACCCCATGTCGTAACGCTGCAGGTAAACTGTATGAGCTTATACCACAATTTGGCAATGTTTTACACCCATTATATTTAAAGGCGTAGGACTTGGCCAGTTTTTACATTTATCTTTTTGGTTGGATTAAAATATATTAATTCAATATCAGTTTATCTTATTAAAGAACTAAGCGAACTACGTAAATGCCTAACTACACCTGAAAGTTTCATCAATTTGCTGGAATCACCAACTAGGTCAACCGATCCATCAGAAATTGATGTGCGGTGTGTAATATCGGCTCACCCAGAATAGAATCTTGAATTATATATGTATACCCGGAGAATGAGAATGCCTTCGCAACCTACAACTAATTGTATATGAGTAGATGAACTGTAGGAATGTAAGTGCTACGTTATATGCTCTCAAAGTTTAAAGCGTGTCGAGGGCAAAGCCATCAGATAAATAAATATTTTAGGGTCGGCAACGCGCGCGTGATACCCCTGGTGTTGCAAGCGTCCATAGGCTACGGTAACCGCTTACCATCAGGAGGGCCGTATGCTGTTTTCCACCTAAGTGGTATAAAAAAAAAAAAAAAAAAAAAAAAAAATATAAACAATCAAAAATGTATATGCGAATATTGGAAGACCTTAGTAATAACAGTGGCACTTGAAAGCCCTAAAGGGACGTTGTTGTACAAAAGTGAAAATTTATCTGGCGATATCAAAAGCGGCTTTATCTCGCGAGATGACGTAACATTATCGCAATATCCGTGCGTCGTCGGCTGTCCCGCGCCCTGAGAATATCAAGAAGATATATTTTCACGGAACAATGCCTCCCCGGTATCTCAATTTTCATTTCCCCTCGGCGGGACATCCGGTGTGATTTGTAGCACGAGATAATATACAAAACGGTGGCTTCGCGGGACGCCCCGACACTGCGTCAGCGAAAATCTAGGCCCTCTATCTTTATCTCGGATACTTTAACCAGTACATTTTTCTTTATCGAATATCAGGCTGATCCTTTCTGGATCCCTAATACAAACAGACGCAGATTCACGGTCGAGTTGGGTTATAAAGCACAATATTTATTGTTATATGAATTCTTTGTTTTCGGGTCACCTCGGCGGGAAGTATAATAACTAAACCCAAAGTAACTACCTACCTACCTGGGGCCCAAGTCTACTATTTCAATTGTGTTCCAATGATCTTTCAGTGGTGTCAAAATTGCGCCATAATGACATATTTTGTTAGTAAGTAGACTATCAAAACTGTAAAATGTCACAATTTTGACACCACTGAAAGTTCATTGGAACACAATTTAAATAGCAGACTTGGGCCCCTGGTACGATTGATTAAAGAGCCTGTAGATGCGATTAAAGTTGTTGTTGTTTTAGTAAGGATCAACAGGCAGGTTAAAGTAATTATGTAATTTAAGCTTTGAATTCCCCTTCAAAGTCTGCGTCCAAAGTTTGTAATTTTCAAATGAACCAGTTTATTAAAGATCGTACTAGCTAAATTATATAATTAAAATGGTGTAATTATACAAAACTAAGACATAAAAGCAGCGTGATAATCTTATTGATATAAGTTTTATTATTCGACGGGCCAGTTGGCGCAGTTGGTTAAGACTCCACCTAAAGCGCCGCAGGTCGTGGGTTTGATTCCCGCACAGGACATGAATTTGTGTTAATGAAAATGTCTGTATGTCCTGAGTTTGGGTGTAATTATGTATATTAAGTATGTATTTACAAACAAAATGTAATAGGTATTTGTATTATATCAGTTAACTGGTTTCAATAGTATTTGGGATCAGATGACCGTGTGTGAATGTCCCAGGATATTTATTTATATTTTTTATAAAAACAACAGCCCTATACCTATAATATATAATGAAGAGAGTGCTTATTATGCTTATACTATATATTTTTGAAACATAACATGAGTAAATAAATATTTTGTGTAACTAAGATATTAATATTTCATGAATAATATTCAATATTTTTCATAATATCCATGTTTTGTTAGAATATTGATAACATTGTATTTACGACACAAAGGCTGTAGAACAAAAATAATCACATGTCAATCAAACAGAGATTCTGAATTGAAACACTTTTATCAGTGAATTCCGAGCATCATTCAAACGTATTCATCGGCTTTTGATGAAGGAAATCGTATGTGGATCCGTAAATATGGTTTTGTGTGCTATACGAAATAAATCACAGGATATAAAATTACCCTCTATGTTTTGAGGAACGGCATTGGGAAAATTTTGTGAAGAAGTAGGAGTGTAGCATTAAATATATCTACAATAGTAGTTGGACGAGATCGTAAACAGTATAATAAAGTTTAGTGGCCACTTACTTGTATGAACGAAGCAGTTGTACACCCTCATACGTCGTCGACTTCCTCCCTGTAACGTCCCTTCTCTAATCTATCTAATGTTCCCCCGACAAATAATATTACCAGAGCTCTCGATAATCTGATAATTGTGTCTAGTCTACCAGACATCCGCTGCTCATTTATTAGACGAGAATAATAGGTAAAGGTAAAGTTTGATCATTTTTCGAAATAGGCTTCTTCGCACAGATACCTATGTGTGCCTCTTTTTTTTTCTTTTTTTATTCGACTGAGTCGGTAAACAAGCATATGGCTTGCCTGGTGGTAAGCGGTTGCCGTAGCCATATGGACGCTTGCAACACAAGAAGCATCGCTCACGCGTTACCGACCTTTCCTCCCCAATGAGCTCTGGCGACCTGACTCACGCGCAGGAACACAACTTTACACAACATAAAGTTATTTGGCTGCGGTATTCTGTAAGGTGGAGGTACTTCCCCAGTCGAGCTGCTCTTTGAACGAATAAACGCTATGCTCTACCTCTCTTATAACTCTCTCTTCTCTTCTCTCTTATTGCCTCTTCGTAGCAGTGGAGAAATATAGGCTAGAAAGTAATCATATACATGAAGCTATATAAGATTTATTGGAGAAAGATCTCCCTTTTTAAGTGCATGCTCGTGCATAGGAATAATAAATTGAACAGCAGAATATGTGAATCATTAATATTTAAATTTAATACCAACGTTCCTACATATATAAAGAAAAATCGAACACAAATCTTCGTTAGGATCAAGAGTCGCAAATAAGATTATTTTTTACCCATAGTACCGAGTGTTTCGTGATTGAAGCTAAATTGAGCTAGTCGCTCGTTCTTTCACTCTTTGATATATGATGCCACGAACAAGTAAATATATTGCACTGGCAACAACATAGTAGGCATTTTTTTACAGGAAAACTTGGTACTATCTATCTAGCAACACTTTACAGAATATAAACAAGTAGGTAGCTTTCTTCTTACTTAACATACCTACCTGTACTATAATAAACAGAATTTGGATTTTAGTATTTCTTTTGAGCAATGAATGAGACATAATTCATAGAAAAGTATTCGCGATCAAACAAAGAGAGATGTTTAGCTGGGTAACCTTATAATAAGAAATGTGAGCCAAGCCAAAGTTCCAGACGTCACATTGTAGTATATAACAAAATAAATATGAAACCCATTTGGCGAAATAAGATGAAGTTTCAGATCTTATTTTACTTAATGTCGATTCCTTAACGGCTTACGCACATTACACACACTTAACGGCTTGCGTCAAATAAAATTCCTTAAGGACAAAATGGTTTTCGAAAATCGTCATCGTTAATAAACGATCAACCTTTGTATGGGATTGACATTACAAATATCAAGTGATTTTTAACAACCTCTTATATCAATCCCATATAAAGGTTGATCGTTTACTATGACGGTTGTCGATAACCATCTTGTCTAGGGCGGGGCGCAGATATCGCTTACATTCAGGGATAACATACATGTGTGAATTTTTGTATCATTAATATCGTCAATAGTTTGGTTCCTTAACTAAATGCACTAAATATTATAAAAATACAAAACAAACAAAAAAACAATTAATTGGTATTATTTGATTAATTTCTTATTATTTATTTGCACTAAGGCGTCAACTTTTATAAATTGACACCTTGTTTATAATAATTAATAAAAGCTTCTGCTTCACATATGTGGCGGTGTTAATTTTTCCACGGCACTTTGTTTGAAATTGCTTAAAAGAGGCTCACTCGTGTTGCAAAAATCTTTTGTTTTTAAACGACGCAATTCTGTTTTGAGCTCAGGCACACAGTGAGTGCCCACTTCCGCCAGTAAAAGGTGTTTGTTTGTTCACAAACATATTATAGGTACTTACTTCGCAGAACAAAGCATTTTATACAAACACAAATAGTTATAGGTACACCCACGTTCTTGAACGAATAGAAAAAGTCACCTAGTACAAAAGTATACTATACGTGTTATCCAAAGCTATGCGGCAAAGTTAAAAAGGAATGTATGTTTGTATTAATTCGGTTTGATACAGCATGCAGCGATCCGCTGTTAGGTATCCTGCCACTATCTAGCCGCAATCTAAGTTTCAATTCTATTTCAGTGTAGATCTGAATATAAATTGAATTTGCAGCCACAATGGGGCGAGCATATTGTCCTCCGGCAGGACTTCACTCAGGCAGAGCGTTTGTGCTCGACAAATTGATTTATTAACCTGAACCGCAATTGCGGACGAAAAATCTCCTACTTAGATTTGAGAACGACTTGTACTTTGTAAGATTCTACATTCAATATTCTATTACAAATCTTTTGAGCATTTTATCAAAATTAATTCATTTATCATCCCTGCCTCAGGCATTAATTACGTTACGTTCCGAGTAAAATACATTTTTAGTGTAATTTTACGATATTACACCGATATTCATTTAAGTCTGATAAGGAAGGAAGCTATATTTTCTTATAAAATTGAACGAATCTTGATATTAGGTACGTAAGTTGGTAACAGAAGTTCATAATATTATCACAGATTTTTAATAACTTGGCTCGCGGTTGGCAATATAATAATGATATCAATTGTTATAATAGAACGCGCGTCTCTCGCGAGAACTAACGGGAAGAGAGGTACAGCGTAGCGTTTTTTTTGACCTGTGTTTGACCACAATCTCACCATGGTAAGTGATGATGTGGCCGAAGGTGGTAAGCACACAAAGCCTAGAAGGAACTGGCTCTCAAGTGCGGCTGTCGGAACACACCGATTGGTGCTTGGCGGCAGATTTTCAACTTGAGGGTGGTAGCCAGCCAGACGGGTACTACAAAGTACCCTACCACCGTGCTATGGTTTCCTCACGATGTTTTCCTTCACCGAAAGCTCAAGCTTATTGTAGGATTCGAACCCGGGACCTTCGTCTCGGTATCCGACGTCACTACCACTGAGCTATCATCGCCTTAAAATATTTATTCCGTTTATTCGCTCAAAGAGCAGCTCGACTGGGGCAGTTCCACCTTACAGCATACCTACCGCAGCCAAATAACTTCATGTTATAGCGCGTGAGCTAGGTCGCCAGAGCTCATTGGGGAGGGGGGAAGGGTCGGTAGCGCGTGCGTGATGCCTCTTGTGTTGCATGCAAGCGCCCATATGGCGACGGCCACCGCTTACCATCAGGCGGGCGTATACCGACTTCGGAGTATAAAAAAAGAGTTATAATATAGGTACTTACGTACAAATATTATATACTCTACCTACCAAAACAATTTAAACCTTAACTACACGTGATTATCTATTATATATATACTAGCAGACCCCCGCGGTTTCACCCGCGTACGGTTTCAATTTTCCGCTTCGAAAACCAATGCACGCCACTGATTATTAGACACAACAAATCAAACACAGATATTGTTACAATTAAAACTAAAAACCTATATTATACCTACACAAAAAAAACGAACTCAAAGAATCTTATTTAATTATTATAACAACAAATGAGAAAGAAATTAAATTAACTACAATCAAAATATTCTAATGAAATAGAGAAAATGAACTTTTTTTTTTTTGGCGTCACACGGGTGTGTATTTTGCCAATTTCCAGTTATATTATATAAGTTCTAGTCACAATAAATCACTTTCACATAGTCCTCATGCAGTCAGTCACCGTCCATAAAAGTCATGTTATACCTACAGTGGTGGTCATGTACTAAAACTCTTCACGGACTTTTGAAAAGACACGATACACATAATTCATTTCATTTCACTTCACTGGTGCAAATGGATTGACCTTTATTGGATAAAATACAATAAAACTCAAAATACACGAATTTAAGAATATAAAAATTAAAACGCAACGCCACTCTGCAAGTTCCCGCCAAAAAGTCCGAGAAAATGAACTTCCAAACAAATTTCGAATTCTAATCCGATTTAAATATTCTTTTATATTTGGCATTCCAATTTTAAAAAGCATTTCAGTTTCCAGAACAAAAGGCAGATTGAGCAAGCGAAACACGGGAGTGAGGCCAAAAAAATCAATTAGGTACAAATTGAAAAACACCTGGTATTCGCTTTTGAATTTGCTATGTTTAAAAGCTGCTGTATGCTAATTTATAAAAAGAAAGTGTTTTTCGTTAAATTAGTTTTTTATACAAAGCAAATACAAATTCAAAAGCGAATACCAGGTATGTGTTTTTCAAATTGTATTTGCTTTTTTGGCCTCACTCCGTGTTCCGTTCGCTCCATCTGCCTTATTCTGCAATCTGTGAAAATTGGATTGAGATTTCAAACATGTGTCAAAAGTCAAAATAAAAAATGTTATTTAAATCAAAAGTACCTACTAAGGAGTATTGATATCAACTTCGATGCAAATCACCCCTAAAATAACTTTCTACCCCTTTTTCGTCACGTCTTCCATCAATTCTGTTAAGGAATGTTTATGCAAAATTTGAAGTAGATCGGACCAAGGAATCACGTTGTCCCATACAAACTTTGCCCACGTTGTTCACCCCCCTTGGTATTCTACCCCAGGGGTAGAATTTCGGAAAATCCTTTCTTATCTGATGCCTACGTCATACAAAGAACACACCCTCCAAGTTTCAGGTCTCTACGATCAGCGGTTTAGGCTGTGCGTTGATTGTCAGTCAGTCATTCAGGACAAAGCATAAACATAAAGAAATATGTATAGATAGATGAAAGTAAAAACAGATATTGGAACTGTAAAAAGTTTCATTTAGAAACATGTATGTTGTACTCGTATGAACAAATTCTGTCGTTAAAATTTACATGTTCAGTCAGTATTAAAAAGACAGTGAAGTGCGAATAGGGCTCTCGCATTGAAAGAGTTCCGTACCAATACATATCTTTTATTTTTCACTCGCGTAGTAGTATATTTGCACTAATTTAATATACTACAGTATATTTGTATGGTAATAAATCTACACAGGTTTTTCAATTATTAATTTTAGTTTAAATTCCTTTATATGTGCCGAAAGACTTCTTCATACCAAATTCCAAAAATGTGGATTCCCGGGCAACAACTGTATTAGTTTATGAGTCAGTGCGATGGGTTTTTGATTTCAATACTCTTCTTATTGCGTTGAAGTTGAGACTTGATATTTTACAGCTTTATGAGGCACGATTCGATCCTAAATTTCAACATGATATCTCATACCGTTTCAGATAATGAGGTCATTTACACGTACACAGGCATACGGACAATGAAGTACTAAGGTTTTTTTCCATAATGAGTTACGGACCTTTAAAATGTAAGCCACAAAACTGAAGCAAGTAGGATTCGCAATTTCAATACAAAAGGAATTCAAGTCGGTCTTACGCAGAAATCATTCATGGGCAATAACACCCATTTCTACTGGGCGCCACCTCAGTTATTGCCCCGGGATAGGATTATTGGGAAATTGTTCCGTTCGCATTCCGACCCGACTCGCACATGAAATATTAAGCACCTATGTACCCATATCGAGAGCCTATAACACACGCCTTCACCCAGCCGGTATATATTTGCGGTAATACTGATCTGTAACCCTTCTGATTACGCACAATTAAATACCTACAATTTGCCGATATCTCCTCAAAATTTAAGCATTCAATGTTGGATTTGTACCTACCTATATGTAGGGTGGTAAGTGTGTAATTCATTCAAAAATATTGTTTTTATTCTACTGGATTGTCATGTCACAAAAATGATGTCTAGTTTTGCCAGTCCGTATAGTTACCTCTACGCAATCTTACATCCAGAGAAATCAGAATAAATAATTTACTTACATTGTAGTAAGTAGTAAAAAAGCTTAAACTTTTATTTTTCCCTAAAGCGTTAATAAAATGAAAAAAAAAAAACTATTTAGTTCGTCTTTTACATTATCAAATAATATGAGATTATATTTATAAAATTAAATAAGAAGACGATACCAGTAACCCAATTTAGTGAACCTCCATTATGAAATCCTATAGAGAATAAGAGTACCTATTTAGTGTATTCAAAAAAAAGGTTATTTAAGATAAGATTGTAGTTTGCATTCCACGAATATTTAAATACGAGGTGAATATTTGCCCTAACTAGGTTGTAACGGTCGATTCCGCTCCGCGAACGGATGTTAGAACCCATAAACTGGTAGATAAGGCTCGATGCGGATCGGATGCTAAACGTACCTATACCGACTAACTGATACATTAATATGCGAAGTTAAAATCAATTTTCATGTCTCTGAATTTTTATTACGTAGATCTATTCGATATAGCATTATATAATATTTTTTATTCCCATATATTTGGTCGATAACGACCAAAAATTCCTTCATGACTTCTAATGCACACTGACCGCGAGCTGTTGCATTAATTCAGATTATAGTACCATCTTTTGTTAGACTGAAGACTATTTTAGAACAGAGCATAGGTTCATGGATAATCTATAAATAATTCAGTTGATAAAATAGGCGTGCAAGTTAATATTTGTTTATTCGTGAAAAAAATGTGACCGAGTGCACATAAATGTAAGTATTTTTTGTGTATTATGTTATTTTACTGTTTTATTTTTATAGTAAATGAAATGTCTTTTAGAGATATAGATATTTATTTTTTGTATATAATATATATTTTTTTACTTACAATCAATTGAAATAGTGTGGGTCGATAACGACCCTGTGGGCATAGATCATGCTTTACGTTCTTATTTATTTTTATTTTAGGTCCCGGTTTTTACTCTTTACTAACAAAATTGTTCACGCCCTGGGGGCATTTGATGACAAGGAAGATATCCTGGACGTCGATGCATACATAAATCCGCCTTGTGATGGTACCATACCAGACGGCGACACAGGATTGCGATAACAGAAATCGGTTGAACAGACATCAATTCCTAGTACTACTATGTGCTACTACGACTACAACAGTGTACCTACCTATACTGTTGTAGTCGTAGTAGCACTGTTGTCTTACTAGTAGTACTAACTACGCGAAGAAGATATAAATTACGACACAGCCATGGGTTAATCTTTAGTGGCTCCAGCTCATGCCCGTCACGACATAATCGTCCTGTTGTACAGTCAACTGCTAGAATAGTTGAAGCACCAACAATTACCGCTAAACCTGATGGACATTCTTCCTCGAATGTACAGTCTATCAGGGCTGCCCGACCAGCCTGCTGGCCTATCTTCAAATGGTACAAGACAGCGCAACGTTTCGAATATCAGACCACACAAATGGGTAAAGCGAGAATTACCTACGTCCCTAAAAAGACAAGTGGTTACCTCCGCCTCCACGAACTGAATTCACACATAGGTACCACAGAAAGTGAACCAATAGAAATAGATTTACGATATGTAAAAACAAAACGTTAAAAATGTGCTGGAAATTTAACGTCAATTTGCATGACAAATGTTTTGAAAGGTTTGATTTCTTTACTGATATTAAGTATGTGTTTTGTTCCTTGACTGTCTAATTTAGCTCCTATCTTATTTCTGAACCTAATAATTAATGATTAGCGTATAAATATTTTCATTTTGGTGCACCTTACTCCATACTAGCGTATGACTATATGTGCCCATGGGGTCGTTATCGACCCACTGAAAATAACCTACTTCTCGAACTGAAAACCAAAAATGTATAACCAACATAGCTGAAAATCAGTAAAATTCATGTTAAAAAAAGTTCTGGGCATATATGGGTTAACAACCACAATTTTCATAGCTAAGGCTAAATTTATGGGTAATAAGAAACCTCATGGAGATGGAGCAGCCCTACCGCAAGACTGATGTTGATGCGGTCGACGAACCGATTGATTTGAACTTGTTTTATATTATATTTTTCTGTTACGGTAATCACAATCACAAAATGAATGTAATTGGGTATTTTTTTTTTTTTTTATAAATAAAATATATATCAACGAAATAAGAAACCTCATAAATATTTATTCATCAATTATTTCAATCATACCGATAAGTAAGTGTTGTTATTAGTAGTTAATAGGATGTTTCCTGGGTAAAAAAATTTTTAATCAGAACTAAGCCTAACCTGCCTAGGTAGTTTCTTAGATTCCAATAATTACCCCTTCGGTTTAAAATTAATATGTAAAGCAAACTACCTACGCAATAAAATTATAGCTTAATAATGAGATAGATAGGAATATGTCAAGCAGATAATTTGTATGCCACACGTTTATTATTATGTATCAGATTTACAAAGTCTAGGTATGCTTAAAAGCAAAAACAGAGACAATAAGCTGAGAACAGCCACCATTGTGGTGCCGTGTCTTTGTTCACCTATCTATGAATCCTATCGCGACTCCTTATTACATTTGGGCGTACATTCGCGAACACAATGCACGTTAGATTACGAAGACATTCCACGTAACATTACCTAGTTATTGTTACATTGTGATAGCTCACGTGGGAGTTACAGGCATATTAAGGAATTTCAGAAGTATGCGGATAAAAATAAGCCTATCAAAACTAATTGTTCATACATAATCTTCTTCATAATAATGTATAAAGATGCGTAACTAGCTAGATATCTAAATGATAGCATTTTACTTGGTAATAATAGGTATGTTATATCTACTAAATTAACCACCTACAGCAGGCTAATCAAGGTTAATTGAAGCAATAAATGAACTACTAATATCCCCTATTACCTATAATTCCCTATAGGACCCACGTATCATTCCCTATAGTGCCTATGTATACGCAAAGAAATCCTATTTACCATGTTGGGTATTTCAGAAATCTCATCCAGCTAAACCCAGCAATACAGATGTATCCAATGATGTTGAAGGAAATGAAAGTAATAAGTCGAAACATACCAGAGCCAGTTGGTTTGCGAGAGCCATCAGTTCCGGCTATGTTACGACCCTTCGAATTTGCGTGCAAATAAAATTGCCAGCCACATCGGTGGCAACCAAACTGGACTCTTCGAGAGACGAACGTAAAGTACGATGGGATATAAAATGTGGTCTCGCCCAAGTCATCTCCTGCGGAAGTTTAGAAGTACGGCCACGAATAAACAACCGTATATCTACTACACATTCAACAACACCGCTGTAAAAATGCATGTGTAGGATACATAGCTAACATCCATTTTAGTTTTATGAGAAACGAAATGTTTACTGTGAAATTGCTCTATACTCCAAAATTGCTATTGATAAATTAATCTAAATAAATACTGTATCGATGGAAGTATTCCAACATAAAACCTCATTTATCGATATACTTAAATGTAGATTCTTGTGTAAATATCTGTTTTTGCATAAAATAAACAAAGTGAACTGTAAACTCTTCCTTTCTACCGAGATGGGGCAATAGAAACAAACAAAACACTGTCTAGTACCCACTATACCCTCGTTGAACAATATTACCTACCAATTGCGATAATATCTACTCGCCAGTCATACTTTTTAGCCGACAGCGATTCTGCGTGGTCGAGGCAGGAGATTTTATAAGGCATAAACCCTGAGATAGCGGCAGTAAAACTTGGAACTGAGGCAATATGCCAGCTCCCTATTGCCATTCTACTGCTTTGTTTTAAACCGGCTACGAGGGTTGCAATATCCACGAAGAAGGTATAATTTCAAATAATAGCAGTTGGAAAACAAACGGAAAAATTGCACATCGTTTATTCGCACATGTTATTTAACGTAAATATAAATTTCAACAATGTCAAGGTCTTATGACGCATGAATATTTGCACTATTGTTTCATAAACTGCACAGTTGCAATGCATTAAGAACGGCATACAAGCAGAAATCGAAGGTTCTCTGGTTCCATACGTCACTTGTATTTAGCGTTATTTAGAAATCAGAACACAGAAATAAAGAACATAAAAAGGCGCAATGAAAAAGAAGAGGTACAAAAATATAACAAATTATCTTAGGCTGAGTGAGAGGCCAGCGTTGCCTTATTATTTGTTCGTAATATTTTCATGCCGCAAATATGATCGTAACTTTTTAGGGCAAACCAAATAGTGTCATCAGTTTCCCGAATGGTCCTAAAGAAGTATCACTCTATTACGTCGGAATAATACCATCCCTCCCAAATCCGTTTATCGCTACAGTGGTAAGTCTCCGGGAGGCGGTTCAGCCTGTTTAGATACATTGCACTCGATTTACCTACTTACTTCGCTAAAATGGCTCCCCGAGAACAATTTTGTACCGACATTTGGTAACATAAAACCTAACTCAAAATAAACGAAAATTCTGTTATTACTCCAAACTATTATTTATTCTGTGCCCAGAGGTCCTAAAGCTAGTGAAATAAGTTTTTGTCAAAAAAAATCCATTGTATAATTGGGAACCTGAATTTTTAGAATGTGGATTACTAAAAAATGTTATATCGATGAAAATATAAATCCACAGTATACGAAGCGTGACGACAGCGATACTAACTCCGGACTGCGGCCGCTCGTAAATTGAGGAAGTAACCGACCACTAGCATTCGGGCCGTGACCAGTCCTTTGGATTTGCGTTCAAATAAAACGGCACTTTATCAACTGGAAAATAAAATGCTGATCTAGTGAAATAATAAACGAGAATGATAAGAAAAACCTTTCTTTGATGAGACCGGAGATTTCAGAAAAATCACCTTGGTGCATTTTTAGGGCAACTAGGTATATAAATAAATAAATATCCTGGGACATACCTCACACACGGTCATCTGATCCTAAACTAAGCAAAGCTTGTACTATGGAAACCAGATAACTGATATACTACATAGACATGTTCATGCACACAAATGTATGTCCTGTGTGGGAATCGAATTAGTTGCGTATTATAGTTTTAAAGTAATAAGTACTGTAGGACGAACACAATCTTGATCTTTTCGGTTACAAAAATATCAATTTGTGTGATATCCAAAATCGTTTATGAATCTCTCCACCCAAAATGTTACCGAATAGAATAAAAGATCAAATAAATAAAAGAGAATTGGAGTGCCTAACTATTCATAGGGTCATTTCAAATATGAGCACGATTGGTTTTATGTCATATGATTTACTTGTCCATAAGTCGTTGAGCTTATCTGACTATTTTGTTCTGGCCGCCGGTGAGCCCACTTTAGTTCCACGTAAAACTCGGATCTATACGATTAAAGATTTCATCCTCCGATATTGGACGATCGTAATATTTTAACGATGGCCCGACCCTGCAGCGACTCCTTTGTTTTACTGCCCTTATTTTATTATTTATCGAAACATTTGATATAAAAGCGCCATTATCTACAATTTTATGTGATAATTTATTACCCGGTCCCATATAAGTACGTACCACTGAAAAATTACCTATTTAAAAAGTTTGATCACGAAAACACTGTCGTACCTACGTAGCCTTAGAGACTAGGTACATTCTACACCCTTACCTGCAGCACCAATCCTACAAGACAGCAACTCTTTTTTTAGGGTTGGATGTATTTTTTTATGCGACGAAGTCGGTTAACTAGCATACGGCCCGCCTGATGGTAAGCGGTTACCGTAGCGGACGCTTGCAACACACGAGGCATCACTCACGCGTTACCGACCCTTCCTTCCTCTCCAATGAGCTCTGGTGCGTTACTCACGTGCAGAAATACAACATAAAGTTATTTGGCTGCGATATTCGTAGGTTAGGTAGTTACTACTCCCCCATTCGAGCTGCTCTTTGAACGCTATGCGTGGCTCACAGACTACAGAATAGTAAGTTCTGTAATCTGTGGCGTGGCTATGCTCTACCTTTGAATACTACCTACGGTTTTTTCATTTATTATTTTATGCACTGAACCGTTTTTTAAGATCTTAAGTCCTACTAAGTGAAACTCTACCTAGATTATTTTTTATTAATTAGGTAAGTAAACCAGCGTGTTAGACTACAAACCCTTATGGTGCGTCCATGCTTGGCGAACCGAGCACGAGCCGAGCCACGAACGAGCACACTGCGAGCACGATTCGCGTAGCGTGGACGGGTTTGCGAGCCTCGAACGAGCATTCGTAGCGTGCTCGACTGCGCTCCGCCCGATTGTCAGTTTTTTCACGAACAGGTATTCGCATTGCGCTCGTTGTAGGCTCGTTGAAGGCTCGTTAAGTACGTCCACGCTTGAAAACGCGAGCAACGAACGTTGTTGGTTCGAGGCTCGGTTCGTGCTCGCTTTGCGTAGCATGGACGCACCATTAGGTTGATATACGTGCCGCAGTATAAAATAGCGCCTAAAGGCGGAAGAAATACGCCCCATTGAAAATACACTTACCTAACTAAACAAATACACCCATGGGCACGTTTGCATTATACTCCGATTTTTTTTTTTTTTTTTTATTTGTATAGGCTAGTTTCCGAACCGGTGGTAAATTCAACTGTATGTACCATTTTAACGATATTAATTGTCAGGGCCTAAACTGAATAAATGACTTTTTGATTTTGATTTTGTCCATCTCTTTGCAGTCATATTCATGATAAATATTTAGGAGTTCTTATTTAAAACTTTATTATTTCAGCGCAATGAATAAGTGAATTTCGATATTTATTTGAATGATGTTATTTACAGTCTTGATTGCCTAAAATAGGGTCCTCTACAGAGTGGGTAAAAATGTTACGAATCCGCAATAAACTACAAATGCTGTAAAAATTCAATCAATAAACTAAAGTGTCAAACACGATTAATCCAGTGCAGTAGATAGCACCTATAGTAATAAATCTAGAACGTGTAATGGAAATGTGCAACCAATGTAAATTCTGCTGATGCGTCAGTCAGTATTTATCATCGGAGTTTATAAATAAGATTGAATGTTATAACCATTTTTAATAGTGATGTTTTGTTTTAATTTAACGAATGTGTTGTGACGTTACTATATTAGTCGACAATGCCAGAAAATGGAAATCCGTTGGCATTGCTATATTATTATTAATTGTGCTGTTTTAATACCATGTAAGTAGATATAATTGGAACGTTTTACAAAAAACTTAAACCGACTTCAAAATACACTAAAAAGTATTCAAATCCTGATTTGATGACAATGGGACCAAACGGGAAGAGTACCAGACAAAAAATAATTCCAAATCGGTTAATAAATGACGGAGTTATGAGGAAACATAAAAAAAAATACAATCAAATTGAGAACCTCCTCCTTTTTTTGAAGTCGGTTAAAAATAGATGTAAGTAGGTATTTAATTTTTTTAATTTAGATAGATTTTGGAGTTTTATTCTACGGATAATATAATAAACGTCTATGTGTTTCCTGCGAGGACACCTAAGGGTAGACCCAGAAAAACCTTAACTTAATTTTATTTATTTATTATAATAATCATCCATATATTGTTACGTGCTTAAAAACTATGTTAGTAGGGAAAATAAACTAAAAACATTATTATTCAAGATTAAGAAGTGCGACCCTGGACCCCATGGTATAATATAGGTAATGAGATCATATTAGGTTTGATATAAAAATGTATGTGTACGAATGGTATTCAACTTGCGTATGATACATACGTGCACAAGCCTGCGAAGATATCCAAAGTTCTGCAAAGTACCTATATTGAAAATAGGAAACTATTGCATATTTTTTATCTAGGCACACAGGGAGACGATAGCCTTGAATAACATGCAGATACAGGATTCTATTGTTACAGATTTGGCTGCAAAAACGTTTTCACTGAACAAAGCAATTGCCAAAGAGTCGTATCAACAAAAAGATTCAGATATAGAGACGCAAGTCGAGACGTCATCTTCCTCAAAAATAAAAGGTAAGCAATTAGATTAATTATCCGAAATTGAGCTTTCGGTAAAGGCAAACATTGTGAGGAAACCATAGCAAGGTGGTAGCGTACTTTGTTGGTAGTACCCACCTGGCTGGCTCCACCACAAGACCTGACCACCCTCAAGTTGAAAATTTGTCGCCAAGCAAGAAATCGGTGTGTTCCGACCAGTTCCGACAGCTACACTTGAGAGCCAGTTCCTTCTAGGCTTTGTGAGCTTACCACCTTAGGCCACATAATCGCTTACCATGGTGAGATTGCGGTCTAAAACAGGCCAATACCAAGTACAAAAAGATTTGTTTATAGCGGCGATGATAGGTCAGTAGTAGTGACGTCGATTGCCGTGACGAAAGTCGTGGGTTCGAATTCTATGAAGAGCTTGAGCTTTTGTTGAAGAAAAACGTGAGGAAACCATATCACGGTGGCAGGGTAGGTACTTTGTAGTAGGTACTCGCCGTGCTAGCTACCACTAGTAAAAATCTGTCGCAAGTAGGTCAGAACATACTATTAGGTAATAGTATGTTCTGGCAGTTGCACTTAAGACCTAGTTACCTTACTGTCTTACTCAGAGATGACAATTATGTGTAATGGTTCCTTAATTAGAGCTTTGGCTGGTAGAGTGAGAAGCCTAATCTACATTATGAAAAGACTGCGTGACTGTACTCCTCCTGATATTCTTAGGCAGGTGTATCTGGCCCTATGCCAATCTATAATCCAGTACTGTATACCGGTATGGGGAAGCGCCGGGAAGTCTCACCTGATCCAACTGGAACGGGCGCAGCGCGCGATCTTAAAAGTTATTCTGAAAAAGCCCTTCCGATTCCCTACCGACGACTTATATAAGGATTTCAAGGTTCTACGTGTACGGCAACTATTTGTTTTGTCTGCTACTGTAAATACTCACTCCAGTATAAAGCTCCACCCAGAATACAACAGGTTTATGGATAGAAGAGTATACAGAGTCCCAGTACCGAAGGTCACATCCCAAATGGCTGTCCGTAGTCCCTATTTTTCTCTCCCTAACACTTACAACAACGTATGCAACTCGTGTGACATTAAAAATACCACAACCTTCAGGTGTCGAAAAGTCATCAAAGAATGGCTCCTGACACTTTCTTACGACGAAACAGAAAATCTGATTTGATGATCTTTTTGGAACTATAATTGCTCTGTACACTCACTCATACAATTTTTTTCAAACATACACATAGTTTCACATACATACATATCCTCACTAACACACACACCCACATACAAACCCTTTCACACCCTATTCACTCACACAACCATCCTCGTAGATTCTGCATTCCTGCCCGTCTTTATATAAACTTTTTATAGGTATATATTTTTACTAATTATTTGTGTCATTTTTATTTTTACAGTTCATTTTATTGTCAATTTATCACCAAACTCACTGTTTTATTTGTTAAAATCTTAGTTATAAAATCGCACTCTAAGTCCCAAGATACAAGCATGTTATCATGCTTAGTTTGGGCCTTGCCAGTAACCTGTGTCAAATTACTGTCTAGTTAAAGTGTTCTTATGTTATTTTTATCTATACATTGTAAATCTGTTCTGGCAATAAAATATTTATTATTATTATTATTATTATCTCTAGACCTGTCCCTTTCTATACCTATTCAATAAACAAAGATAGATATTTTAATCTGTCATTAAATTCTAATTGACGTTGACGACACATTGGCAAACGCCCTGTATTTGCTGGCCATGTCTATAAGCGAGGGAAAGCCACTTACCGCCCGATTGCTTCTCGGCCTTCTGCGATTAAAAGCAAACAATTCCGTAATGGTTCTTTTGGTTGGTTCAAAACTTAAGAGGTACCTAACTTGTGAGTCTCACAAAATAATGATATAGATACCTAGGTAAAGTGAAGTATACAGAATTAAGAAGGAACCAAGTGTAAGTTAAAGTAAACTCCATTTAAGCCACGAGAAATAACGAATGTATTAAGGTAATTTACTTTTTATTACAGACACTACAGGAGAACGATTTTCACTAAACAAAGCACTAACATCAGTTCCTGCGAATTCACAGAGAATCAAAAAATCTGGTATCAATCTAAGTAAGTCACAATCAAGTTGCCTATTGGATATAGTTAAGTAAGAAAACACGTATCAAAACATAATTGGGAATTTGAAGTGATTTTTTTTTTGTCATAAATCGAAAGATCATATATAAGTTATTATACAAAACTATTTTTAGTTTTATTTTTTTCGTTGTTATTAAAAAGTTATAACCAATTGAAAATATTTTTGAACTGTGTACCGAAAACGAACCGACATATACCGAACTACCCCGATGAGGGCGCGTGACGTCACAATGTTAATTGTTACTCACCATTACATACAATTGATACAGTTTTTTACGTTTTCATCAATTAAATCTTGTTATTATCGTCAATATATTTATAAATTTATCACAGAAAGTAAATTTTAAATATTACCGTCTTTATTTCGTACCATCGTGTACAAATAATTCACAAATAACTCCCAAAAAAATGTTTTTAAATTTGCTACAAAATGTCTAAAAGTTGAAACCATAGAAACATAGGGCAACGTGCCTCTAATCAGATGGATAGTCATCATCATCATCATATATAATGTCCCACTTATAATGTCCCACTGCTGAGAACAGGCCTCCTTTCACAAATGAGGGTGAAAGGGACTGGGCGATACTCCACCACGCGTGCCCACTGCGGATTGGTGGAGGTAGGCTAGTGGTCAACCTACTGTTGGAATTTTTCAAGCCGCCTAGGAGGCATCCGACTAGCTTAAAGACTATCACAATTAAGTGATAACCGGGACCAACGACTTTACGTGCCTTCCGAAGCACGGAAACGCTCGATTTGAAATACCACTAGGCGGTCACCCATCCAGGTACCGACCACGACAAACGTAGCTTAACTTTGCCGATCGATTAAGAACGGCTAATCATGCTAAGCCACGAGCGCTTCAGATGGATAGTAGGATAGTCCAATTCACCAAAGCATGAAATTTTAATGCCACCACTTTAGGGACTACTGAGCAAATAATCACGTAATCTTTGCTGGCCGGGAAGACGCCATGTTTTATTAAAATTTAATTTCCCTTCATCATTTTTTTTATTGCCACCATTTTCATCTATTTAGTTGTTTTTCCAATTTCTCTCAAAATGGATAGTGACTCATAACATTTCACTTTTAATATTGTATGTGATCAATAATAAAAATTGCTAACCGCATCAATTTTCCCAATTTTTGGGAAACTTTTATGATCTTAAGTCGATGATAGCTCAGTGGTAATGACGTCGGACACCGAGACGAAGGTCCCGGGTTCGAATTCTACAATGAGCTTGAGCTTTCGGTGAAGGAAAACAACGTGAGGAAATCTTAGCTAGGTGGGAGAGTAATTTGTAATACCCAATACCCATCTGGCTGGCTACCACCAAGCACCTGTCGGTGTGTTCCGACAGCTGCACTTGAGAGCCAGTTCCTTGTAGGCTTTGTGTGCTTACCAACGGCCACATCATCACCAAAATCATGTCATTTGTCATGTCAATCCCAAATTAAGCAGAGCTTGTAATGTGGAAACAGATAACTGATATAATACAAATACCTACAACTTTTTGTTTGTAAATACATACTTAACATACATAATTACACCCAGACTTGGGACATACAGACATGTTCATGCACACAAATGTACGTCCTGTGTGGGAATCGAACCCACGACCTGCGAGCTGCGGTGCGATAAATGGAATCTTAACCAACTGTATAGTAGAAACCGTTCGACCGTGTACTCACGTAGAGTTACTTTAACATTGTGACGTTTCAAGCAGGGCGCCCGGCCAGCCGACCCGTTTTGAGTCACGTGACTATTTTTCAAATTTGGTCCATTTTAAATAATTTATAATAAATTGATAATAAATATATTTTGGTTTTTTTTAATTGACTTTCAAAATTGTTTTAATAAAGTTTTAAAATACATAATAAAAAAATGTTTTTTTTTTTTTTCAATAACCCAATTCGTGTTGCTTTTTCCAGTCATTTTTCCATTGGACAAGATAACATCTCCACTCAAATACAGAAAAACATTTCAAATCAAGACTCCCTTGAAACCAAAGAAGTTAAAATACGTGTTTAAGCCCTGGAACAAACGTAAGAATAAATCTATAAAAAGAGACGTAAATGGAAATGAGAAGTTTAATAGAAAATACATCCCTCTTCTTAAAAGTGTTGGTATGTTGGTCGATAACCTTCTCAATTCAGACACGAGCGAATCCCTCGAGGTTCCCAAAACCGTTCATAAACGCAATAGAGACTATTCCGGAGAAAGAAAAAGAATGGTATGTACTTGCACCCATGAATCAAATACTAAATCTCAAGAAACAAAATCGAATGAAGAGACAATTACTTCTACCACGTCTTTCACCTCTGAAATCTCTACTGCTACCGAGACTATCGCCCTTAGCGAGATTACCGCCGCGACAACCAATTATTTTACCTCTGGTGACGTCAGCAGTGTCAGACAGAATAAGGACGTACCCGTACTATTTCCAACAAATACCCTTAGCGGTTGGCGAGACTATAATGGATACAGTGAGAGAGGCGGCGCCGCACATAACTGGAACACTCAAAGAAATATCTCCGGGAATCATGGAAATGGTGAATATAATTCCAGCGGCGGACAAAAGTCCGATGAAGAGAATTATGAAGAAAATACCGATGGTTATCCACGAAACGATGCAAGTAGCGATGGATCCCATCGAAGATTACGCGGAGACAGAAATATTACCGAATATTCAAAGAATGGAATCCCAGCCGACAAAGTCGATGAAGTCTCGGAAGACAAAAATACCACTGACGGTATTCGAAGAAGAATCAATGAACATAAAGAAGAAAATAAATTCGAGGTTGGAGGAGACCAAGCAAAAAGCGGAAAGTTGGTACCAGAATTTATTCAACGATTACGAGGATTACCCCACGATAAAGTCCGCCATATCCCAAAGTCCATACAGCCCAAAGAAGCTGATGAAAAAAGCATCTTCAGTGACGCAGAACTTAACACCAGTCATAAACGATTCACTGAAAGGCATGGCACAATTACCACACATGATCAAAATGTTCGCACGAGAGATGAAGCAATAAGACCAAATCTAGCAATCAAAAGAAGTAAAAAATCTAAGAAACCTGTAGTCTTTATCATCGATGGTTATAGTGTAATAAGGAATAAGAATGGCGAAAATAAAATGTCTGAGAAGACAATACGTTTACGTTCATAAAAATAAAAAGTGTTATTTAAAAAAAAAACTGTATTTTATATGTGTAATTTATAATAAAATTAATATAATTATCGCCTTCCTTTCTTTCCTTTGGCCTTGGCTGTAGCTTGGTGTGCGGCCTGTGGTTGTTGGTCAGCAGGTCTGTAATGGTAACAATTTAATTCATTAGCTACAAGCTGCATAGGTATTATATGGACAGTAGATTACAATGATAATTGCACAATTTATATTTCATAATATATGGAATGCTATTGTAACATATATTTTTTCTATGTATGCAGTGCCCAACCAAAGTAGTTCAAAGACACCTCACATTCTTCTAAATTGCAACCATATAAGTAGGCACAATAGTCTACAAGTACGTAGATAACTACATACATTGTGACTTAAATACTACATAAGTATGTAGTTTTGTTTTTTTTAACTACATAAGTATTTAGTTTTTAATAAATAGCCAAATGATACCCTGGAATAAGTTTTAGGATATGCAAAATCTTGAATGACGACCTAACGAAGCGGCCGCGAGTGATTAGCAGAATTTACCGACTGACAACCGAGGCCTCTGGCACTTTTTTTTTTTCGCAGTCAAACATCATGTTGGATGAAACAACAAGCGTTTAGACCATGCTTGCGTTGTGCTTGGGTGGACCAGGAAGGGCCCCTTTAAAACCAGGCAAGTAAAGTCTGTCTGTGCACCAAGAGTTCCATATTTAGCATGCATTAGCATTAGCAGCATTTAGTTTGTATCAGGCTGCACAGTTAAGTTTCATATGGATTGATGTTTTATATCCAAAAGGAGTATAAGAGAAAGGGAGTACTATTTTAAATAACTAGTAGCAGTCACTAAGAGATTCCAACAGGAGCCACATAAAGTATGTTTGTATCCTAAAAAATCATGTCAATCTGCCTTGACGTGAAAGTAGGACAAATCAAGAACACAAAAGTAGCTTTATCTTCATTTTATATAATATCCTGACTTCATTTTATAGTATATCCTGACTAAACTGTACAACGAAATTGCTTGCTGTATAGAACTAATTTTATCATCACTTTCATGATGATATTATGATGCACAAACAAGCAATTAGAATATTGTTATTAAAAAATGCAATGTACCTATTTTGGCGAGTCTTCAACTTTGGTATAGCTTCTCCAATATATTTCATAACTGATTCTCTTGTGGGAAAGTCTGTCTTAACTGATGTACCATCATCATTTTTGATCTGCACTCTTATTCTACCTCGGTACAACATTTCCTGAAATAGTAAAAAATATAGTTTATTAAAAGTATCTGAAAAAATACAAAAATATATACCACATCAGCCTAAACAATCTTCGGTATATTTAAAACTTCCTAAACTTACTCATAGCTAATAGTTTACCTGTATTAAATTTATTAATTGTTGGTTTGTATGAATCTTTCTATGGATCACCATGACCAGAATCCGACCAAGTTTGATGCTGGTGTGTATTATTATTTTTAAAATACAGCATACCAAAGCTGTTGAATAATCTCATTTTATTGGGCCCAACTTGGGTTTAGTCTTATCGTTTTTTTATTATCTGCCTTCAATAGGTTGCTTTGGGGTTGCACTCTGTTTAAGCTCAATCCGATTTTGTGGATTTTAATGGATCATACATGACATCTCGCATGCATTTCATACATTTTCAAAAGATCAATCCAAATATCGCATGAAAATACATAATTTAAATGACATTTATTACATACAGGTTACAGTGTACTTAAAGTAGCAGCATACTATGATAGCTCATATGACCCATATGATGGTTTTTACACCTGAATCAAAAATAAACATGCATAGTGAGACCACAGATTACAGAACAAAAGGCAAGAGCACTCAGAACACGGGAGTGAGGCCAAAAAAGCAAATACAAATTGAAAAACACATAGCAGGTATTCTCTTTTGAATTTGTATTTGCTTGGTTTAACAAACTTTATTTAACGAAAAACACTTTCTTCTGAATAAACTTTGGTTAAACAAAGCTTCATTAGCTTTGTTTTGTAATCTGAGAGTGAGACAAGGAATCAAACACTCATGGCAAAACAGCCATCATAGCATTAGTAGCATGCTTGAGTTTATTAGTAGCTTGCATGTTTTATTACTTATAATATTTACCTTGCTCTGTTCTCTCGGATACAGCTTGTTTTCGACTCCAACACGCAGACCAGTAGCTACTAGCACATCTCTGATCTCCTGGTGAGTTGGATTTTCCACACAATATGACTTCGGCAATCTCCGACCCTGGGCAAGTGACTTTTTGCTGTTTAAATAAGCTGGATAAATACATATCCATCTGAAAGCAGAATTAAATTAACTTTAGGAAGAAATCTCTCAAGCAATCAGGGATCCCCAAATTGCCAGCTGGCTAACTTGATTTTATGAAGTTTGTGTACCTTTCCACATCACTGTGTTTCTTTTCTGGGCTCCAGGATGTTATCATAGCAGCCATATTTGTTATTTAAATGTTTGATATTGTTTTTCTTATCTTTTCTTTTAAATAAAGTGGCGAAAATAAGAACTTCACACAGTTCCAACCACGCCTGGCAATGTTCTAATCAAAATAACCCACTGTATCGAATGACAGTGCAAAGTTCTTACTCGACGTTCTCGCCCCTCTCTTCCTTCCTTCGCCCCCGCCATGACCCATGCCGGCCATTTTATTTTCATTCCATTCCACAGAGTACTTTTTATAACTACCTAGCAATTCCATTCGTCAATATGCACCTACCTGTCATCAAACACGTGTTTGTTTTGATGAGAACTTAAGTTCTTATGTCGATTTATTTCCACCTCTTTTAATCCATAAATTCAGTGTTTTCCGTATTTGTTTGACGAGATGTGTGGTATTGATAAATTTCCGCCACTTTAACAACATTTCAATACAATGATTTCGGCATTTTTAAGTTTCGAAAATGTTGTATGCCCAAGTGCAACAGTTTACACCAAGACGTTAAACTACATCAGTTTTCTATAAGTGAGGAAAATAAGAGACAGTGGATAAAGTGTATTAATTGTGAGACAATAACTTAACAGCGATCCACGCAAATTATATGTTTGTCACCTGAAGAGTGGTGCATATCGAAGCTTGGAGATTTCTTCAGGGAACCCGACAAATATCTTTTTTGAAGCAGGTAAACAACTATCGATCTACAAGTTGACTGTAATAATATAATATCTTATTATTATATGTATTATTCCTAGTCAACTCATAACATTTAAAGCTATAACCCAACCTTTGTGGTTGTGAAGGCATATTAAGTCTAACCCAAAATAAATGCCTGGCAAATGCAGTTATATTGAGATATATATAACACATTAATAACCATGGCTCCACCAGAGTTAGAAATCTATTGTTTTATACGGTTAGTTCACCCTTATTCCTTATTTATTTTAACATAGGTTGACGGGCCAGTTGGTTAAGATTCCACCTGTTGCACCGCAGGTCGATTTCCTGGTCGGGTTTGATTCCCACACAGGACATGCATTTGTGTGCATGAACATGTCTAAATGTCCTGAGTCTGGGTGTAATTATGTATATTAAGATTGATTAATTATGTATTTACAAACTAAAAGTAGTATTATAATATATAGTATATCAGTTATCTGGTTTCCATAGTACAAGCTCTGCTTAAGTTGGGATCAGATGACTGTGTGTGAGGAATGTCCCAGGATATTTATATATAGTTACAGAGATAAATTGCATTTTTTCAGATAACAAGAAAACTGTATGCGGTGATCATACTTAGTCAAAGAAGCGCCACAATGATCATTCATATTACCAATGAAAGTCGCAAGAACAGAAGTTTTTGGTATGTATACATCATCCAGCACTTTTTGAATAAATTAAAAGAAATAATATAAAAGTAAAATTAAATTAAATTAAAAGTTTACTTTGATTATAAAATACTACTATGGGTAATGGACATGCCATTTATAGATCTTTACTCACTGTACTAGAGCATGATGAGGCTGTTTCCACTTTACACAAGAATATTTAACATTCTGTCCATATTGATGATTTATTTAGGTTTTAAAATAATAACAACTCATATAAATTTTCAGATACCTCTGTCCAACCATCAGCTGCGAGCCATCAAAGTAATGCCACATGTGTGTCTCTGAATAACACAATGCAAATGTACTCAGGTAATTTTTTGCCATTTAATTGCAGTGCGCCTAGTTGAGGCGACACGTTCCCAGAATGCTGGCTTATACCTCGGTCAGCACATTACCACAGCCATTCAACGTGGCAATGCTGCCAGTGTTCTGGGAACGTTACCCACTGGCACGGATTTAGAATAGTGCTATTTTTTAAATATTAGGTTTAGTTTAGAGTATCTCTTTTTTCGTAATCTTATTTAATAATGTATCCCCCTGTCCCCTTTAGATTAAGTGCTGGCTCAGTATCTCCAGCAGTGTGTTCCATTTGTGTAGGCTATTTCTATGTAAAATTTATAGCTGACATAAAAATATAATATTTTTAATGCATAATTAATTACTACACCCAAAATCTTTACCAATAAATTATATATACAAAAAGGCAGATGATAGGAATGCCAGGCTCCATACTAAAATCTTCAAATCCATTGACTATCTTGTACATAAAAAATAAAACATTTCAAAGATTTTGTCATTATTTTCGGCCACCTTTTTGATATTCTTTGTGACGTTTTAGGACAAAGACACCCTATTATTTTTTGTTTGCATGGGTATCCCCAATCGATGTATATAGGCTTCATCGTACGCCACAATTTGAAAAAATAAAAAAAAACAATATGGAGCCTGAAGATTAAGCTAGGCTCCGGACTTTTTGGCGGGAACTTGCAGAGTGACGTAGCATTTTCATTTTTATTTTCATAAATTTGTGTATTTTGAGTTTTATTGTGTATTTTTGGTGGTATTTTACCCAATAAAGATCATCCATGTGCACCAGTGAAGTGAAATGAAATGAATTATGTGTATCGTGACTTTTCAAGTTGTCTCAAAATGTCCGTGTAGAGTTTTAGTACAATGACCACCATTGTAGTAAAACATGACTTTTATGGACGGTGACTGACTGAGGACTATAATGTGAAGTGATTTATTGTGACTGAAAACTATAATATAACTCGACACTGGCAGAAATGAGCCCTAATTTGGGCTTGGTTGCCAAAATTAAAAATAAGAAGAAGAAGAAGCTAGGCTCCGATCGAAAATCTTCGCACTCATTTACAGTTACATTATACTTTGTTTGCAGATATTTTAATGATGCCAACAGCAGTCCAGACCCATCTAGACCGTCACTACAGATAGACTTAAAAATGAAAATTTAAATAAATAATTTATAACTAAATAATTGTTTCATTTATTATTATACCAAAAGAACCTTTGAAATAAAAAATAATTATATTTACCCTAAAGCCCCGGGGCCCTACATATCATAGGCTGTATGACTATTTTTCATTGTACAATAGTATGGGAATATTAAAAAAAAAAAAACGTCATGTTCAAACTCTGCATACGGTTTATCACCAATGTTCGTCAGATGGCGGTCTGAACTTTAGTTCTCTTGGTAGTTTGTGGTTCCAACACAGTTCTCTGTAAAAAATCTCAGGAAAAAGTAGTGTGCCAGTGTTGCCAGTGGCCGATAGTCAAAAGCAACATGAGACAGCTCAAAAACATTTTCACGAGAAAAGTAACATTATCTTATTTTATGTAGAAAACGAAACTAATACTGTAAATGGCACTTTATTTCACAAAAAAATCTTCACTTCTATTTGTTAAGATTCAAAAAAAATCGTAACAATTGTATTAATTCCCTAAGTAAGAAAAGAAAGAAGAAATCCAAACATTCATGCTATTGCTATCTTTTTAATTATTTTTAGTGCGAAAAAGGGAAAGAAAATGGACAATTGCTAAAAATCAAGTGCACCAAGGAGACGAACGAGAATTTCCTAGCGAGCGTTTCACGGTTATTTTATATCTGCTGGAAAACACCGTAACCACACAGTACAAAAAAACCTGTGACGATTTAGCCGACCATACATTTCTATGTACCGTTTTCACACGCAACGATAACGACACGGCACTGCACGACACAGGAACGATAATTCGGCTATGTCGTTGGTTCGGCTAGATCGTGACGATTTTTTTACTGTGGCGATTTAGCGGACCTTCGAAATGTATTGAAAAACGTCAGGAGTCTCACACGGCGAACTGCACGATAACGATAACGACACTTCTTGTCACCTCGCTGTTTGTTTTGAATGGTGTTTGTTTACTGGTTAAGAGTTTTCTAGTGGTTTTATCATGGAAAAATAAATCAAGTCAATTCAAAAAAAGCTAAGTTCAGTTGCCGGCGATTGAAATTTGGCCACATGATGGACGTTTAGTCGCTAAAATTAATATTCGTAACTGTCGTTACGGTGCGGTATCGTTCCTCGTGTGAAAACGAACGACGACACGACTGTTTGCCAATTATCGTCGGTCGTTTATCGTCACGACAAAATTTTGTCGTTATCGTCTCGTGTGAAAACGCTCGAGTGAGTGACACTTGAGCAGTGCTGCCAGCCGTGTTTTTTCAAATGTTACCTGAAAGAAACATTTAAAACGTAACCTAACTACTAATACGTAGTACTATTAAATATTCTGTGCTACTAACCTATTATGGATTAGGATGACTACGTTCGATCAAACCAACGCTTTTTACGCGCGTTATTTTTAATGTTATGAATAGAACGTACACGTGACCTCTCTCCTACACGTGTTCGCTGTTGACGCTTTTTTATGTCGGAAGTATTCATACATTTTAGGTAATACATAAAAAAAAAAAAAAAAAAACGTGTGGCACTCGGAGACTGCCGCGGTAAAGCTATTGCATCAATGCCACCTAGAGGCGGGTTGCTGAACTAAAGAGACAAGCGTGATATTTGAAAAAGTCATTAAAAGTTCTGCTATTCATCGATAGATGGCAAAACTAAAAAGTATCACCGCTGCCGCGTCCGGCGATTCGCTAGTAACTGAACGCACAATGAGGTGAACCTTACTTAAATAATTATATTAACTAGTACAGTAATAAAAAGTTAGTACAAAAATAAAAAATTAAGGAGGTAGAAATAGAAGAAACCCTTTGTTGACCCCTTAAACATGACTTATAAGGATGGTGACTGACAGTGCGGACTATATGAAGCAAGAAGTGATTTATGTTGTGACTATATTACAACTCGAGAAAATTGAAATAAGACAAGGCTGTATGGCTCAGACTTTTGCCTGCCTTTGGGCATATAAGACAAACAACAACAACAATAACATTCCTTAAAATTCCTTTTCTACTAACCTATAAAATGTTGGTTGGGTGGGTACCTACTACTAAAATAATATAATAATATACTAAAAAAGTGCATCTTTGAATAAGTTTTGCTGTGGCGTATTATAAAATTTATCATAAATAAGATGTCGTGTATGATAGCTAATGAAAAATACATTGCTATAACCGAAGGGCTTCACGTGGACGTATACGACTACTCAAACCACAACATTATTGATATTCCGGAGTTGGTAAAAGTATCGGATGGTGATCTTATAACGGATATTGTATTTTCCCCAGATACTAAATATATAGCCTTAATCACATCGACTACAAAGCGGCTAATTCTTTATGGATTACCACTTTTGGAACACATCAGAACCTACACATTACCAAGAAGTGCCAGTAAATTAAGATTTACAAGTAACAATTCACAAATACTTATAGCTGATAAGAGTGGCGATGTACTATTATATGATACAAATCAGGAAGATAATGGCACCAAGCTGCTGGGTCATTTAAGTTTACTTTTGGATGTTCTACAGACTGCAGATGGGAAATTTATCATAACATCTGACAGAGATGAGAAAATAAAGGTGTCATGCTTCCCTAACACTTACAATATTCAGACATATTGCTTGGGCCATAAAGAGTTTGTGAATCATTTAGAACTTTTACCTCATAGTAGCCAATATTTGTCCAGTTCATCTGGTGATGGAACCGTTAAGTTTTGGGACTACACAAATGGCAAACACTGTTACACTATTGATTCATATATAGATGTAAATAATTGTAAGATCAAAGAGAATTTCATTAAATTAATGGACAGTGATGGTGTGGAAGTCAATACTTTGCCAATTGTTCATTATACAGCAACACAGTTGAATGAGACTACTAGCATTTTAGCATTAGCTGTGTTTTCTGTTGATGTGCTTCTTATTTATAAAGTAAATACTGCAAATAATCTTTTTAGTCATACTCTTGAAGAGAAATTGAGCTTAGATAGATTCCCAGCCTCGATTCAATTCAATAAGTCTACATTGTTTGTGTATGATAATGAAACTCATGAAGTTACTTTATTTTCTGTTGTTAATACTAATGAAAATTGTTCTATGAAGTTCAGTAAAACAATTCAAATGTTTGAAAGTAAAGATTTAAATAGAGAAAGTAAGGAAATTAATTTTGATGCCATAAAAGTTTTATACAAAAGAAAATTTGATAATGTCCAAGAATATCAAGAAAGAAAAAAGCTTAGATTAGAAAAATCTGCACAATAAACTGTCTAAAAATACATCTCCATATCTTTTATTTTAGGTATGATAATGATAAACTATGATATTGTAAACACCTACCTACAACTATACTATGTGTATGTATACTACCAAATTAGTAGCAAAGAGTATACAATAACTATGTTAGAAGTAGCACACACTTCTCATTTGTTTCCTATTGTAACATTTGACGAAAAATGGGATCAAAGAACTGATAATTTAATACACATTGAGTCGAGAGGTTGCCTATATAAAGGAAAGGAGATGGGATTATAGATTGTAATATAATTTATAGTAAAAAAGCGCTGTTATTATTTACCTTCAGGTGGGCAGTTTGTTTGATTGTCACATTTGAGATATTAAAAGAAAAACAACAATATCAACCAGGTAATTGTTTATTATATTTTTCGTTACAATTCAAACATGAAATGTGAAATTTATGTGCAAGTCTTATTGGGTTGTACAAAAATAAATGAAACCTAAGTACCTAATATTATAACATACATTAGTGAAGCTAACAAGTTAATCTAAGCAAAGTTACACTAACAAAGAAAAACTAAAAATGACAATATCACAATTTCAACTTAACAGAACAAGACATGTTATAACCAAGTAATAGATTCAGATATTTTAATACTTATTGCTTTTTATTAGACCAGCAATATTTTCCCTGGAGAAAGAATTAAGGATTTCATCAACTTAGATAATAATTTGTATCACTATTATTCATAATACATAATTAGGTATCTAGTTTTTACAATCGCCATAATATCTAAATGCAATAAATACAATCAGGGTCATTTACGTAATTTACCTAGATTTAAGCACATTAGCAAAATTACGGAGCTGATCAAGGTTATCGATTACTTTCAGAACACTGTCCACTTCTCTTTTGAGATCCATTAAATCTGGTAAATTATTACAATCTGGAACATTCAGCAATGTTGTAAATATTTTGTCCCATAAGCTGACCTTCATATACCTGTAAAAATAGAAAATATGGTTTATGTATGGTAAGCATATTATTATGTCGCACGCAGTAGAAACCCCCTTATAAATTAGACAAAATATTTGGCCTAAGCAAGGGGGATAAGTATAAAGAATAGTTTTTTTTTTATAACACTCACACGGCAAACAAGCATACGGCCCGCCTAATGGTAAGCAGTTACTGTAGGCTATGGACGCTTGCACCACCAGGGGTATCATTCGCGCGTTGCCGACCCTAAAGAAATCTCTTAACGCCCTTTTTGAAGCTCATTCCACAGACTGAACATCCGTGGAAGCCTCCATTTAGCCCGCACAGTTTGAAACAATTCTGTTTTCAATGTGTGAGGATGGAATCCCCGTCGATGGCGAGAGTTGCGATGGTGCAGCATATCATTCATATGCAGTAGGAACAGTGTTGGGGACAGCACAAAGCCTTGCGGGACGCCAGCATTTATGTCCATGCTATCGGAGCAGCTACAGTCGACGACGGCTCTTATGCATCTGCTGGACAGAAAGCTGGCAACCCATTTGCATAATCCCTCGGGAAGCCCGTATGATGGTAACTGCGTTAGAAGACCCCGGTGCCAGACCCGATCGAACGCCTTCGCCACATCTAAGCTCACTGCCAATGCCTCACTTAGACTCTCGATGGCGAGTGAGCAACGGTGCGTGAGACACAAGGAGGTGACCAGCTGAGCGACTGTGGTGGAAGCCATATTGTCGGTCGCTCAACAACTCGTGATCCTCCACGTATCTCAAAAGCTGCGTGTTGATTACACGCTCCATGACTTTGAAGAAGGGAGGTGATGGCGATAGGCCTGTAATTCGTCGGGTCTGATCTATCGCCCCTTTTGGGCACTGGGTGCACATGGGCAGTCATCCACGAAGACGGGACTTCCTTTTTGTTTTAGGAAAGTGCGAAAAGACCCGTCAATACTGGACACAATTCAGGAGCACACCGCTTTAGCACCACTGCCGGTATGCCGTCTGGCCTACTCGACTTATGGATGTCCAGAGAAAGCAGTTCCCGCCGGACCTCCCGTTGGGTAATGCTTATCTCCAGTATGGAGCTAGCACACTGCGGGATGGTAGGCGGTGTACTACCTACCGCAAATTATTGAACAATAGTATTTTTGGGGTAAACATTAAGTTACACGTAGGCAACACAGTTGGCTAATGCTGTGTTCTTCTAGAACTTACTAGACTATCAAAATTAAAAAGGCAAACGTAAGTTGTGGCAGTTGGAATTTAATTCAACTTACATTGTAGATGTGCTGTGGCCAACCCACAAATTGACATCTAGAAGAATCCACATCTACAGTGAAAATGTCTGCGTTGTTGGTGGATGTAGTGAGCAAGTGGAATGGTAACGGTAATATACAACAATAGTAATTATATAAATACTTACCTGGGAAGTTTCTTGTCTATATTCCATTGACCTAAGCGATTTACTACTTTCATATAGCTACCCATTAGTATGACATGTATTGTACCAGCCAGGCAATAAAGGTCAGTTTGGTAAGTCCATGGCTTTCCTTCCCTCATCTCAGTGCATGTGAAACCTTCCGTTGATATTAACTGAAATTGAACCACAAATATTAGCTAAAATATTACAAAACAACCATTCCAACAATGTTATATAATTAGTAATAAACTAACTTCTCTAAATGTAGTTTCTTCTGGAAACAATGACATATCAATAGCACAACCTAAATCAATAAGTTGTAAAGACGGCGTTCTCCACTCTTGTGTGGGTCTGAAAATTAAAAACATAAGTGATTATATTTCTTCACAAGTGGTAATTTTCACACATCGAGGAACAATTCTCTTCTGTTCTTGGCTTGGCCAATCAGAGCGCATGTGTTTGACATTGTGTCGACTTAGCCAATCAGAACGCATTGTCGAAGGTGTGAAATTGGTGGAATACTTTGCAAGCAAAATCAACGTCATTGCGCTTCTTTGGGTTTTGTTCGATGTTTTCACAGATAATGTAACAAATGCACACAAGATAAAATTATTTTTAGGGTTTTGAAACAAAAAGGTAAGCAAGGAAGCCTTATGATGCAACTCCGGCCGTGTGTCTGTATGCGGTCTGGTTTTTAACAATAGTGATGGCCCAATCAAACCAATAAATACAGGTCCAGGGAAGGTCGGAACCCTCGGTAGGTACTCGAGTCAGACTCAGATTCGCACTTGTCGGTTTTTTTTATACTTACATTTTCATCAGTAAAAAGTTGTCTGGTTTTATATCAGCATGAATAATCTGTGCTTTATGCAAGTAGTGGATGATTGATAACATTTCAGAAGTCAACAAAATAACAATGAATTCATTGATACATTTTGAAGTAGCAGCTCTGATTTTATTAGCAACATCTAACAAAGATCCATACTTTGAATATTCTGATACAAATAAACTGGCGTTCTCTCCTAAGAAGGCTGTCGTGATGTCCATGTAACCTGGAAGCTGTAAAAGGAACATTTTAAGTACTCAGTATCAACCATGCAAAAGAAAGATTATGTGAGAATCTTAATAAATATTACCATGAAAGGATCCTTTATCCTTGCCTTTATTTCTTGACAAATATAAAATTCCCATGGCCGACTCGGTTTTTGATATTTCACAGCAACTGATTTATTACAATGAACATCGAGGCAAAGAAAAACTGCACCGTAATTACCTTTGCCGAGTTGTTTCTCAATTGAAAACCTATTGCTGCCAATACTTATCATAGTTGTGACTTGTAATTTGGGGACAGATCTCACTTCAACATATCCTTCGGCATGCGTTTTATTTGGAAATTTAACATATTCCAACAAAGTGTTGATAAGTTTTTTGTTGAATGGATCAATCAACGCTGGAAACTCGATATCAGCAGGCCTAGGTATGTCACTTGTTTCAATAAGTGATATAGAATGCGTAGATTTAAATGCTCCACACTCCATAGAATTTTCGCTATCTACATCCATTCCATAACCATCAGACTGTAAATCAGAATGTCGAGAATATATTGAGGATATTCTGCTCTCTTTGCTGACCGAATCCCTACTGTCTTCAGATTGTAGGTCGACCCTATGCTCAAAGTCAAGTTGCCTCTTAGATATGTCCTTTTGCTTCTCAATAGTATGGGACACCTTAGCTGACTGAATGGGTGTAGCTGATTGGGCGGTCATTCCATCTTTACTGTCTGAATCAGACATACCAGAAGAAGGTGGTATTTGAGCTTGTTCAGGACTCGAGACATATAAGTTTTTGTGCATCTTTTGCGATATGTTGGGACTATTTGTGAATTTAGGAGTATTAGCATTATCTTTGGGTTCATTTCTATTGGAGATGAAATTTAGGTACTGGTTCGAGAAACCTATGTCAGGAGAATTCTGACCAAGCTTTACATTGGGCTGTTCATGTCTAATGTTTCTTAAAGCAGATGTCGGGCTCTTATGAGCTGCTTGATTTTTAGGTTGCGAATTATGTTTAATGGAAGCATTTTGTTCTAATGTAGATGTTTCGTGAGATTTAACGGACGTATTTTGCGACTCTTGCCGCATGTGTGAAGATGCGTCGCCTGATGTTTCGGGCCCAACATTCGAACCATGTGCAATGGGATTTCGGTAAGTGCTTTGCGAAGCCTGCGGACTTTGATTCATCTGAAATTGTTGACCATAGGTTGGTCCAGCTCCATATCCAGGTGCCACATTTTCAATCATTGGCTTGGGGGCCTGTCTGAATGGACTCTGCATTGCATTATAACTTTGATTATTAGGATGATTGGCGTACATATTGGGACTATTATATTGATTGGGGACATTATGGTAATTTTGTTGATACCCTTGATTAGGCGCCGCAGCAACGTGGCCCGGTCTTTGGTAATATTGCTGGTTATTTTGATATTGCGCCTGATGAGGAGGACTTTGGAAAACAGTTGATTGTTGTTGTTGTTGCTGCTGCTGTTGTTGTTGCTGCTGCTGTTGTTGTTGTTGTTGTTGTTGCTGTTGTTGCTGCTGTTGCTGCTGCTGCTGGTGTTGCTGCTGTTGATTGACATAAATATGCTGTCTATCATTTTGATTAGGGTAATGATATTCTTGTCGTCCAGCATAGGTCTGCTGAGGACTCATCATTGCGTGTCCTGGACTGTGATAGCCTACTTGATTAGAGTATGTTGGGCTCTGAAAACCAGGTGGTATAGGTGGACTCATGGCATGAGGACTTTGCATCCCTGGGTGCTGTGGACTTTGATAGGCGTTAGGGCTTGCATAGCCTTGCTGCTGTTGATTTACCATTTGATTGTTAGGATATCCCTGTTGATAACTATAGTTTTGTTGATAATGCATTGATCTCTGAGGGGAATAATTGTTGTAGTTGGAAGGCATTGGTTTTTGGTACTGGTGATCGTGTGATAGATAAGGCACAGATGCGGTCGGCGTGGCGGCTTCGTTTTCAGACATTTCGCGTTTTTGAAGTTGAACCCGCGCAAATTGTCCATTGACTAATCGTGGTTGCGTTGACATAGAACTTCTTTTTGATGTAGTCGGTTGTTGAGGGTCGTTGTTACTGTACATGGAATCTAAGTTTGTTGTATATCCTGTGAAGTTTGCTCTTGTTGACTGACCAGATGAACTAGTAGAACCCGATTTACTGTAATGTATAAGTAAGGAATATTAATATGTAACTTTACTGAACTGAGTTGTATCATATTAATTTTGTCGGTGAATATGACATATAAAACACACTCGACTCATGGGTCTAGTAAAAATAAATATACTAACCTATTATACTCTCTAGTAGCTTCCATAATGACTGAGAGTGCATCCGCTTGGTGGTCAACGGTCGCGTGTTGGTCAGTGGCATGTTGTCTACAACTTTCCTCTCTTTTCATGTGCCCCTGATCCACATGTTCTATAGCACTGTCATCAATGGTAAATTTTGGAACAGATGGAAATTTGCTTGACTGATCTACACACATTGATGGTTTCTTGAACTGGGACGTGTTTGGCGTACTTGCAACTTTCAAGTTGAAATTAAACACCTGGGTGCATGCAGGCTCTTCATAATAAACTGTCTCATTAACCTGTAAATTAGCATATTAATGTTATACAATTTATGATGTTGTGTTTATGACTAGCAGATTTGCTTATCATTTGAGCCTTGATTCATAAGTTGTGTAAACACACCAATTATTGTTTTTTTTTTTTTTTTTTTTTTTATTCTGTTTTTATTTAGGGACTTTTGTCAGTTTTGACCATGCCAGTCCCATCATACCCTAATCTTGAATATTCTACATTCACAATTTCACAAATTCAACTTATTTATATTCATGGGCGAATTTGTACAATCTCTTAGCCGCGCCACTTGTGGGCTTGGCCAAGATGCCACCAATTATTGTATCCTCTTGGGCTTGGCCAAGATGTTACCAATTATTGTATCCTCTAACTCTCAGTACAATGACCTATAATAGTTGTTGTAGCAAAAACCATTTGAATTAATACATAACATTGTATAGTTCAAGTAAGTGTAGTTGCTATTTTCAAACAACGTAAGAACATTTTTAGTTTGATGGACTACCTATATGAAACAAATCAACTGATTAAAGTTTAATTATGTTTAAATATAACACTTACACTTTGAGCGACAGCAACAGCAACCGGAAATTGGCCCATTTGTTCCTTGTTTTCATTCTCTTGATCCTGAGGTACATTTCTCATATCAGGCAACTCTTGCTTTTTCTTAGTGTGTATAGCCATTGTTATCGACCTGTCCTCATGAATATCGAAATTAGGAACACCATATTGTTGTACAACTGGCTGAACTATAGATTGTTCTGCAAAAAAAAACAATAAAATAAATAGAACATTTAAAATTAAATACAAGAAGGTAGTCTTACATTAGTGATCAATTTATTAATCATTCGGTGGAGCCAGGGAAACTTACCATTGTCATTAAATAGGTTCCGAAGTTCCCATCTTGCCTCCTTAGTGTTAACAGTAACAGAATCACTAAGTAGGTTACCCATCAAACTTCTATTAAATTCTTCCATCAAATTGTTTTTGGGGTATGCTGATGCACCATTATCTGAAGGTGTAAGCTGATGCAATTGAGTCTCTTTGTTAGAAATATTATGATGTTGTTTTTGATTCTCATCATTCTTCTTACCAACTAGTTCACTAAATTCTTTAGAATCCAGATTGACTAACACTTTCGGCTCACCAGGTGAATGCATATTAGTGACCTTAGTAATATTTTGCAAAGTTGGAATAGCCAAGGGCATAAGTTGACTCAGATGGTCTTGCTCAGAGTCCAATGCACAATTTGCCAATGTTTCTAATGCACTGCACTGAGCCAGTGTTTCATTAATGTTACTATAGTTGTGCTGGACTTGGGTAGTTTCAGGATTCTCATTGCTTATTACTGCTTTCATCAAATTGTATTTTCTTGATCTTATTTCTTCTAAACTGTATTCTTGGTCATTGACATATACCTTAGAAATAAAATTGTTTATCAGTTACAATTAATGAGATATAAAATAAATAAATAAATAATCCTGGAACATTCCTCACACACGGTCATCTGATCCCAAACTAAGCAGAGCTTGTATTATGGAAAGCAGATAACTGAATATAATACATATACTACTTTTTGTTTGTAAATACATACTTAATATACATAATTACACCCAGACTCAGGACATACAGACATGTTCATGCACACAAATGTATGTCCTGTGTGGGAATCGAACCCACGACCTGCAGCGCGTAAGGTGAACCTTAACCAACTGCGCCAACTGGCCCGTCAATAAATAAGATATTGATAAAATTATAAAATACAGGAAATTATATTGTTATAGAGAGATAGACGCGAAACATAAGGCACTTACCTCTATTTTATTATAACAAGGTATTTTCGTCGCGTCTGGTGGGTCAGGTATACATAAGGGGAAAGAGCAAGTCAAGTCATCCACACAGTAGGCCATGTGATTGGCTGATAGTCTTAAACCATCATCTTCATCTTCATAAGCTGCAATATTTGATGTAAATTGATGTTATTGAGAACAATAATTCAATATGCATTGCACATAGAGACCATAGACGTATAAAATATCAAGATTAAGTGCCACCCATTAAACGAGTGAAGCACCCGAATGAAGCTGGCCTTCTTGTAAATACAAGGCCTTGTAATTTCGCATTGAAACGGCGACAGTGACAATAAGGTTCAGTATCACTTGTGCGGTTGTGACTGCTTGGGCCAGTACTGATTTTACTCACATGTACATAAGAAATATTGTGCTTCACTGATAAGGGGTCACTATGTCTTGATGACATATGTACAACATTTCGGATCACTGTAAACTTCAAAAAAACCCAAAATTGTTATTGCAAAAACAATCGCTAAATTACTCACGTGCAAAGGGTAAAGGCTGATGTGGTACAACATTAGTGTGTACCATTTTGGTTTTAGGATTTGTCCACATCCCAACTTCTTTCTCATTCTCAATGTTACTGCAAGCCTGCACTAAAGAGGCTGGACCAGGGTCTTCGGCGATAGGAAGAACAACTTGCGACGTGGAGGGTGCATCCTAGGTTAAAACAGCATTATTTAAATGAATTCAACAAAAATATACTGTCCACAGTTTAGATTGGTGATTCCCAAAGTTGTCCATGTGGAACCCTGGGGGTCCAATGGAGACTCAACGGCAGTCTACGTTAGATAGATCTAATCTTCAAATGTATTGACACGTTTTGGGAATATGGTAGAAATGTAGCAGCATTTTGGGGTCCACCAAAACCTGATTTTTTTAAAGTGGTCTACGAGAAAAAAAAGTTTGGGAACTCCTGGCTCAGAAACTACTACTTAAAAAAAAAATTGTATTGATCATAGGGAATGCAACCGGTGGGAATAATTTTCCCTGTACAGTGTAATTACAAGCAATGATACACCACAAACTTGTGTGATTTCACTATTGTATAATTTTCCTAACTAGCTCGGCGCGACTTCGTTCGCGTGGTGCTACCCTACCCTGTGGTAGTCTTGTATTGTCTTAGTGTCTTGTATTTACCCTACCCTACGGGTATGAAAAATAGTTTACGTCCTATTCTCAGACCTACTAAATATACACACAAAATTTCATAAGAATCGGTCAAGCCATTTCGGAGTTTTTTTTACAAACACTTCATTTAAACTGGTAATTTCTTTCGAATGGAATGTCCGAATCGAATAATTCAAAAAGTTATTTATTAAGGTATTGAAGCAGTCTTAAATATGAAGATGATATGAAGTAATTTATTTTAATAAGGATTAATACCAAGATACAAATAAAGAGCCTTTTCTAGCATTTCAATTATTTTTTTAAAATAAAGGAACACTTATTGTGGGATAAGAATAATAGTTAGACATATACTGTCGCGGCACTTTTTTCTAAATAATGATGTCTTCTGCAAAGTAGTAGTATTGGAGTTTTAGTAAGGATCCCTATTTTTTTTGAAAATATAGTATAGCATATGTCACCCGGCCGGTGATAGTGTAGTTTCCCAACAGTGAATGAATTTTTCAAAGCGGTTCAGTACTTTCTGAACCTATTCAATGCACACAAACAAACAATCAAATCTTTCCTCTTTATAATACTAAATAGATTACTAAAACATAAAACATGTACAAAAACATTAATCAGATCCATAATAATTTCGTAAAATAATGATGTATTTTTCTCACCTCATACACATTAACCATGACATTTGAGTTTAACATTCTACTGTCGAAATTGCCAGCTTGCTGCCTAACTACTCCAGGGACAACACTCCTGATGCTGTCACCAACTCTTTGTACAGGTACATTAGCAATATTCCGCCTTTTGAATGACTTCAAAGATGTAAGGGCCATTCTTGTTTCAGCTAATGCAGATGCTGCTTTTCTTTTTGTAGGAGAATCATCATGCAACATTCTTTGCGCAAAGAATAGTTGAAAGTTCCTACAATTAAATTATATTAGTTCATATAATAATTAGCCAGTTTATAGAAATTTAAATAAGTGTTTATCAGGTTATTTCTCAGTGAAGTATGTCAGTTGGTTGTAAGGTTAGCAAGATTAACCTTATGGTGGGTACACAAAATTCATCTTAACCTTCACACAATTTGCAGAAAAAAAATTACAATACCGTCCATCTAACAATTTTTTAACAATAAACACATTTCAGTAGAGGGAAATTAAGGCCTATTAGTTTGAGAGATCAGTTGGAGTGTACCCTTAGGACCACGACAGGGAAGAAAAGTAGCTGACTGCATTACTTTTGAATTAAAAACGAATAAAAAAATATATAAAAATATGGAAGAAAAGTAGCTGACTGCATTACTTTTGAATTAAAAACTAATAAAAAAATATATAAAAATATGGAAGAAAAGTAGCTGACTGCATTACTTTTGAATTAAAAACTAATAAAAAAATATATAAAAATATGTTATGACTATTATTGTTTCTAGAGTTAGTTGATTTAGTAATAATAATTGTCCCCAGCAGTTTCACCCACATTACGAGATAAAAAGAATAAAAGTAGCCTATAACACTTGGGGCTTGGGGATATTATAGCTTCCTATTATTCCCTATAGTGAAAGAATTATATAAATATAGTCCGAGATCCAGAAATTACCACTTTTATGATATAGTTACTATTAAATAATCTAATGATTAAAATATAAAACATTTGAAAATACAAAACTTGTAGTCTATGACTGAGAGCATCTAGTATAAATATTCAATGCATACAAATCAAACTTAAAATGATGTTCAAATTATACCTATTGATTATTTAATAGTAGTAAATGCTGTTTAAATAATAAATAAGTAACTATAAAATAAAAATACATAAACAAAATAAAATTACATACTAGTAAATTGTTATGTAATTTTGTTGTTTGTAATTTAGATTAAATTGTTTATAGTCTAGCATTATAGTCATGCTAAGCTTTCATTTAGTTTACTATAAAGCTAAACATATGTGTTAAATGACTTTCACCTTGACAGTGTACTACAATGACCTTCAAAATGTTTTAGATGTTTATGATTAACCTATGACCAATAATTAAAGTCAAAACTAAGAATATAATAGAAGAAAATATATTCACACAATATTATCAAAAAGATATCACAAACTCACATATGGGCCTGCTCAAGTTCATCCAAAGGCTGTGCCTTAGCTTGGAGACCTAGCATGTAGACCTGGTTAGCTTTCTTGTAGTCTCCTGACTCCTCACAATAGCATGCCCAAGCACGATAGAATTCTGAGCATTCTACACCAATTCCAGTATTGTATAACCTTTGGTATATCTCCAAGGGGTTTGATAAGTAATCCACCTAGCACATATTTTTTAAGCATTTAATAAATATGATTTTATGATGGAATACTTAATCAATGTTTCAAGTTTCAAATTATACAAAAGGTTAAATTAATATGATTCTCAATATTACTCTGAACTAAGATACTTGATACTTTTATTTTGAAATACCAAAAACTTACATATTTTATCCATAATTTCACAAGTCTCCTGTCTTGATAATATCTCTTATCATTCTCAAATAATTGCAAACAATCCTTTATTAACTTGTCTATGTGACCTTCATGGCCATGCTTGGGAAAAGACTGCTCGACCCATTGAATATAATTAAACCAAGCATCTAAGGGATCAGAGCCCTGGTACTGCCTAATAGCTGCTTCATGTTCCCTGTGATGGAAAATAAATTACCAATTTAAGCTTATATGCTACCAAAGTGTTAATATAAACTTTAATACCAGAATTCTTCAATATATTGGCCCAAACATACCCAATTTTTTTTTTTACTTGGAAGCCAGGATCAAGATATACTAAAGAATAATAATGACTACAGTAGGTTACTCTGTATACGAATAAATATAAACAATTTCCGGCAACAGAAACTTACTCCTTTTGCAGTAGCAGCTGTCTCTGAGCATCAACATCCGTCTGAGCTTGCAGCGCGGTGCCCAGCTGTACAAGGTTCCTACCACCACGCAAAGGCTGAATGTTCTCTTTACTTACGCCGATATCCATTGTACAAACACTGCAATATCACAGCATGAGGGATAAACACAACTCACTAAGCCACAAATAAGTGAATTTCGTATCTAGGTTTCCAGACTCAGGTAACAGATTACAAGTTAACATAACATAGAGGCAAAGTACACAAGCATAGATTGTTAGTATAAAATTATTTCCTGTATGGGAATTGTAAAGTAATATTAGTTTTTAGCTTCGAAAATCCGAAATAAAATTGGCGACTACCAACTGAAGCACCAAAAACTAACCCGAAATTGTCAATACTCTAGAGACTTTAGTTGTCTTTGATAAGATTTGAATTTATAAAAATAATGTCCGTTGGCTAGGTACTTACTCTGCATTAGGCTATGTACACACATCAAAAGTATCTAGGGATCAAGTACATTTTTAACTATAAAAAATATTATATTTACCAAATCTAGTCTTCCAGACTGGCTTTTTACTATAATTCCTATGTTTAAGTTAAAATCTTACCCTTACTTTGTAAAAATTTTTGATTGGACTGTGACAAAAACTGGACTGTTTGACAAAAAACTTAAGCCGACTTCAAAGTACACTAAGAAGTAATCAAATCCTGATCTGATGACAACGGGACCAAACGGGAAGTGTACCCTTCCAGACAAAAAAAGAATTTTCCAAATCGGTTAATAAATTACGAAGTTAAATGAGGTAACAAACATAAAAAAAAAAAAAAAATACAACCGAATTGATAACCTCCTCCTTTTTTTGAAGTCAGTTAATTAAGAAAAATTCCAATTTTGCAAATTGTGGGAAATTCCTAAGTAAAAGTGGGAAAAAAGCCAAAAATGAGGAATTTTATTTTTTTATTGTAAGGATAAAACAATGGTAATCTGTGTTTCCACCATTGCCACAATCACAGCGATTTGGCAGGTGTCAGGGCTATTTTCCGACTTACATATATTATGAGACAGACTTTAGTCCTATTTCTTTGGAAACAGACATATAAATATGGCAGACCCTCCAAACATTAGTGAAAAAATTGCGTAGCCAGTCACACACACATTGAATGATTACTAAAGCGTGGGCCGTATTCAGGGGACGAAAATATTTTAAGGCTGGACGCATACATTCGTTTCCGTGAGCCTAGCGCAGACGTTCAATTTTTTGAATTCGGAATATTATACTGCCAGTGCGTTTAGTGGTGGCATTGTGAACGCACGGCCATGGAGAACGACGATTTAATTAGGATTGCATTTCTGTTATCATTATCAATGAAGAAGAAAAAGAAACTTCGGTATTGGGTTCATCCGTTAAACAGTCGGAGAATCTACTAGAGTCCATTTTATCCACAGAGATCTAAGTTACCAGCACATCCAGATAAATTCTTCGATTTCTACAGGACTCACGGTGCAAAACGCACAATACGTCCGTACGTATAGCGCGTGTCGCGGTTCTGAATGTAAATTTCCGAACGTGTGCGGCGGTACATAACAAATGTATGACATTGCTGCGTTCCGCATGACGTCATTAGGTTTTAAACGAACAGTTCTTCCAAACGCGCGGGCTGGCATTTGAAACGCACGTACGGAATGTGTTCCGTAGGGAAAAAAAACTAACGTGTGCGGCTATCAATGTATTTTATATCGATTTGATGCATTTGGATCTCCGAATACGGAAAACGGATTCGGAACCCGTATACGGAAAACGAGCATGTGCGGCCAGTCTAAAGGTTGACAACTATATAGGTAGGTAAAATGTGTAGCAAAAACAAGTCATATTAATCATACATAAAATAATTAATATATTTAGTATATATCCATCGTTTTAAGTCTTATAAGTGCTTATTCGATTTGTCGTTATTTATTGATCTTATACATAATCGAATGTATAAGATCAATTTATTCATAGGATATAATGTACTATGGAAGTAACTGTCCTATTACTAGAAAGGGTAGGTATTCAAAAGTCCAGTTTCTATTTGGATTATGTTTTCTTTATTGGTCTTGATATTACTTAAATTAGTTGTGGATAATAAAAAAGCTTAAAGAATTCTGATAGTACAGAAAAACTTAAAATCATTTCGAGATTTACATGATTTAACGAGGTACAACATTATTATTTATTTTGTAAAAAATATTACACACAATATTTAGCAAAAGCACTGGAACCGTGTGAAGCATTTTCTAAATTTTCCATTTCTCTTAAAGTTACTGTAGATGTTGCAGTTCGTTTTCTATTGACCTTTTGTGGAGTTGTACATACATTCTCTTTAATCTGTAAAGAAATACACATTAAGATTTATCTTATTAATAACATAAATGTGGAAGATTCAAGCAACCACCTCTTTCATTTTCAGTTACAGGTTTATAGAAGTTTGAATGACAAAAATACATATAATTAAAGCCAATTTCTTGTTTTGTATCAATAATATTACCTTTACCTGAGAAAAAATGAAGGCTAAGTTGTACATTGACGTCCAGCGATATGGGAGTTCAATTTTTTTTTACAGTAAGGTTACAATATTAGAAGCCTCTACACAAAGTTTCAACCAGATTGGTTAGGTTAGGTTTGAACTTTGATAATACCGTGCGTGAGCTGAGCGAGCGTTAGATACAAATTATGCACTACTAGCTGCCCGGCGCGACTTCGTTCGCGTGGTGCTACCCTACCCTGTGGTGCTACCCTACCCCACCCCACCATACCCTACCCCACCCCACCCTACCCTACCCTACCCTACCCTACCCTACCCTGACAGCAAAATTTCCATTAACAAAATGATCCGCCATTTATTGAATTAATTTGTTACAAAAAATGTGTAAATTAATGAAGAACCGCTCGACCGATTTTGTGCAAACTTCACATAAACCATCTACTAAATTTGGTTTGGATAGGTGAGCCCGTTCTTGAGTTATAAAATTACAACTAAAAGTGGCATTGATTTTTATATATATAGATATTTCACGAAACACAATTTAAATAGTTGATGTCGCTACGACACCGTTGAAGTTTTATTACGAGAATCAAGCCACTGGTAATCCATAGAGCAACATCATTATTACGCTAAGAGGGATACAATTTTATATAAAGGTTAGTGATCACGTGGAAAGGAAGGTAAGGAAGCAGATACATACGTAATTTGTGAGTTTGCACGCCTCTGACTTTACGCAATCTTATCTCCTTTTTATAGTGCATAATATATATTATGCACTATAAAAAGGATCCACTCTTTCACCAAACAAAAAAAATGTTTTTAAAAAAACCCCCCCCGGTTTCTACTAGGCATGGAAATAATTGCTACTTTAAAGGAATTTTCATTTGATGATATTATTATTTTTTATAACGTGATTTCACTAGTGATATATGATTTGCAATTTGCGATCGTCCGACGTCGTCCGACGATCGCACCACATACTATTGAACTGTTACTGAACGCTTCCATGATCGTCGGGCGATCACACGGCGTTGTTACTGAACGCAGCCCTAAACTGATATTGTCACCGTGAGCGCTGTCAAAAGTGACGGTTAATTATTGTTTTCGGCAGAAACTCTAATAAGATTCTTGGGCTATATCGCTCACAGTGCTCACAGCAATAATTTGCGTACCGAGTTAGATATCACGATATTGACAGCTGAGAACTGTCAACAATTCGGAACGCCCGTTATCGCGCTCACAGTATTCAAAACAGAACATTTGCGAATTTAATTAAAATCTGAATTAACAATGCCCTAGAACTCCTTATATCTTTTATTAGTTGACTCGCAAAAAGGAATACCCGCATTTTTTATTATTTTTCTCTCATAAAATCATAAAAAGTATCTTTTCCATATAGAAAACCAAAAACTAAGGCTGCATTCCGAATTAATGATAATAATCACTGTAATCGATTTGAGCGTGCTTAAACCCGTTCCATATTAATCTGAGCGCGATCACGATGTCCCGTGTAACGTCATAGATTACGTCATGAAATACGCCATCTTGCGCTCACACCGACCATGCCCTAAACTGATATCACTGTGAGCGCTGTCAAAAAGTGACGGTTAGTTATTGTGTTTTCGGCAAAAATCTAATAAGATTTTTGGTTTTCTATATGGAAAAGATACTTTTAATGATTTTATGAGAGAAAAATTATAAAAAATGCGGGTATTCCTTTTTGCGAGTCACCTAATAAAAGAATAAGGATTTCTAGGGCGTGGTTAATTCAGATTTTAAGTAAATTCTCAAATGTTCTGTTTTGAATACTGTGAGCGCGATAACGGGCGTTCCGAATTGTTGACAGTTCTCAGCTGTCATTATCGTGATATCTAACTCGGTACGCAAATTATTGCTGTGAGCACTGTGAGCGATATTATTGTAGCCTAATATGGAACGGGTTTAAGCACGCTGAAATCGATTACAGCGATTATATCATTAATTCGGAATGTAGCATGTAGCCTTGGTTTTCTATTTGGCAAAGATACTTTTTATGATTTTATGAGAGAAAAATAATAAAGAACGTGAATATTCCTTTTTGTTAGTAAAATTAAAAAAGACATAAGGATTCCTAGGGCATTGTTAAATCAGATTTTAATTAAATTCGCAAATGTTCTGTTTTGAATACTGTGAGCGCGATAACGGGCGTTACGAATTGTTGACAGTTCTCAACTGTAAATATCGTGATATCTAACTTGGTACGCAAATTATTGCAGTGAGCACTGTGAGCGATATTATTCAATTCGGAGTGTAGCGTAGTATCTCTACTTATAGTGCGTTCGAATTGGAGTGATGTCGTTTTTAACAGTTTCAAAATGGGCATTTTTGTTTAAGCGTTCGAATTGGAAAATTTCAACAATTTTGCAACTTTTGCCACAAAAGATATTTCCCAAATCGAACGATTAGATACAAAAATGACATTTCCATGCTGATCGCCTGCTTGTCACTTGTCTCAACCTACCTTTTCCTTCAGTTAATCATTAAACAAAGTTAATCTAACAAATTATTCTCTTGCCTGTTAGTATTTCTATAAAATTTTCTGAGAGTTGCTTAATGAAAACTAGAAAAGCTTTAGAGGAATCGTTCGTATATTTTTGATAAACATTTGATAAAGAATATTTTACAGAAAAGGTGACACACTCGTTGACACGATTAGTAACCTAGCAACCAAAACTTTTTTTATTTAGTTGACAGACATACATACAAATATGCTGCCTCTTTTTTTACTAATGCTATCAATCAACCTTAACACTTTCCCTCATTAGTTGGAAAGAAGTTGCATCCCAATGTTAGCTCTTATCATATTGAGCCTTGGTCTCGGGACTGCCTTTGTCAGAAGGTCAGCGAGTTGGTTCTGAGAACTAGTCTTCTGAACATCCACTAATCCTTCTTGTACTGTTTCACGAACAAAAAAGTGTCTAACACGGATGTGCTTAGTTCTTTTTGTGGAATTCTGGATTGCGTGCAAGGCGTATTGCCGCTTCATTATCTACCTGCAATGTAGGTATGCCTTCTAATTTCGTAAGTTGGCTAAAGATTCTTTGTAGCCACACTAACTCACGTGCGCCTTCACTTGCTGCAACAATCTGCTTCAGTAGTTGAAATCGCAACTGAGGCTTGACGTTGGCTTAACCATGAGACAGCTCCGCCAGCAAATAGACATGTAACTCCAGTGGTTGAACGTCCAGTGTGCTCATCGCCAGCATGATCTGCATCACTATAGCCTTCTATAATGGCTTTAGCACAGTCAGAGTTATATTTAATTCCATAAGATATTGTTCCATTCAGATATCTAAATATCCTCTTGACTCTAAGCCAATCAGCTATAGTCGGATTTTCTAACTTTCTGGAAACTAACCCAACAGCATATGATATATCAGGACGCGTGCCGGTCATAAGGTACGCTAATGCTCCTACAGCCTCTCGGTACGGGAACTTTTCTTCAGGGTTATCTACTTTCCCTGCTTCAATACTTTGGTCCCTCTCAATAGGTGTTGAAACTGGATTACACTCTGACATCCGAAAACGTTCTAAAATCTTCCTCGTGTATGATTCCTGTTTAATCAGGACAGAACCATCTTGGGATCGAGCAATTTCCAGTCCTAAGTAGTAGCATGCTGGTTTAGTCGTTATCTTCAGCGTGTTCCCTAAATCCCTAAGAAATTGGTCCGCTAGATTTTTATCTGTCGTAGCTACCAGCCCATCGTCCACATAGAGTGTGATTAAAATTTTCTTATCTCCTACGTTTTTGACGAAAAGACAGGAATCTGCTGTATTTTGTATGAAGCCTTTTTCAAGCAGAATACTTTCAAAACATGAGTTCCAGCAACGAGGTGCTTGTTTCAGACCATACAGACTTTTCAGTAGTCTACAAACTTTTGTTGTGCCGTCTGTGAATCCATCGGGCTGCTTCATATAGATTTCTTCTTTGAGCTTGCCATTCAGGAAGGCTGTGGACACGTCAAATTGTACCAAGTGCAGCTTTTCCATAGCGCTGACACTTAATAAAGCTCTTATAGTAGCCATTCGGGCAACCGGACTAAAGGTCTCTCTATAATCAACCCCTTTTTGTTGCTTAAACCCTTTTACTACAAGTCTTGCCTTGTACTTGTCAATCGTACCATCTGGGTTTCGTTTAATTCTGAATAACCACTTGCATGGTAACGCCTTTCTATTAGAGGGTAGTTCACACAGCGTCCAAACTTTATTATCATCTAGAGATTTCAATTCACTAGCCATGGCTTTTTGCCATTCTGCCCTATCATTTCTCCCCATAGCTTCTTTATATGTTTCAGGAAAAACCTCAGTATCTACAGAACATACGTAGTCTTCAAGTTTCTTGGGGCATGCAATATTCGCTCTGTCTCTAAGATTATATCGAGGCTCAACTACTCTCAGTGGCTCGATTATGTCCAAGTGCTCTTCATTAGCGTCGGCAAAAGGTTCATCGTCAAAGCTATCGTTAGGTGCCTCCTGAATATCGTCTCGATCCTCCTCATTCATAGCGCTCTCACCGATATCTTCATCTACATGAACTTGGTCTTGATCTTCTGTTATATCTCCCTCTAGAACATTTTCATGTACAACACTTTCATTATCGCTTCCGAAAACACGTCCATTATCGTTGTCATGCATAACTCCCTCTGAACTAACAGGGGTTCTGGTAGAAATTCTAAATTCTACATCAGTCTCGAACGTAATGTCCCTGGACCTTAGCGTCTTATTCCCATCCCAGACACGATAACCATCATCGTTTTCGTAGCCTAAAAGTATGCCTTTAACCGCCTTCTTATCTAATTTTTTGCGACGTTGTATTGGAACATGTGCATAGCATTGACTCCCGATAACTTTTAAGTGACTTATCTTTGGCTTTTTACCATGCCATAACTCGTAAGGTACTTTTTCAGCTACTCTAGTAGGACCTGTAGGCTTACTCTCGACGGTCAACTCAATGCCAATCTCAATACAACGAAATTCCAATCCTGCGCAATAGTCGGTACTCTTGACTACATTGACATTGAGATCGGGATTGGATTGCGTATTGGCCGGACATTGAGTTTGTGTTTAGTAAGGTGATCTTTACGGGACTCAGATTACAGACTAAATATACAAATGAGTGAATGAAACGTCACTTGTATGCTTACATATCTATGGTCGAGACTCAAAAAAAAGTAAAGATGTCAAATGTTTATTTACGTTTTACTAGTTTTCAACAAGTTGTTCATAATTTATTACCAATAAAGATTGTTAGTACGGATTTTAACAATGGTGTTACTTATGTGCTCTAGCCATATCAAACAAATGTTACTTCTATTCACATTCCTTCGACGTTTCAAAGAAGTACGAACGTAAGGTAAGTGCGCCTAAATGTTTATACTTAAAGCTTAACACTAACAAATATTATTCATCATAGCCATAGCGTAATAATTCAATGTTCATAGCATTAAATTATAACCTTGTTTGTCCTTAGATCTATCGTGAAACGTGGCTCGCACTACTCAAGTCCAACTGGAAGCCTTGGTGGAGCTTTTGGAGGAAAATCAAGATGTTCCAATGCAAGGGGAACTCTTGCGAACCCAACTAGCCAAGCAGGAAATAAAAAGAAAGTGCAGTGAACTCGCCACAACCATAAATGATAATGATTTTGAAGTATTTGTGTTTAGCATAGTGGCGTAGTCCACATTTATTAGTTAAGTACCTATATAAGTGATTGTTGCATAATTAGATGTGATTTTCTTTTGTTGGTTTTTAATACTATCTTACACCAATAATGATTTTAATTTAAAGGTTTATTTTGTTTGAATATTACTTTAAACAAGAATCACATTAGTAGTTGTAGGTAAAATAAATAGAAAGCATTGTCATAGATTAAGTTTATTTAATATAATTATAAGGGGCAAACACCATAATGACATTAATTATCATGTATTAGAACCATTAAACAAAGTATATTTTATTATAACAAGGTAAGAATACAGATTATAAAATTGTTGTCATCAAAAACGATTTTTATTTATATACCTATCTAAAAGTACAAACTAAATAAAATATTACATAAGTAGGTATATCTACATGATTTTCCATTTTGTCTAGTAAATAACCTAGCAATAAAAGATCTTAATCTATCTGCGGGCTGTCCACAATTGATGTTCAAGGTTTGGACGAGCCTCTGCACATCTCCTTAGATCTATTGAGGACTTACATCAAGTGTTGGATGGACAGTGCTATGACTAACTTCAACATTTGGTGTAGGATCTATAGGACCATCAAAACCTTAGCGAGGTGCATTGCATTAGTTATGCTGCACACAACAAGCATTTAATATTGTTGTTGCAACATCACCTATGCCCCAACAAACACCACCATCCATTTTTAAATAGTCCTATTCTCCGCACTCTACTGTGTTCCATGCTGTGCAATGCAATTTTGTGTACTGCTCCTCATCAGAACAGTATCCACTATGAGAGTCATCATATACCCTCTTTGAGCAAAGCCTGTATCTCCTGAAACAATGTATATTTTATGGTTAATATTACATTACAATATAATGAACATAAATTGCTGAGACATAAGCATTCCATGTGTTCCTCCTACTAAGCGCTGATAGCTCCTTGTGGCATAGAAGGACAGTGCTATCAATATCTATCCAAATAGATACACGATGTTGTATTTAAAAACAAAACATAACCACAAATTATTCACGGTAATTTTATGATATACATACCTTGTATTTTGAAGAAATATAACTCCTTCTTTTAGGAGTCTGCATTAGGAGCTCTAATTCACTACACAGGATGCCAAATAAATCATTTGTGAGGCGATAATTAGCACGAATCTCATTGTCGGACATGGATAACGCTTTATCGTTATAACGGGCCATACGGCGCAAATTTCTTCACTGCCGTACATCCATTTGATGGGCTAATCTTAGAATGTTGGATTGCATTCCCAATTGTGACATTTTATTAAGTATTTATTATAAAAACACAAAACTCAATTCTAAAAAAGTTACTCTTTAGCTATTGTAAAATACTCAATGTAAACACAATTCCAACACAATATGTCAGTGTCAAATTTGCTTCAAGAGTACCCATTCTCAATCCCGCGGTCGCAATTCCGATTTCATTTAGTTCACTAAAATGACCACTCAATTTCAAGACAATGTGGCGCTGCTGTCGATTTCAAGAGTACCAAACAGCGTTTCTTGGATTAAAATTGACATTGGGCATTGGAATTGAGTGTCAAGAGTAAGCCTACTGTTCTGTTAAGCACATATGCAGCTGTGTTAATCAACTCTGCCCATAACACTTTTGGAAGCTCTCCTCTAGTGTACATCATGGATCTCATAGCTTCGACTAGAGTTCTGTTTTCACGCTCACTACAGCCGTTCTGTTCCGGCGTGTAAGGCATCGTCAGTCTTTGCTTAATACCATGGTTTTGCAGTATTTTATGAACAACTTTATTATCAAATTCACCGCCGTTGTCACTAAGCAGTATCTTGACAACATGCCCCGCATTCTTTACCTCTTGTAGCATTTGTAAAAGTTTATCTTTCACTTCTGACTTATGTCTAATGAAGTAGACCATTACGTAGCTAGAGTAGTCGTCCTTAAATAATACGTAGTACTTATACTTAGAAATGCTATCTACAAAGGGACCACATACATCTGTGTGTATCAACTCTCCTGGTGTTGATGCCCTTTGCCTGGTTCCAAATGACTTTCTATGAGATTTTCCATATATGCAGCCCTCACACTTTACCTTGTCAAGACTCAACTGTATGCCTAGCTCACGCTTTACCACGCGAATGATGTGTCTTTTATCTTGATGTGCGAAACGCTCATGATAAAGTTGAAGCATATTTGATCCGTTTATTGTATTAATCTCAATATACCTTTGCATTGTTGGTATTACGGTTTTCATATCCAACTTATAAAGTCCTCCTCCCGGGACTCTCTTGCCTACAACCTTAGTAGTGCCTGCTACCTCTAGCTTACACTCTCTAGCCGTTGACGTAAATTTGCTATCTCTGAGCAAATCTTGCGTTGCTAGCGTTGAAAAAAGATTCTTTGTTAAAGATGGTACTAGCCACACATTTCTTAGAGAAAACTTCTTCTTATTACCACTGACATTTGCTTCTACCACTACAGTGCCATGTCCTCGAGCAGGGATAATAGTTCCATCTGCCGTTGATACCGCTTGATCAGAATCAAATTCGTGAAATTCAGTGAAGAAGTCACTTCTAATCGCAATGTGCGTAGTCGCTCCACTATCAACATACCAGCTGTTTCGGTCTTGAACCTGACCTCTTGAATATGTGTTTAATATAAGCGACTCCATCGTAACAGCTTGTTGCGCTTGCTTAGCAGTTGACCCTGAGCCTGATTAGCCTGGAGTTGGCTTAGGTGGCCTCCCATCCTTTATCCACTTCTTGCACTTGCGAACTCTGTGCCCTATACCAGAACAGTAGTTGCAAATCAGCTGCTCGTTCTTGCTTTGCTTTACAACTTTTCTTTGGATTGGCGTAGTCACTAGTGTTTCCTGTTTTGAATTCTCTTGACTCACCAAATTTCTTTCGAACGTGCATAAATTACTAGTTAGACTGTCTATGGTCTTCTCAGTCTGCTTTAGCATTAGCCAGCTTGACTTAAAATTGAAGAACCTATCATCCAGTGTGTCTAAGGCCTTACATATCAGGAGGATTTCAGGGAGTTTCGCAGTCGGGTCAACTTTAGAAACTTCTAAACACATTTCATTCCAGACATTCTTTAACATTGACATATGAGTGGGGATGTCGTGCTCACCGTTATGTTTTAGCCCAAAGAATTCTAAACATAAGCTGTATACCCTGCTTTCTGTTTCTCCGTCAAATAGCCTGTGTAATTCTTGCCAGACCTCCTTTGCAGTCTTATACCTCATTACTTTCTTAAGTGTTTCTTCAGTCATATTGGTTGTTAACATAAGTAAAGCTCCGCTTTCAATCTTCTTATAGGTGGCCATCGCCCTACTATAAACATTGACTTCAGCGTCACCTGCACCAGTTGTGGGTGGATCGGGTTTCTGAAGTCTGCCTTCTACTGCGTCCAAGGCACCTTCGCTACCATCTAGCATAATAGAGACTTTATATTTCCAAGTTTGCCAGTTCTCCATCCCTTCCAGCTTACCAATATTTATTTTTGTGGTAAAATCCATTATAACAAATAAGAAATTTTGCTTTTCCTTTAGCTGCGGTCCATAACCTCTGAGAGTTGCTTAATGAAAACTAGAAAAGCTTTAGAGGAATCGTTCGTATATTTTTGATAAACATTTGATAAAGAATATTTTACAGAAAAGGTGACACACTCGTTGACACGATTAGTAACCTAGCAACCAAAACTTTTTTTATTTAGTTGACAGACATACATACAAATATGCTGCCTCTTTTTTTACTAATGCTATCAATCAACCTTAACAAATTTTACAATAAAAATGAGAATTTTCGCTTCCAGTATGAATTTTCCGAAACTTATCTGTCAGATTCAAAGATGTCAAAATATGATCACAAACGACCCTGCCTCGGAGGTGGGTCAAAATTTGCAGTTCACGATGTCGTTTTTAACTGTTTCCAAGCAAAACGAACGGTGAACGAAAACAGTTCAAAACGCCCTTTCCAAATCGAACGCCAGTTGTGATCGTTTTTGGCATTTTTTACTGTTATTTTTGCTACCATACCCCAATTCGAACGCACCTTTAGTTTGTGGAATGTAGCCTTTATCCGAGTGATGTGAAAGTGTGATTCACAAACTACCAAGAGAACTAAAGTTACAAAGAGAACTAAAGTTCAGACCGCCATCTGACGAACATTGGTGATAAACCGTATGCAGAGTTTGAACATGACGTTTTTTTTTTTTTAATATTCCCATACTATTGTACAATGAAAAATAGTCATACAGCCTATGATATTTAGGGCCCCGGGGCTTTAGGGTAAATACAATTATTTTTTATTTCAAAGGTTCTTATGGTATAATAATAAATGAAACACAATTATTTAGTTATAAATTATTTATTTAAATTTTCATTTTTAAGTCTATCTGTAGTGACGGTCTAGATGGGTCTGGACAGCTGTTGGCATCATTAAAATATCTGCAAACAAAGTATAAAGTAACTGTAAATGAGTGCGAAGATTTTCGATCGGAGCCTAGCTTAATCTTTAGGCTCCATATTGTTTTTTTTTATTTTTTCAAATAGTGGCGTACGATGAAGCCTATATACATCGATTGGAGATACCCATGCAAACAAAAAATACTAGGGTGTCTTTGTCCTAAAACGTCACAAAAAATATCAAAAAGGTGGCCGAAAATAATGACAAAATCTTTGAAATGTTTTATTTTTTATGTACAAGATAGTCGAAGGATTTGAAGATTTTAGTATGGAGACTGGCATTCCTATCATCTGCCTTTTTAGGGTTCCGTAGCCAAATGGCAAAAAACGGAACCCTTATAGATTCGTCATGTCTGTCTGTCTGTCTGTCTGTCCGTGTATGTCACAGCCATTTATTTCCGAAACTATAAGAACTATAATGTTGAAACTTGGTAAGTAGATGTATTCTGTGAACCGCATTAAGATTTTTACACAAAAATAGAAAAAAAACAATAAATTTTGGGGGTTCCCCATACTTAGAACTGAAACTCAATTTTTTTTTTTCATCAAACCCATAAGTGTGGGGTGTCTATGGATAGGTCTTCAAAAATGATATTGAGGTTTCTAATATCATTTTTTTCTAAACTGAATAGTTTGCGCGAGAGACACTTCCAAAGTGGTAAAATGTGTGTCCCCCCCCCTGTAACTTCTAAAATAAGAGAATGATAAATCTATAAAAAATATATGATGTACATTACGGTGCAAACTTCCACTGAAAATTGGTTTGAACGAGATCTAGTAAGTAGTTTTTTTTTAATAGGTCATAAATTGAAATTAATATCAAATACTCAGGTCTATACTACCATTTACTTATATACCTACAGGTTTGTACGGAACCCTCGGTGCGCGAGTCTGACTCGCACTTGGCCGGTTTTTATTTGTATATATAATTTATTGGTAAAGATTTTGGGTGTAGTAATTAATTATGCATTAAAAATATTATATTTTTATGTCAGCTATAAATTTTACATAGAAATAGCCTACACAAATGGAACACTGCTGGAGATACTGAGCCAGCACTTAATCTAATACAAAGGGGACAGGGGAACACATTACTAGATAAGATTATATTAAATGACAAAAAATTACCTGAGTTCATTTGCATAGTGTTATTCAGAGACACACATGTGGCATTACTTTGATGGCTCGCAGCTGATGGTTGGACAGAGGTATCTGAAAATTTGTATGAGCTGTTATTATTTTAAAACCTAAACGTTCATGTATCATCAATATGGACAGAATGTTAAATATTCTTGTGTAAAGTGGAAACAGCCTCATCATGCTCTAGTCCAGTGAGTAAAGATCTATAAATGGCATGTCCATTACCCATAGTAGTATTTTATAATCAAAGTAAACTTTAAATTTAATTTAATTTTACTTTTATATTATTTCTTTTAATTTATTCAAAAAGTGCTGGATGTTGTATACATACCAAAAACTTCTGTTCTTGCGACTTTCATTGGTAATATGATCATTGTGGCGCTTCTTTGACTAACTATGATCACCGCATACAGTTTTCTTGTTATCTGAAAAAATGCAATTTATCTCTGTAACTATATATAAATATCCTGGGACATTCCTCACACACAGTCATCTGATCCCAACTTAAGCAGAGCTTGTACTATGGAAACCAGATAACTGATATACTACATATTATTATACTACTTTTAGTTTGTAAATACATAATTAATCAATCTTAATATACGTAATTACACCCAGACTCAGGACATGTAGACATGTTCATGCACACAAATGCATGTCCTGTGTGGGAATCAAACCCACGACCTGCGGTGCAACAGGTGGTATCTTAACCAACTGGCCCGTCAACCTATGTATAAATAAGGAATAAGGGTGAACTAACTGTATAAAACAATAGATTTCTAACTCTGGTGGAGCCATGGTTATTAATGTGTTATATATATATCTCAATATAACTGCATTTGCCAGGCATTTATTTTGGGTTAGACTTAATATGCCTTCACAACCACAAAGGTTGGGTTATAGCTTTAAATGTTATGAGTTGACTAGGAATAATACATATAATAATAAGATATTATATTATTACAGTCAACTTGTAGATCGATAGTTGTTTACCTGCTTCAAAAAAGATATTTGTCGGGTTCCCTGAAGAAATCTCCAAGCTTCGATATGCGCCACTCTTCAGGTGACAAACATATAATTTGCGTGGATCGCTGTTAAGTTATTGTCTCACAATTAATACACTTTATCCACTGTCTCTTATTTTCCTCACTTATAGAAAACTGATGTAGTTTAACGTCTTGGCGTAAACTGTTGCACTTGGGCATACAACATTTTCGAAACTTAAAAATTCCGAAATCACTGTATTGAAATGTTGTTAAAGTGGCGTAAATTTATCAATACAACACATCTCGTCATACAAATACCGAAAACACTGAATTTATGGATTAAAAGAGGTGGAAATAAATCGACATAAGAACTTAAGTTCTCATCAAAACAAACACGTGTTTGATGACAGGCAGGTGCATATTGACGAATGGAATTGCTAGGTAGTTATAAAAAGTACTCTGTGGAATGGAATGAAAATAAAATGGCCGGCATTGGTCATGGCGGGGGCGAAGGAAGGAAGAGAGGGGCGAGAACGTCGAGTAAGAACTTTGCACTGTCATTCGATACAGTGGGTTATTTTGATTAGATCATTGCCAGGCGGTGGTGTGATTCTATGTATTTACCTCAATTTACCTTGTATTAATTTACAAATAAGTTTAATATTTGGTTTCATGGGTTTATTATTTTATTTTTTTCGTAATTTACGCGTCTCATGATTTTAATATCACGTGACATTGGCGAAGTTGTGGTGGCATTTCCGCAAAAGCCATACCTAAATCTAAATAAGAATTGAATTGACAATTTGAGTTTATTCAAACGACGAACCAATTGTTATAAATATAATGTCTCTTCGAATGCATATAGAAAAGAAAAAAGCGCAAGAAGAAATGCGTCGTTTAATGGCAGAACGTAAAAAGAAAGAAACAAATCCTATGACAATAAATAACCCCTTAGCTAAGTACAATAACGCAGGGCAGCTAATGTGTATGCTATGCAGTTCTGTAGTACGATCCGAAAATGTTTGGCAGGTTCATGTGAATAGTAAACAACACAGAGAAAACGTAGAGAATGCAAAAAAATTGAAAGAGCTAACAAAAAATTTTACTGTTGGAAAGATAAAGCATAAAAGTTCTAGTCCACCTAGAGATGCTCCTCAGGAAAAAAAGTTGAAGAGTATATTAAAAAACGCAATTGACACACCTCTAATGACATCTCAAATTCCCATAAATAATGCCCCACAAATTGTATCTTTCCACAATGAAGAAATTAAAAGATCACCATTAAATCCTGTTGTGGTAACCATAGGTGAAGAAGGTATGTTGAAGCGCAATTTAGTTTGAAAAACAAACAACTATTTACAGTTATAATAATTGTGGTTTACCAACCACTGACACACAGATTAATTGTCTTGAAACCACAACTGGAGCTGTCCAGTTGAGCATGATTATGCTTAATAATAGGCCTGTTGTACATGCCACTATTGTTGTCAGATTGCAGTTAGAGCTTGTCTACACTCTGCTGAGCAATTAGGCAGATTTAACAAGCGTTGAAAGGCAACGGTAACAGATTACCATCAGGCGGACCATATGCAGTACATAATTTTTTTCTTAACTAAATTACAATTGATATAGTTGTAAGTTTATTTCCCATCCAGGACATGCATTTGTGTGCATGGCCATGTCTGCATGTCCTAGGTCTGGGTGTTATAATTTATATTAAGTATGTATTTAGAAACAGAAAGTAGTATACAATAATTTATATGGTTTGGTTTCCATAGTACAGTCGAGGACATAAATATGTATACACTTATTGAAATTCAAAAGCAATTTTCTCGCATGTTTAACATTTAAGTGTAAAACTATTACACAAATCATAATTGTATGTGCTAGAAGATTCTGCCTTTATAATATTTCATTACAATACAATATTATCAGTGGTTTAAGAGGAAACCATTGTTGAACTTTACTAAATATATACATATTTATGTCCTCGACTGTACAAGCCATAGAGTACCTTGGTGGGTACAAGCTCTGCTTAGTTCAGGATAACCATGTATTTTTTATACCGTACCACATTTTTTTATATGATAAAAAAAATGTTACTGCTTACCATCAGATGTGCCGTATGCATAAACATGCAAGCAGTTTCCATAGCCTATGGACGCTTGCAACACCAAGGGTATGGTATCACTGGCGCGTTGCCAACCCTTAAAATGAGTGAGGAATGTCCCAGAATATTTATTTATTTAATATTTCAGGTGAAAAACCTGAATCTGATGAAAGTGATAATGACTCAAAGGCACAAGCTGCTCCTGAACAACCAATACCAGAAGGGTTTTTTGATGACCCCATTTTAGATGCCAAGGTAAGAAAATAAATTATTTCCATACCATTACTGTTATACATACATAATATGGAACCACTAGCTGAATTTTGAAAAAAATAAAAGTGTATTGCGAGCACGAGATTCGCGTAGAGTGGACGGGCTTGCGAGCCTCGAACGAGTATTCGTAGCATGCTCGTCTGCGCTCCGCCCGATTGTCAGTTTTTTCACGAAAACAGGGATTCACATTGTGCTCGTTGTAGGCTCACTGAGTAAGTCCACGTTTGAAATCACGAGCATCGAATGAGTCCAGTTTGTTCGAGGCTCGCTTCGTGTAGCACACAACACACATTATCTATAATTAATTATTTATTCCACAAAAAAATACATAACAGGCCATTAGCCGCCGAACCATAGACACAGCATACACAGTATACATAATTAGTAGTTTTACTATCACAGATAATCATACATTCAACTACATTAAGTACCCATCTGGCTGGCTGGCAGTATTTTCCGACAGCTGCACTTGAGAGCTAGTTCCTTATAGGCTTTGTGTGCTTACCACCTTCGGCCACATCATCACTTACCATGGTTGCAATGGTGTTATTGTGGTCAAACATAGGCCTATTATACACAGTAAGAAAAAAAAAGAATTAAATATGTGATAATTTAATTGTTTTGAAATAAAAGAAAATTATCAAAAACAATTTAAATTCCTATTGATTAAAAAACATACCTTTTCTGATAAGGAAAACCATTTTATTATATTACTACATATTTCCACATTTCTTAATATGTATACAAATATTTGCTATAAAGTTACTGACCAAAAAGTTCTTCAAATGCATCATGGATGTGTTCAATCATATCTGAAGCCAACATACTTCGACCTTTGATTTTAAAAGCTTTTTCATTACATAATCTTACTAGCAGAGATGATGCACAGCATGATAGTGATGATGCAAGCATAACTTTGTCAGCAGTTGTCTCGGTTTCAATGTTATCGATGTTAGCCAACATCCAATTTAAGAAAGTGGCTAGAGACCCAGATAAGAGGTCTCCCTGGCCACCACATCTGCGCCCAGAGCCTCTCTCATTTAATTTCCATTCAACTCCAGGGTCTGTGCAGTAAACCTGATCCGTGGAGCCTTTTTTAAGAATTGTTACATATTTTCCTAGCTGGTTCAATCCTGAGAGACCATTGGTCTTGTTGCAGAGTCTCTCAAACTCAACTTTATTAGGTGTTAATATGACTGGTGACAAAAAGTCTTTTATCAATTCTGGTTTCTCTGTTATAAGAAACAGTCCATCTGCATCTATAATAAGTGGTATTTTCATTTCTCTTATGGTCTCGATTAATCCAGATACTACATGAAAGATATCTATCTCCCTTCCTAATCCAGGTCCTATAACAATTGCATGAAGTCTCTCAAACCATGGTGATATCTCCTTAACAGCATTGCTTGTATCTAATAATGGATGCACAATTAACTCTGGGCTGTAAGATTTTATAACGGTTGCTGCTGCTGAGGAACAAAATATATGGACTAAGTCAGCACCTACCTGAAAATAATATAAATTTTAGGTAGAGTAATATTAATTTTACAAGAAATCTTCTTACAGAAATATTTAAGTATTTTCATTTAAGTTTTATTAAAAACCAAATTCTTTTAAACTTTTATTATCATCATTACTTTACTACTGACATAGGTATACAACAACAATGCTTATATTCACAGAATATCCTCGAATACCTTTAATTGTGTGTCATAGGTATGATTATGTTTATGTACCTAATTTCCAATTTATTTAGCTCTATCGTTTTAAGGCATAAAGTCACCTTTGGCATTGTTGAATGCTGGGGATGTGAACGCTAAACAAGGAATTTATAGTACGCAAGTTTTATAGTAGGTACTAACTTTTAGTGCGCTTGTTCCTGCAAAGTAAGGTGCTCCTGTATATTCCAATGATCCACCAACAATGCCTATCCTACCGGCTTGACCTTTATGATTACTGTTATCTAGAGGTGGTATGCATTTGATTATAGATTTTACCATACGTTCACTATCCATTATATTCTTCTGTGTATTTGTAGTTGACATATGGCACTTGTGAATCAACTTTGAGTTAGCAACTAATGTAAACGATTTTTTTAACATTGACAATAATATTACGTAGGTCCTACTCAAAACAAGTGTAATTGGTTAAAAACACAAACTAAGTAGAGATACTACGCATCAGACAGACATGTCAGTACATGCTGTTTCAACCTTAGAGAAATCCAGAACATGACAGTTTTTTTTTTTTTAATTTTGTCGGGTCGTGTGTTTTTTTTTTTTATTGACCGAAGTATTTAGGCAAAGGAATCAGAATTCAACAGCCTAAATGTGTAGTAGGTAGGTACCTAGCCTTTCAAAACTTTTATGTATTTGTTTGATATTTTGGACAGAGAAATAAAATACACATTCAAGGTAAAGCCCTTTATTCAATTTAGGCCACAGAAGGGCACTTATACATATACACTATATATTTTTGGACAATCTGACAATATTGGCTATTTTTCCAATTATTAACAATAAAAAAACATACCTAAGCAGTTAATACATACGAAAAAATAACATGAAAATAATAAAAAAAAAACAATAACCTAAACAACACACGACTATCTATATCATAAAGGTATATTTGTTACCAGAAATGTATAAATGGCAAAGATCTGTAAAAAAATATCAACTTAACAAGCTTTCCAGCCTTATTATAACAACTTAATAACAGTTAATAAGGTTGACATTAATGTGAAAATAATTGGGCACAACTTATGAATACTGAATTTCAACTCAGTGGTACAACACAGTTCGCGTTCAGTACAAAATAGTGTCATACATAGGTCTAAAACGACAAAACCAGCATGGCTACATTCGGGTTGATCAGAGAAGAACAAACATTGTTATAAAATTATGCAAATTACAGAAAAAATATTTAATTTACCAGTGGCTTGTTCCAATTGTCCTGTGTGTGGAAAAGCAGAGACAGAAGTGGACGTTGAAGGCATATGAAAAAGATCTGTAAACACATTAAAATGTATTAACTTAACAAGCCTTACTATAACAACTTAATAACAGGTGAAAATATAGCTCAATTAAACTAGCTTTCAATAAAAAAATAAAACATTGAAATAAGTCTTTTTTAGCTCTACGATGGTGCAAACAGGTACACAATACATGTTAAACTTATAGGTAACATTGTTTTATCCCATTCCCATTGTTTGCATCGGACGTTAAACATGATAAACAATAAGGTAATTCAACCGATCCAAATTATGTATTATCGGTTAATGTTTAGTTTATCATATAATTTTAAAACTTTATTTAAATATAATGAAACAACATTTATAACTATTAAAGTGTTGATTCCCTTAAAGAATAATAGTTCAAGAGGAGTAGAACAAATATTTACCAGAAAGTGGCATGTTATGCTTTAGTACAGTGGAATGTACTTTTGGTGCTGCACAGTATGTATAGTCGTAGTGCCTTTTACGTACATATGAGTGATCAGAAGGTTTGTGTTCTGAAAAAAAAAGGAAAATTATTAATAGTTATAACTACCGTTGCCAAAGAGTTTTAATTATATTTATTTAACACCTCTGAATCTCAAATGATGCGAATGTTAAATTTAAAATATTTCTCTTAAAGCACTTTCTTAAGTATTAAATTTCTTTTTACATGCTTGTAATTTTTATGTTAGTACCTACTTGTTATACCTAATTTATTTTATAATTTAAATCTATTTATTTTTCTTGTATAGTGCTCATCCGTCTTTCGGCTGTGTTTGTAAATTTATGTGATTTATAATATTTGTGAAAACTTATAATTAGCCTTTTTTTTGTTTTATGTGGATCTATACTTTATGTAGGTACCTAGATGTTAGTTTTCCTTTGATCAAAAATAAAATACAGATAATCTTCAACTAAGTATTATACTTAATATATATAATTCAACAAGTTCAATTTAGGTATTTGGGAAGTAAGATCTTAATAACATACCTTTATCATCAATTATGCTTTTGAGGAAATACCATCCTCAATTTCAAGTAAGTTGTCTGGCTTTTCTATGGCCGCTCTACCCTATGTTAATCCCGCGACTTGTCTTGTCAATCACTTTGGAATACAACACATACATTTCAAAAGTTTAAGTAACTCACTATGCACTATTAAAATAAAAAAATATCTAAAAACGTCCTGTCGTAAGTAAGCACTAATGTTCCCAATGTATTATATTACTTTTTGTTCAATGTTGTTCAAACGTTCTTGCGTAAATTAACAGTACATTTAGAACGTCCTCTTTCGTAGATAACTTGCAGTATTTGATAACACTAATCAAGACTGGAATAATAGCGAAACGGGATTATTGAATTATTGATTGATTACAATGAAGGATCAGCTGTGATCAGCCATCATCAATGACGTAATAATTGTAATGACGGACGACACAAAATGGTGGCCCTCGTAAGGCGAAGCAGGGGGCAGGACGAGGGAGAGTGGGACGCGTAAACGCCACGTAATACATTGCTCCCACAGACTACATATGTTTTCTACGGTTCAATATTTTAGTTCCATGATTACTAGCCGTGGTTAAAAATAATATGGGTACATTCCGAATTGGATAATATCGCTCATAGTGCTGACAGCAATAATTTGCGTACAGTAGTACCCATAGTACCCAACTGATATGGCGCGTCGTGAATCTTCGTTCGCAGTGCGAAAAATTAACGAATGCATGATTAAAACTTAGTGCGTTTTCACACGAGACGATAACGACACCGTAACCACACAGTAAAAAAGCTGTGACGATTTAGCCGACCATACATTTCTATGTACCGTTTTCACACGCAACGATAACGACACAGCACTGCACGACACAGGAACGATAATTCGGCTATGTCGTTGGTTCGGCTAGATCGTGACGATTTTTTTACTGTGGCGATTTAGCGGACCTTCGAAATGTATTGAAAAACGTCAGGACTTTCACACGGCGAACTGCACGATAACGACACTTCTTGTCATCTCGCTGTTTGTTTTGAATGGTGTTTATTTACTGGTTAAGGGTTTTCTAGTGGTTTTATCATGGAAAAAAAATCAAGTCAATTCCAAAAAAGCTATGTTCAGTTGCCGGCGATTGAAATTTGGCCACATGATGGACGTTTAGTCGTTAAAATTAATATTCGTAACTGTCGTTACGGTGCGGTTATCGTCCTCGTGTGAAAACGAACGACGACATGACCGTTTGCCAATTATCGTCGGTCGTTTATCGTCGCGACAAAATTGTGTCGTTATCGTCTCGTGTGAAAACGCACTTACAATCAACCTTAGGTCACTACTATAGGTGCGTTCGAATTGGAAAATTTCAACAATTTTGCAACTTTTGCCACAAACGATATTTCCCAAATCGAACGATTAGATACAAAAATGACATTTGCATGCTCATCGCCTGCTTGTTATTTGTCTCAACCTACCTTTTTCCTTCAGTTAATCTTTAAACAAAGTTAATCTGACAAATTATTCTCTTGCCTGTTAGTATTTCTATCAAATTTTCCAATAACAATTAGAATTTTTGCTTCCCGTTTGAATTTTCCAAAACTTATCTGTCAAATTCAAAGATGTCAAAATATGATCACAAACGACCCTGCCTCGGAGGTGGGTCAAAATTTGCAGTTCACGATGTCGTTTTTAACTGTTTCCAAGTAAAACGAACGGTGAACGAAACCAGTTCAAAACGCCAATTTCGCCCACAACTTTCCAAATCGAACGCCAGATGTGATCGTTTTTTGCATTTTTGACTGTTATTTTTGCTACCATACCCCAATTCGAACGCACCTTATAAGGTTCATAATACACTGCAGCTGTTAGTTCTGTCTCACTCGCAAGTCACGCCCCTCCGCACACATGGCGGCAGCTGCCGACCAGTAGCATTTCCCGCGCTTTGAAAATGTATCTTCTGCGCATGTACATTCGGTAAGCCATATTAGTTGGGTACTACCTGTGGTACTACTGTACAGAGTTAGATATCACTTTAATAACAGCTGAGAACTGTCAATAATTCGGAACGCTCGTGAACGCGCTCAGAGTATTCAAAATAGAACAGACAATTTAATTAAAATCTGAAATAACAATGCGCTACAGGACTCCTTATATCTTTTATAAATTGTCTCGCAAAAAGAAATATCCGCTTTTTAATTATTTTTCTCTCTTAAAATAATAAAAAGTATCTTTGCCACTCTTTGCCAATAGAAAACCAAGAATCTTATTAGATTTTTGCCGAAAACACAATAATTTACCGTCACTTTTGACCACAGTGATATCAGTTTAGGGCATGGTCAGCGTGAGTGTGAGCGCAATATGGCGCATGCCATGACGTCATCTATGACGTTTCACGAGACGTGAGAATAAATAAGAATTGAATTGGACTCACGCCAATTCGGTACGGGTTTAAGCACGCTCAAATCGATTACAGCGATTATAGCTTCAATTCGGAATGCAGCCTATAGGTTCAGTCCCACCAACGAATATCACTTTACACCTATTATCTATCTATGCTTAAGATAATTTAGTCACAGCACAGTTATGTAAATAAATCACTAGGTATATAGGTACATATTAACTTGGCGTAGGTCGCGTAGGTTGATACGATTTTTCGATACCGACGATGACATGCATAACGGGCGGGACAGGCAGGCAGACAGATAGCCAGTGTTGCCATAATATATCAAGGAGGCGTGAAATCTGTATTTTCATACAAAAAAATCCGTATTACAGTATAACCCAACTGATAAGGAGCGTCGTGAGTCCAATTTCTTTGGTCGTGAATCTTCGTTCGCAAAGAAAAGAGAGAATGGCCCGAAGATTAACGAAATAATGCTTAAAACATACAATCAACCTTAGATCACTACTATAAAGTTCATAATACACTGCAGCTGTTAGTTCCGTCTCACTCGCAAGCAAGTCACGCCCCTCCGCACACATGGCGGCAGCTGTCGACCAATAACATTTCCCGCGCTTTGAAAATGTGTCTTCTGCGCAGGTACATCGGTAAGCAATATTAGTTGGGTAATACTGTACCAATAAGAATGGGCGTTTTTAAGGCTAAACATCAGTGCACAACAACCGAGGCGGCAAATTTGAATTTCTTCGAGTTTTTTTTTTTACCTCCCTATAAAAATATGGATAGATGTTTCAGTGATTAGCGACCGTAGAAGTTAATTTGGCACATTGTGTAATGAATGTTCGTTGTATAATATGAGCCATATTTGAACGTTTCTCACGGTTCCTCGTAACTGATGTTTAACCATAAACAGATTAAATTATATCCTCAGTATACCTAATTCAAATTCAAACATTTATTGCATCAAACTATATACACAAACAGTTAGGACGTCCATAAGTCGAGTGGGCCAGACGGCATACCGGCAGTGGTGCTGAAGCGGTGTGCTCCTGAATTCTGTCCTGTACTGACGCGTCTTTTCGCGCTTGCCTTCACCAAAATGAAAGTCCCGTCTTCGTGGAAGACTGCCCAAGTGCACCCAGTGCCCAAAAAAGGCGATAGATCGGACCCGTCGAATTGTAGGCCTATTCCCATCACCTCCCTTCTCTCCAAAGTCATGGAACGAGTGATCAACACGCAGCTTTTGAGATACCTGGAGGATCACGAGTTGTTGAGGGACCGCCAATATGGCTTCCGCCACAGTCGCTCAGCTGGTGACCTCCTTGTGTATCTCACAAACCGTTGGTCACTCGCCATCGAGAGTCAAGGTGAGGCATTGGCAGTGAGCCTAGATGTGGCGAAGGCGTTCGATCGGGTCTGGCACAGGGTTCTTCTCACGAAGTTACCGGCATACGGGCTTTCGGTGCAAAGGCGGGCCACTCGTATCGTTGACGATCCCATACTCACTGGCGGTTTAGAACCTCTTAGCCTTCAGAGTGATATAGGCTCACTGTGTGTTCTACCGCCTGTATAATGGGGAGTGTTCTCGAGAACTTTTTGACCTGGTGCCATCATCACCTTTCTACCATCGCACTGCTCGCCGGAGATGTGGAGTTCTTCCTCACTTCCTCGAGCCGCCTCGATCGTCCACACGTTTTAGTCAGACGTTCTTACTGCGGACCATTAGGATGTGGAATGAGCTCCCCATTACGGTTTTCTCTCAGTGCTACGATATGGGTTTCTTTAAAAAAGGTGTAAAAAAAGAGGTCTCTACAATGTCGGCAACACACTGACAATCCCACTGGTATTGCAAATGTCCATAGACGGCGGTGACCACTTATCATCAGGTGGCCCGTCTGCCTGCTTGCCAAAATGTTAACATAAAAAAAAAAGTTTCAAGCTTTGATTAAGGATACATCCAGATAGAGTGTTGCAGCTGTGCACGCGTCGATAAAAATAGCCTCTTAACCGTTAGAGGTTAAATCAAATAAAAATTAATAAAAATGCTAAATATTGTTCAATATTTAACTTTCTCCCGATTTTAATTGGTATATTTCAAAAACTATTATCATTATGAACGTCACTATGACAAGCAGAATGACGCAGAGGGAGCGTAAAACGTAGCTGTTACGCGCAGCAGCCTATAAAAGTTGGCCTGTTTTAAATATTCGTGTAGTATGGCAACGTTCTTTCTAGGTATATTTATTTCTATGGTTTCAAGTTGTAAATGTATGCTAATTAAAATGTTTAATATAAGTATTAATTATTCAGGTTCGAAATATTGAATATAAAGATCCTATTGAAGAGGAATGGGAAAAATTTCAAAAGGAAATGAAAGAGGAAGCTAGTGCTTCTGCAGAAATTATAGCAGGAGAACAAGAGGAAGCTACAGCTGAACGACAAATTGATGAAATTGATGAACAAATTAGAAATTGGTCGAGGTATTTTAGATTAATTCGATTCCTTGTATACCAGCAGGCATACATACACGTGTAGTTTATTAAGTAAATATTTTTTTATTTTCAGAGTTTTAGATCTAGAATTAAAGAAAGACGAAACGAAAAAGAAAAAGCTCGATACAGAGCAAATTAGTGAAGGTGAAGAACATGTCTCTGAAAACGAAGATGAAATTGATGAATTCTTAGATTGGCGGGCAAAAAAATCTTATACTTAAATTTTATGATAGGTGCTTTGTAAATACTCTTCCTTGTAATAATAAAATAAAGTTAAAACTAAAATCATAATTTATTTAATAATTAATGATAATTAAAAAATTGCTAATTATCAGATTATACCATGCATGATTTTTTCGAACTGTGGCAGAAACTTGATTGTGGCCCTATCCGTTTGAGATAATTGATTTTCGAAAAAAAGAAAATGTTTTATTGCAAAAATAGTATTTAAAAAAAATAACAAATTTATTTTTTCAAAAGAATGTTTTTTTTTAAATATTTTTGACCTTTTCTAGAAAACCATAAGTACCTAATTGCTGAGTTTATTACCGGCTATTCTCAGCAAAAGCAATCTTCCGAACGGTGCCGGTGCATTAGAGTTCATACTAATATAATATATTAATAGTGTTACTAAATTTAATAATAAAAAAAGGCCCTTTAGTGTAGTAATACTGAAAAATCATATTCCGAAAACAGGCAGTGATTTTTCACTGATTTTGAACAGTAAGGACAAATCACTACATCGTGTGTTTTTGACTTGGCCAATCAGAGCGCATGTGTACTTGACTCATCGAGGAAAGATCCCTTTAGAGTAGTAATAATGAACAATCAAATTCCGAAACTCGTCAGTGATTTGTCACTGAATTTGAACAGTAAGCACCAATCACTGCATCGTGTGTTTTTGACTTGGCCAATCAGAGTGCATGCGTGCTTGGTGCGTGCTTGACTTAGCCAATCAGAGCGCGTTGTCGGCGGTGGGAAATTGGCGGAATATATTTCAACCAAAATGAACGTCATTGCGCTTCTTTGGGATAATTGTTCGATGACTTGACTTAACCAAATTGAACGCATTGTCGGCGGTGGGGAATTGGCGGAATATAATTCAACCAAAATGAATGTAATTGCGCTTTGTCAAAGAATTTAAAACGTCCAGAAGGATATTCGCCTCTATGGGAACATGAAATAAACAAGCCAGAATTGACAGTATTTGACAGCCGTGCGCAGTACGAACTGAGAGCGATTTGCTCAGGGAGCCCCTCAAGCGGAGTGAAATTAAATGTCATGCTTTAGTAAGGCGGATTATCCATCTGGGTAGAGGCACGATGCCCTATGAAAATCTTTGCGCTTTGTTTATTCTTCGGTATATTGTGGAATTGATACTTTTTGTTTATAATTAACTATTTTTGTACATACAATCAAAGAATTTAAAATGTCCAGAAGCATAGTCGCCCGATAAGGTGCCGGCTAAGGGTGAATTGATACGAACGTAACGTAGGTACCAAAGATTACTAAATAGTTTTGGTAATACCAAAATCATTTGAAATTCGAGCATATTCCCACCATATTATACTATTATTCGGGTTCGGATAGTATTTATCTAGGTTAATGAGTATATTTTATTCACAAACCTGACCTGAAACGATTTGTAATTGAATTTCATTTTGCATTTTTTTACGAGTTTGTAATTGACATACATGTAATTCTTCTTATTTGTTTCTTAAAGCAACAATGCTATAGAATCAGGAATATAGATTAAATTGTTAAGTTAAAGAATAACAACACGATATGAAAAATACATTAATTTTTCATTCATATTTTTTTTTGTTATTTATTACGGAACACGAACTTTATAACAAATTCTGAACGACAGATTAGACTAGGAGGGCATGAAATGGTAACGATAAGGTTAATGGCTAAACCTTGGCTAAACTCATGTTCAATTCATGTTTTTTTTCGGTCACGATAAACAGTTTTTCAGGCGCCATATCTAGATAACGCAACCGAATACTTGGTCAGTTTTTTTTAATTTGACATCAGTACAACTTACTTTCTACGTCGAGCTCAGCCATTTACCTTATCGTTTTTTTTCGGTCACGATAAACAGTTTTTCAGGCGCTATATCTAGATAACGCAACCACTTGGTGGAGGCAGACCGACATATTTGGCATCAGAGAGGTGTTCTTTATCCCATGAAAATGAGTTTAGCCATTTACCTTATCTCTACCATTTTTGTCGTCACCTCCTAGTAATATGGCTATCGCGTAAGCAAGAGGCCGAAGGGACTTTTTGGCGGGAACTTGAAAAGTGACGTTGCGTTTTTATTTTCATTTTGTGTAGGTATTTTACCCAATAAAGATTATCCATGTGCACCAGTGAAGTGAAATGAAATGAATTATGTGTATCGTGACTTTTCAAGTTGTCTCAAAAAGTCCGTGAAGAGTTTTAGTACAATGACATGACCACCATTGTAGTAAAACAGTAAAACAGACTTTTATGGTCGGTAACATATTGGACATCGTGGGTAGGACCAATCCGTAGGACCAATCTTATCACAGATAAAACAACATCAGCATAAAAATTGATCCGTTCCTAAGCTTTTTTGCCACAGCTGTCTACGAATGAACAAATATCCTTGCGGCTGAATCCATTCAAAATTATGCATGTCATATTTTTTATCTATAGTCGAAAGAGTTAGAGTATGTGTTGCTATATTAAAAGATTTTCCCTTCAAAGCTGAAGAGTTAAAGTAATAAAATGTCTAGAAAGTAAGATTAATAGTTAATGTTGTTTAATGAAGTTGTATCTAGTACATGCTATAAATAGTTTTATTTTAGTGTAAGTTATATTTTATTCTCATTCCATAATAAATTGCCCTTGTACCTAAAATATGGGGAACATTTCGTTCTATGTATGCAAGCTTGTTCTTTTTGTTGTCAGTGTCACACAAATAAAATCATTTCGATTTCATTGAATTTATTAATGTTTTGATTTGTTTCCAAGTATAATAGAGAATTAATTCCCCAGAGTATTTTTAAAAATTAATTCGTAGTATACTTCCAAAGTGATTTTTATAATATCTATCAATAACTCTCTGTAACTCAACATGTCGAGTCAGGATACCGAGCAATATCGGGAGTTTGTAAGAAAACTTCAGAGAGATGAACATAGGCCGGCTGCATTGAACGATATCAAAAATTTACTCGCTTTTAAACCGGCAAGTGATGCTATCAACACAATTAGAGACGTTGGGATCTCTAAAATAGTCCAGTGCCTTAATGTGACAGAAAAGTAAGTTTAATTTATCAACTCAAAAGTTGCTGCAACAACTTTTAGAACATATATCTCATTGTAATATTCTATTGTAGGTCCCATGTCGACCTTACATGTGAAGTCTTAAAGATTTGTTTTGAGAAATTTAACATCGGAGATGTTATTAAAAACTATACAGGTCAAATAATGTACCTTTTGCGGCATGAAAAGGATTGTGTGCGAAGACTTGCTATTGATGAGGTTTGAAGCTACTTAACTGAATACATAATAGTAGACATGGGCATTATACTTGATGATTTAACAAAGCATAATGAGTTGAAATTTTTTGTCATGAAGTTGGGATTTCAAGTTTACTTAGTGTAACTCAACAACTTATTTCAATGTTTATTTGTATTTATTATGTTGTCACTTTATTTACAATGTTTTATTTGATACTTACTACACATTGCAGGTGGGTTCAATTCCCACACAGAACATGCATTTGTGTGCATGAACATGTCTGTATGTCCTGTGTCTGGGTGTAACAAACAAAAAGTAGTATATGTATTATATCAGTTATCTGGTTTCCATAGTACAAACTCAGCTTAGTTTGGGATCAGATGACAGTGTGTGAGGAATGTCCCAGGATATTTTATTTATTTATTGCAGGTATACAAGGTAGTAACAACAGATTTTAATCTGCTTCCTGTACCTGAATATATTGATGTGTATGTGGCTGTGGCTCAACTTGTAGCTGATCAAGACATTTATGCTGCCAATAAAGCTGTGCTCATCACATCAAACTTACCAGCTGAAGCATACCCAAAAGTTCTGGATGAAATGAAGATTGCTTTAGATTGTAGTAGTAGCAGCAAATGTAATGCTTATGAGGTAAATAAATAACAGAACTTTTTGGACTATTGTTTTTAAACTAGTCTAGATTCAAAAAGCTGCATTTGTCAACAGGTAAAATGTGGCTTTTTAATTGTATTCATATGTTGTAACTTTTGTATGTAGCATAGTTGGAGTACTGTAGATCTGCAGTTATCTGTCCCCTGTCTAATCAGAGTAATCCTGTTTGATTTTTGCTGATTATACAGATGTCCCATAATTAATGGTCTAACTAAATGATAACCCTTGAAAGTTGAGATTATGCCCTATAAAAAAAAACAACTACAAGGTGTTGGTGGCACCACTCAATAGTCTGACAAATTTGATCATCCAACATGGCCTTACTTAATATTTGTTGGATTACTGCAGGTTGTCTGTAATAAAAATAATTTTATGTACTCCTGTTCAATCACCATCACTATTTTTTTAGGTTGTAATCAACATCTCAACCAAGTCCTATGAGCTGTTTATTTTATGTGTGAACTTGGGTTACTTTGATCACATGGTGTCAGAGCTGAAATCAAATGATGTTCTCTATCAATTGAACATTCTGGAACTATTATCAAGGTTGGGTGTCAAACCACATGGGATCAGCCACCTTATCAAACATGGAGCAATAACAACTATTACAGAATTAGTTGCAGATGTACCCAATAACCCTGTTGGGGGTTTATTGATTCCTGGTAATGTAGAATATTCACCTTGTTTGATCATAAAAATAGAATTGATATTATTTAATTTTGTATAAAATGAGGGTTAATTTTAGCATTATAAATTGTACAATAATCTTATTTTTGGTTTACAGGCTACATGAAATTTTTTGGGTGTATTGCCCATCAATATCCAAAAGAAATATTTGACAAATATCCTGTGCTGTTAGATTTACTATTTGGAGGTTTTGAATCTGATGATCCAACAGTTCTGCCAATTGCATTGGACACGCTAGGATTTGTTGGAACTACTGTGGAAGGGAAGTTATGTTTAGCTGCCTTAGGTATTTCAATTTGTATTGCAAATAATCCATTACATTTGTGGTCTACAGGTATTTTTATTTTTAGTGCTACTATTGTTTTCTTGCAGGCAGCAAATACACTCAGACTGTTGAAAAAGTGGGACAGATCATCAGAAACAGTGCTACAGATGTTAAAGTGCGTGCATTATATTGTTTTGCTAAACTGATTGGTATTGATAAAGACCCAGCTGTACCTGAAGCTGGCCCAGTTGACCACAGAGTAACTTTAATGACAAGAGAATGGTTCAGAAGCCTGAGCACAACACCTGGGTCTATGGAAATTTTATTTGAAATTTGTAAAAATCCTTTTCCTGATATAAGATTAGCTGCATTCAATTTACTTGATGCTGTTTGTCAACATCAGTGGGGTGAGGAATTGGTTGCAAGGGTTGCAGGTGTGTTCAAATTGTGTATTTTTATCAGGTTTATCTTAATTTAGCTAAGGATTTAATATATTTTGTGTTTAATGTAATAGAAGAAGCATTAAACACAAACAAAAAAAAAACAATCCTTAGGTCTAGCTTTTCAACCGTGGTTAATGAATAATATATATTACATTCCAGGTTTCATTGAATATCTTTTAGACCGTTCTGTTGGTCATACAAAAGAGTCTAAAGAAGCGAAATATGACGTAATAAGAAGGCTATCTAGATCTGCTGCATTTGATCCCAATATAATAACTAGGTTACATACCTATGTGGATCAGGGTCCTTTCTATTTTGAGACGACAATGCAAGTGGCAATGGAGAATGATGAATAAATATTTTAATGAAAAACAAAAGTTAATTGCAGAAATGTATGGCAATACTTTATTTCAATATTCTCTTTTTTTTTTCAATTTAATACTTCATATTTTACTAATGTACTGAAACAATTTGTAAGGAAACATTAAAAAAATGAATTGTATACTTCATTTCTTCCTTTTATTTTTAGATATATTTTCTGACTTTGCTGCTTTCCTTTTTGATGCCTTAGGTTTACTTTTATCATACTTAGCTGCCAAATTATCAATAAATGAGTCTATTTGTTGGGCTCTTGATTGTTGATTTTGCTTTATCATGAGTTCTAAACTGTTGGTTCCTGAAAGATACAAGGCAATTTACAATTTTACATTTATTATTGCAGCAAATATCAATTTGTTGCCTTGTCTGGCAATGTCTTTAGGCAGCTGCACTTGAAAGCCTTTTTAGGCTATGTGTGCTTTGTCCTCATCACTTAACATAAGCCTATACATATACTGGGTGGAGATTTCGAGATGGCATATTGTTGAAACCTATGTTGGATTAGTCACATGTTTAAAAACTTTTACTATGGGACCAACACTGAATATTCAAATTTTTTTTTTTTACTTTTCATACATTATGATCGAGGAAGGTTAACATTATGTAAGAAAAGTAAAAAAAAAAAATTGTTCACTATTGGTCCCATAGTAAAAGTTGTTCAGAATTACTACATAGGTTTCGAAAATATGTTATCTCGAAATCTACAACTGTTATAAAAATCAAAGCCTGCCGTGCGTTAGTCTCGCAAAAACTATAAAAAGTCTCGACTAACTCTTAAAATAACTTGACTAATTAATTTGATTTTTTGTTTTGTACTGCATTTTTTGTTTGACTTTGAAACTATATTTATTCTGCAGAAAAGTGCAATTCGTGCGATCTATTGTTTGGGCCCTCGCGAGTCTACGAAGTCTTGTACTTGTATAATAATGGTATATTGTATAAGTATTTGGGAAAAAAAGCTGTACCTAATATGAAAAGATCTTCCACAACTAAAAAAAAAAAGCTTTGCTGAGTTTCTTTCTGGAGTCTTCTCAGTTTAAGTGTATTTCGAACCGATGGTTAATTCAACTGTATGTAACGTTCATAAGTGCCTTACCAGGGCCTAAACTGGATATATGACATTTTGATTTGATTTGACTCCTCAGTGTCGTTTAGGAAAAATCCAAAGGAACAGCCGAAAAATTGAGATTGGGAATTGCAACTTTAGATTACTTTCGATAGATCGTTCGTGGTAGTACCTATTGTTTGACAGAGATGCGCCATACATAACTAACTATTATTCATTTCATGCCGTTGTGTTGAATCAGATGTGAAGAATTACGATCAAATCAATTTTGGATAGTAGAAAGTTCACCGGGTTACCTAGTAATTTTTGTTTTTCATCTGTCTGCTGTCGTCGTGACTGGTGGCCTCCATTGAGATTGAGAGCCATCCAGTTTATTATATTGCTAAGCTTAGCTTATATGGGTTTCCTTTTTAAGCGATTAAAATGGGGTGGGATTTGATAATTGGACTGCCAGTTGAATAGGATGATTCTGAAGCCGCCTCTTGTAGTCTTTATTTCGAGTGGATATTTCTTTTTCACTGTTGGTACTTTTAAGTGGTAATGTAATTCGACATTGGTATGAACCAAGGCAATGAAGCGCTCGTGGTGTAGCATGATTAGCCGTTCTTAATCGATCGGCAAAGTTAAGCTACGTCTGTCGTGGTCGGTACCTGGATGGGTGACCGCCTAGTGGTATTTCAAATTGAGCGTTTTCCGTGCTTCGGAAGGCACGTAAAGCCGTTGGTCCCGGTTATCACTTAATTGTGATAGTCGTTAAGCTAGTTGGATGCCTCCTAGGCGGCTTGAAAAATTCCAACAGTAGGTTGGCCACTAGCCTACCTCCACACCGATCCGCAGTGGGCACGCCTGGGTGGAGTATCTGCCCATTCCCTTTTACCCTGATTTGTGAAAGGAGGCCTGTGCTCAGACATTATAGGCTGATGATGATAAACCAAGGACCATTGGATACTTTTCAGAATAGCATTTAGGATCGTCTGTACTAATTTGTGTTGAAGTTACTGGCTCAGACCAAAGCTCGATTCTGTATGACCAGATAGGCATAATAACTACCTTGTATTGTAGATCAGGAGTTTATTTTTTCCAGCAACAGTTTCGAATTTCTGCCAATAAGCCACTGGAGACTTTTGTATTTGAAATTGGCTTCATCTATTTTCTTTTTTACATGCGTTTTCCAAGTCAGTCTCCGGTCCAGGGCCAGTAGACAAGATGGTTATCGACAGTAAACGATCAACCTTTGTATGGGATTGACATTTCAAATCGAAATGTCACGTGATTTTTAAATCTCATACAAAGGTTGATCGTTTACAAACGATGACAATTGTCGACAGCCATCTTGTCTAGGGGGGCAGACCGTACATTCCTAGGTATTTAATGGTGTCATTGTGAGGTAGTGTCTTCTCCTAGTTTTACTGGTGGACAGTTTCCTTTTCTAAGTGAGAATGTTATCTGGACGGACTTTGTTGCACTTTTTTTAATTATCCGCTTCCGTAGCCACCTTTGTAGTTTGTTAAGTTGATCTTGCTTGTAATTTGTTTGAGCATCTTTACTGCTTGCCAGTATTGCAGTATCGTCGGCGAAGGTAGCGGTTGTTATTGCTGGAGATCCGCTGTAAATATAGTATAGAGGACTGGGCCGAGGACCGAGCTTTGTGGTACTCCGGCATTAATTTCCGTAATTTTTGTCGTAGTATCTGCTTCTGTGATTTGAAAAAGTCCCCGTCAGGTATGATTCAAACAAAGTATAGAAAGAGTGGGGGAGCTTTGTTTTTATTTTGTATAAGGCCGTATACAGAAAGAAAGCTGGTAGCCGGCGCCGATCTACCAGCGCTTAACAGTTACATAAAGCAAGCAGATTGAAGCAGAGCGAGCAAAATGTCGTACTCATCGGACGATGATTTGACGGGCGGCGCCAGCGCTGACCGGCGCGTGTCGAAGATTGTCGGAATTTGTTAGCGACGTTCCGCGCTTGTGAATATAAATGCCTGCGCCGCTTACCTGCGTGGACCGGCTCCTATAAGCGCCGCGGCCGGTAGGCTGCCAGCTTTCTTTCTGTATACGGCTAAACAGTCCTTTATGCCACACTCGGTCGAACGCCTGTTGTATATCAAGGAATGCCGATGAACAGTATTCCTTCTGTTCAAATGTCTCTCACTTTCCGGCATACCCTATGTATTTGTTCGATAGTCGAGTGTTTTCGACGGAAGCCAAATTGGTGTTACTTTTACTGTAATTACTTTTTCCATGGTGAGTATTGGCAGAAGTCTATTGAGTATTATTTTTTCAAACACTTTCGATGTTATAGCTATAATAGGCTTATTGGTCTATAAGATGTAGCTTGATTTATTGGTTTACCAGATTTGTGAAACATGATTATTTGGGAGACTTTCCATAGGTTTGGATAGTCACCGACTCTTAGTATACCGTTGAATAGTGTTGTGAGATATATAATTCCTTTTCTTGGGATTTCCTTTAAAATTATTTTTGTAATCAAGTGGCGCTTTATGCTCACCAAGTTACTTTATTTTATTGCATATTTCATTAGGTGATACTGGTTTTAAGGGTGGACTGCGTTGAACATCTTGTTTTAAAACAGTGTTTATTTCCTCTTCAGTTCCTTCAGTATCTTCTTCATTGGGAGAGACGACTTTAGAAACTCTGCAAATACGTCTGCTTTTTGTTGGGATGTTCGAGCCCATCCATTTGTGTTAGGAACTTTAAGGGGTGGTTTAAGTTTTTGTGGCTGATTATAGTGCTTATTTTCCACAGTGAGTAGCTTGTCGAGTTAGTCGGTGAAAGATATTTAATTCGCGTGTTGATCTCATTTTGTGGTTCTCTGATGAGAATCTCGAGTCGGACTAGTAAGTATCCAATAAAGAATCATGGCAAGATCCATACATTGATTTGTACAAAAACAAAATATTTTAGAGGGTTTTGAATCACTACCAATGTTAAGATTACATGACCAGCAACATGATATGTATTTACATGAAATAATTTATAAACCCTGCATAAACATAACGGTGTTGGTCGCGATTCGACCATTCTATGCCATGTCGCCATAGAATATCGCTGTAATATCGTGTTCTTAAAATATCTTAAATGCCTCAAGTTATTCCTTAGACACCAATAATCAATTGTAACGTATTTCAATGTCTCTAAAAATCTTTATTTTTAAAATAAACAAGTAAAAATAATTAAAATAAAATGTTAGAGCATAACTTGCCTGAGCCAATACCAAATTCATCCCCCATTTCTTCAGCTTCCTTAGCCTCACGGTTTTCTTTTGCAATTCTTCTCTGACGCTTTTTAGCAGGCTCATGTGTGAATATTTTGTATGCCGGGATTTCATCATTTTTGATCATTTCCTAAAATATATGTCACAATTATATTTTTCTACCTAGTATGTAACAAAAAAATTGCTAATTCTCTGCTAGTCTACTTTTCTAGCTAAACTCAAACCTAATTTACTTAAACATTTGAATTATACTACCCTAGTTCAGAATTATGAACCAAGATAATTAATTCAATAATTATATGCAGACGGATTACCAACACAGCTATTGGTGTTTTTATACTACAAAGTTGGTAAACAAACTTCTGATGGTAAGCGATTACTGCATGCTTACTGGACGCTTGCAACACATGGGGCATTGCTCATGTGTTGCCGACCCTTCACCTCTCCCAAATGAGAGATGTTGTTTTTTTTAAAATAAAATAAGAATATAATAAAAAAATAGTATAATACTCACATTAAGAATTTCTCTTATCCTAGGTTCATGCTCAGTTCTTGCAAACTGTACTTGATCAACAATGTAATCCATATCTCCTTTTCCTGACATATATGCTGTTTTGAGATCATCTCGTTCAGTTTGAGATCCTAGGAATACAGAATGCATTAATACAACTGACAAAGCCCAAGTTGGAGCATGCTTGCCCATAAGAAACCTAGTCAGTCTGGCCTACGATCTACCAATAACTTCCTAGATTGTTGGAGGCTGGAAACATAAGACACTGGGAGCAAGTCCTACTCCTTAGCTGACTGCATTATAAATTTGGATGCAAAATGTGTTTTATATAGACATCAACATGTGTTCAGTAAATACAACATATCATCATCATCATCATCATCAGCCTATAATGTCCCACTGCTGAGCACAGGCCTCCTTTCACAAATCAGGGTGAAAGGGAATGGGCAGATACTCCACCACAGGGGCCCACTGCGGATTGGTGGAGGTAGGATAGTGGCCAACCTACTGTTGGAATTTTTCAAGCGCCTAGGAGGCATCCAACTAGCTTAACGACTATCACAATTAAGTGATAACCGGGACCAACGGCTTTACGTGCCTTCTGAGGCACGGAAACGCTCGATTTGATATACCACTAGACGGTCACCCATCCTGGTACCGACCACGACAGACGTAGCTTAACTTTGCCGATCGATTAAGAATGGCTAATCATGCTACACCGCGAGCACTTCATACAACATAAAGGTGGAAGTATTCCCAGCATCTTGTGGTTTAAGCATGGGGATGGTGGAATTATGTTAATTCCAGCACACTCCCAAATATATAGTGCAGACAGTAGATAGGCATGCAACCAGTTGTTGATGGTCAAGCCAGATGGTTAAGAGTTCACGTTAATTAACAACTTATCTCTAATGAGTCTACATGCTTGGGAGCATATTGAGTCAAGGCTCTCAAGCTGGTGTTTGGCAGAACCATACCACATTACTTTGTACACTATAAGGTACTTTATGACTCAATGTGAGATGTGGTGAGTATTGTTTAAGGCGATGATAGCTCAGTGGTAGTGACGTCGGATACCGAGACGAAGGTCCCGGGTTCGAATCCTACAATTAGCTTGAGCTTTCGGTGAAGGAAAACATTGTGAGGAAACCATAGCACGGTGGTAGGGGACTTTGTAGTACCCGTCTGGCTGGCTACCACCCTCAAGTTGAAAATCTGTCGCCAAGCACCTATCGGTGTGTTCCGTCAGCTGCACTTGAGAGCCAGTTCCTTCTAGGCTTTGTGTGCTTACCACCTTCGACCACATCATCACTTACCATAGTGAGATTGTGGTCAAACACAGGCCTATACACAGTAAAAAAAAAAAAAAAAAAAAAAATGTTACCGTCTTTGATACATGTCATATCCCAGGTTATAGATAGCATAGATACATTGGAGAAATCGAAAACAAACTTATACCTACTTACGAGTTTAACATTATATTAAAAAAGATATGAAAGTTTACCAATATATTCTTTTTCATAGGATTGAATATCCTCCACTGTAATCTTCTTGAAGAGAAGCCTCCAATATATACTCCAGTCACGGTCAACTATCTCATTATAGTCCTCATCATCAACACTTTTGGTTTCATCATATAAATCTCGTTTGTTTTTGTCAGTGAGAATAGCGTGAATACTTCCCAACACTTTAAATTTTTCAGTTGCTTCCAGTTTTTCGTCATCAGCTACTCTATCAGGATGGACTTTTAGAGAAAGTTTGTGATAAGCTTTCTTAACTATAAAGGAAAATGTACATGATAGACACTTATTTTGTTGATTGAATGAAACCTTATGAAATATGTTTTTTATCTCACCTTCCTTGTCAGTAGCTTTTTCTGATATACCCAATACATCGTAAAGATTCCTGGTGCTATAATATTTTTCACATAAATCTAGAAGGCCCATTTCGAGACGAAACTATTGTATATTTTGTAACAGTATTATTACAAAGGTACAAACGCGCGGGAATCCACTATTTATTTTTAATTGACAATTGACATCACAAACAAATTGACATAAAAACAAACAGGCAGTGCTGCCAACTCTTCTAACCAAAAAGGAGCTGCCAGTCCCTTGAAAAAGCGCTAGATCGAACTAAATACTGTTTAGACGATAAATAAATGACAAAAATAGACCGCATTTGGGAAAAACCCTAAATTCAGCACCAAATTCAAACTGTAACTTAGCACCCAATCAATTGAAGTGACTACCATACATTGTTTTATAATATTTTGCATGAGTTAGCACTACTGAGATAAAAAAATAACAAAGTAAACATACTTTTTTTTAAAAAGAATCAGATGAGGTAGTTGACGTATTGTTATTTCATCATCATCTGATTTTTGGGACTTCTTCAATAGCCTGTGATATGATTTCATTTGCTCCAAATATAGCAGATAGTCGAACTGTGTGAGTTTTCGACACAATTTTGGACTGTGGAAAAAGCGCTAGGCGCTAAAAGGAGATGTACACAAAAAAAAGGGCTAGATCTGGCGCCGAAAGCGCTAAGTTGGCAGCACTGCAAACAGGTGAACCAGTGCTGCCGACTGTTCTAACCGAAAAGCAGCTGCCGGTCCCTTGAAAAAGCGCTAGATCGAGCAAAATACTGTTTAGACGATAAATAAATGATAAAAATAGACAGCTGTTGGGAAAACCCAATAATCAGCACAAAATTTAAACTGAAACTTAACGCCCATGCAGTGCTGCAAAGCCCAACTTGCAAAAAAGAAGTATATTTATGCCACTTGTTCTGCCAGGCATAAATCACAGGGATATAGCCTGTGATTTATGCCGAAAATCCAGGAGACAGGGAAAAAAAGGAGAAACAAAAACATTTTTGCTTGCAGAATAGTAGGATTTTTTATATTCTTCTCCAATGTCCTTACTTTTAAGTTTGGCCTACAAATCCCTTTAACTAGGACTTATTTTTGCCAGCCTCGCGTTATATTTAATGTTCTAGTCACAATAAATCACTTTCCCATTGTCCGCTCTCATCAGTAAAATGGTGGTCATTGTACAAAAAAATACTGGGTTTTTGAGACTACTTGAAAAGTTACGATATACGTAATTCATATCATTTAACTTGAACTTCACATGAATTGATCTTTATTGGATAAAACACTACCGATAAATATGCAATAAAAATAAAAAAACACGAATATATGAAAATAAAACGAAAACAAAACGTCACTTTGCAAGTTTCACAGTTTAATTCGAGATTTGAATCACTTTGTATTGATTTATTATATTTTGAGAGCATTGTTTGATTGCGCACCGCGCGCACCCGCGACACCAACATCTTGATGGCGGACCGCTGCGCCGTCAGGTGCTCCGCATGTCAATAACACGTGTTATTCTTAGAAAAATATAAAATGCCGTACACTTGGCTCACATCGTGAAAATCCAGGAGATTTTGATTGAAGTGAAAAATTAATAAGGAGATAAGGAGACATGTCCTAAAATCATGGAATCTCCTGGAACAAAAGGAGAGTTTGCAGCACTGCACCCATGCATTTTTTTATAATATTTCGCATTAAATAGCACGACTGAGATGCAAAAAAAACAAAGTAAACAATTTTATTTTATTTTTCAGAAAGGGTAGTTAATGTAATGAGAAGTTTTCTTTCGATAGAGTTTTATAGAGTTTATTGAAAATAACTGTCAAATCGTGTACGTAAGGTTCTTCTTCTTCTTCTTTGCTTAAATGGCGACAGAAATTAGTTCGAATTAACAGTTTAACAGGTATTTTCAACATAACTCTATAAGTAAAACTCTATGGAAAGAAATTCTTGGAACTTCTTCATTAACCTGTGATACGATTTCGTTTGCTTAAATGTAGCAGATAGTCGGACTGCGTTAGATTTCGACATAATTTTGGATTGTGAAAAAAGCGCTAGATTTAGCGCTAGGCGCTAAAACGAGCTGTACGCAAAAAAAAACCGCTAGATCTGGCGCCGAAAGCGCTAAGTTGGCAGCACTGAGTGAACAGTGTTTTTTTTTTAATTTTTTCTTGACCATGGATACAAATTCCTTCAATCGCATATATTTTGATAAATTTATAATATCACTTTCATATATTCCGCGCCTAAGTTGTACTTTGACGGGAGTTCATCATTTTTTACAGGAAGGTCACATTATTAGAAGACTCTACACAAAGTTTGAAGTTGCGGAAATAAATGGTTTACAAAAAAAATAAAAATCAAAATAGTGAAAAACTATGTAATATTTTGCCAATATCGAAATTTTGACGGACGTCAAAGTACATTCCTACCTAGTCCGCACATTAACTTTCACATTATCCGCATTATCAGTAACCGTCCAGTCATGTTTTAGTAAAATGGTGGTCATGGTACTAAAGCTTTTCACGGAGTTTTTGAGGCTATATTCCGAATTAAATAATATCGCTCACAGTGCTCACAGCAATAATTTGCGTACCGAGTTAGATATCACGATATTGACAGCTAAGAACTGTTAACAATTCGGAACGCCCGTTATCGCGCTCACAGTATTCAAAACAGAACATTTGAGAATTTAATTAAAATCTGATTTAACAATGTGCTAGGACTCCTTAGATCTTTTTTAATTTGACTCGCAAAAAGGAATATTCGCGTTCTTTATTATTTTTCTCTCATAAAATCATAAAAAGTATCTTTGCCAAATAGAAAACCAAGAATCTTATTAGAATTTCTGCCGAAAACACAATAATTACCCGTCACTTTTGACAGCGCTCACGGTGATATCAGTTTAGGGCATGGTCGGTGTGAGCGCAATATGGCGGATATCATGACGTCATCTATGACGTTTCACGGGACAACGTAATCTGTCATTACTCAATTCGGTACGGGTTTAAGCACGCTCAAATCGATTACAGCGATTATATCATTAATTCGGAATGCAGCCTGAGACAACTTGTAAAGTCACGATACACATAATTCATTTCAATTCACTGGTGCACATGGATTGATCTTTACTGGATAACATACCATCGATAATATGCAATAAAAGTAATAAAACTCAAAATACACGAATTTATGAAAATATAAATGACTAGCTGCCCGGCGGTAGGGTAGAACCACGCGAACGAAGGCGTCGTTCGCGTGGTGCTACCCTACCCTACCCTACGGGTATGAAAAATAGTTTACTTCCCATTCTCAGACCTCTCGCCGTTTCGGGGGAGATTTTTTACAAAGACGCTCAGTGTTTCGGGGGAGTTTTTTTACAAACACTGAGCCACACGCAAAGAGAATATAATGCTACGCTAGCACTGTACGCCACTGTACGGCCCGTACCCTAGTGACGTATTTTTTCTGCTAATACTTACATTTTTAAAATCGTGATATCTTTCGAATGGAATGTCCGAATTGAATAATTCAAAAAGTTATATAAAGTTATTGAAACAGGCTTGAATATGAAGTAATTAATTAGATAAGGAGGTAGTCTGTGGATAAGGATTAATATCAAGATACAAATAAATAGCCTTTTCTAGCCGCGGCATTTCAATAAACTTTTTAAAATAGAGAACACTTATTGTGGCATAACTATAATAGTTAGACATATGGTATCGCGACACTTTTTGTAAATAATGATGTGTTCTGCAAGGCGTATTACATAATTTTATTCTATCATCAATAGTTTTCGCAGTGCACACGATGTAATGAATATTTTAGGTATTTTTCTATTTTTCCTATTTTTTTTGAAAATATACCAATATAGCCTATGTCACCCGGGGATAGTGTAGCTTCCCAACAGTGAAAGAATTTTTCAAATCGGTTCCCGCCAAAAAGTCCGGTGAGCAGTGGTCTCGTACAGTGTGACCAGATTTAATTTGAACACTATGCTAGCTGCTCGCCCCTGAATCCTTCTGCTAGCCTGAATTTAACCAAGGTGAAAACATTGGATCCTTTTTCCACTCGGAACGATAGTTCTGGTTATATTTTCTTTTCATTTTCACGTAGTATAGTAACGTGCAAGACACAACTGACTGACGAAGACACACGCACGCAGAAACTATAACCCAGAGGCCCAGACTATAATGGAATGGTATACAATGTTTTATTACTTTTTGAGTATACTGCTGTACTTCAGTACCTTTCAGCAGGGATGTTAGATGGCAACTCAGGAATTATGACATCAGCCTATTATGGCTTAGAGTATTTACTGTATTTACTCTACACTACACACAACTAGAAAGAAAATATACATTGCTGCCGTTTCTGTTGTAAATCGTACTAAACACTAAACCAATTTTAGTCACATCACATCTCTTTCTTCCAAACATTGTTGAAAAAGGAGTGAACATGAACATATTGCGATAAGGTCCGACGAACACCCGTCTATGACCCCATGAATAGACCGCTCTGGAAATTGAAAATCCAAGCGCACAAACCACCAGAGAATTCATATCAAGGAAGCTTACTTAGAAGGCTGGTGTGCCAGACCCTTTCGAAAGTAACAATTTTCTGAGATCAGTCGATGTACAAAATGCTTTCATCGGTAACCCGAATAAAATCATTCTTGATATTACGCCGTGCAAAGAGTTGATACTCGCGCCGCGCGCGCATCGCCTCCATCTAAGACTCACTGACCGACTTAGCTACTAGCTAGCATCCATCGATGTGCGGTAGCAGCTAGCAGCGTGTGAACCGAGCGGTATATAGATTTCAGAGTAATACTGACCTAAATCTACTGGATATTTAATGAAAAATTGTAGTTAAACGTATATAATAATAGTAATAATAATAGTTAATTATCAATTATGATTAAAATTCGAAAAATCCGGATTTTTTTCTCAATATTCGGATTTATAATTGACCGCTAAAATCCGGATTTTTCAGTTATTTTCGAATTTCGAAGTATCCGGATTGCCTAGTAGTAACCTTCTATTGAATAGCACTAGTCCCTAAGGCACAATCGTAAAAGGCCGGACATGTCAGGCTTTTTACGGTTGTGTCCGGCCAAATATTTACGCGTCCGTCCAGTACGGCGTTTGTCAGGCTTTTTGTCTGGCTGCGTGCGAGTCGAAACTGGAGCGCAAGTGAGGCCCCACCCTATTTTAGTTGTGTAATGTAATCTAATCCTTCGTGCCTTCATCTAACCTATTTTTTGGTCTATATAATTGATTTGAATCAAAGAAATTATTTGAATTGATTTGTGTCATTGTTTTTTTTTTTTTTTTTTTTTTATTATAATTTGTCACTTTAAATAATTTTTGAATTTATAAGTGCGGGCATACCGTGTTAATTGTATTTGAATTAAATTTTGCATGCCAGTTTCTGGTGTAAAGTGAGAACCATGTATTAGATATATTAAGACCGTATTGTTATACCACATTTCCTGCAAAATAAATTATTATTATTATTATTATTATTGAATTATGTCAATTTTATCTTTTATATCATTTAAAATTCTACTGTACGTGTTTATGTCACTGAATTCTTCCTAAACGGCTGGTCCGATTTGAATGATATTTTTGTATGCGTTTGGGTGGTGCCCTGATGGTTTAGATTTACAAATCAGCCCGGCAGGTGGGGCTGCTAAAATTTTCTCTAGTTTAATTTATTACATACCTTCCTATGCTTTCATCAAAGAATTTAAAACGTCCAGAAGGATAGTCGCCTCTATGGGAACATGAAATAAACAAGCCAGAATTGACAGTATTTGACAGCCGTGCGCAGTACGAACTGAGAGCGATTTGCTCAGGGAGCCCCTCAAGCGGAGTGAAATTAAATGTCATGCTTTAGTAAGGCGGATTATCCATCTGGGTAGAGGCACGATGCCCTATGAAAATCTTTGGCTTTCATAATAAAATGAGAAATTTGTGAAAAAACTGTTACTGGGACATTGAGCTATTATTACTACATTAATAGCTCAATATACTGGGGCGCCAATTTGTTTCAATATTGCGGCGCGAGAGGCAAAGATACGAAGTGGCAAGGTGAAAATTCGAAAAGGGCACGTAGAATCTACAATACCACTAATTTTAAAAACTCCCGGAAAACTTTCCAGTGTACTTAAGTAACGCCTTTTTTGAGCATCTAATCACTGACTTGGACGACTAATATTCTGATCCTAGGATAAAAACAAAAATGTTGGATTGTACGTTTGTATATCTCCCTATTTGAAAATAGAACATCGATAGTATACCTATAGCATGGATTAAAAATTACTGTCAATAATTTGTCACATTTTGTTAATGTCAAAGCTACAAATTGCCACTTTTTATCAATTTTACACGTAATAAAATAATTTCAACGGTTTCAGTTGAACAACGTAGAAACAGGAATCAAATTATTGCTTTGGTAATGAATTCTATAGAATTAGCTTCAGGTGATAATTCTTTGCCGGTTTCTCCCAGATATACAAATGACGAAAACTTGGTAAAAGTAGAAGAAACTTTCAAAGACATCGATGCAATAAGCATAGATGTTAAAAAAATCGAAGGTGAGCACAAACCATCCCAAAGTGAAATAACTCCTCAAATGATTGATGATAATGAAACGAAGTTGAAAGAAAGGATTGCACAATGCAGAAACATTATAGAATCGTTGAAGTTTGAACTAAATGAAGAAAAAGCAAAATTAGAGAAAGACGGTAAGACAACTCAACGTCCAGCAAAAGCTGAAACTGGAGAGGTAATTTCGTCAAGTTGTAATTTCGTATCCTCTTCTGATATATTGGAAGATTTGCCATATACCAGCAACTTTTACAGTGCTTCAGTAGATATCAAATTAAACTGTGATGAAAATCTAATGGAATATGAAAAACAACTACAAAAATATCAACAAACATTAAATATGGCTCAAATAGAAAAGAAGAATGCTATTAGGAAACAAATGCTTGCAAAAGCATACAGACTGAAACTGTTGGAGGTTGAAAACCAATGTAACATAGAGCTGCTACGGGTGAAGCAGAGCTTGCAATGCTTAGAGCCGCTCCAAATTATTGCTAGCAAATGGAAAATCAGTAACGACGATGTTTATGACTGTAATAATTTCGATCTAATACCCAGATATCCAGAACTGGGCGGAATTACTGGAAGTGATATCAATTCCCTTCAAGGTGAACTCGATGTAAAATTCACGATAGATAATAAATCGGAAATCATAATAAAAGATGATTCAGCATCTTCTGATGGTCAATAAATGTAATGAATTGATATAAAATTATTTTTCTTTTTGATAAAGAATTTCTTGTTTTTTTTTATACCACTATGGTGGCAAACAAGCATACAGCCCGCCTGATGGTAAGCAGTTACCGTAGCCTATGGACGCTTGCAACACCAGGGGTATCACTCGCGCGTTGCCGACCCTGAAGAAATCTCTTCACGCTCTTTTTGAAGAACCCCATTGTTACATTTAGCACGAGAAACAATATGCTAAATTGTTTCCTGTTTTCATTTCATCGTCTTCCTTGCTTACACTTGTCATATCGGACACCAGAGAATTTTCTAGCATGAGCTCTACAGACATAAAAATATCAGTAAAGAAAACCATCCTACCTACTACTACATAATATACATAGCAATATTTGTGATGCTGTTTGTTTGTTACTCAATCACGCCACAGATACTAAATGGATGGATGTAATTTAGCACTATAGTCGCTGTCATAAAGCAGGATACTTATAAAATGATCGAAATAAATGCAGGCGTCCTGCAATCCCTGCAATGCTCTGTGCTGTCTCCAACATGTTGCATATCAATGACATGCTGTTATTCATTGCTATGCGGACGACAGTACAGGGGACGCTCATTACACGGGCCGTGGAAATATCCCTCGTTCCGTTGTAGAGGAAAGCCGCGAACTACTTGTCTGAAATCGAGAATAAACTAACTAGTGTCTCCGATTGGGGTCGACTAAACTTTGTCCATTTCAACCCCACTAAAGCACAAACCTGCGCGTTCACCGCTTAAAAAAACCCATCTACTGTGGCTCCACAATTCAGAACACGTTACTGAATATTAGTAAAAGCATTGAGATCCTTGGCGTCGATATTTCTAGCGACGTTCTGTTCCGTAGTCATCTAGAAGATAAGGACAAACTGGCATCCAAAAAACTCGGTGTGCTTAATAGAGCGAAGCAGTACCTACTTCTCATTGGGGCAAAGACTGCAACTTTAAATTCGCAATTCCAGCCCTATATGGAGTACTGCTGTCATCTACGGGCGGGAGCACCTGCATACCAGCAGCTTAGCCTGCATACCTGGGTCTTTAGACTCAGTTCAGCGACGTACCATCAGTCGTCGACGACCCCGAGCTCACAAGCGGCTTGGGCTGGGGATGGACGTTACCTCCATGCGTGTTCTACCGCTGATGCCCACGGCTACGTCTTCTATCGCATATCTCGCCATCGGCGGGGAGTTCATCCTCACACATTGGAACCAAAATGGTCTCGTACTGTGCGGTTTCAGGAGCTTCCTATCGCGGAATCTCAGGCTGTGGTAGCATAGGGTTCCTTAGAAGGGGTGTGAAGAGATTTTTGCAGGGTTAGCAATTTGCGAGTGATACCCCTGGTGTTGCAAGAGTCCATAGGCTTCGGTAACCGCTTACCATCAGGCGAGCCGTATGCATGTTTTTTTAATATAAAAACTTTAAATCCGGATGTGATGTGAATCTCGGGAACGTGAGTGTAACCGTTGGGCAGGGCAAGTAAGCTAATAAAGCGTAGGCTAATAATATGATAGTAATCTTAGAAGAGTGAAATTTCACATAGGAACAATTTTTTAACTAAATACTAACAAAAGTAACACTAAATACACAAACAATATGTTAAAATATACAAATAAATGAATATTTGCCAGTCGTTAATAAAATCAATTACTGAAAAAGGGTGTGAAAATCCGATTTCAATAAATCAAAAAGCGAGGAGGACCTCCGTAGTGGACCACACACATCGAGGCACGCGCTTCGAATGCTGCGGACTTTTTATTCCAGCCGCGTTGAGTTGGATCGTGTTCACTCGGCGCTCGTCGGCACCCGGTCGGCAAGCGCTCTCTGACATCACACACGTCGGCCTGCGCCTGCGCCACAGCCTGCGCGCCTCGCCTGCAGGAACTTGAACTTTATTATAATAAGATTCCAATTTGTCAATTAGAGGGCATCGCATGAACAAAACTGGTTTGACTTCTTTACACCTTGTATCTTTACGAGTTTAATTTTTAAAAGTTTTGGAATCGATATACATTAAACCCTTAGATTTACATACATGGTTTTAAACTATACATTTGTGGCTATCGTTCTTATTAATCTTGTATATAGTAGCTAGATAGATAGGAAATATGCAAAAATCCTAACGAACAATGCAATGAACATTTCGGTAATTTGTAAATAAGTTAATCAATTTAATTCCCATGTTACCTAACATCCAATATTAGTTCATCGGATGCAAATGAATAGCTAGTAAATTTCAATGCTGGAAAGTAAATAGCAGAGCTTTAACGTGTCTACAAACATGCAAGGAGTACAGACAGTACCTAATGTCTACACGTGTGTTAGTACCATTTACGAGCTTGGAATTTTAATGAGGACTACCTAGGAGTACGCAATATTATGCTGAAACGATTGTTTCTAATTATCTCTCTAATTGAAATCTATTGCAGGTGTAGGATATATAGGTAAAGGTTCTATCCCTTGTTAACTTAACACAGTGCTACCTATGCCTACCTTAGCTGCCACATTGTTTACCTAATGCCTAACTTTAATTTAAGCTTTGTATAATAAAATGGAAGTTAGATTTGGAAGTGGGTACATAGGTACATAATATGCTATAAACTTCCACATTCATAGCATACGGTTTGTTGTATTTAAAATCAGTGCTATAAAGGTTGACAAACAAATTGTAGGTATTAAAATATTACTTAAAAATAATTATAAAAAAAAAAAAAATTTGTTTACCAAATGCGTGAAATTTATTATTAATAAATAAAAATTATTATTTTATTGAACTTCTTTCTTTTTTTACGTCAGCGGTGGATAAATGACCGCGTGGTGTGACCCACAGGATAAAAGGTGATATCTTTATTCTAATGTTTTATGATATCGTGTATATTATATTTATATTCGTGTAATATAAGGGATAATATAAGGGAACTGGAACCGATTACCTGAGGATGTTGTATCTGCTACCTCAATAAACAGTTTTAAAAACAAATTAGATATCTGGACAAAGGTCAAAAAACTTGAAAAGTGAACTATGTATAAGTGCGGAGTGACTTTCAACACTGTGTGAAATAGACACATCAGCTACTCGTCTATAAATAAAATAAATAAAAATAAATAAAATAAATAATCCAGGGATCCCCAAACTAATACGGGCAAGAGATCCCTTTTCAAAAACTAACAATTTTTTTCCTATTGATACCTACAAAATACTCAAAATCAGTTATCGTTAAGTATCTTACGGAAATACTTATAGATAGCGCGTGTGTCAGACTGATTAACACTTGGAAAATACGGAATTACGAGTTTAACATTACTTATTAAAGTTTCCTTCAGCGTAAATATTTGAATCAGTTTGTGTTTCTTTATACTCAACTTTGCCCACAAAAGAGAGGTCGCTTAAACGCCTATAAAAAAAGTAAAAAAAAAATGTCTTCGCATAAGCTATGCGCCGTCAACGAAACGCAAATATGCAAAGCATTTTGGCCAAGGAAGTTTTCGATTCTGTATTTCTAAAACCTTTAAATATTTTTTTTACTCTGGGCTCGACATTAAAGCGCATTCCTTGTCTTTGGAAATGGCACTTTGATAAAGGGAAGTTAACAATCTCGAACAAAGTATAATTATTATATAAGATTTATGGTCAATCTATAGGTATCTACATCTACCAATATTATAAAGCTGAAAAATTGAGTGTTTGTTAGTATGTACTATATTGTACTACCTATACCTACGTAAATCTTGGAAACTACCAGTCCGTTTTGGAAAAATATTTAGCTTAGATAGCCCGTTTATTAAGAAAGTCTATATTGCATTTTAAATATAAATACAACTGTATCGTTCATAAGTGCCTTACCAGTGCATAAACTGAATAATATCTTTTTGATTTTGATTTTGAAATTGGTTGAAACCACGGAGACGGTTAGTTAATTATGACAGCAAGCAAACTATAAGGCCTGCTGTAAAAGCCTTTGTTATTCATAATTATATGATTTCACTATACAGTCAATGTGGCAAGTTTGCCAAGTACCTACTTGTAGGTAGCTAGGTAATAGTTGTTTACTCTCTGTAGGGAGACGTCTTACTTTATCCCGCCGCATGTCGTCGGGAGACGCGGCCCGGGCGTACCAGTGTGTTTTGTATGTGTGTATGGGCTCGAGAGCTTTATGGAAGAGTAAACAGTTTAAAACACTACACACTGGGTGTATTGGTCCAGCACTCTCCTCCATTAGCCTTCGCCGACACCTCGGCCGGTCCTTTGTCGAAAATAATGTTTGTTTTCCAGCGTACCGTACTGACGAAGGTGCGGGCGCGACACTCGCTCGCCACTCGGTACAGTTTACTTTAGCTGCCTTCCACTTTCTGGTAATCGGCTTGTCCATTTTTTGTTCGTGGGTACGAATTTATAATTTTAAATATTTGATATGATTTGTGTTTCTTAAGCAAGAAGATATATTCTGGAAGAGCGCCAACCCCTTATCCGTGATGAATGCCTATGATTACTTATTTCGGTGCAGATTTAAATTACTGGCCCCTATCTTAAACATACAATATAATTCTGGCCTTTCGATAAAGAAAAACATCACGAGGAAATCAACACCATGTATGAAGTTTTATATAGATTATGGAACTTATAGAATAAATATGTTAAAAAAGGTTACTTGACAATTCATAGGCAACATACAAAGGTAAAAAAGATTCAGTTTGATATTATGATCTGATATGATCTAATCTTCAAATATAGTAACTAACTAAACAAAACGTATAAGTATTATCAGTAAATAAAGTAAAACCATGACTAATCTATTTGTACCTAAGTTTTGTTGGAGGATATTTACTTACATTACGGTGAAGGATTCCACGCGCACGTAAATTCCGTCTTAGTTATGAATGAACCTCGGCGAAGCGACGAAAACTTGAACAATATGGTTCGTTTATTGGGTTAGTTTATTGTGTGTGAACGATGCCATTGTGTCGAGCGGTCTCTAGCCTATCAGTAGTGGCGCCAGGGGCCAGGGTAAGTATAAGTAATACTAGTGATTATGAGGATGCAATAAACTTGCTCATTGTTACATTGTCGGAGTCACTTCCTCTGCTTCCTGCCAAAGTTTTTCACTTTGTTTTATTCGAGGGTTGGTTAGAGCGAAAGGATTCGGAAAACATAAGAGCCTGAATTAGGAATCGTTACGTAGGTAGGTACACCGAAGTGTTAATTGGGTAATATCAGTTTTAAAAGTTATATGCGAAGGTTGTATGTGTATAACTTGTAACACCTCTTGGAGCGCCTCTTTCGCCAACAAACTTTGTTGTGCAGTTTGGCGAAACTGTATAATTTATAAAAAGCTATAATAAATTTAAAAAAAAAACCCTTTGTATGTATTTTTGTTTAAATAAAATCAGTAGTGCTTAGGAGTTCCACACCTCATAATGAACGCAGGTAATTTATATAACCCGAAGTTGCGAATCTTTACAATGTTATGCAGGCCAACTTCAAAGTAAATGAGGAATAACCTATCTTATCAGTGTTTTGTTCTGTAAAGCTTTGTGCGACCAACGCAAGCACGTTACATTCTCACACTTTTTGTTCAAAAGGTTCGCCAGTTTCACATGAACCTTCTGAGTAATATTGATAAGGAAGTGTGAATACCTGTTTGGTTTTGCTACATAAATATTTTTTAATCTATTGGATAAACCTGTTTGTAATTTATCAGAAATATTTGGGGCAGATGTTATTTTTAGGTGTATTTTTTTTATGTGAATGAATAAAACGCCTAGATTCTGAATTATACTTACATTAAAGAAGACAAACATCTACACAATAAAATGCGCAAGCCGTATAATCTAGCTAGAATTCTAGCTTAGCATCGTTCTTCATGAGTAACCTAAAGACAAGTACCTAAGACGGTACTTATCTACGTTCTTATTATGTCATCTCTCTAACATATGGAATTTTAATCTACAAACTACAAAAAATAATACAAAACTTGTACTCACGTGTGACTTACGAGCTGATTATACGGCTTGCGCATTTTATTGTGTAGATGTTTGTCTTCTCTTTGCGTACAAATCGTCCTAAATAGGCACTCACTGTTATGGAAATGTGCGTATAAATTTCCCTCTATAGCCTTTCTAGGTCAAAATCGAAAGGGAAGTTATTTGTCTCTTTGTGCGTCAATTAGTGAAGTAGATGTCTTGCTTGACATCTCCAAGCTACTCTTTTCACTTGACATGAACTCACGTTATTATGTTAATGGAGTGTCAAATATGTTCGGAATTAGATAGTGTTTTTATTTATTCTATGGCGTATCCTTAAAACATTATGCATTGGACAGAAATAAAATATAACTGTGTTAGCCACATAGACTTTAACCTTTTGTTGTCTAATTGTGTGTTGATAAACAATATGTTTTTTTAAATGTTACAGTGACTCACTTACAGGCCATAAAGGAGATAATTGCTGACATTATCTGACGGTGTCGGTTTGTGTTTTTAATTAATCTAATTGAAGATTATTTCACAATGTGTGTGGACTTTAATATCGATCCAATTAATGGCGAAGTCACGTGTAGATAGATACCTACACTTACCAAGTATGATGTACCATATATCATATCCTTCGACGCATTTGAAAAGATAGTAGTACACACGGCTACAGATCAAGCTATACATTTCCAGTATAAGCTGAACTCGCATTGTATAGGATTTCCGTACAATGGGAGTTCAGCTTATACTAGAAATGTATAGCTTGATCGGTAGCCGTGTGTACCTACCTAACTAATATTCAACAAAATTGGGTCACACGCAACCTAATCGTTCTTCGGCTTTTGTAAAATGTCAGCACATTGAGCAAGTGCATTGTAGCAGTGAATTTTCCAACACCTACGAGCCCAAACGTAAGCCAGGCTATTTACAAAACATTTCCGGTACATAAACTGCCTGATACCGTTTGTAAATGGGCGAATTTTTTACATAACTCTCGTGAAGTTTCATGTCAACAGAGATAAATGTTGTTAGCGGTTAATAAGTCACAGAAGTGTGACCTCACGTGTAAGAACAATGTGCAATTGCTAGCCAATAAAGTTCCCAATTGTGTTTCAATATGCCACATATCGGCGAACGTCAGTTGCTACAAATTGTAATCAGTTCTAAAAAGCCATAAATGAAATTTTAGTACATGTTTGTAAATTGTGGTTTTGGAGTCACGTTTACAATTAAAGAACAATGGGTAATTTTGTATGGGGCGCGTCCCCAAACTGTAACAACATGAGCTATGCCTACGACTTTGACTATTGCCCATATTGAGGACATCATTTCATCTTATGACAGCATGCTGAATTATATTGAAGAAAAAAGAGCCCCGGTTTTGGCCAGTACACTGTAATTTTGAAAGTAAGGGGTTGAAACCTGATTCGTTTATCTATATATATATAAATCAATGCCACTTTTCGTTGTAATTTTATAACTCAAGAACGGGCTCACCTATCCAAACCAAATGTTTAGGCTTTTTTCGGACTATTTAGTAGATGGTTTATGTGAAGTGTGCACAAAATCGGTCGAGCGGTTCTTTATTTATCACATTTTTTGTAATAAATGAATTCAATAAATGGCGGATAATTTTGTTAATGGGGATTTTGCTGTCAGGGTAGGGTAGGGTAGGGTAAAGTAGGATAGGGTAGGGTAGGGTAGGGTGGGGTAGGGTAGGGTAGGGTAGGACCATAGGGTAGGGTAGCACCACGCGAACGAAGTCGCGCCGGGCAGCTAGTTGTATATAGAAAATAAAATCTTTGATGATGTTCGCTTTTGTTGAGCAATTGTAGTGACGCCGTAAGTGTCTGAACTTTTTTGAGACACTGTAAAAGGAAAAATAATAATTTCCGTTAATTTCTTAAGACATTAGAGACCCTAGCTGGTAAAATTATTTTGCTTAAATTTTTATTTGTTGCGTTGAATTTAATCGAAGCATACTAAATGAAAGCCTAGAAACTTGATTTGACCACAACTGACTCAACAATTTTGAACAAGATGGAGTTTTGACCATGTATGTGGCCACAACTGGTTCCCATATAACACCTGTTCTGGTCACTTTTTTATTTAAGTTTATAACAATGATTAAATACTTAAAGCTTAACTGGTTTGGTTACGATTTAATTAATATTTTTTAACCATTCAACAAAAATAGGTACCTCACCTTAGAAAATTATTTTGTCAAAGTCAAAAGGAAGCTTTTGCTTATTCGCTTTAGCCTTAGAAGATATCTGAGGCGAGAGCGAGACGGTGTGAAGTAATATTTAGTCTTTATACCTACCTTGTTAACTTGGCTTTGGATTTTGGAATTTGAAACTCAGAGGGAGCAGTAGAACGATTTTTGCGTAGGGATTCGGTTGATTCTGATGCTTTATAAGGATTTTAACCGGAAGAAAAAATATAAAGCATTTCTGGTGGTAAATAAAATATTAATTATAATATTGGTCATTTTTTATACGAAAATTAACAGTAGGTACAGTGTTGTGTTAGGGAGTACAGCATTGGGTTCTTCATGAATGGTGTTAAGAGATGTTTGCAGGTTTGATAACATGTGAGTGGTACCCCTGGTGTTGCAAGAGTCCATAGGCTTCGGTAACCGCTTACCATCAGGTGGGCCATAGGCTAGTTTGCTAGCTTAGTAATATAGAAAATTTAATAAAAAAAAATGGGAAGACTAAATATATTAAAAAATACCAAACTTACTTATAACATTAAATTAACATAATATAATTAAAACATCTTGTATATCTACAATAAAATATTGCTTTAAAACCGTTTTATTGTAGTTAATAATTTTAACTACAATATAAATAACTGTCTAATAGATGTACAAAACTGGTGCATTGGTATGGCCAGAACTAGGTGAAGAGTGACCACAATTAGTGATTTTACACCTTTCCTATTTAAAAATTAATATAAAAAACGTCTCTCGATACACACTTCTACAAAACCTGAAAGCCAAATAAATTAACTACTTTATTGAAGTAACTAATCAACACGATATACATTATTCCATTGGTGCGTCCATGCTACGCGAAGCGAGCACGAGCCGAGCCTCGGAACGAACAGGATTCGTTCGTTGCTCGCGATTTTAAGCGTGGACGTACTTAACTAGCCTTCAACGAGCCTACAACGAGCGCGATACGAATCCCTGTGTTCGTGAAAAAACTGAAAATCGGGCGGAGCGCAGTCGAGCACGCTTCGAATGCTGAGTCCTGCGGGGTTATTTTAAAACGGTCGAATTTGGAATCGGGAGCGGAATCGGAAACCTTCATCGAAAAGATCCGATAGCGGAAAGTTGGAGTGCGTTTACAAAGTTTGTTTTTAATAATGGTAGGAAATGGTATACCTAAACTAAAATTTAAAGTAAAATCGAAATGCTTACGGATTTTTATTGCTGAAAGGCCTCATTTAAACACTCATATCAAATGCATAAAGACAGATACTTGTTATTTTCTATATTTTGGATTTTAGGTCTACATTGTGTTAATAAACATAAAAAATGGTTTTCTAGTTTTATCGAACTTCGAAAACTGACTGATAGGTCGAAGTAATTGTTGTTTATAATATTAGCAAAAGTCAGGCAAAGGTTTGAGCCATACAGCCTAATCGTATTTGAGTTATACCCGTTATACCTAAGAAGTTCTAGTCACAAAATAAATCACTTTCATATAGTACGCACTGTCAGTCACAGTCCATAAACGTCATGTGTTAGTAAAATAGTGGTCAATAAACTAAAACTTCTCACGGACTTTTTGAGACAAGTTGACGTCACGATACACATTCATTTAATTTCCCTTCATTGGTGCCCGTGGATTGATATTTATAGGATAAAACATCACAGATAATACGCAATAAAACTCAAAATACATGATTTTTTGAAAATAAAACGAAAACGCAACGTCACTTCCCGCCAAAAAGCCCTCTGTGACGAAGTAGTTTTTTTTAGTATAATAACCAAATATTTTTGTTTTTCTTTTTTTCTTTTGAGTCTAATAAAATATTTTAACTTTTATTTGAAAATAGATAATTTGCAATAGATTTTATGGTTACGTAGATTTTTTTGTGGTAGTGAATCTAGCATCCAACATGAGTAACGGTATTGAGTAGTGACCAATATGTTTTAGTTCCTACGAAGTTTGAGTATGTAGCTATTACTTTTACCGCAGACCTTTCTTATTCATTATTTACTTAAAATAGGGGCAAACACACTCAGTTTAGTACCAACTAACCTTTATATAAGTTTAAATAATGCGTTTATATTAAATAATGGTCAAAAACGAACATTAAATAAAATTCGGAAAGAATTCCGCCATCTAAAAGCTATCGGAAACTTTTCGATGATTCGGATTGATATTTCCGTCGAGAAACGTCAAACTATTCGATTCGGAAATTAAAATAGCAATGGCCGCTTTAACCTATCATGCATAATATATTTATTTTAGTTTAGGTATTATTTGTAACACTTAAATTGTACTATTATCATACTATGTTAAATAAATATTGATGTTCTTACATTTTTGATTGTATTTTAATGTGCAAATATACATTTTCATTATTATTTTATCATGTCGGAAACTCATCTCGGAAGTTTTCGATTCCGCTCCCGATTCCGAATCCGACCGTTTTAAAATAACCCCGCTGATCGTTCGAGGCTCGCAAGCTCGTCCACGCTACGCGAATCGTGCTCGCAGTGTGCTCGTTCGTGGCTCGGCTCGTGCTCGGTTCGCCAAGCATGAACGCACCATATTATATATAAAAATCCTTAAAGTGGCCACAACCGGGGGCTTCACGTTTAAAGTAAAATCAAATACTTTGTATGTAGGTATCTTGGTTCGGTCCTGGAGGTTCATTTACGCTCCTTATGTGTTTTCCTGGTATTGAATGTAATTTATATGTTAATCCATTAGATTTCCAGCATCAGGATCCAAGTAATTTCTAGTAAACTGAATACGTAAATCGTGCTAAGTCTAATCTGAAAAAACTTTAGTTATTGATAAAAAATTATCCACACGAACAGTCGCATTAATTACATATATTAGTACAACCCCGATAGAATTGAATAAAAAAGTGATTTATAAAAATAATTATTTTTGGGTCTCTTTCGATTTTTGACCATCAAAATAAATTAACCAGAGAACCAAGTGGTAGAAATTACACTTTTGTTATTTTTACAATATATAGGTACCTAATATATTTTCAGAGCTTTTTCTTGAGTTTATTTTTGATATATCCATTAAAAAGTTAAGTTTTAGCAAGATTCTGTCCTTCAGCATCATATTCTGCTGCCTACCTAGGTACTAGGTACTGCTGAACACTATCTCAGATTTTTTTCAGCTATTAAGGTATTATTTCAGCTTTCTTGTGATGATTTTTCTTTTTTTTTATATGTTTGTTTATAAGTTCTTGCTTTGCTTTATACCCTTTCTCTATACTAATTTGTAATTCAGATTGTGACAAAATTACTCACGATTATTACTGTTGAGCGGATTAGTTGTAGGAAAATCCAATGAACTGATGACACTGTAGTTCACAGTGTGCTAAACATGCGGTTATTAAATAGTTTTCACTATTTATGTAGATCCGTAATGTGGTTTCCCCATAAGTGTATTTTCCATAGCTTGTCATGGTTAAATTTAAAATAAAATTGTTGACTTATATGAATAACTAGCTGTCCTCTGCGGTTTCACCTGCGTTCCCGGGATAAAAAGTAGCCTATGTCCTTCTCCATACCATAGGCTATCTGCATGCCAAATTTCATGATGATCCATTGAGTAGTTTTGGCGTGAAGGGGTAACAAACAAACAAACTCACTTTCTTATTTATAATATTAAGTTAGGATTAGGATTAGGATTGACCTAATGACGTATATAAGATAAATAAATAATCCTTGAAAACCTACACCTATCATTAAGTTTGCCTCGTTTATGAAAAATATATATCTGAAATTACCGCTATCTTTTTAATTATAGCTATATGTACCTAAGTAATTGTTATGAAAACGAGATGACAATGAACCGCACAGGGTGTCATAGCGTGGTCAGGCGGGTAGTGAAGTGAGTGGTGCGTTTCGCGAGCGGTTTGCGTGTTGGAGGTGGTGGCGGCGATGCTGACGGCGACGGCGACGGCGGCGGGGCGGCTCGCAAGGGATGCAGCCTCGGGCTCGGTGGTGCACGGCGATCGGCTCGGGCTGCCGTAGCCGGCTCTCAGTGTCGCTCAGATCGCGGCGCGCGGTGGTCGTGCGTCGAGCGCGTGTGGAGTGATGACTGCGAGATGAGGCTGTCGCTGGTGATACTGTGGATAGGTGCGGCGGCGGCATGCGGCCCCGGCCGTGGTTTCACCCGCCGCCAGGGAACGCGCCGCATCACCCCCCTGGTTTTCGGCCAGCACGACCCCAACATAAGCGAGAATAAGAACACCGCCAGCGGCCCCCCCGAGGGCCGCATCACCAGAGACGACGATAGGTTCAAAGACTTAGTGCCCAATTATAATCCGGACATCGACTTCAGAGATGACGAGGGTACCGGCGCCGACCGGCTCATGACACAGGTGAGTTTTCATAATTTTCCGGTGATTTTTCCTCTAATGTTGGACTGCATTTTCCGCTTCGGGTTTTGTGACAAAGTTTCAGTTCCATTTTAGTTTTCTATGTTACCGTAGATGTTTGGTGGAAGTGCAATACGTGACCCCGTTACGTAAAGTTGTTGGAAGTTGTCTCAGAATACAATGGATTTCATGAAGCGTCCGCTGTTTTGAAAACTGCTCCTCAGTGCGCGGACAGGGACAATCGCCGGTGTAAACATTACGCCCGTGGAACAATAGGGACAAATTGCGGGCGTTACGGTAGCTTCGTAGCGAGTGTTCCGATTGTAGCACTGCAATTACGCAGGCTTTGTCAACAAATATTTTGACTCTGTGACTAATGGATGAATGATGAATTCTTTTCAATTTTGATGCCAGTTTCGGTGAATATATGGCCGTCGTAAAAGTTGGTGTCGAAGGCATTCAGTATCATGCGTTGTCATTCACGGTGCTTTGTATAAATATAAAGACAACTTACGGGAAACTTATTGTTGCTGGTAAATTTATTGTAGCCAATGTTTTGGTCCGCTGCATCTAAAATAATTTAGAACAAAACCAGCACTCTTATTTTGTTCTATTTAAGAAGCGGGTATATAGTGATAACATTTGTGACAGTTCATATTGGATTATTCTGACTACCCTCTTGACGGTGACCATGAGTTTGTTACTACATTAATCTTGGTGCACTCATCAACAGATCCCACTGGATCTGTTAGATCTTGGCCAGTGTTTTTAATATTCGTCCGAGTTATTTAGAGTGTGTGTGCCGCTAGATCCATATAAAAATATACCAGACAAACTATTGAGCGTCAAGAAGTGTTCGGATTCCGTTAAAATGTTTAATGTTCTGTTTGAAGGTGTGTAAATATGTGTTTGCTGCGTCAGATGGTTTTACAAGTTAGAATGAATAGTTATCATGTCGCTAATGCCATTAATCTCATTGCTAAATCGTGTCTGGGTGACATGCTGCCTATTTTAAAGATTAAATAGGATGTTCGGTACGCGTTTTCATGACATGCATGATTTTCGTATACCTTGATTTGCATTACATTATGATTACCAATACCAATATTTAGTTTACACTTTGAAAAAACAAGACGGATCGGTATTTGATTTGCTTAAAATATGGTATGCCAAAATATCTATTTAGGCATTTTCAGAATATAAGTAGTTGGTTTATGTTTATGGCTGGTCATATTTATTATCGTATAATAGTTAAGTTTACAAGAGTAATTGACAATCGCGGTTGGCAAATAAGTACATAATCTATCGTGCATATCGTCAAAGAGACCGCTTACAGCTCGTACTTTCGCGAGACTCGTTATGTCCGTCAGTTTTTCTCGCTATATACGCATATGTCACAGTCCGAACTCTTTCTTGGTCAAAACTACTTTTGACTGATTTCTTCATCATAATTACTCTTGGTCGGTCAGCGGGATCGTTTGTATGTCTGTTTGTCTTTGGTTTCGTAGCTTCTAAACGGCGGATCAATTTTAATCCGTTTTTTTTCAAATTTGAAGCAGTTTTAATCGGATGGTGTTTGATCTGATGAGGCGTTGCCAACATATTTTGAGTTATGTATAGGCAGCATTCGATAGGGACAATTTCCACATTTATAGCTTGAGGATTAGGCTTTCATCCCAAAATTTTGTTAGTTAGATAGAAGAAGAGTGGAGTGTTTTGTAGTCACAATTTTTAATTTAATGAGCTTACCTAATTTTACTTACTAATAAACTTCTGAGGCTGATGTGGCTTAAAAACAAGCAAAAAATATCAAAGACAGTATTAACAAGAAGCACAATTGCACAAAAAGAAAAAAAAAATATTAGAGCATATTATAATGTGTTAATAATAATTTCTTAGTTTTCTGTAGCAAGTGCTACAGAAAATGTGCTACAATACAAAAATATCTAGGGTAGTTAATGTATTTTTTTGGACTTATACTTACCTATATGTTTCTTGGAAGAATCACGAAGTATCAAAAGTAAATCAAATTCTGTTTATCTATTCCGGAGAAAAAAACATATAAAAATAAATATAAGATAAGACATTTTATGAAAGTATGATGGTTTTTATGGGATTACGGAATTCTAAACACAAAAACATCTTTTAGACTATACTAAAAGCCGATGAAATATCACACCGGTATATATATATATTTGTACCATGTGTATGTGTATGTGTACCCACCCACCAAACACTAATGACTATGACCTCCTGCTATATCCGACGCCGTCGTGGGAATATAATTATCCAAATCTTGGTTTAGCACGAGTGACGTTCAATCTTAATGGACGGATCGTAGTTTCATAGTAGTTTTCAGACTTTAATGAATCACTCGGGCCAACAACTCATTGTGTATAGATTAAATATTTATTCTGTAATAACAGAAAATCCGACGATAACTGAAAACAATATTTCTTGGAGCGCTTGCGCGTGGCCTCGCTCTAATGGCTCGCCAAACACGAGCGAATGAATGTTGACAAACAAACAAATGTCCACTATCGGCTGTTTCCTTGTCGATGTAGGTCAGTTTATAGCAAAGCGTCACATTCTATAATGTAACCGATATTTGGACGATTGACTGACGGTTTCATCAACAACATCAAGGAGCAGTTGAGAGTAGACTACCTAGTTAGCTTCGCAACATTCCCATGCGATATAAAATATATGATTTGAGTATGAATAGCCGCGAACAGGTTTGCTAGGCGTGTATGTATATGTACGTGAATAAATGTTATATGTGGTCAGTTTAATAACGTTGACTAAATAGTGTTTTACACAAATAGGTATATGGTATATTTTAAGGAAAAACCCTAGATATAGTGTGCAAATATTTTTTTACCATGCACAACCTAACTTTAGCGGCATTATGTTTGGTAGTTACATTCTGTAAATTTTGTATTCATCGTTCAGTCGGAACGCAAATTATTATATCATTACAAACATCTGAACCTGATCATTTAATTTGCTATTGTTTAGTGCACCTACTAGTACTAGTATAATCATACAGGTGACCTGTTCTCATCACATCCTTATGTTCTTTCTACGCCAGCTTATCAGGCACCGTCTAAGCTATATGGTAATATGGCTATATTTAGTATTTTATGTTATTTCTCATTATCGTCGTTTATTTGGGCAAAAACGGTTTACCTTTTTAAATTTGCCTCTTACACCTTTATGATAAATCTTCAAATATCGAATAAACATTCCCAGACAAAGATTTTGCAACCATTTGAAATATTTTTTTATTTTTAAGTTTATTTATTTGGGTTAAAACTACGCACTACGCGGGGAAATATGCGGCCAAGCCCCCCGAGTCATGAAAAGAAAATCTCATGCAAAATACTAGGTATTTTTAACCTGTGAAGCGAGTGAAGCAACCTTCGACTTGAACAAATAAACACTTAAATATAACCAATGTTTTGGGCAAAAGTGAATAATAAAATAAACATATAGATAGACGATCAGTAAAAATTACGAAATAATATTAGGATAGTCGTAAAAAGACAAAATAAGTTTCGTCTCAGTCTAATAAAATTCAGTGATGCGGTTCCGCAAAATTATACCTTGACACCTTTGTATTTTTATATAGGCTTATTGATTATAAAATGCCAATTTATTGCAATGCTATATAGGTAAGAGGTAGGTACCTCGGTACACCGTTTGACACAAGCTATTTACGCTCACTAGGCTCTACAAACTGCATCACAACACATTTCAGGTCACGTTATTGTGAGAACAGTTCAGTCTAAATCAATCCAAGTCCTGAAATAGCAGTCTCGGGTCCAAGGACGGCTCTATTTGTTTGTTTATTAGCAAATAATGAGTCGAGTGTATGAACAGATCTTACGGCAAACACTTTAACGTCCGTACGTAGGTATATTTACGTGGAATCCAGTTATATGCAGATAATAAACGTTGTGAGGACTATAAAGAGTCGGCCGTGGGGACTGTGGGGTGCACCTTCCTGTGTGTGTGTGAAAGAAAGGCCCCGCGAATCGGGCCGCGTTCACGGCGCGCGGCTGAGGCGCGGCGGCCGCGGCGCGGGCGACGTTATGTGCGTGCCGCGGGCAGCACATAGCCGCAGCAGAGCTGAGCAGCCTTGCATTCGTAAAAATCTCCAAACCGGTTCGATGCGCCTCTATTACTTTCTTTCTGCCTCCAACGAGCCTCCCATTTAACTCGGGCCCACTTTTTATCAGGAATCAGTATCTCCGTCCGACTAATAGTATTATTTATTTCTCATAAATAAGAGGGAATATAAGTAAAGTTAATGCGCACGGGAAGCGGTACGTTAGGTACATGCCAGATGCTTCTTAGATAAATGCATACTTCTCCGACGGTACCTACTTCTATTGCGTAACCAATGCGGTGACAGCTCCGGGATTTATTTGTAAAGCCACGGTGAGCTTGTAATCTTTATTTACAAACAATTGCATGAATTTACATTACTTGCTCGGTGAAATACTGTATGAGCGTTATCATTGTATTCGGTTTATCTAAGATCACCGATATAATTCTTAATCATTTCATAAAAGTCTCTTAAAATATATCAATGCCTTCTACAACATATTACTATTCATACTAATCAATATAAGTAAATAATATATTCATATGTCTTTAAGTACATACGTTTGTAAGTCTCAGATTTAACCATTCATTGACTACGAGTGCGCGCGCCGCGGAGAGACGTCATTTTACAGATGAATAAGTATCACTTTTCCATGCTAGAAATGGCTAGCGTACAAACCGCAAAATAGGCGCGTGACCACATCGCCTGCGCTTCTCCGATTCCAATCGGAATTACTTACCATTTTATGTAAGTTTTTATTATTTAATATTTTATATCCCTGCACGCGAATAAGGCAGGAAAGTGGAAGGGGGTGGGGCGGGTGTGCGGGGCTTGAGGGACATAAATATCTCGGTGATTTATGGGCAAGGCGGTCGCGGGATAGGTCAGCATTATTCAATTTCGTATTTGAGGCTCGAGTTACAATGAGCTTTTACTGCGCGCGCGCAGATAGCGCAGCAATCCCTGTCCGTGCCGCAGTTGCTCACTTTTGTTGTCTACTTTTACGTCCTATTGTAATACCAGATTAGATATGTATATGACACTTTCCAAAAAATCACTAAGTATTCGTCAAACTTTACAAAGCTAACCTCACGTCCGCAAACTGATCGATTAAGTAGGTAAATCAAACAAACGTTTTATACGATGGAATCGTTTTAAGGTCACTTAATTATCGATTGTTAATATTGATTTCATTTCATTGCCTGATACGCTAAAGTGGTTTAATTTGTTGGCGGCAAAGACACCGCCGTCTAAATTAGATACTTTTCGGCTTATTAGTGCAGGATAAAAAACGGAACGAGCCCCGATCGCTTTGTGAATAATTGGCTATAATCAAATTAATCCTAAAATTCAACGGTGGGTTTACAACGTTGTAAAATGTTATAAAGATCTCCTAACAGGCCAAGCTGTTTCTCGTATCTTAACAAAATATTTGTTATGTTATGTATGTATAATTTAAAGTCCATTATTATTTTTTATGTATTCACTGACAAATGCTTTATGATTCTATAGAAATTACCTAGTAGGTATAACTCAATGACGTCATATTATCATATAGGTATAATCTGTTATTACAAGAGACAGGAATCAACGTAAATTTAAATTAGATTAATTTAATAGCATCGAAATTAAATAATTTTGGTAGACTTACTTACTCAACGTACGCTAAATAAATTTTATGCACTGACCGCGAAATACTCGTTTAATGACCGTTGATGTATTTAATGTTTATTAAGCTAGGTAGGTATCATTTAAAATTAGTTCTTATAAATATTAAATCAGATTTCAAATTACTTTAATATTGAGTTGAGTAGGTTCTAACTATATCAATTGCTACGAATTATAGATAGTTTATGCTCAATGCGGAAACATGTTAAAAAACTATTGAAGAAAATATCAGTAGTTACATTACTGTATACATATAATTTACTTTGGGATGTTATAATAAAATAAATAAATAAATATCCTGGGACATTCCTCACACACGGTCATCTGATCCCAAACTAAGCAGAGCTTGTACTATGGAAACCAGATAACTGATATAATACATATACTACTTTTTGTTTGTAAATACATACTTAATATACATAATTACACCCAGACTCAGGACATACAGATATGTTCATGCACACAAATGCATGTCCTGTGTGGGAATCGAACCCACGACCTGCGGCGCGTAAGGTGAATCTTAACCAACTGCGCCAACTGGCCCTATTATGTATACTACTGGTATGTTCCTTTTAAAATTGTATATGAATTAAAATTAACCGATGAATCCGATTCTGCATTTTATTACATTGTGTAGGCAGAATAATATTCTTAGTCAATACAAAATGTTGACAATTTTAGTCACTTAACTAAAACAATACCGAGATAAATTCGCGATCTAAAAATGTGTAGGCTAAATCTTATAAGAAATATTCATAATATTAATTTATTTGCCTTTGTTCACGTAAGATGAATAGATAATTATTATTAGTCAGTCAATAAGTGTGTTCTCTTGTGCAAACTTATGTAAAGATTCTTTCACACATAACTGAGCAATATCGATTTCAAACCTACTTATCGATTATTTTTTATCAATATTATGTTGAAATTAAATCCCGTTCTTGCAAGAAATTAAATATGCCTCTGCCTTAATTACATAAATAAACAAACGATAGCACTATATAAATTTATTTTTGCAATTTTTATTTGTTACTTAAAGACATAACTATGTTTCAGTCGATATCAGGTCAAAATAACTCAAAGTCAAAGCCAAAGTCAATTTATTAAATTTAGGCCCCAGAAGGGCACTTATGAAAGTCACATTTAAGATACAAAATAAGTTAAATCAATATTGGTATATTACATTGTATATGTTTTTCAAAAAGAAGTCATTAAGGTACATATTGTAAATGGTGTTATTGTAAATAATATTTGCAAATGTGCAGGGATGTACATTTTCAATTTTATCATTATAATAAATATTTATGTTAGTAATTGACTGTTTGATTTGTATGATGCATCACCAAACATATATCAATTAGGATAATATTATGTGAGTATGCAATACATAAATAAACAATTTAAATTTGATCAAATGCAATAGGCGGCTGAAATGATGTTTTTAGTCTTTATTACTGCTTAAATAACATAATAAGTCATTTTCTTCATAAATTTCGGCAGACATTATGCAACTTTATTTAAATATTAGGGAAATTAAAACATCCTAAAAGCCTTGCTGAGTTTTTTGCCGGAGTCTTCTCAGTTTAAGTGTATTCCGAACCGGTGGTAAATTCAGCTGTATGTACCAATTTAACGTTCACAAGTGCCTTACCAGGGCCTAAACTGAATAAATGACTTTTTGATTTTGATTTTTGATCGAGCTTATTATGTTCATAAAGATTACTTGCGCCATAAAATATTCTAAGTTTGATCATATTTATGTAATTATATGCTGATGTAAACTATTTATTATCCTGAAATCTTAATAAGCTAAAAGCAAGCTGATATTATGCGCAAAGCCGTGGGCAAAAATGTTTCATATCAGTATAGTGAGCTTAGAAACAAATTATTAATTTAGTTATGCAAGTATTACCTAGTGAGAAGTAAAGTCGTAACAAGTTTGATCGTCCGTGTGGTAGCCCTCTAACGTTTGCAAATTGTATTCAGGGAACACTTGTTCAAACATAAGCCAAACTGTTCAAGTGATAGGTCTTTGACCCTCACCCGTGTTTGCGGTTTGTTTTATATAGTCTCGTCTTAAGGTGGCGATAAATTAACGATTTGCATTTCTCCCGGTAACGTAAACAGTCGTGATATATGCATACACAAGTGTGCTAATACGTCTGTATACATCCCAACCCAGCTTAGACATCTCGCGAGTACTGCACAATGTATCGATACTTATCCACTTACTTCTATCTTTGCGGTAACTAAATATGTTCTTGCATTACATAAAACATCTTCCATTTGAACACAGAAATTAAACCATTGCATTATCCAAATAAAATATATATTTTTTCAAAACACTTGCTGGTATTGTGACATTTATTGCACCTTTTTTATATTATCTTAATGCAGCTTATTACGCACTAGTGATTTTGACTTTACATTGCCGCACAGTTTTAAATTTTTTTTTTTTCGTCGTATGACACGCGTGTGCATTATCATTACACTCTCGGCTCTCTATACCGCCTCGTCTATAATTACCAACATTGCACACATGTATCATAATGTAATTAATTACTTATACTTAGTCTAACAGCCTGTGAAAAAGTTTATGACTATTTTCCAACATAAGAGCATTATCTTAAAAAAGTAAAAAGTTATGTCGTCGCAAAAAGCGGTCCCCTCAGTGTTTGCGAGTGTCGTGTGTCTGAGATGCGGGTTTGTTTTAATTACTCCTGCAAATATTTGTAATGGTACAGCCAGCTGTTGGTGCTTATCTTAGTCTTATCTGTCAAACCTCAGTCAATGCTAAGAGGCACGGGCCATGGAATGACAAACATTATATCTTAGGACTGAAAATTATTTCGGTTCTATATCCCTCTTTAGAAGGTTCAAATTCATTGTTCTTTATGCTTGAAACTTAGTTTACTTACATCTGTGGATAAAGTAATTTAGGTAAAGCTCTGTTGAAATACGGTAATGAGGTTGATTATTCTTCATTTAAATGTGAAATGATGACTCTGTATTCTGTTGCTTAAATTGGATTAAATGTAAGTGTTCCGTATGATGCAACCTAGCGCCTCATATAATTTATTATCGATACTTTGGGATCATCTATAATTACTTTAGATCGATCATGATCGTTTGTAAATCAAAGGGATTTTGTTTGAAGTTGTGGTGAAATAGGGCAGAGCCATAAATATTGTTGTTTGTTATTTGGATTTGTGTTATGCTTTAATGTTCGAACATTATTGACTCATTTCTACAAGCATTACATATTGATGGCGAATGATACACATTTGTGATATACCTACACAACATGATGTATCACGCTGAACAGCCATGGCGACCAGATGAGTGAAACCTTATTGTAGCGGTTTCTCTGATTAAATTTCAACGTTATGTATCTATTTCATGTTCCAAGATATTTTATTGGCAATTGTAGACAGTAAGTTAGCACACGGTTTGAAATTCTTTGCTTAGTTGCATGTCATACAATTTCGCTATATGCTTAAACTACATTCTGTTATCTTCCATATCCGTAACCTCAGATATATGTTAGTACATTGATGCACGATGGTACCTACTTAATATTATTATATTTGTTCTAAAATCATATAAAGGGAAGGTGGTTTATGTAGGTTTATAAAGATATACATAAGGATTGAAGACCAAAGAAAATTACATCTCCTCTACAGAGTATCTTCTCCAAATAATATTTATCATACAGCTTATGTGCTGCGATGTTTCCAATCGTTATCCGTTAAGGTTGTTATCGATGGCTTCCAATGATTTATTGCTTTCAAATCGTAATCGAAGTGCATACACTTCCTGAATTTCGAAACATAATGATCTATTGCATGTGTGGAAAGTTAGTAAGAGTTAATTCTTTACTCAGCTTCGGCAAATGATGATTAGCAACTTACTATATTCATCCTTCATATCCTTACCAAATAACATTTTCAGTTCTGAATATTTAATTAATATAGAAACTCCATATGATGAAAATGATGAAAAATAAGGGTTTGTAGGTATGAAGCTAAAGTGGCCGTTAAAATCAGGTAGGGCAGTACTCAGCGTGTCGATCGGCACTTAAACGTTACACCCAATAAAAGTGCACCATGCGCAGGCCCAGCTCCGTAATTGGTCCTGCTGAACACGATTACACTCACAGGCGCGGGCGATCACCACGGACAATACATTTACGACTCTCATTGGTCCCATTTAATGACGTGTGACAACTCGTTACTCAGAACAATAAGCCTATAATTGAATTTTCATTCGGCGAAGCATACTTATTCCCAGTGTAATAATAGCTTTCACAATTGCCTGTATTTATTTGATGCTTTGTGTAGGTATATTACAGCATATTTAGAGATTCTTATTGTGTTCAAACGAAAAATGTTTTGAAGTCGGTGGGTTTTTATAAGCATAGTAAACCGTTGCATAAAATAGTCTCTGGAGCGAGTGGTCACAGTGCTCCGTGGATGCGCAAGCGCCGCGGGACGCCGCCGCCGCCGCCGCCCGCGCCCTCCGGTCCCCGCGCCCTTCGCCGCCATCACCTTTATTTATATTTATTTACCTTCCCTTCATTCACTGAGAGCCGCCCTTTCGGCCCTTTTTGTCACACCGTAATACGTCCGATACAAATATTGTGAAAGAGCCTGCGGTTTGAGTGAATTTATTATGCTTTAAAGTGATGTATCACCGATGATACCTGAAGTCGGGTACGAAATTTATTGAAAAATAAAATAACTGCTTTTCTGTCCAATCATTAATATCTAGGTATAGTAAGAAAATGTGTGCTTCGTAGCTCATAATTATTTAAATTGTGACCATATTAAACAATTTTGTTAATTTTTAAAATTACTCGGCTTAACATATGCGTAGGTTAGGTACTTGAATAATTTATTAAAGTTCTACACGAGCCAAAGCAATAATAATTTGGCGTCGTAGCGTCGTAGCAGTTACGTAGCTTATCAATTACCGACGTTTTCCCCCGTCATGAACGGCATTGTTTTTAAATCTATCATTAATAATATACCTATTAGATGCTATTAGTATTGAAAACAATGTAGAGATAAATCACAACAAATCGTTTCGGATAAAGATCGAATCCTCACCCCACCGTGCCTCGTAGCGCTGTGTGTGACTGTGACGCGGTGACATTTACGTGCATCAGTTATCTATCATGATAAATGGCGTATTTATTTATCCGACGAACCTAAATAGCTATGGTAATATTGGCCCTACAACAGCACAAAAGGTAACAAAACACAAAAGTTGAAAAAGGTAAACCGCGCTATTTACAAAGTGGCTAGCGAGGACCACACAGCCACAATCGAGCCGCGCGTGCGACTCAGCCGCTTCACTATAAAAAAATCATTCTCAACATAGATCTTTTTTTGGTTATAGATCTCGCATTTTGTTGGTGTGATTTGTGACGTTCGGAAATGTTAATGGCACGTCCTATTGATTTCCTTTTTGATATCGTACCGTTTTAGCTAGTTCTGGTCTAATTTTATGTTTTCAATCTTTCTGTTTTGTGGCCACAGCTGTTGTATGACTCATAAACAGTGTTTGGAAGTACATAGTTTCAAAGGCGGGGATTCTGCTAAAAACGCAAATTGTTTAGTGAGCACCGGCGCGGGCGCGGCAGTAGCGAGGAAGTGGCGGGCGGGCGAGCGCAGTGTCGGTGTTTACGCGATACGCGGCGGCGCGAGCGCGGGCGCTGACGGACGATGAACAGGCGTGCGCAGTCTTTGACACCACACCAGGCGAGGCGTTAGACGCTGCTCGCATTATTTTAAGTTAAAAGAATAGTAAAATATTAGCCTTAAACAATAGTTGAATTTTTGTATTGAGTTGCCTACTTATATATCTTTATTTACCTTTTAGATGCATGATGGATTGCACGTTTCAGACTCGATAATTCATGAAAATCCCAAATGCTACCATAAGCCTACCAGTTACAACGGTATTTGTGTTTGTGTGGTTGCATCAATATTGTGAGTCGAGATCATTGGCCACGTGTAGAAGTCAGTAGACACACATGCGCTACTTTAGGGTACGTCTAATTGAACGTAGGCGCGGCGGCGGCGGGCGGCGGGCGGCCTAACCTAATTTACATTAATGCAAACGAGGAGCATTGTTCAGGTGTGAAACGCTAGTGTCAACACGAGGCCTCTACTCAAATAGTTTATTAGCTCCACCCAGCGGTGTTCTGGCAGTCAGACCTTTGTTACACTGACAGCCCTCTAAAAGACACGCATACTTAACGCTTAAATATGACTATTCAAGATGATGCCGTGTACATACATACAGACATATAGCCGTACAATATACGTAACACTCCTCTTAGTAAATATTCAATACACGTAAAGTGAAGCATAATATCTACGACTTGTCGTATAAATTAATGCAATACCTGAAATGATATTGAATCACGATTTGAATGGATTATTTAATTAGGTTCAACGGAGTCTGGAGTTATTCATTTGTATAACATCACGGAATCAAATCACATGTCCTAGATACATAATTATTCAATTTACATAACATCGTACATCGGTCTAAAATGACAATTAAAGTTATAAGCCAAAAATAGCATAGATTAATATAATGTTTCATAATTCACAAATAGTTTAATTTAACTTAACAACAAAAGCGTTCAGTCAATTTCGCAAAATACATTAAACAATTTTACGAGCGCTTTACATCTGCTTTATGTGACCGTTTAAGAGACGATTTAACGCCTATAAAATGTTGATTATAAAGTTTGATTGTGCACGTATGCGACAAATTGTGATGGTCAGGGTGTGTCGGGGTCGTTGACACAGGGTGCCCCGGCGCGGCGGCAGCGGCTGCGGCTGCGGTCGCGCAACTGAAACACAAGAAGATCGCAGCGGTCACCAGCTCTGTGTGACAATACCTACCTACCTCCTCTCGTTGCCGCACTGCGGTTTTATCACATCTCTATTATGTTTTACACATTTTCACATACTTAACAATTATTCGTTTTACTATATGTGACAACTCATTAAAATTCGTCTTATTGTATAACAGGCATCTTTATGTTGTGTTATGTTCAAATTCAAATCAGCAACTCAAAACATTGACATTGTATTATTAAAAAATGAAGCTTGTTTTAATCTGATGGCAACACTAACGACTTGCATAAAATGACGTCACTTAGGAGACAATGGTCGATAATAAATTATTGTGACAATCTGCCACATCGAAAATTAATCTCCCCATGTCGAGTGTCATGTAAGTCGCATCGGATCGTTCGTAATAACATTATAAAAAATTACCGATTGAGACCTTGGAGGAAGGTAAAGTGCATTCTTGTGTAAGTTGCTTCAAGTCAATTCGCGGGAATGTGCGAATGCATGTGAGTGTTCGTTATGTTATTATAACTATCGTGCATCGCACGCATCGGCTCTGCCGCGCGCGCGCCGTCTGCTGTATACTTTACTTATGAATCACGCTTTGTTCTGACGCGTAATTATAATAGCAAATTAACTATCCTTCTATTATGTTGCATGATTTGACAATAATAGGATTACTACTTTCACTATAGCGGTAGGATTACTCTATTGCCCAATTGAATTCTATTGTTGTATTATTGTTAAATATGATTAATAAATGTTACTAACAATTTGACTCATGCAAGGTTTGAAAAAAGATGTCATGTCATTTCATTTTTTTTTATTGACTAACTCTTATAGGGCCCAAAAAAGATTTGCCTTAGGTATCACCTTGGTATCACCCTTACACGGAAGTCATGAAACTATATATCCGCGAATTAAATTAAATATACAATACAATATATATGTACTATAAGCTAGGTTATGTCACAAACTAAGGATTATAATTAACCAATTGCAAACTAAATGGAATTCAGTGCCATAATCGGTCTCATGATTCAATTGTTTACATTATATGCAGGGGAGAGAGGGGTTGGATGTAACGCGCGTAAGTTTTGCCAGCAGCAATATTTCGGACAACAAAATATATCTTCCAAATTACTTCCTTAGATGTAATTCGAGCATCTGCAATAGTCATGCGCGTGAGTAAGGTCGCCAGAGCTCATTGAGGAGGGGGGAAGGGTCGATAACGCGCGTAAGTGATGTCTCGTGTGTTGCAGGCGTCCATATTGCTATCAGGCGAGCCGTATGCTTGTTTACCGACTTTACAGACTGAAATAAAAAAATAAAAGAAACAATAACGTGACTTAAATCAGTACTATTATCTAATCTGTGACTTTAGATACAATAAGGTATTTAAAAAGATAGGCTGTACTATTTGAAAAATCGCAAGCTGTTACACTGTCACGATAGGCGTTTGTGGTAATACTTTTTACTCATTTTTCTATAGATAAAAAAATATCTTTAAGCTACTGCAGGTGGTTTAAAATAAACTCAAAAAGTTTTAAAGACCGACCAGCTATCTGAGATGCATGCTCTTAAATATTGGTGAAAACTAAAGATAAATTAACAACATGATCACTTCCTGCAAGTCAAAACAAATATATTTATACTATATTCCGATATTTATTAAAGCTGTCACTTTCAACCTCGCCCTCCCCCTATCATAATTCGTATTCATCCATATGGTTCGTTTACACGGCTACATATTTAGTCTTCCACGTAAATACATTCCATAGATGTTATTTATTTATAATATAAATTACTTACTATTATTAATAGCGTGTAACTAAACCTATTGTATAACAAAAACCTTAGATACTCGGGAAACATTATTTAGCTGAAATATTGATTATACTCACCGGCATAGAATTTGGCCCAAGCTCGAAATTTCATACAAAATAGATGTTTTTAGCAAAGATTTTTTCTTCTTTAATGTTGACTAGTTACGCCCTGCGGTTTCACCCGCGTACCAAAGGGATATCCTACCCTACCCTACCGTAAAGTTTTCTTAATTTTTTTAATTTTCTACGCAATCTTTCTTATTTTTTTTTATGTTAGAGTATTAGAAAACTTAAAAAAAAGATGGAAGTAATCGGTAAAGTCGTTCTCAAGTTATGGCGTGACCAAGAGAAATACGGATTCATTTTTATATGTAGAGATTGATCGTAGAGATCATTTTTATATTCGGTATCATTTAAAAGATAGAAAAGGCAGAATTTGGCACTTAAATTTTTGTGCCATTTCAAGTACACGCTAAAATTGTTAATTAGTATGGCTAGTGCAAATACTGTATTTCTTTTAAAGAATATTGAAATAAAAAAAGGCAAAAAAAAAAATTCCACACTTAAAATAACAACTCCGTGCAAGCTGGCTCTTTGTAATGATATCAAATGCAGCGCAAAAGACTAACCCCCTTATTCATAATTGCTTTTTAACTAAATCAGTGTAATAGTGTCCTCCGTCTCTCTCTTTCGATCACCAAATGTCACGTGTCAGATAAAGACTTCAGAATTTTAGCTAATCAACGTTTGATAACTTCATTATGAATAAGGGGGTAATACTAATGTAGAAAAATCGTTGCTGAAAACACCTCTTTTGTATGAAACTTCGAGCTTGGGCCAAACGCAATGCCAGTAGGTACATGTTATATGAATAAGGTTGTTAGTTTGTATGAAGTTATAGAGATGTTTTATTGTATAACAGTATTTTTTTGACAAATAAACGTAACATAACATTTTTATTTACAACAAATATATACAAAATACAATCTATATATAGAAAATTTCCTCAAGCCTGCCGCTACTTCCGATTAACGGCAAGGATCCCAGAAGGCTGGCAGCGTTTCCTCTCTGGATAGCCAAGCTGACGCGTTGACGGAAAAAGCTCCCCGCCCGCTGTATTAGTACAGTTTATTAATTGTATTAAATTAGCTTAGGCGATATTTCGTACCGAAATAACTATCGTACGTTACGTGATACATATTTTCATTTTCAATCATCATAAATCCTATACTATTAAACAAGCAATATTGATAGGATATGTTTTGAGATCTCGAAAACGGCTCTCACGATTTCGATCAACTAATGGCTATATGGGGGTTTTTCGATCTAACTAGGTCTCTTCTCTGGGAACACGTATTTTTCCGAGTTTTCGAGCAAAGCTCGGTCGCGCAGGTACTGCAATTGAGGTCTATTCAAAATTTCAAACCAATGTGAATACATCGTTCTACACCTTGGAAAATCATTGTAAGCTGAACGGTTGGGCTATTACCTGAGGCTCATGTAAATCCATAACTTAATCATTAGTACACTCACTAAATATCCCTGATGAAATAAAAGCTTAATGGTTTGCGTGGAGCATATCATTAAACGCGACACTATTGGATCGCTGATTTCCTTCAGTTAGACACGTTTAATAATTTATGTCCCTACCTCATCGGAAATAAATTTTATGTGTGTTAATAAAACTGTCACTTGTGGTTGATTACGTATGAAGTTTTACGTAGAGCCAACATTTGAGTGATCGTAAATGGCTTGTGATCGATTTAAAATGCTTAGGAGTTGATTTTAGTAGCTCATATAGGTACAGGTGTTTTTCCGTTTTATAAAACACTATTCCGTATAGCTAGGTTTGTGTGACACGCAGTTAATCTGGAATCAATCATAGAAGAATTTTTTTTATAGCACCTGGGTCTCTACCGCGTAACTTTGGTGGTAATCGTAACGAACACCATTAATTATTTCAACCAATGACGCGCACGCGTTACGACGCGACGATGGCCATTCGTGGGCCCTGGTTAGATGAAATTCATTAATGGTGTTCGTTACGATTACCACCAAATTTACGCGGTAGAACCCTTGATGCTGTACAAAGTCGTGATTTTAAGTCTTTAGATTTTTTACCTATATAAAGGTTTAGATTAAGATTATTATCAAATAAAATATCCTATTTTACAGCGTGTAATAGACGGCGAATATTGATGAATATTTCAAAATTTTGAAACGTAAAACGCTATTTTTGGACGCACTACTAAATTGAAAATAATATATGTTTGAATTTGAGTTTATAAGTGATAACTAAAGTATGGCCAGGCTATTGATGTTAACCACAGGTGTATTCAAGATGGAATACAAACGGAGCGAAGACATGAAAGTTTGCGATGTAAACTTTGATGTTGTTTTTATCCGGAATTGTCGGGTCCGTCTTTTATTCCTTGATTGTGAAATTATATACATAAGCTACCCTGTATAATGCTCTGAAGTTATTGTTTTACATTGCTGTTGAACTTTTACTTTAATTTGTTGTTTTGATTAGAAATAACCTACATTTTTATTTTTTTAATTAGTTTCATTATAAATTTCGCGAGCTCAATAGGTAAATAATTTTCCAAGTATCAAAATATAAATAAAATTGTATTCAATTGGATCCTTTGGATTCAATGGAAAATGGTTAAAAATGGTAGAGCGCTGAAAGTGGAACAAGATAATTTTTCATGTATACACATAAATTTAAGTAAAGATCGATGGAATCTAAATATGAACAGATTACGGACTATACATCACAGCTAGAAATAAATTATTTTGTCTCAGTAACTAATAAAGCGTATCATAAAGTGCAATAGTCGATATCTACTTCACAGTATAATAAATGACTTGTCTAATAGCAATGTAGTTGGCCGTGAAAAGCGCATGCACCTTGCGGTCGAGTTCAAGGAAAATAAAGACCAAGTGACTATTTTATGACTAATTAAATTGTTCTTCTTTCAAATTGAAAACAATAAATAGCATAATTCTACGTTTTTATTATGTATTGACGTGTTTTTCTACAATTTCACCATGGTGTGGCACACAAAACCTACGGAATAGACAACTGGCTCAAAAGTGCAGCTGCTCAAACACGTTGGGTGCTTTTTAGCTTGGCACACGGGAGTAGAATGGTTTCCTAATACTCATTGTCACCACGGCATTCGATGTCACTATCAGTGCTATAAACTATGCCTTATGATTATAATTACAAACGTTTATTTACAATAAATATGTACAAATTACAATCTATATAGGAAATTCCCTCAAGGCTGCCGCGGCAGGGTTACCTCTTTGGATAGCCAAGCTGATGCGTTGTTCAAACCGTTCATATATAAATACTTACTGTATTTTCTTTGTCGGTTTTCAATATTTCATCAGTTTTCGTGATCGTTCCCCATCATTATATTATCCATTTCTGTTTACACACAGGTGTTAGGTAAATTATGTTTCCTCCAGTATTCATGTTGTTTTGTTCACGATTCATAGTTCAAAGATATAAATATAGGCTACTGGATATAGTCGTCCCAATATAAGAGATTGAAACCAGGCAGAGGATCGGTAATACACTGACGAGCATTATAAAAAGCCACTAAATTATCATGAAATATTTCAGACACCACGCAAGATAGCTTCGTGAAGTACAAATGTATCTAATACCGTAAAAACAACAAAGGATAAAACAAAATATGGCTAATTTTTCCTTTTTTATACATTCATTTTATTTTTTTGTTTCAATTTGGTATTTTTTTAATTCGTTATTAAAAAGCTATCTTGCATGGTTTCTGAAATATTTCATGATGAGTTAGTTGGCTTTTTATTTTGCTCGTGAGTGTATATGTTAATTTAATTAAGCATGTTTTGCTTTCTGTAGCGACGTGCTCTTCACTGAAATAACTAACATACCTTTAAAGGACGCCGTACAAACGAACGGAAAAATGCAATTAATTTTCAAAAAAACATTATAAGGTTCCAATAACATTTTCGATTGTTGTTAAAATGTTTTCACGAGCATGTAATTGGTTTTCTTTATGTGATTGTTGTATAAATGGGAATGCATCGATGCGAACATACGAATGCCGAGCTTGTTTATGATCCACTACCACATTCGTCGGTGTATGCAAACAATTGGTTAACTTGCACTATACTAAAACCACAGCGTATCGGTAGTAATCGCTTTTTTTAACAAATAAATTGTATTAAAGCTACAAAATGCTTATTCAATTCTATTTTCTCTGAAATATAATTATAATGTGTTTAATGGTTTGGAATTACGATTCTATCTAAATATATAAAAATCAATGCCACTTTTCGTTGTAATTTTATAACTCAAGAACGGGCTCACCTATCCAAACCAAATGTTTAGGCTTTGTTCGGACTATTTAGTAGATGGTTTATGTGAAGTTTGCACAAAATCGGTCGAGCGGTTCTTCATTTATCACATTTTTTGGATAATGGCGGATCATTTTGTTAATGGGGATTTTGCTGTCAGGGTAGGGTAGGGTAGGGAATGATAGGGTAGGGTAGGGTGGGGTGGGGTAGGGTAGGGTAGGGTAGCACCACAGGGTACGATAGTACCACGCGAATGAAGTCGCGCCGGGCAGCTAGTAATGTATAAAATATTGCTATGCTCCGCGGTCTCACCCACTTTCCTAAATAAACAGGAGAAAATATTTTTTCTAATTGATTCTTTAATTCCTGACTAACCGACCAAGATAAAAAACTTTTCAGCTGTATAATATCATATAATATCATTTTAGATAATCTGTTGTGACAATAACATAAGGAAAAAATGATTGAAGTGAAAATTACTTATAAAATTCTAGGTAGACGCACACGCTCATTTCACAAGTCAATTTACACCTTATCGCCCAAATCAAGTTAGAAATAGTTTACAATACTTTTCAGATTTTATTTACAATATTTGCTTTGCAAAATGTAGTTCGTTTCGTTAGATTGACAAAATTACGAGTTATGTTCCCTTATTTTGTTTCTATTACTTATGCTATACTAATAACACTAAAAATAACTTATACTAAACTTTACTTAAATCGCACAGTAAAATAATTGACGATTAGTGCAGCTTCTATAGGTACTTACTGTGATATAGTACGAAGCTCGACCGCTTCAGTCGTCCGCCCCTCTGTATCCTGTCACCACAAGTGTATCCACAAATTAGTTAGTACTGTGTCAAAAAGTAGCCGAAATGATTCACTAAACACATTTTTGGTGTAACTACAAATGTTCAATCAATTACCTGGTTTATGAACGATAAAATACAAGTCCAAGTCCATCGTTAACGTCGCCGTCGGGCCACATAAATATAGTACTTGTGGCAAGAATTTCTATTCATAAGTTCAATTTAGCATCAATGTCTTGATATAGATTGCAAGTCTGACATAAGGTTTATTTACAAACTAGCGAGCAATAGAAAGGTATTCGTATTGTAGCAGTGCCTGTATTTATAGGTGAGCGGTTACGGTCGGCCCATGTGAAGCCTCAACCGCATACGATTTGTTCTCACGCGGCTTGTTTTCCTATCCCACTCGCTCTTTCAATAAAACTTCCTCCATCTCTATTATTTTGAGATTCAAGAAAGTTATTTCTTTTATATAGTAAATTATTTACTTTGCGCATACCAGACACGTCGATATTTATCTAACCAGATGAATAAATTCACTGAATTGTTATTGCATTTTCATTTAGCCGAGTTGTACCATCACGGAAACTGATACAAAAATACGAGACGCAATAATAATTGTAATTCAGCTACCTTGGAATCTTTCAACCGCGTATACATACCAGTAATACGAGTCCAGTTGAGTTGAATTTTTCTCATGAGTATGTCGCCGTATTTAGGTAAGTGGAGCCGGCGTTATTTGGTCTAGCGACGATTGTCCCCGGCAAAACAATGCTTCGAGTCGGTTGCGATTAATAAACTAATGGGTATAATTGTAACCCCGAGGCGCCCGGTTCAGTCATTATTTTGACTATGAACGATCGACTTCGTGCCTCCGATAAGGCACATTCGCGTCCCCGACTCGTGATTGTATTTTATTGTTATTTAAACTGTCGCGAGAAAGTTGAACTTCCGTCTTTGCAAATGATAAAATCGATTCATAAATAACCTGACTCCGCTGCCCTCGCCGTGAGATAATTTTAATATCCTCTCGCTTTAAGCAAATCGTGTAGCCGGTGGTTGGTTTTATAGATCTCCGATAAAGCCCGGGAAGGGCAGTTAGACGGAAGAGTAGTCCCACGGTTTTTATATTAATTCTTGAGAGACAAAGGCTACTAATAGCTGTAGAGATAAAGCGTCCCCGGCGCACACGCTACTTTTGCTGCCCAATGAGACATAAATATAAAGTTATTGGTCATTGTTTTAATACAACGGCGGGCGCGCACCGGTCATAACTATTAAAATGTGAGATGCGTTGACCTGAAAAGTGCACTCAGATCTGCAAAACTCCAGAGTGTATTGTCCATTTGTACATATTTGACGTAACGGTAAAGGCTATCTATTCCAAGGCATGCTATTTCTGCGTGATTTATTACATTAAAATACTAATCACAGATTACAGAATAAAAGACAGATGAAGCGCGGAACACGAAACCAAAAAAACCAAATACAAATTCAAAATCAGATACAGGGTGGGCCAGAAAGAATTGCGAATTTGAAAAAATGATTAAAAAAAAACTTAGTACAATTCACATATAAATTTTTATTTTTATAAAAATTTACATCTGGGAAATTCATTTCTTAAAAATAACGTCATCCAGGTGTGCACCATCCCGCTGCAAACATTCTTCGAATCTGAACCTCAAATTGGTAAAAACTCGCTGGCACATTGCACGGGGAATAGCTGCCATTTCTTCCTGGATATTGGTCTTCAACTGGTTAATCGTGGCTGGGTTATTGGAGTAGACTCTACTTTTTAGGTATCCCCACAAAAAAAAGTCCAGTGGCGTTAGATCCGGACTTCTAGGAGGCCATGCAATGTCACCTCGGCGCGATATCAGTTTCCCAGCAAACATCTCGTTTACGACCGCCAAAGAGGCATTAGCTGTATGGCATGTCGCGCCATCTTGTTGAAACCATGTCGCACGATTATAGGCTAGACTAAATTTCCGGGAACCGAGCTACTTAACCCCACCACCCGCGCAGTCCCCTCTCTAAAGCTTCAAACGCAAGAGTGTTTTTAAAATCGTACGCCTTTCTGGCCCACCCTGTACTTGGTATTCGTTTTCCAATTTATATTGGCTTTGTTTAACAAACTATATTTAACCAAATCCACTAAACTGTGGTTCAACAAAGCAAATATAAACTGGAAATCGAATACCAAGTATCTGATTTTGAATTTGTTTTTGCTTTTTTGGCTTCACTTTCGTGTTCCGCGCGCTCCATCTGCCTTTTATTCTGTAATCTATGATACTAATTACATTTTTATATACCTACCATTAACCTTCGTATAACCTATATATTGATGTTATATGCTAGAGTTGGCTGGTAGAGTTGACAGAGTTCACCATTATAATTTTCTAGGAATTCTTACAGAAAATTATCTAATTAGTGTCATCGTAAAAGTAGTATATAATTATTATATACCTTACCATGAAGTATTGGTATTTCGCACTTGTTAGGTAATGCTGCAAAACCAATAACAGTTTGTTACTTCAACGAGCCAAAGTGCCTATATGCATCTTATCTATAAATACGTATGTAAATACGCATATACCATAACTTAATTGCTTGCAGTAAAATAAACATAATTATTTAACATAACTATCTAGCTACAATGCTATTATTAACTAGTTGAATATTACAAATTGAATGTTTTATATTTATATAAAATGGGTAAATCCTAGCTGAAACTTAAAACATAATCCTATCCGAAATTATTACACAGATTATAGGTAATTATGCAATAGTGAGTGTCTGAAATCCCTTGAGGAGCGTAGCCGAATTAAATACGAAGTCGCGGAGTTATCTCAGTCAGTTTGTATTTTGTAAGCGCAGTTTGGTGGCAATAAATTATCGTGTTGGAACACAAAAGATGGTATTGTGAAGTCGACACGGCGACGTCTGATAACAATCGCACGACGAGCTCTGGCCGGCGCGGGCGACGCGCGCTCTCCTATACGCGCCGTGCCGCCGCCGCGGCTGCGGCTGCGACACTTCTGAACCAACTCAACCCAACATTTATTGCAAAAAGCCCCGTAGGAAACAGGGCTTTTTGCAAATTACTATGAAATATGTTTTGTTTATTGAAAATATCAAAGATATAAACATTTAGTTTGATAGCGAGACTCGTTCCTTAAAACAGCGAGAAAGTTTTCCAAAAAAATTTACTGAAATCTAACGTATCAAGTATCTAACATAATATTAAATTGATGTAAAATTTTGTAGAGATTTTTGCAGGGTTGGCAACGCGCGACTCATACCCCTGGTATTTTAAGCGTCCACATAACGGTTACCGCTTACTTGTTTGTTGCCTTAGATAAAAAACAAAAGAAAAATCATATACTAAATGGTACCTACCATAGTGAGTTTAGTGGTTCAGGAGCTGGGTCCGAAACGACAGCTCGGGCGACACGCTCATGTTTTCGGCGGTCGTCGTTTTATGTCCAATTAATTTAAATAATAGCTGCCTCTCGACCTACCTGCGACAACCGAGACCCTCTACACGACACGACACATCACAAGTCACAAACTCTTTCTTCTTCTAGTACTTCCAAATGTCAACACATAGATTATTCAAATGATTAGCATCTAGCGGCTCGACCACATTTTCTAATATCATGTTTAAATATGTACCATTCCCATTGGTCGATCTTCATATTGCAAATTAATTATTCCTTTAACAATTTGTGGATTTGTCAAGAATGATAAAATTATGTTGGAAGACACCAATGTTGCCTAAAATTACCAGTAAAACGTTTAAAACAAAATTAGAAAATATTTTTTATTCATATCTACTGTTCATAATGACACCAAATAGACATAAAAAGCTCTAGACTTTCAAATTAGCATGTCTTAAAAGTGAATTGATCGTTTAGAGGTCGTTCATTGTGTTCTCTAAAGGGGGACATTTGTCTACTATTATTATTTGGGGCCGGTTTTTTCATGTACCTGCCTACATGGCGCCTAACTATTCATATTCAAATTGGTATTTCGTGTTGGGTAATTTTTAACATTTATTTACAATAAACCTGTGTAATCTGATCTTTTGAATGATAAATTGAATGATGCTCTCTAAGTGAGATGAATTGATGCTTTCATTTCCACAATTGGGCGTTAATATTCATATTATGTTTCGATATGGAGCGCAAATCGGTTGCTGTGGATTTTATTCAGTTTGAAACATAAGTGGTTGCTTTTGCTTCTTATACGACTAGTAGATGGGCTGGGGTGGTACTATAATGGATAATGAGAAGTCTATTAAAATGTAACCGAAACTTGAGCATCTTCATGAAATTACCATCTTTCCTCGCTACCTTCGTCATGTAAATTTTCCAGATAAAAGCATTTTTTTAGAAAAATTTAAAGTCAAGATCGTCAAGCACCAATAACTGAGAATATGTGATCCATTCAAAAATGGTCTGAAATGGAGTCAACCAATGGAGGCTGCATACGTAGCGAGCGTGCGAGGCTCATCCTCGAAGCTCGAAGTTCCCCGCTGCGTGGCGCAGGCGCAGACGCATACCCGGAGCCGGGTCAAGCAGCTTATTCATTAGCGCAGTGTTCCTCCCACCGACGTCGGTCATTTTAGTTTATTTATGGCCGCCGACTCGAGGTGAGACCCCAATTTTGCATGCGCCTGTGGCTTGATAATTATACCCTAGCCATGGCTGAAAAAGGACGCCATTTTATATTGAATATGAATAACCCGTCTGGTCATCCTTGGGATCGGTTATATATACCGGTGTTTCTGTATGTTATGTAGGTAAGAGTTTTTATCTTTTATTTGCATTCTTATTAGATGTTTGAAATTTTTCAGTAACTTTTCTGTAGACTGGTATTCGTTGCAAACAAATCGCGAAAGTAATCGGTTTTCTTTTGCTCGAGCATGAAGAACTACTTTCATATTGTTGATTGATTTATAAATTACTAATATTGTTTACGAAATTACGTGCAACTTATTTATGCTGATAGCTCAGTGGGATGCCGAATGCCGTGACGAAGGTCCCGGGTTCGAATCTTACAATGAGCTTTAGCTTTCGGTGGAGGAAAACATCGTGAGGAAACCATAGCACGGTGGCATAGCACGGGGGCATAGCACTACCCTTAAGTTAAAAAACTGTCGCTAAGCATCTTACCGGTATGTTCCGACAGCTGCACTTGAGAGCCAGTTCCTTTTTAGGCTTTGTGCTTACCACCTTCGGCTACATCACTACTTAGGTACACATGGTTAGATTGTCGTCAAAAAAAAACGGTATAACTCTTCATAATTTAAAAAAAATAGCCTACGAGGGGATTACACATAGTGTGTGCATTTACTTAATTATATAATTAGTGTGCTTGATTTATTCATTCCTCAAGACACTTGTTTCGTTGGGCACATAATAACAGTTTAATAAATGTGTGCAAATTTTTACCGCTTCTATTCCCTTTGGTACACCGGTAATCGTTTATCGCACATGCATATTAATACGTTCTATTTATCGTAGAAGGTATCATGCATGTTAAATAAGTTTAGTTCAATATATATATGTATGAAAGGAGAAACTGATTGACAGACGATTTTGTACATGTTTCTTAGGCATCCATTAGGGGTTTCTAAACCAAAAGGCAAACAACTAGTAAATGCAAGTATAATTTTACTCCACATAATATTTATTATTGTGAGGATCGTAAATATGCATCTTCAACTTAATGCCTGTATAAAATAGATGTAAGATACTGCAAAACTATAATGTACTAGCTGTCCCCCGCGGTTACACCCGCGTTCCTGGGATAAAAAGTAGGCTATGTCCTTCTCCGTACCATAGGCTATCTGCATGCCAAATTTCATGATGATCCGTTGAATAGTTGAGGCGTGAAGGCGTAAGAAACAAACAAACAAACTCACTTTCGCATTTATAATATTAGTAACGATAATAGAAATCCAAATTTATGTACGTACCTATTGTGAGATAGTTAATAAGAATAAACTGTAATTCAATTTAAAAGGTTAGGCAAAGCATATCAGATATTTTCATTCGTATGACGCACCTACATTTATATTTATGTATCCACTACCTATATTGGGCTTGAGCCCAACACAAGAAGGTCCAAGGATGTGGTGGCAAAAAGCTCTCTCGTGTCCGCGATGTCGAGATAACATTAAACTGAGCATTTGTTATCCTTATCTCATGTTCGAGCGTGGCTAATGTGCCTGCAGGCAGATACACCCGATCGATTTATGTCGCCCTGGCACCCACGACAAATTGATAATTAATTTACGAACGATGCCTTTGATCGCGCCGAATTATTTTTGCGAGGTCGTATCGTGCTAAACTTTGACTACCGTTAAAAGGGAAATAATATTTATTGTAATTTGTTAATAATCTTCATTGATCTATAAAATAAATTCGCGTGATCGTGTCGGACGCACGACAGGTTCTCGTGTCGGACAATGGCGTCTGTCTGACTGATACTTGACTGTAGGTGCACAGCCATTGTTCCCAGATAAGCGGCATAAATAATCGGCTCTTCCACCTGATGGACTGCCTCGTGGAATGTTTGTGTTATGAGAATTATTTTCTATTTCCTTTATGCTCGACGCGCGGGATTGTTTTATATCTTTTTCTTTCGTGTTGTGATATATAATATTTAGTATACGTCATACATTTATTAAACATATTTTACCAGTCCTAAAATAGCTAGAATTTACTGATATTAATAGCTACAGCCTTAACGCATCCTTAATCTAAGTATTTATTCTGCAACTAAAGTAGTTTTGATACTATAAAAGGGACACAAAAATGCGTCTCGCGCGGAGTTCTCACGCCCTTGCGAGCTGCGCCTGCGCGAGAGCAGAGAAGACAAAAGCCCCATCTAATGGACATTGATAAAACAGTTACGTACTGCTTCAAAATACTCAAATAAAAAGAGGCTTCTTTCAAATGTATTATCTTACAACGTTTATGATAGATATTTTATGGTAAGCTTTCATTTGTATCATCAAAACTCTGGATAGTCTTTGGCGCTGTATATCCGTCCAAACAACGTATTCTATAACCAATGTCGCCAAATTCCATCAAAGTAGCGATGCGGAAATAACCGCAGCATCAGCACCATACCTACTCGTAGGTACCTAGTCCCATATAGTTAAATTGTCGCTTCAATAAATCATCAATTCATTTGATGCGCGTTACTAGCTTGCATGTAAACCAATATTCTCTAAACTGCTACCAACTTAACATTTGCAGATAACATAAAAGTTTTACTTTTATTGCACCATATTAAGGTTTAAATTAACAAAAGTTAACAAAAGATACACCTCTGTGTCAATGAGTGATTTCATCAAATTCAAGACATCGGTTTTAGTTCGGACCAAAAACAGTTTGAATATCTTGGGCCTTTTGTGTAATACGACACCGACCGCAAACGCGAGCCTGACACGACAGAGCGGTCAAAGCGCCCAGATTGTTGAAATAACTGCCATTTTATATTTGTGTGCGTTACAGGACTTACTAAACTATTCCAAACTAAAAACTACACATTAGCTGTTCCAAATAATCCAAAAGGGCGACTTATCGTGACACGTACGATACGACACGGTAGTTATATCTCACTAATAATTATTTTGGATAAATAGACATGTGTCATAAAAATATGCATGTCGAGCGACACATCGTCGCCTGCGTCAAAATGCGTTTCGTAAACGCCGCTCTAATCCTTTAAAACAATGCTAATGGATCTACGTGAAGTCCACCGCCTTAAGTCCTGTCAACGTATTAAACATCCGACCGATCGCCTTAACGCTTCGCTCGCCACCAATAAAGTTGACACTAAATTAGAACGGTTTCGTTTCTTTTTCTACCCGAGAGCACAAAATTGTAAATAAATATTTTATTATACTTGTTCAGTGGACGCATTTTAGTGTGAGCGATGAACATGGGTTCACGTCAAAACATCTTTATCGGGTTATTTGTCTTATAAAATATTATCAAGAGGCTCTTCAGGACCGTCAGCAAAAGAGGACGTATAGTGTGATATGTGTGCGACTGTTTACTTTACACCCACGCGATGTGATCACTTCGCTTTGAATCGAGGTATAAACAATCGATGCGGCGATCGCTCGTCACTGCTCTAACAATGATAGTTTATTTTCCTTCGAAGATGAGATCGTCATGAGAATAGGTTGTTAGGTGTGAACCGTAGCGGCAGATCGTACACTGACGCAGATTAGGGCGCGAGCTACGCACCCGCCCGTACCAAACCTGCTGCGACAGCTCGAGTTATGAACTTCTGATCGACTGATAAATTAATAATTCATCTTGAGGCTAAATATGATTCTAAATTAGTAATAAACTTGTTATTATTTTTGTTTCTCTCGATTCCAAGAATCGACACTAATACATAGATACTCGCCCCATTACTCATAAAACGTTATTTAACTAGTATATTAGTTAAATAGCGCTTTATGAGTAAGGGATGTGTATAATTTGTCTGTTAAGAATATTACGAATAAAATAATACCTATTTATATTTTCCTGAATAAAAATACAATGTAAATGCATATAAAATATAAGGAAAATGCAAAATGTGCATCTGGCAGCGATTATGATAGTGGAAGCGTTGTCGGTCGGTGGCGATGTCGGGTGGCGGGCGCGGCCGCGGCGGAGTAACGCTAAGTAAAAGCTCACAACCGGTCGCATCGGAAGGGGCGGGCATCGCCTCCCGCAATCACGTACTTGTCGCGTTTTCATCACCTGCTCGCTAAAAGTGACGTAATTACGGATGCAAATCGATCAACAGCAGTTATCGACTCGACGAGGGTTGACGCTGTAAATTAGCACGATACGCCACTTAATATTTATAGCCTTCCGTGGTTTAGCGAAAAAGGTAATTGCAAATACGGTCAAAAGCGAGCACTTAGGGACCTTCTCAACAGGATTGGGTTGTTATTTTGTCAGGTTTGAGACTAGCGGACAAATATTTGGAGAATGAAAGCAAACAGTCCGATGAGAAACAAAGGATGAATATCTATAAGAGGATGATCGATGTCGGAAGCGTGGATTCCATCGCTCATTGGGATGACTTGCACCTAGTGAGCATGCTCTCATTGACTCCGCCATTGACCTCGCGTCAGACAGCGTTAGCGATCACAATAATATAAATAATGGAGTCACATCCGTCCAGTGTGTATTTAAAACCAAAATCTTACAATACCGCAATAGAAAACATATATTTAACAGATCGGTCCCTGATGTATGAGTTGCGACGCACAAATGGGACAAACGAGTTATGAATGGAAGTCTGTTTATTGACTCCTGGGAATAAGCGACACCTATAAAAGGTAACGGAATATTTCTAGGTAGGTACCTATTTCGTTATTTTACTAAGATTCATTTACATATTTGGTCAACTCAATTCAAATATCAGAGACCTAAAATACAATATGAACTATCCTTTAGAATGTTTAATAGTAGGCGATGAATCACTAAACGCTTCCTTTTTCAAACAAGTGTATATGAGAACTTAAGTAAACCCTATTCTACCTTCGGAAAGACACTTGCTCCAGTTGAGTGAATGAAGTGTAACGTTTCATTAACAGAGGTCCGTGGCCCAAGCAAACACCGCATATTGGTGTCTTGTTTCAAAGTTTTTTAAAGCAAGTGAAAGGCGCCCGCGTCTCCTTAAAAGCCTTGTATACTGTATTTGTTAGCGTGCCTTTACACACGAGATATAGCGGTCAATGAAAAAAAAACTCTTTGAATTTTGTTTAAACGCTACAAAGATGTAGGTACCAAAATGGGAATTTAAAGACAAAAAGTAGGTAACTGATAATTCTAATGCGGTTGAGTTATTGAGTTTGAGAAGAGACTAAAATTAGTTCTAATAGTTTTCATAAAATATATGAGAAGTAGGCAACAAAACGAAATTGGAATGGCGGTGCGGTGCCTACTGCCGGTGCGCGGTGGCGCGGCGCGGCACAACCTCACATTGCACTGACGACAGCCACATTAAGACAACAAAGGGTGATATTTTTCGTAGACAAACATTAAAGGGCTTTAAACATACACATACACAGGTGATGCACCCACACGATGCATATTTATGATGTGTTCGACAGCTAGTACGACACTAAGAATTATGTTAGACAAATATTTGTGTCGTATTTACCTCAGCCGATGGATAGCGAAGGTTCTAGCGGTCTCTTGTGTTCAGTATATTCAATATCGTAAATGTAAATCACTTATGCAAATATAAAAATTAGCTAATGATTTAGTTTTATGTTTTCATTTTATGATTGCAAATTACATTCATAGTTTGATAACGAGTTATTAAAAGCGCCAAACCAAAATGGCTACCTAACCTAGTGACTCACTGTACTGTTTTGTAACTATTTGTGAATGAGTAAAATCTGACGCGGGTCATTATCGCTAGTCCCTCCCAGCCCTATCATTCACCAATACCTACGTAAAATATATTCATTGCCATAAAAACAAGGTGTTAGTGCGATGCTCAGAATATTATTATGCCGCCTAATTTATACTTTGCAGCAACAAAAATGTTATTTAGCTTTGACTCAACCACACGTTTTTGGAACACATCATTTCTGCAGGTAGGTAAGTATGATGAGAAATAAGGCAGGCTATAAAAATCAAGCATTAAGTGGTCTTATTTTAGTATAAATGTATTTTTGTGCTGTTAAAGATGTCGAACGGTCTAAACAAATCATTATTCCGTATGAAAAATGCTTAAACTCCGTATCTAAATTTTAATATTGTATCATATAAATTGACAACAAAACAATGTCCAAATTCTGTTTAATGTGGATAATAAACTCATCGATATTACCGTACAGATACATTTTATGTTACTGATTTATTGACTGCCTTCTTTTGATTTAAGTTTTGCAAGAATTTGGTGCGTGAGTAAATAGTGACTTAGATAGAAACATACAGGACACAGGTAACATCTGAGATGAGGTGGATCTGTGGGTTCGCGTGAACAAAATGAACGGGTCGGTATCACAAAAAATGCCCTTAAACTATTTGTTGTGGTTTCCACAAAAAGACAAAAAAATGGGACATCAAAAACCAGTCAGCATTGGTCGGTGCTTTTCGTCTCCAGTGGCCTTGTATAAAAAAACCATGTGTTAAGGAATGTAAAGAGCCATTTAATTATCCTAATATATTGTTATGGTCGCAGAGGGTGGTGGTTATAAATTAGCGGTGAGACCACGCTAAGACAAGGTGGCGAATACTATTAGGTAAACGCTCACAATGTGCATGAGTCCGGTAAATATTCCTACCCATCGGTAACACGAGTTCTATTTCAAGTTATTGACGATTTCGGCATTTGCTTTTTGAATACCTACCTCATTAGGCAAGCGAGTGAAGTGTGGAGAGAGAGTTGCAGTTGCCACGCTCTCACGTTTCTGTGGAGGCCTCGCCGATGGTTCAGTGCGATGATCCTGAGCGTTTTTATTCCATTTTTACATTGGTTCCATGGCGGCCTTCATTATGCGTCCGCAAGTGCTTCGGTCGCCACTGCGCACCGGTTCAGGTAGCTCGCCGTTTTGCTTCAAAACTTGACCTTAGGTATTCGATACGCTTGTTATATTTTTTGTTAATCTATATAATTGAATATGAGCTTTTGATGTGGTGTAATTTGATTATTTGCGTAAACGAATTAACGTAAATCGAGTGGGAGATAAAAACCCGTCTCTCATTGGGCAACTTGAATATGTAGGTGCATATCGAGTCGATGATAATCGTGATATTAGGATATGTAGGTATCTCTCGATGGGACAGGGTGAGGTGTCGGAGGCAGGCTCCCCGCTGCGCCTGAGCATTGTGATCGACAGCTTGTTTACTAAAAATATGCATAATGAATTTATAATAGCCCATTGGCCTTCTAAGTCGCCTCTCGCTGTTCGATCTAAACTCACATATTGACTGAAGCATTTCATAATGTTACACAGAAATAGCTAATAAACACTGGGTAATCAATCTCCTTATATGACTTAAAAAATATTAATAATTAGAATATATCCTATTTAGAATATAAGAACGATATCAAATGTCCAGAAAATAGATTTCATTGTCCTCTTTTATCTTCAATTAGCTGTCTCGCGCAGTTTCACCCGCGTTCCCATGATAAAAAGTAGCCTATAATATTCGGGGATAATGTAGCTTCCTATTAGTGAAAGAATTTATCGAATCCGACTGGTAGTTCCAGTGATTAGGCCGTTTAAACAAACAAACAAAAAAACTCCTCCGCTTTATTATATTTATTATCGTCAATTGTTCAATATAGAATTTTCATAGCAGTGTATTAGATAGGTAGAAATTTTCCACTTTTCATTGTTACCTGTAATGAATCGTGAGTATTGCTAAGAGAGCAAGAATGCGAGTGTTATGATGGCGCGAGATGCTTAATTGCGCCACCGATATGTTCCCACGTTTAAATGTACCAAGTGTTTGGACAAGCATTTAGCATTCGATTGTTTTAGTGCGGACCGAGACGTCTGCGGAGAAACAAACATTGAGCTTCCTGAGCGCACTGTGTCCCGCGCGCCTCGCACCTATCCCGCCCCCGCCCGCGCAGCTAGTCTGTAGCACAGTCTTTCTCTCAGTCACACACATAGACATACGTTTTTTTACCACCCTTTTGAACATATTTTTGTATTGAATATTTATTTATTTGAATGCAAAAAATGATAGGAATAACTTTATGAAGAAGGTACCCACAAAAATGTAAAGGATAGCAGACTTAATAGATCTAATAAAGTAGTGGCCATTCTCCTTCTGTCTATTTCATATATTGAAAATGTATCTTGACATTGAAATACTCTTGTCGGTTAGTTATTGCCGTGTGCAAGCTCATTCGCAGACTACAATAACAAAAGTGATTTCAAGAGTAGATCGTGTCATAACTGGGAAATTAATTCCACTGAATTTGCATTTGACAGGAAACGGTTCACTTTTACCTCTTACATTAGAATATTAATACCAAATATTTTTTCACTGAAATAACGTTTGATCGAAAAACTTTTTCTATCATTATCATTTGACTGGAATATTTTCATCGTTTTAAGTTTGTTTAGGAGCGCAAATAATACCGCTTAGGGCAACACACTTTAAGAAAATCAAACGCCAATCTAAAAATATGCTATGTATGCTTTTAACCTTGCGAAGTGAGTGAAGCGAGCCTTTGATGCAGATTTAAATAAATAAACACATATAATCAATGATTCCGTACAAAGGAAATGAATATATTAACGATCGTCTCGGCCTATAATTGGACTGCAAAACCGTCTGTAGGTCTAAATAAGTACTTGATTCAGAAACAGAAAAAAGAAGAATATGTCTAGCCAAGTGAATATGTCGCATTTTTGGAAACTCTTTATCAGGTGGTGGTATGTTTCGAAGAAATAATTATGAACGGTGCTCCGATTTATCTGTTGTAAAGAGCGTGAGCGAATCGTCTATGCGGGCCGCCCGGTGCGGACCGTACACTCGATTCGTTACGTCAATCTCTAATTTTTTCAAATCGAAATCTGCATAGAGTGAGTTGACATCGCGCCACAAAGCCGCCACGCGGTGCTCTGCGCATTGTCCGAATTTCTTTATAAATATTTTGACATTTCCTTTATTCACCCTGTGGAGTTATTTCACAAACAAAATTGTGTCGATTCTTTTGTGTGGCGTGTTTTAATTTGATTTATTCTTTCATGACAAAACGACCGACATCCTGCGTCGTCTCGCAATAGGGCGGCGGTGTTTGACGATTTGTTAGCACATCTATTGGTATTTTCTTTAGTAGGTGTAAACAAAAAGCTTCGTGTGTCTTTAAAGCGTCGATACTTACAGTTTCTTTGAGATGCATTGAGAGCATGCACTCCACTTACGTGCCTTTTAGGTGGTTGCCGTGAATTGCGATGCAAATATTGGCTATCATGTTTGCTAACAGTTAGCGGGTGCTATTTGTTACACTTGTTTGAAAACTGGCATATTTTAAAGATGTAACAACCAATATTATTAAGCGATGATAGCTAATAAGATGTATTGATATATTCCAGAGATGCAAAGAGAAGTTGAATACGCTGGCGATCAGCGTGATGAACCAGTGGCCGGGCGTGCGGCTGCGCGTGGTGGAGGGGTGGGACGAGGAGAACTCGCACCTGGAGCACTCGCTGCACTACGAGGGGCGCGCCGTGGACGTCACCACCAGCGACCGCGACCGCAGCAAGTACGGCATGCTGGCGCGGCTCGCCGTCGAGGCCGGCTTCGACTGGGTCTTCTACGAGAGCAGATCATATATACACTGTTCTGTTAAAACAGGTGTGTTCATACTCATTTTCATTAGATATATTGTCATGAAATACTGAATAAGGGAGATTCCTATACTTACTTACTACTACCATTATACTACTACTATATTACTATTACGATTACTTTTACCTGGTATTATTATGATCCGCTGAATTCAAACGAATTGGATAGTAGACACTACTAGTACCTACCTACTGGTATGAAGCAAATGACGATATCATTCCTAAATTAAAAAGTATGTATTACACATATGGGAGTTGTTAAGGGGATTCCAGGCTTCGTTGGAAATCCTAGCATCAATATCTAATTATAGATACGAAAAAAAACTACAACAAAAAAATTAAGAAAGCACTCCGTGCTTTTTCCGCCGGCGCGCGGCGCCCATTATATATATTTAGGAAAACTGCAAGTCAAATTTGTTTTGATTTAAGTATAAGAAGGTACTTTTACCCTATTACATTATTATTGAGTCAAGGATTATGTAGGTTAAAGAAAAATCATTTCAATAATTCTGAACTGCTAACAGTTAACTAAGATATAAGATCAGACTTTAAGAAACGCATTTATATACCACGTAATACTTATCTAGTTGTAAAACTGACAAAAAATTATTAGGTTATTATAAATGAACGTGATTCACAATAGTTTATATTATATGAGTAGCCAAATTAACATGCATTTACTTAATGGAAGAGCAATAAGTGATTGTAATAAAAAACTAGTATATTAAGCTGTAAGAAATAATCGCAGACTGCAAAGTTTTAAATTACTATGCAAAAACACTCTGTAATATTTTCCTTTGTATAAAATGACGCTAGCTCGTTGCGACACGGCCGCGTTTAAGTCTTTTGTATGGCGCGGAATCACTTACTACTTATTTACTCATTAAAACAAAGACTATTATTTAGAATGCATTAAAATTAATTTCCAGCTTGTAGAACTATTTTTTAAAACGGTACACTTCATGATCTGATCTTGAAATCAGAAATATTCGATTTTGTAGTCTATGCAGATTAGAATATGAATGAATGAATATTAGTTTCCCAATGTGGCGGTTTTTTCGAAGGGGAAAGCCCATAATGATAATTATCACTTGACGAGTACATAACTGTACCGTGTGCGCCACGGGACGAGCCAAATATATAGTTGAACTTTACAAGAAGAATGCATCTCAGACAGCTTCCCGCGCCCGCGCCCCGGCGGTGTCGATCAAACGGACGAACGAGCCTCTTGTTAGCATCCCTCTCTCTCCCACCAAAGGCAATAAAATATATCTATCTCTTACACTCTCGGCCGCATCGCAGCCAATCCCCCACTTCTATAATTACACCGGTGATTCAATGGCTACTTATATCTATATGAGTATATACGGCATAACGATGAGAGAAGCCTGTATTTATATGTATGCATATGTTTTTAGATCTCGTTGAGGCATTCCGGGCGCTCTCACATAGTTTCAATTAATTTCGCATAACGATCTAGGGTATAAATGATTTGGTATTGGAGCAAAAGTTTAAATTTACATGTAGACATAATAAGTGTTTCGTGGCAAATTCCTTGCTTATTTTGAATATATCTCAAATTTAATGCAAATCCAAATTTTGAAAAGGTTGATATTGATCGACACAAACATTGAATTAAAATCAAATTTAACTAACACAGTATGCAAATTACTGAGATATATAGGTATGAAAACAGCCCAAAACGATAAAAAGCGATGATTGTACGTAAAGCGCGCGCACTGATGGCCGCCTGCGCCCGCGCCGCGCCGAGCGACGTCCCTGCGCGGAGCACAGCGGAGCGGAGTGGTCGCGAGCAATTTGTTTCGATGTTTATTCATTTATTCCGGTGTTTTGTACGATCGGGCTCTTTTTAGTATTAATTTGGAACTTATAAATAATTAATGTGTTGTGTGTAGGTATGTGTTGCGGTCGTGGCTCTTTGTTGCCGCGGTCAAGGCCGAGCCGCGCACGAGCGCACGCTTCTTGCGCACTCTCTCCATTTACTACTATTTCACCGAGCTTTATAAAAAATCATACTCTCATTAATTTATCACTCTCCAAAGAGGTTACATTAGATAAAAAGAATATAAAACGGTTTCTGAGTCATCAATAGCCTATAAAATATTAATCTACACGCATTCCAAAACCAAAAATTCTTAAATAGGCATTTAAGGCATCAAAGCGCTCTCAGTTGAAGTTATGAGGAGAAGCGCCTAGTGAGGCCAGTGCTATTTTTCCTTTTCGCTCTAATATATGGCAAATAAGAGAGATGGGTGATAAAGCCGGTACATTACAGGCTCGTATATTAAATTAAAGTATCGCACTGATCATCTCAGCACCAATAAAACTATGGCGAGCGCTTTTTATGTTGGATCTGTTTAATTGGTTTTCATTGGTCGGCTGAGATTGTTTTTTTTTTGTAGGATCGTTGACTTATACTATTTGTATTGACGTCAATATGTCGGGAGGCACGTAAGTCATGCCCTCAGGTTAAGTTTTTAAAGCAGGATGTGTACGTTTTTTTTAAAAAAGTAAATGGCATTAAAAATTATGTTTTGTACATAAAGAATAAATTAGGGATAAATTTTATTTTTAGACCCTGTCATTTATTAAAAATCCAGAACAAAAACTAAAAACAATAATTATTTATCGACAGATAAATACTTACTTAGTTAGGCATTATGTTAATGTATTTGACGTATGTGTATGTGTATTTGACGGGCCAGGTGGCGCAGTTGGTTAAGATTCACCTTACGCGCCGCAGGTCGTGGGTTCGATTCCCACACAGGACATGCATTTGTGTGCATGAACATGTCTGTATGTCCTGAGTCTGGGTGTAATTATGTATATTAAGTATGTATTTACAAACAAAAAGTAGTATATGTATTATATCAGTTATCTGGTTTCCATAGTACAAGCTGTGCTTAGTTTGGGATCAGATGACCGTGTGTGAGGAATGTCCAAGGATATTTATTTAAAGATATTTTAATGATATATTAAAGAGTTATAATCAACAGTAATAAAAACACTAGCTTCAGCCACGTGACTTGGCACCACCAGTGCCTACACATTCATAGTATTTCCGTAATGTAATATAATAACGTTATAAATTTTCATAAAAACTTCCTATTTTGAATTTATTCAAGCAAATTGTTATTCCTTGTGTATTGGACATTTTAAAGTCGATAACCGATCTATAATTTATTTATAGGTGCTTACTTTTCGCATATTTATCAATTGGTTTTAATTTTATTAACTATAGTTCAGACATTTATTTGTTTGAGTTCAATGTTCAAAACTTTTATCAATTAGTTATTTATTTATTTATAATATTAATTTACATATGATTTAGTATTTATGAAATAATGAAGTTTTAAGTCATAGTAAACTTAATAACTGAATGCCATATGTCACATTAAAGACATATTGAAAAGGCTTCTAGTTCAAACTGAAACACAAACACATCTACAAGGGGGTAAGGTACTCATGAAACGTTATTTAGCTAATATTTAAAGGGTCACGTAAATAACGTCACTCTATTGTCATTGTCAAATAATGTGACATTATTTACGTGACCATTTAAACATTATATTAGTTAAATAGCGCTTTATGAGTAAGGGGGTTATATTCTGTTTTAGGCGCGGTTCATCATAATACACTTACCTACTCATAAAACTTCAAGGTATTTTCAAATAGTCTTCCCTGAAAATAACCCCCCCCCCCTTATTCCATGATGATTTACAATAAAACATTTAAAATAGTGGTTCTTTTAGGTGTTCACATATAAATAATGGTTGAACGGACAGTGAAAGTTTGCCAAGTGGTGTCACTGTAAAGTTGCGTAATAACGGATAGCCATGCTTTAAGATAACCTTCACACCGCGCGTCGCCCGATTGTGTGCATACAAACCGCTATATTATTTATATTTCGTTTATTTATTATTTTATATATTTAATTCATTTTTAAATATTTTTATAAAAATAATAAAATAAAAACATTTAAAAATATAAAAAATTGGAAGTTTTCCGCCGGTGTCAGGAGCAAGGTCCAAGCTACCGGTGGTTAGGGCTGCAGAGACAGGAACCTCCTCACAATACGAGCCGTGTCGAGGAGTACTGCCTTCTGAATCAGGCTCTTGATCCAACCGCCTAACTCTCGTTAGTCTCGTTAGCCTTGAGAGATGTTGGTCGAGGCTTTCGGCCATCAGACCATTGGCCGTTACGACAATCGGCACAATGGTAGCCGAGCTCACATTCCACATGTCGACAACCTCGTGTGCTAAGTCAAGATAATTTATTTGTTTCTCTTTCTCAGCTTTCACGAGGTTCTCGTCATTCTCATTCTTTTTATTTATATTATTATTATAACTTTAATTTGAGACAATATTTTGAACTATTAATATAATAATTGTTAATAAATTTCAGTTGTAAAATGGCTTTTATGGGCATTAAAATATAGCTGATTATAATTTGTCTATACGTATTAAATGGCTTGTCCTGACTGATCTATAAACGCACAGCACAATCTTGAAAGACAGTGAGACCGTAAAGTTTTAAAGACTTACAATACAGTTCATACAAAAGACATCAACGCTTGTATGAATAAGTGTAGTATATGATGGTTTTCTTAAAATTATCATTTCTTTTATTTTATGTGTTTACAATTAAACAACAAAGTATTTTGTTACGATATTGTATGGCGACAACACTAGAATTAAAGTTTCATAATACGAAATACTTCAACGCGTTCATTATGTGTCTATTGAGGTAGGCCTAATTTCTTCTAAATCTATTTATTACGACGCTATGTTTTATAAAATGCAGTTTACTATCAATCCTAACTAGTAGTATAAATGCGAAAGTGTCTTTTTATCCCGTTAACGCGGGTGAAACCGCGGGGGACAGCTAGTACTATAATACTTCATTCGTTTAAACTTTTATTTATATAGTAAGTAGTATTAAGGCCACTTAAGTGATCAGACAAGTGTTCTAACAGATTTAAAAGCACTTCTGGGAACAGAACAATGCGATGGGCAGTTAAGCTGGCTGGGCATAGATGGTCGCGGTAAATGGGGCGTGACGGGTGATGGCGCGGGTCACGACACGGCCTGTGCTTACCTACTTATATCACGCTCAAGGACGAACTATTTTTAATTTAAGGCCGGCCTGATGGTAAGCGGTTACCTTAGCATATAGACGCCTGCGATACCAGGGGTGTCGCTCGCTGCTGACCTAGTAAAAATTAAAAAGTATCACAGTAATTTAAATGATTAACCTTATGTCTTTGGGTATGAATTGCAGATAATATTGTCTTATTACTTACCTACATAACATACTTACAAAAGAAGTTATCCAAACAGTGTTGTAGTTAATTTTTCAAGCCAGATAAGCTGTATCTATTTGAAATTTAGTTTTTGTATAGACTTATCATAGGAATTGGTTTGTCTAGCTATAATAAAATCGGCTCTAAGTAGATTCAGTTTAGAAATGGCATTCAATTCTGTAATAAAAGCGTGAATGCTTGTCGCTTGGTTCGGCGGGCATGTTCATGCGTGTGCGTGCGAAAGCCTCGCCGCGGGTGACACCCGACACGCCACATCCCGGAAGGTTGCGGCCGCACTCCCGCGCCGTTCCCACACCCGCGACTATCTTCCACCATCACTATACCTATCAACAATATGAAATATACAATCGATTATCACAATTTACTTTGAATCTTCAACCACGAGACAGCATATAGTTGACTGGTGCTCATGAAATATGTTTAGGACATGTAATGCCAGAGGGAATTCAATTGTTTTGGATCATTTCTGTTAGGTTATTGCTCACGTGATGTCAGAGAGAATTCAATTAATTTGGATGAGGTTGGTATGTTAGTTATAGCGCATACTAATTCGTGAAGTATGTAGTCCGACCATATATCTTATAAATACTATAATGTTAACACGATTTTGCTTTAGACTATACAATTATTAGAAACTAGCTGTCCCCCATGTTTTCACCAGCGTTCCCGGAATAAAAAGTAGCCTATGTCCGTCCCCATACAATAGGCTATCTGCATACCAAATTTCATGATGATCCGTTGAGTAGATGATGCGCGAAGGCGTAACAAACAAACAAAATCAATTTCGCATTTACAATATCAGTTAGGATATGATCTATCTCTGGAAACAATGTATAAGTGTTTGACATAAATTGTCTAAGATTTAAGGTTAACTAAGACTGTTTGTGGATTGTTCAGCTCAGTGTCATATATATATTAAGTTATTGCCTTAAGTTAGGGCAGGGTATTCAATGAGATTGGATTTGGATGGGTAAAGTGGTGATATTATGATCTTTGAAATTCTTTCGATTTATTAACACATAACATCATTTCAAGGAATATTTCTACAAAGACTTTTAAGAACTTTATATTCATATCAACGGAAGACTATGGAAAGTGTCATATCCATATATCTTGAGGTTAACTCTTTTTAGCACTTAAAGGTGTGAATTTCGTGATATATATTTCATATACGAGTTATGCACGAGAGTGTTAATGTTCAACCGCATTATTGAAAGTCATAACTTTAAATTGCAATATCACATTGACTTACGACGATTCAGACCATAAATACATATTACATTAGAGAGTCCGTGTCGTTTATTTGCTGTTTAAATTATTTCGCTACCGAGACTGAGCTCAGCTGGAGCGCGTGCTGTATACATACATACATTATGTGAATTTATATTATTAAACAGTTCATCGCAAATTGCGTGGTCCGTTATTTATTACCTAAATAGTTGCATTATATACTCCACGTAACGTTTTCTTATTAATTTTGTGACTGATTGTACCGAAGACCTTCTATTTTTTCTTTCGTAGCAAAATTTTAATGATCCGATTCTGCCCGTGTATGAATCATACTCAGAGCTTCGGCATTTGCATGACCACGCGCATCGGTTAATTGCTATTCAATACGATATAAATCAGATATAATTCTGCGCCAGATCACATCGACCTTACATCGACGTAAAAAGATAAAGATGAGTTGAATCCACTCTAGGTTATTTACATAAATAAATCATTTAGCGTATTCTTTGATATTGATCGCGTTTGATATTTTATTTATCACATTCTACTAGATACTAGACATTGATAGAAATGCTTATTTGGCGCGTGTCGATCGAGGAGACAATTGACGAATAGTGTCACGTGAACTGACGTGCGTACATTTGTCGAGCTGGTAATGTATGGTCACGCGCGGTCGCGGTCGCGCTCGCCGCTCGGCGGACGGGGCAGCGCGCGCGCCCGCGCCGCCTAGCTCTCCCGGTGGTCTCCGGCGGGGCGGAGACTCCGCGGCCACTCGCTGCGCCGCCGCACCGCGCCCCGCGCACCCCGCCCCGCTCACCCCGCAACAGCGCCCGCGCCTCTTATCGCCGCATCTTCAGCTCGATGCTGCTTACGTCACTGATCGTAGTTCGGCTGCTTGTTAGCTTTTAGGAAATCGTTGTTTTCGTTTAGAGTTCTATCATGAAAACGGTTCATGAAAAATGCAACCCAATGTTAATTTGTCATTTTGTTACATGTGTAATTTATACCTTTTATCTATGACACCGGAAACGGGTACCATATTTAATAGATATTATTCGAGCCGATAATATTTTACCTAAAGCTATATCCATGTTGTAGAAGATTCGGACAAAAAACATACCGCAAAGGTGCCCGACACCTATTCAGTCATTCGTGTGATGTGTTCACCCGACAACAAACAAACTTGACAATAAGCGCTTGACTTTGAGCAAAATCTAATTTGTGTGGGTATTGTGTAATGCGATCTGGCTTAAAGCGATGGGTCCCACCCGTCGGTTTGTGTGCAGATCGTCAGAATTTATCGGTTGGTTACACAACAAATCAAAACGGGCTCATGCTATCGACTCTACTGGTTTTGTAATGATAACTTTTGCCATGTTCATTTGCGCATGTAATTGTGATTTAAGTATGAAAGTATGCGCGGCAGATTAGTTACTTTCCATTTACGCTACCTAATACTGACATGCTGTATTGTGCAGTTATATGCATAACTAGTAGGTACTAGGGGTATTATAACGGCTGTGGTGTACATTATGTACACGCCGGAAGCTTACGCTTAAACAATTTCGATTTATCTTTTGGATACCATTTAGTCGCACGTAAATAGACACTTTTTTACAATCTCAAAGAATGTAGAGAGAGAGATTATGAACAGGTACATTCTAAGCAGGACAAGGATTTAAATAAATACTATTAGATAATAAACAAACAGAGTTCAGCAAATCAGGATTTTGTCGATCTTTTAAGTTTTTTCCAAGCAAACAATAACTCAAAAGAATTCGCAAAACGGATTGAATTAGTTTATCCAGCGCTTAAAAAGTTTATTTTTGAGCTTATTATGAGTCAGTTCTTAGAAACCTTTCCTTTTTATTTAAGATTCAAAGGTGCGTAGTATGCTTTGAATGCAAACTTTGTGACTTTAATAACAGTTAGAAAGTAACTACATATTAGCTCAGAGTAGATAAATACTACGTACAAATATTAGTGATAAAACATATTAAAGTTAGCCAGTTTGTATACGTACAGCCCCGAAGTGGCGGCGGACAAGCATTCGCGTCGCGACTCTTTTGTTTCGTATCTTATCGGATTTTAATTACGAGAGCGTAGAGAAATCTCGTTATTCCTTAAAGGGATATGACTGCTCGAAGCTAATTTACTATAGTCCCCTGCACGATTTTATGTTCTCGGCTTTTATTTTATTGCCTTTCGATGATCTTATGTTGGTAAGGCACGCACGCATAACTTCTATTTGAGACATTTCACGATTCTTTTTAACAGGTGATACACCTACTTTTTTGAATTCCATATCATTTTTAACGTTTGGTGCCAGTAACCATACAAATAAATATACCTAGAAAGAACGTCGCCATACTACACGAATATATAAAACAGGCCAACTTTTATAGGCTGCTGCGTGTAACAGCTACGTTTTACGCTCTCTCTGCGTCATTCTGCTTGTCATAGTGACGTTCATAATGATAGCAGTTGTTGAAATATTCCAATTAAAATCGGGAGAAATTTAAATATTAAACATTATTTTTAATTATAAAAACAGCAATTTTATTTATTTTTATTTGATTTAGCCCCTAACAGTTAGGGGCTATTTTTATCAACGCGTGCACAGCTGCGACACTCTATCTGGATGTATCCTTAATCAAAGCCAGTAACTTCAATTACCAAAAAAGATAAAACAAAACGTTTTGATGACTTTTAGCTAAAGGTTTTTTTTTCTTTTCAGAATCGTCAGTTGGCACTGGTGCTGGATGCTTTCCCTCCGGTTCCGTCGTGCAAACAGAGGTTGGTCCTCGAGATATTGCTACCATCCAGCAAGGAGACCGTGTACTGGCAGCCGCGGATGACGGCAAGATGATATATTCAGAGGTAAGATTCATGCCTCTCTGATTTCAATATCAAGTCCTTTCATATTTTTTTCATATGTAGTGGATATTTCTGTACTTTGACAAAAATATACGATATGAATAGTTCGGGTAGCTATTGCAATCATTTTGTAAAAAAAAATGTATAATTTTCAGGTTTTGACGTTCATCGATCGAGATCCAAACGCCACGCGGCAGTTCATAGAAGTGACTGCTGAAAACGGAGTGGCCATCACGACCACGCCATCGCATCTTCTACTCCTAGCGGCCGCCGATGGCTGGCGGGAGTCCTTCGCGGCCAGCGTTCAAGTGGGCGACGTCCTCCTCACGAGGGGGCCGGCCGGTGTGATGAGACCGTCGAGAATAATCTCGACTCGCACTCTAACTAGACATGGTGTATACGCGCCTTTAACTAAAGCCGGGACGATCATAGTGGACGATGCGCTGGCGTCGTGCTACGCACTCGTTCGGAGTCATTCCCTCGCGCACGCGGTGATGGCTCCCCTGCGGTGGACGGCCGGGTGGGGTGGGTCCAGTGAACCCACCCGGGGAGTCCACTGGTACGCAAGCGCGCTATACTCCATCGGTGACTTTGTATTACCCTCCACGTATAGGTATCGCTAACCCAGTGTTCAGTAGTCGGTACCGACGGGCAACGTTACTTCTGAAGTGGTCTTGAACTATATATACCGCGCGCGGGACGTGCTTTTAGACACTTGTAAATAATGGTCAGTGTTAATGTAAATAATATTAAGTGGCGGACGACGTAATTGTATATATACAAGCTCGCAAACATCAAAATGTTTTCTATTGTATGATGAAGTTAATCGACGACGACTTATACTTTATTGGAATTTATTTATTAAGTAGTATTTAAGACCATTTTTGCAAATTTTGCATATTATTTAGTTAACATACGAATATTTGTAAATTGTGTCGGTATTGTTATTCTGCACAATGCAGAAATACTTAAATGTATGCGCTTATGTTTTTTTAAGTACCTTACTGTAAAAATATTATAATTATCAATTTCACTTTCTTAGCGAATCTGAAGAATCGTCAATATCTAATATCGAGTCTTCCTTGATGCAAATAGTGTTCAGTTTTCGTAGCATTACGATTTTCAACTGTAACTAGACATTCCATAACTCTAATCTCTCTTATACCTTTCTTACACACGTTAGAGTCGATGAAATTGTGATCTTGGTACCTAAATCAGTGCCTTAAGATTTTTATTTATTGTTATTTATAAGCTAGGTGTCTATTTATGAATTGACGAAAATATTTAGGTCTAACTTATTTAATCGTGCATTCGCTTTTTCTTCGTTTCCTTACCTATTGCTCTTATTTATTTCTACCTAATTATTTATCTTAATGATAAACTATCTTTAGAGGTTCGTATCGTACCTATATGTATAGTTGTCAAATGTTCCTTTACATTGCATGGGTATTTGTTAGTTTCCTTTGTCCGCAAGGTATATAGGCTTTACACGGAAAACATTTCACATACTTAGTGCGTGGAAAATGGTACATACGCTAAATTTGTATGTCGCATACATTCGATGCAGTTGACCGATAGTAAGTAGATGTAACGAGTCGTCAAGTTATGATGACGTCACGGTCGCCGACGCACGTCGCATCGCTGTCATCGACGGGCGACTCTTTTAGATCGTTATTTAGATCTTGAACTGAAGTATGGGTTCCTATAGGATGAATTTAGTGGAATGTAAGACTTGCAAGTGCAACGATGTCTTTAGAAATAATATCTAGGACGAAATTTTCGAATTATTTATTACACGCTTGAGAACGTAGCTTTTGACTACATACAGTGCATAAGTTTTTTTTACGATAATTAGTAATTAGTTCTTACATAGCGAATACTAACAAAAGTTGAAATATATAGGTATCTAAATAAATCGGAAAGCTTTAACTAATGTTTTGACAATATGATTATGCCATAATGATTGCCATATTAATATAGTTTATGAACTAAACCTTACAAATTATATTTCCGTTCTCCGACATTAACCGATCAGAGCACAATTATTATTATGATATAGATAGTAATTACTACGTAGTCACTGTGGCATAAAATGTACTTAATGCATTTGGAATATTCATTTTGTTATATAAAATACCTACCAGACCGTCTATCTATAGTTAATACACTCACTGCCAATCTGAGCTTATTTTGATAACTTTACTTATAATGATAACTCTTATTACTTACTAGCTGTCCCCCGGGGTTTCACCCGCGGTCCCGGGATAAAAAGTAGCCTAGGTCCTTCTCCATACCACCTGGCTATCTGCGTGCCAAGTGTCATTGCAATTGATTCTGAAAGATACAGACAGCGCTACTTTCGCATTTATATATTATAAAGTATGGATACTCTTAATAAAGGTGCAACGTCTGAATCACACATTGATGTGATATCACATGAATTCCAGTGAGGTGGCCCATAGATCAACACGATTTATTTATTGTTCACCATTTTAAGTTGACATCATTTTTTTTTCTTTCGACGTTCGATGTCATTTGACTATCGATCATTCATGAAATCACAGAACAAACAATGCCGTCGATTACGTATCTTGAAGTTATGTTGCCCATTTAATATGGGTGCTTAGAAAAATCCATTGCATGCATTCTTGAACTGCTATCGTTAATTTTAAAACCTGACCTTATCGTGAAAATGTATGATAGACGTGCTTTGGTAAAATAATGTAAATTTAATAGCAAATATTGTGCTTTTATATTATTTATTTATTGATGTTATTCTTGTATTGATATAATAATCTCAAGTCCTTAATAATGAATGTAATTATTGTTGCATATATCGGAAATAAAATAAGTATATTTTTAAAGCTTCTTATAAAGAAACAGATGTTAAGGACATTGTTCTGAGTGCTAGCTAACAGTTGTAATATTATGGAAATGTATAATAAAATCAAACTAAATAAAATGTTGGCTTTGTGGACATAACTTGGTGTTATAATATTCGATCATTACCTACCTTATATCCCAATAAATTAAACAATGCGAAATACATTTATTAGTTAACATATTTACCTACTCTGAGATTAATGTATTGATTGTGGTCAAACAGACAATCCATAGAAAACAAAACCACTGTGTTTAATAGTGTATAGACTACACAAATGATTTTGAGCTCGTTAAATATAAAATCAGAGTTATTTTAGGCAGTTGTGAATTTAATAGATATAATTCTTTGTATACTTGGAGCTTCCTTCCGCGGACGCTCAGATTGTGTAATGAGCTCCCCGCCGTGGTTTTCCCAATGGAGTACAGCATGCGGTTCTTCAAAAAGGGTGTGAAGAGATTTCTGCAGGGTCGGCAACGCGCGAGTAACACTCCTGGTGAGGCAAGCATCCATAGGCTGCGGTAACCGCTTACTATCAGGTAGTACTATTAAATATTCTGTGCTATCAGGGGGGCCGTATGCTTGTTTGCTACCTAAGTAGTATAAAAAAAACGGTATAAATTGCAGTTTCCTCAATTTAAAAGATGAATGAATGAATAAATGAAATATTCTTTATTGTATACACTTACATATAACACATGATAATAACAACACAAATTAAGGAAGTTATACAATATAGGCGGAAAGAAGAGAAAAGATATGAAGCTATTGCTGTTTCTGAGAAAACTAAGGCAAATATCAGTCTCGTAGCAATTGGTACAATGCTTTCATATCAACGGGAGGATGCAATAAGAGTTGGAATGAAAACCATCCCTTTATTACAAGGAGCTTGGTATTTTTAGATTGTTTGGTAGATACCTACGTTTATTACTTATTACGTGCAATTTAAAATTCGCAGAGCAAACTATATGACTGATTTGAAGGTAAATCTTAAACTCTGAAACTTTCATATTTTATTAATCTTTAGACTTTTTCTACTTCAATATTCATAGAACTTAGATTAACATAATATAGAAAAAAATACATGTTAGTTTGCTGAACAACTTTTACGATAGGACCAATAGACCAAACGAACCACAGAATTCTAAAAAATGTGATCGAACATGGTTGACCTTTTGCATGAAAAGTGAAAAAAAAAAACAACGATCACAGATGAAGGTGATCAGTTAATTAATATAATTAAGTAGGTATACTATATGGAAAATAAGTTGCTATAGTCTCATTTAAGGTAGCAAAGTGAAATTATTATATTTCACTTCATACAGGGTTGAAAGTGATTAAAGATGTTTTCAACACACTCGCTCGTAAAGTGACAATTATTGCAAAATTTAAGTCTGTTTTTTTCCTCGCAAGTGTGTTGAAAAATGTCGTATGACACTCGTGTGCATTGATTTATTACTCTAGGCTCCCTTAGCGCGTGAGCCTAGTAATCAAATTTGCACACATGTATCATAATGTATTATTATAACATTAACTTGCCTAGGGAAAAATGATTTTCTTACCTGCAAAGAAAATTTGTTTTACCTCAGGGAAAGTCGTAAATTTTCAATAAATACTTACAAAATGTCATTTTTCTTGAGCGACCTTTAGGGGTTAACGATATTATAGCTGTCGAACGACAACAGCTGCAACGAACATAAATCCAGTGCTCCCTGAATCAATAACAGAAATAAATGTAGGTCGAGCCGTGACTAAAATAACAATGGATGGGATCTACAAAATCTTAAAATGATATTGCGGCTAGGCAAGCCTGAATACTGCGAAAAAGGTTCATCTCTCCGGGCCCTGAAATAGAGCGAGGGAGTATAACAGCCCTCACAGCAAAAATAATTAATTTACCCTTAGTACCTACTTATCAAATTAGATATAATTTCCAAGGACATAAAGTATTTATGGTACGGTTTCTGCGTGAACATTGTAATACGATTCCCAGATTTTCAGATTTTAGAGATGGCAACTTTACAGGTTAATCTAGAAACCAGGACAAAAAGTGTGAAAACTCCGGATTTTAGAGCTGAGAACCCGGACATATCAACAGCGTTTTTTTAAAGTTACTTAGTATGATACATAAATGTGTAGTTTTAATTGTGACTTGAAAACTATTAAACTCGGATTACAAATGAAATCCCGCCAGGACACTCCCCGGACGCTCTAAACTAAGACAAATCCAGGGAAACCCGGATGGATGGCAACTCTAATTACGAATACACACAATAAGTGGTTGTTGACGTGTATTGTCGCTAGACATCTAGGTAGGTATATCTAAGATATATCTCCACAAGATTAACAAAACCTATCTAATCATCCTTGTACCAAAAAGAGATGAATATATTGAGACGCTCCAAAAGAGGCTTTTCAAATCTCTAAAAGATAATGGAAGTAGGTTCAAGAATCACGTAGTCCTCAAACAATGACAACGTACACATGTGTACACGAAGCAAAAAGGAAAGTTTCAGTACTATACTTTACAGATCCAATTAGAATTTTCCTATTCCTATTCCATTTTCCATGCTCCATGGGAGCATGTACTAAAAAAAATATATAAAAATCCTCCTCACTACGCTCGCCATTGCATATATATTTTTTCCTCCATTCTGTCTAAAAAACTTTTGGTTATTCTCGGAAGTTCCGAGCATAATAAATATATCACGGACCTACTGGTTAATCGCCGAAAAAACTTCGTGAAGTCCATTTTGATGCTTTGGTTGATTTGCGATATAACTAGAAAGAACACCAGACGTAATCATATCATTTTCACTGCACAAGTAAACAATATAATTTTCAACACACTTGCTCGTAAAGTGACATTTATTGCACAGTTTTTAGTATGTTAATGCAGCTTATTACGCACTAGTGCTTTTTACTTTACATTACCGCACACTTTTATGATAAGTATAATCCCGATTATGTTAAGTTTGTATCTCAATATAATTGATATGTGTGGAGACGAAGCATTCTTAATTTAAACGGGTAAAACACAGCCGTATAGCTGTAAAAAAAAAAACATGCGCGCCATATTTTTTGGTACCTAACGTTCTCATTGTGTGGTTGATTATTATCAAAAAATCTAGTCCTAAGAAACACAAGTCTGTTTTTTTCTCACAAGTGTGTTGAAAAACGTCGTATGACACGCGTGTGCATTGATCATTACACTCTCGGCTCTCTAATCGCGTTAGCCTGCGGCTCACGCACTTAATACCGCCTCGTCTGTAATTACCAACTTTGCACACATGTATCATAATGTACTATTATTGTTTGTAGTTATTTCTAGTTATACAGTGCAAACAAGATTCCATTAAGAATAGTTGAATAGAATATAATATGTGAATAAGTACACGGCGGGTGTATCATTAATTTCTTATCCGAACTTTTAGAACTATCTAATCCTAGATAACGATCCCATGTTACAGAAGACAATACCTATGTCCAAATAATTCAAGGACACGAGAGGATCTGTCGTCGGTCTTGACTATCGGTAATAATGTGCAGATTGGATAGTTCTTTGGGTCGTTCATTTGTACTGAAATGTAATTTACTGAAGTCCCTTCGGAATTCGATGAAATAGATTGGACGCTTAGTTTCAACTAGATCTGTTTTAGACGTTTTAACTACTTTTTAGCCAATTTATTTTCATTCGTAATACCTACGGCAGATAACATAAAATTACTTTCTTTTGAAGAAATGGATTATATTATGTAGTTTTACTATTTAGGTCTGGAGCGTCTTGTTAAGATTCAGATCGCAACAACATTTCTCAATTACTTATTGATTGGCCTTCAATTATAATTAAACAAAAGAAATACTTTCCATTAGGTCTGTAATCTTTTCCTTATTGGTATTTGGTATGGGATAGAAAAGTCCAGAGACATAAGTTACACAATCATGTCTATTCTTAAATGTTTTCGTTCACATGAAAGCTTTGTAAAGATCAAACTGTAAATTATCAAGATATATACATCTAATGTTTCCGATAATCTATCGAACAACCTTGCACAAACAGGCAAATAAATCTCTACCAAAATAAACATGCTCTTATTCTATGTAGTTACCTACAGGTAGGTACTAAAATCTATTTTCTACATTTCCCTTACATATATGTAATAATAATTAATATGTAGACCAATCTTGTAACTCTCATATCTTTTCCTCTCAACTTTTACAACTTACTTGCCATTTGCTTTTTAGTTACTTTTATAACGCTTTACTATTATTAATAAGTTTCCAGTATGAATGGTATCAGTATCAATGGGTCCCGAATAACATGCTATTTCGTCATTCTTCTTTCAAATTAATACAGTAATGAATTTTCCAGGTGAACTTATCCAATAACTAGTAGCGCTTTATGTAACTAACTATATTTAGGTGTAGTTTCATAGTACACACCTACCTTTATGTGATGGCATTTGACGGAGTTTTGCTTTACCTGTTGACTCTTTGCTCGCCAGTGAAAATTTTTGTTATATTAAAAGCAAACTAGTCCTTTTTAAACACCCTGAGGTTAATCTACCACTTTTCTATGAGAAAATAATATATAGGGTGATGGGAAGATGGGTGCAAAGCTGTAAGGCGATGATAGTATAGATCATTTAGACACTTTTTAGCCATGGTTGTCTAAGACGAAGTTTTTTTTTACCAATCTTTTCTGGTTTTTGGCTCAAAACTCCGAAACTTATCCGTTAATTGATAATTATAGCCAGTTTGGATGATGTGTGAATTCTTTTTCATATTATTTATTTAAAATAATCTGTAAGCAATCCAAACAAACATGTACTAAACATGTGTGTCATCAGTTTTTAGTTACAGTAAAGATTGGTAAAAAAAAAAATTCACACTTCGTCTTAGACAACCATGGCTAAAAAGGGTCAAAATGATCTATACTATCATCGCCTTACAGCTTTGCACCCATCTTCCCATCACCCTGTATGATGCCTTGAAAATGCCTTCCCATCACTTAGCTTTGCAAGTTTCAGTAAAGTAAAGGCTTGTGTTGTGATCACAATCTCACCATGGTAAGTGACCATGTGTGGATGTGGAAACTGGCTCTCAAGTACAGCTTTTGGAACACACCGTTAGGTGATTAGTATCATCTTGAGGGTATTAGCCGTCCAGGCGGCCAACCACAAGCTCTAAAATATTATTATAACCTTATTTGTCTTTTGTCCTGTTTTGACGTCGGATGTCAAAGAAGGACAAAAGACAAGTAAGGTTATTAATATTGTTTTAAGAACTTGTGGTTGGCCCTCAGGTGGGTACTACAAAATACGCTACCACTGTTTCCTCACGATGTTTTCCTTCACAGAAAGCTCAAGCATATTATAGGATTCGAACCCACGACTATCACCTCGGAATTTGGCGTCAATACCACTGAGCTTCACCGTCTTCACATAAAGTAGTATCATAAAACACATAAGTAGGGTAAATACCCAACTAAATTACTTAACCTCTTATTTAACAGTTTTTATTTAACTAATCTACCTCTTCTTTATAAACTCTTCTGTATTAGTCTTTTCATGTGAAATCTGTATTGCTTTTAGTCTCCACTTCTGTGTGAAAAATTAAGCTCTGAATAAATAAAATATAATTGAAAACTGTTTTACAAAAAACTTAAACCGACTTCAAAGTACACTAAAAAGTAATCAAACCCACCTTGAAAAAAGTCTTGATAACAATGGGACCAAACGGGAAGTGTACCTTCCCTTCTAAAAAAAAGGAATTTTTACAAATCGGTTAATAAATGACGGAGTTATGAGGTAGCAAAAAAAAAAAACATACAACCGAATTGAGAAACTCCGAAGTCGGTTAAAAATAAATAAATACAAACAAATTCATATTTTCACACATTGTCAGAAGAAAACGTATACGAATTTATCCTTCGAAAATACATACAAGCTTTGTAAGTTGTGAAAAGTTTAATGTACTTCGCCAAGTGGTTACCATCTTCATTTCAAGCTTGAGTTCTTACAAACTTACGTTACATGTCAATAACGCACTTTCTTTCATCTTTTAATAATGTCTAGTGCATTCTAACAATAAAGTTTAGAAAAAAGAAACCAGCTTTTCTTCAGCTTTTTGTTCAACTTAGCCTTTGGTTGCAGAGTTTTCTCATCTGAAAAACTACCTACATCTTATTATCTCTATTATCTTATCCTTACTTGATTGTATTACCTCGTACGATTATAATTTTATTAGATTACTATTAAACCCCTTAGAATTACCATTTATTCATATTTGAGTATGATTGACAAGTTAATAAACAAAAATATATTGCTATGTATAAAATGTTCTCAAATAACATGCACGGGTTTGTCGCTCGCCTACGTTTATTCTATATTGAAGTTTTCAATGTATAGGTACTTACCTTAATATAAGATATGCTCATATATTTTCGTCTGAGTAGGAATTTGGAGAATTTTGTAATATCGCTACAATAAAGAAAACAAAGGCTAAAGAAAAGGCTATGAAAAGTTACGGTCAAAACGTTTAGATGAGCTTTATTCTTGTCGCTTTTACCCGATGACCGTGTCTAGTTTATGCTCGCTTTACAGCTATTGTTTCCTGCTATTAATTTTTATGCGACTTCAGGAGAAAGGCGTCATATCATACTTCCAATGCTCGTTACTTAACTTATTTATCTCACTTTCCTTATAGTCGAGGGGAGATGGATAATATTCATCGTCGCCGGACGCGTATCAAAACGTAGTGTGTTCGTCTCAGAGTACGCTGAACAGTATTATTTCAGGCTTCGTTGGGAGTGCACGTAACGCTTTCCGATACTAAATAATAATCATAAAGTGTTAATATCGTATGATAAAATTGATATCGTTATAAGTGCTATACACAGCTGCCTAAATAGCGATCATAAGGTTGACAGCGTAATTATTTTCGAAAAATCTGTTACCACCGCTAAGTGTTGGAAAGTTTTTTCTTCCATAAAACTCTCCCTATTTTCGGAATAATTGATGAAGTGACACAAACATCGTTGAAACTTTAACAAGATTCATCATACCAGTTGGAAGATAAAAATCTGTGCTGAATTGATCAAATAAAAGATTGTAAGTCAATTGGAATTATTAAATCAAAGGTATTTTCATTTTGCTTTTGCTGGGTTTTGGTTTAAAGTTTAGTTCATATTATGAATATATCAGGTTTAGCAATAGAAATTTCATTATTCATATTGCAATGTAACATGCTTACTATTATTCTTTGATATATCCTAATCTAATATTTTGGCTCGCGGTTAAGAAAATAAAAATGACATCGATTGTTTTTAAAGGACGCGAGAACCAACGGGTTTCTTAATCTTAATTTTATATGTAGCTTTAAATTCTTATATTTGTTTTATTTACAACTGGAAAAGGTCTTATTAGACATAAACAAATAAGACTTTATACTTAGTTATCCATTTTCCAATAGGGAGGATAAGTAACTTTGCATTGATTTCGTACGATTTCTTCTCCTTTTTTAACTGACTTCAAAAAAAGGAGGAGGTTTTCAATTCGGTTGTGTTTTTTTTTTTTTTTTATGTTTGTTACCTCATAACTCCGTCATTTATTAACCGATTTGGAAAATTATTTTTTTGACTGGAAGGGTACACTTCCCGTTTGGTCCCATTGTAATCAGATCAGGATTTGATTACTTCTTAGTGTACTTTGAAGTCGTTTAAGTTTTTTGTAAAACAGTCCAATTATCATTCTTCATGAATTTGATTATCATATTCCTTTTCTAATTGAATGCCTCAACATCATTGCCCTCAAATGATCTTTAATGACTACAAAACGATATAATATTAAATAGAACATTAGAATAACCAAATAATCAATGTTTAACCGTGAATTCAGGGTAATTTATTGGCTGAAGACAAAATACTCTCATAGATCATTCATCCTCACATAATTTACAATACAAACATCAACAATTAATAAATTCAGCGTTAATGGAATTAACGCTGATTATTATTCGAATTAGTATCCATTTTTCTATTTATCATAATATTCACTAGGATAATATGACAATTCAAAATGATATGTCATATAATTTGATCTGTAAGCTAAGTTTAACCACGAGCGTGCTTAATAGAAGTAATTAAAGCCACCTCACCGCTACGCTCATCGTAGCACCTTTTGTTCCTTCACTCTGAAATTATTTTCAAACTGAAGGTTATTGATTTTATGCCACGAAACTTCATGAGTAAGAATTGGCACGGTTATTATCAGTTTTAATGCAAAAAAGTTAAAATGAGTGATGGGGTTTGTTATAGCTACGAAAAACACTTTGATTAAGGATACATCCAGATTGAGCGTCGAAGCTGTGCACGCGTCGAAAAAAATAGCCCCCAACCTAGTTCTTTCTAGGTATATTTATTTCTATGGAAAAACAGTTCAATGAAAAACAAAGGAATATGGATATTCCATGGAGGTTTACTTTGATTTAATTAATCCCCAATTTAATTGAAATACCTAATGATTTTGCGCACCCTGATTTTGGTTCTATTTTATTATTTTGGTTTCTTCATGTGTACAGTAAGTACAAATTACTAACAATGTACTAATAGGTAAGTAGATTCGTAGCAGTTCATAATTCATTGAAACAAAGCTGAATAGAATATTTGAATACACCCATATACTAAAGTTTATATACCTACCAACAAAATAAAATGAAAATTGAAACCAAACCGAAGCATTCTTGTCGATCTTAAATAAGGAAAATTAACTTAATAATAAATCTAAGCCCACCTCGGGTCCGTGTAATTACTTAATCTCTTATTACAACCCCTCAAAGCGAAGCTTGAAAAATATATTATTTAATTAAAATTTGGACTATTTCAACATTCTCATAATAGGTAAGGTAGTAACAGTAATTAATTAAATAAAGATAAATATTGATGTTACCTTATTAATATAAGTTTTCACATGTTATTCGCATCGAAGTCGGAACCTTTCCTCGACAATTTTCTATTTCAGGCTCTTCATTTGTTTTGTTTATCCCTTGTAGTAATTGAGTTTTATGTTTCAAGTTGTCTGTGGCTTTAATTTAGATTAGTCGTGTAACTTCTTTGTGACAGCACATTTACGATTTTCATTTCATTTTAATTTGTACTTCATTGTTTTAGCCACGAAGGTATTATTTGTTAAGGCGCACTCTTATCACTTTTTCAAACGAAGAATGCATATATAAGGAAATCAGAATATATACGGATTTCTTAATGTAATGACATGTTCATGCATAATATGATAAAATGAATAATAAAAATTACAAAAACAAAGTCATTGATAATAATCTGTTTATTTTCATAACAATAAGTAAAATACCGGCATATCGGCATAGGGCATTTAGCCTCTACCAAGCCGGATGGATAGTCCGGTTCACCAAAGACACAACATTTATAAAACCCAAGTTATGGTCTACTACTGATGGTACTAAGCAAACTGCTCTCAATTCGTATTGCACCCTCCACTGAAATGTACTCACGGTTAAATATTAGTGTGAGTTGCCGTGACTTTAAATTTAATTTTCCATTAAGGGACATTGATACTACCGTTATAAAATTTTAACTGAACGCAGACAAAGCTCGTCGATACACACAGACGTGGCATCAGTGCAACCAGTCAGACGGCAGAATCACGGCCGCTGTCAGCGTTTGTGCTCGACGACTCAAGACACGTTTCGGACAATCAAGGGTAAAAAATCCTCACCTTCGGATGTAATTTAACCCAAGGGTTTTGGTGTACACAGCTACATTTAACGTTTAATGGCAAATCTATCAAACTGTGATACAGAGTAAAATTCGGAAATTGTACTATATGTTTGTATGGATGTGATTTGTGAAGATGTTTGTCACTCTTTCACGCAAAAACTACTGAAAGCTTTTGTATGAAAGGCACCCAGATAGAATATGTTCTGGATTAATACTTATAAGATACATTTATCCCGGAAAAGCATATGATCCCTCAGTAAAGCAGGTTATAGGCTACTTTTTATCCCGGGAACGTGGGTGAAACCGCGGGGAACAGCTAGTACCTAATATTATAAATGTAACTGGTGAATGCATAGTGTTCGAATATTAATAGAGCGACTGTATGCCTTGAGTAGAGTAGAGTAGAGTAGAGTATGCCTTGAAACGGAGTGCGCGTACATATTTTGAACGATTAAAATATATATAACTAGCTGTCCCCTGCGTTCCCGGGAATCAGTAAATTTGTAGTTACATCTTACAGTTAGAAATAATACAGTTAGAAAAAAAATAACATAATCGGAAAATAGGGGGAAAATCTTCGAGACTCGATTCCCGTGATGGATGAACTACATGTTTACATACAACTACAAGTATGTACGGAACCCTCGGTGCGCGAGTCCTACTCGCATTAGGCCGGTTTTTTTATCGATACTTTTACCGAGAACAAATGACAAGAAATCCATATCGATATTTTGTCTGTCTGTAAATCAAGTAGTGTATATTCTTATATCTGTGAAATATGGAAACTGCTCACGCTTCGTACAAGGTAACGTTCTTAACTCTATCGCTCTATAATATTGTAACTCTATGGGTGAATGTTTGTTTAAAACCCACACAACGCGTGTAACTCATTCACGCCGCATTGGGTAAATGGATTTAGAAGGACACGAAGATAATAATTTAAGCATGGATTAGCAACGAATCCCGGAAAACTATTAGTTCCCTCTTGTGCGTGGTAACAACCGCAACCGCGGGCGCCTGGCTAGCTACAGACCGGGCGCTTGTTATACACTTTTGTTTCGCCACATTATATGGCTACCTTTCTACTACTAATTACTATTTATATATTAGGAAAGGTTCTAATTACTATTTATTTATTAGGAAACATTAACAATATTTTATAACTTTTTTTTTAATACAAGTCGATTATCAAGCATACGGACCGCCTGATGGTAAGCGGTTACCGTAGCCATATGGACGCTTGCAACACACGAAGCATCGGTCACGTATTACCGACCTTTCCCCCCCCCCCCCTATGAGCTCTGGCGAACTTACTCACGCCTAACTTATAACTGTACAAATATTATAAACGCGAAAGCAAAATTAACTAAATTTTATAATTGTACTGATATTATTTTATGATCACGTCGTTACGGACGTTGAAATCCTTGGAATCAAATTTGACAGCCAGAAAGTCATACTCTTGAGAACAATATAATGATAAATATTAGATCCCTTGAGAACGTAGTTAAATCTGAGGAGCAGCCAGTAATACATATTCATCGTAGATTATGATCATTCAGTTAAGACTTTGTTTTAGACATAACGACTTTTTTTTAATAAATAATGCAATGAAACTAATAAAAGGACTTTCCCTCCTTTATGTACAGACGAGAGTACATTGACCCGATATTTTTTACTCGGTCCCACATAAATATCGGTAACTAATGTCCTTGATTCAAAGCGATAGGAGGGACTTCGCCAGCAAATAACCTTGTCCCTTCTCTACTTAAGTACGTGTGTAGGTACTTACATCGGGTTCAAGAAGTCTTTTTACAGCCCCAATGAGAAGCTCTACTAATTTGAGTCACACTTATAGAACCCTTTCTGACCCACAATTTCCATTCTTAATAAGAACCTACATCTTGTTTCGTATTCATCCTCGAATGATAAACTACTGTAGCTAAACCAACAACTACTTTTAATTTATGTAGGTAATTTTGGGAGATTGAACGTAAGCTGAATATTATAATAATAGAATATTCTTGACATTCGTCTTACTAACTAATATCGTAAATAACAAAGTTTGTGTGTATGTTTGCAGGTCTATATATTTATATGGACTAGTGGTCGAAATTCAACCGTAATTCATTTTTATAGTTTGAATAAATAAATAAATTTCAGTATTTTGCTATACCTACCACCGAATAAAACAGCATCTTTTTCTTACGGAAAAACGTTAGATCTCGCGGAAATTAGTACCTAAACGTCACATATAAGGAGAAAATTAACTAAGTACATAAGCACGTGCTTGAATAATCAAATATGTTAAAAATGGTGCTGAATTGCTTATCGAGTAGCTGTATTGTATGAACAAAAACGTGATTGGTACCACATATCGCTTCGTCCTGCCTGCCCTTCTTATGTGCTAGAGAACAAAAACCATATTGAAGCTTAATTGTGACCAGAGCCCCGGGGACGGGGAATAATACTTACTGTAATAATTTGCTAATAACGTTACGGCTAGGATTTCATTCTACCAAATGTGTCACAATGTGTGCGTTGATATCATATCTGGTGTCTGCCGAAATTAATTTGCTTATCGGGCGAAATGAAATATTTATGGATGCGTAAGAACATTATAGATAGCTGTATCTGTGGTTTAACTTTTGTAATGTTTTCACATTAGTTCTATGTGTGTAGTGCGAAATAAAAAAACTCGGAATAATAACGTTATGCTTTTAGGTCCGCATTTCCAAAGGTTTGATTCATGAATGTACAAGGCCTTACACAACTTCTCGGTTAATAGCCACACGTTATTAGAGTATGTCTCTTTTGACTAACTTTTAATTTTGCAATTTTTGTATTTACGCGCTTTTAATTACTTATCAATATGAGTAGCTGATATACGGCAAGTTGTTATAAGCTATCATCAAATAAGTTTGCTTGGGGTATCAAATTTACAGCACCTAGCTGGCTTTTACCCACGTAAAAAGCCACCCAACACCAGTATTTTCCAACCGCTGTACTCATTTCCCTTGTAGGCTTTGTGTACTTTACCCATCATCACTTACGGGGTATAGCCTGTATATGACACAACAGACATACAAAGTAAGAAGACCAAAAAATAATTAAAATGTATATTTATTTAGTATGGAACAAAAAACAGCTACAACATAAATATAGGAAAAAGATTATACATTCAAAAAAAATATCAATATTGCAGCCCACTACATTGTCCGCAGATAGCTTTAAAAATATTAAATTATAATGTGCCACTAGAGGCTATAAAGAAAAAGTATTTAAAATTGTATATCATGAATCGATTGCTAAAATACTACGCGACTTCTAGCAAAATAAACTCCATTCTATAAAAGTCTGTCATACTACATATATGTATGATGCCAATAAAGTTCATAACCTTCTTCACTTTGGTAAGTAGATATCACCTCCATCTACCAAATGGTTTCGATTTTCATGAATACCTACTACTTATTTGGTTGTTGTTGAAGAGGTAAAACTTTATATAACTTTAGGACCTGATGAAACAGTTTTACCTCAAACTTTTGATTGAAACTCTTAAGTAAGCTTATTGAAAAGTGTCATCGACCTAGGGTTACTGTATACCTACCAATGTTAAAGTAAAATTAAACTATTACTTACTTCTTTACTTACCATTCATTCGGTAGAGACATAGAGATCATAAAAGTTATATACCGCGTTTTTTTCGATCGAAGGAAAACAAATTATATTTGATATCATTTTCATAGACTCGAATACTACGAAAATCGGATCAAACCGAGGCACAAACATCGTTGTTTATAATATATCAATTGTGATTTATGTTTTGTTTTGACGTCATGGCTACATTAGTATAAACAACATTTGACAGATGGTGGATAGCACCCAATAAATCATTCACCCTTTATAGCGTCTATGCAAGCACTTTATTTAGGCTATATGTTCAAACGAGCACACAATTTACCGGAGTAGTTGCCCATTAAGGGTAAACGACACTTTATTCTGCAAAAATGAACCGTAGCCACTGGGCGAACTGGGGCGAACCCATAATCCTCCCAACAGTGAAGATACATTTGTTATCATATTCATAATGATTTATGTGAAGACATTTTAGTTTATCACGATTGGATAGCTTTCGTACACATTTATTTGGAAATAGGGTGTTGCTTGTATGATAATGGCCCTGATTCTGTTGTTTACAACTAAACTAATTTTAATCTCACTATGTCTCTTTCTAACACAGAACATAAGAAAAGGATGTAAGAAATTTAGTCCTGTCAAATTAGTCCAATGCTCGTTTTCAATTAAAATTTAGTCGCCATCTATCGCGGTTACGCCTAAATACACGCAAAATAAGACGGCAAAGATTAATTTGACAGCTTGAAACATGTTCTATCCTTTTTCAATAATGTTCGTAAGAAAGAGATGAGATGTGACTAAAATTAGTTTAGTGCGATTTACAACAGAATCGGCACCATTGTTTTCATTATGAACCTAATGAAAATCTCAATCGAGATTTTATTCTATTTTATTTATCTAGTTATGTACAGTCGAGGACATAAATATGTATACACTTAGTGAAATTCAACAACGGTTTCCTCTTAAACTACTGATTGAAATTATGAGATATTATAAATGCAGAATCTTCTGACATATACTATTATGATTTGTGTAATAGTTTAACACTTAAATGTTAAACATGCGAGAAAATCGCTTTTGAATTTCAAAAAGTGTATACATATTTATGTCCTCGACTGTACAATTGTACATTGCTAAACCCCGTCTATTTCACTGCGACAAATTTTAGTAGAGCATCGTTTGTGATGTTAGCATTGCATTATCCAGCGTGCGTGTCGTGTGAACATATTGATAAATACTCTATCTAATTCAAACTACGTTTATTGATATCACTCATAACAAAACGGTGCATGGTTCACCTAATAATTTTATATAATACTTGATTTTATCATATTTTTTTTCATCATTCTTCAAACTCCATTCCGCATTTAATAAAAGTTTATAACTTAGCCGAGTATCGCGCCTGAGCTTTTATTGAATCGAGAACTTCTCAAGATTATATTTCAAGTACCTACATACAATCTTATATGACATGTTTGATTGGGTGCTTGCTTCTGAAAATATTTAGATACTAAAATAGCTACGTTATTTTCCCGTAATACACGAAAGTACCTACTTTAAAAACACGAAGAAAATAAATAATTAATGTTACGTTGTGAAATCTAAGTCCTTGACAACCTTGACGTAACTTGTTAAAAATCTTACATACTTGTTTACTGGATTGTGAATAAGTAGGTATAGAGTTTACAATCTAATTAGAGCTTTAGAGTAAATGAATCGGCTCCTCCTCAGCTTTGGTGATAATCCTTTTTAGGGGCATGCAGATATGTGAAGATTATAATATTTTTGAACTACTCGTATATTGATTGAACTTCCCTTACCAATAGATCTATGTGCAAGTTGATATTGTGGTTTAAGAAGCTCCGCTGTGGCTTTGATCGCAACCTGCGGCGACGTCCTACGGGACCAAATGCAATTACTCGAGCACTCTATGTTACGCGCTGTAAGTGTCTATTAAGCTAAAACGGATCAACTCAAATTAATGTGCCTACGACATTTGGGAGGGTAATCTGTCAAATAAAAATAAAAAAAGGAAAGCTCGGTTCAGTCACAGATTACTATAATCAGTCTCTATTTTTGTTCTCCAATCCATGTACTCAAGATAGCGACACAAATATTTATTTTAGTTTTTACTATATAGGCTTGAGTTTGACCACAAACTCATCTATGAATCGATCTCAAATAAAAGACGATTTATTTTGCAGCCGGTTTCAGTGCTTGACCGACCATTGGTGCCTACGTCGCGTCGCGTCGGTCGTTCGTAATTTATCATTTTATCATTCAACGTTACGTAAATTATTAGTTATATGAGTCAGTCTTTGTCCGAAGGAGGTTATAGTATCTGCAACCCCCTTCGTAACTATCAAAAGTATTTCTTGTTTTGAATTACTTTAGACAGCGGCTCTGAAGACATTAAATATTTCTTTATATGTAACGTTGTGGTGACCATATAGCGCTTGCGTGCCTACTCTAGCACGCTACGAATGTTCGTAGGTAAACCTATGCATAGTAGGTATGTACCTACGAACGTACGGTATATGGACATCTATTAATAATTACCGAGTTTATATATCTCCCGATATTTGCTAGGAATACCAAATACAAAATTATTACAAATTGAAGTACTAATAAGACGTCTCGTAGCGGCTTGACGTTTATTTTGTAGCTAATACCAGACAATTAATAATGTAACGTAAACCAACACAATGTTCTTTCTTGGAAACAAAGAAAAAACAATCATTAGTCTTAACGAATGAAAAACTTTAGCTTCAGCAAATCTGAAAATTGCTAAAAGCTCGCAGCCTAAATTAAATAACTTGTAAATAGCTTGTTGACTGTTGAAGACTTAACGACTTGTATAAATAGCATGTGAAGCAAATAAACAACATTAAAACGCAATTTATTTGTCATTTCCTTTTCACATTTTCCATACTCCGTAAAAGTGTCTCCATTGCGAAGTTGTGTTGGGAAATTGTATATCAACAAACGAGATAACTTTGTTCAAGTCAAGACGCTTTTTTCGACGCAGTAGTGAGATTGTGATTTGTGACTATTATAATTATTCTATTTTATTTAATTCCTGTGATATTTTTAACCGACTTCAAAAAAAGGAGGAGGTTCTCATTTCGGCTGTTTTTTTTAATGTTTGTTACCTCATATCTCCGTCATTTATTAACCGATTTGGAAGATTATTTTTTTGTCTGGAAGGGTACACTTCCCGTTTGGTCCCATTGTTATCAGATCTCGATTTGATTACTTTTTAGTGTAGATTGAAGTCGGTTTAAGTTTTTTGTAAAACAGTCCAATTATTAGGTATTTATACATAAGACAAACCACTTCGAACATCAATTCAATCAGCAAAAAAAATGTGTTCTTTCGTCGTCTATGCTTTCGCGCATCGATTATCCAATTGAGTTTCTGAAAAAGTAATAAAAAATAACGCAACGTAGATAACGTGCTGGGCTGGATTATACCAATTTAATAACATTTAACACCTACTCTCCTAGGTATTATCACGGTATACAAAACAGGTGCTTACATGCCCTTATCAACTAACATCTGAAAAAAAATATAAGTATATCGACTGCAGCGCCATCTGTCGGGCTGATTTGTGAATCTAAACCCTCCAGTGTACCAGCCAAACGCATACAAAAAAAACATTAAAATCGGTCCAACGGTCCAGCCGCTTAGGAGGAGTTCAGTGACATACACACGTACAGTTGAATTTTATATATAAAGATAAGAGTAATGCATTGAAGTTAGTAAACAGTTCAAGATGAAATCAATCCCTTTTGGAAATGGAACGCTCTCGCGGATGCTCTAGACCCCTCTTCTGGAATAGCCGGAATAGGTACCTACTAGCGTTGATGGAGCTAGATCACCTTAGGATTTCAATCATCCGTTTCGGAACTTTTCACTTATTATACCCACCTACCAATTTCCAACATTATCGTGTTACACCTGAATTCAATAAAATTGACACGAAAAAAGAATATAATGGCGGCTTTACGGCAATAATAAGAACATTCCATTACTAATTACTCATTATGTACTTAAGTAAACCGATTATTTATTGATTACTAATAGGAATGCTATGAACCTATGAATCATATTTAGTTAAATAAATGTATAAATGGAAAACATTTGTGCCTATATTGGTATAAATTATTAGTAACATAATTAAAAAAATAATAAGAGGGTAATATAAAAACCTACTCAGGTAATTATATTTGATTTTTTTAGCTCAGTGGTAGTGTACCTAGGATTTATTTACTCTGAGGTAGTGACGTCGGATGCCGAGTCGAAGGTCCCGGGCGGGGTCTAATCCTTGCTTGCGCTTTCGGGGAAGGAAAACATCGTGAGCAAACCTTGTACGGTGGTAGTTCTTTGTAGTACCCATCTGGCTGGCTACCACCCTCAATTTGAAAATGTGTCGCCAAGAAGCACACCAATAGGTGCTTGGCGACAGATTTTGTTGCAATTGAGAGCCAGCTCCTTCTAGTCTAGGCTTTGTGTGCTTTCCTACCTTACCACGTACTCTTACTATAGTGAGATTACAGTCAAACACAGACCTATACTCAGTAAAAAATAGAATTTAAAATAAAATTGGGCAACACAAATTGGTTAATAATTTGCTTGGTAATTTTAATGTCCACAGGAGACAGTGGCCGTTTACCATCAGGTGGATCAGAATACTTCATCCTCATCAGAAATAATCCTCCAGCCTGCGCCTGACATAAAAACAACAAATAGGTATTTACCCAAATTATTTCCGCTTCTGTTATATTGTACCTACAGACAATTTCAGGAAACCAATTAAAAAAAATATTTTATTTGAAAACATAAACAAATCCGGTAAACAGTTTACTCTCAGCCTTTAGTTTTCAGTTGTTATTTGTTATGCCCCCACCATTGAATGAATAATCAAAGGCCCCACTAAAAAGCTGACTGAGTTGGCTAGTCTAGCCGTACCATTTTTATTTTTACTATTTATAGAATAGTTTTATCACAATGTCACCTTGATCAGTGATGATGTGCCTGAAGGTGGTAAGCCCACAAAGCCTCGAAGGGACCTGGCTCTCAAGTGCAGCTTGAGGGTGGTAGCCAGCCAGGCGGGTACAACAAAGTACCCTACCATCAGTACCACCGTGCTATGGTTTCCTCACGATGTTTTCCTTCACCCCCCATCACTATCATGTACTCAAAAAGTGTTTTTTTAAGTCTACAACTTGTAAAACAAATAAAGCTACAAAATACAATATAGGTACAAAGGTCAAATTATATGTAGAGTTATTTCACACCACTCACACATCACTGACGTGTTTATAGCTCAAACATTTCCCAACACAGCAATAGCGCTAAGAACTCACAGTGCCGGTTTCAGTTGCATATGGTGAAAGATCCTTTTCAAGCTTAAAAATTATCAAAAACTATTTAAGATCAACAATGCTTCAGCAAAGACTAAGTTATTTAGCTATAGTTTCAATTGAACGTGAAATTTTAGACAGTTTGGATACAAGAAAGTTGATAGAAGATTTCGCAAAAAATTTAAAGGCAAGAAGAGTTAAATTTTTTAAACAAAAATATTACTTAATTATTTAAAATAAATGTTTTATCTTCGTTAAGTTGTTTTTCCCCCACCATAATGAGAAAACATTCATTATCCTTTTTTAACAAAACTCAGAGTAAGTAGTCGTAGGGCGGCATAATCGGTATTGCACGCGGGCGACGAAACAGCAAGCGGCGGGCCTGATTATAGGCTGATGATGATGTATGTATTCCGTCTCTGAATTCAGACAGGCATTTTTGATGAGGCTAGCTTAAAATTGCGGCAGGTACCTACTTATCTGATCGATTCATGTACTTCCATATTATAAATTGAGAGAAAGTAACAAGGGTAGATACGCCTCGAGATGAAGTTATCAGCTCGAGGATCTATGAAAGAAGCAATTCCTTTGTTCATTAGGTTAACTTTTAGTATACGTCAGTAATCTCTATCAAGGAAAACCCCAAGAAAAAAACGACCTTTATCACACGACCATCTTCAACAAGGAAAATATATGTCCGTTTTTTGGGCGGTATAAACCTGTTTGGTGGCAAGGGCGGATTGCTTCCGCCCTAGTAGTTTACGTTTGAAATGGGATTGTTTGGAATCAAATTGTTACCAGATAAATGTTTGCATTTTATTTTGTCCAATGAATATCAATTCTTATAGCCGTTTTTTTCTGTTACGTAAAAGCCATTGTTTCAACGAGAGATCAATTTATTATTTTTCATCAGCTGTGAATCTTCATGAAAATGTAAAACAAAGCTCAATGGTTACCATTAGAATCGTAACACCACAAATTTAAGGTTCAAATTCAAACAAACTTCGTTTATGTTTAATATAATAATAGAAGTCCGATTTTCAGTAGATTCTCCAGTTCGATTGTCCAAACAAACACTGAGCGTGCTCTAGTTAAAACAAGCAGCTATTTGTACAACGGAAAACGTCCGAAATATAATCCTTGTTGTTCGGTAAAACTTTGACAAAACTATGAAATATCAGTCACGGAATTATATGTGCTTATTTAATAAGTTTTTGGATATAAACAACAAGGAATGAGAAAAGAAAGAAATTATATTAGTACTAGCCTAAAACCTTCCTAAGGGACTCTGTGAAAATTGCTGCAATACCCGTGTAGGATGTGTCCTTCCTAGGATATGTAATCATATAATAAAAGCTCATACCGTTTCATACATAAGATGCTCAATACATACGTCTATGCTTAGATGTTTTCTTTTTTATTGTTAACTAGCTGCCCGGCGCGACTTCGTTTGCGTAATATCCTACCCTATACAATACCCTACCTTACCCTATCCTACCCTACGCTTCCCAACCCTACCATTAAGTTTTCTTAAATTTTCTAAGTTTCTGCGCAATTTTCTTATTTTTTTTTAAATATGAGCCTTCTACGAAGTATTAGAAAACATTTTAAAAAAAGATGAATAAAATCGGTAAAGCCGTTCTCAAGTTAAATGGAGGTACATTTTTATAAACATTGTGTAACAGAAAGTGTATATACATTAAAAATAAGTAAATTGAATAAACTTCTTTGACTTTGACAGATACTCAAAGTTGACAGGTAACGGAGAAGCGTGTAATACGTTCGGGTTTAGGCATGGTTTAGGTCACACAGTGAAAACAAATTATTACTATTGCATACAACGTTATATGCCTGCAAAATCTAAGTAGGTTGATATACGAGCTGCGTTACTCCTAAAGTTCTAATGGCGATATGATTCGAAAACTAATAAAAACATCGTCGCATGCAATAACGCACTGGATACAAACACAATCAAAAGTTTTAAGAGATCTATAGACATATATATTTTCAGTACCTACCATAATATCGAAGTACATACTCGTATGTATTGAAACTAAGTAGGTATACGGAAACTAATCAACTGTTTACTATAGTTTCATCTGTGGAACCAACTTCAGTAACTTGAAGATTGATGTCCAACAAGGCACTTAAGAGGTAACTTACTCGTAGTATCTTAATCAACTACTAGGTACCTAGTAGGTATGCTGTCTTATAATGCCAATTTAGAAGACTGCGTAAAATTACCTTACAGTAGGTAGGTACTATAGCTCAAAAGTAGTGATGTTGAATACCGTGACGAAAGTCTTGGCTTCGAAAACATGGCGAGGAAATCATAAGTACCTAGCATTTCGAGTAGGTGTCTGCCTAAGTACTTACCCGCCCAATTGGCCACTAGCTCTTCTTCATACTTCACAGTCCACTACTGTGGACGTCATGCGCTATGTAAATTGTATGTTTTCGAATTATTTGGGTATAATTTCAGTTTCCACGCTAACAATGTCGAGCGCAAATAGATATGCGCATTGTTTCTATATGAAGCCGCGCCGTAGGCCAATCTGTCTTCAAATACAACATGAAGTATGACGTTAGTTGATTGATTGATGGATCCAGGGTTAACAACATCGTGCTATTTTAGAAAACATCAAAACATCTAGATCCATTAGCACCCCCTAATTGATTGCTAACTGCGAGTTGCGAACGGAAGTGAACTCCTACGCCATGCATGAAAATATATTATGCTTTTGTTAATAAATAAATGTTAATATTAAAAATATCTACTTAAACATTCGCTTACACTCTCCTTATAGTAGGCACTTAACTGTTTGATTGCAGACGATAGATTAAACTAAAATAATCCCCAAAAACGAACAATTAAATTAAAATCACCCGTTGAGCTACTGACCCATCATCATTATCTCAACTCTGAAGAAAAGCCAGCATAGAGCCATTCATATTTTTTCTTAACAAAGGAAAAAGTTCGCATTCAAAAGGTTAATTTTCCAATAAGTAACACAATAGTTGGTAGGTACCTATAATAGAGATACTGTATGATTTACTTATACTGTAAGTACAGGTTTCTTCAACTTCCGAAGGAAAATACTTAAATTCATAACAGCTTGTTAATGGGCGAAAGATTATCGCTTAAAGATAAATCTAAAAGTCCATTCCATGATCCATCTCGGCCGTACCGTCTCGTCATAAGATATTGACCTCGTTTGCTTTACTGTTGGGATCATAAAACACAAATAAAGTACAATATTTCTTCAGATTTATTGAGTTCTGCGATTTCATGCCGCGTGTCCTATCTTTTTATATATTAGGTACGTACGACGAGGTATGTAGGGCTAGTGGTAAACACGTAGGCACATACATACCTACCTACTTATCTACTTAGGGTAGTTAGGTTAGGTTAGTGTATTAAGTAACTATTCGTACTTCCTACACCTGTGGTGAGCAAGAGGTCGACTACGAAGGCAATTTAGGTAGCCCGTGAGATTTTAATTAAATGATAAAGAGAAAAAAATGCCTTTTTTTAATGTAAGTTCATTGCGCAGTATTAATACCTAACTTCTGGAGAACATGCATTGCCAAACTTCCACCCAGACGTAATGTAGAGTGCAATTCATAGGATAATAACTTCTTCTAACTTATAAAGAACTCTTTCGTTTCGCCCTTTTAAAACCTACCTTTCAGTCGACCACAAAGTAGATCTCGTAGGTCAAAAGTTTCTCCTAGACGATTCTTTGGCATCGTGTTACCTACTAATTACGAACTTAATTGTGTATATGTAGATATACGAGGCTTGGAATTGCAAAGGTTGGAATCCATCCATTAACTAATGCCTACGTTGTATAAGGAACCCGGGTCTACACCTATACCTAACATTTCAAGTTTCTGCGGTTTGATTTGAGCTATATGCGTAGGTACATCAGTCATCGTCAATTTCTCCTTATAGGTACATCATATCGATACATAATAGATATAAATTAATACAAAGACAGTCTTCTCACTAAAGATATTAATTCCAGACTCATTACACTTGGCAGTCGTCTTTGGTAGGTCATTAGGTATACTTAGAAAATAAATTGGCTTTCCCATACAAATTGGTTGACTGAACGCCGAACTGCGCAGTCTGGTATAGAAAGTAATATATTTTTTTATTAGCCATTGACGCAATAAGAGGGGTATCTCTACATCATTGATTCTACCATTCCATTCTTCTCATTGAATCTTTTCGAGTCGCGCGCGACCCACTAAGTAACGCCAAAAAGTTAAATTAAAAAAAAACCTTGCGAATAATAGGATTATCTGATTTATTGAACTTTTATCAAAATCAAAGTCAATGCCGAAAAAGTTCATTCAATTTAGGTTCCATCAGTAGGGCATTTATGAAGGTCAATAAGCTACTGAAGTTACCACCCTGGCTCAGAACTCGGCCTTTAAGAGGGGTTCCTAGCTGCGAGGAATTTGAAAAATAGGTATTTGAAGAAACTATTGCCGTCGTGCTATGCCGCTATGCTATGCGCTATGTGCGATAGGGACATCTGCAGCTCAGACCGATTTATTCACAAAAAAAATTACGAAATTGACGTTTCGTTTTCCCCATTTTCCTCCTCGAAAACTGAGCCGATTCAATTATTTTTTACATTAAAATTTTAAGTAAGGGGTTATCTAGGTCCCTGTTACTTTCTTTTATGTTAAAATCTTTTCGAATTTGTCTGGTAGTCCTTTTAATCACGGCGGAAAAATAGGGCATTTATTGTAATTTTTGGAGGGCCATAATTTCTTTAATAATTTATTTTTGCTGAAAAAAAGGAAGTAACAGGGACGTGTCCAAAGCAGAACTTGATTATATGAAAAAATAATGATGACTAGAGGCATTATTCAGGAAGAAAACAGGGGAATACATTTGATCCGTAAAATACTTTTACAAAAGTAAATTGAGATGAATAAGAATAGATTTCTGTGTCGTTTTTTCTTGCCCTATTAGTATAACCTAACGGGTAGTTAATTTATCCTATTTTATTTACAGATGAAGCCCCATTGATCACGTCGTTATCTAAGAAAATGGGCCGTAATTCAGGCGGTATCGAATCAAATGGAGAACTAAGAGTATTACTGGTCGTCACAGTCATAGTCGGATTGCTTCTGATGCTATCCTTACTAATGTGCTACGCCTGTGTTCTCAAACGACTCTGCTGCGGGACACCTAGAGAGCGAGCGAAGAATGCAGCGTGTGCTAGAAGAACCGAAAGTTATCCTATGGGAGAAGTTACTCTGCTCTCACAGCCTACAGAAAGTGAACGCGTGTAGAAAATTGTGAAGATTGATTTAATTATAGATGTTTTTTGTAAATATACTTATAATTTATTTAGTAGTTAAGTATACAAAGTCCCTTGGTATTATGGGTACTTCTAATGTTCAGTATACACCATGTATAGGGTTACAGATTTAGGTACAGTTAATATTATTTATTTTTAAGTGTTTCACCGCGTTGTGTTAGTATCTCAACTTCAGTATTTTTTTTGTTAACATTTCGAAGTACTAATTTCTGTATCAGGACTCAATTCAGGACATTATAGTGATTGCATACTTATTATTTTACTATACCTGTGCAATGTGTTAATAAGAACAGTTATTTGCGTATTAGAGAATGAGAATAATGAAACAACTGTCTGTAATTAAAACATACTTATTTATATTTCAATATGTATTTATATGATATGAATACATAAGGCGAATACCCATATAAAAGGCACTAATTGTATTGACATGATTCATTGTAAGTCAATGTGAAAATCCTTTATCTTTTTATTTAAGGTGTAAATGAAAACCAAGCGGGTTTTTTTTCTGAAAGCCCAAATATAGCTAATTTTGTTCAATTAAAGAACATATCGTTCGTTTGTTATATTGGCTTTATCAACATATGGATAGATTGTGGCCAAACCCATTATAAACATGCTTAATAAAAGAAAATTTTCGTGTCACTACACCCCGTATTTATTGTTTGTTTGTTCATCTTAGGCATCATTTTAGCAAACATATTTGCCTTTTGAACAGCTGTTTATACTTATAACTAACTGTACTATGTTAAGTACAGTTCTCCTATAATTAAATAAATTGTTTATAGCTACATCCTTCTTCTTCATCAAAACAAATTGATATATAATATTTACCAAAACGTATTTTGTTGTTGGCACAACTTGTACGAACAAAAGAATATAACAATAAAATTATTTAACAAACCCAAGAATGTTTAAAATGATTCCCCAAACAATTTATTAAAATAAAAAAATACAAATTTCGTTTAACAGTAGCTAAGTATCTAAATCAAGGTTAAAAAAATACAAATAATTTTAAGCTAGGTACACACGGCAGCGACATTGATCGACGGCGACTCCCTGCTAATATCAAGTCCATACACCACCTTTGGCATTGCCATAGAGTCGCCGTCGATCAAAGTCGCTGCCATGTGTAGCTTTAGTGGGGATTACCAGAAACTAAAGTATCCAGAGTTCGTTTTTACACAGCGCTTGCAGCGTCAATCAGTGTAACTCATAGAGGTATAATTGGCATAAAAACGCTTTGTTTAATCGCAATAGATACATTCATCTCAGAAAAAATATATAATTTATACAATTTGAGACTTCGAGAAACTATAATACGATGTATTAGCCAACTATTTAATGGTTTCAGTTTATATTGGCTGGTCAATGTATTCCTCAAATTAACAACTTTATGTTCAAAGCATCAAAAATAATTTTTGACAACATCATCGCTCCAATTTCCGGTAAATAGATTTATTTAATTTATTTGATAAATTTCAACTATCATAAATATTCTTTTTATACAGCAATCGTGAGGAAGCTCAAAAATAACAATTATGAAAATATAATCACATACTTCTTAAAAACTATACCATTTTGGCAATGTACGCAAATGTATTCAAATATTTCAATTCTAGTAAATAGTTCACCAACTATGGTGTGTAACTTTGTTCCCTTAATACCCCATGCACCATGGTTCGTAGGGACTGAGGTTTGCAGTATTCCTCAAGCCAGTTGAAGACACCGGCTGAGAACTCGGCAAAATTATTTGTGGGTACAGCCTCGAAGGACTCAAATAACTTGTCCATTATACCCTGAAACTTTAAATAGAATTGAAAAATGCATTTTTGTATAAGACCTAATTATAATAATCCACTTTATATAAAATTCTGTTTTCAATAGGCCTATACCTATAATCTATGGCAACCTGGTAACAATGTTACTCAAACGAGTGGCTAAAGTATAGGACTTCACCAACATTTCTGTTAGTTCTAAAATAAAACCACAAATCCTACTCACGACTTGAAACTTATCCTGGTCTGTGAGCCTCTGTTCGCTCAGGCCGGGCACAGAGTGCTGCGCTTTAACGATCTGTTCGTAGTTAGCCTGCATAATGCGTAAAGCGACGACATCTTTGCGCAACGCATTCCGTTCCTCCTCCTGTCGTCGACGCTGCTGCAGCAAGTACTGGATGTAATCTATTGACTTTTGGAGAACCTGGTAATGTTATAACTAAGTTGAGTTTTTTTTTACGTCAGAAGTAGGTCCGACCGAAGGTTGGACGAACGACGTTGTTCCAGGTTGTTGGTTAAAAGTGAATTTAATAATGATTTATTAAAAGGTTGACTGTATATAGACCACTTAACTAGATGTTTACCCATGAGAAAATTACCTTGCAACTTGTCAAAAATAATAATAATCTCAAGTGCATTCGTAACAGTTCGTTCAATTTCGGCGCTTGCCTTCGGCTTCGGCCAAAACGCGGGCCCATTTTGGCCATGTTGGCCGAAGCTTCGGTCGGACACTATTCAGAAGGCTAACAAGCAAGCAGGCCGTCCACCTGATAGTAAGTGTATACTGTTGCCTGTGGACATAAGTAATGCCAGGGGAATCTTCAATATGTTGCTAACCCATACAAAGCCTAGCATGCTCTTAAGTGCAAAATTTTTATCAGGAGTGGTAGCCAGACAGGCTGGTAGTAGTACCATACACCTATTGTTTCCCTTGTTATCGTTTCCTAACAATGTTTTCCATCACGAAAGCGCAAGCCATAGGGATAGTATAATAAAAGATTGATAGCGTTAAAACATTACTTTGTGCAAAGCATGAGCAGTTTGCATATAGATGCATCATTAGATATATCATACACTGGTGAGAGCGTAAGAGCTCCTTGTGATTTGTTCTCGATAAATTGGGATTCATAATATATATTTAGTCATTCAAACTATGAACGCGCAGTTTTTGTTGGGGGTGGGTTGATCATACCCGTGTCAGGGTTCATACTCTAGCTAGTACAATGGCTTTATTAATATCTCTACAGCGCAATCTCATTGTAGATTTCAAATCCACGATCATCGTCACAGCATCAACACTCTTTTTCTTTACAGTATTAGGTAAGAAAACTAGATTAAGGTATAAATGGTTTTGCATAATGTATTGAGAGTCAAAACACACTATCTGTAGATAGCTCTATAGATAAGAGCTTTTCACCAAATTAGTTTTGAACATGTTTTACAAGACATTGATATAAAAGATTTAGATAATGGATATTAGAAGGCTGCAGATATGATAAGCAAAAATGGTTTCCCTTGTAATAAAGTTTATATTGTTATTGAAATGTTCCACCCAAATCATTTACAAGAACAGGATTGACTAATTTTGATAGTGATATATCACTATCTATCTTTCTATTAACAAAATAATATTTTTTTATTGATAATTAAAAAGCAGGACTTTCCATGCAAAAATATAAGTCTTGCTTGTAAAAACAAGCAAGGCCAGAAATCAGACATCAGATAGCCTTTGACCTTTAACATAGTAGATAACAAATAACTTACAGCTGCTTTGCTTGGTTTATAACCAGACGCATCTGTTTGTTGACATGTGGGCACTAACTCTTGAAGGGAGTCATAACCTTTTTTTATGGCATCTCTTCTTTTCTGTTCAGCCTGTAAAGTGAATAATAAAAAAGGTATAAAATGGTTCAATGACTTTTGTTCTATTACTTTTAATAATTCATCAAACTTTTATGCAAACTCTAAGCATAGCAAAAGATTGAGTAACAGTGCACGGGAGGCATAGGTATAACGAAATACAGAATTGAAATGTGATACATAGAATAAAGAAATCTTGATTTAGTTTTCAGTAAATTTATTATGTTTAGTAAAATGTCACAGAACAAAAGTTGTTGTTTATGATGCTAGTAAAACAGTCCTGCAGGTATGTGTGTTTGGGATGTGAGCTTTCCATCCTGCAATCCCCTATTTAGGGTATGAATTTTTAGAAACCCTTTCTTAGTGGATGTCTACATTATATGAGGAACTTGTGTGCAAAATTTCAAGTTCCTAGACCCCGCTATTTGAGCTGAGCATGCATCTGTCATCACTTATACAGATATTAATCACCAGTAATTATATATATATCTCCTTGATTGCCATTACAGGGCATGAAGTAATTTCTTAAAATGTACGCTAACGTAATGCATGCAGTTACAGTCTTAATTTGCTGTGATAGCAAAATAGAAGTCATTTAATTTGGTAGGTAATTGATTGCTCATTGAAATTAGGTCCAAACACAAGCATCTTGAAATAAGCCTGATTGTAGAGCCACTATTTGATTAACAGTAAGAATAAAACTAATTCATTAAGTATGAATAGCTATTACTAGTACAGTGCCAAGTTTTAATGTTAACCGTAACTTTTGTAACAACAAACATAATAGGTAGTAGTGCAATATACTTATAAACATGAATGACCTGTTAACTGTCACTATGTTCTCTGAATCAGTCAATAGCATACAAGCTCAAAAGTTAAAGAGCATGCATGTGTCAATCACAGGTGGGAAGGAATATAGTGCATTGGTAATTATGGAACATAATTTTATTCATACTTTTGATTTTATGTTTACTTTCTAAAAGGAATACAGTTGATTGTTGTACCCAACTCTGTTGTTATATCTAGTCTGATGATTTATTGTTTAATCAATGAGTTATATGTATTGTATGCTGAAGGCTGTGTGCAAATTCGCTAATAGGTATATAAAAAGAAGCTTTGTTCTAAGCAATAACATTTTTCATGTGTACCAACCTGTGTATGAGCCTCTCTTCTTCTTTCTTTGAAGCTGATTGCAGAGGCTTTATTGTCACCACTGTCATCTTCATCCTCTGAAATATTTTGATAAAGTATGCTTTATACGGGAATAGATATAGTAATTCCTAAAATTTAAAGCTATGGTTACTATGGTTCAAACTCTGAACATCCAAAACTCTAAAGGTAAAATTACAAATAATTATCTTTTTGTGACCGATACTCTTACCTGAGTTATGATTAGAAGATGATGGTGTTTGGTGAATATTTTGGATGGATCCACTGCTTCCACATCGAGAATACATACCGAAGTTTATATGAATTAGAAATGAATCCGAATAACTTTTGTTAGTACTTCATAAAACTTTCTTAGACGAAAACAATATTAAAACTCATATTTAGAAGCATAATAATAAATAAAATCACTGAAATAATATTTATTGCAACTTTTAAATACCTAGGTAGGTTAGGTACCTATAGGTATTGCGCAATTTTTTTTTGGCTGACATTGACAGCTGACTGTTTACCTGACAGCGAGCAGTTTATAACAGACCACAGATAGTAAATTTTTGCTGAACGATACACAGACAAACCGACAACTTTTTGGTTGGACAAACTTAGGCAACGTACTCACGGAAGTTTCATTAGTGTCAGTCATATAGTCCGAATTCAGAGATTTCCACATTATAGTTTTCCAAATTCTCGGTTTTACCAAATCTTATTTGTCCAAATTATAGAATTATAAAAATTCCATTTTTTTTTATTAAATGTTTTTTGTTACGCTTGTACGTATGTACTGCCGCCTTGAAGAAAATAAGTAATGTGGAAAAATAGGAATTTGTAAAAGTAAGAATATGTAAATATAATAATGTGGAAAATTTGGAATATGAAAAAATAAGAATTTGAATTTTTTAGAATGTGGACAATATAAGAATATGGAAAATATGTAAGTCGGAAAACTAACCTGACACCTTACAAACTTACAACAAACGTAGTACCCTATAGTGGTCTGTGCTGACACCCTACCAACAAGCTACCAACCAAACCAACAGAGTGATTCATTCGCATTTTCCAAGCATTTTCGTTTCTTGCAACCCAGGGTTAGCCAACGAGCGTAGCCAACCAAACCAATCTAATTATTTGAAGAAAGAAATAAAATAATTTTGTGTGAAAGCGTAGCGTATTTCAAACTACTGCGTCTCATTATTTTATTTTCATACAAATCCTTGATTTAGCAATAAATAAAAGATGTGCATGAACTCTTGAGTGGGTGAATTGTTTATAATATTTATTTTTGTGTTTCGAGCTAGACCATAGTTTACATAATTTCTCAAGTGATTAGGCAGGCACCGCACCGATCTAGCCAACCATCCATGGCCACCATTTTAGATTTACTTTGTCGTACTCAGAAGTAATATAATTTTGTAGTGAGAATAATAATGCGTATTGTTTGCTCAAAATCGGATAATTTATTTCAATAACTCTCTTTCTTTAATATGATTATAGCATCCATCTGGTATAAAATAGGATTCGTATGTCTAAAGAAAATGGATTGACTAAAGTGGAGAATTTAGTTTACAGAAATAAGGCAAATAGTAAACTGGGCGAGATGGTGTCGACGAGGCAGATGAGTAGTGTTGGTGGTGGCAGCGGGAGTAGTGAGGGCGCAGGCCCCTCTCACGCAGAGCCGGTGGCAGTTCCCCGAGTGACACGCCACTCGAGCGCGCTGATCCCGGGAGGCTCCTCACCCCACGCCAGCACCTCCAAGTACACTTCGATAGTGCCCGTCCCCAAGACTTATACTACCAACTTGCTTGATATGCCAGTTGAAATTATTGAAAAGATTTTTGGCTATTTGGGATTCAAAAATGTCTCTCATATGAGGATGGTTAATATCTTTTCTATATTTATTTGCCCTAATGTTAGCATTTGTTCTGGAAAGCCAGTTTTGTGTGCTTATGTTTTGTGTCTCTTATAGGTTTTGTGTGCTTATCACCTTCTGCCTGATTAACTAGTGGTAACTTCAGTAGCTTTGCCCTTCATAAGCCCTACTAGGGCCTGAATTGAATAAATGACCTTGACTTTACGCCACATCATCACTACCATGGTGAGATGAGAGGCACCATACCCAAGTATACAACAATTTTTAATTCACGCTTTTTAACTAAGCTAGTGGAAAATGTATTGCAAGAGATGCCACTTATATTTGTAATTCTGAGTTTGAGCATTTTTAATGTATACAATAAAATATTTAAAAAATGTTTTGTGTGACTATTAATTTCAACTGAATGCTCTCTGCAATTCAGTTCACATTATTAGTAAGCAATTTGTTAGGTTATTTAGGAACAAGCTATTACTATTATTTTTAAAAGATTATCATAATCGTTTATGTGTCACACTAAAATAACATGATTATACCTTTTATATAGGCAGATTTTAGTTTAACAATCTATGGATACATTGATAACTTTACATATGCCCTTGATTTCATAATAAGTTTCAAAGTACTTAACAATAAGCCTGTTTATATTCCAGCAATTGGAATAGTTGGATATGTATAGTTTTCTTATTGGAATTTAATGTTTGTTTTATATTATCTTTCAACAGGTAAACCGTCAACTTAATACAATATGTAGTAATGTTTTGAATTCTACATTTCAACGGTTGCAAAATCAGATGTTGCTTAGATTTCAATCAATAAAGGCAAAAATGCCTCGGAGAGAGTCCGCCCGTAGGAGTCATCCACTGGCTTGCGAATCTGATATCATTGAAACATTGCATATGAGACTGAGTCTCCTCCAGATGACTTTTGGTAAACATATTGAGAGGAAACACTGCTGTTTCTTTCCAGGAGAGGTAAATATTTGCAATAATATTTTTTTACTACCTTTTCTGCATGTTTTGGCAATACCTTGACAATGATGCAACTTTAACTATAAGCTGTTACTGGCTTTCTCCTCACATTCACCCACATTCTCAGGATGAAAAGTAGTTTATAGTATTTGGGGACAATGCAGCTTCATATCAGTGAAAGAATTTCTTGAATCTGACAAATAGTTCCAAGACTAACACATGCAAACAAATAAACTCTTTAGTTTTATTATCCTACTTATATGGATGTGAAGATGTTTGTCTCTGTTTCACAAAAAAAATACTGAATGAATTTGGATGAAATTTGGCACATAGATAGATTTATACTCTGGAACATCAAATAGGATTATTTTTATCCTGGAAATCATACAATCCCTTGGGAATGCCGGTGAAACCGCAGGGGACAGCTAGTATTAGTATGATTATTGACACCAACATTGGCTTAAGGTTAACTCTTAAATTTACTTTTTGAAGCCTATTCCTGGAAAGGAAAAATATTTTCATGGATTATTTATTTAAAGGCAATTAATTGATCAAAACCATTATGGTGAAAATAGATAGGAAGATAGATGCTTTTGATCTCTATATTAAATCAATGTTTGTCTGTTCATCTGTGTGTAACATGCATTCCTGAACCATGCATCTGATTGTGATGAATCTTTGTTATGTTGCTATGTGCAGTTCAAGGAAGGTTTCTAACAAACAACATAAGAGCATTGCAAACCACATGCTGGATTACACACACCTAGCATTCCATATAGTTATTATATTCTAGAATATAGGATATCATATAATTGGGGCCTTTTTAGGGTTCCATACCCACAGGTTGCCAAAGGGTCATCCATCCTTCAGTCTGTCAGTTTGCTGCATCTCATGAACTGTAATAGGTAGATAGTTGACATTTTCACAGAATGTGTATTTCTGTTGCTTGCTGCTATGACAACAAATAATAAAAATGAAATAAAATTAAAAAGGGCCCCCATACAAAAAATGTGTTAACAGAATCCTTTGTGTACGAATCCACTCCCACTTGGCTAGTTTTTTTAATAATGACAATCATCCTGAGACAGTCTTCACTCTAACATCTGCTTAATCCAAACTGAGCAGAATTTGCACTATGGAAACCAGATAACTGATGTCATAATTACTACTTATAATAATATACTTTAAATTGTTTATAAATTAAAATTGTTAATATAAATTGATTTCTTTTAGATATTAGACGAAGTATACAGTATTTTGTCATACCTGAAAACAACAACAAAACTGGCCAGGCCTTATAAAGTAACCGATGAATTGTTTGATTTGACTACAATGGCAATGGAATATTTTAAAGAACACATTGAACCTAACCTACCAGAGATTACATATTTTGGTACAGACTTCTTTGATATAACAACAGCATTTTCTCGTAAGTACATATTAAGCATATTATTTATTTAAAACTGTTTAAGTAGCATACAAACTGAATAAGATTAATGTCTACTATAGATGCAAATTGGCGACAGTTTTTGTATTTATGTTAACAATAAAGAAGGTGGTAAGCATATAACTATGAGATGATTAAGAGTACTCTTCCATCATTTCTTTTGTTATGTTGTTAATGCAATTTTACATCTGAGTGCAAAATGGCCAAAAGTATGAGTGTTAAGTTAAGGTCATATTTTCATAATACTGCATATATATGGCAAGTGTTCAAGGTGAGCCAAATCAAATCTAAATCAAAATATTTTTATTCACATAGACATTTGCGGGCACTTATGAATAGTCGACTTATACCGAAGGTTCGAAGCTCGTCATTAAGCTAGTTGGAGTCCTCCTGGGCTTTAAAAATCCAACAGTAGGTTGACAACTAACCTACTCCACCAATCTACAGTGCGCATGCGTGGTGGAGTATCTGCCCTTGCCCTTTCACCCTCATTTGTCAAAGGAGGCCTATGCTCAGCAGTGGGACATTATAGGCTGATGATGATACCGAAGATTGCATTTGCTGAAAATCTTGGGCGATAAACTCACTTTTAAAGCAAGAGCAACCAGTCGAAAGAAATGTTCTTAGTGTATTATAATTGTACAGCGGGCGAGAGTAGTAAGTCGTACATGTGCTTGGACTCCCCGCCGGCGAGTGCGTTCGAGACGTCGTCGGGCGGGGGCGGCGGCGGTGGTGCGGGCGCGGGAGCGGGCGCGGCGGCGGGCGGCGACGCGGGCGAGGAGCGCGCGCGCCGCGTCGCCGCACTCAACATGTACCTGGAGGAGAGCCTGCCGCCCTCGCCGCCGCCGCCGCAGAGCAACATGGTGCTCAGGAAGAGGATACACCGCATCAAGCAGGGCATGAAAAAGTGAGTCCACATTCTTAATAGTTTGTTTTTATACCACTTAGGTGGCAAATAAGCATACTGCCCACCTGATGGTAAGCGGTCACCGTAACCTATTGACGCTTGCAACACCAGGAGTATAACTCGCGCGTTGCCGACCCTGCAAAAATATCTTCACACACTTTTTATAAACCCCATACAGTACTAGTGTGGATTCTACCACCAAATCGTAATACACTTCAACTGAGAAGACTCCCGGCAAGAAACTCAGCAAGGATATTTTGTTACATTATCTTGTAATAAACTTAAAAATAGTAAATATATAAATTAAAATAGCCTGTAAAGTGAACACTTCATTCAAAGTCAATCAAAAAATCAAGGATACACACATAATCAAGAATCACAGATAGCTCTTGAATTGCTTTGGGTGCTTTGTATAAGAAGCGTATACATTGCCCCTTAAAAGAATCCCTAACTTTTCTAAGCCGTGTAAGGGTGTGTCCAAACAAAGCGCCGCAAGCTTTTTGGATGACTGCCACGAAGGTTCGTCACGAGCTCGCGCATACTTTTCTGAGTATGTCACGCCGCAAATTTCGGTTCCGCGAATGCCACGCGGCATTCACTATGTCTGGACACACCCTTACAGGTACAGGAAGTTTGTCCTTATTTCTAGCCCCTACCTAACACTACTCTGATCAGAACATCGAGGAACAATCCCTTAGAGTAGTAATACCGAGCAATCCGATTCCGAAACTAGTCAGTGAGTTGTCACTGATTTTGAAAAGTATGGACCAATTACTGCATCGTGTGTTCTTGACTTGGCCAATCAGAGCGCATGAGCCTTTGTCTTAGCCAATCAGAGGGCATTGTCGATGGTGACAAATTGGCGGAATAGATTGCAAGCAAAATCGACGTCATTACGCTCTTTGGGTTAATAAAATTGATCGATGGATCAGAAGAAGCCTAATTATATAGGATTTAGCAAAGGAAGTGCTTTTGAAGCTCCTGATTTTCACATAATCAGGATCCTTACTCGGCCCGAGAGCAAATGTCTATGAGTGTACAAGAATTATAGTAGTAGCTACTCAGTACAAGCATACAATAATAGCCTTGGGAAGTTGCCATATTTTTGCGACGCCCTGGCCTTCTAGCCATACATTTACCTGCTAGTTGTCGTTTTAGCCTAATATCAATTTGTCAGAAGAACTCCAAATAGCATCTAAATTTTTGAAAAAAAATGGCACTGGCCACCCGCTCCCGCCTCATCACAATGCGCATGGCGCTCACTCAACTCTGTCGCATCGACACAGACACCCTACCTATTTAGATCGCCTCACGACGACCCTAGGATAATACCGCGGCGCCCCAGGGCGTCGCGACGCACAGTTTGAGAAGCCCTGGCCTAACCAATAATCTCCTAACAACATCAGAAGCTGCTGAGACAAATTTGAATCCTTAGATATTATAAAACAAAGTCCCCCACGCCGCGTTTGTCTAAATGCGATAAACTCAAAACTATTTAACGGATTTTCATATGGTTTTCACCAATTCACGGAGTGATTCAGGAGGAAGGTTTAAGTGTATAATTTATTAATGTTTAGTTAAAATTGGCTGAAATTGGGATGTTTTCTTTCCGCCGATATAAAGGATATTATGATTTATTCAGGGTGTGGTCTATTTGTGTGCCAATTTTTTTCCTATCAGCCATTAGACCAGGAGTTCCCAAATTTTTTTTTTCGTAGACCACTCAATATTTTCTGGTTTCTGTGGACTCCCGGTGCTGCTACATTTCTACCATATTCCCAAAACTCATCAATACATTTGAAGATTGGATTTATCTAACGTCCGTATCTATCGTAACGTAAGGGGTCCACCAGGATCACTTTGGGAATCACTGCATTAGACTATTTGTGAGAGCTTGATTGAATAACAAACATCTGCACTTTCGGATTTATATTTTAAGTTGGATATTGGGCTATTTTCAGCTTATCGTTTAGATCAGCACAGGGGTGCTCAACCTGTCGATCGCGAGAGGTTTTCAAATCAATCGCCGGAATTCCTGAAAGTAAAATACCTAAAATCTGCAGTCTCGCAGCTGCGATTACTCATACAACGACACATAGTCTCTTTCTACTAAGCGTGTAGTAATGATACTCACGCGCATCATTTATGTTTTGAGCCTAATTGTCACGGTAAGGTAAGCATGGGTAATGTGGTACTATGAAACATTATTAAAACGCATAATATTTTTTTTATTGCTTTCCCGCAACTGTGACCTAAGAAGACGAAAACTACAATATTTGAAAGTAGTTTTGAAAGTGAAGCAATCTACTAGCAAAGCAAAATAAGCCCTTCAAATGGACTTTAACATATATTGAAGAGGCTGATGCCATTTGTTATAGGTGACCTTAAAATAAAACAGCACATCCTAAACTGAGAAGCGCTAATATTTTTCGTTGCAGTTTGATTGCAATTTCCTTTCATTAACATTGTTTTTCTTTCGTAGGCAGTCGATCACTTGGCGCCTAAATATTTTGTGGTAGATCGCCGACCTTATCCCCCTTATTACAAAAGAAGGTTTAATTCGAGTCTTAAAACCCAGGTTTTAAGATAGCCCCAGCCAACGGAAGACATAATCAGGATGTCGTGGAGATTAGATACCCAGTCTATCATCTGTCCTGCTCCTGTCTGTGAAATCAAACCTAACGACGACGAACTCAACGACGATTTTGTTTTTACTCTGCCCATTGTTTTAAATCAGTTACCAAAATGTAGACAGTGCTCAAAGACGGATGAGATTCCCCTAAACATACAAATTTCACGTTCCTCGTCGTAGTAGTTTGGGCTGTGCGTTGATATGTCGGTCAGTTTCTCCTTTATACAGGTGTCCCAAGAAGTAAGTGTCAATCGGAAGAGCAAGTTTTAGAGGTCCCCGAATCACTCCCATGTATCTATCTTTATTTACAGGATATAAAGATAGATAAAAGATAACACACTAGATATGCCGAAATCATTCTGTATGGTTTTCTTAACCAACGATTATGTTGACTGCCTTGTCTTGTTGACTTTGTTATGTCTGTGAACATCGTTTACTAGTTCATTACTACTTTCCAAGCTCGTTATGAAGGAACACCTTAAATTCATAATGACTGTTTTTATATATTCAGATACAACGATCAGCTGTCGGCGTTGCGTAGTGATCTGCGCAGCTGCAAGCGCAAGACGGCGCTTCAACAGAAACAAATAGCGGAACAACAGAAGCAAATCGCCGAGCAACAGAAGCAAACGTTGGAGTATGCCAATCGGCTCGACGACTACGACAAAAAGAACGAGGAGACCAGCCGCAAATTTCAAACCCTGCTGCAGGTCGAAAACTTTTCAAAACCTCACCTGAATCTCGCATATGTACATATATCCTGTATCTTATTTTTGGATTTAATTAAGTGTACTCGGGTTTGAACTCTCGTATCTAATATATTATCCCCGCAAATTGCTTATGCGCGCAGCCATTTTAGTGACTTAGATTAGTGTCAGTTTAGAGCCTAATAATTTCTGATATTTAGGTAACTGATATGGCGCGTCGTGAATCTTCGTTCGCACAGATAAGAAAGTATGTCCCGAAGATTAACGAAATAATGCTTAAAACTTACAATCAACCTTAGATCACTACTATAAGGTTCATAATACACTGCAGCTATTAGTTCCGTCTCACTCGCAAGTGCCGCCCCTCCGCACACATGGCGGCAGCTGCCGACCAATAGCATTTCCTGCGCTTTGAAAATTTATCTTCTGCGCAGGTACATCGGTAAGCTATGGCTGCATTCCGAATTAATGATATAATCGCTGTAATCGATTTGAGCGTGCTTAAACCCGTACCGAATTGAGTAATGACAGATTACGCTGTCCCGTGAAACGTCATAGATGACGTCATGATATCCGCCATATTGCGCTCACACCGACCATGCCCTAAACTGATATCACCGTGAGCGCTGTCAAAAGTGACGGTTAATTATTGTGTTTTCGGCAGAAATTCTAATAAGATTCTTGGTTTTCTATTTGGCAAAGATACTTTTTATGATTTTATGAGAGAAAAATAATAAAGAACGCGAATATTCCTTTTTGCGAGTCAAATTAAAAAAGATCTAAGGAGTCTTAGCGCATTGTTAAATCAGATTTTAATTAAATTCTCAAATGTTCTGTTTTGAATACTGTGAGCGCGATAACGGGCGTTCCGAATTGTTAACAGTTCTTAGCTGTCAATATCGTGATATCTAACTCGGTACGCAAATTATTGCTGTGAGCACTGTGAGCGATATTATTTAATTCGGAATATAGCCTATATCAGTCGGGTACTGTATCTGAAAATGAAAAAATAATTAGTTTAGAATTTAATTTATAAACGTAATTAAATTACTACCTTGTTTTCCGACTCTATATTATAGTTTCCATTGAAGTCACGCGGACGTTAAAAATACATTGCATCGCATTTTTAATTTACGGGGATAATAAATTTTATTGTTTGATTGAATAGTTGTGAGTAGAGAGCATATAATAGTGTTACGAATGTATGTTGTGTGCAGGAGTTGAACAAGTGCAAGACGGAGCTGCAGTACTGGCGGTCGCGGTCGCCGGCCGTGCCGCCGCTGTGCGCCGAGTGCGGCGCCGCGCTGCGCCTGTCGCCCGCCGCCGCGCCCGCGCCGCACGACTACCCCTACCACGCCGACCACGGGGCCGACGCCGAGTTCGCCGTGCCGCAGGTACACTACACTACACTACACACGCTACAGGCGGTGCCGCCGCTATAGTGCGGCGCCGCGCTGCGCCTGTCGCCCGCCGCCGCGCCCGCGCCGCACGACTACCCCTACCACGCCGACCACGGGGCCGACGCCGACTTCGCCGTGCCGCAGGTACACTACACTACACTACACTACACACGCTACAGGCGGCGCCGCCGCTATAGTGCGGCGCCGCGCTGCGCCTATCGGCAACACCATAGAAAGCTTCTATTCAAAATGAAATTTACACGATCAATCATAAAGTTCGATTCGGCTAAAAGCTAAGGTGGTATTTTCAGTGGGCAGCCGGCACCGAGGGTCCAGCGAGCGAGCCGCGCCTCGACACCGGCGAGGCCGCCGCCGCCGCCCCCCTCGCCGCCGCCGATCTGCCGGAGCCCAAGCCCAGCGCCGACGCGAAGACCGACACCAAGGCGAAGTCGGACGCCAAGGCGGAGACCAAGGCGAAGTCGGACGCAAAATCTGAGACAAAGACGAAACCCGAGTCCAAGCTGGAGGCGAGGGCTAAGGGGGAGTCGAAGTCGGAGTCGGGCAACGAGGGCGCGGCGTCGACCCCGCCGAGCCGGCGGCGCGCGTCGGCGGACGCGGGCGGTACGCCGGACCGCAAGAAGCGCCGCCTCACGCGGCCGCGCAAGCTCTGAGCGCCGCCGCCGCCGCCGCCGCCGCCGCCCGGTGTTCCCGTCGCCGTCCGCTTCGACGCCTCCCTGCGCGTGGTGGACGCCCCCTGCTACGCGCGCGCCCCCCGCCTCCGCGCCCTGCACCGCGGGAACGGCCTTATCATTTAATAGTGAGTGCGATCAGAATGCCGACCACCTAGCTTGTCCGCCGCCCGACACGCTTTTCGTCGACCGGTGCGACGAAATTTCCCTGAACCTATGTCAAAAATGCGCCTTCATCTCGCATAGGGAGTGCAGAGATTCGTTTACTCTGAAAATTGTTCTATCGTCTTACGTACGCGCTTCGTTGATCTAAAGGAGCGTATCGGATGATTTGTGACTAGGATCGACCTAAATACCACGGAGTCTATCGATATGGTTTTGAAATGCATCTAACATACCTGGACTTTTTGAAATAGACACATTTTTGTACTGATGAAGTCATCATAAAACAAAGTTCTATAAAAAAATTGTAAAGCTACATTCACAAAATAGTTTACATGTCACTTAATATACATATATATACTAAATAAATACGTTAGTAATAGTAATACTGCGACTACAAAAAATATAATCCTCTAATAGTATATAATCCTATAATCGTAACATATATCTGAAATGCCAGGATTTCCGTGTGTGAATAAATGTCCTAGTAAATTTATTAATGTTAATGACTGGACTACTAATGTAGTGTATAAAAATATCATAGAATATTTTGTTCATGGGTAGCAGATAAGTTGCGATGGGTATCGATACAAAATGCTTTATTAACCTGTATTATTACAATGCTTCAGTGATTATTTCGTGGCTTCGTTCCCTGAAATACCGTCTATTTCGTCGGATCGCTCATTTAGAACAACGTGCGTTATTTCAAACTCCACTTGATTGAGGAACAGTATGTGTATAATATCAATAATTTATCGTGATCTTGTTTCACAATAATACTTATAGGAACAATAAACTTTTTACAGGTTGACTTTGATAGTTAACATTGAATGTTACTTTTGATACGAGTGACTTCAAGCAAACCCGCTCTTGACGCGGGCTCGTGTATTTGTAATTAGTTTTCATAATACATTATATTGTTGAATAATAATTTTGTAAACTTTATGTACATATGATGATCCGTAGCCACTGATAGGTCCAGGAGTCCAAACAATATATTTCAAATTCTCTCACATATTAGCTGTGTAACATTCAATTTTGTTATTTTAGTGGATCAAAATATAAATTCTATGATTAATATTAACTTATTACAAAGCAAATACATTAAAACATAATTATTTTGTGAATAGTGGGATATGTATAACATATGACCCTAGTTTAGTTTTATTATATAATAATCTGGCAGATTTGCATATTATTATTGCGCTCGTTAATTTAATACCAATCGAGAAACGGAAAAGTTAAGCTGCAAATTAATTAAATATTTAAGAAAATTCTTATTGCTTATGAATGAAATATAACTATATAGATAAATTATAGATTTAATTTTCTCCGTCTTAGTTTCCAGCTATTAATTAACTGTGTAAATAAATATTTTACGACCTTATTTATTCATCGCAATAGGAATGCCGCCTGGGTATCAAAATTAGAATTAGTCCGTCAGTTAGATTACCAAAAAGTATGGGACAAGTATTTTTTGCTTTATCAAATCAATAAAAATTTACAAAGATAAAGCGCGTCAAAGTGAGGGATCGTGACGTCACTTGTTTGTGAAAAGCGGACCATGGCGTGACGTCACGCGGAAATTCAACACACCATATCTTCGTCATTTTTTGTTTGATTGACAAAAGAAAAATACGTGTCTAATATTTTTTTGATAATGGACTAATTAGATTTTTTCAGGTGGCTAGCCTATTGGCAATTTCATAGTTCATAATGTCACTAATAAAAATCATCTCCACAAGGATCATAATAATTTGTCGCCTAGCTTTTTTTTGTAATTGGTTGGTTAGCTACTGGAGGAGATTTATTCAGGGCAGTATTTATATACCAAATGGATAGATAGATTTCTTTATGATGAAATATTAGTGTCTTGTAAATTTGATAAACCGAGTTAAGTGCTGGCCGATACTACTGTTGTATCATTGAGGTGAGGAGATAATATATGTGCAGCATTAAATATTGTCTAAATGAATTATGTAATTACTATAACGCATGATATCCGAATTATCGTGAAAATTCAGGTACACAGTGTGCAATTTGTTCCAAACAACAGACTTAATTCACCTCGAAGATCGGTGACGTTATTATATTTATGTTCATGCGAGAAAACTATGATATGTATCGTTAATTACAGCACTGGTTTTAGTAAGCGGTAAAAAATACTAAAATCATTGCTGTTGCGTTAGGTGGTTAGTAGTGGCGCAGTTAGTTTTAGTTATTGTTAGGTTTTACAGCCCTGATTACTTTAATCTAGTATAGTAGATATTAGAACATTGTGAATAGAGGTGAAGGTTGAAATGTTGTTTATTTGTAAATATTCTTAAAGAAAAATCACATGTGTAATGTACAAATGAATATATTTATAATTGTATAAATATATAACCGTGTAAATTAAATATTTTTGTGACATGGTGTATAGTATAGTAATGTCGGACTAGTTGCGGCATAATGCTATATCCACAGTGGTGTAACTCGCCCGGTAAGGTAAACAATACTTTTTTCTATTGTATGGATTCCATAGCCTTCATAGGCTAAGAGAAGCTCACAGGGCTTCACACAATTCTTGCATCATGTCACTAAACAATTTACGAACATATCAACCAAATTCATCGAGTCATCACTCTGCAGGTTACCCACATTATAGGTACTTAGTTCATTATTTTATATTCTGTATCAAATACGCACAATTATTTTATTATATTTATACATTGTTGAGATGTCGTCTTTCTATATTATCTTTATTATTTGTAATTTTGAGGTGAGACATTTACCTTAAATTATTATCGACTACTTAATCATATATCTCTATGTACATTATTTTACTACTTTTTTGTTTATTATCTAACATGTCTTCTGGTTTAATGCCATTAAACATCTGTTTCTATATAACCGGTTTATTTTATCACTATGTATTGAAATTTCACCTTATTTTATATAACTTAACTTACTACATATAACACATATAACGGTAATTATGTATGTTCAGATTTTGGATCTCGACTTAAGTTATTAGGGTGCAAGAATTTTGATGCTTCACCTCGAGGACATTAAGAATTGTTAGTTACCAATTATCTGCCACAAAAGCGAACACTTGACTTTCGGATAAAACGTGATACTGAATAAAGTTTTCCTCAATACAATTTGATAAAAATATGACTATCTGCCTAAAAGGATATCTTATTTTCCCGGATAAAAGCTACCCAATGTGTTCATTCAGGAAATATTCTATTTGTGTGCGAAATTTTATCCAAATCTCGCGCCGTTGGAGCGTGATTAAGTCGCAAACATCTAAAAATCCAAATATATTTACTTTCATAATATATGTTAGTGAGATTGTATAGTATCCCTACTAATATTAAAAATGTTGGTTTGACGGATTAAAGGATCTCTAGGCTTTATACTCTTATCCTGGGAACGCTGTTGAAACCGTGGGCTACCGAGTAATAATATTTTTGGTTATATTTAAACTGTACCTATATCCAGCTAGCTTTTTCAATAAAAGATTAAAAAAGGTTAGTCACTTTTTACCACATTGGATTGAGATATACTTCAGTATATAATCATATGCGTTCGCTATCCTGCGAAGCGATATTCCTTCAAGATGTTTGCCATGTTATATTAGTGTTTAAAGTTAACATTGTACATACTATGTATGCGGTGTATAGAACTTGTAGATTGTTTCACATTTTTAGAATCGTAAGACATATATAGTACACAAAGAAGTACACAGATTATTTTTAATATGTATAGCTATTCTAATTTGTGAACTGCATATACATCTATAATATGCACAGTATTTAAGTGTAAATAAATAGTTCACTTGACTCTTGCTGATACGAATGTTACTTTATTGCGCTATCTAACATCCACACTGATATATTTAGACATTTTTCGTAAACATTATAAAGATTGTAAATGTAATGAGCATTTGTCAACGCCTCAAAGGGTATAATGGTAAACTTTAACATTTTATGGTATGAGTGTTTCGTGCAAGTCAAGCTATTCTCATTTTGATTTTGTTTATTATTGTAATTTATTTTTTCAATTCTATTGGATGTAAAAGTTACAACAAAATGAGGTATTGAGTAACATTATTTAGCCAATTATATTTTAAGTACAGTCGGATGTGCATTACATTATTTATGCTTCCAAGTGTAAGCCGATACAGCATTTTGTTTCGAATTAAGACTTGACATGCCCGATTGTACATGGTGTACATAAAACTACGTGTAGGTTAAGTAGTCCACTTGAAATCATTTTCCATGCTCAACTTTCGTTACAATAATTTTATCAATGCATATACTCTCATTTCTAAGGATAAGGTGACCTTTGTCTTCGCGGCGCGCACTTTTAAGATGGCAATAAAACATAGAACTATCAGTAAAATAATTCGAATACGTCTCGTGGCGTCGCGAATTCTCCCTGCAATGTGTACCTTTCTGTGCAGTAAATAAAGTTCTATATTGTATTGCTATCTTAAAAAGTGCGCGCCGCATCGTATCGCGTCGCGTTCGGTTTGAAGTGACCCTAAGACTATAGGTACTTAAATAATGAAGCAGTTACGCTATTTGCTATTTTCAACTAAAATCTAGATTTCGTTTGAAATGTTAACTACTCGTTTTTTCAAATTTAAATGTCCAATTGTCATGGGTTTCTGATCAATACTTTGCTTTGTAAACGTGTTTGTTTCCCAATGAAGAAAATGGTTTACAATCACTGCTTCTTTGTTTACGCTTTGTCTAATCTTAAAAAAGGAGTTTAGACTGGAATATGTTTTGTTAAAAATATTGAAAAATGTATTTATTGTTAATTATCTTTCATTTTATTATATTGTCTTCATTTCTTGACCATATATTCTAATGCTTTCCCAATTGATGTTTATCGCATCGGATAAATATAGAGGTCAAGTAGTATATCTATCTATAAGTGTAACTAAAGGTAGCATTTCACATTACCAATCGGTAAATTTGCCAACAATGCATGTACATATTGTGGAAGGAATGGAACTAAAACTCCGAAAATGACTAGAATTTGAAACGAATTGTTTTGAAATAAATATGATTGTGCCTAGAATCTAAAGTACTTAAAATGTTTATGAATGCACAAGACTGGGACGGGCTTAAAACATGACGAACGTACGTTCACAGGGTTTGGTAATCATTAGACACCTTATTTCTACTTATACAGTGTTATAAAAAGGTGAAACAATAATTTCATAGCATATTCGGTAGCTAATGTTATTTAACAGCCAAGAAAAACAAAACGGGAACCCAATAACTTAATAATATCTCAAATTCGGTTAGCATTTCTCTGCTCGAAATACACGCATATCCTTCATTATTGTTTCACCTTTCTATTACACGGTGTATTATTATTGCAATTTATTAGAGAGACAGGAAGTCAAACATCCTAATGGTATCGCAAATCATCGCAAAATAAAATATTACTATACATTTTACGAAATGACAAAACAATTGTTTGTGTAATGATATCGTTAACTTTGATGTATGAATTACCGTGTATACAATTTTAGCCAAAGGCCCTATTCAAAGTAAAATCAAGACTTCCTCCAAATTAAATCTAAACTTCCTAGCAATTTAGCTATATTTATATTTATGACAGAAACAAGAGAATGGTTGCATTTCTGGGCTATTTCGTCTCCTTTTCATGTAATTTATAAGTTTCGACATTTCCTTCTCTTTGTCAATAGTGCAATACATGAGAATGTTCCATTCAATGGTATTATTCAATATTTTAGCAAACTGTCCAGTTTAATTTTTTTGAGAACTTCAAAATAGATTCGATAGGGCTGTAAAGTAAGGTTTTACTAGTTTTGTAAAGATAATATCCTTTCAATTGAGCTAAGAGCATTACGGGAGTGTATCATGTTGCGCTCTGGCGAGTGTGGTTGTACAACCAGCAAGACTGTCAATTGCTGTAGATATCCTCTTTACGATAGTTATATGATATAGTATTTTTATTAGACAAAAATACAATAAATGTGTGAAGTCCAATTTAAAACTTTTGATTTTGTGTGTACCTACCCTGATTTTGTTTACAATTTTCATCTTCTCCGGAGTACCCTTTAGTTCTAATGGTAGAAACGCGTACTACTGTTGAAGGTATATCATATTTACTCGTATTTTATCGAAGAGTCGTAAGATCTAATAATCTAATCTGTACGGTTTCAACACCGTACATTTTTCTGTGTATGCAGCAAACCTACTTTTGTCTCCTGCTATAAATAAATAATAAATACACGGATTCTTAACATTTTACTAGAGTGCATTATAACCAAGGGTGGATCCAGCCTTCAGGTCAGGCGGGGTCACACACTTATATCCAGCTTGGATGGGTTTCAAAATACATAATACTATAGCTGTTACCCGCAGATTCACACGGAAATAGAGTTACTTACTCGGAATTAAATCCGTGATTGTGCTATCATCATCATCATCAGCCTATAATGTCCCACTGCTGAGCACAGGCCTCCTTTCACAAATGAGGGTGAAATGGACTGGGCAATACTCCACCACGCGTGCCCACTGCGGGTTGGTGGAGGTAGGCTAGTGGTCAACCTACTGTTGGAATTTTTCAAGCCGCGTATGAGTGATAACCGGGACCAACGGCTTTACGTGCCGCTCGATTTGAAATACCACTAGGCGGTCACCCATCCAGGTACCGACCACGACAGACGTAGCTTAACTTTGCCGATCGATTAAGAACGACTAATCATGCTACACCACTAGCGCTTCAATTGTGCAATAGCTCTGCCAAATGTGCCGTTGGGTCAAAGGTTTGAGGGTGGTTAAAAATGTTATCTAAATCACTAGCGGCACCTCAAGGTATCGCGAGCGCAATCATATCGCATTTAATAGATAATAATATACCTACAGTAGCGGATCCATTGGGGGTGAAGCCCACCCCCCCTTGATCCACCCCTGATAAATCTCGATAAAGTCTATTCTCAGTTGGGTCAAGCTCCTCAGCCCCGAACCGAAATTCTAGATCCGCAACTGATAATAAAGTTTACTTATAATAGAAATCAATTGTTTAATTTAATCCGTGTTCCCGAGGGTAATAATTACTTCCGAGGTTAAAAACTATCTTTTGTTTATTTCGAGGTATTGTGCCGAATCTCATTCAAATCCATTCAGTCAGCCATACCTACGGCCTGATAGATTGAGTAACAAATTCAACATAGGTACCTACATTTTTGTATTTACAAGTCACCGTACAATCTAACCATCGTTCAATTTCCAGATCCATTTTAGCTGGCATTTTTACCAACCTGATTATGAAAAAAACCGGCCAAGTGCGAGTCAGACTCGCGCACCGAGGGTTCCGTACAAACCTGTAGGTATATAAGTAAATGGTAGTATTGACCTGAGTATTTGATATGAATTTCAATTTATGACCTATTAAAAAAAAACTACTTACTAGATCTCGTTCAAACCAATTTTCAGTGGAAGTTTGCACCGTAATGTACATCATATATTTTTTATAGATTTATCATTCTCTTATTTTAGAAGTTACAGGGGGGGGGACACACATTTTACCACTTTGGAAGTGTCTCTCGCGCAAACTATTCAGTTTAGAAAAAAATGATATTAGAAACCTCAATATCATTTTTGAAGACCTATCCATAGACATCCCAAACTTATGGGTTTGATGAAAAAAAAAAATTGAGTTTCAGTTCTAAGTATGGGGAACCCCCAAAATTTATTGTTTTTTTTCTATTTTTGTGTAAAAATCTTAATGCGGTTCACAGAATACATCTACTTACCAAGTTTCAACATTATAGTTCCTATAGTTTCGGAAATAAATGGCTGTGACATACACGGACAGACAGACAGACAGACAGACAGACAGACAGACAGACAGACAGACAGACAGACAGACATGACGAATCTATAAGGGTTCCGTTTTTGCCATTTGGCTACGGAACCCTAAAAATGACACTCTACCGAGCACCCTACTATCAACAAGACACCATGGACTATCTGGTTTAAATCTTTCAAGTAAGTATTATAGGTATGAGTATAGGATTCATATAGGATCAGGATTTAAAACATTTGCTTTTATTTTGCTCGTGGTAAGGTGACATCATGCTCTCACTAACTAATAAGATCCATAAGTATCCAATGTTGTTTTGAATAAAAAGAAGGCAAGTACCTACTTATCAAACATTTTTGCATTGAGTTTGCTTATTTGTTATTCCGAATAACTAACTTCTTATTATTTAAATTGTGAACCCCAAACAAATTTTTGAAAATTTATGTGTCGTAATACCTAATAAAAGAAAAATAAGCTATTACGTTGGACCGGGCTATACGACATGACGTAGGCTCTATTCACTGTTAGTTCTGCCTTCATGCATTTTGAAGTCCGGAAAACTTTTCACCGAAAGCAGCTGACGTCCTTTCATTATACTTATACGTAGGCAGGGGAAGTTATAAGTGAGGGACAGCTCTGCGACGCACAGTTGTCTGTCATAGTGTAGCGCGTTAACGCCGCAAGCCGGTGCGGTCCTTTCATAACATTGCCGTTAACTATGAACTCGTATTTGTTTAACCATAAATAAAATTACAATATGCCAAAACTTTTAATATTTTGATCATAATTAAAATTGTATAACTAACTAACTTCATTTAAATGTTTAATTTTAAAGTGACACAATGAAAATAATAATACCGACGCTTTTCGTGCTCGCACTTTTACAAGGTACGTGTCTGTTTTGTTTACAATTATTATTAAAAAAAAAATAGGTGAAAGATAGCCAAATTACCTATTTTCTTAATTACAGTTTCAGTACTCGCACTGATCCAATGTCATTGTTTAATTCTTAAGATAAGAGTACAGGCTTTCCTAACTTTTAGATAGAGTTATGTCGAATTTAACGACAGATTAGGGTGGAAATTTGAAAATTGTGTTTTCCTGGAAAGTTATAGATGCCTTATAATAATACATGTAATATATACTTTTATTCTCTATGTAATACGTATAACAGATCAATTATTTTTTACTATAATAGACAGTAGATCTAAAATATTTGAGGCTTTTTACAAATTCAATACAGAATTCCTTTGAGTGAATTGCATGTGACCAAAATTTTGTGAAAACAAAATAATTTTACTATTATCGTAGAGTAGAGGCCGGCCCTAAGTAACACCAAAAATGTGTGTGCGCTGATGCGCTCATAGTCAATGACTCATCTTTAGCACACTTATATATTTATCGATAATAAGTTATACCATCATACCTACATATTACCTATTTTCGTAAGTCAAACATATCTATTGCTAAACAGATCATCATGCAATGATGACGCGAAGGGTTACGTTGATAGAAATGCTGTGTTGCGTGAATGTAAATCAAACACATTTCCTATATATCTATAGCTATCTATAGATGTATAAATGGAGAAACTAACTCTAACTGATAGATATCAGCACACAGCTCAAATCATAGGATCCAGAAACTTGAAAGGTTTGAAGATTTTGGTCACCATTTTAAACTAATAATAAATTAATCTAGATATTCTTGTAGCATAGAAATAATTTATTGTGATAATTGAAGTTGTCAAACATCGATCGATCTATTTTTGCAAGTAACTCTGTAACCTGGCGGTTTAGGACACTCAATTAATATTTTGTTTGTATAAGTGTCCCTAATCAAAATAAAAATACATGTTTAATCGTGAGTCGCCTTTTGAATAAAAAAAAGGCGCATGCTGAGTATGCCATCAGGTTCCGAACAAAAATCTTTGAACTCCTTTTGCACACGTTCCTTATCGTAGGCTGGATCCCTAGGGGAAGGAAGGGTGTTTTATAGTTCAACCCCTAAGGGGCTAAAAAGGGGGATTGTGGGTTTGGGGGCATTCGTTTCCTTAGCAGAAGTTACGTATGGGTGGATTTAATTTCCCGCTTTATGTGTATTATGGGTTTTTTGTTTTTTTTTTTTTTTTTTTATACCACTTAGGTGGCAAATAAGCATACGGCCCGCCTGATGGTAAGCGGTTACCGTAGCCTATGGACGCCTGCAACACCAGGGGTATCACGCGCGCGTTGTTATAAGGAAAATACCTACATTAATTCAAATCGAGGATGCATAAGTTTTAGATAGGACTCTTTACGGCAAAATGGTCGGTAAAATCATGGTAAAATATACTTAGGTACGTTAAATATTACCAATGCGATGATAGGTACCTATTTATTGGAAAATGTATTTTTCTATTTTTAAAAGTAGTTATTTCACGTGATACTTAGTAGGTATGTAGGTACTTGTGTTTGAGCAAAACCTCACCAAGGTAAGTGATGATGTGTCCGAAGGTAAAGTAGCAGAGTGTGGCAAATATACTCCTAGAAGGGAATCCAAATGATAATAAGTAATACTTTTCTTAGGCTCTCAAGTGCAGGCCAGAATACATATTGGTGACAAATTTTCAACTTGAGGACAGCAGGTTTGTAGTAGGTACCAGCCTGGCTACCACCTGTAAGTTAATCACTATTCAATGTGAAAGTGAACAATTCATTATCTTTAATAATCCTATAGTGGATGGACGCATGGATCGGTTCTGCATGCAATGATGTTGGCCGTTCCATTATTTTGGCGCTTTCTTCCAAGCGTGCAATTAGGAGCTTTTCTTCCTCATCAGGTTCTTTGGGAGACCATTGACAATATTCAGTTTACTTATCACGGCATATCAATCAATAGTATATAACATGGAATAGGTAACTCCTGAACTAACACTAAAGTAGCCCCAGTAAGCTGCTTATGCGCGATTTAATTTAGTTTTCTTGAAATGATTGATTTTATAATCTATTCTATTTTTAAAGAGATTGATCTGACTCAGGTCTCATGATAAATGATATCTATAGGTATATGTAGGTATGTCTTCAAGCTAATGTGTGTTTATTTTAAAACAATTGCGTTGTTATCCGACGGAAACTATGCAGTACATTACCTACATAAGTCTGATGATCTATCTGATAATACCTACCGCGAAGCTGGAAATTACCTGGTTTTTATATAAGAACGGAATGTTATATTTGCTGACAATCTTAATTTAGTAATTACAACGAACAATATTAAACTAATTAAAGTATTATTATCATTTGTTTCTATTAGTTATTATTAGCAGTTTCCTTGGTAAAGCCGAGAGAAAACTTCGTATGTACAATAAATCGCAATATGATATGATGCACGAAACTACGCCAGTGCGTGATGTAAAGAAATAAATAGCAATCCAATTTCAATGCAAGGCTTTTGCGGCCAATAATAACGTCATTCAATGTTAAAGTTAATAAGAAACTTTATAACGAAAACATTAAATAACTTCGTGTGTTAAATTAACACAATCGGTCTTATTACAAAACGTGGACTAAATTTCGTACCTGGATTAAACATGGTAATAAACCATGTACTAAAATATTTCGTATTACAAAACGTAGACTATCTCAAATTCGTGGATTAATTATGGTACTAAAGATAAACCAACAGCACCCCTAGTTTGTCTTTGGACTATCGCACGACAGAGGACTAAAGTCACTAGCAAATGTCAAATTGCACAGTGAGGTTAAGTTTTATTGTTTTACTTTTGTTTTCTGATTACAAGAAGAATGGATAATATTGATTTAATTTATTGATCTAGATGATATGGACGATTTAGATTTATTAGGGGTGCCCCGGCGACCTTTAAGACTTCGTTATTGGCTGAACCCTTTTGTTGAGTTGTGTGACGAAGAATTTCGATATAAAGACACGTTCACGAAGCGTTTCGGCTTAAAAATAGAGGACCTGGTAAAAGCTGAAATATCCCAGGATCCCCGAGAATGCCGAATACCCCCTGAAATTCAAGTGGCTTGCCCATAACGGAGCTGGGCTCGCATTGCTCGCAATGAAGTAAGTGCTTTATAAACCTTGTCTAATAATAGCAAAACAATATGCAATATAACTTTCTAATGTATTATTATTGTTTTACTCATAGATTCAAGACAACACAGCCGATTTGCACGGTGTGTCTCAGCCAGTTGTCAGCCAAATATATGTAAGAAAGTAGCAGGAACCATTGCACAGATGTCACACAGGTTCATCACGCATCAAAAAGATAGATGCTGATGGGGGCAGTTATATATTAACAGAAAAGGATATCCATCTATAAATGTGCAGGTATATAATTTGAAATTTCAACTTTCTTGAATCATTTTGTAATGTGAAATAAAACAAGCATTTGTTTTTAGGTGGTCTGTGATGCTGATCTCAGAATAATGGATGTAGTAACCAGGTGGCATGGCAGTGTATGTACATGATTCCAGAATATTCCGGGAATGTAGACTGAAACAGTGATTTGCAAATAAAAGTAGCGGCTGGTGCTTTCTCTGGAATATTACTGGGTGACAGTGGCTATCCTTGCACCCCATATTTATTTACACCAGTTCTGAACCCTACAACATCTGTAGAAGAAAGGTATAACCAGTCTCACATGCGTACAAGGAACACAGTGGAGAGATGTTACGGGTTATGGAAACAATGTTTCCGCTGCCTACCAAAAAAACTATAGTAGCATGTGCAGTTCTTCATAATATAGCCATTGACATGAGAGAGGAGATATTTTCTGGTTAAAATGACACCAGCAGCCTGACACCATCCGCTAGAGAAACATTTTCACAATCAAGAGTTGAAAACACAGTTTGTGGAAGGCAGTTCATTGAAACTTATATTCATTGATTATATTTATTTATTTATAAAGTTAAGTTACAGTACTTAGCACTTTTATTATTTTCAATTTTGAAATTTATGTACTAATATAATTTTTAACATTCTCACATTATGTTTTGTAAAATTAAGACATTTCATTGATTATTATTTATTACTGTTGTGGTTGACCTGAAAAAAAAAGAGATATTAGTTTATTTTTATAAAAGCTGCTCTTGTTGTGCATAGGTTTATTTAATTTGGTTTGAATTTGTTTTACTAACATTTTATTCATTAGTGTGTTTCTTGCTTTTTATTTCTAATAAATCTATTTCTAAATCCAGTTTTTTCATTCTTGATTCTGCAATTATATTATAAGAATGTTCAATCTCCAACTTTTGTAAAGTCTCCTATGTTTTATCCATACCATAGGCTGTCTGCATGCCAAATTTCATCGAGATTGGTTCATTACTTTTTGAGAGATGCTTGAACAAACAAACATCATTTTTAAAAGCAAGCTGTCCCCTGTGTTTTCACCCTGAGATTCCATACATAATTATAAACATGAACGTAACTTGTGTCTGTTAACTTTTCACACCTAAACTGCTGGACAGGTATAGAGAGGGACATGGGCTACTTTTTACCCTAGGACCAGGAGAAACCATGGCGACTAGTAATTATATGTATACATGTGTTGAGAACCTTTTTTAGTTTTCTTTGATCTAATTCTATATCAATTTGTTCTCGCCTGCTTGTCACTAAGAATATAATATATTTTGATAATATATCCTAGAATGGTTGAAATTAGAGTTATCATAAGGAATGTTATGTGTATCGCACAGTTTTAACATCAAAACAAACTTTCTCTTCGGCGCTCCAATTTTCACCCCTTCCTTTCTTCTGATCATCTATTGTAGAGTTTTTATTATAATATAAGCACTTTTTATTTAACTTTTTGTTGCTTAATGTTAGTAGTAGCAGTTTCGTATTTATAATACGCGCGAGAACTTCATTTATTCCGTTACGCGCAAGAGTTGTTGCTAATATGTAATATTCACGGGTAATATTACATTATTATACGTGAAAACAACGCCAAAAACAAAATTATAGTTGATAATTTAGTTGCACCAGCAAAATCTTTTCAAAAATCAATATTTGAATTTATATCTTAATAGTATATAGGTACTATTTTAAATTTTAATAATTTATAGAATTAATCAGCTATGTAGATAAATGGAACGGTGCGAACGAATGATGTCAGATTCAATTAATGTTTTCTATAGATAATCTGTGGATATTATTTAATCATGGACTAGCTTGTGGTACTAACACATCCTCCTTTAGTCTGCGATTTGTAATAAGATCGAATTTTAGTCATAGGACCAACGTTAGTACCGTAACAATCCAAGACTTGTAAGTTATGGTTTAAACCAGGATGAAGATCGTTTTTTGTAATAAGACCGAATAAGTTTTTTAGTTCTGCGAATTTTAGATTATCCCAAACCAGTAGTCAAACGGATGTGGTACCATCAAAAAAAGTATCGCAAAAACTCTTCGCTTGAAAGTTGTCATCAATAATACGAATAAGAGCAAACTAAACAAGTCATTGTACTTCTTGACTATCAAGTATGTTGTATCTTGGGTTCAACCGTTAGACCACCTAAGATATCCTTGGGATTTTTCGATATATGTAGGTAGGTTAACTAAGATCTATGTCATCATACAGATATGACGGATGAGGTGATTATTCATGTCACTCGTGTTCCTTAAAAAGTAACAAGAAACAATAAAGTCACAGTCATAGCCTCTGTTATAAAGCTAATAGACATAAGTGAGCAGGTATATAACTACTACGTACATAGGTTTACCGATGCCGATGGCATAATTCAATGAAGGTTTGTATGTTCTTGTTGGGTTGCAAATCTTCTTCTCAAGGAGCTCTTGCAAATTACAGGGCGTTCTGGAAAATAGTCAATATTATCAAGATAACGGACGGACGGACGGACGGACGAGATGGACCAGTAGGCGCAGTTGGTTAAGGTTCACCTTACGCGCCGCAGGTCGTGGGTTCGATTCCCACACAGGACATGCATTTGTGTGCATGAACATGTCTGTATGTCCCGAGTCTGGGTGTAATTATGTATATTAAGTATGTATTTACAAACAAAAAGTAGTATATGTATTATATCAGTTATCTGGTTTCCATAGTACAAGCTCTGCTTAGTTTGGGATCAGATGACAGTGTGTGAGGAATGTCCCAGGATATTTAACGTAAGTAACAAGTTGCGCTTAACTATAGAAGTTTGTATCGCCTCTGTAGCTACAATAATTTATTCTATATTTTATTATTTCGGTATCTATATGTTTGTTAATATCAGATTTGTCTAAATAACAGACCGGAGGAAATAATAATAATAAATACCAAAATGAACGATAAATAAATAATAATAATAAATTTTATTTTTTAACCAAAGTTACAGATTTTAATTACATGATCAACTAAATATACAAAATGGTAAAAACAAAAACAAATATATTACAGTATACTGCAGACATCTGTACACAATAGATTTAAAACCCTGCCTCTTAAATTAGGGTAACCTATATATTAAGAGAGAGTGTTCGGCTATAAGGTTTCTTAACTAGATTTAAACAACGAGTGGATTGTGTCAATCTACCATCGAAATTTAAGAATAATAGAAACAAATAATTAAAATAATAATATTTGAGAGGTAAGTACCTTATAACATAATTATTTATAGTATATTATGCTACGTATAAGTACGGGCGTACCCAGCTTCTGACCCGGGGGGGGGGGGGGGGGGGCAATTCCCCGCGCTTATTTTGCCTTACACACGAAACGGCGACACACACCATACGTCGCGCTTTAGGAGGGACTATCCCGTATTCAGGCTGTTGTTTTATCGACAACAGTAGGTACGTAGCTATATGAAATCCAGGGGGGGGCAGCTACCCTCCCCTGCCCCCCCCCCTGGGTACGCCCATGCGTATAAGTACTATTGTATACAAATGCTTGCTGTAGAAAAAGTCCTCATTGTGTTTGAGTCCTTGTACAATATTGTCAATAATGTTTAATTGAAACCAAACGTGGATTACAACCCGCAATTAAGTCAAAGAGGCAATTACAAAAGTTTATCGAAAGTACTAGGTAGGTACTTGCCCAGTCAATAGTAGTCATTTATATAAAACAGAAGTTATCAAGGAAGTTCGAGTCATACAAGTGTGTTAAGTAATCCGACCAGGTAGTTAGTAAATAATAGATATACATATAACAATACTTTCTATTCATACTTGACGATTGATAGATCTTATATTATGTATGAGTAAAATGGTGTACTTAATTCATGTTGACGTCATAAGTGAAAAACCTAGTATAGTTGTTGATTGGTACATAAACGTGTAAACTTGACTCAGTGACAGCTGCATTCGTGATCGTGAGTGATTCATATTTTCGTAGTCTCTCAGAGTCCCGTAGGTCTACGAGAGTCTAAAACCGAAGTCGAGCACGCGATCCTCTATTGTCTTATGAATTCCCATTTCCATTTTGGAAAGCCCTATTTTAGCTGGTTCCTTCGATATTTAAGGAAGCTGTGTGAAAAATATCCTGTTTCTAACCGCAGCATTGATTTGAGATGAGTCAGTAATTACAAGTAATTTTATAAGTTAGCTGTGCCCTGCGGTTTCATCCGCGTTACCGAGGGATCGCTTATTTTTTCGGGATAGTATCCTATGTCTTAATCCAGAATATATTCTATCTGTGTGCTAAATTTCATCCAAATCCGTTCAGTAGTTTTGCGTGAAAGAGTAACAAACATCTTCACAAATCACATCCTCATATCATACAAACTTTCACACTTAGGTATGTATAATATTATTCATATTCTTATTTCCATTGCACAATATCTAAAATAGTAGGATAGTATAGGCTATTAATATTTTCCTTTTTTTTTTGTAAGAACTACTGCGTATCTAATTGGTCTATCTATATTATTCGATTACGTTATTAATCGAGACCCTATGAATTAATGCAATTACTTAACACCTCTCGTCGTCTTTATTTATTTATTATTTTAACTAGACCTGGCTAGAAAGTCAGTATTGAATATAAACATAAATATATATCGCGGACGTTATTGTTATTACTCAATATGAACAACCTAATGTAATTAGTAGAGTTAAATTATTGTCATTACTAAAGTAAGTTATTAGGAGTTGCGAGGCAGTCCTCGTTCATTCTTGAGGTAAACTAAAAACTCTATCAATTAATTTTAAATTCAGCACGTAATTATACATAGGATCTCTGTAACTTGTAATTATAACCTATTAACTAAAATTGCACCTACTGCTCCTAGGTAAATTATTAAATAAAATATGCACTTAAGTTCCTATTTTTATTCACTGATTACCAAAAATAAAAAATAAAAGCATACTAATATCGTTAATGACCGTATGCAGGTAAAAAGTTTATTTAGGGCTGCCTTTTTCATACTATCTTCCGCCCCGCAGTTATTCCGCGTTCTCCATATCATTATCAGGTATTCTATAATATTTAAGTTCAGGATATGATCCATTTATAGCATTTCATCCAAATCCGTTCAGACAAAACAGCGTAAAACCACTCACATAAACATTCGCGTACATTTTTATTTTAATATTCGAAAGCCCAACATTGATATAACTAACTCCATTAAACAGGATATGTGAGCAGTTTAATGGTATCAATAGAAACAAGAAAAACAAAAGAAGAAAATAATGTCTAGATATCAGAACTATAAAAGTGTAGGTTTACAATATAAAATCTTATCTTAAAATATAAAATCGTAATGCTAAGTGAAATGAAAACAGAAATAAGTCACGAAATTAGCGCTTGGTTGGTTTACATACGGTTCAGTTGTTTGAGAAAAATCGCAAACAAGTCGACGTGATAAGTAACTCATATTAAATAAAACAATTTCCACGGAGTTTGATATAACGTGTATGTTTGCGTCACTAGATTTTGCCTATAGCAGTTGGTCTTCCAACTGAAGGAACAATGACAAATTTTTGTTGGAGTCGTTTGGATGGAAAATTCAATCAGCAGGTTCGTCCTCTTTTAAATATCATTGAGGTACAGTCGATTACAATGAGATATATCCATGTATATCTTCTCTGTCCGTTGTATGTGAGAAAAAAGGTATATGCCGTATGCATGGAACCTGACATTGTATCGTTTTGCCATAATTATGTACACTACCATATTTCCACTGAAAGCTTATATTAACTATTGCATCCAAGAGGAAACATTATTTGGTAACATTAAATGCATATATCTCATTGTAATGGACTGTACAATCTACGGATCTGATTTATGATTTTATGGCTTTGCCAATAATACGACATCATCATCGAATATTAGTTTGGGAGGCACAACACATTTAAGTCGGACACCTTCACAATTTATTATGGATATTTATATTTTAATCCATCACCGGTAAACCGGTAACCTGTACTAATTACGAGAGATATCCGGTTAATACAATTATAGTTAATTATAATTATTGAGATTTATAATATGATTAAAGATTATTTCAACGGTTCTGCAACATCTGGGTATAGATTTTGTACTATGGATATAGTAACAAAAAAAACAAATCCTTATTGAATGTAGGCGGAAAATTATAAATATCGATCTTATCTTCATATCGTGTACGAAGCAAAAAGCGTACAGGCAATTATATACATGTGGTATCGAATATTTTGTACCTAGGTATATGAATTTGTAATAAAGCCATGCAATAATAATACAAGGAGCATAATAATAGGTAATGGTATGAATAATTAAATCTTGATTAATGTAAATCACGTTAGTGCATAATAATTATTTAACTTTTATTGTATGTTAGCTATCACAAAATCAGCTATTAAAAATATCTAGCGATAACGTCTATCTGTGTAGGTAGGGTGTAAATGTACATATGTCTTGGTAAAAAGAGACCAATAACTTTAAATCCTAACTTTATCCTAATCCTAACTAATATTATAAATTCGAAAGTGAGTTTGTTTATTTGTTTGTCTGTTTGTTACGCCTTGACGCCTCAACTATTGAACGGATCATCATGAAATTTCGCATGCAGATAGCCTATGGTATGGAGAAGGACATAAAGGGTAAAACCGCGGGGGACGGCTAGTTGAATATAAAAGTGAAAAACTGCAAGGAATATATATCAGAATACTGTATTAAAAATAATTGGAGGTAAAAATATTACAGAAATCGAAGTTCTGATGTAACTAACATAAAAAAACATACAACCGAATTGAAAACCTTTGAAAACTTTTTTTGAAGTCGGTTAAAAAGCGACTTTAAATAGGTTGTTTGAAGGGATAAAATAACTTTAAATCTTAGCTATAATTTTGTGCGAAAACAATTGCGGTATACGAAATTATGTAGCTTTATTTATCTCGCGTTAGCCGCTTTTCAGAGTAGAGTCCTAATAAAGACACAAACTAAAATAATGCGTTGTTATACTTTGAAGTCGGCAAACAAGCGTATGGCCCCCCTGATGGTAAGGAAGGTTACCGTAGCCATATGGACACCAGCACCACACAGGGCATCACTCACGCGCTACCAACACTTCCCCTCTCCCCATGAGCACTGGCGCGGCGACATTACTCACGCGCAGGAAAGCAACATAAAGTTATTTAACTGCGGTATTCTGTAAGGTTCTACCGCTATTAAAAGAATTATTTTTGTGAGTAAGTTATACCTTAGTAGAAGGAGGTACCCGCCTGCCTGGCCACCCTCTAAGCCTGTCGCCAAGCACCAGCGGTTTGGTCCACCAGCTACAATTGAGAGCCAGTTGCCTTGTATGCTTTGTATAACACTTTGGGGATTGCTAATGTCCATAGACGATGGTAACCGCTTACCATCAGGTGGATCGCTTGTCAGCCTTCTGACATGAAAAAAACATAGCTTGCATTATTGATTGTATAATAAAATATCGCGCTCGTGGTGTAGCATGATTAGCCGTTCTTAATCGATCGGCAAAGTTAAGCTACGTCTGTCGTGGTCGGTACCTGGATGGGAGACCGCCTAGTGGTATTTCAAATCGAGCGTTTCCGTGCTTCAGAAGGCACGTAAAGCCGTTGGTCCCGGTTATCACTTAATTGTGATAGTCATTAAGCTAGTTAGAGGCCTTCTAGGCGAATTGAAAACTCCAACAGTAGGTTGACCACTAGCCTACCTCCACCGATCCGCAGTGGGCACGCCTGGTGGAGTATCTGCCCATTCCCTTTCACCCTGGTTTGTGAAAGGAGGCCTGTGCTCAGCAGTGGGACATTATATGCTGATGATGATGAATAAAATATTCTTTGGGATTTTAATAAAGGATAATTATGTTTAATGCCTGCGACATAGGCACTGAATAATACATGTCACGCGGATGTGGTTAAAGTCAAGCACGCATTAGTCTGAGCGGATGCTGAGGCGCTCGCGCTGGCTACGCACGACAGAGTAATTGTGAAGTATGGGCAGAGTACGTCTGCATCTCACATACCATTAACACAGAGTGTATGCTGCTCTGTGTTAATTCATACGTTACAAAATCTGCTCTGACCATCGGTACTGTGTCACCCATTGTTGTGTATCAGCATACGCTCAGCCTTCCTTGTCTCAGCGCATTACAAAAAACAATGTTAATAGTTTCTCAAGCCGATCATCTATGTAGTACTCATGCACATTGTCCATGTTGGGTCCAACAATGGTTCATAATTACTATGATTTCCTGAAGTTTTATTATTTGGTTTTTATGAGGTACCCACTCGTTCACGACCAGGCGCAGATGGAATAGATATCCAGTACTATATCGATATCTATGATCGCAGTTACCTACACTGTTAGGTGTACCTAAAGTTACGGCATATATCTGTATCTGAAAATTATTTTATGATAAAATTGTGTATGTGTCATGTGAACAACAAATATTGTAAAGTGCATACATGCAGCTGTATGGTTAGTTTAAAATTCAAAAAGGCAATCGAGCAAATATGGATGCAACCACATTTGGGTATAACGCTGAAAGTAGGTAGAAAAACTGCAATTTCTTACAAAACGTGTGCTAAAAACCTTTCGCGCCCACGTTATAATATTTTTTCATACGAGTAACCGGTTTCTATACAATCAATTAGGCAATCCGAGCGCACCTTGTAAATCGAAACAGCATGTAGTTAGGTACACACGGCTACAGATCAAGCTATACATTTCCAGTATAAGCGGAGCTCGCATTGTATAGGATTTCCGTACAATGGGAGGTCAGCTTATACTAGAAATGTATAGCTTGATCTGTTGCCGTGTGTACCTACTAGAATTTAAACGTTATAATTAAACTAAAAGTTGGCGCTGCACACAAAGATGCAACAACCATAAAAAGAATTTATAGCCGTTGGAATTTAACCAAGAGCACTCATTACTCTCGTATCGTATTTGTGTTCGGTTATTGAAATAAACAATGGTGTTTGATTTACGGGTGCAATTTCGGACTACCTACAATGAATGCATGGCATGGAGGTCAACCGTGAACTGAATAGGTAGGTACTTACTAGCTTAGGTGGGTATAGAATTGTTACCAGCAATTCCGAAGCATTTATGGTAATTGTTAACTGTATTTCTATTCCTGCTTCCACGGTAATAGAAATCAAAGCTAGGGTATGAATCCAAGGATTGTGGTCGTCTTGGATTCGTACCCTAGCTTTGATTTATAAAGGTTCTAGTCAAACAAGACTCTTACCCCCTTATTACAAAACATGGTTTAAAAGAAAACCAGGTTTTAAAATAGCCTCGTCTCTTTTTATTATATGACGTTAGAAAGTGATCGAATGACAGTAAAACTTGGGTTTGCTTTAAACCATGTTTTGTAATAAGAGGGTTATAGTTTCTTTATGTTCATCCAGCTGTCGGTATGTCACAGCCATTTCAAAACTAAAGGGCAGCTAGTCAATACGGTTGTAGATATAATTGTAACGATGACAGAGATATGAAATTATATCTATAAAAAGTTTGTGTAATAATTGGACTGTTTTACATATAACTTCGCCAGAGCTCATAGGGGAGGGGGAAAAGGTCGGTAACGCGTCAGCCATGCTTCTTGTGTTGCAAGCGTCCATATGGCTACCTTAACCGCTTACCATCAGGCGGGCCGTATGCTTGTTTACCGACTTAGACGTATAAAAAAAAAACTTAAACCGACTTCAAAGTACACTAAGACGTAATCAAATCTTGATCTGATGACAATGGGACCAAACGGGAACTGTACCATTCCAGACATCTCGTGACGGAGTTACGAGGTAACAAACATTAAAAAAAAATACAACCGAATTGAGAACCTCCTCCTTTTTTTGAAGTCGGTTAAAAACACTTTATTTTCAAATACCTCGTTGAGTGGAGAGACTGCTAATTTGCCCAAAATGCTACTTTTGAGTCGTTACAACAAGCCCCTACAAAGAGTAGAGCAACAGAATACTTTTTATTCTGTTGCTCTACTATTAAAAAAATAAAAAAATTGCCAAAGAGTCTTCTAGATCACGAAGAATAGAGAAGCGAACTATATTCGCTGTCCAAATAAAGTATTCATCAACCAAACTACACGCTACCAGAAACTTTGTCATTGTACAAAACTGGGTCTAGTAATGACTTGGAAGCTCTACATTATTCGTTTCAGTAATTCTGACACGTTAGTTATACATATAAAACTAATGTAAACCAAATTTACTATCTGCATTATTTACTAGCGAATCGCAAAATTTTATTGAGGCTATTGATGACATTTTACGAGAAACAAATATGTTCTGCAAAATTAATGGGTGCCATTATAGCTCGGCCATTAAATTCGCTTTCTATTGCCTACTATTCGTTTGTCAACATCTGTCTGGGCTATGTTTGATATGGTTGTGGTGATAAAACTAGTTGATACGAGGTTGTAAGCTCTAAGTATATCCTGATTGAGAAATGTTATGTTGAATTTCTAGCAATCTTGTTTATGTAGGAAATCGAGGAAGTGTCACATGTGTGAATTTATTGGTGTTTTGTTTCTACATCGTATGTCGTACGGTATCGTAACTTGGCGATATTATTATAGAAAAGTGGCCCATTATTATAATATGCGAGAAGGGTTTTCTGTATTCGTATAAAATGTTCTATTGTAGATTGCTAGTAGGTAGCTAGTACCTATGTACTGCACGTGTGTAGACTAGAGTAAAATATAAATATTTATGTAGAACGTACTAAACCTGAAAATAGTTTGTAATCACAAATAGAAACGATTAAAAATTTACCTACGACTAATAATACACCATGCGACGTACATTTGATCCAAAATAAGTAAAACAGTAACATTTCTAGAAAATTTAGGACATTATCAAAACAAGTAGGTGTAGGTACTAACTGTGAAATAAATGAGTGGGTTTTCATTATTTATTTGTACGATAATTTCCTTTGAAGCAGCTAAAGTCAAAGCCATCTATTCAAGTTTGGCCCTAAATGGCCACTATTGAAGTTACCACTGGTTCCGAAGGACTTTTCCTATGAGAAGAACCGGCAAGAAAAAAATTTTTTTTCAACTGTTTATCTTTTTTAATGTTCTCAAATATGTATAATATAATAATTATTTTCTTAATCATTATAAGGAGTTTGCCATACGTCAAGAATGAAAACAGCACCCTGAAATAGTTTAATTATTAATACTTTTAAGCAAATTTATTGGTAGGCACTAAAATAATAAGTTTCACCTTGGGCATAATTTTACGGATAGTTAACCTTACATACACACCAAAAGTTGTCACATTGTACGTATTTTGTATGAAAAGTAGCAACCACGTGTGTTCAATAGCATCATTCATGGCAACAGTGCGGTGCGCCCGCGCAGCCGCCACAACAATACCGGAATATTCCTTCATTTGTATGCAGAGGAGAGGCGAGCGGTAAATAGTGCACAGAATTGTTCAAACGTTGAGGTCATTGCCGGCTGAACTTGACTCCAACGAAACCTTTGTCCTTAACACTTTTTTATGGATTTAAAGTTAAACCACATTCTAATAGTTTTCCACTGTTTTTTGCTCTAGTCGCGTGCATTTTTTTTGGAGTAATAATTAGGTAGATAACAATCAAATATTTTAGTAACCCAATGTCTTAGTTTTGCAACTTCAAAGTTTAGTCAGCCATTGTATAATTAATATGACAGTTTTAGCGATTCAAATAGCGATAAATTAGGTACTTATCTACGGTCTACACTACTAAATACGTTGTTTCAGATGAAAGAATTTGAGACACATAAAGTTATTTACCGCATGGCATTTAACAGATCACGATCTAGTAGTTAAATGGTAACTTTTACTATTATTTTCATCGCTGTCATCTTCACGAGCGGAACTAATTTGAGCTTTAAAATGTAGTTGGAGTCGTGCTACACGAAGCTTACTTTTACTTTAATTATTATAATAGAGTAAACGATTATTATTTAAGTAAATAGCAATTTACTATTATTTTATTTTAAAATTATTACCTATATATGATAACAATAAATCGTATTATAAGTTGAATGAAAGATATGGTTTTTATGAACGATATCAATAAAATCAAAAATATATGTTCTCTACATTTTGTATCAGTTTATGTTGATCGATGCCAATATCAACAACTTGTTATAAGGTAGAGATTTGAGATGTGCGTTGTCCTCATTCTAATAATTACCTATACAAATAAACTTCTGAAAGAATTTCATCACCTTGTTAACTTTAAGTAATCTTCAAATAGTGAGTAAATTAGGAACCTGACTCGGTGATGAAATTCTTTCAGAAGTAGCGAGGGATTTATGTAGGTAATTATTAGATAAAATAAATATAAAAGCAAGAAAGTAGATACTTCAATAGATTTATTTATTAAATTAACTCTATTATTAATTTTGTTCTTTTAACGTCTACGCACTTAATCATTATGAACCCAGTCTGTCATAAGCAGTAAGTTATTTTATATTAGCTCTTATGGACTTAGGTCTAAATTTAATAAAATCGACACAGTTGGAAAATGGTCATCGGTATTGTGGGCTCATTATGTGATGAATAATGAAGATAGAAAGTGTCGCGTGACATGCGCTTGCCATGAGCTCTGTTATCATGACTGTATTGCTATTTAATTCATACCAGGATTCATTGATTATTTGTCTTTACAGTGCATATTTCATGTAGGTACCTTCGCACCAGAAACAATAAATAAAAATAACGCCGTTTATGAGAAAGTTACTTATGTATAAGTATTGACATTTTTAGTTAACTATGTCATGCAAAATACATCAATAAGTACCAACCAATCTATAAGTTTTCGATATCATATGTCTGATAGTCACCTACTTAGAAGAGCAGGTTAGTTACCTACCTGACGTTTAGAATTTGCAAAACAAATAAATAGGGTCAAAATGACATGGTTAAGCAGTGAAATAATTAGGACAACGTAAAATCTACGATGGTGTCAGGGAAAACTACAATAAGACAGATTGAGGAGACAGATTTGGCACTTTACAAGTAGATACATACTCTCTAGGGCCACCACCGTTTCGTGTTTTAAACACAATGTAAAAACAAAAACACGGCGTGACGCAGTAGGTAAGACAATTGTCGTTTATATCCGTTCTTTGCTGTGTTCATCCTTTAAATCGGACACGGTGGAAATAATAAAACAATAATGGCATTGTATGCACATTTAGGCTTTCATAAAATTCGAAGCCATGCAAGCAGCAAGCAGTGAAAGTGGTAGGTATAAGCCAGTTTCACGCTTGTTGTAACGCGATATAAATTCTAAATTGAATTGTAAATCAACCTGTCTGACTCTAGCCGACCCAAGAGAGACCGGGACATTCGAGGCTTCGAGCCTACTTCCTACCTTTACCGCTAAAACCTCTACTAGTACGTATTTCTAATAAATGTGAAAACGTATTTATTGGTTTATCCTACGTTCACGCAGCAACAGTAAATTTTTTTGCATAGTTTATGGGCCGAAGATTGTCATAGGCTACTTTTTATCTTAAACGAGAACGCGTGGGGTATCTAGACTTACATAAGTTCCCAGATATGCCCTTTGTGTTTATCTTCTGAGTACCTACCTACTCACGAACGTACCTACGTTCGTAACCTAAAATAAACAAACACTAAGTATCTATTTACAATTTATTAGGTCTGGCCTTTGATGCCCTAATGCATCTAAAATAGTAACTGGGTTGCTGATAAAATGGCTCCGATGAACTTTGTGCGTAATCAATAATGTATCATACAAAACAACAACCTTACGGTACCTACTTACAAATTACTTATGTTACAATTACCTACACATTGAAGGACACTCTCCAGCATTAGGTATCTATTTAAATTATGCAGTATTTAGCAATTGATTATTTAATTCTGCATTCCAAACTCGAAGCGTGACCATTGGCAACAACAAAAGGTCAGTAAAAACTATTATTATCTAACTGTAGGCAATTTATTTTTATCAATGAACTTGACACGCGTCATTAAACGTTACGGTACACTTTTATTTGCATCAGTTCATTTGTAAATACTTATTTAAAGTACCACTAAACTTTACGGTAAGTAACCGTGAATAGCCATAATTACACTAAAGTAGGTATCTAACGTCCTTAGCTCTTAAACTCATAATAGGAATAGAACATGCATTTTGATTAAAATAAACTACAATAATAATGATATTAAATACTATATAATAATAATACTATCAAATAGGCCTTCACAGGCACTTCATGAATTGATAAATCTTTATGCCGCAACCACAGAGGATTAAAGCCGCAACCCCGCACGCACTGTCGCGTGCCGCGCCCGGATCATATGTCGCTTTTACTGAGTTTCAATGTGGACATTTTCTTGAAAATGAACTAGTACTTAAGTGAAATAATTGAAAGGGTTTACACTATGTGTTTACACTGGACCTTCAGTAACGATAGGCGTCCCACAAGTGACCATCCTTGGACCTTTTCTTTTTCTTGTATACATTGACCGCATGAAATGAGTTAAACAATAATAGTACTACCAGATTCCATAAAACACCTTACTGATTTTATTTAAATTAAAGTAAATCGCTCGGGGTTTATTTGAAGGATAAAATCCGCAACGAAGTTATCCGACGAAAAACCAAAGTAACCGGCATAACTCAACGAATTAGCAAGCTGAAGTGGCAAAGGGCGGGTCACATCTGCCGCAGGCGGCCGCACAACCGATGGTCGATGGAGCAAACATGAATACAGTGGAGATCGCGTCATGGCAAACGTAGTGTAGGCCCGATGGACTGACGAACTCAAAAAAGTGGCGCGCTCTGGAAGAGGGCTATGTCCAGCATTGGACTTTAAAAGATGCTGATGATGATAAACTTTTTGCCGCAGTCTTCGAAATTTAAGTGTATTACGAACTACGAACTAGTACTGGTAGAGTCAATTGTGACTATTTGTATTGTTATTGTTAGTCTAAACTTGTCAATAGTCACAGTGATAACAAATTGTGTGTTTAGTGTTTCCCTTTAGTTATTTTTTATTTCTAAGGCAGACTTAAGTAAGTCATGCTCACTTTAAGGCCTTTGCTTGCGGCGGCGTCGTGTGACGGGTCGCTCACTTCCCTCCAATATGGCGAGGAGGGCGATGGCTGCCACACGCGTCATACTTGTGAACAGGTGCTGCTTGTGGGGGCTGGTCTGCTTAAGTTTGCTATTTATTTACTTATTAAATATTTTTTCAGTCTACTTTGTAATTTTGCCGCCGCGCCGGGGCACGCAATTGTTTTCAGTGCGATTAGAATGTAAATATTATGTAATTAATCTAAGCCTGTTTTGAAAAGAGTAATTGCTGAGTTTATTGCCGGCTCTTCTCAGCAAATGCAACCTTCCGAACCGGTATTAGAGTATTAGAGTCAGACTTTTCATAAGTGCCTGCGAAGGTCTATTTGAATAAATGATTTTGAATTTGAATTTTGAATTTTGTTACATGTATATTATTAGTGCCTTAAAAAAATGGAAATGAAAACCTACATTATGTTTTTACATTCAATTTGTAATCGTACATAATCTAACAAAAGGTAGGTACCAAAAGTGTCATAATCCTCCGGCGTCCATACCCAATCTGGGCCGGCAAAAAATTGCCAAATAAAAAAAGATTTATGAATGCCTTGAGCCCCAAGGTGAAAAAGACATCGCACTCTCCAAGGCGAAGCGTCATATGATTCTAAATGACTATGAATCCTCATTCGTTGTGCTCTTATTTTTTTTATCGCTTTTTGTTTATGTTATTGTTATAAAAAATATATTGATTTAAGTAGAGAAAGATTATTAGGTGAAGGGCAACTAAAATATCATCAGTTAGCAATGTAGATTAAAGCATACAGAATCTCATGTCGAATTACAATGTGGCGTTTTCTTTCCATAGAGTTTCACAGAGTCGGTTGAAAATACCTGTCAAATCGTGTACATAAGGTTCAAATTAGTTCGACTTATCAACAGTTTGACAGGTATTTTCAACCAGACTATAAAATCCTATGGAAAGAAAACGTCTCATTCTTATGAGTAGATATTCACCTACATGGTGATAAAGGGTTTCTCAATCTAAATGTTGAAATAAACAACTCTGTCTCAAATTATGCATTTTTTCGGAATAACTATTTTTTATCAATACTTTGATAATTTTAGTAGTCTACATTTTCTTAGTGAAACTAAAATATATTTTCGTTTAGCCGCCTACTGACCCCAGAAGGTCTATTACCATCTTGATACCAGAATGTCTATTCTCATTAGCCTTGAAGAAATCTAGGTTATATGTAGTTGTCAGGAAGCACAGATTCCGGATGTTAGTTCCACTCCTTTGCTGTTTGCATAAGGAACGACGAAGCAAAGCGTTGTATCCGTATAACGTGGTGTCGACAAAGTTTGGGTGGGTGGTCCCGGTGTGGTCTCTCAGCCAGCATCCTCAATAATTCCTACCCCTTCATAATAAGGCAAATTGATATCTAATTGAGTTCACCGACTTATTCAGTTTCTTAAATTTGGATACCTATTATCGTTATTCCTAGTAATTAAGTACTTACCTACCTATTTTGCTTACATAAATATTGTACTTACATTAACTTCTACAGTTCTATTTCATCAAGTCCACCCAGCCAGAATTAGCCCTAATATATTTGTGTTGCCGGTTACTACGATATACTTACATAGCCCTGTAAAAGACTTCGTGAGATAGAATTTCTGTAACTGTGTATCAGACAGAAGAGTTGCATGTTAGAAACGTGATTCCTATTGGAATCACGTTAACGTGGTAGGTACATAATTGAATTATAATAACAATTAGTGTTTGAGACAAAATTAAAAATGGACACCTTATCAGGGCAATAGGAAGTGTAGAATTGATTTTATTCACTTGATCTAGAATACCTATTAGGTGCCTAAGCTAAGTGGGGCATAGGTCGATAGCTATTTATGTTTATCAAGGTGCATGGCGTGCCTACCTACACATTTCCATGTGGATCATTTGATAATATAATGACAATGTTCCGGTGTTAACGCTGAATACAAAGGTTTTATTCATGCACGTGGTGCAGTAGGTATGACTGGGCCTGTGCTATTTCGATATTAATACAGTCCTATTTCATTTGTTATCTACTACTATGAATAAATCGATATAATTACTGTATAAATAATTTAGCTAGATTGACTACTACCTATCTATCTATTCATCGTAACCCGATTGGCATTTATATTTAGTTTATATTATTATTATGTTAGTGTATCTACATAAACCTACCTTGAAAACATTTCAAGCTTTGTCAGTACTTACGATAGGGGCAGTAGAGTACTTGCCCTATACGGGCCCTCTACCGAGGTATATTTTTTTTTGGGTGCACTTCTTCCTGGCTGCGGCGAAGCCCAAATGGAGCGTAAAGATTTTTACAAAATTTTGCTTACACATGTTTCTTCTCTTGTATCCCGGGGGCCGTATCTTTGAAACGGCAATAGCCACGCCCCTGGATATGGGTAAGAATACGTTAAAAGAGTAACATATCTATTACTCAGAACCTCCCGTACGAAGTGATAAAATCCTTTAGGTAATATTGCTTAGATACTATATTTTTTTTTTTTTTTTTTTATTATTTATAGGCCTGTGTTTGACCACAATCTCACTATGGTAAGTGATGATGTGGCCGAAGGTGGTGCACACACAAAGCCTAGAAGGAACTGGCTCTCAAGTGCAGCTGTCGGAACACACCGATTGGTGCTTGGCGACAGATTTTCAACTTGAGGGTGGTAGCCAGCCAGATGGGTACTACAAAGTACCCTACCACCGTGCTATGGTTTCCTCACGATGTTTTCCTTCACCGAAAGCTCAAGCTCATTGTAGGATTCGAACCCGGGACCTTCGTCTCGGTATCCGACGTCACTACCACTGAGCTATCATCGCCTTACTACTATACTATACTATACTATACTATAATCCACAGACTTAAATCTAAGCTCTAATATTATTGACTGTATCACAGACTGCACCTACTCCTTCTACTACAACCTACTAAGAGGTAGCGAAGATACTCAAATATTGCCTGTTTTGGAATACTATTTTTTTTTCTGAATTTCAGTTCCAGAACTGACACGTGGGGAAGATTTCGGTTACGATGGAATAATAGGTAAGTACAGTCAACTACGATTTATCTATATAACTATAATAAGCGCCTCGCCATGGTCTGCCTGTCACGCTTTCAACCACTATTTTCCTTTCGAAATAATAAAGTTGCTAAATGTTAATGATTGCTTAGGTAATTTGCTGTTTGTACTGACTCGATACTTTTCAAGCAAATTATTTTGTTATGTATATATACTGTCATTAAAAAATATAGGTAGGTCTAACTAAATGGAAATAAAAGGGCTTATATTTTTTTTATGTCAGAAGACTGATAAGCAGTCGTTCCACCTGATAGTAGGTGGCTACCGTCGCCTAAGGACATAAGCACATTTAGATGCAGCGATGGTCGGTACTGTTATTGACAAAACCAACTATTATTTGGGGAGTTGTTTTTTTTTACTGTAAATAGTACTGAATAGGCCTGTATTTGTCCACAATCTCAGCATTGTAAGGTAAGTGATGCCGAAGGTGGTAAGCACACAAAGCCTAGAAGGAACTGGCTCACAAGTACAGCTGTCGGAACACACAGATCGGTGCTCGGCGACAAATTTTCAAATTGAGGGTGGTAGCCAGCCAGGTGGGTACTACAAAGTACCCTACCACCGTGCTATGGTTTCCTCACGATGTTTTCCTTCACCGAAACCTCATTATTCGAACCCGGAACCTTTGTCTCGGTATCCGACGTCACTAACATCTATCTAAGCTATCATCGCCTTGCCCGGTAGTACTCTAAAGGGTTTCTTCCTCGATGTTGTCTAGGTATACAAAGCCAAGAAGACAACTGGCTTAATTCATCATTACGAATGAAATTGTGCTTGGTACCTCGAGATTGAATCGATCTCTCAAAGTATAACACACCTCCAGTCAGAGTCAAGCCTAGTCATCCTACTGACCATAAATAACATCAAAAACAACATCTTGCCACTTAAGTAGGTCTTTAGCTCTCGGGTCATCAGTCCACTCACACAATGGAACTGCTTGCCTTCTTTACAGAATCATTAAATTGAGTAATAATATTTGCAGGTCCAACACATTGGGGCGAACGCTACCGAGAATGCGCTGGCAAGCACCAGAGCCCCATCAACATTAACATGCTGCGGGTGAAGCAGGTCTCGTTACCTGACATCGTGTTCATCGGCTTCGACGACTCCATTGACGACGTGCACGTCACCAATAATGGACATACAGGTAAACAGAAACTGAAGATCAGCTCACACCAAGACGTTGCGCGCTTTTTAAGATAGCGATACAATATAGAACTTTATTTCAGCCTTTATTGAGCCCGCTAAGACCATGCTGGTCACGTGGCTTCACGATGCGTGGCGTGGCACTCAACGGCTTTTTTTTGCGGAGCGTTTTGCGGAGCTTTTGCGTCTCGGTGTGAACTGACTCTAATAGATCTGGGAAATGATATAAGTAGGAAGGTTAAAATGTAGTAAGTAGAACGTAAAGACATAATTCATACACAACTATTTAACATCATAAAAGTAGGACGTAATACGACGGTTGAGGACGGGAATACAGCCCGTAACCTACTTTTATTTTCCTTTGAACCGAGATATTTGAAGGCGATAGCTGACGTGGTCGTTACTTTATTGAATTGGTTTGTAAGTTCCCATACAATGTATAAAAATGACAATGGACACAGTCTAGAGGTGGTTACGGCCCTGCCGCTTATATGAAATGTGTCTCATTTACGTACAGCTCGCTAAATGTTACCGGGCGGCATCCCCCACAAGGCTTCCCATCCCATATTAGGTATCCCACTCATTAGTCAGAATATTGAATAAAGTTCGTTGCGGTGTAGCCTAATTATGAATAAACTGACCGCAAATACTTACTTGATAAAATTGAAACTCATTCGATATATTCAATATTATACGTACCTACCTACGTAATTTAATTAATGGGTAAATGTGTTTTGTGGCTTCTGAGAACCTCTTTTTAATTTGTTTATTGTTCATCATAATTAGTTCTTCACCTAAAATTTCCCTCTATACATAATAATGTCTACCCCACATACATAATGTCTTCCAGTAAACTTTATTATCGAGTTCAATATTTATTTTCGGTAATTCCAGTGTTAATTGAAGTGGAGAACGAGCCGCACCCTCGTGTCCGCGGTGGTCCCCTCGAGGGAGACTACGTGTTCAGCCAGATGCACTTCCACTGGGGGGACAACGACACCTTCGGCTCCGAAGACAAGATCAACCACAAGAGGTAACTACCTACACGCAACTTATAAACAATTATAGGAAATTTAAAGAGGAACAGGAGTACTACATAGAATCATGTATTCTTAGACTTGAGTAATTGTTTGTTTCTTTGAATGTAGGTTTAGTACCTATTTACACGTTATAAAGGTACTAACTAACACGTGTGAGTTGCATGGGTACAATAGTCATGCAAAACGTAAATAGTGTCCCACGTATCCTGTACCTGTACGCTCGATAGGCAGTAAAAGTCAATCGACAAATAGGTACTTATGATGTACAAAGAAATATGTGATCATAAGATTGATCAGGTACCCGTAGGTACATATATGGTCATATAATAATTAATTTAAAATTAAAATTAATTTAATTAAAAAAAAAAAAAAAAAAATAGTAACCTTGCTGAGTTTTTTGCCTGTTCTTCTCAGTTGAAGGCCGACTTACGAACTGGCGGTAACTTCAGTAGCTTTGACCTTCATAGGTGCCCTTCTTGGGCCTAAATTGAATAAATGGCTTTGACTTTGACTTTGAAATTGTTATCAATTACTGGAGAGCCCTATCTCCAATTAACAAGTCATGCCTTGTTTTATAATTATATTTTTCAGTTTTCCAATGGAGCTACACATGGTGTTCTTCAAAGAGGAATATCAGGTCCCATCGGAAGCGATAAAACATAAGGACGGCTTGACCGTTCTCGCATTCTTTTATGAGGTTAGTAAACACTTATCTGATCCATCTCGACGATATACTAAGTTATACTTGTTTATTATTACTTCCTTAATGACGAAGGTACCGAAGTCACAGGTCGATTTGATTTTATGCCCTTCCCTGTTGCTAAGGTAGTGGTAGTACTTTTCATCCCCATAAATCGATAACCGTGTGGTGAAACCGTGTGGCAAAAGCTAGTATATGCCGTGCCATAGCGGCAATGTCTTTGTGTGTACCTACATATCGCAGCCAAAATCAAATGGTTTAATCAGCCATTCATTTGAATGCCTAGGCCAGTCGTTGACTGATTTATGCCCGGTTTCAATAATTTACGGACCGTTATCGGTTAAGATTTATTAAAATTAAGACTCTTATATCTTTACTAATAATGAAGAAAATACCTCAAAGCTTTGCATAGCAGACCCTCCCATAGGAAGTAGCTATCACAGGTAAAATAAGCTTACGAAAAATGATCTAAATACCTATGCCCAGTTTGGCAATAAAAAAACCTAGCTTCGGTAAGCAAAATGATTCGTTTTTGTTTATTAAAACCTGGCATGACTGAACTACGATGATTCATTCAAGGTTTAACGCGTTAGCTGATGGAGCTAGGCTTTTGGAGACGGCTGAACGGTGATTCTAGATTTAGTTCAGTATTTGGCCACGGAGCGCTAGCAGTCACCAAAACTAATATGGCGTCAATAAAAGTACCTTTTCAAATTGAAATACAGTTTTTTTTTTCTGTTATTTTTTTATTTTGTGTAAAAAATAAAGAATTTTGTATTTGTTTACATACCTAATCTGCCTCTTAACAAAACGGTTAAACGACTTTCAGCCTTCCCGCCGTTTAACGTTGCATTCAATGATCAGGCTAGTTATAGGCATTCAACTGAATGGAATGGCTTAGCTGCTCAGTCATAGGCTAATTAACCAGTTGGGTGCGACATACTACTGGTTACCAGTGGCGTACCTAGGCGTGGGCGTAGCGGCCCCTCGCCCACGGCCTCGCACGTGGCCTCACGCGACTACCCTTGAGTGTTGACCTGACGCCGAATACCATGAACTATACGCTAAATACTTACTTAGTACAATTAGTACCACAACACAATTTGATTTTACATAATACTAGTGATCCGCCCGACTTCGCACGGGTGTAATGTACCTAGGTACCAGTGTACCTAGGTACATTATAAAACTGAACGAATAAAATAAATAAATTACTACCCAGTGGTAGTAATTTATTTATTTTATTCGTTCAGGACACAATCAGCCTTACACAAACTAAAAAACATTACAAAGAACACAAATAGGCCTAAAGGTCCATATTATATAAACAAACAATATGAGCATATGCAATGTGACTGGCAGATGTTTCTTCATGCCTTAAAAACTTAATAAAAACTAAAGAAACGGAAGTGTAAACAGAGCATTCCTTATTCACAAATTTACATAGACATTCGACCACACATCTTTTATACTTGCTTAAACTACAATTGAATTGAATTGGTGTCATTGCACGCGCATTATTTAACTGAAGGTGAAAAACGCATCAAAATCCGTTGCGTGGTTTGGGAGGAGTTAGCGGATATAGAGACAGACAGACGCGGAAAGCGACTTCGTTTTATACTATGTAGAGATGTATGACATATGTGTATCCTGTTTTGCGAAAATGGCAACACTGAATTGACTTTGCCCGCGTGTAGGTTAGTCCACGCTACGCCACTGCTGATTAGTATAATTTCAGATTATGATACTAATCAGCCTTCTCAGATTCCCACGCAAAAGGTGGACTACTAAGTCATCATCGAAACAGAATTCCAGATCTGTATATAAACTACCTATTTGCAATGTTCTCAGTTGGATCGGCACCAGCACCCGGCCTACGACGACATCACAACAGCTCTGGTGAACGTGACAGAGCCGCACACCGGTGTGATCATGAAGCACCCCTTCTCGTTCCTCAACATCCTACCTTATGACCTGAGGAGGTACTTCACGTATCGAGGCTCCCTTACCACACCGCCATGCTCCGAAGTCGTTATCTGGTTGGACTTCGAACAACCAATAAGGCTTACTCATGAACAGGTTCGCATTTGATGTTCAATGGAATTGATTTGGGGTTGAGTTGAGATGGTCTCGTTTACCACACATGTATGCTGAAGGTACCACAGTGGTATGCATGTTAAACACAGTCCCAAAGAGAAATGGGACGACGAATTTATTTTTAATGTTTCTCAATTTTCAAGAACTGGATTACTTATGGGTTTATTAACTTTCTGCTTTTTAACACGCAAAATTGTGAGACAATTAGAGTGGAACATAAATATTTTTTTATTTATGTTCCGTTCCGCCTTTCTTATATCGAAGTAGTCAAGTTGGTTAGGAAGAAATTATTGCAGTGAACTATTGAAACTATAAGCATGTACCTAAACATAATTGCAGTGAACTATTGAAACTATAAGCATGTACCTAAACATAATACCTAATTTGTGTTAACAGATCGAAGTATTTAGAGAAATAAGGTCGTCCCACGGCAAGATCACTCATAACTTCAGACCAATACAACCTATCGGCGACAGGACGGTGTTCTACAACATAGACAACAACTACTACAGCTACAACGAGATCGACGATCCTGATGAAACTACCACTAGTAAACCCAAGCGAAGGAAAAATGGTCACAATAGTGGATATGACATTAAACCGACCATATACTATCTTAGTGCTATAATATTAATACATACTCTATTATAGGGACTTCATCATAATAAGAGACCAATTATGAAAAGAAAAATATACATTCAACTAAGTGGCACTTTCTGGCAGGGCCACCATGGAGTGTGTGAATTCTGAGTATACAAAATTATGTGGCTAATTTGTCGAATTTGGCTACCTTGTTCAAAAGACATTAAATAATCAAAATTTTCCATACATGAGACATATATGTGTGATTGCCACCGAAACAATTAAACCTAATAACTGACAAATTCTATGGCAAAGTATTTTTTTAAGTCCACTCAGAACCATAACGGGTGGCTCCGCCAGCACGTGCAAACGCCAAGATTTGGCATGGGGCGTCTAAATACTTACATTACTTGGCAACATTTTACGTGTTATATCTGACAACCTGTATCATAAATATAAATATTTAGTAGTCAGAAATAAATTCACTATGAAAACTTCATCAATAAATAATCAAAACGCACAATGTTAAAAATTCCAGTTTCTTTATGTTAAGCTTTTCCTTGCATAATTACAGTTTATTACATCAGCTGTGCCCCACTGTGTCCATATTACATATGTGTTTTTTTCAACCAGACCGTTACTGACTTTCAAACATACAAACTCTTCAGCTTTATAATATTAGTAATAAAGAAAGCCTTCCTTAGATATGAATAAAATCCATGAACATTTGTAGTGACACCAAATTGCAGTCCATTAAATAGTTTTAGAGTTATTTTTTATATTTAGCTTCAAATAGCTTGTTCTTGTAGTATAGTTTTATTTTAAATCCCTACTCTATCATATTATGTTATTAGTGTTAATAATAATTTCATGCAAATTATAGACTGACATACTTAGTGGAATTTCAACAAACGAAATTAATGTAAATATTGCTTCTTTATTCATAAAAGTAATTGCAATACATTACTAATGAGTTCTGTGATATTAAGGTACTTGTTGATTGAATTTAATGTTAAAAAACAGGTGTATAATGTTATATTTTATTTAATCACATTTTATTAATAAGATATAATATAAAGTATGAAATGATGTAAATTGCAGCAAGTTTATTTATGAACTGAGATCCAGTACAGAAAATGAGATTGGCAAACTAATCATAAGTTAACTATGTATCTTACTTATGATTGTAAATAAAGAAAATATGTAAAAGGTACCTGTTTTTCTTAATAAATTCAATAGTTTGATAACTCTCTAGATTCTCATATGCAAGCTTTACAAAAAAAAAAACTCCCATAGCAATTATTCCAAATTAATATGGATAGATTACATCAATCATCTTCAGTAGGTCTATTATCAGTCATAGTGACCATGGCTCCCAAGTTATCCTCATTTCCATGCTTCAATCTCTCCCAAATCAATTCGGCAATAGCTTTTTGTGTCCGCCTTTCAAGTTTTTCTAATTTCTTTGCAACATCCCGTTTAAGGTCCCAGTCTGGTTTCCGTGGAGCTAAGCTGGATATGTCTAAGTCTTGTAACACTACCTGAAATAATAATTGTACTTAACAGCATGTAAAATTGACCAATTACATAAATTGTAATGTTCTCTTTTTAATAAGCTTTTTGTATGACATAGGCAAAAACATACTAGTCTAGATGTGTTTGAAATAGTTGCAATTTAACCCCCTTACTCATAAAACGTTATTTAACTAATATACTGTTTAAAAGGTCACGTAAATAAAGTCAGTCTATTGTCATTGTCAAATAATGTGACATTATTTACATGATCATTTAAACAGCATATTAGTTAAATAGCGCTTTATGAGTAACGGGGTAATTCTTAAACGCAATCATACAATGCCAAATTTGTTTTTAAGCAGTAGTCAGTCAGTACAGTAATTTTAATTGCGGCAAAGATTAACCAATAAACAATTAATCAGTAAACAAGCATATGGCCCACCTGATATTAAGCGGTTACCATAGCCATAATGGATGCTTACAAAACATGCGGCGTCAATCACCAATTACCAACCCTTCCCCTCTCCACAATGAGCTAAATGAGAACAACATAAAGTTATTTGGCTATGGTATTCTGTATGATGGAGATACTTCCCCAGTCAAGATGCTCTTTGAGCAACATAATGCTATACTCTACCTTTCTTCTTTGTATTTTAGAAACATTAATTAAAATATACGTCACACATAAACTTCATTGTTCATGATAAACAAACAACTCAACTCCATGTATGGAAGAGGAGCCCATAATGATTTTTGAATCTTTTTATTGATAACTTTATTTGTCATCCATACCTTATAGAAAGTAACCGTCCGTAACCTTATCATGCCCAAACCACTATCATATTATGATGAAATTTGGCAAATAGATAGGATGGATATGGTCATAGGCTACTTATTTGAGCATATAGGTGAAACCGCGGCAGATTGCTAGTAAATATATATTTAACCATCCATATTTCTGCTTTATACCACAAAAAATCTACGAGTTTTTTTTTTTTTTACAAACTATAATTAACAAATGCACATGACTAAACTTTAAGTGGTCTATGATTGACTACAGAACCCTAAAATGATAATAAATACTGGTACCTTTTCTTTCCCTGCTTCAAGCAAGTCTTTAACTTCCTCCTCAATGACTGCAGGCTGAGCATCTTCAAGTTTTGCTTCCTGTAGATCTTCATCTTGTGGTTTATAACTCCTGAACTTTGGTCTGTAATGTATCATGGAAACTGTGATGTAGACATGTAAGTAGGTAATTTATAAGGAGCTGTGGTCAGAGTGTAGCCTTAGTGCTACTTTTAAGAATAGCCTAACAATAGCATGTTTATTTAGCGTTGATGTGCTTTACAAAATAAGAATAATAAAGATAGATAGGTATAAAAACTTACTTTGGAAGAACAGCTATTTCATTAGCAACTTTATTTGAATCATTTTCATTGCTTGGATTCTTACGCTTTAGGTTCTTTAGTCTCTCTTTTCTCTTGTGAGCTTGTTCTTCTAAATTACCAATACCTTCTGCGCTGTCCATGATGACCATAATAACAATCCTAATAGGTTAGGATAATATCTAAGCTTTAGTTTTTGATTATTTGTTGATTATAGTTTGTCAGAGCTAAGGCAAAGAAATAACAGTCGAACGCAGGTTCAATATAAGAACAAGCAAAATAAATCGAAAACGACTCGAAAACAAGGAAAAACGAATAAGATTTGTTGTCACTGTCACTGTCACATGTCACACTGTGTCACAGAGTTTTTTTTTATTATTTGTTCATGGCCATGGATACAAAGTCCTTCAGTCGAATACATTTTATTTCTAATATCAATTAACTTTCATAATAAAGTCCGCATTATCAGTCACCGTCTAGTCATGTTTTACTAAAATGGAGGTCATTGTACAAAAACTTTTCGCGGACTTTTTGAGACAAATTGTAAAGTCTCGATACACATATCATTAATTTCATTTCACTTCACTGGTGCCCATGGATTGATCTTTATTGGATAAAATTCCACCGATAATATGCAATAAAATTCAAAATACACGAATTTATAAAAATAAAAATGAAAACGCAACGTCATTCTGCAAGTTCCCGCCAAAAAGTCCTGTCACAGGTACTCTATGAGTGTGGTCACAGACTAAGGTTGCATTTCGAATTGAGGCTATTGTTTAGCCATATTCATATGTCTGTGTTGTTTAGCTACTTTTTGGCGGGAACTTGCAGATTGACGTTGCGTTTTCATTTTTATTTTCAATTAAATTTGTGTATTTTGAGTTTTATTACATATTATCCGTGGTATTTTATCCAATAAAGACATGTGCACCAGTGAAGTACATGAGAATTGATAACTTTTTGACATACAAACTTCGTTGGGGGGTAAAAAGTTCCAAGTTTCAGTTTTTTGTTGTTGTTTGTGTACTAGTACTAGCTTACATGCAAAATTTACCTTAATTCACCTTAGAATTTTGATGATCGGAGTCTGTGAGTGAGTGTCCACTCAGTGACAAAAATGTTGAATACATTTTGATTATGTTGCTAACTGCTTCTAATTAGGTATATTATCATTGTTTACTCCTCTAGGATTGAAGTGACTTGATGAATTCAAGCAACGACTTCACCGAAACCCCAGGGAATTAACTAAGTAACTGTCATGTGGTGTTTGCCTATAATTAGTTGTGCTCTTAGTTTAGTTTTTGTGTATTTTGTTTAAATGTAATGTATTAGTGTAACAACTGTTGGCAGACCTAAATAAATAAATAAATAAAATAAAATAAATACGAAGCCCAGGCTTGTTTTTATCAGCAATCTGATCGTGATAAGTGATGATGTGGCTGAAGGTGACTGCCCTAATCAACCTGCTACAAGTTCTAATACTTATCGCTGTGGTGTTAGGTTATACCTAGGTATGAAAAATATGCTATAAAATATAAAGGAAATAAAACACAAATCATTAAAGTACACAAGTATATTATTGGCAATAGGTACTTATTCTACATTCTTTAATTTACCTATGAAAATTATAAAACTATGACTCAAAAGCTACTAGCTGTAACATAGGTAGGTGAACGGTTTAGGAGATTTAGGTAGTGAAATTTTTCATAATTCCCTCCATAACAAGCAATCTCCTCTATAACAACCGATTTTTTCAACATAATATCTTAATTGACAAAAATTGTATTTAATTTTACATTTGTTTTATACAAAATCTACAGCTACCTCTATAAGAAAAAATAAACAGAGATTACTTCATTTCTGAGGGTCCAATCTGATTCATAAATATTTGCTTATAAATCCAGGGAATACGAAACAACGATTTTAAAATGATTTAACATACAATTCTTAAGCCTTCCACTTTCTTAAGATATCAAGATTCATCATTTTTATGATTCTGCTGTGTTACATTTATTAATTAGATTTTTTCGACTATAAAATTAATATCGTTGCTTCATAATCGAATAATATCGGTTAAAATAATTCTAATAAGGCTACCTACATTAGATTAACGACATGCTGGGTTACTCAACTTTGTACTATTGGGCTTGTATTAGGGTAACTATATACGCATTATTATTGTGTAGGTACTTTTCGTAGGTTTTGAATGAAAGCCAATTTCATATGATAGGAGAAATATAATATTGGATTATTTCTATGTCATGTGAACAACTTTTGCTATGGGTCATATGTTCAATGAGGAGTTTTCTTATGATAATTATATGCTCAAAACAAAGATTTTCATAGGGCATCGTGCCTCTACCCAGATAGATAATCCGCCTTACTAAAGCATGACATTTAATTTCACTCCGCTTGAGGGGCTCCCTGAGCAAATCGCTCTCAGTTCGTACTGCGCACGGCTGTCAAATACTGTCAATTCTGGCTTGTTTATTTCATGTTGCCATAGAGGCGACTATCCTTCTGGACGTTTTAAATTCTTTGGCTCAAAATACCTGTCAAATCGTAAACTTAAGGTTCAAATTGGGTCAAATTATCAACAGTTTGGCAGGTATTTTGAGCACTAGAGGAATCATAAGAAAATTCCTCATTGAATATTCTATAAAATATATTTGTATAAGAGCAAGGACATTTTAACCAGAGTGTCGATGAAATTTTTCGTAAAAAATAGCATAAAAAATAAGATAACTACGCGTCGAACATGAAACTCCTCCTTATTTTGAAGTCAGTTAAAAATGAGTTCGTCCCATGGTAAAAAGTTGTTCAGCATGGCAAAAACCCAACATAGGTTTCGAAAAGATGATTCCGAGAGAACCAACTCTGTATAGCTTTTAATTTAGTATACACGTCTATTATTTATCTAGAAATACATAAAAGGTACATAAGCGACCGTTATGTATGTAGCTTAACATATGATAAAAAACGTATGTAATACATCTTTTACAATGAAATTAGAGCTGTTAAATTAATTATTCAACAAATCCTTTAAAATAAAATATTTAACCGACTGACCCGGAAGGAGGGTTATGTTTTAGTCACAGAATGATGGATTTATTTTACAACATCTTCAGTTAATTTCCCTTATTAATTACATCTACTATTATCGGCATTCAATTCTAAAATATATTAATTGATTTAAATTACGTATATTGTACTATACCCGACAATTTTAATGAGACAGTAAAATGTTATGTAAGTATAGTATTAGTACAATACAGACAGGACGCATTTAAGTACAAATAAGGACGCCTGGAAGTATCTCTTTAAAATTATCGAATATCGTTTACTTAAACTAAACTTACTACTTATGGCAGTTCGTAATGATTAAAAATAAATACCTATGATTTTTATTACTTATAATATGTTAATATTTATGAAATACAATTCGAGGAAGCATTTTATTATGTTAATTTATACTGCTTCTTTGGTTATTAGATATCCCGGAAAAATAAAGGCATTTTGTATATTTTTGTGAAAATATTGATACCTATGCGTTATATTACCTATTTTAATCAGAAGGTTTATCATAATCGTGACAGTTTCAGTACAAATGAAACTAATTTGAGTTTTTAAATATCTAAGCAGCGGTTTTATCCAACTACCTAAGAAAATCGAAGATAAGGATAACTTAATAAAAATCTTATTTTCTTACAAATCTTCGACTGTCAAAAGGATATCTATTTGTATATAAATTGTTGTTCAGAGGAACACCATGGTTTAGTGACAATACTTTTGATACAATATTTAAGTCTTCTTGACTTCTTCCGTTTAATCCGCTTTGGAATAACAGCTGCTTTAGTTCTAAATCAGAGTTTATTTGATTTTGGTTATTAATTGGAAAAAAATGACTTGAGTGAGATGAACCAAACGTGTTGAATCGGTTGTAGTTTTGATTATTTAGGCCGAAATTACCAACACCAGTCTCATGACGAAATACGCGATTGCCATGCTTTTGTCCAAAGTCTCCATCAAGTCTTAGCTGGTTGAAATTCACACCTTGATGGAAATTTTGCTGTTGGGTTGGCTGCAAAAAGGTGCTTATACCTTGTGGGAGATGATTTTCCTGCAAAGGAAATTGTTCAGATTGCTGGGTGCGCAAATGAAGGAGAAAATCGACAGCCTCTCGGTTCGGTAACAGTTGTTGATTACTTACGACATTTCTTTGTTCTAATGGAACACTGGACTGTATGGATACCTGAGTATTTTGCGGTCGCTGACCGAAATTTTGATTAAATAACTGATTATGTTGATTAACTTTGGGCAACTGGAAGTTATGGGCTGGACTATTGACCTGTACCTTTTGTTGTTCCGAAAGAAGTTGTTGCTGTCGTTGACTCTCTTTCTGTTGCAGAAAGTATTGTTGCTTCCTTAGCAGATCCTCTTGCTGCCTTTGTTGGAGCAGTAAAATACGGAGTTGCTCTTCAAGTATTCTCTGCTTTTCTTCTAGTTGCCTTTGTAATACTATTTGTTGGTTAATGAAGTCATTTTGGGGAATCACTTGCTGTGTCAGGCTGTGCCTTATGGCAAGCGGTGGTAAAACACCGGTTGGTAAATTTGTAGCAGGTTGCGGTTTTAAACTGTCTCGAATATTAGTCTGCTGGAATATTGGTATAACTTTCTTCGGTTGTCCTTGCGCGTCTTGCTGAACGGTAAATGCGGCGACTAAAGGTGCTTGAAAAACTTGAACACCTTGCTTATCAACTTCTTCTATGTTTTCGCCATCTTCATTGTGCGTCGGTTTAGGAGTTGTAGTTGTTGTGGTGGTGGTTGTAGTGGTTGTAGTTGTGGATGGAACTGGTTTCGAAGTAGATACTTTTTTGTTAACACTCTCATGTTTAGAAGGGCTTGGAATACTTCGCACTTGTTGAATATTAACACCCGATTCCCTAGTTTGAAAGATTTCGTTAAATGGCGTTTTAGTAGGAAGGGTTGCAGTAACATAATTTTCAACATTGCCTGCGGTTGTACTTAAAATTGATATGTTATTATCAATCAGAGTAGGGTTTGTATTGTTAGTATTAGCAAAGGCAGCTTGACCATTTACTACAAATGAATGAATTTGAATTCCTTCTTTATTTGTATGAGGCGCAAGTGTTACATCATGTTCCGCCGTGTAACTATCGTTATCTATACCAGTTGTGTCAGAAGAGCCATCTGTGCCAGTCGTGAGGTTAGCATTTTCTTCGAGATCACTGAGGGCTTTTAGTAGAGCTTTTCTGATATAGGGATCAAGCCGCACTGAAGGTTTTGGCTCCACAATATTAAATTTTTCATTGAAGCTGTCATTGCTCGTATCCTGTGCCAAGCTGAATGCAAGTAGAGCGACGAATATGAACGCCGTCACCTGGAATAAAGAAAATATACATTATTAAACAATGTTCGTCCCCGTGGAATGGACTAGATACTACATAGATATAGGGGAGACTGCTGTACCTTGATACTACGTGTACCTTGATCATGTGATGTTTATTAAATGTTCCCGATCTTTTTACCCATAATCATCTATGGTGTGTTGACGTTTAGAGAAAAGTGATCATCATGAACTTAGTTGCAAGCGGGAATTTCTCGGCGTTTGGGGGTGATACAGCTTTACATTTTTTGTTGCTAAAAAGTAAGTTTTTTGTGTTTTGTTACTTTCTTGATAACTAAACGCATTAAACACGAAGCTTTTAACAAATTGCTGTTTTAGAGAGTTAGTTTATTAGCGTTTTAGACGTGCTATTTAAATCTTAGCTAAACATAACCGAATTATTTTTTTGGGTGAATAAAAAGGTAATGGTGGTGGTGTTGTACCTTGACCTACATCAATCTGCTGTACCTTGATTATGGTCAAGGTACAGCAATTTATTATGTCTCGATGTTATTTGATAATCTGATAATTTTCAGGAACAAATTGTAACATTTTTGTGCTTTTACCGACCTTCCCTATTCTGATAATGCGGCCCAAGCTTCATCTCAAGATGCATTGATGATTGTATGTGATAAAACTACTACTGATGGAGGATTAAATAAAACTCTGCAGAAAAAATTACCAGGTCCCTCAAGTCCCTTTAACCCCGTTAATGATAATACTGCACCCAAAAGCTGAGCCAAGAAAGGAAGTTCGGAAAGGCAGACCAAAAGGAAAGTTTAGGATTTTAACAGAGACTGGGAAAAAAACGATATAAATAATCATTAAAAATAAACAAAAAGTTAAAAAAGACATGAAGGCTAAGATCAAAATTTTGAAAGTAAAGAAACAGATTCTTAAATATACCTAAGTATATCGGAATGTTCAGAGGTAGACGAAGAAAAAAAAAATCTAATTAAAAGAAAATCATATTAGGCTACAATGATACATAAAAGATGTTAATGATGAATATATTTTTATTCAATTCAGTTTGAATTGTTATGCGTGAGTTATATAACTATAAGAAATATAGAAAACTTATATAATATTGATATTCAATTCTATAATCCCTTTTATTTGTCATAAAACTGCCCATGATCAAGGTACAACATGTGCCGTATCAAGGTACATTGGCACTGTTGTACCTTGATCAAAATGCCTTTTCTTAATTATATAATAAAAAAGCTATGAAGATGGTAATCTGTACTTTTGTATATTTTATATTTTGAGCCCAATTAGTTTCTTTTTAAGATACAAATATTTTCATCAGCAAAGGCATCATACTTTTATTGTTATAAATAATTTAATGAAAAATGTATCAAGGTACAGCAGCTTCCCTTATACAAATATTAATAATAACGCGATACAAACAAGATACGTAGGTATAATGTTAGTAAACGATCTTTTCACTTTTACTTTCTATCGATATCTTCTATTAATGGAAACGGTGCAATATTTCTAGTTCGTTTTCATATTATTCTTACTACAATACAGCATGCATAATCTATTAAAATAATATATCGTGGACACAAACATAGAAATGTAAGAAATCTAATTGAAATTATTATTATGAAAGCCTACCGATGCATGGAGATATGTAGCCAACTCTAAACGTCCACGTAGGTTTTTATCTTGCATATCAAATTGTAATGGTGGATGGCCCCCTAATTGAATTTCTAACGAATATGCATGCGCTATTGCTTTGTGTTTTCAAGGGATGTAATATAGTAAATAATAGTTTTAAGACAATAATAATACACACAATAATCCATTACCATAATCTTAATGCGAGTATCACATAATGTTGTCCCATAATTATTATCCGTAAAAACACGAAATCGGGACCCGCCTTACGTACAAATAATCAGAATAATTAAAGGTTTAAACTTAATCAGAGAAAATACCTCCCTATAAATATTGAATGCCACCTGGTGCACATATATGTATGTACATGTATTCGCCAATGACACCATAGCCACTCCAGTTTACGATAGTCATTTACACTTCCATGTTTCCACGATCTTAATGTTTTTAGATGTGTTTGGTTCCATTGTTCACGCTTCGTGGAACAATGAGTGTTTTCTTGTGGCTCTGTTATACAACGCGGCATCATCTCCCTGCGCGACGTCAAATGTGAATGTATACGACTATATTTATCATTATCTAGCCATTTAGGCGTGTCTGATCTAGATTAACCGTAAACGTACACAATGTTTTGCGTAAAAATTGTTGCGAAATATAAATATATTCGTTTTAAAACTAAATTAGAGGTCATTTGTAATAAAACTTTTCTAAGCACTGATCTATACAAAATTGAAGTGTCTGTTGGTAATGTTAAAAAAACAATTTACTAAATGCGTATGAAAATATTGTACTTATATGGTAACATAATAATAGGTTTTTCAGTCCGTCCGTTTGTACCGGCTTATCTCCGAAACAGCTGGACCGATTTTGACGGGAGTTTCACTGGTGTGGTGATGTTTTACGCGCAAGAAAATGAAAACCTTCGTACGCGGGTGAAAGCGCGGGGGTCAGCTAATCACAAATTAAGAACAGATGAATGAAGTGTCTTCCACTTAAGTGAAACAAACTAGGAATATATATATAGATCTCTAGAATATAAAGATAAACAGAAATTTGGTATTTGTCGGGCTAGAAATTTACTAATTAATATAAAACAAACGTAAAAAAAAACAGAAAAGAAACGTATAGCAAACCTATCGCTTATTGTGGTTTCGCTTTGCAGTTTACACTTAATTATAATAGTCAAATATCCACATATTTTCTTATGCCTATCAATTGTTAGATAGCGCATTCGACACGTAATAATAAACTAAGGTTCATGCATCATTTTTCATCATGATACCAAATCAACTGTGGTGTTTCTATTGTTGTCGATACTTGCTTATGCTAGACACGTTTGTGAGCCAAACCATTGTACTCGACTCGGTGAATGATTCTTTTCATTTCAATTACAAAATTATTTCCCATTACTACAGGTTTATTATGAGTCAGCATATTATTAAGATCTCTTAATTTACCATATAAATGATTATACAAATTCATTTCCGGCTTCTTCTATATATTTTTAGCTACTTATGAAAGTTGCTTAGCTTGTTGCTCTTTGAATCTACTTATTCTTACTAATATTTGCAATCCTACTTATATCAATGGTTAATATTTTAAAGACATTTTAAATGAAGTTATACATAAACAAGACGTTGAAAAAATCCAATATGTAATAGCTTCCGATTAGGTAACAAAACAAGATTTGTGATGTGTGTGTGACCCTTAACCAAATGTTAACTTTACTTGTAAGACAGGTAGTACTAGTAGTAGTGGGTATAGTGTAGGAATAATATTTTTTTATACTCACAAAACAAAAGTATAACAATGTAATAGGAAATGAGGAATTATATCATGACCCGCCGTATTAAATAAGTGTATAACATCAGGAGGATAAGTAAAGGACGCGTTAAGACCTTCATAAGAGTAGTATGAGAATATTTCAAAATGATCGTGTGACTTATGACCCATGCTAGAGGTAATTATTGATATATAGTGTTGTGCGGATGCCGGCGGCGGTGGCCGCGGTGGCGGCGGCCTCTCGTTGCAAAACCCATGTGATACTTGGATCATCACGCGGCGGCGCTTTCACCGGCCATAAGTCACGGAGAGAAGCGCGGCCTCTTGGCGAATGTCAAAATCAATAACGAACCTGCCACACCCACGCGCGTGACATAATCCTGTGACCCGACACGCACAGTCTTCATCTCGTCAATACAACGCATACTACCCTGTCTAATGCATCAAAGGAACGATTTGTTAGTGCCATCATTATTTGTCTAATACATCCTGCCCGTAAACTTGGCTCTATTCGTAATGATTAATTACAGTTACTACTACTATAAAAATACTATAAACTGTATGTACTATACTGTAGTTGGTAGGTTTGCGTGTAGGTATTAGGTACACCTAGCTACATACCCAACTCAGGTAATTTTGGTAATTGGCGGTCCAATTTTCAAAACGTCTCTATGTGACCAAGATTATATCAGAAACAATTGTAAATTGCCCACGAATACATTTCGCGAGTAATGTAGCTTTTCAAAACATCTCAGTAGCTTGCTTCTGGTTTGTATAATGGTATTTCTTAATAATAAGAATAATATCCTGGGAAATTAATTAAAACTAATTTCCAAGAACATAATCAGAACACGCACAGTGTAGCCCGTATTCACTAGGATTTGGTATAATAATATATTTCTATCATATAAGACTGAACAATACTGAAAATATATGTAATTCGTGAATTTTTTTATTGAAAAGAAAAACACTATCTGAAGCATATTGCTTGTGAAGCCTAATAAGCGGTTATACATTACCTTGCATGCATCATATTATGCACCTATATGCTACTTCTCTGACTATTTTAATGATTTGTGTTTTTTTCGTACATATGTTTGGCAAAATTTTACATTTTGGTTTACGTAATATTATCCGGTAAAGAGATTAACATACCTATAACCAACATCATATAATCCGCGCCTAGTTAAACCGGAGAAATCTCCCGTTTGTGCGGTCGAGTTGAAATAGCGAATTTGACCTTTGGTGCACCCTTGCACCTGAACATTCTAAACTAGATAATCATCTCGACGAAACGCTTCTATTCCAATGAGCGTTGTTGAGCTTTACTTATTGCAAAGTATATAAAATATCATAAAAAAACGTGCTAATATATAAGCAGGCATATCAATCACAATAGTTAATTGGGATTAAGTATCTATACCTCCAGTAACGAACACTTTAAGTACCTATATAGATTTATTTTTTTGAGTCGATTGTGGGCACCATCTATCTTATGTCTATACTAATATTATAAAGAGGAAAGATTTGATTGTTTGTTTGTTTGCATTGAATAGGCACCGAAACTACTGAACCGATTTGAAAAAATCTTTCACTGTTGGGAAGCTACACTATCCCCGGATGACATAGGCTACTTTTTATCAGGGGAACGCGGGTGAAACCGCGCGAGACAGCTAGTATTTTATAATTTGTAAGTTTTGTTATGCGGTGTCACCAATAAAGAATTTTATATATTGTATTAATAGTCTTGGCTATTGAGTATTATACAAGGATTTTCAGAATGTATGTTAATGTTATTGGTAGTATCGTTATGTTATTTCGGAGTACCTATGATGTATATCTAATTTAGATAAATACGTACATACCTATACAATATTCTTCTGATATATGACTACAACCGGTTTTACTTTTTGTTTGACTGATGTGTGGGAACAAATACGCCAAGTCGGTTCTAAGCTTCCTAAACGTAGGCGTTGTATATCTAACTGTCCATGCACAGAGCCAACAGTACTATTTACGCACAATGGTACATAATTACATAAGCTCTTATTGTCAATACTGATGGAATTTCGCTTTCTATGGTTTGCGAAGATTACTTTTGTTACATCAAAGGATTTCTTATTCACCGCTCACGCATCGATCAATTATTGACGAAGGTAATCATCCTATTTGAATACGTGATCTATTCTGGTGTTGAATAGAGTGAGCTGGAGTTTATCTTCACGACATAAATTGACACTAATCATTAGTTAAGTACAGTCGGGGACATAAAATATGTTTACACTTCATGAAATTCAACATCGATTTTCTCCTCAACTATTGATTGAAATTATGATATATTATGCAGGCAAAATCTTATATCATATACTATTATGATTTGTGTAATATTTCAACATTTAAATCTATGGAGTGCGAGAAATTTGCTTTTGAATTTGCGAGAAATTTCACAGTGTATACATATTTATGTCCTCGAGTGTACATTATTGTAACGTGAGCCTGAACTGCCGCTAATGACTCACTTGTGCATTGTGAAGCTGGCGTTCAACTAATGTAAGACACACTTAATTATGTTGTCTCCGCTGGTGTTAATCAGCTATCATGGCGGACCGTTCATATATTTACATATCTGTCAAATAACGAGTACAGTTTAAACATATTAGACAGCTGAATAGCACTCTTATCAACAATAAAAGAGATAGTTGCGCTATGTAAATGTGTGAATACATTACGCTTACATTACGTATGTAAATTATTGACATCACTATGATCTCACCAGCGAGCACCCGCAGCTTGGTGGCCCGTGGTCTACTAGTGCACTCTCTACGAGCTAAAGATCATGTCAGTTTAACATGATCTTCGATGGTCATGAATATCTTAATTGTCTAAATGTGGGTCTACGCTACGCGAACCTAGCACGAGCCGAGCACAAGCAGAGCACGAATTCGCGTAGCGTGACAGGGGGAGCTTCGAACGACATGCTCGACTGCGCTCCGCCAATTGTGTGTTTTTTGACGAACACAGGGAGAACACATTTGCATCGCTCTCGTATTGTAGGTTCTGGAAAATTCCTCACACACGGTCGTCTATCTGATCCCAAACTAAGCAGAGCTTGTATTATGGAAACCAGATAACTGATTATAATATATATTGTACCTACTTTTTGTTTGTAAAAACATACTTAATATACATAATTACACCCAGACTCAGGACATACAGACATCTTCATGCACACAAATGCATGTCCTCTGTAGGAATCAAACCCATGACCTGCGGCGCGATTGGTGGAATCTTAACCAGGGTCTTAAGAAGATATGCTGGTGGCGAGGAACCCGGGCATTACGAAATAGCGTTTTCGTCTAATTTAAATAGGTATAATCGGTCCAAGCTGTAGTTGTCTCTATCGACCTCGGGCGGGATAGCTCGGGCACAGCGCGACAGCAATAGATGTGTTTAAAACCTATTTTCGAAATTTCTTGCAGCCATCCTACCAACCGCGCCAGCTGGCCCGTCCCGTTCTTTGTATGTATATTAGGGTGTCCCGTCCATGTATGAGAATTTTTTTTTTTCGTGCTACACTATCGCAAGGGGTATTGAAATTTGCGTAATTTTACACAGATTACTAAAAACATAGAAAAATTAGAATTGCGTATCATCTTGAGGGCTCTACCGGACTTTGTAGTTTTGTAAATTTTACGTTTTTAGTGACCTAAGCCGTATGTCTAAAATAATATAAAAATCAAGTTTAAAAGGTATTTTATTATTGAAATTAACGAAAAAAAGAACAAAAAAAATAAAAAAGAGCCCTATATTAATTATAATCAATGTTAAAAACAGAATTTACACTTATTTTTGTATCGAAAATTTGGCATTTGTGCTCGAGATTTCAATCTAATAAAGCCATCTCTAAAAGTAGCTTTGTGAGGCTTACGTTACCATTAATACATCTTTCTAATACGATTACGTGTGACAAGGATAGTCCACATTTTCCAAGCTCAAATTTTATGCCATGATTTGAAGGTCCCCCATTAGAAATATGTCGAAGAACCGGTAGTGCTGATTAATTTCGGTGTAATCTCTAGGAGAGAAGTTATTTTTTGGTAGTTCTTTGGTAATCCTCGGCTTAGATAAGTGTAGTGGTTTATTTTTCGAAATGCCAGCTGCGGAATGTGGTCTCTATCATCAAACAATATACCCACAAGCAGGGTTTCCAGGCAAAAAGTATTTCTTTTGATATCAGAATTTAACACAATTTAGCTGAGATTTTATTTATTGAGTTTGATTAATCCAGCCGTTTCTTTCATTTCAGCACCGCTTATAACCATTTTCACATGTATATAATTTAAATGAAGTGCATTTAAAAGCAGAAACGTCAAAAAGCTTCTCATATGCCACCAAAAACACTTCAGTTAGTTTTCAAACTATAATTTCGTTTGCTTTTGGGGAATCTTTTCAAATTGAAGTACTTCTAAAAATAGGATTTCAGTAATTGAATAACTCATTCCTCAGTTACGATTGGAATCAAAAATCCAAAAGTAACTTATTCAGTTTAGGCCCTGATAAGGCACTTATGAATGTTACAGTTGACTCTACCAACGACTTAAACTTATAAGACTCCGGCAAGAAACTCAGTATAAATAATCACATATATATCTGACTTGGAGGGATCCTTACCATTATACTTCAATTTTAGTTCGTTCTAGACAAAAAAATAAATTTAATGACGTCCCTTATAATTTTTAGCTGCCGATGGTAAGTTATTTGTATGGATCCAATATAGTACAATATAATAGACTCGCTACGCCTAAAAATCATTATTAAACCTGCTACTAACACTGTAACAATCGCAACTGTACTTTTATAGCATAAAATTTACTTTGGCTACGAAAAAAAACACTCGCGAGTCAAGTCAAGAAAGCCCTCGAAACAAGTTGTAAATTGAGGGATTTTGCAGATTGAAATATATCAATTCGAAGTCACTGGTAAAGAGTTATTGCATGCAAATCAAAACGTCGTGTATGTATTACAATTAAATATAACAAAAAGTTAATATTTTTTGATATTTAGTTTGGTAGCCGAAATTAAAGGATAGCGAAATATTACCATAAAAATGTAAATTTTTCAAAACTTTGAAGATCGGTAGAACCCTAAAGATATAGATTTATAAAAAAAATAAAATTACTTTGGTAATCTACGATCAATTACACAAGTTTCGAGAGGTCTTGGGTTAAGGAAAACCAAAAAAAAATATGTCGGGACACCCTAATGTATATACGTCGAATCCACACTTGACATCGCGAGCAACGAATGAAGAGCAGCTCGGCACGTGCTCGGTTCGCGTAGCATAGACCCACCATAATATTTAGCAGCGCTAGGCTATTAAATTCACGCTTATTATTCCACTGGCGGCCCATAAAGCATGCATTGCGTAAGTAAATAACACGATCAAAGCTCAGTAAAGCTGTTAGTTTTATAAGATCAGTGACCGCCGCGAGCGCACCATGACACGGACCGCACAGCCATTATTCGAAATAAGAATAATTATTCTTTGCAATAACGACCTGCATTCTTTGCGCAACTGGGTGGATTAACGCCATGTAATAATTAATCGAATTATCAGACCACTTGAACTTTCGCATAATATTACATAATTTAATATTTGGTTACGGTTATTTCTGAACCATTATCATAGTAGGTAGGTATTTATACTGGCATATGGTTATTTGAATATATCTCTCTTATATCTATACTGAGTGTAACGGAAAGGGTACATATATCCGAAGGCGGTGAAGACTACATCAGGAACAGACTGTCTATAAAAAGTTTCAGCTCAAAATAAATTATTCAAAAATTCAATGCAATTTTTTGCATTCAAGTTTATTGAATTAAAATCAATATATCACCGCGCGGCCAATGAGAGTCATCATCATTTTGCGTCCCTTGCTAAAATTTATAAATAAATAAATAATAAATTAATAAATAAATATCCTGGGACATTCCTCACACACGGTCATCTGATCCCAAACTAAGCAGAGCTTGTACTATGGAAACCAGATAACTGACATAATACATATACTACTTTTTGTTTGTAAATACATACTTAATATACATAATTACACCCAGACTCAGGACATACAGACATGTTCATGCACACAAATGCATGTCCTGTGTGGAAATCGAACCCACGACCTGCGGCGCTATAGGTTAAGACTCCACGTCTTAACAAACTGCGCCAACTGGCCAATTAATATAAAATTTTATCTTTCGCGACCTGTGCGCCTTGAACCAAAAAAGTTGGATTACTGTAATGTATGTACACTTTCCGTTACACCTGTATATTGGATCTACATATATGAAAATCAATTGCCGTGCGTGAATAAGCCACGTTAAAACTCGAAAATGGCTCGACCGATTTGTTTCTTTCGCCTCAGTAGGTACTGGGGTGTGTTTTAGGGGAAAAATAGTCGGATTTCACCAGAGCGACGCCGGGAACGAATAGCTAGTGAAATATTAAATAGACTACCATGTTCATGATGGCTTGCGGCCTAAACCATTGATACATGGAACACGCAGAGAGGAAATAAGTTTCCATAATTTCACACGGCTTTACGAAGCGGTAGGCGATAAAACAAAACGTTACTCAATACAATATGGTACACTACATTGTAATATAACTTTCTTTACAATATATGCTAAAATTATGTACACTTACACAGCGGGCACACAATAATACAGTCCTAAAGTATGCGGTCCACGAAGTACTCTCTGGTAATGATTACAAAATACTTATGTGGTCTGTTGGTCAACGAACATTTCATATCATTTTTCTCACCACACGCACTAGAATCGGTTTCCTAGTGAAGGATTATTGTGGCTATCGCACCTAACTGCCGTGTATTGCGTATTAAATAATTACTTAATTGAGCGTTAGGTATCAAATAACTTTTTTTAGTTAGGTATATTCTAAGGGGTCTATTCGCGCAGAGATTATTAACAAAATATTAATATAACAATGAATTTAGTCCGCGAAGGGTTTTTTATAATTTTCAATATTTATTTACTAACTTCGGTAAAATTTATAAGAAGAGCGTGAAACGCAACAAACTATGTTTAGGGTAATAGGTAAATTCTGAAAACTAACAATTGGCGAGACATCTAATGGTGCGTCCATGCTTGGCGAACCGAGCACGAGCCGAGCCACGAACGAGCACACTGCGAGCACGATTCGCGTAGCGTGGACGGGCTTGCGAGCCTCGAACGAGCATTCGTAGCGTGCTCGGCTGCGCTCCGCCCGATTGTCAGTTTTTTCACGAACACAAGGATTCGCATCGCGCTCGTTGTAGGCTCGTTAAGTCGTCCACGCTTGAAATCGCGAGCAACGAACGAATCCTGTTCGTTCGAGGCTCGGCGCGTGCTCGCTTCAACTCAAGTTCCTAAAATGTCATACAACGAAGCAAACTGAAATAAAATGCCGTTATTGAACAAATATAACGCATATTTACTAACAATTTCATCGACATGCTAACTAATGAAAAGTTTGTTAATATTTGATTCATACCTTACCACTTCTTCACACATGGATACGACAAATTAGGCATAAAAGAACAAAATCACCGTTGGTCAAGTAGCATTAAATAATGGATAAATAAACAGAATTCATAAATAAACATCTCACTCATAAATAATAAAAATTCTGCGACCGTATAATGGAAATTAAAGTAAATGGAGCACGTTGAATTCTAATCTATACAAATATAATAAAGCTGAATAGTTTTTGTTTTTTTGATTAATAGCGCTAATGTCTGGAACTACCAGTTGGCAGTGGCGTGCATTCCATATAGGCAAATAAGCAATGCCTACCTCATAAGATTCAATTCAATAATATTTTGATTCAATTAAACTACATAATCACTTTAAATAAAAATTCTAACCTAACATTCAATACGAAATTTCAAACTTTGCCGCGCACGCACTCGCGAGTTCGCCTCTCAAATTTACGGCAATTCACGCACACTAAAACGATTTCGGCATATTCATACACACACACACACTTCTTTAAGATAATACGACGAAAGCATAAATCACGCTTTTGCTATGCGTAGCATACTGACATTTGACATTCGCGATTTATGGACCAAAAGTAACCTTACCTACTCTGTTGTAAGTAAAGTAACCCATCCAAATTAAAAAGACTACAGTTACGACTGCTTTACCAACATTAGAGCAACTCAAATATAACTTCGCAATTTATTTGTGTTGGTTTGTTTATGGTTTGGCTGGCATTGTATGCAATGTTGTTGTTATCTACTTATTGTGATTTTGCGAAGTGTATCTATGAAGTGTATTGTGTGTGAAATGAAGAAATTTTGTGGTGAAGATGCAAAATGTGTCGATAAATTATTCCTTTAGTCAGTTTTCGTTTGTTGAAAATAGTAGGTAATTTGCTGTAGACCAACTCCAAAACATTCATGGATTTAAAACAAAGGTAAAAATCTTAGACATTTTAACACAGAATATTATGTTTATTATACACCTGGCTATCTGGATGCTGTTATTCGAATCTATTATTTTGTTATTATGTATTTTGTTTGCTAATGAATCATACCAAATGTGTGTGGAATGATACGCTGACCTAAACAATTTTACGAATCGGGTCAAAAAACATAACCTATCTAAGAGGCATATTTAGGCGTATATGGCCATGATTTCTTCTGCCTACCTAGTCCGAAAACCAATGCACGCCACTGCCAGTTGGTATCGAAATATTCTTACACTATTAGGAAGCTAGATTATCCCCGAGTGTTTCTATCCCGGGAACACGGGGCTAGTGTTAGAAATAATAGCGTATACAGAAACGGTTTAATACATTGTCACTATCATAGCCAAAGGTAGTCAGTAAGAATAATGCCAATAGCAGAGAGGTAGAGCGTAGCGTTTATTCTCTACAAAAGAAGCACCTTACAGAATACCGCAGCCAAATAACTTTATGTGGTGTTCCATCCTGCGCGTGAGTTAGGTCGCCAGTGCTCATACAGGAGGGGGAAAGGTCGGTAACGCACGAGTGATGCTTCGTGTGCTGTAAGCGTCCATATGGCTAACCGCTTACCATCAGGCGGGCTGTATGCTTGATTACCGACTTAGTCGCATGAAAAAAATTGGTGCAGTTTAACAGCTTTCCGCTACGCGGTTTAATTTCCATTTTACCTCCTTAGATATAATATCGGGTATAATGTAGCTATGTAAATTAAAGAATTTTCAGAGTTCCGGAGATTACCTCCTACATCCAAAATCACAAACTTTACCTCTATAGTATTAGTATAGAAGTACCTATAGATAACGAATTGAAGACACTTTCCTCATAAAAGAGAGTTTGTAGCTTTTAATTTTGTGCACGTAGAGACTAGGGAATGCTTTCATGGAGACGGCTCTCCCTCTGACGGCGGCGCGAGCGGCGCGGTTCGTGACTTGCGATCCATGCACTCGATCATGCGATCACTGCAACTGTAACTTACCTAAAGCATATCTCTCAATCAAAAGCCATTGGCTTTTATCCGTGGGAACGTAAGGCTGATGTTAATGCATATTACAATACAATACAAAATACTTAATTGTTTACGCATTACAATAATAATGAACAAAAAAATTATGGCGGCCTTATCGCTAAAGCGATTTCTTCCTATCAGCCTAGAGTTAATTTTAATACTCATGCTATTAGATCACTAAATTTTAAATCGTAAGATCTTTTTTGAGTCTTTTTTATGAAAGTGTATGATGTATTGTTCATGGATCTATTAAACTAAGGTATAATAACTAATAACTCAGAAGAATTCTATCCTGGGGTTAAATATATTAGATTATGTCATGAATTAATTAAGATACATGGACGTAAGAGGCCTAATGTTTGTGTGTGTAAACCTCAATTTGTAATGTTATGATGACCTAACAGTTAAAAATTCTAAAATGTGAACTATGAACATTGAATTATGTATTCGTGGCTAACTTTCCTCGGATTATTAAATAACTCTGCGATACGCAGCGGTCAAGTCAAGAGCCACAAACCTGACGTCTTACGTAACTACATATAGAAGTGATTTTATGACAAAATCATAATTAATAATCACCATGAAATTGTGTCAACAACATAATTTTGATCAGTCGAGAGTCTTATATTCTTATTTACGAGTTCTAGAAAATTCGCACTACTCAGGTGCATATTTAAAATATGTAGTTATATTATATAATGCGATTAGAACAGCGTCAGTGATCTAGTCATTAGTACATATTTCTAGTAAAATGATATAACTTTCTGGTTTTTTTATGCGTTGGTTAGAAACATTCGTGTCGATTCTGTTGTAAATCGCACTAAACTAATTTTAATCATATCACATCTCTTTCTAACAAACATAAATAAAATAAATAAAAATAAAATATCCTGGGACATTCCTCACACACGGTCATCTGATCCCAAACTAAGCAGAGCTTGTACTATGGAAACCAGATACTGAACTGATATAGTACATATACATACTTTTTGTTTGTAAATACATACTTAATATACATAATTACACCCAGACTCAGGACATACAGACATGTTCATGCACACAAATGCATGTCCTGTGTGGGAATCGAACCCACGACCTGCGGCGCGTAAGGTGAACCTTAACCAACTGCGCCAACTGGCCAACAACGTCACTGAAGGAGGATAACATAAGCTGTCAAATTAGTCTTTTCCGTTTTCATTTGTGGGTAAATAGACGTAACCCAATTTAATGGCGACTAAATTTATGTTGAAAATGGGACAAATTTGACAGGAATAAATTTCTTACATACTTTTCTTATGTTCGTTGTTAGAATGAGATATAGTAGGACTAAATTTAGTTGTAAACAACAGAATCAGTACCATTATTTAACTTAACTAAAAATGATTAACTACTAACTATAATGATTTTCTTAGCTTCCTAAGATGCATTTTGTATGTGGCCTCGTGTTCCACGTGGCTCGGTGCATAAATAGCACTTAGTTGACAGTTTCGTGCCGGCCGACGAGCATGTAGTGAAAGTTTACGTCATCACAACGTGCACAATTTGTGCAAATAACTAGTGTTGTACCACTGTTTGTCGTTTTAAGTTTCTTTCAAATTTTGGGAATGTTTATTCATTTTTATATTTCCATGAACCTACAAATTTTATTGATAAATCCTACTTTTTGAGCATTTGATCTTATCATCGAATAGATAATTAGCCTTTTGATTTGAAAATAATTGGTCACAGAAAAAGAACATCCGATCCTTTCACATTAATAATGATTTTATTTCCTAACGGCCTTTACTTATTTAACGCTATTGATGTAAACATGGTTTAAGTTGTCACATATTTATCGATCATATTACTTCCATTGTCAAACAATGTGACTTTATTTACGTGACCATTTAATTAGTTAAATGACGTTAATAACAAAAATAAATGTCGTTTAAACTTTTAATAATGGTAGAAATACAATGCAAAAAAGAGTACCTATTATTATTTAATTGTGTTCGGGGACACGCAGACGAACAATTTTATCATTGAAATAACTCGGAAACTAAATGGATAAGTAACGTCGTCATAATTAGCGAATAAGTGCCGCCTTTCTTTAGTTGCAGTAATTGTTCTAGAGCTAGTTTCCATTTGCAAGCATTTAACGTAATGGTTCAACATAAGTGATGCTAAGTTCAGAGAGACTTTTATCTCAGTATCTAGACTTCTCTTTACACATTTTATCTGCATAATTCTAAACATACTTTTATATGTATATATATGGTTTATTTCTCGGTATACGAAATTAAGTACCTACCTATGATTTAATTATTTATTTTATTACGTAGGTTCGAATAAATTAGAGACATGTAAATTTTTTCATCAAAACTGATAGTAGATCAAAGTTATAAGCACATGCTTAAACAAACACATGTTTGCTATATTTGGAATGGTTAGACGGTTGGACGGACACGACAAAGGTAAGTGTTTACATTCCTGTAATTTGGCTCCATATATGATATAATTTATTTGTGTATAACACTTACATTACATATTATATAAATCTACAGGCATGTATTAAAATCTATACTAATATTATAAATGCGAAAGTGAGTTTGTTTGTTTGTTTGTTACGCCTTCATGCCTCAACTACTCAACGGATCATCATGAAATTTGGCATGCAGATAGCCTATGGTATGGAGAAGGACATAGGCTACTTTTTAACCCGGGAACGCGGGTGAAACCGCGGGGGACAGCTAGTATGAAAATAAATTGTATTGCAACGTCTCTTTGTATCATATATCACTTATCATTAAGTATATCATCACTATCCAAGATTGTCCGTATTATGAATACAAGATGCTTTGAATGCATTTACGAAAGCGTGTGAGAAATCTGATGGAAATATTTCAAAAATTCCAAGTAAGTATCAGAATTAGTGGGATTTAACAAGTAATAGATATCCCATGACACTGATTGCGGTACCTCATTATAATAGACCTAGTTATGAATGAGCATTGTTTTGTGTCCTAGTATAGTTTACAATGTTCTTATTACATTGCATTTAGAGTCCACGATGTGTAATCATTTGTTACTATACGTACACTCATTGTCTCTTTCTGCGGTCTAATTAGCGTCGATTGAACGATAAATCTCAATGGCGAATTGAATACAATGTACAATTCAAATTATTACCCATAGTCGCTTCATACATTTGTATAATCTGCCAACGTTTATTTATAATGAACGTACACACGGCTACAGATCAAGCTAAATGTTTCGAATATAAGCTGACCGCCCATTGTACGGAAATCCTATACAATTTGAGATCAGCATATACTGGAAATGTATAGCTTGATGTGTACCAAGGTTTATTATAAAGAGAGAGCTGTAATTATTTTATGACATGTCACTTTACTCTATGATGTGTTTGTTTATATTCACTAAACATAAACGTTTATGGTACCATGATTCGGAAATTAATTGTCTGTTAAATGGTGAATGCTTATTTAATTTACGCATGTGGTGTTGCTCATTTCAAGTTTTAATGTTACTGTAACAACAGATACAAAACTTACGTCTCCGTCTCCAACTATGTAATCAGCAACTAATCAGCAACATAAGTAGCTAAATACATCCAAACACCTGTATCCATAAATGGAAAGATTAAGTACCTAAGTAGATGCTTTGTTAATTTGGATCAGTTCAGATAATGTTGCTGACCATACTAGAGGAGTGCGAGTCTGGGTTAGATAGACAGCTCTAAATTCCTCTAGGATCTCCTTCGTTGATACCCTTGTCAAACTGCACCTCCTACTTACCTAGGAGCTAGGACTTAGGAGCCAAGGTGGATGAGCGGACTTCCCATTCCTAAAACTACTGAGTCAAAGAGTAGGTAGCTGTTCTACCTAGCGTTTATTTCTAATATTCATTTATAAAGTAATAGTTGCGCCCCGCAGTTTTACCCGCGTACTCGAGGGATATAGTGCTTTCCCGGGATAATTATGATTGAGGTACAAACATCCAAAACATTTATAATATTAGTGAGATATTTGTTTACTAATCTCAGAGCTTTATTTTTTTTTATACCACTAAGGTGGCAATCAAGCACACGGCCCGCCTGATGGTAAGCAGTTACCGTAGCCTATGGACGCTTGCAACACCAGGGGTATCGCTCGCGCGTTGCCGACTCTAAAAGCTATTAGTTCGCTATTACTCAAGTGTTTCATCACACAATTCGTTAGTATTTATTCGTATACAAAAATAAAGTAAAGTACTTCGTTTGTAATAAGTAATAACATAAATCATGACAACAAAATTTAAAACGTGAATTTCGACAAGTTAATTTGAGGTTAATTGAGAGTTTGTTCATAATTAAAGTAATAATGCCGTCTCTCTGTTGCGTTTAAAACATTTTGATGAGCCCTTTGTAAAGGTTTACCTTTTGGAGAAACGTATTCATTTCAGCTGACATTATTCGGTATTGTTAAACAAGTGATGGTTTAATTATGATTTGTCGACACCTTGTATTTATCTTTCATATATTAACATTTCAATACCTAGTAACACCGTCTAATTAACTAGCTTTCCCCCGCGGTTTCACGCGCGTTCCTGGGATAAAAAGTAGCATATAATTTTCAGGGATAATGTAGCGTTCTTTTAATGAAAGATTTTTTGGAATCCGTCTTTCGGAACCGATTTCCATTGATTAGCGCGTTTGCAACAACAAACAACACAAAAACAAATAAACACACATAAAATGAAAAATATTCTAATCTTCCAAAAATTACTTTATTATATTATTGTATAGATAGATAGTTTTTTTTTTTATACCACTAAGGTGGCAAACATGCATACGGCCCGCCTGATACAGTTACCGTAGCCTATGGACGCTTGCAACACCAGGGGTATCACTCGCGCGTTGCCGACCCTAAAAGATTGATAGTAAGTCCTTTGAAGAATTATCATAGCAGCATTAATACGTGATCATGTGATATTAAAGCTTAAATAATATAATACTAAAGAGTTTGTATGTTGTATGTATGTTTGAGTTCGAAGTAGTTCGAACGCGCTAATCTCAGGAACTTCCCATCTGATTAGAAATAGTAATTTTGTGTTAGATACTTGGGACAGAAACTGTAAACATTTGATAAATAGATATAGTAATACTCAACGTATTAAAAGCTGAAAAAACAGCAAAAAACCTATATAAAGACTTACTCATACTTTTTACTACGAATGATCTGAAATAATGTATCGATGATCGTTATCTAACCTCGGCGAGGTATCCCAGTTACTAACGCTTCCGCGCGATTATCAAACTTGTCGTCGACATGCCATATTTAAATGTAGTGCAGACATGTATGTAACTTATTGTAGGCGTCGAAATAATACCGTGTGTCTACAGACATGCCCGTGCATTTATGTGTAGACATATTGTAACTAATGTTGTAGTCAGTGCGCCCGTGCACATAGCCGGCTGTCACTCTTGACTTGGTGTCAAGATTTGCGAAATGGTATCATTGTGTCATTTCTAGAAATGTCTACATATCTGACCCAACTCTGATAGGATAAATGTCATGTTAAATGCGAAAGTAGCTGGCAGCGAGGTATCCTAGGACCTGGAGAAGGACATAGGCTGCTTTTCATTCCACAGGAACTCGGGTGAAACCGCAGATGACATCTAGTACGCACTATAGGATCGACTTTGTATGTAACTAACTGAATTTGTGTTCTTTTTACAATACCGCATTAATAAATCAATTACATCACATCACATAGCTGTTCTCGCTATTTTATACAAAGGATCTGAACATGGAGAAAGTTATTATGTCAGAACTACATCCGTATTAAAAAATTCAAGAGTGTTTATTATTTACGTAGTATAATTTGGCTTATCAAAATTCAATCAATCTTGAGTTCAAGTAACTATAGTTCAAGACTCTATATGGTGTAAGTGTCTCATATAAAGGGGATGAGCAAATGTGATCCAATGCGGACACGAATCAATCGGCCTTGGGTTTGCATACTCTTTTACTTTCTGTACGGAATAGGGTCCAATTACTAAGTTTCCCCTGTCTGTCCAACTGTCCGTCTGTCTGTTAGTAAGCTGTATCTCATGAACCAACGAACCGAAATAGGTCGACAAATTTTAAAGTATATTTCATTTTCCGCTATAACAAAAATAATTAATTTGGCATGGGGGCAATATAAGATACGTCTTCACGGAATCCTCCGACTCGAACTTGGCTAGTTTTTTTTTTCTATTCTACTAAGGTAGCTAATAAACATACGGCGACTGGTAAGCGTATCGCCGACTCTGTAAAAATCTCACACACGAAGAAGGCTTTTGAATAAGGGTTGAAAGAAGTCGCTGTGCCATGCAGCAGTGGGTGGAACAAACCAATCTTACCCTATGAATTGGGCTGCTTCTTACAATATGGATCTTGAGAAATTCACAAATAATTACTCACGTTCAATAATTAGAGATCACTATAAAATTACTGTTGGAAACTATGAACAAGGTAATAGTTTAATCAAAAGTAAGAGATCGTGAGAAAAATATCATGTTTAAAGTTTTGCTTTCACTGTCTCACGGCCGAAACGTAACACTGAAATAACAAAGATTGTTTAGTCACTTCGCGTTAAAATATTTTAGTATCGTACGAAGTAATGCATTCCCGCCATTTCTATACTAATATAATAAAGCGGAAGAGATTTTTTGTTTCTCTGGAACTACCAGTCCGACTAAAAAATCTTACACTAATAGGTACTACATTATCCCTGAGTATTATGGAGTATATGGTATTATAGGCTACTTTTTATCCCGGGAATGCGGGTGAAACCGTGGGGACAGCCAGTTATTAAATATAAGATAACTGAATTTGCTGCTTTGCATTTATTTTAATAATGTGAACCAACTGAATATATTGTGGCTGAAGTTCGATCAAGGTATCCCCTTCAAATTGGCGACGGATCCAACATGAGATAGCCTATCAGGCCAGAACTACGAAGTACCCTAACGCGGTGGTGTGGTTTCCTCAAGATGCTTTCCTTCACTGGTCATTGTAGGATTCAAACCCACTACTTTCATCGTCAATGCCACTCGGCATAGGTGATAGTAGTGTAAAGTAAAGTAAGGTAAAGTAGTGGGGTGGTAGTGGGTGGTTGGCTGAGTAGCCAATATTATTTTCAAACTTCTATCTTCGCATTACATGTAATTTTTTATAGGTAAGGTTAATTTTAGTTTGCAAGATGACACAATTGTACGTTTCTTATTCCTGGACAGGAAAAAAATATAATAATTACTCGTTTATTAATCCCAGCTCCCTACAGCTATTTAAGTACATGGAGATAAACGTAGAATGAGCTAGGATTCAACCTGTGTTACACTCATCTCTATTTAAGTATCTAGTACCTACTAAATACGACGCAACAATGGTTCATACCGCTTCATCCAGACAATAATAATATAATAAATTGTAATGTCCTCAACGGAAAATGTTTATGCCCACTCTCAGAATGAATCAGCACAATGTAAGGGCAACATTTAATCAAACTGATTATGGATAAGAGATACGATTTTGGCATTCAATAACAATGCCAAAATTAGAGTGGGATGATCTTATGTAAGATAAATATTGTAGTCGTTACACATTAATGCGATCTATTTCAGTACCAGAATCATACTTATTGTACCTGCTCTATTTAACTATTAAACAAGGCCGCTTCAGTTTTGCGATGACTATAAAACTAAGCTTTATTGCCGATCATAAAATCTTTAAAGCGATTTATTCAGTTTTGACTAAGCAGGGTTCTTATGACAGTGACAAGCGACAGCCTTCAGAAGAAAAGAAAAACCGGCATGAAACAACTATTTTGCTTTTATCAAACGTTCAATACTAATGTTAAAAATAAAGCTCTTGTGTCAAAGATAACCTCATGTATAAAATCTTTAATATAATAGCGCGCGTGCGTGCGTGCGTGCACTATAACTGTAATAGGTCTGTTATTTAGTCGTTAATCATTCTTCAACTACCTATTATATCTTTTGATTTTAATCTTTAGAGCATTAGCGTACATTGATATATTAGGTGTCTTGTTCACATGTAATAGTTTTGTTAATGCTAAGATTAGTATTAATTATAGAAATTGCAAAAATCAATATTCTTTTGTTAAATTCTGCCTTGAGATTTTAACAGCGTTTAGATGATCATGTCATCACGTTTTCTTAGGGTTTTATTTAACATAAAATTATTTGTTCCTTTCATACATCCTACTTAGGCATTAAATTTTGAAATTAAAACTAAGTACTTACAAACTATATCATAAAGAGATAATATGAAAACCTATCATTATGCCTTTATCGAAGAATGTTCTGATTTGTAGAATACGACCAGTGTGGGTGAATCGCGGAAACGAGCAGAGATAACTACAGACATGATTTATGCAAATCACCACTGCCCAAGTATATAAGACTATGTTAAGAAAGAGGAATGTTAAATATAGGTTGTGAATTCACATCTGCTATAAAATTGCATGGAACATAATCAACGTCGAAAAGACGTTTAGTTACGTGAAAAGATTGTAGAGATATTTTTTTATTGTGTAATAGGTGAAGTATGATTGGTCGCAGCTTATTAATATGTAAAAAGAGTTATTTTCGTAATTTGTAGGATATTAATAAATCATTAACAAATTAAAAAACACAATAATATTCTTATAAATATGTATTATACTATTATGTAGGTACTGTAGGTGTGCTATAAGTTTTCAGATCTTAAAACGGATAAGTTTTAAAGACGCTTTTATCTTAAATCTGTCTCCGCAAATACATATCATGTTTACAGTTTTTATTTTAGTGAAACTATAATAAGCTGAAAGCTGCTCTAAAAATTTCTCAAAAAACAAGACTAACTAGATACATATTTGAAATATTTCAATTTCACAAACAACAAGATGTGCATTCTCAACACGTGTGGCGGGTGCGGGCGCAGACGGCGCGGGCGCAGGCGGCGCGAGCGGCCGCGGCGGCCTCAGATGAATCCTTAATAGCCGTCATTCGCTTCCGACAATTCATGTAAACGAGTAGATCGCATCATCACGCACGTTACGTCATATGCGGGGAAAGTGCATTGATAATTTATAGTTTTAAATGGTATATTATATTTTAAAATTTATTCACACAACTCAGGTTTTGTTATATTTTTCCGTCAAAGGATTAGCTCATAAGCGTGGCGTTTATATTAAGTTATAGATACAAGCTTTATAGCCTTTATTAGTTTCATAATGACATGTTTATTTAAGTTGCAAAAAATACTTATAATTCTTCTTCTTCTAAATGATTTATATACAGAAAACTGTGTAAAACTTTAATTAGGTGAATTTAAACACCGCTAATTATAGAAATTATGATCAGCAATTATTCGTCAATGTTTTTAATTGTTCTGGTTCAAAGTAGTACACAAGACATTTCCGTATTCTAAAATCGGACAAATATTAAGTCTACGTGACGTAACTGCGCGTAACGAAAGAAACATAAAATCGAGATTAGTGTGAATAGCACCTTAAAATTGAGCTTAACAATAATAATAGAGACAGTGCAGTGAAAGGTCATAATGTGCCCAGATTATAAACGATGGATCTGCGCTTTCATAAACCTCCTTGCTTGAGTATGGCAATATATATAAGGGTCATACTGTTGATAATTATTATTCCGACTACTTTTATTTAATTGGCGTTTAAGTTTAATTGAAGTTAATTAAGTACTTACCTATATTTAAAGTACATGCTTAAATAATAAAATCATTGAAACAAAAATATTTTGGCGTCATGCAAATACGTTGTTTTTCCACAGCTTAATATCAAAATTAAAAAAAAAATGTGGAAACTAAATGAAAATTTAAATTTTCACTATTTCAGAATTATCACTGAATTTAAAAACACATGTACTCACAGCACGCATCGTGTGGCAGGTTAAGGGTCACAAGGTGCACTATTCCTTTACAGCAGCGTCGATGTACAGCCAGCGAGAGAGTGATCTGCGCGTGCGGCCGCGGGTCGGAGTCAGCGAGCACTGTGCGGGTCTGTGTGCTATACAGGCGCCCGCGCTCGCGCCTCGTCTCCACAACAATCGACGTACAAAACAACCACCAATTGTATTTAACAATAATATGACAACCGATTATCCGTCGCAAGGATGTTATAACGACAATATTATACCGCAAACAGCTGATACTCGATTGTTTTCTACTATGTAATGTACGATGGTTAAGGTACACGTTAAATAGCAAACGGGTCATATGTTAAAGTTTATAATTTAACACCTTCACTTATAATACAGCAAATCAATTACTGCATGTATGAAACATCATCACTGGAGTACAGCTCGATCGATTTGCCTGTATTTTTTTTTATTTGTATCTAGCTGTCCCCCGCGGTTTCACCCGCGTTCCCGGGATATAAAGTAGCCTACGTCCATCTCCATACCATAGGCTATCTGGATGCCAAATTTAATGATGATCCGTTAAGTAGTTGAGGCGTGATGGCGTAACAAACAAACAAACAAACTCACTTTCGCATTTATAATATTAAGTTAGGATTAGGATTTCCAGAACAATTTAAGGTTTTTACGGGAAAAAAATGCTCTGAAAATAGGAAATATTGAAAGTACTTTTTTCCATAGGACTTCTGACAGTACGACGTCTGTTGGCAGCTATAAGATAAATAAATATCCCGGGACATTCTTCACATACGGTGATTTAATTTCGCAAAATTATCCATTACATGTTTCCGATCTGAATTGAATAAGTAATTTTACTTTACTATGAATGGGCTCATAAGTGTTAATACTACCTAGTTGTTACTACCGTTAGTTACAAACATATAACTACATGAAAATTACATAAGTTATAAATTACAAGACAGTCGAATTTCGTAGCACCATCCCTACGTAACAGAGAAAAGTGAGATTTAGATGATTTTCATTTAGCATTTCACCCTTTGTAAACATATAGATACTCAACAATAAATATATAACAAGGTGGTGTGAATTATTTTCAAATCGAGTAGTTAGCGTGAACTGGTAATCGCTTGTTCAGCTGGGGCGGGTACAAACAAGATTGCGAATACACTTAATACTTGTCATTTAGCACGGATGCGGCGCGAGCGCAGCATTATTACGTGGAATATTTGTCCCGTGTAACCTTACTTAGGACACGTTAGCGTGTCTAATGAGCATGACTAATACAGCTAAAATGGTTATATCGAGTGCTAAACGGATATCAGTCATTACAATTAGTTCCTGGTGATGGTCGTAATTTAGATCTCATAGGATGGGAGGATTAGTAGTTAGAATGATTACTCCATTAAATAATATTTTGGTATTGTTTTTTTAATGTGAGATATGCAAAAAAGATTACGGAGTTTCAAAGATCAAATAATATCTGTTTTATTCTGAAACATGATTTTGTTTTTTCCTATTTAATCATAAATCACTTTTAAATAGGGGTTGAATATTGAAAAACCGTTATCTATCGGCCCGTTTTGACAGCATTATACATCAATGTATCAAAAAGAGACAAACAGTGCGACAAGAAGTGTCTTATCGTGCAGGAAATGCATCCACATTTCCTGCACGAGTCAGACTAAGACTCTTGGCCGGTTTTTATTTGTATACTACTAAGATAGCAAACAAGCATACGGTCCACCAGATGGTTAAACGGTTACCGTAGCCCTACGGCATGGACGCTTGCAGCAATCATGCTTGGGGTATAATTCACGCGTTGTCAACCCTGCAAAACATTTTGGAGAAAGAAAAGAAGAACTTAACTTCGGAGAAGTACTTGAAATCCTTCAAGTACTACAACACAAGTACTTCAGATGAACCCCATGCTGTACTCCCTTGGGAAAACCACGGCGGAGAGCTCATTCCACAACCTGAGTATCCGCGGTAGAAAGCTCTTTTGAAACCACACGGTGAGGGACCATTTTGGTTTACATGCTTAGCTTTAGCCAACTATATTGACCCTTTAGAAATAAAAAAAAAACTAAACTACTGAATAGGTATACAAAATTATATTTGACATATTCTACATACCTAGCCTGTCTGTATATTTCTTTCTGTTTATAAAAATCAATCAAGAAGCTCTGAATTCTCATGCGTATGCATTGAACTTGTCGCTCACCTACAAAAGACTTCAACGCGTGCTCATACGTTGCAAATCGTACTTATTTGTAATGAATGAGATTTTAAAGACAAGTTGTAATAAAATTTGTATTTACAACACTTTAAAATAATGTAGCTATTTATATAATATTGGTGTAAAATATTTAATACTTTCTTTATATTTTATACTCTCAAATATCATGTTACCTGAATATCAAAAATTGGGTACATATAATATAGAGTGAAAGATTTAAAAAATATAAGCAATATAAAAAAAAAAAAAAAAAAAAAAAAAACCAATATAAATGTAAAGTATCGTATTATATTGAAGCCGGCTTTTCACTATAGGATATAATATAATATATATTACATCTTGAGATATAATATTTTGTCGCTCGTCATACATTTTAAAATATTTATAGTTTGGGATGTAATATACAAAAATGTATGACGAGCGATAAAATATTATATCTCAAGATGTAATTTATATTATATTATATCCCATAGTGAAAAGCCGACTTGAGGGTCAAAGCGCACCGACCGGTCCAGCGCCGGCAAGCAGCGGCCAGTACAGCGCTGCCGCCGCCGCCGCCGCCGCCGCCCGCACCGAGCTCTTAGTCAGCGATGTATGGACTTTCTTTTCCGTAACCTTAAACCGGGTCCACACAACATAGGCTTGGCGACAGCGGATCTCTACGCGGATATTTTTATTTGTATGGCCAGAAAGTTTTGACTATTCTTAATTAACATTTTTTTTCACAGAATCAATTCTCTATTTTACATTTACTCTATTTTAAATTTACATAATAGTAGGTATTATTAATAATAATATTTTTTTCTGCCCTGTTGATGCTCAGAAATACTCATAAAATGAAAAAGGAAAAACAAATGTACGGCGGTGTTACGGCTAAGTTAGAGAGCTAAAATCTGGAGACTTCTTTCAACAATTTCTGAGGAAAGCGGGCCCACAGCCAAATATACAATAATTATTATTAATTACGTGCTATATGAAGGCATGATTAATAATAATTATTCTGACATAATTATATTTTATTGGTGCATTTATTACTAAACTCAGAGTATATAAATACTACGTACAACTATAAAGCTTCAATGTAATGTGGTTTATAACCACAACAACCATAAGCGATTTTAATGTCGTCGTAGTCTGACATTAATGGGTTGTTAATATCATTTAGTACGCATCATTCGTTTGTACCGAACAAGGCATCAAATCAACAAACTATAAGTGTAAAATTAAGCATTTAAAATTAATTACTTGTATGTTGATTAATTAGGTAGTATTTTGCTTGTGGCAAGAATATTGCAGGACAAGTAATTGAAATAAATAGTAACTGAGACTTCTTCCAATAAATTGTATTATACACTATTACTAATTTCTAGGAATATTAATTTATGTTAGTGTTAGTTCCAATATTCTTATTTTCTCTATTATTTTCAATCTTTTAACAGTACCACCGGTCTTCTTGTTGGACAATATGGAATGTGCCTTGTTTTGCTTCTTGATAGCTAAGAGTAGTTAGTTAGGTAGGTAATTATATTATATGACAGGCCTATTGGCTGACTGCTACTCCGGTCGTGGTTTCTATTCCTATCCCGGGTAAAACTGTATGTGCATGATCGAAGTTATCTATAAGATATTCGTCTAGTGGCAATTAAAATACATCTCAGAATGATGCAGAACTATATTATCATATAAACAAACTTTTGTTCATTTACCTTTTAATAAACAATATATAGAATGCATTTATAAAAACATAATTTCAAGATTTTGTTGTTCTAATACACTTGAATTTTGTATTTTGTTGTACCAATGCCTCCCGTGCACTCTCAGAACAGTCTTTTGCTGAAGAAAATAATATTTTTATTATATTTTTAGAAAGTCTGATGAATTATTAAAAGTTGTTCCACAGTGTTGTTGTAAAACCAATTTTACCAATCAATATATATAAAAATCAATGCCACTTTTCGTTGTAATTTTATAACTCAAGAACGGGCTCACCTATCCAAACCAAATGTTTAGGCTTTATTCGGACTATTTAGTAGATGGTTTATGTAAAGTTTGCACAAAATCGGTCGAGCCCTCATAAGTTTGTTTGTTTTAATGTAGTGAATGAAATAGTCAGTTGTCTAGTTTCCTAAGTAAGCATAAGAAGCTCCTAAGCAGCTTAGGTCCTGATACCGCGTAGGAATAAATAACTAAATTAAATATCTCAGAATATATAGTTACAAATAATTATAAGGTAAGTTGTAAGGTAACATACGATATAACATAATGTATAATATAACAGATAACTTACATATCAATGTTAATTAGTTGCTAAGAGAGAGTTTTTGTGACGTATACGCAATTCTTTAAGAAAGACAAACCAATCAAGAAAATTGATGAAATAGTATTATATAGTATCTGTATAGGTATAGACATAACTTATATTACCACTTAAAAACGTGCAAAGTGGGGTCAAATATAAACATGTCAGTAATAAAATATTCATTCATGATTTACAATGATTGTTGAATAGTATTTATTGTTATGCACTAAAATTAACAGACAGTTAAATTATCGTTTTAGTAGCCAGTATAATACCAAACTGAACTCTAGAGAATAGTATCATTAAAGCTTATTATCTATAGTTGTCATCGGAATTCGGGTCATTTATTTGTATTTAATATAAGCTAATTGAAGAAAACAAGGAATTTACAATTATTTATCTTAGATTAACATATTGACCCACTGAATTTGTACTGCAAAATACATTTATTTTTGTAAGAAATTGACTGGTGCTAAGTTTAGTTATACAAAGGATATTATTTATTACTTTGAAGCTAGAAGTTTAGCTAGAATCGTAAAGACGAACCTGAATAACACAATAATATATAATTTATTTTATTATGCAAGTGTAAAATTGCAGCCACACCTTCAGTGACAGAAGCATCAGGGTTTACTACTTTATCGTCATTTCGTCACATTACGTGCTTTCTCCTGACGCGTCATTTACATATACGCACATTTTGGTTTGTTTGCTTTTGCGGATTTCTCCAACCGCTCTGTGCGGTGTGCTATGTGCCCACAAGACGCGCTGTCTCGAGGACTTCAGCTAATTAGACAATTCTCAATGAAGTATTCAAAAATACTCAAGTATTGTTATCGTGTAAGTGCACTTCATGTATACGGTTTGGTTAATGACAAAAATGTTACGCCATTCACAATGATATGATAAATACTTATAGTAGGCTCACTTACTTCATATTTCTATGATAGAAAGAAAGTTCGTAACTGAAAAAACTGTTGGTTTTATATGTTTAAACATAGATAATTATCCTGCTATTCATTAGTTAAATTTTTTTTTTTTTGTTTTATTATGTATTGAGAGCCACAATATGTATTATATCAAGTACCAAGGAATGTGCTTAAGATTTAACGAGTACGTAGGAAGGTACGAGTTTCATATTTGCTTAATAATTTTATTATTGCACATTTTACCTAATGGAATATGTGTGGCATGTGAATTTATAATGTTTTGGATATATAATATATTTTGTAAAAGTTAAACTTACCATTACACTTAGATGAGGCTTTATTTATTTATATATTAAAGAGCCAAAAGTCTTGCAAGAATTAAAAATAAATCAAACCTATTTGGCATTGATGAAAAGGCTAAGATGATTTGCGGAAAATGCATCCTAATAATGGATCATGCAATACGGTATACAGAATACACTAATAAGGGCCCTGTCAACGGTATAACGTATGTAAAACATTGAGTATATCAAATCAAACAATTCATTAAATTCTGGAAATTTTTGGATTCCAGTTTACCCGTATGATTAACATAAGAACTCGTTTATTTGTCACTAATAAGGCAATAGTTGAGTGCATCTTGTTCTCTATGCAGCATTACGTAATACCGCAGCGGGCGGGCCATCTTCGGAATGTATTGTGAAATGTGAAATAGACGAAATAGTGCGATCAACCACCCCGAACATCAGATCAAGGATAAAATAGTTATTGTATGTGTGTTATAGGTATGAGGGGAAATGATTTAATTAGATTTTAATTCTTGGTTCTTATTTCATCAAAATCAATTATTTATTTAGTTTGGGCACTTATGACCAATAGAATTGTCTCTATCACCGGTTCATAGTACACTTAAACAGAGAAGGTAAGAAACTCAGCAAGGCATTTATTTTGTAAAACCTTCTTTTTAAATAAATTTTTTTTTTACTTCTTTTTCTATATATGATGAAATCTGACACTGTCGCCAATAATCTTCCGATGTGTTCCGACAGCTGCACCTTGAGCTTGCTTTGTGTGCTTGAGTGTGCTTGCTACCTTTGACTACACATTAAATTAGGTACTCTTCAGTTTCAAAAATTCATTTTTCTGTTAATTGATTCATTATTCAAGTGAAAATTATAGCTGATGTAAATAAAATGAATTGCTTGAGTAGAAACAATTTATATATATCTCAACAATATTTGATGAAGTTACAAGAGAGTACGGTATATTTGTCAAAGGATTCATAAATGTAGATATTTGTAATATAATTAATAGGACTAATAATGCGAACTAGTTTGAAATCCAGAAATTTATTTGCTAAGTAGTAACACTACGAGAATCGATCCCCACGAGTTTTATCTGATTTAATTTATTGACCTAACTGATCTAAAGTAGTAGAAAATAAGTAAATATAGTTGATCTTTTGCATGACAAAAGGTATTTCAAAATGATCATATCATAATAGGATAATTTGTAATTTATAAGAACTATTATAAGGATATACTTTAAATTATTCTCAACAATAGATTGTGAAACATAAACAAATGTCCTGGTTCCAATTAGACTGTTTCCACACGAGACAATAACGACAGCGTAAGAATGCAGTGACGATTTACCAGATGAATTTTCTATGAACCGCTTTTATACACAACGACACCGCACTGCAATATAAAATATATCGTCACTGCATTTTTGCGATATCGTATCGTCTCGTGTGAAAACGGCGTTAAACTAACACAAACTATTTCTAATTTTGAAAATTCAAATTATGCTTCTATTCATTGATACTGTCAATAAATTATTACATAACTTACGAATCTTTTCTATTTACTGAACAGTTGGCACTTATCTACTTTTGTACTGCATTCACTGAACATTTTTAGATTCATATACAAATGTAACGAATTCATTGCCAGATTAATTTATAAGAATTAAACTATCGAAATGAAGATTTTCTATTAATTTTTTTTTTTTCGTGCAGGTCTTATTTCCCTAGAATATCTTTCTATTACATTTTAAACCATTGTCTCTACGTTGATGGTCATATTTTGGACCTACTCCTATTGTGTATTATCTAGGTTATTTAGCATTTGGAAATGGTGCGTCGTACAGCAAGTGTGCAAGGTTGCTCCTCGCATACCGGCCGCGCTGCTGCGGCGCCCCGTGCCCCGGCCGACCCCACAGCGACGCCCATGTCTCGTTGTGCTGCAGGACACTCTCCGCTGAATCGCGACGATTCTTCTGAAATATAAACAGCAGCTACAGTTGACCCATCGCATTTAAAAAGTGAATGACAAATGTGAGACTCTCACCTCTTTCTGTTCACTTTTAACTCGTATCTGATGCTTCAGAACACTCAAGTGTTCCCCATCGAGTGTTTCACGCCATCTACAAAATGATAATTTCAAAGCATATACAAAGCAATAATATATTTGTCTAATTGTTATCATTGTAGTTTTGTAAGTATTTCTTTACCCGAAGTTTTATAGCGAGTTCTGAAAGTTCAAAGCCAAATAATTGGCTACTTTCCTAAAAAAATATATTTAGTCCTAAACTAAAAGATATATTTTTTACTCAGGAATGTTTACAGTAAAGTAAATTAAGTAGCTAAGTAACTATCTTTTGTATCCATCTAACCTCGCCAAAGTTAATTATCTTAGGTGACGGCCAGTGACGTGTTATTAAGCTAATAAAACTATAAATCTTCACCCATGTAATGTCATTTGGCCTCCGACCGATAGAAAGCCGTGATGCAATCGCCTAGCACCGCATTCGGTGACGGTCAAACGTGGTCGAGAACATTACTAGGAATGAGTGTGGTGTCGATAACCTATTAGCGAGAGTAATATCTATTCACTACTTTTTACTGTCAACGTTATGGATGTGAATGAAATACATGCTTGAGTGTAAGTTGTAACCATCGCGTAGGTATTAATCCGAACAAAAAGAATTCCATAATTCAGTAGTATATCAACTTGATTAATCGTTATTAATATTTTTCTACTAAAAATACTATTATGAGTTGATTAAAATATAGGATTGTATTGACATCCATAATATTAAAATCCAAATAATTTCGAATTCAACAACAATTTTATAAATACCTAAATAAATTTAATCCATATTTCTTAATCCACGAATACCTATTGATTTTATCATATTGATTATTAACTACCTTTATGGTGGTTTTAAAGTCTCTTCATTATTTAGGTACTTACAGTAAATAACGTGTTAACCCTCTTAGGGTATACTTATAAGTAAATGACCATAGCATCCCTTTCGAAACATTAACAAAACATGTATTATATATCTCCAATGACATTCTCAAGAATACACAAACAATTTAGACGATGCGTAACGTAGATTTGACCTTTACCGTAAGCCTCTGACAGAGTCTATTGTACTATCCTCTATACATACAGATTCAGTTATTGTCACTATGCATTCTTAATAAATAGATTTTTCTATAGAAAGGGTCAGATGCTATGACCTTAGTAAATTAATATACTATTGTTATTTCGAAACCTTGGGTATTGCATTGATAGTAAGTTGAATGTTGATACACAAAATAAATCATCAGCTATCTACCGTTATCTAACTTATGGCTAGTATATTATTTACTCTATGCTTATGGTTATGAAACATTGACAATGTCTCTAGATGACATTTCAGGCAAGGAGATTAACGGCGAAAAAAAAAAGGTTTTTGTGATCACGATTCGATGGATTGAATGCGTACTGGCACGTTTGTTGGGGAGGTCGTGTGACGTCGCTGGAAGGCAGAGTGCGGGCGCCCACGCGTCTCCTCCGCGCCAGCAGAGGCACCAGCTCCACGCCACCTGTCACACGCAGAATACTCGTCTCAGGTGTTAGCTTTTTTTCCAATGAATTTATAATATTACCATTCTGATATCCGTAGTCATGATCTTCATCGGGCAGTACCTGCCTCACCATATCGCCGTTCGATCTCTTCATGTTATTTTTATTCTTAGGACTCCGTTTACCTTTTCCGTTCGTGTTATTGTCGATCTTCTGGTTGTCTTCGATACTAGTCCGTCTTCCCTCACCTTGGATACCTCCAATCGGGCAGCTGTTGATAACCGGTAACTTTTCTACATAATGTGTAGGTTTATTATTTTCTTTTTCGTGTAAATGATCTCCTCTCCAATCATCGTCTCCCTTTACTTTAGGTAAAGCAAGCGAAGATCTTTTGTAGCGTCTGCGATCCCCATTGAGTTTATTAAAAATTTCGTTATCTGTCCATCCCTGTATAAGAATGAAATTTTCATATGAAAAAAACCCAGTACGACCTGCAAGTATTGATGTTGTATAATTTACGTGTAATATCTAACCATAGACTTAGAGAAATTCAATCCAATGTTTCGGGGGTTCCTCCAAATAGTCCCTCCAGGCCCAGGTTTTCCCCACGGTCCAGCCATAGTGTGCTGCAAATATAATAACAATCAAATAAGATCGGAATCCTAATGGTACCAAATTAGCAATGATTTTACCATTTTTCGCTCGAATTCTAAATTCCGTTTAGTTTCTTCCTTAATAGCTTTATTTCTTTTAGCAACCATTTCATCTGAAATGTATAAAATAGAGCAACTTAATTGAATTTCATTAATTCAAAGAATATTATACATTTGTTAGGTATATGTACCCTATTTACGTATGCTTGTTTATCGACTACATCGTATAAAAAAAACTTTGGAAAATAGGCCGAAATAGGGCACCGAAATTTTAAAGTAGGGCTACAAGTTTAAATGAGGTATCATATGAAAGGGTTTGTGCTGCGCTCCGCCCGATTGTAAGTTTTTTCACGAACACAGGGATTCGCATCGCGCTCGTTGTATGCTCGTTGTAAACTCGTTGTACGTCCACAATTGACATCGCGAGCAACGAACGAATCCTGTTCGTTCGTGGCTCGGCTTGGGTTCAGTTCGCGTAGCATGGACGCACCATTATGGTGTGTCCATGCTACGCGAACTGCTTGCCATGCTTGGCGAGCCGAGCCTCGAACGAGCACACTGCGAGCATGATTCGCGTAGCGTGGAAGGGCTTGCGAGCCTCGAACGAGCGCGATTGTCATGTTATTTCACGAACAAAGGGATTCGCATCATGCTCGTTGTAGGTTCGTTCGTGGCTCGGCTCGTGCTCGATTCGCGTAGCATGGACGCACCATTAGGATTTCTAAATACACTTGTGGATTTAGATATCCTAATATTTAAAATACTAACCTTACCTTACCTAACAAAGGAATTAAATAAAAGAATTTCAATCGATTTCCAATAAAAAATTACTATCATAGAGTGGAATGATTATTGTGCAGTGCAGGGTCGGCAACGCGCGCGTGATACCCCTGGTGTTGCAAGCGTCCATAGGCTACGATAACCGCTTACCATCAGGCGGGCCGTATGCTTGTTTGCCGCCTAAGTGGTATAAAAAAAAAAAAAAAATATAATAGAATATCAAACTGTCAATATCGTTCGAACTAAATTTCAGCACATTCTTGCATTTGTGCTAACAATTCAACTATATGCACCAATAGGTTTTTCCTTAGTGACAGCTTATATTCATACCTAATATTTGCTTATAATGTTGTTGCTGATCAGGCGTCTGCTTGTACCGTATGTCGTTTTCGACACTCTTGCGCAGGTTGTCAGCGTAGCAAAGTTGCGGGTCCTCGCGCAGCCGCAGCGGCGCGCGTTGCTGTCGCTGCTGCGACGACGCCCAGCGGTGACAAGCTTCGTGTACTGAGATACCCTATTGCACATTTACACCAATCAGTAAAGTGATTCCTAACGCTTAAGAGACTCCTAAAGCTACTGAAAATTACAAAAGCCAAATTGATAAAATTTAAATATTTTATCAATCACACTTTTGTTAGGAGTTTCCTAAGTTAGGCATTGGTTGAAGAAAACCGGCATAGATTTACTTAAACCCTCCTCTTAATATGGTGCATCTACGCTACGCGAACCGAGCACGAGCCGAGCCGATCTTCATTCGTCGCTGGCAATGTCACCTGTGGACGTACAACGAGCCAACAACAAGAGCGCGATGTGGACCCCTGCGTGTTCTTCAAAAACTGACAATTGTCGAAGCGCAGTCGAGCGCGAACCGAACGTTCGTTTGAGGGTCGCAAGTCCGTCTACGCCATCTACGCTACGCGAATTCGTGCTCGGTTTGCGTTGCGTAGACGAACCTTTACATATGAGCAACTCTTGTTTAACCCAGGTTTTATCTCAAAAAGTGACGGATACATTTAAAACCTGGGTTTTACTAGACATAGTTACAAACATTTCACAAAAATCCAACATCATTGATGCTTTTATAATAATTATATATCTTGAAGCATATTTAAACACAATCAGATGCACTTGTTAGATATTTGGTTAAATCTGAGTCAAATATCTGAGTTAAATAAGTACTTCAAAAATGTATTATTTGCAGTGGCAACACTATTGAAATGAAGGTTTGATAAATTTATTATTTGCAATGGCAACACTGTTGAACTGAAGGTTTGATTATTATTTAAGCTTCCGGTGCAATAATTAAATTAGACTTCCGGTGTAACTTTATATTGTTTTAAATTGTAATGTTGATGATAATTGGATTGGAATAATTACAAAGTCATCAAATCACTACTGCGATAATTTAATTGTTGATAAACATTTTATTGTAATGTAAGGAGATTTCAATAGACTTCCGATTGATATTTTAATTGAACAATGTAATGGCTTTGATAAATCACATTATTAATCATACCTAAATTCGATAGTAATTATTCCAATAATTAACAACGAATGTTGTAATTTTGTGATAATGGTTTACTAAATTTGTTATTATGAGATTAGTGACACTTCCTGATAAAATGTATCCGGTTATGGTGTATTGAGACTTCCGTCTCTGTGATTGGTTGATACTTCCGTCTGTATTCTTGAAGTGTACTTGTAAAATATAAAATAAGCGGGAAGGTCTGGGCTCAGTTCAGTCTTGTGTATTTTGGAGGTGGTTGCTTATTATAATCGTGATACTGCCCGTCGATATAAAGATAAGTATATTTGATATTGTCAACTGTACTGTAACAATTGATAATTTTATAATGTGTGTTCTGTGTATTTCTGTTATATACTGAGAATAATTCTGAATGTGTAGTGGCCATACATAAGACCTTTATATTGAGTTTCTTACCGGTATCTTCTCAATATGGTCGGCCATCCGAACCGGAAGTAGATTTGAGAGTAAATTCATAGTTGTGGCCATAGATATGTTTGAATAAATACTTTCTAAAGTTTGGCCTAAATGATTATTTATTATTGCGACCTAATAAACCCTTTAGTACTCTGATATAGTTAAGTATACCTGATTTTGAAATATGCTATATAATTCGATTAGAATAACCATCCTAACGTTTAAATCACGTAATCTGATACTTATTGTCCATTATCTGAATTGATTAATTTATTGACAATTATACTAATTATAAAGGAGTAAAATCAGTTCAAAAAGTGTGGTCTTGTGATTTATTAATTAATACCTACCCTACTTTAATTCCGAAGTTTCTTCATTCTATAATGAGGAACATTAAGTAAATAGTAATTACATAACTAGAATCAGTTTAGACAACTTGGCAACTCAGGATTCAAATTTAGCACATCGATATATTGAGATGCTATATTAATTTATTTATTTTAGTTAATATTTATAATCTTTCTAAATGAGATGATCAGCACTTTCTTAATGATGATCGGCCCATATCTATCATCAGAAGTGGGATACGCAAAATCTGTGCCCTTAAACTAAAATGTTGTACTTGTTTTTTCCAGAAATCGTGCGAGTTTTGTTTGACTGACGATAAGCCGTTGGATTACTCTTGAAAAATTATTCTACATCCTGTCTAAAAGAAGATCCATCGACGATAGGAGCAGCAGATGATGAAGCTGGTTATTTGGTCTGGTAAGGCCTTGCAAGGGCTTTTTATTTTTATGCTAGTAAAGATTATCTCAAAAAAAAAGTTATACAGAAACGATATTTTGAGGAATTAGTACCAGTTATACCTGAAAATATTAATGTTTCCCTTTCATTAGTCGTATAGTCCCCTTCTTTAGTTACCGACAGTGGTACACATTTTGGTTCAAATGAAGTTGTCTTTGTTTAGAGAATTATATAATTCAGCAATCTTTTGATTGCCACGGAGACCCTTAAGATTGTTCATACTCAAATTTAAACAGTTTTTAAATAAAAAGTATTTCTAGTCATATCATAATAAATTACAGAAGTAAAACATTTAACTAAATAAAGCTTAATCATGTCATACAATGATCCCTAGGTTTTATACAATTTTAAAGCAATCGATTTCTAGTCTTAAATTAATATCATTACATAGCATAAATATTTGACTAATTATTAAAATATTCTTCAATCGTATAAAAACAGTTATTAATTAAAAACTTTAACTTTTTATTAAATAGGTTAATTTTGTTTCGGTTTTGATGTCTGGAGGTAACTTGTTGTAAATTTTTAATGCCATGTAATACGAAACTCGATTGAGTATAATACAAGTAATAGTCAAGTAGAGCGATAAATGTATACGGTAACTGACACACTTCAAATTTAATTTGCAATATAACTTCAGGTAGGCCGAGCGAATTATATTTGGTCCAAAAATCGATTAATGAATCTATCCAAAAATCTGTTAGGTTAATTCCAACATTTCAGATAATTGCCAATAATTAAAATTATTTTCGGTATGTCAATAAGATAGAAGATAGGAATAGAAGCATTGTTGAACAAGTAATTTCTTTAATTTGCTTTTAAATAGAGGGTACACTTTTTTTATTTGGTCCTATGGGAGCTTATTGTAAATTTTTATGGCCATTGGATAACTGTTTCTATTGTGCGGCGTTGTTTTCATTTTTGGCAATACAATTGAGATCTCGGTTTGATGGCAAACTTCGCATCGCAATAATATTTTTCGTAACAATAGTTTTTTTTTAGTAGGTAGGTGATTTGCTATGTTAGTCGAGACCATCGGCGTTACGAGAAATTAAATGCCAGTTGTAAGGGATCTTTTGGAAGGAAATTTTGTCCTTTCTCCTGAGCGATAGCCTTGCTCTAAGGGGTATTAAGAAATGTAAGAATTATATTATTGCTTATAAAAAAAAAAAAAAAGTCTGTTCGTATATATGAAATGATCATGTATTTTGGAAAATATTACTTTACATATATTAAATATATATTATTTATATATCAGGCGATATATATAAAAAAAAAAGAATATTGAAAAAAAAAAAAGAGAAACAAAAAAAAAAAAAAAACGCTGGTCTACTGATTGCTTGCTACTGACTTTTCTCACCGGCAGCGGGTGAATGGGGTTGGTATTGCGAGGCAATTGGTAATTGTATGTCGCTGGTCTACTGATTGCTTGCTACTGACTTTTCTCGCCGGCAGCGGGCGAATGGGGTTGGTATTGCGAGGCAATTGGTAATTGTATGTCGCTGGTCGACTGATTGTTTGCTACTGACTTTCCTCACCGGCAGCGGGTGAATGGGGTTGGTATTGCGAGGCAATTGGTTACAAAAAAAAAAGCTAAAAAAAAAAAAAGCTAAAAAAAAAAAAAAAGCTGCGACATAATCGGTTGGTGAAAATGTCTACACACCCGGAGGCAGCCCGTGGTGGGACCTATCACATTACCCGATATAGTCATATTTATAAAATTTCTACACTAAGCATTAAAATAATTGTATCTATTTTTGTCTATGTTCTATTAATATTTATAACACTTATTATCCTGATATTCTGTTTGTAACAGCTCTGAATATAAAAATTGCTTCGAGAGATTCTTTGCAATTGTCAGTGTGACCGAGCGGACGTAAGTACCTACATAAAATAAAATCAAAATGTATTTCAGATTCGTATTTTAAGATGTTACTAGAGTATTTGATAGATTAGACATATTCATAAATATGCAAAATTATTTGAAAATATTCATAGGATACAATTTATTTATAAAAAGGTACATCAACAGCACATGTATTACCACATTTGTAGCTATTATTTTATTTATGTACAATGATATAATCTTGTTGCCAAATGCTAGATTTCATATAGATTGGGATAGTGTGTTGTGGTGATTAATTAATTAATCAATGGTCATTCACGGCACCAATGATTTATTGATTGAATTAATGAATAATATGTTTATAATTTTTGTCTAACAAGTAGAAATTCTGACATAATTATTCTAATTATTATTGTGCTAAAATCAATTCCCTTCTCTTATGTTACAATGAAAAATATTTCATTGATTCAATCAAATATATAATTTTATTAATTCATGGTACTTTTTTGGGATACTGAGGTGATATAAGATGTACTTTGAAATGTATTTTTGTATGTAATTGTGGATAGACAATGTGTTCCCGGACTGTTGATATATTTTAAATTGTTCTGGCCTGTCCCTTGTGCAGCAAATGTGATACACTTCTCTTTACTTTGGTTATGGCTTGAACTAAGTAATTATGATTTATTTGTTTTTGCCCGAGGTTCGCTCACGCAGATTTCATTGAATTTCATTAACTTTTTACCGTCAGCCGGTTTCGATGAGGTGCCAAGCTGAATTTAATTAATCTGTAAAAACTTGTATGTATCTATGTACATGTATTCAGTAGTTTTAAGGATTTGTATTCAATTTTAGTCTGATAGTCTTCCTTCATCGTTCAATCAGTTTTTGGTAAATATATTTCAATGGAGAGACCTACTGGTTTTACAGTTTTATCATATGTTTACATAATTTATATTTTATAATATTTTATTTCTATCATTGTGCCAATGGCCATACCTGTGACCGTACTCGCTGCTATACCTGTGGTTATGTCTGTAAATGGAACTTGGCTTTGTTGTACCTATGGCTATATCTCTGATTTTCCTTTTATCATGGATAAATGTTTTTTTTTATACGGTTAGTACTTCGAAAATGAAGATAATTGTAACAATGGCCTTACTTGTGACTTTACTCGCTGTTATACTGGGGGTTGTCTGTAATTAAATCTTAGCTTTGCTGTACTTCTGGCTATGCTTAAGCCTGTGGCTATACCTGTGGTTTACCTTGTGGTTGTGCCTAGATGCCGGAAATACAGAAGGTGTCGTGAATAAATGTTGTTGTACTGTTGGTACTTCGAGAACGAAGTACATGTCAGTCTGGCCGTGTTAGATATTTGGTTAAATCTGAGTCAAATATCTGAGTTAAATAAGTACTTCAAAAATGTATTATTTGCAGTGGCAACACTATTGAAATGAAGGTTTGATAAATTTATTATTTGCAATGGCAACACTGTTGAACTGAAGGTTTGATTATTATTTAAGCTTCCGGTGCAATAATTAAATTAGACTTCCGGTGTAACTTTATATTGTTTTAAATTGTAATGTTGATGATAATTGGATTGGAATAATTACAAAGTCATCAAATCACTACTGCGATAATTTAATTGTTGATAAACATTTTATTGTAATGTAAGGAGATTTCAATAGACTTCCGATTGATATTTTAATTGAACAATGTAATGGCTTTGATAAATCACATTATTAATCATACCTAAATTCGATAGTAATTATTCCAATAATTAACAACGAATGTTGTAATTTTGTGATAATGGTTTACTAAATTTGTTATTATGAGATTAGTGACACTTCCTGATAAAATGTATCCGGTTATGGTGTATTGAGACTTCCGTCTCTGTGATTGGTTGATACTTCCGTCTGTATTCTTGAAGTGTACTTGTAAAATATAAAATAAGCGGGAAGGTCTGGGCTCAGTTCAGTCTTGTGTATTTTGGAGGTGGTTGCTTATTATAATCGTGATACTGCCCGTCGATATAAAGATAAGTATATTTGATATTGTCAACTGTACTGTAACAATTGATAATTTTATAATGTGTGTTCTGTGTATTTCTGTTATATACTGAGAATAATTCTGAATGTGTAGTGGCCATACATAAGACCTTTATATTGAGTTTCTTACCGGTATCTTCTCAATATGGTCGGCCATCCGAACCGGAAGTAGATTTGAGAGTAAATTCATAGTTGTGGCCATAGATATGTTTGAATAAATACTTTCTAAAGTTTGGCCTAAATGATTATTTATTATTGCGACCTAATAAACCCTTTAGTACTCTGATATAGTTAAGTATACCTGATTTTGAAATATGCTATATAATTCGATTAGAATAACCATCCTAACGTTTAAATCACGTAATCTGATACTTATTGTCCATTATCTGAATTGATTAATTTATTGACAATTATACTAATTATAAAGGAGTAAAATCAGTTCAAAAAGTGTGGTCTTGTGATTTATTAATTAATACCTACCCTACTTTAATTCCGAAGTTTCTTCATTCTATAATGAGGAACATTAAGTAAATAGTAATTACATAACTAGAATCAGTTTAGACAACTTGGCAACTCAGGATTCAAATTTAGCACATCGATATATTGAGATGCTATATTAATTTATTTATTTTAGTTAATATTTATAATCTTTCTAAATGAGATGATCAGCACTTTCTTAATGATGATCGGCCCATATCTATCACACTCTATAGAACATTAATAAGGTACATTTTAATTTGATAGTATAAGAAATATATTATACGATTGGGTAAAACATTACGTTACTTAATCAACATACACCAACGATGATAAAAAATGCAATAAAAATATATGTCATCAAACTTATCCTCAACAAGCCGGAGGCTGGTCATTCACACATTTTTTATTCATGTTCGTTTCGTAACATGTATACCTTAACGTTATGTCGTATGAATGACCCCTTACCTTATATAGATTTATTGACATCACTTACTCGTGTGAAGGTACCCATTTTGTATGCCCCCAATTAATAAAGTAGGTAAAGAGTGAACATCATGATTCATTTGTGAGAAATTGCCGTAATGTCCTCAATTCATCATTTATGATACAATATATAAAATTATTAGGTATCGGATTTAATTATTATTATTTAAGCGTTGTTAATATATTGTCAAGAATGGAATGAAATTGTGTGGATGATCGCGGCGGCTCGAGGATGTGAGGATGAACTCCACATCTCCGGCGAGCAGTGCGATGGTATAAAGGTGATGATGGCACCAGGTCAAAAAGTTCTAGGGAACACACAAACCATCATACAGAAGGTAGACACAGAGTGAGCCTATAGGCTAGGTACTTTGGTATTAGGTATCTTATTTTTCTTGCACACCGTATGATTTTTCTTGACTAGCCCATGATTTCCTCACGATATTTTCCGTTACCGATAGCTCAGTGGAGGTTCCACAACCACGACCTTCATCAGGGCACCCGACGCCACCTCCACTGAACTGAGCCATATCGCCTTCAAATTGACTTGTAAGGGTTATATATGTATTAAACTGTAGTTTAGTTATTTTGACTGTGTATAGAACTTTATAGTAAGTAAATATAATAAATAAAAAGGAGTGATAGTTTACATATTTAGCGAATATCCTGAGCTCGTCCTCTGGGAAGATTCCCTTGGCACGTATGTTAGTGAAGCGCACGCCGCGCGGGTTGGGCGCGCCGCCGCCCGCATTGCCCCACGGCTCGTACGACGCCAGCTCTTCACGTGCCTGAGCATATATATCATTAAATATTACGGAAATAATAGATTTTTTCCCGAAGGTGTCTTATTATTTGATAGATATGTACATATCTTACAAAAATCTATTGGGTGTCACACGGCTACTATGCCATACTTACGGATAATAATAATAATAATAAGCCTTTATTTCCCAATATTACAATTAATTTCATTTAACAAATACAATAACTAATTCATACAATACATATCTACATGCATTAAATTCAATTTCATATTTATACATTTTAATTATTTCATTATTTTGATTATAGTACCTACTTACTTGACTAATACATATTTAGTATTTTATTTTTAATAAATGTTAACAAAATTCATTTTAATTAAATAAATAGGTTTATCACTGACTTGTACATAATATTTCAACATGCATATTTTATATCGATAATGATTTTTGAACTTTATATATTTAAATTTATTTCATGAAATATTTATTGGGTTGCCCATATCTGGACATAGGCCTCCTCCAGCCTTTTCCAATGCTCCCTGTCTTTTGCTTGGCGAGTCCACGCTGATCCGGCTACTCGGTGAATATCATCACTCCAGCGCAGCCTAGGACGGCCGCGTGGGCGTTTCGCGTCATATGGATACCAATATAGAATTCTTTCATTCCATCTATTATCTTGAAACCTTGCTGTGTGTCCCGGATACTTACGGATAGCCTATTTTAAATATTGAGATTTTTTACTGAACGAAGATTTTGTTTAATTTTCAAAAATACTCGCCTATTCCGAACCGGGTGGTAGAGTCAATTGTAACAAAAGTGTTGATATGTCCTTGTCAGGGCCCATCCATATTTATAGCCCCATAGGCGTTTTGATTTCGACAAATAGGTATGTAGTGTGGTACAACAGAATTTATTTATTTTTGATTTATCGCCCGCCTAAACTTTATTCGCGTAATGTAAAAACAATCCTGTATTTTTATGATACCGATCGATGAGTCATACATTCTTAAAAAACAACACATCTTAAATAGAAAAGTAGTTTCCAGTTATGATGTTTCTGTTCTTCTTCACAATGTTGTCAAAAGCTATTGATATAGGCATTTTTATTTTTAGAATCGTAATTAGTCTTCTTTCAGCAAAATAAACTTTTCCTGCGAGAGGCATACCCAGACGTGGGACACATTGGGAGCTTAACGTTTATAGCGATTGAACTATACCTCAGCTGAATAGTTTTTGTCATTTGACATTCAGATTTTCAACTTGAGGATTGTAGCCAGCCAGGTGGGTACTACAAAGTACCCTACCACCGTGTTATGGTTTCCTCACGATTGTTTTCTTTCACCGAAAACTCAAGCTCATTATAGGATTCAAACCCCAGACGTCTCGGCATCCGACGTCACTACCACCACCACTGAGCTATCATCGCCTTAAAATTCTGTCATACTTTGACACAAAAACGATCCACGAAACAAAAACGATTCAGGCTAAGTTCTATCGCAATAACAATAGGTAATATGGGGTCCCAGTATAGGTACCTTTCGTTGGCACTCGAGCTTATCCCGGGCCTTCTGCAGTCGTCGTTCTTGAGCGATGCGCTCGCCCTCCGCGCGCGTCTCCTCGGCCTGCCGCCGCTCCCGCGCCCTCCTCCGCAGTGACCCCGACGTGGGTGCGCTTAACCTCCTGGATGTCACCTCACTTTAGCCTACATTGCGCTTTATATTCTAACCTCACGCACTATATCACTCGCTGTCAACAAGCGCAGCCGATTAGGTCAAGGGCAAATTTCAGTTCTTAGTGCATTATGTTTATGAATTGCAAACTAGGTGTTCCTTATAAATTTACACGTCAAAGTTAAAAAAAAAAATGTGGATCCATGCTAAAGTGAAAGGATTTGAATATTTTAATGGTTGTATAAAAAAGGTGAAGATGAACGAAGAAGGACGCGTTTTTTAAATGCCTAATTAAACCAACATAATAATCATCATTTTATATCTATTGATTTAGAAAGTACAGCTTTGATGTAGAGAACACGATACCTTACCTCCGCAATCGTCTTGAGTGCAGAACAAACATTTAAACTATGGTTTCACTTACTCCAACAAAGAATTTCATATGACAAAGCAGTAGACTACATAACATATTTTTACTATTCGTATTAGCAATGTACAAGTAGATAGAAAAGTGCATAAACTAAATGATATCATTGCCAGAAGGTCGACTGTGACTGGGTGAGTATTCGGCAACAACTGCGATGGCAATTTGTGAAGCGTCTCGTAAAATCGCAAGTCTTACTGCTGAAAACGTACACGCTTCAGGGTTCGTTTCCGTTTCACTACGGCACGACACGTCCAATTTATATAAAGGGGCAAAATACATAGCTATTCTAAAATACAAATAAATAATTTCACACTAAATCAAATATTTAACACCAAAGAAAAGTACGTGTCTACGTGTTGTGGAAATTACATATTACGTATGACATTTTCTTGGAAGTAAAGACGTGTGTATAGAGGAAACTTTCACCTTAGTATGGTACCGCTGAAGCTCGCACAGTCATAATTAAACACACGTGCGCTTTACAAATGCTTATAGAAATGCCAGCTGTACATATACTAGCTATACATTAGGACTTTTTTGTAACTGAAGCGGTTTTTATTTGGGTCGGCGATTCTAATTTTGGCTTTAATACTATGATGATATTTGATTGTGTTTTTTTTTACTAAATTAACTACTTAACTAGAACTATGATTTTACAATAAAACTAAACTAGGATATGATAGACATTTCTTTTTAACTTTATATAGGCCAGTTTGACCACAATCTCTGAAGGTGCACACAAAGCCTAGAAGGAACTGGCCGGAATTCACCGGTAGGTTCTTGGCGACAGATCTTCAAAATGAGGATGGTAGCCAGCCATCCAGCCACCTACTACGATGTTCCTCACGATGTTGTGCTTCTTCATCGAAAACTCAATCACAACCATGTAGAAGTAATTACCACGAAGCTATCATCGCCTAACATAAAAGACATCGATTTAAAGTGACGATTAGTTTTCGCACCCCGCTTCATTCAACCTATTTTATTGTAGTTAATACGAGACCAAACCAGTATGGTATAAGTAGGGGACAATCCTAAGCTGTAGGACATGGCGAAAAATGCTGAAGAACAATGTCTTCGTAAATATCCTATATGATAACTACATTCGATACTCTCTCTCTCTCTCGTCTTCCAGAAAACTCTAGCTTGGTACTCTGGTACTAAGTAGTTATACGTAGCTAACTAGGTACTAACGATAGAGTAAGGACCACAAAAGACAAAGATTTATGTTAAACAAAAATATTAGGCAGGATACATAATTTATAGGTTACCTACTACATAAAAATTTTACGATACAGTGATTTTGTTACATATATACACTTAACAGCAACTAGGTACAAGTTAAATCTCTTACTTTTAGTAGTGGCCAATTTGGGCCTTAACACATAATTTTGCTAATCATGATTCGATGTTAGAATTCAATACATCGATTAAAATCCGATGATGTATAAAAGGTACAAAGTAAACTGGGTCAATTAAAATAATTAAAATATGAAAAGGTTTACTTAGTTGGCATTTGAAGGTAGAAGACGTCCTGTTCGACAGTGAAACATTAAGCTTTTGAATTATATTTGCACAAGAATAAATGGCAGCTACCATTTCTAAAAATGAAAAGGTCGTGAAATTATCGTTTATCGATAAGATGCCAAACCTGTGTACCGACAAAATTTGCAAATTTACATCGGGAGATATCACGTTTGGCTCCTACGTTCTATATACGAGCAATATTCTCGTAATAAACTTTGAATCGTGCGTGACTACCTAGTTAGTAATGTGATTACACTTATTAGTGGCTTATTAGTATTATGTGATTACACCGGATTTCTAATTATTCTAATAGCTGCATCAAAGATACGGTGCCCCCAGGCTATAGGGGCCCCGAACGTGTGTCAGCAAAAAATCTTAAAAAGTTTTACCCTCCATTTGGGTTTCGCCACAGTCAGGTAAATGAGCCCCCAACAAATTTTGATACAGAACCCATCTCAGGTAAGTTATGCCATTGATTCTGAGTATGGGAAGAAATATTGCACAGACTCATTGTATCGAAAGTTGGTGTAAATACATTATGGGTACAGCAAGCAACCCATAAGGAGTTAAGTTAAGATTTCGTAGTCGAACTGATTTTGATGACATTAGCAAAGGGATAGCTTAGATCGCGGGTAACCATTGGAAACTTTGTATCCCAGGAACGCGGGTGGAACCGTGGGAAAACACTAGTCCATATATAAATCGTATCGTTATTTATGATACCTACGCTACGTACTAAATAAGTAGGGCGAGTACATTTTTCATGTAATTTTTCAGGTTGGCATTTGGTTCGTCCTGTCGGTGCCGGGCGCGGCGCGATCGATAGCCGCAAGCACGCACCGCACCGCACAACACAACCAGTCACTCCTATTGCATTCATTCATGTAGATATCGTGCACGCGGAAGGATTAAACGTCCTTCCAAATATAGGTCAATATTTACGACCAACCTTGACGAATTTGAGGATTTATTATGCAATAACTAACAATGCAATTGTAAGAATCAAAATAAAACAATATTTTTGTAACTATTATTTATATTAAAAATTATTGATTTAGCATTTTACACAATAATAATATTTACAAACATATGACCTACGTATGTCTACATACATATTAATAAAATTCTTTAACTCCCATTGTTTAACATTTTAATGTACATAAAACAACCAACTTCAACTCCATATTGTATCGGCAGACACAATGACCAAAAAACGTCTAACGTTTACACTATATAATTTAGCAAATATTTTAGGCGCAACGCTATGGATATTTTAGCAAAGCTCATGTACATCATAAAATTACGATACGCTCTACAAAAATACATTGCACAATTTTACTGTATACAAAACAACAACAATTTTCAAAAATTGCATTTCAAAATGGGCTTATACATTACATTGTGTAATTGTTACAGAACAAGAAGACTATAGGCATCATCATGTATACTAAGTTAAATAGCCTTTGAAATAAAAAAATAAAAAAGATGCCATGCAATCCCCAGCCGTTTGTGCGAGCCGGGTGTTATACACGGAACAGCGCGCCTCCATATTGCACTAAATCTAACTAAAAACCATACCTACTATTTCTATATTGGGATTATTTTAATTAAGTATTCAGTCATTGTGTCGGCCGCATACTATTTGACCTTATTAGTGACTCATATCTCGCTAAATAATTAAGAAAAAGTTTTAAGAAAACTGCGCTCTTGGTGCATTTCTCAGCGGTAATTTTAATACCATTTTCTGTATATTCAATGACACTGAACAATAATTTACAATTATATCGATATCATTATCTAACAGAAATTTCAATAAATCTCTAACGGCTTTTTATTCTGCCTATATGTTATTATATTGTGCGGCCTCATAAAACTTACAATTTAATTCTACACCAGAATACAATATACACCTCTAGTTATGTACTTAACGTGTACACTAAAGAAATTGAGGTAATTGGTTTTGAAGATAATAAAAGGGTAACTTATCCAATGACTCTCAGTATTTACACATAAAATACAAACCGAACAAGCAAACCTACTATAAATAATTTTGTGATGATTTAGTACATATAATTAATAATTGTGCAATTGCATAAACACAGGTACATTTAATCTATACCTACATAACATTGCACGGTACATTAGTTAGTTGAAAGAAGGAAGAAATGAAACGAACGTATACGTACAGTATACAGTTCTCTATATACAAAAAGTATTATAATGGTCGGTTCAGTCAGAACGGAAAACTGCTCGAGTATTTTTTAAGGAGCGCTTGAGTATTATTCGTCATTATCCTATTCAAATGCAATATTAATAAACTCCATTTTAATAATAAGAAATATAATAAGAAAAAAAGAGCGGCTTACTCCTCGCGTCAAGTTTATTCGAATAGGATAAAAACAATTATGTATTACTCATATGTTGAAACATTCTCGAGCGTGCGCGAACATTATTCCGTTTAGTTTGAATCGACGCTAAGGTGGCCCAAAATAACGTTGACAAAATTGAAAAGTTATGTTTCAATGATGGCATATTATATTTTTTTGTTCTGAGGAATCGAAAACAATATTACGCCAGGGTTGACCTTGGCCTTAGTTTACTAAGAGGTGTCTAAATCGGATTTAATATACAAAGCTTTGTTAGCTATTTTTTAAACTTTCGCGAACTAAATTCATATTTATAGTAATAATAGCAAACACATTATTATTGAATTATTATATTATAAGTCCACTAGTGACAACGATCAATGAAACTTGATCGAAACATCGGTGTAAGTCAAAATATTATTTGAATAATAATCTGTGCGCGAATATACCCGATATATTTCTAAGACAAAAACAAAAGAAATACTAAAATGGAAAAAAATAAACAAAGCAAAAAGCTTACAAAAATAAAATAAAGTACAAACGCCCACTAGATAATGAAAAGACAATATGTATGACAAAGAAATGTAAATAATATGTAACGTACTGCAGCTCAGGCTAGCATTTATGTAGCGAACACCTAGCTATTAGGACAGATATTCGTGGTGCCCGTTGAAAATAGAGACGCGCTTGCATATTTTAAAAACAATATATAATTTAATTGTGGTCCTGAGAGATGTAATTTAAATCATCTTATAGAAGGTGGCAAATTGTTTCAACATTTGGTGACATGAAACTGCCTCTAATGGCGGTGGTTATTATGGCAAATGATAGCATGCCAAAAATTACGGGCCCCAGTCTACTGTACCCACTTTTCCGGCCCACTGTAGTGTAGAGATTGAACCTAGTGGCCTACAATGCGCGGACTCCGAGGACTTACATTTAGGTAAATCTCTTGTCAACGTTATTTTGGGCCTGAAATTAAAATAGCTCACTTTGCTCAAATTAAAATCGCATATCGAACAAGTGTTCACAAAACTCAACATGTATGTACAGAGCGGGTTTCGGCAACGAGCGCTCACTAGCACGCTCCCCTCCAGCGGCAGCTACGTCGTATATAAGGTCGCAGATAGTTCACGATGTTTAAAATATTTCAATAGAAAACTATCTTAAATTAAATCAGGTCACAAAAGTGAAGGATACATAGAGTAGGTATCACTACCGTGTATAAATACATCATACATATTTCATATGCAACATAATTATTTGACAATCAGTTCCACTGATCACAATAATATAACACATTTTATATATATTAACTCAATCGAATACAATGCATAATCTACCGGGGCGCACGAAGTACGTACGCTATACTAGTTAGTCCACGCTCACTGAGTCGAGTGTCCGAGGGAGGTCGGTCAACACAAAGTCACTCACCAGCGCAAGCGACGCGCGTCGTGCGGCGTGCCTACTTGATCCTGTTGAGCACGAAGTCCGTGGCGACGGCGAGCGCCTTCTGGTAGGGCGAGTCGGCGAGGTCGGCGGCGAGCCGCGCGGCCTCGGCGCCGTGCTTGCGCGCCAGGAAGCGCGTCTGCTCCAGCCCGCGCGACTTGTGCACCAGCTCGAACGCTTTCTCCACGTCGCCCGGCTCTTGGAACCGCCTCATTATCATCGGGTTCAACTCCGGGTACTGGAACATTTTACTTACACTTTAGTAGGTATTCTAACTTAATGGAGATCATTTCAGAAATAGGGCAACAAATTAAGTTGAATTATCTCTTTGTAATGTCAAACAGCTGTTTACTAATGCATATGAAAGTATAAATAAATAAATATCCTGGGACATTCCTCACACACGGCTAACTGATCCCACACTAAACAGAGCTTGTACTATGGAAACCAGATAACTGATATACTACATATACCTACTGTTTGTAAATAAATACTTAGTATACCTAATTACACCCAGACTCAAGACATACAGACATGTTCATGCACACTAATGCATGTCCTTTGTGGGAATCGAACCCACGACCTGCATCGCGATTGGAGCAATCTTAAACATATTCTTAAAACCAACCGCGCGAACTGGCCCGTCCGGTATATACGTGACTTATAAAAATAAACTGTCCGTTTGTTCGTTCCGACAAATCTCCGAAACGGCTAGACTGATCTAGACGGGAAGTTCACTGGCAGATAACTGATATTATAAGGAGAACTTAGGCTAATTAAGAATTAGGGTTCCGTCTAAAAAAAAACCGTACACGTGTGAAACTGCGTCACCCGCGGGAGTCAGCTAGTAAGTCATAAAACCTGTGTCTTAAACATTAACAAAATAACTATGAGTTATACCTAATTGTTGTTTACTTGTATGCGTTTATCTCATTGGTAAAGAATGTGACCGTCACATGCGTTCTGCTCGGTGGACACTTGCACAATGTGTGGTTTACCTAATTTCTGATATGGTGCAAAGAGCGAGGAGACCGGTGTTGGTTGCTCAGCTTTAGCGCATTGCGAAAATAAATGTTTGCGCAAATGTTAGTGCGTGTAAAATTCCTGATTTGGCGCAGTGAGGTAGGGCGACCGGTTTGATAAAACGTCACAAGTAAGGTACTCGATTATATATGAGTCCGTCGGCTCATATATTGTGATGGAGTGTGAAGCGTAGGTCGTCCAATAATAAATGAATACAATTTTTATTATGTGGAGTGGAAACTTGTATGACGGATAGAAGAGACGAATGGAAGAAGCGTAAGAACAGGGCAGGCAGATGATGATGATGATGATGATGACGCGTATTATCAAGAATGAGTTGTTTGTTTACGTTTGGCTTATTCATGATTAAATCACTATAAAAGGAGCACGACGCTTCCTATTTGTATCTTGAATAGGGATGATCACCCAGACATCTTGAATTTTACAATATACCGTAGTTATACGGAATGGAAAATAGCAAAATAGAAATAGTAAATTAAAAGCTACTACTTTCGCTTCAATAAAATGAAATATGGCAACTATGTACTTAAACGCAGTTTTTCACGACCGAAATGTTAAATTACGTTTTTTCTCCACACATACAGCGGTACTCAAATTTGTCGTCACGTTCGAGTATCAATTTGTATGGGGTGTTTTCGACGCTGTCTGACATTCACACTCAGTTCTGACTTTTGTAGTTCTCGAATTGCAATTGGTCCTATATAGACATTTGATCCTACCAAAAAACATGATTGATTACTATCACTAAAATAGTAGTCATCTAGCCTATTAATAAAGAGAAAACAGATGGGCCGATTGGTGCGGGATAAAGATCCCTGACAGCCACTTTTCACCGCATGACACATCATCATCTGCCTGCATTGTTCCCAATTATTTGGGGTCTGCGCAATATATAGGTATGTTTCTTATATTCGACATTTTCCAATCCCCATATTTCACTCCTAATTCATATCATCTTTCACACAATTGATACCTCTTTTGGTCTTTCCCTTTTAACATACTAACTTGAAATATATAAGGGTGTACCGTACCTAGTAGCTATAGTACAGTCGAGGACATAAATATGTATACACTTTTTGAAATTCAAAAGCGATTTTCTCGCATTTTTAACATTCAAGTGTTAAAATATTACAAAGATCATAATAGTATATGTTAGAAGATTCTGCCTGCATAATATCTCGTAATTTCAATCAGTAGTTTTAGAGGAAACCGTTGTTGAATTTTACTAAGTGTATACATATTTATGTCCTCGACTGTACACGTAGGATGAGTTGTGACAATACAAGGTGTTTAAACCATATCATATGAGATGTCATTTGATTCATGAAACCTTGTTCTATTACGATTATTCCCTTAAATCAACAAAAAAATTATTAATCATTAAGAAATCTTGTGTCACCGAAATCATGCTATTTGAAATCTACTACAGTAGGGTTAATCGAGTATACAACGTGTAACGGTGTGGGTATATCCACACGCCGGCGCTGGCGGCTCGCACTAGGCGTACAGATTGCGAAAGAGATTTACAATAATATTAGTTTTCACGAATCACACGAAGATAATAAAATATACTCTTAATGAATTCAATAAACTTATGGAAATGTAGTATGAATTCTTTGAGCAATTTATTTTGAGTATAAAATTATTTGAGTAATTTAATTTGAGCTGAAACTTGTTTTTTTCTTTTATACGACTAAGTCGGTAAACAAGCTTACGGCCCGCCTGATGGTAAGCGGTTACCGCAGCCATATGGACGCTTGCAACACAAGAAGCATCGCTCACGCGTTACCGACCTTTCCCCCTCCCCTATGAGCTCTGGCGACCTTACTCAAGCGCAGGAACACAACTTTACACAACATAAAGTTATTTGGCTGCGGTATTCTGTAAGGTGGAGGTACTTCCCCAGTCGAGCTGCTATTTGAGCTAATAAACGCTGTGCTCTTTCGTTTCGGCTAGATAGTCCGTTTCCATGAGACGTCGCATTAGATGTATTGTATTACCTTCTCGCAAGCGAAGAGCACGGGCGCGGTGGCGAGGCCCAGCTTGAGGTCGGCGGCGGTGGGCTTGCCCATGGCCTGCGCGGAGGACACGAAGTCCAGCAGGTCGTCCACCAGCTGGAAGGCGAGCCCCAGGTTGCGCCCGTACTGGTACGCCAGCTCGCACGTGCTCTCGTCCGCGCCGCTCAGTAGCGCCACCTACGGAACATCAACGAACAACCCTCAGAACAATTTTACTATTCAATACGCTACCGGCGTTAACAAATTCCTTTTAGTGCATCATTTACGTTATCAAAAAATATTAGACACGTATTTTTTTCTTTTGTCAATCAAACCAAAAATTACGAAGTTATGGTGTGTTGAAGTTCCGCGTGACGTCACGCGATGGTATACTTTTCACAAACAAGTGACGTCACGAGCCCCCACTCCCAAACTTTGACGCACTTTATCTTTGTAAATTTTTATTGATTTGATAAAGCTAAAAATACGTGTCCAATATCTAACTAACGAACTAGTTAGAATTATGATTTAGTTATACCCAGGCCGCATCCCTATACTACAGTCCATCTAATCTAAGGCGTACACCCCATAGCAGATGGCTCGGGTGTCTTTCGTTTCCATTTAAATTTCGTACAAAGCGCACGGAACTAAAGACGGCCGTACCATGTCTGCGCCCGCGCCAGCTCCTATGTGGCTTGCGCGTAAGACTTTTATAAATACAAAGAAAAGTAACCCTTATTTCTTTACAATATGGTTCATCTATATTAATATATAAATAACCATTTATTTAACAGATAAACCATTTTTTTTTTGCAATAAGGTTATTTTTGCTTTGAAAATCTTAAACGTCAAAAGAATAGTATAAACGTTCATCTTGCTTTTGTTTAAACGTTATCCTGAAGTAATCCCTTTATATAAACCTACTCACCTGCCTTTTGATCAGTAGGTACAGTCAAAAATGTAAGTAGCGTAACAGATCAAAACACCTGTACACTATAACTATCCATACTACGGAAAGATACAGTAAACAGGTGTTTTGTAAATGTGTCTATAGAAGAAACTTACACACTATAAATTCCATCATGAATTAGTGTATAGGTGTTTTGGAAATTTGGGTATGCTCTGCTGCTTGTTGGAGACCATACAATTGAATGAATGGATGAAGATATTTTCTATTAAAATACGAATGTGAATACTCTAATGCCAGTTTTGTTGCTTTATGATGAGAAACCTTGACAATAAGTTTAAAAAGCAATTTAAGTTTTCTGCTGTGTATCAGTCATCATAACCTGCCATCATGTTACTATAGGAAAGCATTACTTTTTTGTTATGCAGCTATATTCCAGTTCCCTTTACGACGCAAAGAAAGCAAATACCTACACATATAATACGGATAAACATTAGTTAATGCTCTACATACAATTCAATAATAACCAACTGTTATCGCACGTGCCGTTTTTTTTTCCTCAAAATTTGTGTTCATATTTGTATATCTAACAATATCTCATAAACAATTTGAATTCTTCACAACACGTGTTGGTACTAAGTAAACTTCCCAACAAACATATAAAAATCTTAACGTGTGTACATAAAGATTTCCATATGTATACTTATATTGTCTATATAAATAGGGATTGTATTGTAATACGGATAGTATAGTAAAATGGTATAAATAGTTAAATGATAGGTACTGACCGATTTGACAGAGTTGGCGATTAGTGCGGCCGTTTTCCTGTAGGTCTTGGTGAGGTAATGCGCGAACCGTTCGTTCTCTGTCTCCTTGCTGCCGAGCTGCATGAACTCGCCCTGCACTAAGTCTGTCACTGCCTGGAACCATGACATAAATACATTAGAGAGAGATAGACACAGAGAGAGTAGATACCATAGAAATAGAGAAATGGACTGAATAATAGCCTGACAAAATTAACCACTCTCTAGAAAGAGACAAAGCTACAAGCGATCGCCTCGCACTCACACTTTTCCGCCCGTATTTACTTCACAGCTGCATAGGAAACGCTGTTCTTTAGTTCTCTACGTATACAAATAATTAAGTTAGTAAAATCAATATGGTAACTATATGTGCAAGGCAACCTCAAATTCGAATACCTTACCGATTCAAAGGTTTAAGCTCAATTCGAATGCATGACTAATTTTCAGTAAGGAAACCATAAGGACACCTAACATGCCTGAGAAGTAAAATCCAGTACCTAGTGAATAGTCGATAGATAGATAATAGAGAAGATATGTTGCATTTAAGTAGTGCATATTTATGACGAGAATAAGGTTGTATGATAGAGTATATCAACTGTTCTCATCTGCACCGTTTTGCAGTACCTTCTTAATATGACATTAAATATTTATTTGGGTGTGTCATACGTAGCAATACATTATACATTTTCTAATCACGTCTGACTGCAATCGAAGCAATCGCTATCTTAAAACATTATCGCTGATAATAACTGATTATACACAAGCAAATTGATAAATGCGGTTGGCGACATCCATCGTAGTTTTTTTTTAAATATAATTAGCCATTAGTGACAAGGCTACCCCTTGTGAACTATCTGTAATTTCTACTGCTATATTATTATTTTTACATGCGGTGTACCACAGACAAAATATAACAGAGTGTATATCTAATTCTTGTGCGGTTCTATTACTCTTCTATGATCAACTAATTTCGATATCATATAGGTAATATGTGTACAATTTTATTTCATTGCGAGAGTTGGCAATAATAAGATCGACATCGCAAATTATTCTGCAATTCAAGGACTTTAACAGGATACATCATTTTGGTGTATATTTGAATAAATCAGCTAAATATTCGACTCTGATTATGCATGCGTGAGCACACGAATATCAATCGCTAATGTGTACTTACCTACAAATAGCAAATAGATATAGGAAACCTCGCTAAAGGACTATTATAATGAAACAAAGGCCAGAAAACTCGTGAAACCAATAGGCAGTAAATATTAGTTAACTGTCATTTAGCGGATCCTTCCATCAGCAGATTTATGTTCTATTATTTTAGGTGTCAGCGCTTTAAATGAATTAGTACTTATAGAGTTGATTCATTGCTCAAGTCTGTGTAAAATCACTGAACAAATTCTTACTGGTTATTCTCTATGCAATAAAACGGCCTTCTGTTCGATAACTGAACCAGAAGTGTGCGTGAAAGTTCGACGGAACAAATCAAGCGAGCTCTATTTATACGTATCTGTGATTTTAATTAAGTCACTAATATAGCATCGAGATATGTTCAAAAAAGACTAGTTACTGAAGTTTTTCTTTGAACCCTGCTTGCTACTTTAGGAAATGCGGGAGCTACTGTAAATGTTTCAAATCCAAAACCATCAGAATAACACTGATTTGGATATTTGGCTAGTTAATAGATGTGGCTTGAAACATGGAGTACTTTTCACACCAGTAAATTTATTTTCACTGAGTCTTATTGTTTATCTTTCTTTATAATCTAACTGCCCTGCCCCCCTAGACAAGATTGTTGTCGACAATCGTCATCGTTAGTAAACGATCAATCTTTGTATGGGAGTGACATAAGAGATTGTTAAAAATCACGTGATATTTCGATTTATCCTGGGACAAAAATTTATCATGTGTTAGGCGTAATATGAACGCTTCTTCCATTCGGCTCTTCTATCCGTCATACCAGCATTCACTCCTTTGTTACTCATATCCATCTCTTCGGTCGTGAAGGGTGTTTATAAGTAAATAAAACATATCTTCATAGGCGGGCCAGCTGGCGTGGTTGGTTAAGACTCTGGTTAAGATTCTACCTATCGCGCCACAGGTCGTGGGTTCGATTCCCGCACAGCAAATGCATTTGTGTGCATGAACATGTCTGTATGTCCTGAGTCTGGGTGTAATTATGTATATTAAGTATGTATTTACAAACAAAAACTAGTGTATGTATTATATCAGTTATCTGGTTTCCATAGTACAAGCTCTGCTTAGTTTGGGATCAGATGACCGTGTGTGAGGAATGTCCCAGGATATTTATTTATTTAATATTATTATTGATATTACCTGGCTAAGAGCGAGTGTAACCTCGTCGCTGCGTAAGCGAGCTATCATCATCGACGCGACCGCGAGGATGAAGTCGCCGGCCATCGCCACCTGCAAGTAATCGTTATACAACACCTTTACAAATGTTACCACAACATCAATCGCTATCGACACACACAGTTTAACATAAAATAATAATAATCGATCTGTTATTGCTTTTCGCTGCATATTTAAGTGCCTAGAAATATTGCAACTGATTGCTTGATTATGAATTTTATATATGTTAAATATAAAACAAACAATTGTCGTTTTTATTATATTATGTATTAATAATAGGTTAAGATTACATCAAAATTGATTTTAATTGTTTGAATCAATCGGGTAGTACAGTAGAGCTATACTTATCAGTAGATATAAAAGGCGAAACTGTCTAATTGATACATTAATGCACAGAACGAACCGCAAGGTCTAGAAACATGTTTTTTTTTGTACACAGGTTTAAATATTGTAGGTTTCCAATAAGAAAAGTTTTTATTTGATCCCCTATAGAGGTAAATAATGGGTTGGCGGGTGAAACTGCGGCGGAAAGCTAGTTAGATACATTTCTCATTTTATTGCAGCATTTTTAATGAAAACATGATTTCTAAACTCAAGTTGGAATTCATTATGTAAATTAAAATATGCTGTTGCTTTAATCAATAAGAAATTATATTAAAGCAAAATTACAACACAATTTCGTTAAAAATCGGTTGAATAAATGTGATCAACCTTCGTCATATCATAATGTATCGATGGAGCTCATTTCTCCGGTTGTTAGCAAGAATGTCGGGAAAGTTGTAATGCGGTGGCCGGCCGCATACTAATGCCGAGAGCGGACGTATCGGCGCGGGCGCACCGCGTCGCGTCGCGCGCTTCGAATCGCGCACCCTCCGACCGATCCTGACATTGATATAAAATATACTAGATACATACTAAATTTTGACACAAATCAAGCTATTGAGCACAAACAACTACTGTTATGCTATGTACTCTCAAAAAAACATCGTAATGTCTATAGATCATTTATAATATTACAGACTTTTTGATTATAGGTTGTGTATCTAGTTTTTTCTAATATCGATGGCTACCTTGCGTGCGCGCAGGCGGGCGTTGGATACGAGTCGCTGGGACTTCTCATTGACACTCACCGCCTCACTGGACACTTGTTAACCTACATACAGCGACCGGATTTGACGCGCCTACGCATGCCACCAGTAAAAATAGGGATTCGTTAGAAAATTGCTAATTATATATTTTTATAAATGTTTTCAGTCAAAGGGTGTGAAGAGATTTCTGCAGGGTCGGCAACGCGCGCGTGATACCCCTGGTGTTGCAAGCGTCCATAGGCTACGGTAACCGCTTACCATCAGGCGGGCCGTATGCTTGTTTGCAACCTAAGTGGTATAAAAAAAAAAAAAAAGTCAATCATAGTTGTGGGAAATTTTTATCTTGTCATGACTGTATACATTTAGTATAAAAAAGGAATAATTTTAATAAATATGTATACAAACATTTTACGTAATGAGACTAATGCACGTACTTATACAATTTCGTAACTGCAAAATTATGATTTAATGAATAAATTACGGAACATAAACGAATATTTGTAACACTACCTTCGTCATAATTTGGCATACTGCATAAGAACAACAATTCCTAGTAGTAAAATTAAACATAAAACGACTGATACGATAAGAATCAGGAAAGGGCAGTAGAGGTAAGACGTATTATTTATTACGGGCGAAGATCAAGTTTAAATGTAAACACATTCATGATTATATAATTGTAACTTTTTTATTACTTATTTATCCAATGACAATTTATATTATTTTAAGACAACGACTACGCATATTTTAAAAACCGAATATCTAGAATGTTACTAGCATTACTAGATAAATGGCGTGTATGCAACTTACACAATGATAAAATTTTGAACTTTACACGTCCTTGAACTAGTTCTCAGGCCGGGCGTGCAAAGTTCGCATTGTTAGCCGCCAGACCAATAGTTTAAACTTCACGATCATTAGTGGAACGTATTCGTGCTACCCTACCACACATTCGGCTTAGTTCTTGTAATGTAAACAAATATATTACTTTACAATTTTGCATAGTAAAGTGAAATATTAAATGTGAAAGTGGTCAGACGGTGACGCGTTGCGTATTTCCATAAGAATGACAGGCATCCGGTTCGATTGCCATGTGACATACTCGTAATTGATTCTCTGTTTAATTAGTATCATAGGTACCAAATTTAATTAGTGAATGTGTGAATTTATTATTTTGTATAAAAGAAGTGATGATGTGATATATTTATCACAAAAGCGTGATTTGGTCTAAATAGACTATATGTAAATACACTAGTTAAGGAACTCCAAATACAACAATCGGATCATTGTATACGAGTACGTACGTATGTTTATTAGATCAGTTAAGATGACATGATTTTCATGGTGGTAACTTCAGTAAATGTGACCCTCATATGTGACCTTCTGGGGCCGAAATTGAATAAATGGCTTTGACTTCACGATACGATGAAAAAACATGAAACACATTATTACAGCAATTTCATAAGAATTAATATATATTTTTAAATTCTATTTACAGTGGCTATACAACGGGATATTGTACAGGAGCGGTGTGGTAGCGCGTATCGTACGCGCTCCGTTGCGCAAATCGGTGCACGCATTAACACACTTTCTGCCATCGTCGGCTAACCGGACTAAAAACGCATCCGTTACGCGCATACGCCCGCCACCAATGCACTTACACGAAATAGTCATGATGTGTGACTTGTATCTGGCATTTCCATTCAAGGAAATTGTTCTTTTACATACTATGTTATACGGATTCAGGTTTTATTTTATACCACTAAGTTGGCATACAAGCATACGGCCCGCCTGATTGTAAGCAGTTACCGTAGCCTATGGATGCTTGCAACACCAGGGGTATCACTCGCGCGTTGCCGACCCTAAAGGAGAGTTTGAGGTTTTCAGTGAAGTAAAATGTGAGGAAATTTGCATACCCTAGAAGAAAAATTTATAACTATCTAAGCCTGCGTGAAGGTGGTGGACTAATTCCCCTCGTCACTGGGTCAAATGTTATCGATGCATTCGGAAGTCACTCTGTGTAGACGTGAAGACAAAGCTGAACCACATTTCAAAATAGCGCTATGAAACAGTCACGGAAATCTTAAGTAATTAATTTATATATATGATTGGGGGCACTTGTAGGTATACTTAAATATGCAACTCCCATGGTAAGAGTGAAAGGCTTTTACAAGAACGCGTCGAAAGTCCGCCCAACGTGAGCCACATGAATAATTTACCAGAAAAATCTCTACGATTTCACGCCAACTTAATTCCGAATGCGTTGTAGTTTCTATTTTGTAATTCATTTACACCCATACATTGTAATGCAAGTTCGCACCTCATCTGAATCACTAAGCGGCCGACACTGCACCTTACATTCGAGCCTAACGTAACTACTCGAGTGCCCATTAAATTTTGCAAACATAATTACATTACTAAAGCCTTCAGAATTAAAAGACATTTTTAAAATTAAACATGTTTTACCCTTTTTAACGAGGTCAAGTGTCAATAACCCCGGTACAAAGTATTTTCCGCATTAAGATGAAACAAAACGGCTATTTTGTTTCACAGATAAAGCTTCCGCGTTGTCAGTTAGTCATATACGGACGGGGGTGCAAGTAATGTCGGATCAGATAAGGTAAAAGTCGGTGAAAATTAAGATGAAACACGGAACCGTGCCGTTCTGTGTACGTAATTTAACATTTTAAAATATGAGGATAGTTGTCATACGAGGTAGCTGAAGGCCATTATCAGAACCTGTCGGATAGTTGCGAAATGTTCTCTATAAGTGGGACTTGAAAAACTAGGTGTGTGTACTGTTATTTCGCAAGGTAGCCTTGACAGTGGTGGTGGGCAGGTGGTGGCGGCGGCGCGGACGGAAGGTGAATGTGGCGGGATGTGTGTCACGCGGCCGGCCTTGACTCCCCCCTCATCCTCCAGCCTGCAACGAGCAGCCCGCCCGACCGAACCAGCTGCCCAACCGCCGCGCCATGCCGCGCCGCCCGCTCCGGATACACCAAATACCACAATCAATTACAAGCCGACCGGACCGTATCGCGCCCCACCATTGTAAACTAACAACACTAATTACATATAATAGCGTAGTTATTAACTAAACAACAAGGTAGATATCATTAATTAGATGTACAAGTAGACGATTAACTCGTGGTACAATTACCATTTTTGGCAGATACATTTCTAGCGTAAGAACCACTTAGAGGGGGAGTGAAACCGCAGGGCGGATTGCTAGTATATAGTAGTTACAAAATGTAATGATATTAATCTATAATATGGAGATATAGTACAATAATGAGTGATCGATACACGTTGATCGGTGTGTTTCGTATCGAGTGAATGGAAGGTCCGGTGCGGTTTCGAAACGATCGGGTATCTAGTGGCGATTAGTGGCCGACGAGTGAGCCATCGTTTCAACACACCTGGCTGGATAGAGGTGGCACGTGGATTGCTAGAAATCCGGTATTTTGTATAGAGTATTCTTACGTTTGAAGTAATCATGTGCATAATGAAATTACTGATTATGATAAGGTTTTCTATAACCTTATAGGGTCAGCAACGCGCGAGTGTTACCCCCTGGTGTAGCAAACGTCTTTCATTTTTATTATTTATTGTTATAGCAGCAATAGAAATACATATTCTGTGAAAATTTCAGCTGTATACCTATTACGGTTCAAGAGATACAGCCCACTGACAGAAGGACAGATGGACGGACAGTGGAGGCTTAGTAATAGGGTCCCGTTAGGCACCCTTCTTCGGGTAAGGAACCCTAAAAACTATGTATTTATCTGTAAATACACACCTTCAGTGTTGACCACCTTCACGATTTTTGACCAAAGAAAAATCAAATACGCAACTAAACAAACTAGTGATAATAATAAGAGGACGAACTCAATGACCTTGACACCAAACCTCATGGTTGTTTGCTCTCTTGCTAGTTTTAACAAAGAATTGCCGTCATAAATGTTAATATTATATCATCAAAAAAACGAATAAATTTTATTGTTCAATCAATATGTCAGTTGCTCAATATTTTATTATACATAGAAAAATTAAGCATGTACTAAGCTATCATCATAATTAACAATTAGTGAGCAATAAATTATTAATCATGCCCATTAGCCTTAGTAATTACTAATCTTAGTTAAGAGATGTCTTACGCTTATATGACCATTAAAAGACCAACGTACTTCTAATTGACAGATTCATCGAAAATCAATTGGTTAAACCAAATGGATATCAATTTAGTATCGTTTAGATTTTATACTGATATAATACAGTATTTACATTAAATTAAAGTTAAAACGTCAAATATGTAGTTATTAAGGTCAGAAACTTTCGATTCCATTTTTTATAGGTACAAAATGGAAATCATTAATCAAATAACAATAATTCTAATGAACAGGCTAGGCACTAGGGTGCTTACAACTACGAGAAGCTATGATGCGCAGGCGCAGGCACAAGCGTGGCGCGGTCGCGCGTCCGACCCAGATCCCCCCGCGCCCGCGCCCGCCGCCGCGCAAACTACAGTTACTAAGACCAGTTTTTACTTCACACTCTTTATTAAATACACGCCGCGGTGCCGTCGCCGGTGGGTCACTCGACGAAAGTGTTGGACGAATTTTGCTTTCGACGGAGCATTCGGTCATACAAACACAATGACGAACCGATAGAAAGTAATAGTTCACCTTTCATTTATTAATTAAAATATATAAAATTCATAATACTGGCTGAGAATAAAATGCAAATCGCTACGTCTAGACTTTTTGTCAGTTCATCGCTATAATAACAAGCGAGTACGTTCATAATGTTCGTATCAGTGACCACCTGCGCCTGCGCCCGTGAAAAAGACATCAACGCAACACAATGTGCAATGCAGACTCAAATAGTTGATAATTCGTAATTACTTTTATGAGTAACGAAACTGAACAAGGAGAAATTTCTTAACTCAAATAAGATAATAAACCGAAAAATATTGCGCAAGTCACTAGCCCGCAGGAGATAATAAGTGATAATTATAGCTGCAAAAACTTGTAGGAAAAATGTAAATGTTATTGATCTTGCCCGACCACTCACGGTGTTAACTACCGCACGGACCGCACCTGACCATGAGTAACATTTAAAAATGTGTGATGGCATTAATTCCCAAATCAACACCGAGAAACTAAAAAATAAATTGTACCTAAAAAGTCAAGTTCGCGTAAGTGCCCTCAAAGTAACTTTTTTGTACGTCGTGTAAGAAAATGGTTCAATGAGACCAATTTCTAAAATACCTACTAATTTTAAGTAAATGTCTACCACAATGGATTCTTCAACATTTACAAATACTATCGTATTTTACGATGTGTTTCATAATTTCCTGTGTTAAAGACCTTAAAGCTTTCTCAATTTTGAGTCAACATTAACGCAACTGTATAGGTACTTTTAATTACTATGACAATCCATTATGGTCAAGTACTCAAACACCACTTATTCTAAGTTGTGATTTGACAATTCGATTGTTTGGGGCTCAAGATTCACTTTATCAGTTATCTGGTTTCCATAAAACAAAGCTCTACTTTTTCGGATCATATGGCCGTGTGAATAAAATCTTGTAGAAATATATACATGTGATATACTTGTGTTGGTCGTCTGTCAATATCACTATTGGAATCATTGTACTACTGATTACGTGGTGGTAGCACCTAAAAACACCAGCGACATAAAATATCTGATAACTGAGGTAATCGCGGTCAAGGCCCAACACGTCCGAGCCGGGAGAAAGTTGGTAATTCAACGTTGACCCTTTCCACTTTGTAATGCGGAATGAATTAAATCAATCGAGATACAGCTCAACTAGAGAGGAACTAAGAAGGAAATATATTTCTATCTTTGCTAATTTTGTGAATTCGTGTGTATGTGGAAGTTGACCCGGATCTACTTATCCAATTCTATACATTCTTAAACTGATAGGAAGCTATACAGTATCAAAGTTAAAGTCAAAGCTATTTATTCAATTTAGAGCATAGTGGGGCACTTAAGGTGAAGGTCAAAGCTGAAGCTGAAGTTACCACCAGTTCAACTGTGGTGGCCTTCCACTGTGAAGAACAGGCAAGAAACTCAGCAAGGTAAAATATTTTTTTATATCTTTGAGCTATAGGGTACTTTTTATCCCGGGAACGCTGGTGACACCGCCGGCGAAAGCTAGAACTTAATAAGTTCGTTGGATTTATGAAGCGATAAGGAAAAAAAGTGAAGTGAACGTTGATCGGGCGAGTAAAGCAGCCGATCGGCGTGTGCGCAGCGCATATGTCGGATGTTAGATGAAGCCGGTGAAAGCGGCCGCCGCCGCCCCGACCGCCGCGCGCCGCGCCGGCTGCCACCTGCGTGTCCTTCCGATAGCGACTAAGAAAAACATCGGCCCATACACAACTAATCTTCTTATATACCCTCATTTATTTTTTGAAATTGTCACCTTTCTTCAAGACTTCATAAAATCCTCTGTGAATGATCTAATTCTAATCCAAAATATTATCGTTTTATTAAAATATTTTCTAGACTAAATTGATATTTAATTTATGAGATATAATTGGCTATCATTAGAATGCCAAACTATACTGTATTCAAAAACTGGAATAGGCACAAGAAACTATCCTTAAATAGATGTAAAATATTTGATGACAATTCCGATCGCGTACGCTCCTCATTTAAACTCGCAATACCTCGGCGCAGCTCAGACAGAGTGAACAATAAGGTCCGCGACATATTCTGAACAATGGTCACAAATACGATAGGAATCGGCAATTCGTTGCTGACGTTGTCCGGGCAACATTGCCATAGCTATTGTCGCGGACGGCCATGACTGATACCTACAATACCGCTCGTTTACAGACCACGAATAATTCATTATTTTAAATACTAACGTAAGCGATCCCACTGGGTCAACGACCGAATATCGCGATGAGGAACTTGCAAATAAAATATTTGTATTACATAACAGTGTGACTGAGTGTCTGCTCGAAAAAATATCCAACGTTCAATCGAAATCAAACAAGTTATCATTAATTTAAACCACGTAACTACAATGGCAAATAATGGTACATACGTGTGCGGCAACATGCTCGTAGATGAGCTAAAGTACAAACAGGCGCACCCTGTTACCATGATACCATATTTGCACATAACGTATGTAAACACATACATATATGGAACATACAGACAGTACCTACTAACAAAATCAACATTTGGATATTTGACTTACATAACTCAAATAGAGGTTATTAGATCTTAAACGATTATTAGCGATGTGATAACATCCGCAAGTGCTTAAGTACGTAAGGTGCGTAACCTACGTCACCTGTCGGCAACCATTAGACAGAGCAAGAAAAGGTGAATTACAAATTATTTACACTCCTTGTTTTCATGACAACGTTTTTAGGACATTCAAACAAAACTGCTGAAATTAGAAATCTTTAAATTAAATAGCCTACGAATGTGATGAACATAAACTATGCAATAAATCAATAGAAACATATAATTATTTATGCTAAATACGTTTCATTCAACGACAGAGGTCGGGCCGACCCAAATTACACAACATTGAGCCTGCTTAGTGTCGCAGTCTCGCGTCTCCCATTAGTTGGAGAACATCCATTGTCAGTGTTGTCGATTCATAAAACGTTTTACACCGAAGATCGCATCGCCGGAAGATATAATTGCAGGACACGGGCATTTTTGTAGTGAAGGACGAACATAAACGCTAAGCGCATACAAGTCGCAGAGCCATGTAGATAGTCTATAATATCTACCCATCTCAATTCAGATCATGATTGCTCGGTGCCCGTAAGGAAGCAACAAATTTCAATTCAAAAGTTAATATTTGGTTTTT